>JAOPSE010000016.1:72401901-73651901 GCA_029449295.1 Zea luxurians | reverse complement strand
AGAGGACTCCAACTCAAACTCGTCACCTTCGGGAAAATCCCAGAACCGGCGCGCTATAATTCATCGGACTGTCCGGTGTACACCGGACAGTGTCCGGTGCTCCAAGAGGACGCGGCTCTGGAACTCGCCAGCCTCGGGAATTTGCAACGGCTGCTCCGCTATAATTCACCGGACATGTCCGGTGTACACCGGACTGTCCGGTGTAACTGCGGGGCAACGGCTACTTCAGGCGCCAACGGCTACCTGCAAGCGCATTAAATGCGCGCCAGCGCGCGCAGAGGTCAGGCATGCCCATGCTGGCGCACCGGACACCCTACAGTTCATGTCCGGTGCGCCACCGGACATCATGGCAGGCCTAGCATCAGAGCTCCAACGGTCGGAACCCTAACGGCCTGGTGACATGGCTGTCGCACCGGACATGTCCGGTGTGCACCGGACTGTCCGGTGCACCATTCGACAGACAGCTTCCACCAAACGGCTAGTTTGGTGGTTGGGGCTATAAATACCCCCAACCACCCCACATTCAAGTTATCCAAGTTTTCCACTTCTCAACCACTTACAAGAGCTAGGCATTCAATTCTAGACACACTCAAGTGATCAAATCCTCTCCAATTCCACACAAGGCTTTAGTGATTAGCGAGAGAGATTTGCCGTGTTCTTTTGAGCTCTTGCGCTTGGATTGCTTCTTTCTTTCTCACTTGTTCTTGTGATCAAATCTCATTTATAACCGAGGCAAGAGACACCAATTGTGTGGTGGTCCTTGCGGGGAAGTTTTGTTCCCGGTTTTGATTTGAGAAGAGAAGCTCACTCGGTCCGTGGGACCGTTTGAGAGAGGGTAAGGGTTGAAAGAGACCCGGCCTTTGTGGCCTCCTCAACGGGGAGTAGGTTTGCGAGAACCGAACCTCGGTAAAACAAACCCGCGTGTCACACACTTCATTCGCTTGCGATTTGTTTTGCGCCCTCTCTCTCGGACTCATTATTATTTCTAACGCTAACCCGGCTTGTAGTTGTGATTGATTTTGTAAATTTCAGTTTCGCCCTATTCACCCCCCCTCTAGGTGACTTTCAATTGGTATCAGAGCCCGGTGCTTCATTAGAGCCTAACCGCTCGAAGTGATGTCAGGAGATCACACCAAGAGGGAAATGGAGACCGGCGACAAGCCCACTACGAGCCATGGGAGCACTTCATCGGAAGAGTCCCGCACTAAGAGGAAGGAGAAAAAGAAGGACTCCTCCAACAAAGGGAAGGGGAAGGAAAAGAAATCCTCTTCCCACAAGTCGCATCGGAAAGGCGACAAGCACAAGAGGATGAGAAAAGTGGTCTACTACGAGACCGACTCTTCATCACCATCGACCTCCGACTCCGATGCATCATCCGTAACTTCTAAGCGCCAAGAGCGCAAGAAGTATAGTAAGATCCCCCTACGCTACCCCCACATTTCAAAGCGTACTCCTTTACTCTCTGTTCCATTAGGCAAACCACCGGTTTTTGACGGTGAAGATTATAATATGTGGAGTGATAAAATGAGGCATCATCTAACCTCACTCCACATAAGCATATGGAATGTTGTTGAGTTTGGTGTACAGGTACCATCCGTAGGGGATGAAGACTACGACTCGGACGAGGTGGCCCAAATCCACCACTTTAACTCCCAAGCAACCACTATACTCCTCGCCTCTCTAAGTCGAGAGGAGTATAACAAGGTGCAAGGGTTAAAAAGTGCGAAGGAAATTTGGGACGTACTCAAGACCGCACACGAAGGAGACGAGGTGACAAAAATCACCAAGCGGGAGACGATCGAGGGGGAGCTCGGTCGCTTCATGCTTCACCAAGGAGAGGATCCACAAGCTATGTACAACCGCTTGAAGACCTTGGTGAACCAAGTGCGCAACCTCGGGAGCGAAAAATGGGATGACCATGAGATGGTCAAGGTTATTCTTAGATCCCTCGTATTTCTTAACCCTACTCAAGTGCAATTAATTCGAGGTGATCCTAGATATAAGCTAATGTCTCCCGAGGAGGTTATAGGAAAATTTGTGAGCTTTGAGCTAATGATTAAGGGCTCAAAGAAAATCATCGAGCAAGGCACCTCCTCCACGCCCGAGGCACAACCGGTCGCTTTCAAGGCGACGAAAGAAAAGAAGGAGGAGGTTACTCTAAGTCGAACACCCATCGACGCCTCCAAGCTCGACAACGAGGAGATGGCGCTCATCATCAAGAGCTTCCGCCAAATCCTCAAGCAAAGGAGGGGGAAAGACTACAAACCCCGCTCCAAGAAAGTATGCTACAAATGTGGTAAGCCTGGTCATTTTATTGCTAAATGTCCATTATCCAGTGATAGTGACAGGGGCGACGACAAGAAGGGAAGAAGAAAGGAGAAGAAGAGGCACTACAAGAAGAGGGGAGGCGATGCCCATGTTTGCTGGGAACGGGACTCGGACGAGAGCTCCACCGACTCCTCCTCCGACGAGGACGCCGCCAACATCGCCGTCACCAAAGGACTTCTCTTTCCCAACGTCAGCCACAAGTGCCTCATGGCAAAGGACGACAAAAGGAAGAAGGTTAAATCCAAATCCTCCACTAAATATGAGTCCTCTAGTGATGATAATGATAGTGATGAGGAAGATAATTTGCGTACTCTTTTTGCCGACCTCAACATGCAACAAAAGGAAAAACTAAATGAGCTAATTAGTGCCATCCATGAGAAGGATGATCTCTTGGACTCCCAAGAGGACTTTCTAATCAAGGAAAACAAAAAGCATGTTAAAGTTAAAAATGCCTATGCTCTACAAGTTGAAAAATGTGAAAAATTGTCTAGTGAGCTAAGCACTTGCCATGAGACCATTGACAACCTTAGAAATGAAAATGCTAGATTAATTGCTAAGGTTGATTCACATGTTTGTGATGTTTCAATTCCCAGTCTTAGAAATGATAATGTTGATTTACATGCTAAGATTAAGGAATTGAATGATTCTCTTGCTAGCCTTAGGATTGAAAATGATAAATTAATTGCTAAGGCTAAAGATTTTGATGTTTGCAATGTTACTATTTCTAACCTTAGAAGTGAGAATGATATATTACATGCTAAGGTTGTAGAATTAAAATCTTGCAAACCCTCTACATCTACTGTTGAGCATGTTTCTATTTGCACTAGATGTAGAGATGTTGATATTAATGCTATTCATGATCATATGGTCCTAATTAAACAACAAAATGATCATATAGCAAAACTAGATGCTAAAATTGCCGAGCATAACTTAGAAAATGAAAAATTTAAATTTGCTAGAAGTATGCTCTATAATGGGAGACACCCTGACATCAAGGATGGCATTGGCTTCCAAAGAGGAGACAATATCAAACTTAGTGCCCCTCCTAAAAGATTGTCTAATTTTGTTAAGGGCAAGGCTCCCATGCCTCAGGATAACGAGGGTTACATTTTGTACCCTGCCGGTTATCCCAAGAGCAAAATTAGGAGAATTCATTCTAGGAAGTCTCACTCTAGCCCTAATCATGCTTTTATGTATAAGGGTGAGACATCTAGCTCTAGGCAACCAACCCGTGCTAAGTTGCCTAGAAAGAAAACTCCTAGTGCATCAAATGATCATAGCATTTCATTTAAAACTTTTGATGCATCTTATGTTTTGACTAACAAATCCGGCAAGGTAGTTGCCAAGTTTGTTGGGGGCAAACACAAGGGGTCAAAGACTTGAGTTTGGGTACCCAAAGTTCTTGTTTCTAATGCCAAAGGACCCAAAACTGTTTGGGTACCTAAAGTCAAGAACTAAAATTGTTTTGTAGGTTTATGCATCCGGGGGCACAAGTTGGATCATCGATAGCGGGTGCACAAACCACATGACGGGGGAGAAGAAGATGTTCTCCTCCTACGAGAAAAACCACGATCCCCAACGAGCTATTACATTCGGGGATGGAAACCAAGGTTTGGTCAAAGGTTTGGGTAAAATAGCTATATCTTCTGACCATACCATTTCTAATGTTTTTCTTGTAGATTCTTTAGATTACAATTTGCTTTCCGTTTCGCAATTATGTCAAATGGGCTACAACTGTCTATTTACTGATGTAAGTGTCACTGTCTTTAGAAGAAGTGATGATTCAATAGCATTTAAGGGAGTGTTAGAGGGTCAGCTATACTTGGTAGATTTTGATAGAGCTGAACTCAACACTTGCTTAATTGCTAAGACTAACATGGGTTGGCTCTGGCACCGCCGACTAGCTCATGTTGGAATGAAGAATCTTCATAAGCTTCTAAAGGGAGAACACATTTTAGGACTAACAAATGTTCATTTTGAGAAGGACAGGATTTGTAGCGCATGCCAAGCCGGGAAGCAAGTTGGCACTCATCATCCACACAAGAACATCATGACAAGTGACAGGCCACTGGAGCTGCTACACATGGATTTATTCGGCCCGATCGCTTACATAAGCATCGGCGGGAGTAAGTACTGTCTAGTTATTGTGGATGATTATTCTCGCTTCACTTGGGTGTTCTTTTTGCAGGAAAAATCTCATACCCAAGATACCTTAAAGGGATTCTTGAGACGGGCTCAAAATGAGTTCGTCTTAAGGATCAAGAAAATTAGAAGCGACAACGGGACGGAGTTCAAGAACTCACAAATTGAAGGCTTTCTTGAGGAGGAGGGCATCAAGCATGAGTTCTCTTCTCCCTACACCCCACAACAAAATGGTGTAGTGGAGAGGAAGAATCGAACTCTCTTGGACATGGCAAGAACCATGCTTGATGAGTACAAGACACCGGATCGGTTTTGGGCCGAGGCGGTCAACACCGCTTGCTACGCCATCAAACGGTTATATCTACATCGAATCCTCAAGAAGACATCCTATGAACTCCTAACCGGTAAAAAGCCTAATATTTCATATTTTAGAGTTTTTGGTAGCAAATGCTTTATTCTTGTTAAAAGAGGTAGAAAATCTAAATTTGCTCCTAAAACTGTAGAAGGCTTTTTACTAGGATATGACTCAAACACAAGGGCATATAGAGTCTTTAACAAGTCCTCAGGACTAGTTGAAGTTTCTTGTGACGTTGTGTTTGATGAGACTAACGGCTCTCAAGTAGAGCAAGTTGATCTTGATGAGATAGGTTAAGAACAGGCTCCGTGCATCGCGCTAAGGAACATGTCCATTGGGGATATGTGCCCTAAGGAATCCGAAGAGCCTCCACATGCCCAAGATCAACCATCCTCCTCCACGCAAGCATCTCCACCAACCCAAAATGAGGACGAGGCTCAAGTTGATGAAGAAGAAGGTCAAAGAGATGAGCCACCTCAAGATGACGGCAATGATCAAGGGGGAGATGCAAATGATAAAGACAAGAAGGATGAAGAACCAAGGCCGCCACACCCGAGTCCACCAAGCAATCCAACGAGATCACCCCGTCAACACCATCCTCGGCGACATTCACAAGGGGGTAACCACTCGATCTCGTGTTGCACATTTTTGTGAGCATTACTCCTTTGTTTCCTCTATTGAGCCACACAGGGTAGAGGAAGCACTTCAAGATTCGGATTGGGTGATGGCGATGCAAGAGGAGCTCAACAATTTCACTAGGAACGAGGTATGGCATTTAGTTCCACGTCCTAACCAAAATGTTGTAGGAACCAAATGGGTCTTCCGCAACAAGCAAGACGAGCATGGTGTGGTGACAAGGAACAAAGCTCGACTTGTGGCCAAAGGATACTCCCAAGTCGAAGGTTTGGATTTCGGTGAAACCTATGCACCCGTAGCTAGGCTTGAGTCAATTCGCATATTGTTAGCCTATGCTACTCACCATGGCTTCAAGCTTTATCAAATGGACGTGAAGAGTGCCTTCCTCAATGGACCAATCAAGGAAGAGGTCTACGTTGAGCAACCTCCCGACTTTGAAGACAGTGAGTACCCTAACCATGTCTATAGGCTCTCTAAGGCGCTTTATGGGCTCAAGCAAGCCCCAAGAGCATGGTATGAATGCCTTAGAGATTTCCTTATTGCTAATGGCTTCAAAGTCGGAAAGGCCGATCCTTCTTTATTCACTAAAACTCTTGACAATGATTTGTTTGTATGCCAAATTTATGTTGATGATATCATATTTGGGTCTACTAACGAATCTACATGTGAAGAATTTAGTAGGATCATGACACAAAAATTCGAGATGTCTATGATGGGGGAGTTGAAGTATTTTCTAGGATTCCAAGTCAAGCAACTCCAAGAAGGCACCTTCATTAGCCAAACAAAGTATACTCAAGACATTCTAACCAAGTTTGGAATGAAGGATGCCAAACCCATCAAGACACCCATGGGAACCAATGGGCATCTCGACCTCGACACGGGAGGTAAATCCGTCGATCAAAAGGTATACCGGTCGATGATAGGTTCATTACTCTATTTATGTGCATCTCGACCGGACATTATGTTCTCCGTTTGCATGTGTGCAAGATTCCAATCCGACCCTAAGGAATCCCACCTTACGGCCGTAAAACGAATCTTGAGATATTTGGCTTATACTCCTAAGTTTGGGCTTTGGTACCCTCGGGGATCCACATTTGATTTGATTGGTTATTCGGATGCCGATTGGGTAGGGTGTAAAATTAATAGAAAAAGCACATCGGGGACTTGCCAGTTCTTGGGAAGGTCCTTGGTGTCTTGGGCTTCAAAGAAGCAAAATTCGGTCGCTCTTTCAACCGCCGAAGCCGAGTATATTGCCGCAGGCCATTGTTGCGCGCAATTACTTTGGATGAGGCAAACCCTGCGGGACTATGGTTACAAATTAACCAAAGTTCCTCTTCTATGTGATAATGAGAGTGCAATCCGCATGGCGGATAATCCCGTTGAGCATAGCCGCACTAAACACATAGCCATTCGGTATCATTTTTTTAGGGATCACCAACAAAAGGGGGATATCGAGATTGCATACATTAATACTAAAGATCAATTAGCCGATATCTTTACCAAGCCACTCGATGAACAAACTTTTACCAAACTTATGCATGAGCTCAATATTCTTGATTCCAGGAACTTCTTTTGCTAAATTGCACACATAACTCATAAGTATACCTTTGATCATGTCTCTTTTATATATGCTATGACTAATGTGTTTTCAAGTGAATTTCAAACCAAGTCATAGGTATATTGAAAGGGAATTGGAGTCTTCGGCGAAAAACAAAGGCTTCCACTCCACTCTACTACTCATCCTTCGCCGTCGCTCCGCTTCACTCTCCGTCTTTGGTATAATCTTCACTCATATGTTTTATTTGCCAAAGGGGAGAAAGTAGCTAATAAGGGCCTATATTTCATTCCAAGTATCCGTTTTTGGCGATTCATGCCAAAGGGGGAGAAAGTATTGGCCCAAAGCAAAAGGACCGGACCGCACCACCACCCCTAATTTTAAAATTTATGATTTTCAATTGGTAAATTTCAAATTGGTATCTCTTTGTGTTCTAAAGGGGTAGAAAGTAGTAATTTCAAAATTAATATCTTAAAACCCTCTTGAACACTAAGAGGAGAATTTATTGAGGGGGAGTTTTGTTTTAGTCAAGGAAAAGCATTTTAAAACAAAGGGAGAAAATTTCAAATCTTGAAAATGCTTCTCAAAATCTTATTCATTTACCTTTGACTATCTTGCAAAAGGACTTTGAAAAGAATTTACAAAAGAATTTGCAAAAACAAAACTTGTGGTGCAAGCGTGGTCCAAAATATTAAAAATGAAGAAACAATCCATGCATATCCTGTAAGTATTTATATTGGCTCATTTTCAAGCAATCTTTGCACTTAAATTATGCAAACTAGTTCAATTATGCACTTCTATATTTACTTTGGTTTGTGTTGGCATCAATCACCAAAAAGGGGGAGATTGAAAGGGAATTGGGCTTACACCTAGTTCCTATATAAATTTTGGTGGTTGAATTGCCCAACACAAATAATTGGACTAACTAGTTTGCTCTAGTGTATAAGTTATACAGGTGCAAAATGTTCACACTTAGCCAATAAAAAGACCAAGTATTGGGTTCAACAAAAGAGCAAAGGGCAACCGAAGGCACCTCTGGTCTGGCGCACCGGACAGTCCGGTGTGCCACCGGACAGTGTCCGGTGCACCAGAGGACTCCAACTCAAACTCGTCACCTTCGGGAAAATCCCAGAACCGGCGCGCTATAATTCACCGGACTGTCCGGTGTACACCGGACAGTGTTCGGTGCTCTAAGAGGACGCGGCTCTGGAACTCGCCAGCCTCAGGAATTTGCAACGGCTACTCCGCTATAATTCATCGGACATGTCCAGTGTACACCGGACTGTCCGGTGTAACTGCGGGGCAACGGCTACTTTAGGCGAACGGCTACCTGCAAGCGCATTAAATGCGCGCCAGCGCGCGCAGAGGTCAGGCACGCCCATGCTGGCACACCGGACACCCTACAGTTCATGTCCGGTGCGCCACCAGACATCATGGCGGGCTCAGCATCAGAGCTCCAACGGTCGGAACCCTAACGACCTGGTGACGTGGCTGTCGCACCGGACATGTCTGGTGTGCACCGGACTGTCCGGTGCACCATTCGACAGACAGCTTCCACCAAATGGCTAGTTTGGTGGTTGGGGCTATAAATACCCCCAACCACCCCACATTCAAGTTATCCAAGTTTTCCACTTCTCAACCACTTACAAGAGCTAGGCATTCAATTCTAGACACACTCAAGTGATCAAATCCTCTCCAATTCCACACAAGGCTTTAGTGACTAGCGAGAGAGATTTGCCGTGTTCTTTTGAGCTCTTGCGCTTGGATTGCTTCTTTCTTTCTCACTTGTTCTTGTGATCAAATCTCATTTGTAACCGAGGCAAGAGACACCAATTGTGTGGTGGTCCTTGCGGGGAAGTTTTGTTCCCGGTTTTGATTTGAGAAGAGAAGCTCACTCGGTCCGTGGGACCGTTTGAGAGAGGGTAAGGGTTGAAAGAGACCCGGCCTTTGTGGCCTCCTCAACGGGGAGTAGGTTTGCGAGAACCGAACCTCGGTAAAACAAATCCGCGTGTCACACACTTCATTCGCTTGCGATTTGTTTTGCGCCCTCTCTCTCGGACTCATTATTATTTCTAACGCTAACCCGGCTTGTAGTTGTGATTGATTTTGTAAATTTCAGTTTCGCCCTATTCACCCCCCCTCTAGGCGACTTTCAAAACCACTAAGGCCTATCCTCATCTTAGGATTAGGGCGGGTGCATTCCGCCACCCGACCGGAGAATTTCCTCTCCGACAGCGGGGAACTGGCGGGGCTCTAAGAAGGGAGCTGGGCGCGTGGGCGGGCTTCGTGGCCGAGAAATCCGGCGACGTGCGCAAGTGCGCACGCGCCGGTCCACGGTGAGCGCGGAGGGGGCGCAACTGACAGGTAGGGTCCACAGCGCAGAGAGAGGAGAAAGGGGCATGTGGGGCAACGACTCGGTGACTAGCGGACCGGGCCCGCGAGACAGAGAGAGAGAGGGAGTGCGCGGGGAAGAAAACTAGCGCCGACATGCTGGCCCCACTGGGCAGCGAGCGAGGGAGGGAGGGTGCGCGTGAGGGAGAACTGCCGTTGACAGGCGGGATCCGCTTGTCAGACGGCGCGGGCGCACAACCTAGCTGGGCCGACTGGGCTGTCTTGGGCTGCTTTCTCCTTTTCTTTTTCTCTGAATTTTCTAATTCCTTTTCCATTTCTTTTTCTATAGGGGTTTTCAAATCCAAATTCAAACTAGGTTTCAAATTCAAATAAATTCAAACTTGTGCAACACTTCAAAGAATATTTTAAACTCAGCATGATGCAACATGTCATGACTCATGAGGTTTTGGCAAAAATAAATAATTAACCTCCACTAGTTTAGGCTATCTCTAATCAAAAAGGAAAAAGGGAGAATGAATCTTGAGAGAGAGAAAACCTAGAGTGAGAAAAAGAACAGTAACACATGAGTTTGGGTGATAATTAGAAAGAAATTTTATACCCCCAAAATCAGGGTGTTACAGACCTATCCCCCTTAAAAGAATCTCGCCCTCGAGATTCAAGGCTGGCTAGAAAAGAGCTCAGGGTACTTGGCTTTTAAATCATCTTCTCGTTCCCAGCTTGCTTCTTCTGAGTGATGACCCCATTTGACTTTACACATCCTAATGGTACTTCTCCGGGTGACCCGCTTTGCTGTCTCCAAAATTTGAGTTGGCTTCTCAATATAAGTCAGATCTTCTTGAACTTCAAGATCCTCTGCTGGCAACTGCTCTTCTGGCACTCTCAAGCATTTCTTCAACTGAGACACATGGAACACATCGTGAACAGCGGACAGATTTTCTGGTAAGCTGAGTTGATAATCCACTTCTCCACGTCTGGCTTGAATGTGATACGGTCCAATATAACGAGGTGCTAGCTTGCCTTTGACTCCAAATCTTTTGGTTCCTCTGATGGGTGACACTTTCAAATAGACATAATCTCCCACTTCAAAACTGAGTTCTCTTCTTCTGGTGTCAGCATAGCTTCGTTGTCTGGACTGCGCTGCCTTTAAATTCTCTCGGACCATTCTAATGTTCTCTTCAGCTTCAAGCAAAATATCTGGACCGAACACCTATCTTTCCCCAGGTTGGTCCCAATGCAATGGAGTTCTGCAATTCCTCCCATAGAGCGCTTCGAATGGTGACATCTTCAGACTGGCCTGATAACTATTATTGTAAGAGAATTCTGCATATGGTAATCTCTTGTCCCAACCTATCTTGTCTTGCAAAGCACAAGCCCTCAACATATCCTCCAGAATCTGATTGGTTCTCTCTGTTTGACCATCTATCTATGGGTGATAAGCTGAACTGAACTTCAAATGTGTGCCCAAAGCTTCATGTAACTGCTGCCAAAAATGAGAGGTGAACTGGGTGCCTCTATCCGATACTATCTTCTTCGGAACGCCATGCAAACACACAATCTGAGCCATGTATAGTTTGGCCAACACCGCACTGTTGTAGGTGGTCTTGACTGGTATGAAATGGGCCGCCTTCGTCAAACGGTCCATTACTACCTAGATAGAGTTATAACCAGTACGAGTGCGGGGCAAACCGACTATAAAGTCCATTCCGATCTCATCCCATTTCTACTGAGGAATCTGCAACGGTTGCAACAAACCTGTAGGTCTTTGATGTTCTGCTTTAATCCTCTGACAATTGTCACATATAGCCACATACTCTGCTATCTCCCTTTTCATACTGTACCACCAAAATCTTTTCTTTAGGTCTTGGTTCATCTTCTCTCTACCAGGGTGTATAGAGTATGATGTCTCATGAGCTTCCTTGAGAATCAGTTCCCGGATCGATTTGATATCGGGAACACACAATCTATCCTTGAACCATACCACTCCTTCTGCATCTTCACGGAAATCCTTGCCTTTCCCATCTATGATCAGCTGCCAGATCTCGTTGATTTTCTCATCATCCTTCTGACCTTTCCTGATGTCTTGCTCTAGAGTGGGTTCCAACTCAATTGTCACTCCTTCAGTGTTGTTCAGAAATCCGAGACTTAATCTGTCGAACTCCTTTGCTAGCTCATATGGCATCGGGTGAGCGGCCAACATATTGACTTGATTCTTCCTGCTAAGAGCATCTGCAACTACATTTGCTTTGCCTGGGTGATAATGAATCTCCAGCTCATAATCTTTGATCAACTCTAGCCATCTTCGCTGCCTCATGTTTAACTCTGACTGAGTGAATATGTACGTGAGGCTCTTTGGTCCGTGTAGATATCACACTTCAGGCCATAAAGATAATGCCTCCAGATCTTCAATGCATGAACCACGGCTGCTAACTCCAGATCATGAGTAGGATAGTTCTTCTCATGAATCTTCAACTGTTGGGACGAGTATGCCACTACTCTCCCTTCCTGCATCAACACACATCCCAGTTTGGTGTACGAAGCATCGCAATACACTGAGAATGGCTTGTGAACATCTGGCAGAATCAGTACTGGTGCCATTGTCAACTTCTCCTTCAATGTCTCAAAGGACTTCTGGTATGCTGGGGTCCACTTGAACTCAACCTTCTTTGCCAGCAAGGCGGTCATTGGCCTGGCGATCTTGGAGAAACCTTCAATGAAATGCTGATAATAACCGGCCATTTCGATGAAACTCTTGATTCCTCGGACATCTTTTGGTGCTTTCCAGTCCAAGATAGATGTTACCTTCTTTGGATCTACAGCCAATCCCTCTCGGTTTATAATGTGACCCAAGAACAGGACTTCACTGATCCAGAACTCGCACTTGCTAAGCTTGGCATACAACTGACAATCTCATAGCCTCTAAAGTACTTTCCTCAAATGCTTCTCATGCTCTTGCTCATTCTAGGAATATACAAGAATATCATCAATGAACACCACTACGAACTTGTTGAGGTAGTCCATGAACACACTATTCATCAAGTACATGAAGTAAGCTGGTGCATTCGTCAATCCGAATGACATAACCATGAACTCATATTGTCCATACTTAGTGATGAATGTTGTCTTTGGTATATCTGTAGGTCGGATCCGGAGCTGATGGTAACCTGACCTCAGATCTATCTTTGAGAACATACTGGCTCCTCTCAACTGATCAAATAGGTCTTCAATTCGAGGCAGAGGGTACTTGTTCTTGACAGTGACTTCATTCAAAGCTCTGTAATTGATGCACATCCTCTTCGTGCCATCCTTCTTCTCCACAAATAACACTAGGGCTGCCCAAGGTGAGGTACTTGGTCTGATGTAGCCTTTCTCTAACAACTCATCAATCTGCTTCTTGAGTTCCACCAACTCTGGTCCAGACACTCGATAAGCTCTCTTGGAAATAGGAGCGGTGCCTAGGATAAGCTCTATGGAAAATTCAACTTTCCTTTCAGGTGGCATGCCTGGTAACTCTTCAGGGAATACATCAGGGAATTCTGACACAATCCTAATTGCCTCAATCGAATTGGACTCTGTTGGAGACTTGTTCTCAAATGCTTCGAATTAAGAACAAGGCAACATAAAAAGTGTTAAATGTTAAAGTCCTTCGTCCTTCAAGACATTATGTCCCTTCAGATATAATGAATTCTGGACGAAGGTTATGAAGGAAGAGACCTTCGTAGGCTCGACATATGATGAAGGAGAATACATATATGAAATACGAATAATAATACAGATCTTATTATCAACTTATTTTTATTTTGCATTATCAAATTCATAATAACAAATTATAAATGTACCTTCGAATTGACGAAAGGTAAAGGTACAGGCGTGATGCGAAAAGCAAATGCCAAGTCAACATGAATAGTACGGGAGTCCTGTTCATCTATTTATAGGCACAGGACGCAGCCCGTGGAGAATTACATTAATGCCCTTTACATTTATCAATAACTCTATAATGATTCTTCGAGGTCTAATCTGACTTTTCATCATATAAGTCGGTTCCCCTTTTCTGCTGTCATACCGAAGCTTTTTCTGTGCATGGCTTCGTGATCATCTTATCCTTCATCATGATCGCCTTCCGTCTTACTCAAGCTTTGTCTTGACCATACTTCTTGTATACTCGTGACCTGATTCCGAAGATACCTGTTCACATATTTCACTTGGAAAACATTGTCAAATCATGTTTTTGAGGACCTTCGGAAGCCGAAGGCCCCCAACAGTAGCCCCTCGCAATATTAATTTGCTGGAATGATAAATTCATATTGCGATATGGACGAAGGCTTGAAGCCGAAGGTCCGAAAAAACACCTTCCCTTTGCTAGAATAGCAACAGTCTTTGACAAGCGGGACCCTCTAGTTTTCAACGCACTAGGTGTATAAATAAGAGCTCACCACCAGTTTATTTGGCACGCTCCCTTGCCATCTGCTTTTACTCACCCAACTTTTAGCCTACGCGCAACAACACTTGCTTGGCTTTTTAACTTTTTAAGCTTCGGTTTCGAGAGCACTTTCTCAACGTTTGCGAAGATGTCTGAAGATAAGAAAGCTGTTGGTGATTCAAAGCTAAGCCTTTCTGAGGAAATGCATCTGGGCTTTCTTGAATCAATATCAAAGACTAATACAGAGAAGATTACTAGGGAGATTTTGGAGGGTTTATCTGAAGATACTAGTGACAGTGACAGTTATGATGTGGATAGCGGTGGTCAAGATTCCGAAGATCGACCTTGGTGACCAAGCCATGCGGTTTTCGGTAAATCCAGTATTAAAGAAAATCATCTTGTCAATATGAGGGGCAGATATTTTTGGGACTTGTCTGTTGTGAGGGCTGACGAAAGAGAGAAGACTTGTCCGACTCCTGAGGAAAATGAAGTCATGATATTTCGAAGCTTCTTAAAGGCTGGACTGTGATTTCCCTTGAGCAGTTTTGTCGTGGAAATACTGAAGATATTTGAAATCTACCTTCACCAACTTACCCCCGAAGTAATCATAAGGATGAACATCTTTGTGTGGGCCGTGAGGAGCCAAGGTTTGGAACCTAATGCAAAAAGCTTCTGCAACATAAATGAGCTATTGTATGAGACAAAACCCTGGGGTAAAGAGCAGTATCACAACAATTTTGGCTGCTACAGCTTCGGCGCCCGGTCTGGGTCAAGCTGCCCTGTGCCAACCTTTCGAAAGAGATGGCCCGACGACTAGATGACAGAATGGTTTTATGTGAAAAATGACTTGAAATCACGGGAAGATATTAAAGGTATCATTATGCGCCCTATCTGGCAACGCTTCAGCCTCCGGAAGCCGAAGGTGGAAATGAATGAAGCAGCCGAAGAATGCCAGAGAGCCTTCGACGTTGTTTGCTCTTTTATTGGGACAAGGGATTTGATTCAAGAACACATTGCTTTCAGAGTATGGCCACTTGTGGAATGGTGGGAAATGCCGGAGGAGACCATTAAAGAAACTGACGAAGGTGGACTAGTCAGGCTAAAATACACATTCAAATACGGAGATAAATTCGTTGAGCCAGATGATGACTGGTTGAAAAGTATTGAGGCCATAAGTGACGAATTGCTTGGGGTATACTCAAAGGCCAAAGATACTGCATTATAAGCAGCCTTTGGAGGCCGAAAGAAGAAGAGACTCAACCGAGTATTTGATGCAATTGGGTTTGTTTACCCCGACTATCGCTATCCAACACGGGGTCAAAAAAGAAAGAATACATCTTCTATGAAGGAAACTGCTTCAGCCGCTCCTAGCGAGCTGGCGCCGAAGAGGAAAAGGGTAAAGGTTCTCACACACCGGCCACGTTATATTGAACCGGCCACAGTGCCTGAGTTTATCGGTGAGACCTCTTCGGCCACCGAAGCTAAAGAACCAACTCCACTGTCAAAAATCAAAGAGCTGGCCGAAGTGCCAGCAACAGAAAAAACAGAAGAACCGAGGACTGAAGAAACAAAGACATCAGAAGTTTTAAGTCTTTCAGCAAAAATTGAGGCAGCAAAAAGCCAAAAGGGTCCAGCAGTGACCCCGAAAAGAAAGAGGATGGTTAATGTGCTGGATGTTTTGGAGACAATTAAGTCTTCAAGCACAACTCCGAAGAAAATTGTTGAAACTTCCGAAGTGCATACTGAAGCCTTTGTTGCCGAAGCTTCAAAGCAACAATCTGAAACTGAAGCTGGGCCTTCAGAGCCCACCAAGGTAAAATCCTTGGAAGCCGAAGAAACAAAAATGGCAGAGCCAATTTTGGTTGAAGAAACTGGCACTGCTGCCCCCGAAGCATCCTCCAAAGCCCTCGATTATATTGTACGACATGCTTCAGGAAAAAGATTATCTGAAGAAGAGATTTTTGAAGCTAATCACTATGCCCGAGAACTGAAATATCCAAAGGGGGCCTTAGTATTCAATGGCACAGACGAAGATGACTTCTTATACTGTCTCCCAGATAACAAAGAATTATCCGTCTGCCGGGAGATGGCTAGAAGTATGGGGTTCCCGAAGCTTGAAGCTGGCCTCTGCGCTATGACAAAGGACGATCTTGCAGATAGCCTCGCATATAATAGTCTGAAGGTATGAAAATTGTATATTTGGAAATTTATAATTTTTGAATTATTCTTTTATTCTTATACTAATTCTTTTCATATAGGGTTTAATACTTAGCAACGCTTTGAGAGCGCAAAGGAATGCTGAAGACGAGAGCTATAATATTGCTTTCAACAACCTACGAATAGAGGTTATTAAGCTGAGGAACGAAGCTTTGGAAAAAGATAAAATTCTGCTTACATTGGTAGATAAGATAAAGGAAGACGAAGCTACGTCTAAAGCCCAAGCTGAGGCTCAGAAGCACGAAATTGAGGATCTTCGGAAACAGTTAGCCAGAGCTAAAGAAGAACGCATACTTGAAGAGACGAAATGAGAACTTAGCGATCAATGGGCAAATCATTTAGAAGGAAACGTTGAAGAGCTTCGTGCATCCAGGAAAAGGTGCTATGACAAATCTATAGAATGCGCTAAGAAAATAAAAACTTGCTTCGCTAGCGTTGGCGCATTCTCGAGCGAGGAAAACTTCATAAGGTGTAACCCCGAAGGCCCGATTGAATGGATCAATCATGAAGCTGAGGCCTTTGAGGAAATTTTGAATAGCCGCAGAGACATATGTGCCTTTTCGGGTTGGAGAGGAAAGGCTGTGAGCATGTGAAATCTTTGGCTCAATCCGAAACTGCCTTATCCTTCGAAGATATAAAAGACCCCTCGGCCGAAGCAAGCATGGTTGGTGGAAAATTTTTCACCGATATCTGGGACAATGGTGGCCAGGAAATGGCCCAAGAAATTATTCAAAAAAGTGAGAAAGGCATTCACGATGCTAGAAAAGTAGCAGAGGCCGCTGAGAAAAGCGCAGAGCCCGAAGGGCAAATAGGTATTAACTAGTGGTTTTTTACTCTTTGTTGTAATTTTTTGATTTCGAACTTGTTCACGGTTTGTAATAGTAATAAATCCGTATCTACTCTTCCCTAAGAACCTGCTGAGTCATCTGCGGGCCCCCACACGAAGGGGGATGATGAAATTAGACAAATGGCCGAAGCCATCATGGATAGAGTTGTTGATCAGCTTCTAAACGAAGCTGCAGAAGTAGTCTTAAGGGAAAATTAGATGCTGTTGCAAAAACATTTAGAATGTAATGTTTGTTGAGAATCATGTGTAATATTGTGTAACTTAGGATGTAATATATTAGCTATTTAAAGTTCTATTCTTTATGATGCATGAAACATTATATACATACCGTTTTTGAGCCTTCGGTGAAAAAACACCTTCCCTTCTTTTCATGCTTCGTAAATAATATTCGTGTTCTCATAAAATTAGTAGCCAATCCTCGTAAAATCAATAATCAATAGATCTTTCCATTTCAGAGCTTGACGAAGATATAACTCTTCAATGGCTATTGTTTGTGCTGTGTCACTATTTCTTCAAAATGATCTTCGAATATCAATATTGAGACCCCCTTCTTGCGTTGTTGATGCACTATGATGTATGATGTTATGCTATGCAAATGATGTAATGATGCGATGTTATGCAAAATGATATTTGCCGAAGGTCGACATTTATTTTTCACTGTAAGCCTCCCTTAGGAGCTTCTTCGCCTTTTACTTCAGCGAAATCAGCGTTTATTTTTCGCTGTAAGCCTCCCTTAGGAGCTTCTTCGCCTTTTACTTTCAGCGGAATCAGCGTTTATTTTTCGTTGTAAGCCTCCCATAGGAGCTTCTTCGCCTTTTACTTTCAGCGGAATCAGCGTTTATTTTTCGCTGTAAGCCTCCCTTAGGAGCTTCTTCGCCTTTTACTTTCAGCGGAATCAGCGTTTATTTTTCGCTGTAAGCTCTGCATTCCCTTCGGAACGACTTTTGAGCAGAAAACTTACACTGCGCTCCCTTAGGAACAACTTTTTACTTCTTCGAAGAAATTGCACTGCATTCCTTAGAACAAATTTTTGATAATTCGAAGGTCCTCCTTACCACCATAAATTCTTATGCTTCGGCAACTTAAGCCTATGGAGAAGATATATTTCTCTTATGGTAAAAAGCGAAACTGCTACAAGAGATTGAAAAACGATAAAAAGCACTTAAACTTCCCATGATTGTTCCTTATTAAAAAGAAAGTAAAACTGAAATGCAAAAATGCGAAAAGCTGCTGTCGTGGTAGGATATTTGTCAGTAAATATGCTTCGACTCTGGCACAGTGCTATTGACTGTGCAAGCTTCGGACTCCTCTCTGAAGTCTCGCTGAAGGTGATTGTGCTGACTCCCTTCTGGCTACTGACCTCGTTGCGTTGGTGGTGGCGGTGGAGGCTGTTGCCAAGATGCTTGGGGTTGACTTGCCGAAGCAACAGAAGATGCAGGGTGGTTGCCTACATATTCTGGAATGTAAGGCGAATGGTACGAAGCAGTATGCATGACTTGCTTCGGCTGACTCTGTTGTGCTGCAGCTTCTACTATCTCCTTTTGCTTCTGGATGATAACATGGCACATCCTGGTGGTATGGCCCTTGTCTTCACCACAGAATAGGCAGTAAATTTTTCTTGGTTGATCCCCAAACCTTCCCCCGAAGCCCCTAGCGCCTCTTCCCCTTGGCGCTGGCGGCCGAAAAGAGCTTTGTTGCTGCCCCAAAGCTTGCGAGGAGTACTATGGCCTTTGCTGTTGACTCCCTCTGTCATCACTTTGAGTAGAGTTGTGAATTGACCTGACGTGCCTCGGATGGAATCTTCCTCTGAAGCCCCTGGTCATTTCAGAGAACCTGAATGCTTCCTCCCTTCTTTGGCGAAAATCATTGTCAGCTCGAATATACTCGTCCATCTTCTGGAGCAGCTTCTCCAAAGTTTGAGGAGGCTTTCTGGCAAAGTACTGAGCTAAAGGTCCTGGCCGAAGCCCCTTGATCATGGCCTCAATGACAATTTCATTGGGCACTGTTGGTGCCTGTGCCCTCAGACACAGGAACCTTCGGACATACGCCTGAAGGTATTCTTCATGGTCCTGGGTGCACTGGAATAAAGCTTGAGTAGTGACTGGCTTCGTTTGAAACCCTTGGAAGCTGGTTATCAACATGTCCTTGAGCTTTTGCCATGAGGTGATTGTCCCTGGCCAAAGAGAGGAGTACCAGGTTTGTGCAACACTCCTGACAGCCATGACGAAAGACTTTGCCATGACCGCTGTGTTGCCACCATACGAAGATATGGTTGCTTCATAGCTCATCAAGAATTGCTTTGGGTCTGAATGACCGTTGTACATGGGGAGCTGGGGTGGCTTGTAAGACTGTGGCTAAGGTGTAGCCTGTAGTTCTGTTGACAGAGGAGAAGTATCATCAAAAGCAAAATTTCCATGATGGAAATCTTCATACCGGTCATCCTCGTTGTAGAAGCCCTCCTGATGAAGCTCTCTGCACGGAGGCCTTCGATTCTGGTCATCTTGAGCAAGATGACGAGCTTCTTCAGAGGCTTCGTCTATCTGCCTTTGTAGGTCAGCTAGACGAGCCATCTTTTCCTTCTTCCGTTGGACCTGTTGATGGAGCATCTCCAAGTTTTGGATTTCTTGATCCAAGTCGTCCTCCGGAGGCGTTGGACTGGTGGCCTTCCTCTTCTAGCTTCGGGCCTCCCTGAGAGAGAGGACATCCTGATTGGGATCCAGCGGCTGCAGAGTGGCAGCCCCTGTGGCTGAAGCTTTCTTCGGCGGCATGACGAAGGTGATGCTTGCCGAAGATGTTCAAAACTCAAAAAATGGACGTGAGTTCACCGAAGGTGGGCGCCAATGTTGGAGACTTGTTCTCAAATGCTTCGAATTAAGAACAAGGCAACATAAAAAGTGTTAAATGTTAAAGTCCTTCATCCTTCAAGATATTATGTCCCTTTGGATATAATGAATTCCGGATGAAGGTTATGAAGGAAGAGACCTTCGTAGGCTCGACATATGATGAAGGAGAATACATATATGAAATACGAATAATAATACAGATCTTATTATCAACTTATTTTTATTTTTGCATTATCAAATTCATAATAACAAATTATAAATGTACCTTCCAATTGACGAAAGGTAAAGGTACAGGCGTGATGCGAAAAGCAAATGCCAAGTCAACATGAACAGTACGGGAGTCCTGTTCATCTATTTATAGGCACAGGACGCAGCCCGTGGAGAATTACATTAATGCCCTTTACATTTATCAATAACTCTATAGTGATTCTTCGAGGTCTAATCTGGCTTTTCATCATATAAGTCGGTTCCCCTTTTCTGCTGTCTTACCGAAGCTTTTTCTGCGCATAGCTTCGTGATCATCTTATCCTTCGTCATGATCGCCTTCCGTCTTACTCAAGCTTCGTCTTTACCATACTTCTTGTATACTCGTGACCTGATTCCGAAGATACATGTTCACATATTTCACTTGGAAAACATTGTCAAATCATGTTTTTGAGGACCTTCGGAAGCCGAAGGCCCCCAACAGACTCCTTGTCATCTACTGATAAATGGTGACAAGCTCCTTCTTCTAGTTCAGGTAAGTATAGCTTGCTTACTACTTCCTTTCCGGATGGGGACACCAACTTAACTGTTCTCTTGTCACAACTGACAGTGGCTTGATTTCTGTGTAGCCAATTCATCCCTAGGATGACATCTAACCCTTTAGTTCCCATGACTACTAGGCTAGTGGGGAAGGCTACCCCCTTATTTCAATCCTTAGATTCGGACAAATTCTATCGGACTGAACTCTTCCCCCAACTGAATTAACTCTCAAAGGTGGGATCATTGGTTCTATGGGGATGTTATGTGATTCTACCCAAGATGCAGAAACAAAAGAATGTGTGGCACCAGTATCAAATAGTACTTTTGCTGGGTAGGATTCAACTAGAAACATACCTACTGCCACGTCCTGAGCATCCTAGATTGCTTCGGCCTCTAGGTGATTCACCTTTCCATGGTTGTAGGCCTGACCACGGACTCCTGGTGTTTGTTGTGGTGCTCCTTGTCTTGCTGGGGCATTGACTGCTGGCGGTTGCTGGGCTTCTTTCTTTGGACAATTCTTCACCCAGTGATTTTGTTCTCCACAGTACAAGCATGCATGACCTCCTACTTGTGCTGGGGCTGCTTGGCCATTCTGGTTGGTTGCGGGGGCAGGAAGACGAGCTGCCTAGTTGTTCTGACGTTGGTACTGATTTCCTCCCGGCTGAGTGTTCTGACGGTACTGCTGCTACTGTTGCTGAGGAAACTGCCTCTAGTACTGGTGCTGGTGCTGACGCTGATGCTGGTGCTGGTGCTGTTGGCCTTGCTTGAATTGTTGTGGCGAGTTGCCTAAGTAGCGAGGACGACTGCTACTCCCGGCCTGAGGTCCACCAATCTTGCGCTTCCTATCCTCCATCTCCCGACGCTTCCTTTCAGTCATGATTGCTCTGTCAATCAAATGCTGGAAGGTGGGGAAAGTGTGGTTCATCAACTGATAATGGAGGGGATCAACCAATCCTCTCAGAAAGCGATACTGTCTCTTAGCATCTGTGTTGACGTCTTCTGGGGCGTAACGTGATAGCTATAAAAACTTATCCCTATACTCACTGACGGACAAGGGACCTTGCTTCAGGGCAAGAAACTCCTCCTTCCTCACTATCATCAGTCCCTCGGGCACATGGTAGCGATGGAAGTTGTCCTTGAACTCCTCCCAAGTAATGGCTTCAGGGTTGGCATGGGTGGCGTGGTAAGACTCCCACCAAGATTGTGCTGCTCCCCTCAGCTGTCGGGGACCATACAACACCTTCTCACAGTCGTTGCACTGGGCAGTGTGCAACTCACGCTCCACGGTACGCAGCCAATCTTCCACGTCCATGGGGTCAGCAGAGTGGGCAAAGACAGGGGATGACCCCTCATGAATTATGCCTGCTTGTCTCTGGGCACTTGTGGCATCTGAACTTGCACTGGAGGCTGAGGTGGTGGTGGCTGCTGCTGAACTTGCTGCATCGCTGCTAATGTCTGACCAATTGCCTGAACTGCTTGGGTCTGCATCAAGAACATTTGCTCAATGGTCATCGGTGGTGACGGTGGCAAATGTTGCTGCAGAGCTGCCTCCACTCGGGGTGCCTGCTGTTCAGGCTGAGCACGCCTCACACATCTGTGCCTGTTCTCAGACATCTGTAGAAACCACACACATATATCAAATCTGACTCTGCAGTCTTTCAGCATAAGAAAAGATGTATAGAAGATCTCCATAACACTGAACAAATGACCATCTTCACTGATAGCTTCTTAGATAAAGAGGAAAGGAGAAATAAAGGGATTACCCAACTAAATAACTAACTTTATTAATAACTACACCAAGTTGCAGGGGATACCCACACCTTGGTGATAATCATTACAAAGATCCAACTTTAGTACATGTCCATCATAACAAGCATCCAACAAAAGATAACCAAACTAACTCTGACTTAGACTGGCTAGACTAAGACACTGAACTAAGCATTATTACAGACTCCGACTCTATCGATTTAAGGATCCAAATCTATGCGGGTCCTGTAGTCTGGGGTACCATAGTCAAAGCAACCACGGGGCGATGAACGGTAAGGGTGCTGAATCCCTACAGGGGCGGGAGAACCACCATCAAGATAGTGGCATGCCACACATTCAGCACGCAATTCCGCAACCTCCGCCCGAACCTTGCCCAACTCGTCAACGGTGTGGTCCAAATCTGTGTTGAGCACGGTGGCCAAGTTGACCATGCTGCTTAGCCTAGGATTGCCCTCACCGACTGGCAAGACAATCACACCTCCAGCACTGCCGGTCGAATGGCAAGGGTAGTACTTCAGGTCAAGGCCATTAGCTACCCCGCTGAACAACGAGCAATACTGAGAAAGTGCCCGTCGTGCTGCATCTTGCATGGCTGCCTCAGCAGTATCCCTCTCAGTGATAGAATAGTGCTCTGAGAAGGCCTCTGCACCTCGGAGATCATCGTCCGGACGGCGCACCAAGCAAGTAGCCTCCCACTGGTCCGGGTATAGCCTGCGACGATGCTGGTAGACTACACAACGGTACTCGATGGACCATGTGTGTCGGTCGAAGGCCCAACGCAACAGGGTATTGAGAGCGTCGTGGAAGTGACACCCACGAGCAGCATCATGAGTGATGGGTCTAGCGATCCATCCCTCCAGCTCTGGCTCCTCTGAACGCTCTGTGTCGTGGCTCGAACTGCCACCGGCGTCGTCGTCGTCTCCATCTCCGTCAGGGTCTCCTCCAGTAGCCGGGATGCCTTGTGGTGGTGCAGGGGGCATCTCTGGCTGAGGTGCAGGGGAAGGCGGCCTCGCAGACTCCACCTCCCGCTGAGGTGAGGGGGAAGAGTCCTGCTGCTCCTGCTCCTGCTCCTGGCGTCGGCGCTCCTGCTCCTCGTGCAGGCGATGATGCAGTCTCTCCAGGTGACTGGACTGACCTGGCACCATGTGACGTAGTGGACGCTCCGCCAGGCGAGAAGGCAAAAAGGGGATCACAGACTTACGTGCAGTGCAACTAATAAGGGCCATCTATAAAAGACATCGTAAGCACAAGGGTAAGAGTAGAACTATGAGACCAGGAAATAAACAGAGAGAAAAGTGAGGCAAAACTTTTTGAGATAAGTAGATAACATAGAGTTGGTCAAGATGACCAACTTTTAAAAGAACTCTAAGGTCAAGGTAAGAGTAGGGGTCTATAGTCCTTAGGTCGACCATTCTAGTCTAAGTTAGCGGTCCTACAGTCAGCAAGGCTTTGATACCACTTATGTCACACTCGGTTTTGGAAGGTAAACCGAATGCGAACCATGTACGTGCCAGGATCAGAACTCACGTACACAGCGATTACATAGTTGGACATCATCACACAATGCTTGAATTAAATAGCGGAAAGGTACTTAGTTACATCAAGATGTCTGAGACATCCACAGAGTCTATTACATAAACATAGTGTTCAACATTAAATCAAAGCGCAGAGTATCGAAACGTAGAAGATAAGCCTACACAGGCAGCTAACTGGGGGTTTGCCACTAAAGTAAACTAGAACTCGTCATATTCCTAGAACTCCTCGAAGTCATCCATGTTGCCAACTTCACCTCCTGAGCACTAAGAACAGTGGGGACAAGCTGGGGTGGGGGTTTGTAAAGCAAGGGTGAGTACACATCAACGTACTCAGCAAATGTCCCGTTTGGCTAAGGTGGACTAGCGGTATGTGGAATTAAGGTTAAGCAGTTGCTTTTAGTTAGTCAAGTTTTATTATTATAAGTAGAGCCAAATTTTAGTAATAGCCCAGTTATTACCAGAGGCACTCCCTCCAAGAGGAGATACCAGAGATCAGGATTATAATCACCATTGTTAATCATCATCATAAAAGTAACCATTGTTCTTCTAATCGAAGAGGATCCCAAGGCTGCTCATAACCGTGAGCACAGCTGATATACCAGTTTCTAACACTCTGCAGAGGTTGCACACTTTACCCACAAGTCGTGATTCCCATTCTGCCTAGGGTTCTAGCCTCCCCATTGATCACTATCAAGGTGACCTAGCAGGGTCTCACTACGTAGCTTTTACAAAGATTTCCCAGAGGTCATAGCCGCCCGTTAGGTTTCTCCAATTTGATAAACACAGTACATCTCCCGAAAGGAAGAGTGACTAACAAAACCAAATCAAAGAACCTCTGCAACCAACCTTGGCAGAGCAAGTACTATGCTCGGACCCCATTGACGGCCCTACGGCGAAGCCAACTACTCCTCTGGTTCCTCTAATTAATCAGCTAAGGGCGTCCCATTCCACCCTCATGGTTGCACTGTTATCCCGGGTTGTCACTCCCCAAACAGGTCCTTACGAAGTGGTACTCAGGAAAGAGCCTGAGCCCCCTAAAGTAATCACAAGGACCCCATCAAGATAACATCATCGTATCATAAAAGATCACATCATGTTCATTGATTAAGTTTAAGCAATAACATAAGCTAACCATGATTAACCCAAAAAGGTAAACAAGGGTAAGTGAAATACAAACTAGTTAATCCTTAGGTTTCAATAAAGTAATGCGGGACAGTGAATTATAAAGTAAAGTAGGACATGAAAGGTCTAAGGACACTTGCCTTCACCAGGTTGTTGCTCAGAGTGATCTTCGACAACACACTCAGGAACCACGAGCTGCTTGTTGTCTAAGTAAAGCGACCATACATTCAATACATTTGGAAGGTAAAAATGAACATCACATCACACATGTACAAATATTGGCACACAACTCAAGAAGGTACAGTATTAAGTACAGAGAAATGAGGTCAAGTTATAAAAAAGGACTAATCCTAATTGGGGAATTGATTACTCTCTAAATGTTTGGAACATAGCTCAAAAAGGTTAAGTAGTGATTAAAACAAATGAAAGCTAGAATTATAAGATAAACTACTCTCATTTAGAAATTTGATTATCTTTTAAGTATTATCCATAATTACATTCCTAATTCTATTTATATCATTAAGGCCTAGAGGTTAAGCCAAAAATAAATCCAAGTAACGCATAACACTAATCTCTCAAGATTGAATATACTTTATTCCTAGGGTTCTCCTTTTATTTATTTCATTAAATAAATAAATCAACATATACTTTAATTCTATATTCTAAGTGTAAAAATTAAAGTGTACAGATTACAGTTGGTCATATTTTATTTGAACAAAGAATAATTTGGTGAACATTTTGCAATTTGAACCACTAAATTTGGAGTTCATATGAAAAAGATATGAAATAAACAAGTTTTGAAGTTTGAAATATGAAATTAGGGCTAAATCTGTGATTAAATAAAAGTCCAGGGGTCTAATTAAAACAAACCAGGGACCTATGCGCTAAAATAGAGGACGGCAGGTTGATTTCCTAAAACTAGGGGGTTTCTTAAGCAAAACAGCCACATGAATGGGTATCAGGCTCCCTCAACCGTTGGATCAGAAACCGACGGCTGAGATTAGATCGCGTGGGCGCGGCTGAAAAGCGGGGCCAGGGGCGTCAGCGGCAGAGGGGGAGGGCGCACTGACCGAGTGGGCCCAGCGCCAGAGGACTTGGGCACTGACAGGCGGGCCAGGGCGTCAGGGCACGCGTGCGCGAAGCGTTATCCGTGGTCTGAGCCGTTCAATCCGAATTGGACGGAGGGGATCAGACCAGGGGAAACAGATGGCTACGGGCGGCGAAGCGTTATCCATGGTCCGAGCCGTTCGATCTGAATCGGACGGAGGGGATCGGACTAGGGGGAAACCGACGGCTGCGGGCAGCGAAGCGTTATCCGTGGTTTGAGCCGTTTGATCTGAATCGTACGGAGGGAATCACACTAGGGGAAACAGATGGCTGCGGGCGGTGAGGTCGCTGGAGTTGAGGTAGGCGCGAGCTAGGGTGGCTCCAGGGTCGCTGGAGTTGGGCAGAGGTGAAGAGGGCGTCACGGCGAACTCAATGGCGGGGAAGAGGCCATGAATCCACGGGCAGAGAGGGGAGAACGGCGGTGAGAAGGTCTTGGGCGGGCCGGAGTAACTCCGGTGAGCCATTCCGACCACGGGGAGAGGACTTAAGGCGTGCTAAGGCCTAGGCTAGCTTCAGCAGAGGCAGGGGTGACACAAGGACCTACTTCGGGGAACTAGACCGGGCTAAATCGGCCGGCCACCGCGCGAGCACGGCGGACCGCCACGGCCGAGCACCGGCGAAGGCGAAATTGGCCGAGCACAGGGCACAATAAGGGAAATTGGGCACAGGGACAGGTGTCTCTCCTCGGGGCGGAGCTCGGGGAGGCTTGGAGCGGTCTCCAGCGAGCTGGATGGCCGGGAACGCGGGCGCGGGTCTCTGGCGGCGGCTGGCGGCGTGGGCAGAGCATGAGAGAGGACGAAGCTGCGCGAAATGAGGTGAGGGGTGTGCGCGGGGCACTGGCGGGGCTCTAAGAAGGGAGCTGGGCGCGTGGGCGGGCGTCGTGGCCGAGAAATCCGGCGATGTGCACGAGTGCGCACGCGCCGGTCCACGGCGAGCACGGAGGGGGCGGAACTGACAGGTAGGGTCCACGGCGCAGAGAGAGGAGAAAGGGGTGTGCGGGGCAACGGCTCAGCGACAGGCGGACCGGGCCCGCGAGACAGAGAGAGGGAGCACGCGGGGAAGAAAACTGGCGCCGACAGGCTAGCCCCACTGGGCCGCGAGCGAGGGAAGGAGGGTGCGCGCGAGGGAGAACTGCCACTGACAGGCGGGATCCGCATGTCAGACGGCATGGGCGCGCGGGCGCGCGGCCTGGCTGGCTGGCTTGGGCTGCTTTGTCCTTTTCTTTTTCTCTGAATTTTCTAATTCCTTTTCCATTTCTTTTTCTATAGGGTTTTTCAAATCCAAATTCAAACTAGGTTTCAAATTCAAATAAATTCAAACTTGTGCAACACTTCAAAGAATATTTTAAACTCAGCATGATGCAACATGTCATGACTCATGAGGTTTTGGCAAAAATAAATAATTAACCTCCACTAGTTTAGGCTATCTCTAATCAAAAAGGAAAAAAGGGAGAATGAATCTAGAGAGAGAAAAAACCTAGAGTGAGAAAAAGAAGAGTAAGACATGATTTTGGGTGATAATTAGAAAGAAATTTTATACCCCCAAAATCAGGGTGTTACACTTAGGAACGTCTTTGGAGCTTCGGAACTTGGTTTTGTCACACTCGATGGTGTAACCACAGGTTTATTACATCGAGTTGAAGGTTAAACCTTCCTGTATTGTCTTTTGCAGCAGAAATATAAAAACATAAAATAGTAGAAATGGAACAAATCAGAGCTTTATTTCGACCAAAACATTGTGTCATCTTCAGTAGATATGCCTGGATTCGGGCACAGTGCTATTAAGGGCCCGTTTGGCAAAGCTCCAGCTCCTGCTTCTTTAGCTCCAGATCCTGATCCTCGTGAGGAGCTGATCCTCCTAATTCTCCTAGAAAATCAGAATCATTTTTTAAAACCGTTTGACAAGTAAACTGATTCTTGTCTTCTGAGAGTTGGTGGTCAGTGGCGATTGTCTGTTTTACCCTTTGCAGTTCAACTTTGTTACGAACCAATAAGTAAGATGCATATACGGAAAAAAATATGAAATAATAACATATAAAATATTCCCATCATAGTAGTGCATAAAATGGTCTCAAATGTTTAATCCATAAATTGGCTCATTATGTTTTTGTCCAATGGCAATTGCGGGTAATTTCGATCAAACTTTAAGGGGAGGTCCATATTTAGTTGGTTGAGGAGCTGTTTTAAGGGAGGGTGGAGCAGGTTTTTTTAGATCTCACCTTTCTTCACAAAAACGACTCCCGATCTTTCGGCTCCACACGAGAATCAGTTTAAAAAAATACCCGTTTGGCATGGCTCCTCCAGATCCTCGCTTAGAATCAGGAGCTGGAGCTGTGCCAAACAGGCCCTAACTGTGCGAGCTTCAGACTGCGCTCGAAGGTCATGTTGTTGTTGAGGCTGAAGGTGCCCTTCTGGCTACTGATCATGATTCAGGGCGGGTGCCATTGGTGGGGGCGGTGGTAACTGAGCCAAAGAGGCTTATGAATGACTTGCTGAAGCTACAGAAGCCGTAGGCTGTTGATTGCCTACGTATTCTGGGATGTATGGAGAGTAGCATGAAGCAGTATAGAGGACTTGCTTCGGCTGATTCTGCCGCGCCTCAGCTTTAGCAATTTCCTTTTGCTTTTGGATCGTGACCTAGCATGTCCTTGTTGTGTGACCCTTATCCTCACCACAGAAAAGGCAGAACAACTTCCTGGGTTGATTGTCGAACCTTCCTCCACTAAAGTTTCTTCCTCCCCTGCCTCTCGGAGGTGGTGGTCTGTACGAAGTCTACCGCATGCCCTAAGACTGTGAGCTATGATGACTGCTCTGAACATTGTTGGCCCTTTCATCGTTGGCATTGGAGTTATGGATTGACCTGACATGCCTGGGATAAAGTCTTCCTCTGAAGCCCCTAGTCATTTTAGAAAACATGTATGCTTCTTCCCTACTTTGGTGGAAATCATTATCAGCCCGGATGTATTCATCCATCTTCTAAAGGAGCTTTTCCAGGGTTTGTAGGGGCTTCCTGGCAAAATATTGGGCTGTAGGTCCTGGCCGAAGCCCCTTGATCATGGCCTCAATAACAATTTCATTGGGCACTGTGGGCGCTTGTGCTCTCAAACGCAGGAACCTTCGGACGTACGCCTGAAGGTACTCCTCATGGTCTTGCGTGCATTGAAATAAGGCCTGAACAGTGACTAGCTTCGTCTGGAAGCCCTAGAAGCTAGTGACTAGCATATCCTTAGCTTCTGCCATGATGTGATTGTCCCTGGCCGAAGGGAGGAATACCATGTTTGGGTCACGCTTCTGACTGCCATGACGAAGGACTTTGCCATGATAGCAACGTTGCCCCCATACGAGGATATTGTTGCCTCGTAACTCATCAGAAATTGCTTTAGATCCGAGTGCCCATCATACCTAGGCAACTGAGGTGGCTTGTAGGATTGTGGCCACGGGGTAGCCTGCAATTCTGCTGCCAGAGGAGAAGCATAATCAAAAGTAAAGTTACCATGATGAAAGTCGTCGTACCATTCGTCTTCGTTGCATGAGCTCTCCTGACGAAGCTCCCTGTGCTGAGGCCTTCGGTCCTAGTCATCTTGGGTAAGATGACACATCTCCTCAGCTGCTTCATCAATCTTCTTCTGAAGATCAGACAACCGGAGCATTTTCTCCTTTTTCCTTTGCACCTGCTGATGGATTGCTTCTAGATCCCTGATTTCCTAGTCAAGCTGCTCCTCCTGAAGAGTCAGGCTGATAGCCTTTCTCTTTTGGCTTCTCACCACTCGTAGGAAGAGTGAGTCATGATTTGTGTCAAGCGGCTGTAGGGCAGCCCCTGGCACTGTTGCCTTCTTCGGCGGCATGTCGAAGGTGAATGCTTGCCGAAGGTTGTGGAAGTGAGTTCACCGGAGGTGGGCGCCAATGTTGGTCACTTGTTCTCAGGTACTGTGAGTCGAGAACAAGGCAACACAATTGTTAATTGTAAGAGACATTCGTCCTCTGAAGCATTATCTCCCCATGGGTATAATACTCATCAGACGAAGGACTAGAAGAATATACCTTCATCATTAACAAGTAAGCTGAAATACAAAGGAAAAACATGATAACAATATCTTGATAATTCATTTATTCTTATACTCCATGAAACATATATTAATATCAACAATGTTAATATTACATTGGTACCTTCGGCTTGCTCGAAGGCGAGGATGCAAGAGAGAGTAAAAATACAATCCAGCATGAACAATACAATGTTACTGTTCATCTATTTATAGGCACGAGACGCCGCCTGGGTAAAAGTACATTTATGTCCTTAATGTTTACACATAATTGTAATACATGTTATAAAGGACTAAGTAGTCTTTTCCTCCTTCAGTCATCGTTATTATTCCTCCGCTTTGTTACGAGCCAAAGCTTTTCCGTCTGATGATAGCTTCGACGTTTACTTTTTTTTGGATCTATCTTCATCCTGTGTATCTTCGTCATAAGAAAGAGGCTTATCTCCTGAAGATGAAGCTTCCTGTAATAGCTTATGCTAAAAACAAATAGTTAATTATATTTTTGAGGACCTTCAGAAGGAGAAGGCCCCTAACACTAGCATATTGTAGGAGCATTTACTTAATTAACTTGGACATTAATGAGAGGCCACACATGGTGAACACTAGCAGAGCATGGTGACCATGACCTCCATGCTGTGCCAACAATGTCTAAACTTGAGGATCAAGAATATCATCAATCCCATAGATATGATGTTGGCAGTGACAGAGATCACGAACACACGGAGGTACCTGCAAGTTAATTCATGCTAAGGATTAGACTGGGGAGGTGATCAAAGAAGTTGAATAAGAACCAACAGATATTCACTCTAGGTGATTTTGGCTTACATTTTTATTCAACCCGAGCAGTTATATATGTAATTCTCTATACTTATGTGGCTAGAGTTTGTATTATATTGAGATCTCGGAAGGATCAATGCACTTCAACAATCGTATGTGACGTCGTGAGCCACCAAATAAATGAGTTTGTTCAAATTCCATTCATCCATCAGCATACATGTATTTCTTTAAGAGTAGTATGGATAAAATAATACACATGAAACATGTCTTACTATGTCAAACATATCCATACATCAAACATGTCGCCACCATAGGCACGTTTATAATACAACGTTTCATAAACCAAATTAATATGCCTCCGATGTCGAACTACAAATTGTTAGTGACAGATCAAGCAATTATTCACTTTCCCATTCTCTAATATAGTCATCGCTGTCCTCTTCATTCATCATTCATGTCAAAGGTACCGATGTTAGTTGGTACCTCGGACATTTGCAGTTCTATGGTGTAAGGTGAAGGACGGAGATAATACTCCATTCGTCATTGGTCGGCGACTGCTCTGTTGAGTAGTAGAACGAAGAGGACGACACTGTGTATTACATGGTCGTCATCTAGGATTCATCGTCGTGCAGCTGGTCACCGGTTCCAAATATATTAATTTGCAAGTAGGTGTTGGAGCCGGCTTATTTCCAAAATTCTGGTCAGCAGTATCGCTACTGTAAACGCAAACATTAATATAAGCCAGCATAATACACACAACATATGTAATGCATATAGTTGGTTTTTGTTTGCAGCGTAAAGACAAAATAAAATTTGGTGTATGCATGGATTAGAGCAAGCAGACGATCAAAAAACTTGAATAAGAGCCAACAAATTTTCACTGTAGGTGATTTTGGCTTATATTTTTTATTCAGTCCCGAGCAGTTACATATAAAAAAGACAATGACTATACACACGCTAACTCGTGGCGAGATGTACCCAGTAATAATTTTAAAAAAAACACAGCAGAAAATGCCAGAATTGAGGAGAAGAATCAGTAAAAGACTCTGAAAAGACTGAGTAAAAATGTAAAATAGACCTCATCCTCCGGTATGAATATCAGACCCCTCCCGGTATGACAAATCAACCCAGCAGTTTTCAGCATGAGGAGTTTTAGGTGAAAATCTCAAAACCCTATCAAATGGTGTCTAAAAATCATAAACTACGAACCATATGAAACCATATGGGAACAAGGCCATAAGGAATGTGCTGGAAATTCAAAGGTCTTCATATGGGACCACTAGAATTTATTCGATCCGGACCATCCAATATTGACGAATGGCACCTTAAAAATTGATCTCAAGATCGAAACTAACTCGGATTAAACCCAGCGGATCTCAAACTTTGCACACTATATATTAATTACTCGGGACGTTCTAAGGACATTCTCAAAGCACCAATGCCAAGAACAACTAGCTAGCAACTCCGCAGATATGAGAACGAATCAAACAAAATTAATGGTGTTTCTCAAGTTTGATCCAACTGCTGAATCTGCGTGTTTGTGAGAAATTAATTGGCTAAACTATTTGGCACATATGATCCTCAGATGTCCTAGCATATATGCATCCAACCAAAATTTGTTCGGCATGCCATGCATGATTAGGTTTCGAACACACACAAAGGCAGCCATCGGCTTGACGGTCACTCGTACATTACACTTGGACACATCGCACATCTCAATTACGTGTTCATAAGGTCGTTTTATACGTTAGATCGATTAAAACAGTGATAAACATACATACCTAATTTGTCTCGCACAATTTGTAGTTTAACCGTGTGATGAAGTCTTGTGAAACTCATGAGCTGAACTACAAGAAATACCCCTGTTCACCCAAATACAACACAGATCGACACCATATGTTAACTGATGATCGATTACTTGTAGATTCGTATAAACAAATTACTAGCTTCAGATTGGTTGATAGATAGATATGGCGCTCACCTGCAGTCTGCAGAGAGATGGACGGATTGGAAGCTAAACGTGGAGAAGAGCTAGCTAGCATCGGAGGCCCAGCTCCTGCTCACATATCGATCAACTAGCACGCACATCGCACATCTACTTATAGGGACGATAGTCTGAGGAGCTAGTCTGCCTATGGTCTTGCTGGATCGGAGGCGGCCGCCGGTGGTGGGCGGCAGCTAGCACGCACGCATGCATTAGCCGTACGTGCGTGCGTCCCTGTCTCTCGATCTGTATGCGCAAGCGCATCGGCCAGCAGCAGGCAATATCGTCCCTTCTCCTCTGCTTGCATATATGCATGCACATCTGCGCAAGTACGTGGTACGTGCACGCGCCAATGCCCTTCTTTATACCTACAGTATATTATTGTTAACTGCATGGCCAGCTTAATTTGAGCTAAACAACTAGTTTCATCGTCCCGCCTCAATGCATGATCGGAAGATTCGATCGATCCATCGCCAGATCATATATAACCTATATATGTTATATATTACGAACGCCATATGGCCTGCTTTGAGCCAAATAACTAGCTAGCTAGCGTAAGAGAGCTGAGTGTTTAGGATAGCTTTAGGTCGTCATGGAGCTGTAATTTATAATATCAATTTAAATAATTATAAAAATATTTTTAATATAAATAATAAACGAAATGATTTATCTAAATGTTTTTTAAAGTATTATAGCTCTGGCTCCACGATTTTTTGGAGTACATAATGATTTGCTTCACTAAATTTTTTAAGCTGGAGTTATGCTAAACAGGACCTAAGAGGCTAAGACTACTCAAAGATGAAGCAGCTCGATCGGTCATGCATGCATGTTGTTCTCAATCGATTCATCTGTTAGAAGCTTTGCTTTCCTACTTCTATTAGTAGATGATACGTTGAAGTAGGCCTGCCTTTTAGCGTGTGTGTATATATAACAACTTTAGCTTGCTACAAGGACCGACCTTCGAAGCCAGTGACGTAGCTAAGATTTTAGTTATGGATGGTCCACTTTATTTTGTTCATAATATAAGTACAACAAGGCATGTAATAATTTTTTTACTAAATATAATATGGTCAAATAAAAACATCGTATAATTCTCTAAAATGCATTTGACATCTCAAAAATAAAATATAATAAATTTAATAAAAAATGGTTGTATGTACTAGGTGCGTACGTATAATTATATTAGAATTGATCGATTGTCGATTAGATTTATGGTACCTGCATGGTGAGCACGACCTTCTCTAACATAAATAACTTGACAAGGGCAACAAGCATACAACGTGTCGTAATGAGCCTAGAACACGTGTTAGGCATAGTCGTGCTAGATCTGCTTGAAGTGTTTTGTGCATGCTTGATCTAGAACCCAATATCCACCTGGTGCGACTGCAAGCCTAGAAGCTCAATTTCACATGTTTGTCGTGATGTGTAGTCTCGTCCTCATAGACACGTCAAATAAATAAAACAAAATTGTTGTTTAAGAGTAATAATTTTATACATAATATTTTTATAACTAATATCCACTACTAGAATTGAGCGCTTTGCCGAGTGTCTGAAGCACTCGGCAAACCCTGAAAAACACTTGGCAAAGTCTTTGCCGAGTGTGACACTTGGCAAAGTCTTTGCCGAGTGTGACACTCGGCAAAGAGATCTCGGCGAATAGTACATCGGCAACGACTTCTTTGTCGAGTACTTTTTATCGGGCACTCGGCAAAGAAAAGCGACCGTCACGGCGCCCGGTAATGGAGGCAACGCCTTTGCTGAGTGTTCTAGGTCACACTCGGCAAAGAAATTACCTTTGCCGAGTGTCACCTAATACACTCGGCAAAGGGTCCACCAGCGAGGCCCTTTGTCAGCTTCTTTGCCGAGTGCTCTAGGAGGCACTCGGCAAAGCTTGCTTCTTTGTCGAGTGCTAAAGCCACAGAACTCGGCAAAGAAGCCTTACCGTGCCTAGGTGTTACTACTTTGCCGAGGGCTATGGCCCTAACACTCGGCAAAACACCTCTTTGCCAAGTGTTACATTTAGCAAAGTGACCAGTATACACCTTTTTAATTTGTTTTTACTATTCTATCCAAACAAACAAAAGATATCACATATACATCACAACCTCTACAGATAGTGCGTCACAACTTCTTACACATGTGTAGGGCACTCAGGTTTCTACATTAAAACCTAAGTGAACTATATTGAAACTCTATGATTTCATGTGTAGGGCACTTAGGTTTCTACACATAGCGCGTCATAACTTTCTCGAAACATTCTTAATTTTTTATCACAACCTCTACATATGATATCATGACATGTGGACAAATTTCATGAATTTCTGACTTTGTTTGTATTTTATATAATTTTAAAACAACTTGATAACAAGTTCACGGTCATGTTTAGTGAGCATGGTGCTCCAAGATTCCGGTCTTCTCCTGAAATCGGTTGTAACTTGTGCTAAATAACATGCATATCATTTTTGCATGCATGGTTTTCCATGTTTTGAGTAACTTGCAGTTCAAATGTGAATTTTCTGAAGAAATTCAAATAAACGAACTAAATCTAATAGTTATAGAAAATACTTTTATAATTGTGCCAAAACGGTACATATAGGTCTACATAGTGTAGCAACATACCACAAAAAGTTTGATTGACAAAATAATAAAATAAAAATATACTTTGCCGAGTGTCCAAGGAAGGCACTCGGCAAAGCTTGCTCTGCCGAGTGTCAATCAGGGGGCACTCGGTACAGAAGCTTCTTTGCCGAGTGCCAGAACTCGGCTCTCGGCAAAGATAACGGCTGTTAGCTTTAGACGGCGGCTAACAGCCCTTTGCCGAGCGTTGTCGTTCGCCGAGTGTTTGGCACTCGGCAAAGATGTCTTTGTCAAGTGTTTTTCTGTGCCGAGAGTCCTGCTCTCGGTAAACATGGTCGTTACCGAGAGCAGAACTTTGCCGAGTGCGGCCCCAACAAAAAAACACTCGGCAAAGTGCCGAGCACTCAGCAAAGAGCTGGATTTCGATAGCGATCCATAACTTATTGGGTTTTGAGCTTGGATGGTTCGGCCCATACAGACTACCCTTTAGCTCCACCACTGTACGAAGCTATATCTTCTTAATTACCATACAGCTAGACCGATGACCTGCTAATAAATAAAAAGAACACAAACATAATACCACATTGCTGTTCTTATTTAGCAAGCTAGCACATGAAGTGCATGCAAGTTATTTACTGGGTAAGTGACATTGCATGCATAAAACCATCAACTTGCATATATATAACATTTTTGGAATGTCATAAGGGTAAATCGATAAAATCTAAGCCATCGGATACAAGCTAACAACTGTCGGAAGTAAGCTACTCCTTCCGTCCCAATTTATAATTTGTTTGACTTTTTTTTATCAAGTTTGATTGTCTCGTCTTATTTAATTTTTTATAAAAATGGAAAATTAAAATCCATATTTAAAGTCTATTATTTGCTAAACAATATCACAATAAAAATAATAATAAATATGATTTTTTGAATAAGACAACTCGATCAAAGTTGGTGTAAAAAGTCAAACGAATTATAAATTGGAATGGATGGAGTATTTTCAATGACTTATGATTCATTTATGACGCCAACTATCTGTTGACTATAATAGTTGGAATAAGATTACTTCTGATGGCTACAGTCAGAATTACCTTATTTTTGATGGCCGCAAGTGGCCATTAGTTATAACAACGTCTAGCGACTCTGATAGCGTCGAGTGGGCCCCACTAACTTATTCCTGTGGCTCTGGGACAGGACGTCATACATAAGAGCATTAATTGCGATGGCTACCATAGAGTCGTCAGAAATAAGATGTATCCATCGGATGTTAATTTATTTTATGTCCGATGAATTGTAGTCATGTCATCGGAAGTACTAAACTCGTCTGAAATAAAAATAGCAAAGAGGTAAAAATCCTCACTGTTTTTTTGTTAATTCCCATAATTCAAAACATAACAGATTCAATACATATCAGATTCTTCCGAAAATTCAATACATGTCATCCACATTCATATATACACTGTATTCGCAAGCCACATTTACATTCGCACGCCACAATCACATTCACAAGCGACATTCATATTCACATTCACATTCACGTAGTTCAACATCAATCCAATTAAATGGTCAAGTCCCATGAATCCTCCAAATATCCACATATAACTCATAGAGTACAAAAACATGGACTGCAAATGTTAACAATGCTAACAAACCTAATATCTAGAACTTGGTTAGCTAGAGTTCTGTATACTACCTCCTGCTGGACTATGGCCGGCGAAGAGGTTCGTGTTGGCCAATTTGATCTCTTGGTGTTGCAACCGTCGAAGAGGGGTTTTGAAACCCTAGAAATCAAATTTAGATATTAAACACTTGGTTTGCTACGTTCATCTAGAGTTTTTGTTACATTGATAGTTTTGCTACATTCATAGACTACAATTAGCTAAGTTTTGCTAGATTTATATTCTACAATTTTCTAAGTTCTTTATCTAGCTATGCAAATACAAGGTTAACTTATCCCTTGTGCTTCGGGTTGATGATGAGTGATTGTCAGTGGGTAGTGTCTCGGGTCGAGTCATGGACTGATCGAGGCGTAAGTTATGTGTTGTGCAACCATGTCAGTCAGCTTGTCGTGTCCAGGTGTGGAGTACAAGGATGGTTGTCGACGGCGGAGGTGAAGGTCATGCGAGTTCGTGTCGATGGGCCGGGAGCGATGAAGGACGAGCACTGAGACTTGACCAAGGGAAGGTCGTCGGAAGTTAAGATAACTTTCTATTGTAACTTTCCAAGAGCCTAACTTCCGACCTTATGGCTAACATTCAAGAGGTTTCTTAACTTCGGAAAAGGTTTTGTCTAACTTTCGAGAGTTTAGACTCTCAGAAGTTAAGTAGTTTCCTATAGTGCTGGAGAAGAGAGAGGACATCAAGGACATCATCTAGAGACCTATCAAGCCAAGCTTCGGTACTAAGAAACCAATGTGCAGCATGAAGAGCGAATCATAGATAGCTATGGTCGCTTTCAACACTATATATATATAGCTATATTGGTACAAGGGATTTGTTTGAAGAGCACCTTGCATACAGAGTTTTGCTATTGAAAGTTGAGTGGTCGATGCCAAAGCAGAATGGTGACGATGAAACGAAGCACGATGAGAAAAGCGAAAGCCTTGTGAGGTTAAATTAGGAATACAAGTTTGAGAAGAAGTTTGGTGAGCCATGTAACGAATGGTTAAAAATAATTGAATCGATGAGTAATGAAGTGCTTGGGAACTTCTTCGTTAAGACCTTCGGAGGTCGAGAGAAACGGAGACTAAACATAGCATTCTAAACTATCAAGTTTTCAAACCCAGATTACCTAAATTGGCGCAAGGTATATATATGGGAAAAAAAAGAGAAGCCAGAAACCTGCAACGAGAATCTATAAAGCAAGGGAAAAAGATTGGCAACAAAACGCCAAAGATCAGAAACTTCAGAGTCCGATCCTATCCTAACTATATGCTTATATATATATATATATATATATATATATATATATATATATATATATATATATATAGAGAGAGAGAGAGAGAGAGATCTTATTTATAGTATAATATAACATAATAGCAAGACAATGGAATATTCGCTTGGCGATGCAAGGCTTTCCTTTCCTCCTAGTCAACCTCTCTGCATGGCTCACGAGAGTACCGCATCTCCTGTACAAGAGAATCTGCATGCACTAGGCCTAGGCGTGTCTCTTGATCTGCATGCGCAAGCGCAACGTCGTATAAAGATTTGACCATTGCTCAGCAACACCGGCCCGGCATGCGATGCAGCAGGCACGTACGTGTATAGTGTATACGCAACGCACTCATCCTCCCTCTACCTGCTTGCATGCTCTGATCCGGTCGTTAAAAGTAATCTCACGGATTAGGGATGTCGTCTTTAATAATTAGGACGAGTGAAATAAATATATATATGGATGTCTGTAATAATCAGGACGAGTAAAATAAATATATACGGGCATTAGTGTCAAAATGAACTAATTCTCGTGTGTGTGAAACAACATTAAACAAATAAATGGAGATAGTATTATATATTGCATCAACCAACACCATCTGCAACGACGTGTACTTAACCATGCATGCAAAACAGACCAAAACTTAGGGATGTTGAATACACTAGATCTAGGGGGTGTTGAATACACTAGTTAGAGCATCTCCAAGAGACTATCTAAATAGTTTGTCAAGCTAAATTTTAGCTACTTAATAGCATAATAGCTCTCCAACAGACTAGCTATTTAACTTGCTAAGCTATCTGGCTCTCTAAATTAACTTCCTCACTAGCCAAATTTGGCTAGCAACTCTCGCTAGCCAAGCTAACTTGCATGTTAGAGAGTCTGTTGGAATGAGATGTTATATATAGAGTTTAATATTTATGGAGAGATAAATAAAGAGTCACATAGAGAGTCAAAAATAAAGAGTCTCTTAGAGACGCTCTTAGCTGATAAATTTAGCTGAAGACATCCAAACAGGCTAGCTAATAATTTAATTATTAGCTATTTTTATTAAATTAACTAATAGTTAGCTAACTATTTGTTAGCTACTAGCTAATTCCAGTACTAATTTTTAGCCAACAAAACAAACAACTCCTTAAATGTCGTCTCTGTCTGCACTTAATTTCTCTTTTATTAGAGCAACTCCAAGAGATTAGCTAAAAAGACTAGCTAAATTTACTGATTTAGCTACTCTCTAAAATAGATTTTAGAGAAAAAGTGTAGGCTAATCCAACAGACTCGGTAAACCTACGGACTGAATAGAGAGTGAAGCAGGCTATCCAAAAATGGAGAGCAAAGATGGAGAAATAGAGAGCCACTAAAATTGAAGAGTCGTTTACAGAGTCTATTGGATACAATTTTCTTTTAATATTAGCTAAATTTACCTTTACAAAACCATATACATAGTCTCGAAACCCGTATGCCAGGTTCAAACCCCATCTCGTTCGGCCGATGGGCTAACGGGCCGGCTCGACACAGTCAGCAGACCGGCATGACGTGCGTGGGCCAGAGCTGTGGCCCACAGGTGTTTGGCCCGTGCCGAGCCGCCATTTAGTCATCTATAGGCTTGCAGCGGATTAATTTGAAATAGCTGTGAGAGGTTATTTATAAAAAATGACACGGAACGACCGTTCAAACTGGTGCTTTAAGTATAGTAGAGATATGGATGTCTGTAATAATTAGGACGAGTAAAATAAATATATACAGGCCCATTAGTGTCAAAATGAACTAATTCTCGTGTGTGTGAAACAACATCAAACAAATAAATATGGAGATAGTATTATATATTGCATCAATCAACACCATCTGCAACGACGTGTACTTAACCATGCATGGAAAAGAGACCAAAACTTAGGGGTGTTGAATACACTAGATCTAGGGGGTGTTGAATACACTAGTTAAATTTAGCTGAAGACATCGAAATAGGCTAGCTAATAATTCAATTATTAGCTATTTTACTAAATTAACTAATAGTTAGCTAACTAGCTAATTTCAGTAGTAATTTTTAGCGAACAAAACAAATAATCCCTTAAATGTCGTCTCTGTCTGCACTTAATTTCTCTTTTATTAGGAGACTAGAATAGTCCATCCTTCACCTTCGTACTACAAATTTTGAGACTTTGTCCTTACACTAGCTATTTGCCATTTGATTTCAGTGATTTGTTTTTAATTACTTTATCTTGTGTTAAAGAACTGGGCACTTTTAAGATTTATTAATTCTTCCTAAAGCATATGTATCCCCTATGTTAGCTACCTATTTTATATAGTATAGGGTACTAGAGATACGATAGGATATGATCGAAGGCCTGGCCAACGCATATGCATATCTACCTGTAGTCATCCACTCATCCCTGCTCTTGTTCAGAAGAGGTGCATGCACTGGGCGATCTGCATGCGGAAGCGGAAACCCGTATGAAGATTGACCATCGCTCAAGAACAACGGTCGAGCCAAGTGAGAATTTTTGAAATATTTGCATCGAGCACCATATTTCTATATATTAAAGCGCGGCGCAAATCTCGCTCCTCGATGCTCCACGTCAGTTTTAAATCTTGCATCCGTCGGATCGAACCTCAACGGTGTGAAAACCTCCTACGTATCCGTGGCCTCTCCATACGCGATACACGAATGCTTCCAGACAGCCCCCGCCGCTGCGAGACCTTTCCTCTCCTCTCCTCTGTGCCTCCACCGCCTCTGCACACGCTAACCACTCCTGCTTGCGCCGTCGACACCCATCCATGACACCCATCCATGTCTAGCACCATTATGGAGATCGCTCCTGCCTCCGCTTCACGTGCTGCCTGATGCAACGTTGCCTCATGACCGTTTAGCCTCCTCTCATCATTGCGCGTTGGCAAACGCATTGGGAGCGATAAATTTTTGCAGTGCTTGGTGTAAGCTTCCTTCTATTTATTTTTTCCTTCCTAGATTTGTTTCCTCTGATAAATTTAAAAGTAGAGAGAAAAAGGTTTGTCTCCATTGGTTCAGTTCCACTGTTACAGTTAATCGACCCCTAATCGTTTTATTTGTACCTCCTAGGAATGTGCAGCTCCATTTTCCACCTTTCCTTCCCCTTCTTTGGTATCCATAGACTGATAGACACCACAAATCGATTTTATAGTTCAGTTACCTCACTGTCACTAGCCCAATTACTCATGCACCATAACTTTTTCAGTTTTGTCAGCTAGCGCCTACGAATGCTACTAAAAAAGGGTCCAATTTTTTGTTAAGTATATGACCAACTGTGTTTAATGTGTTTTTATACTAGGATATCACAGCAAATCCTTGATTCTGCTAGACTTTATTCAACAGTTTTGAGAGAACCTATGTGTAGTAACGCAAATGACCTGAAAAAACCACTGTGACATGTTACAGAACACTGTGTCCATTGCAAATAATAACAAAAACTTATTTTAAAATATTTATTAGCTATATCAAACAGAAAATTGGTCATCATGATTCCACAAATCACCAGAGGGTGCTGCCTCCATAGGCAAAAAATACATATTTTAGTGTACAGTTAGTTTCAGCTAACAAAAAAAAAAGATTTCACATGTATGGCTGAATGTTGAGACAGATGCCTCCCTTTTAAATACATATTTATATGGTCTACCTATCTTCTTAACTATAGATTTACTTGGCAATTAGTTGGATTATTATGTAATAACATCGTCAATATTTCATATCTTTTCCTTTGAATTGCAAGCCTTGGGCAAATAATACTTAGCTCTATGTATTGACATCAACCCAAGGAAGAACAAAAAAAGCAAAAGAAAAATCCTAATCGTTTCTTTTGTATAAAATTGCGCTATTTTTGTTAGTACTGATATAATGTCGGATGTTTGCTTTCCCTATCATTACCATATTTACATTGAAATGATAATATTTATTTGGATGTCTTTTAATCAACAGAATATCTTATTACTAGATTCTTAGGCTTTCTTGGTCATTCTCTGTTAATATCATATTCAATTGAAATGGTAATATTTATTTTGATGTCTTTTACACAATAAAATATCTTATTCCTTGCTTCTTAGGCTTTCTTGGCAATCCTTAGAACTAGACAGATGACAAAACCAACAGAAAATATTATATTTCTTCCAAAAAATACATATAGCCCAAAAATGACAAACAAATTATATTATAGAGCTATCATAATTGTTTCCGTACTTACCAGTTACTTGTTTTCCCTCTTTGATTTACTCTACCCGCTTCATCTCAATCTTTCATATATGCTTCTGGTTATATTCGTCATATGTCACATAGAAAGGTAATATGTTTTCTTCCGTTAATAATGTTTCAGGTTGTGTTGTGCTTTAGCAGTTCAAATAATAATCATCTCAATACAAATTTTTATCGACATAAATATTAGGTGCACCCTTCTTTAAAATTGTATATTCATATTGTATGATATAGATACAAACCACGTTGTTTAGCAAGTAACAACACATGTCCCTCATGCATATTGATAGTTACCTATTCATTGAAGCTTATTATTATCCGCTTTGTATGATCCTGTCCTAGGTTACACTAAGAAAGCCTTATCGTAAAATTGTTTAGTCACTTGAGATACTGGAAAAGGACATATTGCTCCATTTCGGAAAGAACGGAGGATATCTCTCCATAAAGAAAAGGTACTACTATTGTCATTTACTCAACATAAATACTGTTACTATATTACTACTTTCAATTTTCGTCAAGTTCTACAACTATGACCTCACAGGTACAGTTCTGTTTGTTCCTCCTGGTTTACTGACCAAATACAAAATCCTGACTTTAGTGAAATCACAAACTAAGCATTTGAATTTTCACATAAATTTGTATACTATCCGCAAGAGGAGAGGCCTCTTATCGTCCTTTTCGTTCGGTGCGTGCCTATATAAATGATTTGCATGGGAGAAATTCATAGTTGATACCTCTAGCTAAATTAAAATGTGATTTAACTTAATTACAATTATGAACGCGTGCTGGCGCGCACCAATTACTAGTATGCATGGCACTTGGAAAGATGGAACGGTCCGATCATATGGTCCAGAGTTCGCATCTCGGACCGTTCACGTGTTAGCCTGGACAGTCCACAAAATTAGATCAAATTAGGTAAGATATTTTATTTTTTCATGCGTGTTTATCTAACTAATCACGAGGATTCTGTTTGGAAACGTCTCGAAACGAGTTCAGACCTCCCCTATATATATGAAGGGGTATGATCTATTGCGCGTATCAACAATTGAACCAATCAACTAAATTTACTTAATTTTTTTTCTTCACCACATTAGGAGTATAGGAGTAATTTAAACCTACCTTAGCTTTTCCCCCAATCCAAATCTTTATCCCTTTTCGACTCTACGTCGTCTAAGGACGTCCTAGATGGCCTGCAGATCCCAGTACACCCCCTGAAACTCTCTTCCCTGATGGGGTCCCTCCCGGGTGCGAGTTCTAGGGTTCTTCGCAAGGAAGAAGAACCTATATATGTGCACGCGTGGACCGTCTGGCCTAGAGCGCGAAGGCCTGCTCCTGCAGTAGGGTCATTGATCGTCCGTCCCCGTGTCATGGACCGTCCGCGCCGCAGAGAGCACCTTCAAACGGTACGCTCCTAGTGTTTGGCCCTAAATTGAAGCCAACACACTTTTGGCGACTCTGGTGGGGACATAGTTAGGTGTGACCTATCGAAGATCGGCCATAGATGGCCAGTTCAAAGGATCACTCCGATATTCCCCAATCAACATCGTGAAGCCGACTATGGAGACCCTATCGGCTGAAGATCAGCAATAATTCAAAGGGTACAAAAGACAGCTGATACAGGAAACCAAGGTGAAGTACTTGGCCAATTTCAAGGTGGACAGACATTAGAAGGTCGTTCGACAAAGGGAGACTGACCTGGCATTAATCCGACCTACTGCACCCACCTCTTAACATACGACATCCAATCTCTTAGAACTTACATAGATGAACAATGAGAACAAATGCAACAAGTAACAAGTGGTTTGCAAGAGGATTATAAAAGAATGGTGCATGCATTTGAAAATTTTGCCGTTCCCAATTTCCCATCATATGATGTTGATGTTAGGAAAGGTAGACAAAGTTCATCGGCTGGAAACGAGTGTTCATAGCTCCAGCCATCTTATGGTATTGCCGATGAACTCATATATCGGCCAACCACATCCTCCTCCACCAATCTGGAATGAACCCACAAGCCTACGCACGAATGGACCGTCTGGTCCTGAGTTCACACCGTCTGGTCATGACCGTCTGGCCCAACAGTGGTTGGCTCCATACTTTGTGAAGAGCCACCGAAATCCACATCAGGACCATCGTACTATGCGCAAGGGCTAACAGACACGCTCGAACCGTCCGTGTGTCACACTGGACCGTCCATGCAAGGGTACCCAAAACATGATGTAGGTTATTACCAACAACCCTTTACACCCGCCTTAGCCAAGCTTCCCTTACCACCCACAATGCCTCAAAATCATGGCATGGCCCCACAAACACATGGGCACGAGCAATTTTTGGCCCCCTAGGAGGCGAAAAGATTTAAAATATATTATGAAGCACCTAGGTGAGGATAATGCCTCCATAGAACCCCAACCCATGGGCGAGAGGACGACATATAGAAACACAAGCGCCCACACCTTTGGACAAAAGGCCGGTGGATTACTACTGGTCACCATTGACATAGGGAGGGAGGAGATAACTAGGGCATTCCAAGACAAACTCGGAGTTAACGTGACACATGTGGGGGCAGTTGTATCGGAAATTCTATGAAAACTGATGATTTGACTATAACCCATACCCACAGGGACAATGATACCCAAATTTTCAAAATTTTTGGGTGACCAGGGCAAAATCACGCATATGCACATGGGCTAGTTCCTAGCACAATTGGGGGAATTGGTAGATAGGAAGGCTTTTTGCGTTTGTTTATTTTCAATATCCGTAACCGACACACCTTTTGCATGGTATGCCACCCTGTGGCCTAATTCTGTCTACTCTTGGGGAGATTTAAAGCAAAAATTCCATGACAATATTTTTCTCTGGGAGTATGAGTTAGACCTGGTACACTTGACAGCACTACGACAGGGATGGTATGAGTTGGTTAATGATTACATCTGGAGGTTCAGGGACACAAGAAACCGATGTTTCAAGATCCACATTGTCGATAAACAACTAGCGGGGTTAGCTTTTAATGGGATGCGGTCATACATAAAAGAAAAGTAGAAGGCATCTATTTTTTACACTAGCCTAATTGCACCGGTTAGCTTTGGCTTATGAGAGCCAAAGTAAAGGTACACCTAAGGGGACTCATCGCAATGTTCACATAGTTGAGTGTGATAAAAGTAGTTCAGAAGACGAGTCTCCAGAAATATATGTTGTTGAGATAGTTTGCTCGGCAAAGGCCAAACTGCCCGCTTGCTCTTTGTCGTGGTTTTAGAAACCGGGCGACAATAAGATTTCTGTTCAGTGGGGGATGCTAGCGCATATTCACTCCAAGTGGTGAATCACTGGGACTCGAATGATGAACTCGGGGACACGAGATTTATACTGATTCGGGTTCGCACCCTACTCTAGTGTAGTCCTGGTATTGCTTGAAGTGTGTTACAACTGGTGTGCTTGAGTGCCTCTCCCCTGAGAAGAAGAGGGTCTTTCCCTTTTATACCCTAAGGGTCGGACCTTACATTGCTCTCCCTTTAGAGAGAGAGATGGAATAAAGAAAGAAGAAATCCTTCGTCTGTTGCGGCAAGCCCCCTTCTCCTAGTCATGCGAAGTAACGCTTTAGGACATGGCGCCGCCTGTCGCTCCTGTCCTTGCGGCGGGTTCGTGGCAGATGTCCCTAGGGTGATGCACGACGACTCCCATGGTTTAGCCCCGGGGCTCAACTGACACGACATGGGTCCCTCCTACCATTGTGAGCCCCATGTTGTCCTTCCGCACATATGGATTCATCCATTCGATATGGCACCCTATCCTGTCATTTCCACCATACCGGTTACTGTAGAGGTTTCGGTGCTGAGGTTGTCCCTGACAGGAGAGTTGTGCATGTGTCATATTGCCTGGGCTCCTGGTGTCACACACTATCGTGGTCGACGCATGCTTGTGGCTCTAGCTCAATGCTTAGACTTGCTCGTAGGGGGATCTAGTTGCTCGCTCCGCCTCGCTGACCAGCTCGGCGAGGGACCTGGTAGCCCACTCAGCCTCGTAGATGAAAAGAAAATAGCCTTAAACCATTCCTTATATTGTTTTTGGTGCTTAATGATCATCACAACCATTCAGACTAACTAGTTTGTCTAGTCTTTGATTCACAGGTTCATAAGTTCAGCGGTTTAGTTTCTAAGTCGCAATCAGCTCAGATCCAACCAAATAAGGGTAAAACATGGAATAGATGAACTACCAATTGTTCTACTCTTTGGATAAGTTTTAAATACCCCAAGGAACCTATTCAACACTTCTAGAGAGGTTGGAAAGCTCGGAATCATCATCTCACTATTTTGGAGCTAGTTTGAGCAAAAGAAGAAATTTGATTTATAGAATCAAAATGTTCATGATCCATGACTTAGACTTGATGGTAAGCCACTTGAGATATTTTTCTAAGTCATAGGATCTCTCTCCAGTTTAGCCAAAGCAACTTGGAGAAGATTGTTTAAAGATCAACGATAAGTCAGAAACTCAAGTTCTGAAATCGCCAAGTGCGGACCATCCGACCCCTTCTCGCAGACCATCCACGACACCACTATGACTTTAGACATGAACTATAAATCGTGGACAGTCCGGCCATAAAACATGGACTATCCAGCTATAAAGCGCGGACCGTCCGGCTATAATTCACGGACCGTCCGCACATGAAGATCTGGTCCAGCCCGAAGGTGACAATTTGAGCAAAAGATTTTTTAGAGCCAATGCGGACCGTCCGGGACCAAGGGCAGACCATCCGCGTATCATCACCAGGAAAAGATAGTCGTTGATCTAACCATTGGTCTATCAAGCGTATCCGTTGAGATGCCAGAACCGACCGTTGAGAGGGTCGCAGACTGTTCGGGCTCAAGCCACGGACCGTCCGCCTATGGCAGAACAGGCAGACATGACATAACGACTATATGGGTGGTTGAGGGCTATAAAAGCCACTCCAACTAGCCCATTTATGGTATTCATTGATCTACACCATACACAAGAGTTGGGTATTCACTCCTATCTACTAGAGCAACACTTCTATACACATCAAAGTCTCACAAGTGCCACAAAAGAGAGATTAAGCAAGAAAGAAGCTACTCGTGTGTGTTTAGCGATAGTGCCCTGTGAGAATCATTGAGAGAAAGTGTGTGCTAGCTCTTGTGATCATTTGAGCATGGAGTTTTGACTCCCATTCATTGTAAAGCTTGCAAGAGCCACTTATCTTTGTGGTTGGCCTTGCGGAGACTTCGATCTTTTGTTGACAACTAGTTTTGTTTACCCCACACCTTGCATATAAATGAACTATTGGGTAGTTTGGCTATGCTCTACCTGGTTTTTTGGAAGTAATGCTATATGACATATGTCACACCGGTTTTAGGGGCAAAACCGAATGCATAGCATATGTGTGCCAGGATCCATTTTCCACACATACGTTGATGTCACAATGCAATATATCAAAAGACAATGCAATAAAGGCATAAAAGAGAGTATAATAACTTTATTACATCGTTCAGATATAAGAGTCTTAAATAGTATATTATCAAAGTACAACAAAAATATCAGGGGCAATCACCCATAGGAAGTTGACCGGAGCGTCGCTAGACTCAAAACTCATTGTCACCATCGTCAAAGTCTTCCTCATCAGCTTCTGATAAAAAATTTAGCAAGGGGTGAGCTCACTTACCGTGGGGGCTCAACAAGTAGGAGGAATTATGAAAGGTTAACAAGGTAGGCTAAGTTTAAGCGGTAAGCATTTTAGTTGGTCAATATTTTATTAACAACGCCTAACTTACTAATTGTAAGTGAATCACAAAATCCCAATTAATCATGAGCATATGATTAAATTTCAAAAGAACTTAAGTGAAACCACTTAAGCAAACCATTTTAAAATCATAGATCACGATTTATTCTCCATCTTTAAGTTCAGTTTCCATGTGAGGGTCCAGGTTGCTCTTGACCGTGAACACAACTGACATATCAGTTTTACACTATGTAGAGGTGGTACAACTTTACCCACAAGCCATGTATCTCCTCTAGCCTGGGTTGTACGGACCCTTAAACATTGCCAAGGTGAATGGCTAGGGATCCATTATGAGACTTTCACAAAATATCCTTAGTACAAAGCCACCCACTAAGGTTTCTACGTCAGTATGGTGACCCTCTGTGCGAGGTAACTTAGCCAAGACTACCAGCCCATGTTAACAAAGTTGCCACCAAACCACTGCCGTCCCCACTTGCCCATCTTTCAGGTAGGGTTGATACGCATTAAGTCTATAAAGCTATTTACCAAAGCCAGAGCCATGATAGCGCTCATGGTTGCATTATTTTTCTGGGTGGTCACTCCATGTTCCATTTAATACAACATGATCTTGTTTAACCATCGGTTATCATCATAATACAAATTTCATTTCTAGAACAATAGTATCATTAAAGAGTGACATCATAATGATCAAGTTGAGCAGTAGCACAATTACTAAGCATAGTATTTATTCCAGGGTAATTAAGGAATATGGTTGGTATTTCTAGGTAATCCTATTTAGGCAAAACCCATCAAATTTATGCAAATATCCAAAAGTAAATATTATTGTATATATTATTTGGGTACAATCAGAAATGCAGAGAGAAAATCCACTTGCCTTGGTCAAAGGTGTCCTGTGGATCGTCTTCAAACGTATTTTCGCCTTCTACCACAAAATCATCTTCTAATATAGATTCGCACATTGTACATACAAAAAGATAACGTACACTAAATAAATAAGCACACACCATTACATGTATAAATATACACCATTACATGAATAAACATATACCGAACAAATCATACCTATAAATAGAAAACGTCTAGAATAAAACCTAATTTGTAACCATAGTATAAGTCTACTCGTATTGACATCTATCTCATTTTCTATGTCATAAATACTAATTTTTTTATTTCAGGTATTTACTAGTGAAAACTATATATCAATTCAACTATGAAAGTACTTTATATAAAATAACTTAAGTGTAGTGATTTAATCAACTATACGGAAATAGATTAATTAATAATTAATTATTTATACCATAAACATGGGTCTCATTTTAGTTTTATCTTTTCTTTCTAAAAGTAAATGACATTATGTTAACCAGAGGTCAAATAACTTTAGTAATAAATTAAACCACCAATTTAACTATACTATTAAATTATTGTGGTCATAGGTACTACTTATATTATCTCAGTGTTAATGGAGACTCTATTATTTATTTAGTAGATCTAAATTAATTATATGAACCTATGAGCACAAACCTCTCGACTAAACTCTAAAATTTATTATAAGCAAAGTTAACCGTGAAATTACTCATCTAGTATTTTTGTCACTAATATGTGGTCTACCAAATCCTGTTATTCTTCATCCTAAACACAAATTCTAAAATATCTGTAAACAAATTATCATACACAATGTGACAGATAATAGGACATCAATCCATCACATATGTCGGTGTTTCGAAACTCGGGGGGTCCCTGGACCGACGAGTGAAATGTCGCCGCGTGCCCCAGCCTAGATGGGTCGACGCAAGGCGGAACGCGAAGGGGGGAAAGGAAGCAGCCGGAGGGAGGCAGGCGTGAGAGGAGTGGATCCCGCGGCCTTCGTGTTTGCCCCGCGCCTGAGTCGGGTGCGCTTGCAGTAGGGGGATACAAGCATCCACGCGGGAGTGGGAGCGAGTGGCCTTGCGCGAGCGCCGTCTCGTCCTTCTCCGCGCGGGCCAACCCTTTGTAAGAGGGCCCTGGTCCTTCCTTTTATAGGCGTAAGGAGAGGATCCAGGTGTACAATGGGGGGTGTAGCAGAGTGCTACGTGTCTAGCGGAGGAGAGCTAGTACCCTAAGTACATGCCGTCGTGGCAGCCGGAGAGGTTTAAGCACCCGGTTCGTGTGGTGTCGTGGCCGTCGGAGGAGCGCTGGAGCCTGGCGGAAGGGCAGCTGTCGGGGCTGTCGAGTCCTTGCTGACGTCCTCTTGCTTCCGTAAGGGGGCCGAGAGCCGCCGTCGTCACGGAGTGTGCGGGGCGCCATCATTGCCTATCTGGCGGAGCGAGCCAGATGGGACGCCGGTCTTGTTACCCGAAGCCTGAGTCAGCTCGGGGTAGGGTAATGATGGCGCCTCCTGTCGACGTGGTCGGTCCGCGCTCTAGGTTGGGCGATGTGGAGGCTCCTCCGAGGTCGAGGTCGAGTCCGAGCCCCTGGGTCGGGCGAGACGGAGATCGTCGGCTGAGGCCAGGGCTGAGTCCGAGCCCTGGGGTCGGGCGAAGCGGAGTCCGTCGTCTCTTCGGGCTGAGCCCATGCCCGAGCCCTGGGTCAGGCGGAGCGGAGTTCGTCGTCTTCCGGAGCTGAGCCCATGTCCAAGCCCTGGGTCGGGCGGAGCGGAGTTCGCTGTCTTCCTACGCTGAGCCCATATCCGAGCCCTGGGTCGGGCGGAGCGGAGTTCGCCATCTTCCACGCCGTCTTCCGGGGCTGAGCCCATATCCGAGCCCTAGGTCAGGCGGAGCGGAGTTCGCCGTCTTCCGGGGCTGAGCCCGAGTCCGAGCCCTGGGGTCGAGTGAGGCGGAGTTTCCTATGACGCCCAAGGTCGGCCTTGGCTGCTGTCAGCCTCACTCTGTCGGGTGGCTCAGCAGTCGGAGCGGCGCAGGCGGCGCTGTCCTCTTGTCAGACCGGTCAATGGAGCGGCGAAGTGACTGCGGTCACTTCGGCCCTGTCGACTGGAGGGCGTGCGTCAGGATAAAGGTGTCAGGCCACCTTTGCATTAAATGCCCCTGCGATTTGGTCGGTCGGCGTGGCGATGTGGCCAAGGTTGCTTCTTGGTGAAGACTGGGCCTCGGGCGAGCCGATAGTGTGCCCATTGCTGGAGGGGGGTCCTTGGGCGAGACATAGGTTCTCCGGGGTCGGCTTCCCTTGCCCGAGGCTAGGCTCGGGCGAGGCACGATCATGTCCCTTGAATGGATCGATCCTTGGCTTAATCGCACCCATCAGGCCTTTGCAGCTTTGTGCTGATGGGGGTTACCAGCTGAGATTTAGGAGTCTTGAGGGTACCCCTAATTATGATCCCCGACAGTAGCCCCCGAGCCTCCAAGGGAGTACTAATACTCGCTTGGAGGCTTTTGCCGCACTTTTTTGTAAGGGGACCAGCCTTTTTTGGTTGCATTCTGTTTCGGTGGGTGCGCGCGAGCGCACCCGCCGGGTGTAGCCCCTGAGGCCTCGGAGGAGTAGTTTTACTCCTTCGAGGTCTTAGTGCACTTCGCAACACTTCGGCTGGTCTAGTTGTTCCCTCATGCGAGCTGGCCGTAGCCCGAGTGCACGGTCGGGTCCCAAGTTCTCGTGCTGGTATGTTGACGCTGTCAACGGTTTGGCCGGAGCCGGGTTTGCGAGAGCAGTCCCCGAGCCTCTGCACAGGGCGAGAGGATGGTCAGGGACAGACTCGACTTTTTTACATACGCCCCTATGTCGCCTTTCCGCAAGGAGGAGGGGGGGAAAGCGCCATGTTGCCCTCAGGTGGCACCGAACATGGTGTCTCCAGTGAGCTGCTGGCGGGTAATCCGAGCGGACGTCCGTGCCCCATTTGATAGGGGTCGGCTAGAGGCCCAGAGGCGCGCCCAAAAGTACCTGCGGGTGATCTGCCGGACCTGGTCCCCTGTCGACGGGGTCCGAGGGCTCGATGCCTCCCTCTGATGGGATTCCGTTATAAGATCGTTCCCGCTGGTCTCAGAAATGTCCTAGGGTACCTCGGGAGCGTAGCCCGAGCCTTGGTTATGTATCGAACGTACCCATGGTCATCCCTTGCTCTGTGTCTGAGGTGACTGTGAACCCTTCGAGGGCCAGCCTACGAACCCCTGATCAGTAGTGGGTGCGGAGCCCGAGTGGCCTGAGGTGGCCGTTGAACCCTTCGAGGGGCCGACCATCGAACCTCTGACCAGTAGTGGGTGTGGAGCCCACGTGCTCTGAGGCGGCTGTTGAACCCCTCCGAGGGGCCAGCCTTCGAACCTCTGATCAGTAGGGAGGCTCGGAGCCTGTTTCCTTCACGGAGAAGGGTCCTTTTCGGGGTATCCCCCTTTCCCGGTCCCTGTTGTAAGAGAGAGAAAGAGGAAAAGGAAAAGGATGCGAAGTCAAAAGACGTGGCGTACATCTTTCGACGCGGTCATTTTGGCGAGGGAGAAGCGTCGCTTGCTTCTCCCACCAGGGACGCCGCCTGTCCCGCCGTGGAGTTAATGCGACGGGGCGAGCGGTCCGCGGGGCGGCCGTTGCGCATGCGCGAGCCGTTCGAGGAACGGATCACGGGCGCGTCGTCTTCACGCCGTGAGAGAGGGCTCCCCCGCTGCCCCTGGATGGGACGTGAGCTTGGCTGACGACGTGACCGCTGCTTCTGCCCGCCTGCCACCGCGATTACTGCCGGCCCAATTTTGACTGCATTTGACCATCGCGCTTGGCTGGCACTGCAGGGTTGCCTCAAGTCGCGGTATTGACTTCGCAGTCGAGGAGGCGCGGTAGTGGCGCGAGTGGCGGTGCAGTTGTTCACACGTAGCAACCGGCGCGCCGGTTGCATGACGCGTGGGCTTGGACCTCCATGCTGGGCTTGTTGGAGTCGAAGGGGTGCGCCCACTTGGCGCGGCTGCATGCCGCCTGCATGGCTGCCCGCCCTTTCGCCCGCTGGTCTGGGCAAAAGTGGAGAACTGCTTGTAACCGCTGGGCGGTTGCATGTACCGCGCGCGGCGGTTTGGCTTCTTCTCTCTTGGACCGGCCTGCACGACGTGTGGGACCCAGCCCCCGCGCTGTGGGGGGGCGAATCTTGGAGCGTGTTGGAGAAGACTTAACCCGCAACGGTTGAGGACGCAAGTGGGGAGAGTCGCCTTTAAAAGGGGGGCGACCCCCTTGGAGGGCAACCATGTCTTCGCGCTCCCCTTATGCATCGTGTCTTCCCACCTTCCGAGCCCCCGGGCGGGGGACGCCCGGAGCCCTTCCGTCTTGTCGCCGGAGGAACGCAACTTCGTGGAAGTTGGTACCTTTTAGCCATCGTTCGGCTTCAAGGATTTTCATCATGCAGCCCGGCTGCACCCCTTCGCCGGCGGTCACCCAAGACGGTGACCTCCAGTTCGATGGAGGGGGAAAGCGAGCCGGGCTGCGGCCTCTGCCCCTCCCTCAGCCTCAAGGATTGTCATCACTAGTGCTGTGGAGGGGAGTGTGCCGAGTTGGGGTCGGCCCCTGCGTGGGCGGTGGTCCGCTCCTTCCCTTAGTGATCGGGGGGAAGGGCGTCCGCCGTTCACGGCATGGGCAGCTGCAGCGTGCCCGGCTCTCTGAGCCGAGCGGCTTCGGAGCCGCTCCCGGTGCCGCCTTCCGCCACGACAGCTGGAAGAGGTTCCGCCGCCGACGAGCTTGCCGGCGCCACCCGCGAACCGACCTCCAACTCTACGGCCTTCTGCTCGTCCTTGCCTCTCGAGTTGGGGGCATGGGCGAGGGCCTCCTGGCAGCAGCATCCGCCCTGAGGTCATCGCTGCTGCTGTTCGGCCCCCCGGAGCAGAAGTCGTCGTTGTCGCCGCTGCTGGGGCGGGCGACAACAAGCCGTTCGTTGGTCTTCTGTTGCTCTGCAGGCCTCCCCAGTCGCGTGGGGTTGTACCTGCGGAGGTGGAACCGGAGTTCCGTTTGTAATGGCACCTTGGATGCCAGTGTCTTGTTCAATGCGGCTGTCGAGGCCTAAACGTGTATGTATTTTCGGCGCGGAGCCGTGTTTTTTCTTCATTTCGAGCACTAAGACTCGCCTTGTCGATTATCTGAACCGCTTCACTGAGCGTGAGTTGCCTCGTGCAAAGGTGACGAGTGAGGTATCCGTATCCCGGAGGAGTAGGAGTCCCTCGGCTCGGTCGACCTTGCTGTCCGAGGCCCCTCTTGCTTAGTTAAAGGAACCCCTCGGCCGCTCTTTGATGAGCCGAAGCCAGAGGTAGCGGTGTCAGCACGGACGAAGGCAGAGTTGGCTTCGAAAAGGAGGTGTGGTTGGCCAGAGCCTGGCCGGGTCGTCTACTAGCGGAGCCGACGCCGGAGTTGAGCTGCCGAGGCCACAAGCCGAGCTGATGTCTTTGGGGGTCAGCTGGCCGAGGCCTCGGGGTGGCCGGCCGAGCCGCCTGCTCGGGCCGGATTCTCGAAGAAGACCCTGGCGACGATGACCTGGGCGTGGTGCTGATGTCGTCCTTCAGAGTAGGGGCCCTCCGACCGCGTCGCCGTCCGAGGCTAGGTCAGTCCCCGCCGAAGGTGTAGTTGATGCCGAGGGTGCTGCTGCTCCCTTCGGCTGTCGACGTTCGAGCCTGCAGGATCAGGTCGTCTTGTAGTGTGTGTGTGTATGTTTTCTGCGGCCACCGAGGCCTAAACACACTGTCGCCATGTTGTAAAGCTGCGTCTCTTTTCCTCTTGTTTCGAGTGTTCGGACTCATTTGTTGGTAACAGAATTGTTTGTGCGGGCGAGAGTTGCTTTTCACGGAAGGTGATGAGTGAGGTATCCGTATCCCGGAGGCGTAGGAGTCCCTCGGCTCGGTCAGCCTTGCCGCTTACGCGCGCTCTTACTCGTCCATAGGGTTCTGTTACCGACGCAATTGAGAAGGCCCGAAAAATCATTTCGGCAGAGGAGCTTCTCGAGCATGAAGACTTGTTCGGTCCGCGGAGTCACTTATCCGAGCGCGAGTTACTTATCGCAGAAGGTGATGAGTGAGGTATCCGTATCCCGGAGGCGTAGGAGTCCCTCGGCTCGGTCAGCCTTGGCTGCTTACGTGTACTCCATCGTTTTCAGGATCCACTTTTGAAATAGTCGAAGAGCACGAAAGGCATTCTGGCAGAAAAGATTTTTTTTCTTTTTTCGAGGAAAATTTTGATGCAGAGGGGGTTGCCCCCTTCTAGCCCCCGAGGGAGGGTCGGGCTTTGCCGAGGCAAGGCTGACCCTTCCTTGACGACCAGACTTGGTGTGTGAACGAAGTATACGAGCAACTTGAAAACATCTTAAGGGTAGAAGCGACGTAGCTGTTGGATGTTCCAAGCGTTGCTGTAGACCTCGCCTTGGCTGTTGGCCAGCTTGTACGTTCCAGGCTTCAGGACCTTGGCGATGACGAACGGCCCTTCCCAGGGAGGCGTGAGTTTGTGCCGCCCTCGGGCGTCTTGTCGCAGCCGGAGCACCAGGTCGCCCACCTGGAGGTCTCGGGACCTAACCCCTCGGGCGTGGTAGCGTCGCAGGGACTGCTGGTACCGCGCCGAGTGTAGTAAGGCCATGTCCCGAGCCTCCTCCAGCTGGTCCAGTGAGTCTTCTCGGTTAGCTCGGTTGCTTTGGTCGGTGTAGGCCCTCGCCCTCGAGGAACCGTATTCCAAGTCTGTGGGCAAGATGGCCTCGGCCCCATAGACTAGAAACAAACGGTGTGAAGCCCGTGGCTCGGCTCGGCGTTGTCCTCAGACTCCAGACCACCGAGGGGAGTTCCTTCGTCCACCGCTTGCCGAACTTGTTGAGGTCGTTGTAGATCCGGGGCTTGAGTCCTTGCAGGATCATGCCGTTGGCCCGCTCCACTTGCCCATTCGTCATGGGGTGTGCCACGACAGCCCAGTCCACTCGGATGTGGTGATCCTCGCAGAAGTCCAGGAACTTTCTGCCGGTGAACTGGGTGCCGTTGTCGGTGATGATGGAGTTCGGGACCCCAAAACGATGGATGATGTTGGTGAAGAACACCACCGCCTATTCGGACCTGATGCTGTTTAGGGGTCCGACCTCGATCCACTTGGAGAATTTGTCGATGGCGACCAACAGGTGCGTGTAGCTCCCGGGTGCCTTCTGCAAGGTGCCAACGAGGTCCAGACCCCACACAGCAAACGGCCAGGTGATGGGTATGGTCTGCAGAGTCTGAGCGGGCAGGTGGGTCTGCCTCGCGTAGAATTGACACCCTTCGCAGGTGCGGACAATTCTAGTAGCGTCGACCACCGCTGTCGGCCAGTAGAATCCTTGTCGGAAGGCGTTTCCGACGAGGGTTCGAGGTGCTGCGTGATGGCCGCAAGCCCCCGAGTGTATCTCTTGCAAGAGCTGCTGGCCTTCGGTGATGGAAATGCATCGCTGGAGGATGCCTGAGGGGCTGCGGTGGTAGAGCTCCTTCCTATCTCCCAGCAAGACGAAAGACTTGGCGTGCCGCGCCAACTGCCGAGCCTCGGCTTGGTCGAGGGGCAGCTCTCCTCGGTGGAGATATTGCAGGTACGGGGTCTGCCAGTTTTGATTAGGCGTGACCTCGCCCGGCTCCCCCTCGACGTGCAGTGCCTCACCCTCGGGGGCCGAGGGTACCTCGGGCTGAGCCGAGGGTACCTCGGACCATGCTGAGGGTACCTCGGACTGGGCCGAGGGTGCCTCGGGTGGAGCCGAAGGTGCCTCAGGCTCGGGCGTGTCCTCGGTCTTGATGGAGGGTTGATGCAGGTCTCGGGAGAATACGTCCGGGGGAACTGTTGTCCGTCCCGAGGCTATTTTAGCCAGCTCGTCCGCAGTCTCGTTGTAGCGTCAGGCGATGTGGTTGAGCTCGAGCCCGTAGAACTTGTCTTCTAGGCGCCGAACCTCATCGCAGTAGGCTTCCATCTTTGGGTCGCGGCAGTGGGAGTTCTTCATGACTTGGTCGATGACGAGCTGCGAGTCACCGCGAGCGTCGAGGCGTCGGACCCCTAACTCGATGGCGATTCGCAACCCGTTTACCAGAGCCTCGTACTCAGCCACGTTGTTGGACGCCGGGAAGTGGAGGCGTAGCACATAGCGTAGGTGCTTTCCGAGGGGCGAGACGAAGAGGAGGCCTGCGCCGGCCCCCGTCTTCATCAGCGACCCATCGAAAAACATGGTCCAGAGCTCCGGTTGGATCGGAGCCATCGGGAGCTGGGTGTCGGCCCATTCAGCCACGAAGTCCGCCAGGACCTGGGACTTGATGGCCTTCCGAGGGGCGAAAGAGATCGTCTCGCCCATGATCTCCACCGCCCACTTCGCAATCCTACCCGAGGCCTCACGGGACTGGATGATCTCTCCCAGGGGGAAGGATGACACCACAGTCACCGGATGAGACTCGAAGTAGTGTCGCAACTTCTGCCGTGTCAGGATCACCGCGTACAGCAGCTTCTGGATTTGTGGGTAGCGGATCTTGGTCTCGGACAGTACCTCACTGATGAAGTAGACTGGTCTCTGGACGGGCAATGCATGCCCTTCTTCTCGTCTCTCAACCACGATCGTGGCGCTAACCACCTGGGTGGTTGCGGCGACGTAGATCAAGAGGGCTTCTCCGGCAGCGGGGGGCACCAAGATGGGCGCGTTCGTGAGGAGCGCCTTCAGGTTCCCGAGGGCTTCCTCGGCCTCGGGAGTCCAAGTGAAGCACTCAGCTTTCCTTAAGAGGCGGTACAGAGGCAGACCTCTTTCGCCGAGGCGGGAGATGAAGCGGCTTAGAGCCGCGAGACATCCCATGACCCTCTGTACGCCTTTCAAGTCCTTGATTGGCCCCATGCTGGTGATGGCTGCAATCTTCTCCGGGTTGGCTTCGATGCCCCGCTCGGAGATGATGAACCCCAAGAGCATGCCTCGGGGGACCCCGAAGACACACTTTTCGGGATTAAGCTTCACGCCTTTTGCCTTGAGACATCGGAATGTCGCTTCAAGGTCGGAAAGGAGGTCAGAGGCCTTCCTCGTCTTGACTACGATGTCATCGACGTAGACCTCGACCGTTCGGTCGATGTGTTCGCCGAACACATGGTTCATGCATCGCTGGTACGTCACCCCCGCATTCCTCAAACCAAACGACATTGTAACATAGCAGTTCATGCCGAAGGGTGTGATGAATGAAGTCGCGAGCTGGTCGAACTCTTTCATCTTGATCTGGTGATACCCGGAGTAGGCATCGAGGAAAGACAGGGTTTCGCACCCAGCAGTGGAATCCACGATCTGATCGATGCGAGGCAGAGGGTAGGGAACCTTCGGACATGCTTTGTTTAGACCAGTGTAGTCTACACACATCCGCCATTTCCCCCCTTTCTTTCTCACAAGCACAGGGTTGGCAAGCCATTCAGGATGGAATACCTCTTTGATGAACCCTACCGCCAGTAGCTTGTGGATCTCCTCGCCTATGGCTCTACGCTTTTCTTCGTCGAATCGGCGCAGAGGTTGCTTCACGGGTCGGGCCCCAGCTCGAATATCCAGAGAGTGCTCGGCAACTTCCCTCGGTATGCCGGGCATGTCCGAGGGACTCCACGCGAAAGCGTCGGCGTTCGCGCGGAGAAAGTCGACGAGCACTGCTTCCTATTTGGGGTCGAGCTCGGAACCGATCCGGATTTGCTTGGAGGCGTCGTTGCTAGGGTCGAGAGGGACAGACTTGACCGTCTCTGCTGGTTCGAAGTTGCCAGCGTGGCGCTTCACGTTGGGCACCTCCCTAGAGAGGCTCTCCAGGTCAGCGATGAGGGCCTCGGATTCGGCGAGGGCCTCGGCGTACTCCATATGCGTGTCGGTACGTGGGCCCGACGGTGATGACCCCGTTGGGGCCCGACATCTTGAGCTTGAGGTAGGTGTAGTTGGGGACGACCATGAACTTGGCGTAGCATGGCCTTCCCAGCACTGCGTGGTAGGTTCCTCGAAACCCGACCACTTCAAACGTGAGGGTCTCCTTTCGAAAGTTGGAGGGCGTCCCAAAGCAGACGTGTAGGTCGAGTTGTCCAGGGGATGAACGCGCTTCCCGGGGACGATCCCGTGGAAAGGCGCAGCGCCTGCCCGGACCGAGGACAGATCAATCCGCAGGAGCCCGAGGGTCTCGGCGTAAATGATGTTGAGGCTGCTGCCTCCGTCCATGAGGACCTTGGTGAGCCTGACGTTGCCGATGATGGGGTCGACGACGAGTGGGTATCTCCCCGGGCTCGGCACATAGTCTGGATGGTCGGCCCGGTCAAAGGTGATGGGCTCGTCGGACCAGTCTAGGTAGACTGGCGCCGCCACCTTTACCGAGCAGACTTCCCGACGCTCTTGCTTGCAGTGCCGAGCCGAGGCGTTCGCCACTTGCCCGCCGTAGATCATGAAGCAGTCGCGGATCTCGGGGAACCCTCCTGCCTTGTGATCTTCCTCCTTTGCGTCGTCGAGGGCCTTGCCACCCTCCGCGGGTGGCCCGGCCTTGTGGAAGTGTCGTCGAAGCATGGCACACTCCTCGAGGGTGTGCTTGACGGGCCCCTGATGATAGGGGCACGGCTCCTTGAGCATCTTGTCGAAGAGGTTGGCACCTCCGGGAGGTTTCCGAGGGTTCTTGTGCTCGGCGGCGGCGACAAGGTCCGCGTCGGCTGCGTCGTGCTTCGCTTGCGACTTCTTCTTGCCCTTCTTCTTGGCGCCGCGCTGAGTTGACGCCTCGGGAGCATCTTCCGGTGGGCGGCCCTGGGGCTGCTTGTCCTTCCGAAAAATGGCCTCAACCGCCTCCTGGCCAGATGCGAACTTGGTGGCGATGTCCATCAGCTCGCTCGCCCTGGTGGGGGTCTTGCGACCCAGCTTGCTCACCAGGTCGCGGCAGGTGGTGCCGGCGAGGAACGCGCCGATGACATCTGAATCGGTGACGTTGGGCAGCTCCGTGCGCTGCTTCGAGAATCGCCGGATGTAGTCCCGGAGAGACTCTCCCGGCCGCTGGCGACAGCTCCGAAGATCCCAGGAGTTCCCAGGGTGCACGTATGTGCCCTGGAAATTGCCGGCGAAAGCTTGGACCAGGTCGTCCCAATTGGAGATCTGCCCCGGGGGCAGGTGCTCCAGCCAGGCTCGAGCGGTGTCGGAGAGGAACAGGGGGAGGTTGCGGATGATGAGGTTGTCTTCGTCCGTTCCACCTAGTTGGCAGGCCAGCCGATAGTCCGCGAGCCACAGTTCCGGTCTCGTCTCCCCCGAGTACTTTGTGATAGTAGTCGGGGTTCGGAACCGGGTCGGGAACGGTGCCCGTCGTATGGCGCGGCTGAAAGCCTGCGGACCGGGTGGTTCGGGCGAAGGACTCCGATCCTCCCCGCTGTCGTAGCGTCCCCCACGCCTGGGGTGGTAGCCTCGGCACGTCCTGTCGTCGATGTGGGCCTGACGGTCGTGATGATGGCCCTCGTTGCCGAGGCGACCCGGGGCCGCAGGCGCCGTGTTGCGCGTGCGCCCGGAGTGGACCGAGGCTTCCCGCATGAATCGGGAAGTCGCGGCGCGATGTTCCGGGTGGAACCCCTGCCTTCGGGAGGCAGAGCTTTCGGCCCGTCGGACCGCGGCGTCCTCCAGGAGGTTCTTGAGCTCTCCTTGGATACGCCGCCCTTTGGTGGTTGATGGCTCCGGCATCGCGCGGAGAAGCATTGCTGCTGCAGCCAGGTTTTGGCCAACTCCGCTGGAATCCGGCGGCGGCCTCACCCTGACGTCGTCGACGATGCGGTGCTGGATGTCCTGGGGGAGATGACGCGCTTCTCCGGCCGGGGGTTGGATCGCCCATTCCTGCCCGACGTCCCGGCTGATCGGCACAAGCGTTCCTGCTCCCTCGTCGAGCCTAGCCTGCCTCTCGCGGATTTGCTTGAGCTGTGGGTCAGGACCCCCCGCCGGGACGGGGACCACAGCTAGCTCCCGAAGGATGTCAACGCGAGGCGCGGGCCTAGGGGGATCACCGTTTTCTGGCATACCAAGATGGTTGCCTTCGCCGGGACCCCCTAGATCGACGTGGAAACATTCACGACTTGGGCCGCGATCCTCGTCGTCGAGGCCGCGGCTGCCGTTGGAACAGTCGGAAAGGCAGTAGTCACATGCGGTCATGAAGTCCCGCACGACACTGGGGTTACCAAGTCTGGAGAAATCCCAACAGATGTCGGGCTCGCCATCTTCCTCGGACCCCGAGGACTCGTAGGTCGAGTTAGCCGTCAGTCGGTCCCAAGGCGACCGCACACGATACCCCCGGGGGTTTGGACTCGCCTCTATGAAAGTGCTCACCGAAGCGGAGTCGCTTGGTGGGTCGAGGCCAAATCCAAAAGTCACGAGATGGGAATCGGTCGGTACCTTTCGGTTGACGGTCGGTGTCGAGGTCGTGTCTGGGACTGACTGCACCGTCGTCTCAGGTACGAGGGTGACGCCCAGCAAGTCCTTCGCGAGCGTGCTGGCGTCGTGCGTTTGCTTGAAATTGGCACGTTGTGGGGAGGTGGCGCTCGTCTTCATCTCAGACGCGAGATCGATGCCCGACGCGCCCTCCGTTGGGGCGCCGGCGCCGTTGACTCGCTCGACAGCCAACGAGGTGCCGCTTCCCGCATGGCCTTGGTTGCTCCGCCTCCTCCTCCGTCGGCGGGGGAGGGGACGGGACAAGCCAAAATGTCATCCTTCCACCACGTGGGGAAGGGGTCGTCGATTTCCCCGCCGGCGAGCGGGTTGTCGACCGCAATTGTCGCTGTCGCACGGCGAGGGAAGGAGTATCATGTCGTAGCTGCCGTCGAGGGACATGAACTCAAGATTCCCGAAATGAAGCACCGTCCCGGGCTGGAAAGGTTGCTGGAGACTGCCCATCTGGAGCTTGACGGGAAGTTGTTCGTCAACACGCAGCAGGCCCCTACCTGGCGCTCCAACTGTCGGTGTTTCGAAACCCGGGGGGTCCCTGGACCGACGAGTGAAATGTCGCCGCGTGCCCCAGCCCAGATGGGTCGACACAAGGCAGAACGCGAAGGGGGAAAGGAAGCAGCCGGAGGGAGGCAGGTGTGAGAGAGTGGATCCCGCGGCCTTCGTGTTAGCCCCGCGCCTGAGTCGGGTGCGCTTGCAGTAGGGGGATACAAGCGTCCACGCGGGAGTGGGAGCGAGTGGCCTTGCGCGAGCGCCGTCTCGTCCTTCTCCGTGCGGGCCAACCCTCTGTAAGAGGGCTCTGGTCCTTCCTTTTATAGGCGTAAGGAGAGGATCCAGGTGTACAATGGGGGGTGTAGCAGAGTGCTACGTGTCTAGCGGAGGAGAGCTAGTACCCTAAGTATATGCCGTCGTGGCAGCCGGAGAGGTTTAAGCACCCGGTTCGTGTGGTGTCGTGGCCTGTCGGAGGAGCACTGGAGCCTGGCGAAAGGGCAGCTGTTGGGGCTGTCGAGTCCTTGCTGACGTCCTCTTGCTTCCGTAAGGGGGCCGAGAGCCGCCGTCGTCACGGAGTGTGCGGGGCGCCATCATTGCCTATCTGGCGGAGCGAGCCAGATGGGACGCCGGTCTTGTTCCCCGTAGCCTGAGTCAGCTCGGGGTAGGGTAATGATGGCGCCTCCTGTCGACGTGGTCAGTCCGCGCCCTAGGTTGGGCGATGTGGAGGCTCCTCCGAGGTCGAGGTCGAGTTCGAGCCCCTGGGTCGGGCGAGGCAGAGATCGTCGGCTGAGGCCAGGGCTGAGTCCGAGCCCTGGGGTCGGGCGAAGCGGAGTCCATCGTCTCTTCGGGCTGAGCCCATGCCCGAGCCCTGGGTCGGGCGGAGCGGAGTTCGTCGTCTTCCGGAGCTGAGCCCATGTTCGAGCCCTGGGTCGGGCGGAGCGGAGTTCGCCGTCTTCCTGGGCTGAGCCCATATCCGAGCCCTGGGTCGGGCGGAGCGGAGTTCGCCGTCTTCCACGCTGTCTTCCGGGGCTGAGCCCATATCCGAGCCCTGGGTCGGGTGGAGCGGAGTTCGCCGTCTTCCGGGGCTGAGCCCGAGTCCGAGCCCTGGGGTCGGGCGAGGCGGAGTTTCCTATGACGCCCAAGGTCGGCCTTGGCTGCTGTCAGCCTCACTCTGTCGGGTGGCTCAGCAGTCGGAGCGGCGCAGGCGGCGCTGTCCTCTTGTCAGACCGGTCAATGGAGCGGCGAAGTGACTGCGGTCACTTCGGCCCTGTCGACTGGAGGGTGTGCGTCAGGATAAAGGTGTCAGGCCACCTTTGCATTAAATGCCCCTGTGATTTGGTCGGTCGGCGTGGCGATGTGGCCAAGGTTGCTTCTTGGTGAAGACTGGGCCTCGGGCGAGCCGATAGTGTGCCCGTTGCTGGAGGGGGGTGGGTCCTTGGGCGAGATGTAGGTTCTCCGGGGTCGGCTTCCCTTGCCCGAGGCTAGGCTCGGGCGAGGCACGATCATGTCCCTTGAATGGACCGATCCTTGGCTTAATCGCACCCATCAGGCCTTTGCAGCTTTGTGCTGATGGGGGTTACCAGCTGAGATTTAGGAGTCTTGAGGGTACCCCTAATTATGGTCCCCGACAACATACACTCAATATTAATCGTGTAACAGCTACATGATCTCCAAATCTTAGTATATACAAATTTAATCAAATCATTACATAAATCGTGAACTAAATCAAACATGATTTTAAAAATATAAAAATTCGTGTCGTCTTTAACCTTGTTCATGGGTCCGTGCACAGGGACGAATCAAAGAATGGGGAGGTGGCCGAGGTCGAGCAGGGCGCGGTTGCGGCGAGCAGGGGTGTGGCCGGGGCAGGGTGCAGTCACAGCGAGCTCCGGCGAGCTCCGGTGGCGGCGTCGAGCGAGGGAGAGAGGAGAGGGTGCGGGTGAGGGAGAAGGACGAGCTCGGCGGCAACTGGCAAGGGGCTGGATCCATGGGCTTGGGGTCAGGTTTTATAGGGAGAGGGAGGTGGGACGGTGTCGAGGGAGAGCCGACGTCCGCCATTAATGGCGCTGACGGTTTCTCCATCAATGGAGATAGAGTGGAGGGGGGAGAGGAAGGGGAGAGGGTGTGGTCGTTTCGGCATGGGGAGGCGAGGGACCGGCGGTTTTCTGTGCAGGGGTGGCTCGGTGTGACGGCCAGGCGCGCACGCACGCAGGCGGCAGCGCAGGATGGCGCGGACGCACGTCTGCGCGACGGGAGGAAGGGGAAGAAGCCGGGGTGGGGCCCACCTGGAAGAGAGAGAGAGAGGAGGGAAGGGAAGATGACGGCACGACGGCTAGGCCTTAGTGGGCCAGTTTCGGCCAATCCGATTAGGGTTTCGTTTTGTTTCTTTTTCTTTTTTATCCACTAAAAATATAAATAAATATTTTTTAAAATATTTTAAAAAATATTAATAATTATACCAAAAATATTTATAATTAAAATATTTATTTTTAGACCAAAATTCCTATATTAACAAATTGGATTTTGCATAAAAGGTATTTTATGAATAATATTATTAATCAATTATGAGCAAACCAAAATCATTCTCTAAAGATAAATTAGATCAAGCAATTGATTTAAATTTTTCTTTAAAACTAATAATGTATTATTTTAACTGATGGATTTGAGGTGTTACAAAACCTACCCCCTAAAAAGAATCTCGTCCTCGAGATTAGAGAACTTCTAAAAATAGCTGCGGGAATTTTGCTCTGAGTTTATCTTATCTTTCCCAAGTTGCCTCATCTTCTAAATGATGACTCCATTGAACCTTGCACATAATGATAATCTTACTCCGAGTAATTCTACGTGATGTTTTCAGAATTCTGACCGGATACTCAGAATACGTTAAGTCTTCATTAATACTTTGTTCTTCCATGGGTAACTGTTCTTCCGGTACTCTTAAGCATTTCTTGAGTTGTGACACATGGAACACATCATGTACATCCGATAAATGATCGGGTAGTTCCAATTGATATGCTACTTCTCCTTTCCCTTCCAAGATCTTGAATGGACCAATATAATGGGGAGACAATTTGCCTTTAACCTTAAATCTTCTCATTCCTCTTATTGGAGAAACTTTAAGATACACGAAGTCTCCAACTTTAAAGGTTAATTCTCTTCTTTTATTGTCATCATAGCTTTTCTGCCTTGATTGTGCTGTTTTCAAATTTACTCTAACAATTTGCACTTGCTTTTCTGCTTCTCGAATAATTTCTGGACCAAACACTTGACTTCCTCCGGTCTGATTCCAATAAAGCGGTGTTCTGCATTTTTGTCAATAGAGTGCTTCAAACGGTGCCATCTTTAAATTTGCTTGGTAACTATTGTTATAAGAAAACTCTGCATAGGTCAAACTCTTATCCCAACTTTTACCATATTTTAAAGCACATGCTCTTAACATATCCTCTAACACTTGATTTGTTCTTTCTGTTTGTTCATCTGTCTGCGAATGATAAGCTGAGCTGAAATTTAGCTTAGTATCCATAGACTCACGTAACCTTTTCTAAAAACATGAAGTAAATTAGGTTCCTCTATCTCATACAATTTTCTTGGGTACACCATGTAGGCAAATAATCCTTTACATCCATTATATAAGGTCTTTTTGATATAGGTGCAGTTCTGGGTAATAATTCAATAGAGAACTCTAATCACGATTAGGTGGCATACTTGGTAATTCCTTCGAAAATACATCTGGGTATTCACACACTATTCTGATGCTTTCCAAAGATTTCTCCTCCAAATGATTTATCATGGTTTCTGCTTCTATTGGCATGTTAACATTGACTTCAACTCTTTCTCCTTGCGGACTTGTTAATGTAACCATTCTCTTAGCACAAGATATTACTCCATCATACTTGGTTAAGTAATCTATTCCAAGTATCACATCGATTCCACTTGATTCCAAAATTATCAGCTCTACCAGGAAACTTATTCCTCTAATCTCAAGCTTAGTTTGAGGGCATGAGTGAATGGCTCTAATTTCACCTCCTGGTGATTTAATTAATAATTTCCTCTTCAAAGGATAGTTTGATATATTATGTTTTTCCACAAATGACTTGGTTACGAAAGAATGAGATGCTCTAGAATCAAATAAAACTGATGCTGGTATGGAGTTAATAAGGAACATACCATACACCACGTTAGTATCCTTTGGAACTATTTCCACTGTCACATGATTTACCCTACCTTTACTCTGGTTCTGTGGAGTTTTGTTCTACGCATTACCACGAGCAGGTGTATTCTGATCAAATCTTTGGTTGTTGTTCCTTTGGGGCATTTGTGGGTTGCGCTTTGGGCAGTTGTTTGCATAGTGGCCAATTTTGCCACACTTGAAGCATCCACTGGGCTGAACTGGGGTAGTTGGGTTGTTATTTTTTGGCTGGTGAATTCACAGCGCTTCCTTGATGGTTCTGTAAATTACCACCAACTCTCTGACCTGTCTGAGAACTATTTCTCTGCTGGTTCTGGTATTGATTGCTTCTCTGTCCTTGCTGTCTAGAGCGTCACATTTGATAACTATTATTTCCACTATGATTTCTAGAGCGAAACTGAGAACCTGGAGAGTTGTGTTGTCGGGTGTTTCTGCTGGACCGTCCCTATGACTGGAACTTCCTTTTATGATCCGCCAACTCCCTTCTTTTGCTTTCCAAGCCAATCGCTTTATTGAGCAGAGTCTGGAAATTCGGAAAACTATGGCTTTGCGGCTGATAGTTTAGGGGTCCAATTAATCCTTCTAAGAACCGCTATTGGCGTTTCTCATCTGTGTCAACCTCCTCAGATGCATAGGGAGAAAGTTGTGTGAAATAATCCAGGTACTCACTAACAAACATACCTCCTTGGGTAAGGGATAAGAATTCCTTCTTATTAAGCTTCATTATTCCCGAGGGAATATGATGAGCATGGAAGTTCTCCTAAAATTCTTGCTAGGTTATCGCATCTGCATCTGTGTGGGCCACAGTGTAGGCATCCCACCAGTCGGACTCAACGCCTTCAAGTCTTCCGGAAGCATATAAGACCTTTCTCGGTCATTGCATTGAGTGATGTCCAGCTTCTTGCTTATGACCTTAAGCCAATCGTCGACGCCCAAGGGATCAACCGAGTCAGAGAAAGCAGGTGGGTGATGGCTCATGAAATCTTTGTGCTTATCCCGAGCTTGGGGTGCATTCTGGTGTTGTGGATTCTGCTAATTTTGTTTATTCTATTGAATCTGTTGTACCAAGGCAGTAAGGCCTTGGAGAAGTTGCATCTGTGCGGCGATGATCTGTTCCATTGTTGGGTTGGGTGGCGGTGGTGGTAACTATTGACCAGTACGCTGCTCTTGAGTCTGTCGGGGACTTGAGCGAGTGTTCACCATCTGGTTGGTTAGAAAGTGCATCCTTTTAGATAAGTGAAGAATAGAGAAAGATTCTAAGGGGTAGCTTTTGAACTCAAGTTAAGCTTATTTGTTAATTTTAATATTCTTATGTCCATCATTCCATAAGATCATTGCACTCAAACAAAAATCCAAATCAAACATTATGCAAGCATCACCATCACATTGTTATTATTATAATAATAGTATCATAGAGTTTCACCATCTACGCAAGAGCTATATTATTACAATATGTTTCATATAAATCTAAAGTAGCCTAGTAATAGATCCTAGGGCTCCATAGCGAATCCTCTTGCGGGGCTGGGACACAGCTATGGCTGAGACTTGAGCTTCTGGTGGATTTCTTCCTTCAAGTTGAGCTTCGAGCGATGCAATCCTCGCATGTGTGTCTTCAAGCTCCTCATGTACCCTTGAGAGATCCAGGGTAGCACCATCTAGGTCAGTGTTAAGACCTGCCACCACACCTACAAGGATGTTGAGGCGATCTTCTCTAGCTTCACCTGGAACCACGCTTGTCTGGCTCTCACCACGAGGACGTAGGGGAAGGTGCCTATACACCGTGTCGTGCAGTTGCTGCCAATAGGTGTGGTCGAGGGACCACAAAGCTCTCCGAGCAACATTGCCGACCGAAGCAGCGTAGGTGGATAACGGTGTCAGAGACTCATGAGATGATAGAGTCCTGAAACCTCTATCTCCTGCATCCAACACTCTGATATCCACGTGAGTGATGCAGTAACAAGCCCAAGGGGCTCAGACACCCGCCTTGTGTCATAGAGAGGTCGAACATAGGTTCCCAGCGCATGCAACACATCCTGCAGCAAATTTGGGAAGTGTCCCGTCTCGAACATTGAAGTGTAGTGCTCTGCGATAGGCCACAATCCAACAAAGTCGTCTTCTTGTTCTTGTTCATTGTTGGCATCCTCATTGTTGTCATTATTGTCTTTTTCCTCCTCCTCATCGTCTTCATCATCACCAGAATCATCAGGGCCATCACCTCCAGGAGCCAGGGCTTGAGCTACTGGCACCGGTGGCGCTGAAGATGAAGCTCCAGCAGCAAAGGCATGGGACTCTGATAATGGAGTAGGTGTCACCAGAATCTCCTCAGAACTATCCTCCAATATCACACCATTCCTCGTGGAAAGGTGGTGTGTCACATCCAGATTTAACTGGCAAACCCGAACGCGAATCAAATGTGTGTTAGGATCAGGTCTCACACATATGATGACTCATGGTACATAAACGAATGTCACATCTTTACTATATAACAAGAGTTATGTACAAAATAGCTAAATAATTACATCATACGAAGACAACGATCCCCTGCAACCATAGTTGAGTGGGAGACGATGACCTAGACCTCTCACGAACTCATCGCTGCATCCTTCATACTCCTTACCTTGTGGTACCTGTCTTTGACCTGGGGGATGTGAGTACAGCAATGGTGAGCGTATATACGTTCATCGCTCAACAAGTTGTGGAGAATAATGTGCATGAGCTCACTTAGGGTGGGGGCTCTTATGAAGTGTAAGACTTACCAAGGAAGATGGTTAAAGTTAAGCATTGCTTTTAAAGTTGGTCAAAATTTTATTAGCAGTTACTAAGTATAAGTAGATACCATCCCAATAAAATAAGAGGTCATAATTATAATAAATCCCACAATGCAATGCAAATGACAGATTAAATTTAATTCTATAAATTAATCATGCGAGAGTCGTGAGTCGCTCTTGACCGTGAGCACGGCTGATATATCAATTTTACACTCTGCATCCTTTACCCACAAGTTTCTATCCCATCTTGCCAGGGTTTGCAACGCCCTTAGACACTTTCGAAGTGAATGGCTAGGGATCCACTATGAGGCCTTTACAAAGTTCCACTAGTTTCAGAAAACCCGCTACGATTTCGTGAGAAGAGCGATATAGGAATCCCTCGTTCGAAAAGCCATTGCAGCATGATCGACCTGAGAACCTCCCTATATCGGCAACTCCTCTATCGCCCTTGCCTCTTTCGGGTAAGGTAGTCCTCCACTAGCTTTCTTAATTAGTCAGCTAAGGGTTTTTCATTCCACCTTTGTGATAGCACCATTATCTCAAGTTAACCTCCATATTCCAATTAACACAATAATTAAATCAATAATAACAATGGAACATGATCACAATTTAGATATAACATTAATCTCAAAATCAGATAGAGCATGGCCAATCTATCCAATAGCTTATTTGTTTTCAAGGTGTGGAGTAATCAAAACTAGGGCAACCTATTAGGTCCCATCAAATTAACGTGAACATGTCACGTTGATTAACAAGAACATTATTAGATAAAGAAGAATGATAAAAGTCATAACTTGTCTTTTTGGTGCAATTTCAGATAATTCTCTAATTTAGTCTTCAGATTCCTTGTGACCACTACTACGCGTAGCAATACATACAATCAAGTAAATAATAGGTATCATAACATTACACCAAAACATAAAAACGAAATAGTGTAACGATATCCTATACGTCGCTACCATATCCTAGCGGCGTTCACTAGTTGTGCCGTGGTGTTCCCGACGAGATACTTTAGTAAAAATGGAAAAACAAGGACTAAGGGCTAATTTGGAAGCCATAAATCCAGAGAAGATTGGAGGGGCTAAAATCCACTTCTTATTTAATTTTAAATAGAAAGTGGATTCTAATCCCTCTAATCCCCTCGGTTTTCTAAGTCCCAAACTAGTCCTAAGCCTTAGATACCAAACACGAGCTACGCGGGCGAGCAACCCCCCAAGATGCCCTGTGGCCACTGGCCACGGTGAGGCGAAGAGGTGGTCGGCGCGGTCATCAGACGCTGGAACAACACCGCGCGACGAGCTGGTGCAGAGCAAATGTGTGACTGAGGAGAGGACTCAGGTTTGAACGCACGACACTCATGGACACAAGATGAACTTTGAGTAGAACTCGAGGACAGGGAAAACTCTGCTGAAATCAGCTTTAAGGCGGACGAGGTAAGAAGACAGACATCAGCAATGTCGACCGGACACTATGAGCAAAGACCCGAAGACACTAGCAACATGGCATGGTTCAGGTAGGATGAACGACTCGACCAGGTTTACTATGGACGTGTGAACATGGTTAATGAACCCCCGGTCGAGGGGGCTAAGGATCACATGAAAACGGGGTTCACTAGCCTCGGCAACAGGATAGAGCAAGGAGGCTTTGCAGTGGTTGTCCATATCGCGATGCATACGTGCTGAGTCCAGAGCTTGCATGCACATGGACACACGGCCCCAGTCCCCAAGTACAGGCATGATCCAGCCGCCGTAAAGTAAAGGCTGAAGGAGCTCTGGTGTTTGGACAGGAAAGCATACAAGAAGCTGAGTCATCGGTGTGGATAGACTTTAAACCTCTTGAACTTTAGATATTTGAGCTTTGAACCTATCCATAGCTCACCCGAGTCCACATCTATCTGTACCTCCCTACTGCCAAGAAACAGCTTGAACACAAGGTGGGATGAGATATTTTCTTCAGATTTTGGACCTACCCCAAACTGAATTCATACCCTGACCTGCACCCATCCTGTTCAGCCCCTCTTTTAACACAACCTAGACAATGATAGGCTGTCCACAAATAACAGAAATTGGTTCACAACCCAAAGCTTTACCAACTTGTCACAGCAACACAGGGTTGAAAACACACTAAAAGAAAGTTACAATGCTACAAAGTTGTCCCACACCAACTGAACTTTCTCGTTTCAGTTAGCAGAACCCAAGAACCTAATCAGTGAATGTTTTGGGACAACTTACTCCCAGTTCTGCATAGGATAATACCAACCTCACAATAAGAAACTCACTCACTAACTAAAGGTCTTCAACATTGCTACTGAAGCCATAGTTCATACCCACATGGATTAGCCACAACAAGGATCCAAAACTAAGTAAACACACTGAACATAGATTTTCAGTTGACTGAAACCTGAATTCAGACATTGAAAACCTGATAGCCCCTCTTCGGACCAACATTTCTCCCAAATTTGTATAGCACGGAGTCAAGCTCCCATAAGTAAAATTGTTCAATAATATATTCCATTCAACTTTGATACAAAGGGTATGGCTCAATACTCCATAGATAAAGCACAAAAGAGCGCACTAGTTGTACCAAAACACACCAATTCAGGTTCTGATTTTTTTCAGTATGTCTGAAATCCAGAACTGAACATTACATCTTTAGGCCACTGTTTCTCCTAGTTCCAAATAATTTCAGGGGTATGAACCTTAACCAAACTTATACAACCACATGTGGTCTTCCACTTTGGCGCAGAAACTTTAAACCATAACTGTATGGATTAGCCACCAGCAGGTTTCCAAACTTGCTTTACAATACAAAATCTTCAGTTTCAGATATTGCACAAGTCTGAAATTCCACAAGTGTTACCACCCCATTTTAGACCAGTTTAACACCCAGTTGCATATGGTTTTAGGGACAGGTTGCCTAAGCAAGTTTGTACCCCTAGTGTAGCTCTACAACTTTGTTATAGTATACAACTTCAAACTGCATATAGATCAAAAGTTATAAAGATCAAAAAACAGCTAGTTTATATTATTTTCACCAAACTTGAAATCTGAATCAAAACTGAATTTAGCATTTTACTCCAACTTTCTCTACAAAACTTGGAAATCTCAACACATGAAAGTTGTTCCACTTTCCAAACCCTACAACTTTGGTATATAGACTCTTAGTAAATTCTTTTTGGATTTTGAATTCTAATTTTGGGTTAGTTTAGAGTTGAAATTAGACTTCATTTACTACAAGTGTTTCATCAACTTTTCAATTCTCCTAAAAGCAAGGTTACACCTTGAACTCAAATCCCACTTTTGGTATATAGAGCTCATGTCCAAGGTGCCACTAGTTTAAAATTGTTTGCTTATCCTAGATTTCAAACAAGGTCTCTAAACTTCTCTTCATCTCTTCGAAACAACACAACATCACATTTTGTTGCAAATTGTTACCCTAGTGATGCATTCTAGGTGTATCAAGCAAGTTAATGCAAGTTCACATGATGACATGCCAAGATTTTAGACTAGGGGTGTTACACATACAATGTGTATGTCGGTGTTTTGGGTCCGACCGCACACCTGGGGTTGCCCCTCAAGGTGTTTTAGGAGTAGGAAGGCGTCAACAACTGTAGCAAAATGGTTCGTGCCGATCGCACGAGGGACGGTGGACAAGATTTACAGGTTCGGGCCGCTTAGTGGCGCGTAACACCCTACGTCCTGAGGAGTATGCTTGGTGGATATGATTACAAGAGGGTTCTCTGATCGAGAATACAGAGAGTTTGTGTAAGTGGCTACGTAATGGGTCGATCGTTCTGAAGGGGTGCCCCCTAGGCCTTATATACTCGACCGTGGGGCAATACACGTGGATAAGATAGTAACGAGTAGCTAAAAGATAGTGAACATCTTGTGATTATCCCTACGTAACCCTCGCCGACTTATCCTCACATGGCTTCGTCGCATGGAGGCTCCCGCGCGGGAAAGTTGGATCTCTGTTGCAGCCACTCGCTCGACGCTATGGGCCGTCCGGGTTTGCACCAATCCGGCCTTACGTCGCTCTGCCTTGCTGGTTGTTTCCCCCCAGGCCCACGAAAGAATAGCCTTACGATTTATTGGGCCCTCGGGCCTTTCGTGAGGTCCTTTACTCTTTCAGTGGACCCGGGGGATATCTATCCCCCACAAGCCCCCGATCTTTGGGTTAATTTAGAGATAATCAACCCGAAGATCTCAGGTCCAGCTTGTAGGTGATTTTGAAGAAAAATGGCTTCCTGTTGTCTTCTCCTGCTCCGATCACTTGTTGACTAAAACCCGGCATCGTGTCTGTGCCTTAGAGGTCGACATTCCAATTTGTGAGATTCTGAGCTTCATTGGGTGCACCGGAGGTGCACCCAATGGGTGTAGCCCCCGAGCTTCGAGTAGATTTTAGAAAATAATCTACTCGAAGGTCCTCAGTAGAGATCATTTCTATTTGCGCTTGCTCATTTTGGGTGTGGGCTGGCTTTTTAATCTTGTCCCATGCTTTAGAAATCAGCATTATCCTGGCTTGGAATGATAATCCATGGGGTGCACCGGAGGTGCACCCAATGGGTGTAGCCCCCGACCTTCAAGTGGATTTTTTGAGGATAATTCGCTTGAAGGTCTTCTTTTTATGTCCTTTTGCTGAAAATTACTCTTTCTGCTTATAAAAAAGTTGGCATGATGTCATCCGTGCTATGTCATCAATATTATGCTTCAGAGGTCAGCATGTATTTTGTCTTTTGCGGCCGAGTTTGCAATCCTTCCATATCTTGCTAGGTAGCGTAATTTATTTGCTCTGCGACTGATTGGACATTTGATGGACGTTCTCTGTCTAGTCTTCAAGTCGTGTCTGTCGACCATATTTTGCACTCTGCTAGCTATACTTGGCTTCCCTCTAACTCTTGTTGATGTCTCATTTTTGTCTTGAGGTATTCACTGCATGCTCTGCACAGATGTGACCATTTTGAAAAATATACTGACAATTCCTGGGCGTCCCCCCAATGGGTGTGGGCAAGGGACGGCTTGGTACGCTGAGTGTTTTAGCCGGCTGCTTCTGAGTTGTAATGTGATGGGACGGCGAGTGTAATCATACCCTTTGCGCTGTTGACTGGAGTCCCAATGGGTGTAGTGCTGCGTGAAACGGCGTCAGCCGCATGACGTGTCTTCGGACGGGTGGAAGTGCATATTGAATGCTTTGCGACTGTTCAGTGACCGCGGTTGGAGGTGAGCGGTTGCCTTTCTCTTCTATAAATAACGCTGTTGCCCCTCTGGTTTCTTCACATCTCTTCGCCATTCCTTACTGCTTCCTTCTCTTCTTTCCCGCTTGCTTCCACCATGGGCAAAAACAACAAGCGCAAGCGCGAGCCGACTCCTCCATCGGAGGATTTCGGCGACTCGGAATACTCGGAGGAGGAGTTCTCCTCCGAGTCCGAGGGGTCTCCGGCTCCCGTCTCTCCCCCGGCGTCGTCCGATGACTCGGACGACTCCCAGGGGATAGCCGCGGAGGTCTGGACGTACATCCGGGCCGTCGAGCGCTCCGGGCTCGAGGGCTCGGATGAGTCGGAGTACTCCTCGGATGAGGAGGACTCGGACGACGGCGGCGAGGACGAGGACGACGACGACGACGACGACGACGGTGGCGACGACGACGGCAGCGGCAGTGGCAGGGGCGGCGGCAACGGCAGCAGCAAGGGCAGCACCAAGGGCGGCAGCAGCAGGGGCAGCACCAAGGGCGGCGGCAGCAGGGGCAGCACCAAGGGCGGCGGCGGCGGCAGCACCAAGGGCGGCAGCGGCGGCAGGGGCAGGGCCAGTGGCTAGATGCCACTGGTCTCTTTAGATATTAGTATAGATTAGAAATAGTATAGTGAAATAATTTAGTAGTAGTTAGTAGTAAAATGTAGTATAGTAGTGGTAGAAATGTAGTGTAGTAGTAGAATGTAGTATAGTAGTAGCAATAGGGAAGTATCAACTCATAATGAGTTGATTTGTAAGTATTGCCACTTCCCTTAATGAAGAATGACTTTGGTTTCCTCTTGATGACTCGTTTTGTTTGATTATAAATCTGATTCTTTTGAGACAATAGACGAACAGTTTGATCATCATACTGACGCTCCCAGAAGTAGCCGCCGAGCAACATCGCAGTCTGTATCGACGTTTTTAGAAGTAACGCCGAGCGACTGAGCACTATACCAGCATTTTAGAGGCAATGCCGAGCGATTGAAGGTCGACGCCGGCATTTTAGAAGTAATGCCGTGCGATTGAACATGATACCAGTGTTTTAGAGGCAACGCCGAGTGATTAAAGGTCGCCGTCGGCATTTTAGAAGTAACGCCGAGCGATTGAACTCGAGATCAGCGTTTTAGAGGCAACGCCGAGTGATTAAAGGTCGTTGTCGGCATTTTAGAAGTAATGCCGAGCGATTGAGCTCGAGATCAGCGTTTTAGAGGCAACGCCGAGTGATTAAAGGTCGCCGTCGGCATTTTAGAAGCAATGCCGAGCGATTGAGCTCGAGATCAGCGTTTTAGAGGCAACGCCGAGTGATTAAAGGTCGCCGTCGGCATTTTAGAAGTAATGCCGAGCGATTGAGCTCGAGATCAGCGTTTTAGAGGCAACGCCGAGTGATTAAAGGTCGCCGTCGGCATTTTAGAAGCAATGCCGAGCGATTGAGCTCGAGATCAGCGTTTTAGAGGCAACGCCGAGTGATTAAAGGTCGCCGTCGGCATTTTAGAAGCAATGCCGAGCGATTGAGCTCGAGATCAGCGTTTTAGAGGCAACGCCGAGTGATTAAAGGTCGCCGTCGGCATTTTAGAGGCAATGCCGAGCGATTGAGCTCGAGATCAGCGTTTTAGAGGCAACGCCGAGTGATTAAAGGTCGCCGTCGGCATTTTAGAAGCAATGCCGAGTTATTTTGAGGATAACATCCGAGTGATGAGATGGCCCACCAGTTTTTGGAAATAACTGCCGAATGACCACGTGGCATGCTGGGATTTTGGAAATAACTGCCGAATGATGACTGGGCACTTTTTGAAACGGTATCTGGCCCGAGAATATCCCATAAGAGCTGCACTTTTAGCCGCCTTTGCTTTCCGCGCCCTAGTTCTTGCATTCCCGCTTCCGAATCCTCTCTGCGCTCGCCTCCAATCTGCTCACCGGAAGAATCGAGATGGCTCCCAAGAGGAAAATCGCAAGCTCGTCCGCTGTGGTGATTCCTCCAATCGATCCCAACAGCCAGTTGCCTTTTGCAGGTAACCACATGTCTATCATCTCCGAAGCCGAACTCCTCCACCTCGTGTCCATCGGGGTTCTTCCTCCACGGGAACTCTGTTCTTGGCGGATTTGCCACGGGACTATGGTCCGGACAGAGGATACCCACGAGTCCGTGGTTTACGCTCCTTTTCTTCTCCGCGGCCTTGGCCTTCCTATTTCTCCCTTTTTCCGTGGTCTCCTTGATTTCTACCACATCAACCTAACCCATCTGAACCCTAACTCAATTCTGCAAATTTCCATCTTCGTCCACTTATGTGAAGCCTTTCTTGGTGTGCTGCCGCATTTTGGCTTGTGGAAACACCTGTATCATTGTCGCCCTGGGATGGCCGGGGGACAACATCAGTTGGTCGGAGGTGCCAGTTTGGAGATGCGCCGGGGGCGGAAGACTGAATATCTTGAGATTCCCCTTAAAGACAGCATTAAGGGATGGCGTCTGGAGTGGTTTATAGTTGATAACTATGGAAATTCTCTCCCCCCCCCCCCCGGTCGGGAAGACAGCCAGACGTTCGCACCCCAAGCTGGACCGAGTCGCCCACAGACGAGGAAGTAGCCGAAGCCAGTGTACTGCTAGCTGAAGTTGGACTATTGAAAGAGAGAGGTTTAACTGCTGAAGCTGTAGTTGCTGACTTCGTTTTCAAAAACATTCAGCCACTGAAAGATAGGGTCCACCCGGCTTATCTGTATCAAGGGCTAGCCGACTCAACTCGAGTTATCAACAAGAGAATCCCTTCTGCAGATTTGGTGAGCCGACTGGAAATGATTCTCAGGGGCAAAGTATCCAATGTTGGTGCTCCGGTGGCGTACTCGGCCTGGAATCTGCCTCCTGCCAAAGCCTTCACTCTTTTCGTGTCAAATCCACCTGCGACTGATGGCAATTTGGGCCTTAGAACGCGGCCCTCTGATGAAGAAGTCAATGCTTTGGTTGCCTCACTTGGGAAAATTCCTGATGATGAACGACAAGTCCATTTCGAGGTGCCTTTGGATCCTAATGATGCAGAAATGAATGCCATGCTTGATATGTTGGCTGAAGATTCTTCTGACGCTACTCCTGCTGAGACATTGGCAGTGGCGCCTCTCCCAGAGGTCGGTATAACCTTGGATGTTCAGAGACCTGTCCGTGTTCGCTCGAGGCGTCCTTGCCGAACCAATCAAACTGATTTTTCTGTTGATGAGCAGAAAAAGAAAAAGAGACGTATTCGACGAGTATCTAGTTTGGATCAGGGTGCTGGTCCCTCGGTTCCTGCTGCTGAGGAGGTTCCTTTGCCTGAATCTACTGATGCTGATCCCAATGGGTGTGGTATGTCTGTTGCTGATCCCAATGGGTGTACTCCATCCGTCGTTGATCCCAATGGGGGTGTTGCCTGTGTTGCTGATGAAGACGACAGAGAGGAAGAGAATGAGGTCCCTCTGACTCAGAAGAACAGTCGGCAATTCCTCGCCAGTGGGGAAAGTAGTGGAGTTCCTTCTCCTGCTTTATCTGCCCTCGTTGGTCTGCAAGAAATATCCCTGGCCGACTTTGATCAAACTCTTGAGGATATGGTCCCAGAAGACTTGTTATCAGGGCCAGTGGATGATGATGTAACGGAAGCTTGTGGTGCCGTGCCGGATGCTGGGTTGAGGTCATCTCGTGCCTCGTCAACCTTAGAGCGCGATCTCGAGGGTCGGGATGCTAACTTGGATTGTCCTGATTCCATGGAAGTAGCCGAGGGCCCGTCAACCTTAGAGGTGGTTGCTGCGGAGAGTCTGGACCTCAAGAATGGTGCTGACACATGCCCAGCCCCCGAGGGTGTCGTCGGGGATGACTTAGCTCGGGCGAAGAGTGCGAGCCACTGCCCAGCCCCCGAGGGTGCTGCCGGGGATGATCCAGCTCAAGCGGGCAGTGCCAACTATGACCCAGCCCCCGAGGGTGCCCAGACAGGGTCTCCTTCCGGCACTTCCATGGTCGTTCACGCGGGGTCACCTCCACACTCTGGCTGCATGGTGGTGGCCCAAACTTTGGACCAGGGCGTCGCTTTAGAGGGCAGCGTCCCCGCTGATCGAGTGTCTGGCTTTGTTGAAGGTGCTGAACTGATTCCCACCGTTCCGTTGCAAACTGCTTTGGGTGGTGACCTTGCGCCTGGTTATCAGCTGATTTCTCCTGATCTGGGGATTCCTTCATTCTTTTCCAACCTCCAGGTACTGTGTTGTTTTTTTTGGCTTGATTTTTACATTGCATGAACTTTTGCCATTATGCTCATCTGTTCTTCTCATCAGGTTTTGGTGGATGGGATGACCAGCCAGCTGAGATTGCAGGGGGCTCCTGTCCCAGAAGTGGCTTCGTCTCTTTCGTGTTGGAATCCGGTGTCACTTCATCGTCGTGTATCCGAGTTGGAGGAAACTAACGCTGGTTAGTGCCCTTTTTCTTTTCTTCGCGTTTGTTGTGGACTGTTTTACCTTCTGACCTTGTTTTGTTTGGTCACCTCTTGCTAGGAATGACTCGACAGGTTGCAATTCTTGAGGAGAAACATTCTCAAGATCAGGCTGAATTGGCTAAGCGATGCACTGATCTTGAGGAAAAGTACTCTCAAAGTCAAATTGAGCTGAGTCAGGTCTCTGCTGCCTTAGATGATGCCAATGCGTTGAGTTCTTCCATGCATGCTCAGCTTGACTCTGAAAAGGTGATATACGAAACTGTGCTTTGCCTTACTGCGCTCCTGTTACTTGCCTGGTTTTTGAAGGAACTGACTTGTGCTTGCAGGAAGAAAAAGGTATCCTTGCCGCTTCTCGTGACAATCTTGACAGGTTGTATCGAGATTCTAGCAATTCACTGACCATTTTGGAAAGAAGTCATCGTTTCACCATGGAAGAATTAGACCTTCATCGTCGTAAGCTGCAAGAATCCATGGAGGAGGTAACCCGGCTTAAGCAGTTGATATCAGCGAAGGATGCTACTATCAAAGGGCTCCGGGCTTCCAAAAAATCCATTGCCCAGGAGTTAGAGAGTGCTCGACTGGCTGTTAAAACTGCTGAAGAAACTTCTGTTACTCTCAAGGCCCAACGCGACAAAGCCCTGGACAAGGCTATTCGGGCGGGACGAATTTTGATGAGGAGACCCGGCGTGGTTGTTCCCGAAGATATAAGGGCTGACGTGAACGCTGCCCCTGATTCCTCGAGTCGCCCTTCTTCGTCGGTTGCTCCTGGAAAAGACATTGCAAAATAGAAGAAAAATTTCGCGTGCTCCAAGCGCACGGTTCGCATGATCGAGTGTTTGTTAGAGGACTCCAGTTTACCATTCGAATGACATAATTACTCTTTCACTGTATCAGAATTTATTAGTTAATGAGTTAGCAATAATGACGCATGATGATTATAAAATTTGTTTGCGGGATATGGAAATCATCCCCTGAATTATATAGGCACGAGCATGTTGTACTGGTCTTAAGTTACCGCCAACTTAAACCTATCGCTGCGTTCGTAGGGTATAGTGGTCACCCTGAGTTAAGTAAGCGCAAGCATGTTACATCGCCTTAAGTCGCTGCTGACTTAAGTCGATTGCTCCGTTAGCAGGGCATAGTGGTCACCCTGAGTTAAGTAAGCGTGAGCATGTTGCACCGCCTTAAGTCGCTGCCGACTTAAGTCGATTGCTCCGTTAGCAGGGCATAGTGGTCACCCTGAGTTAAGTAAGCGTGAGCATGTTGCACCGCCTTAAGTCGCTGCCGACTTAAGTCGATTGCTCCGTTAGCAGGGCATAGTGGTCACCCTGAGTTAAGTAAGCGTGAGCATGTTGCACCGCCTTAAGTCGCTGCCGACTTAAGTCGATTGCTCCGTTAGCAGGGCATAGTGGTCACCCTGAGTTAAGTAAGAATGCAAGTCAATCGTAAATAAATTGAGTATCCTTGAGACCTTTTCTTTATTGATGACATATTTCCACTTTACAGAGTACATCACCATTATCCCAGCAGTTTTGAGGTACGGCTAGGGATAAAACTTTCTCAGGTGTTCTATGTTCCAGGAGTTCCCAACTTCCGTGCCATCCATCTGAGTGAGGCGATATGATCCGGGCTGAGTGACTTCTACTACCACGAAAGGTCCTTCCCATAAGGGTGATAACTTGTGTCGTCCCTCCCCCGTTAGAATTCGGCGGAGGACGAGATCCCCTACTGAGAAGAATCGTTGTCGCACAGCCTTGTCGTGATAGTGCCTTAGAGTCTGCTGGTATCTTGCTGATTGGATTACTGCGTTTAACCGTTCTTCCTCGAGTACGTCTATGTCCTCCAGCCTGGTGGTCTCAGCTTCGGCTATGCTTTCAAAGATCAGCCTTGGCGCCCCAAACTTGAGATCAGCGGGCAGCACTGCCTCCGACCCATAGACCATAAAGAAAGGAGTGTTTCCATGCAAAGCTCGGCTAGGTTGGGTTCTTAGGCTCCAAACAACATAGGGTAATTCCCTTATCCACTTTCGTGCGAATTTTTCATTCTTATCGAAAATCTTTTTCCTCAGTGCATCCAATATCATCCCGTTGGCTCGCTCAACTTGCCCGTTGGCTCTTGGATGGGCTACAGATGCGTATTTGATCTGAATGCTCTTTTGCTCGCAGAAGTCAAAGAATTCTGAACTCGTGAAGTTGGATCCTAAATCAGTTATGATGCTGTTTGGTATCCCGAATCTGAATATTATGTCTTGTATGAATTCCACGGCCTTAGCAGAGGTTAAGGAGGCAATAGGCTTGAATTCTATCCATTTAGTGAACTTGTCAATTGCTACCAATACATGAGTGTATCCCCCTTGAGCTTTCTTGAAAGGTCCAATCATATCCAGTCCCCAGCATGCGAAAGGCCAAGTTACTGGTATGGTCTGCAGTTGCTGTGCTGGCATGTGTTGTTGCTTTGACAAGTACTGGCAGGCCTCGCACTTTTGAACTAACTCGGCTGCATCGTTCTTTGCTGTTGGCCAATAGAATCCTGACCTGAAGACCTTCCCGACCAGTGTTCTGGAGGCTGCATGTATTCCACATTGTCCAGCGTGGACCTCTTCCAGGAGTTGCCTTCCAGTAGATGGGAGGATGCATTTCATGAAGACACCCGATGCACCCCTTCTGTATAATGTCTCTCCAATAAGTGTATAGTGAGCCGACTGTCTTGCAATGCGCTCTGCCAAATTCTTGTCGTCTGGTTCTTCTTCATTCTTTATGTATTTAATGATTGGCCTTCTCCAGTCATCAGGATCTGACTCGGGTTGATCTATGATGTTGCACTCTTCTATTTGATCAATTGAGATACTCGGCTGCAGAATTTCTTGCACGAAAACCCCGGGTGGGACCTGAGTTCGACTGGACCCCAGCTTGGATAGTACATCGGCTGCCGTGTTCCGATCTCTTTCCACATGATGAAATTCTAGACCCTCGAATTTATCCTCCAGCTTTCGGACGACAGTGCAGTATCTTCCCATCGAATCGTTTGAGCAATCCCACTCCTTATTTATCTGGCTGATGACTACCAGAGAATCCCCGTATACCATTAATCTTTTGACGCCCAATGATATGGCAATGTTCAATCCATGGATCAAAGCTTCATACTCGGCTGCATTGTTGGAGGCCGGGAATAGCAACTGGAGGGCGTACTTGAGGTGTTCGCCTCCAGGCGCAGTGAAGAGAATCCCCGCTCCTGCTCCCTGCAGCTTTAGTGAGCCATCAAAATACATTCGCCATACTTCTGCAGTCTCCGGGTTATCTGGCACTTGTTGTTCAGTCCACTCCGATACGAAATCAACCAGTGCTTGAGTTTTGATGGCGGTGCGAGGTCGGAACTCGATGTCATGAGATCCCAGCTCGCAAGCCCACTTGGCTATTCGACCGATGGCTTCCTTGTTGTGAAGAATATCCCCTATTGGAAAACTTGTGACTACTATGACTTTGTGGTCGTCAAAGTAGTGACGCAGCTTGCGGGCAGTTAGAAGTACTGCATACAATAGCTTCTGAACTTGAGGGTACTTTTTCTTTGAGGGGCCGGGGACTTCGCTAATGAAGTAGACAGGATGTTGTATTGGATAGGCATGCCCTTCTTCTACTCGCTCGACTACTAACGCGGTGCTTACCACGTGAGTCGTGCAAGAGATATACAGCAGCAAATCTTCGGCTGGTTGAGTTGACGTAGCTCGCCGAGGTGGTTTCAGTACTGGTGGTGTTGTCAAGAATTTTTTCAGAGCATCTAGAGCTTCTTGCGCTTCTGAAGTCCACTGGAATTTATCCACCTTCTTGAGTAACTTGTAAAATGGCAGACCTTTTTCTCCCAGCTTGGATATAAATCTGCTTAGAGCCGCCATGCATCCAGTAAGTCGCTGAACCTTCTTCTGCGATCGAGGTGCTTCCATCTTCATGATAGCTTCAATCTTATCTGGATTAGCTTCAATTCCCCGGTGGCTGACAATAAATCCGAGCAACTTTCCGGCTGGTACCCCAAAAACACATTTCTCGGGATTAAGCTTCCATCTATACCGCCTCAGGCTGTTGAAAACCAGTTGCAAGTCTTCGATGAAGTCTTTTGAGTCCTGTGTTTTGATCACCACATCATCCACATAAGCCTCCACACGCTTGCCCCAGTGATCGGCTAAGCATGTTTGAATGGCTCTCTGGTAAGTCGCTCCGGCGTTCTTGAGGCCAAACGGCATGGAGGTATAACAAAAAGCACCAAACGGAGTAATGAATGCTGTTTTTTCTTCATCTTCCTTCGCCAGACTAATCTGATGGTATCCAGAATAGCAATCCAGGAAGGACAGCATAGAACATCCAGCGGTGGAGTCCACCACCTGATCTATCCTCGGGAGCCCGAAAGGATCCTTCGGACAGTGCTTATTGAGATCAGTATAATCAACACACATGCGCCAGTCCACTTTATTCTTTTTGAGTACAAGAACAGGATTGGCTAACCACTCGGGATGTAATACTTCTCTAATGAATCCAGCCGCGACCAAGCGAGCTAACTCGGCGCGAATGGCTTCTCTTTTATCAGGCGTGAAACGACGTAATTTTTGTCGAATCGGCCTTGCCTGGGGAAAAACCTTCAGTTTGTGCTCGGCCAGTTCTCTCGGGACTCCCGGCATATCCGCAGGTTGCCATGCGAATACGTCTCGGTTATCTTGCAGAAACCGGACGAGCGCGCTTTCCTATTTGTCATCCAAACTGGAGCTGATGATGGCCGTCTTGCGCTCATCAGCAAACCCCAGGTTGATTCTCTTGGTTTCTTCAGTCGGCCGCATAGAGGTCGCGGTCTGAGCTTCACTTGCCGGTACTGTGAGGTCCTCCTCAGGCTTAGAGTTCGCCATTGCGGAGGGAGCTGTCGATGGCTTGGCGGTGAGGGCTGCTTGAATAGCCACTCAGAAACATTCTGCGGCGCCTTGGAAGTCGGCGCGCACAGTTATGATCCCTTGCGGCCCTGGCATCTTCAGTATCATGTATGTGTAATGCGGAATGGCCATGAACTTGGCCAATCCAGGCCTCCCGATGATGGCGTTGTACCCGCAGTCGAAGTTCGCCACTTCAAACCTCAGGAACTCGGTTCTGTAGTTCTCCGGAGTTCCGAAGGTGACTGGCATGTAGATGTGGCCTAGCGGGTATTCCCCTTCCGTCGGCACGATGCCGAAGAAAGGAGTGTCCGACTCGTGGAGCTCTTTGAGGTGAACTCCCAAGCCTTGGAGTGTCCGGGGGAAGGTGACGTTGATGCTGCTCCCCCCGTCCACTAGCACCTTCTTCACCCGGCTTTCTCGGATCACCGGGTCGACGAGAAGCGGGTATTTGCCCGGATGGTCGAAGTTGAGCCATTGATCTGCCCGAGTGAAGGTGATCGGGTGCTCCGACCACCGGTATGGGGCGGGAGGGCCGGTGGTCGCCACCAGTATTTGGCGATCGTTGAGCTTTTGCTGTCTTCTGCTCTCCTGCGACCCGTGTCCGCCGAAGATGACGTTGACCTCCCTGTCAACGTGTGGAAAAGCTCCTCCTCCTCCCTCCTCCTGCCGATGGGGTTGTCGTGGTTCATCTGGTCCTCCCCTCGGTGGAGGAGGAGGTAGAGGTTGGAAGGGTCGGCCGTGTCCGACGGAGTGTTTGAAGTCTCGGCAGTTTCGAAGAGTGTGGCGCATGTCCTTGTGGTACGGGCACTGGGCGTCGAGGATGTCATCCAACGTACGTTCGCCTCCACGAGGTCCTCCTCGAGCGCAAGAGGCAGGTGGTCCGGCAGCGTGCACTTCTTCGCGTGGCCTCTTCTCCCACCGCTTGTCAGGTTGCTGGTTCGTGTCGCGTCGTGGTGCTGCCGGTGCAGGCTTTGCTCCTCCGATGAGGTCCTGGGCTCGCTCGTCGGCGGTGATGTAGAGGTCGGCTTCCCGGAACAGCTCCTCGGAGGTAGTCGGCGCCTTCTGTAGTATGGCTCGGACGAAAGCCGAATCATTGGATCCTCGGTAGAAGTCCTCGATCACGGCCGCCTCCGTGACATCGGGGATACGATTTCTCATGGTTTGAAACCTCTTGAGGTACGACCGGAGAGTTTCGTCCCCCCGGCGCTTGATAGATTTGAGGTCCCACGGTTGCGCCGGCTTGTCGGAGAGGGACTGGAAGTTGGCGGTGAAGCGTCGACTGAAGTCTCCCCAGACGTCGATGCAGTGTCGGGGTAGATGTCGCAGCCATTGCAGCGCGTCTTGCCCAAGGACAATGGGTAGGTACGCGGTCATCACGTCTTCGGATGCCCCGGCAGCTCGAGCAGCGGTTGTGTAGACGGCTAGCCAACCCCATGGATCCTGCTTAGGTTCATATTTGTCAACATTGGATACCTTGAAGTTGGGAGGCCATTGGATGGCCCTAAGGCGCGGAGTAAGGGTGGACACTCCGCACGTGTCCTCCTGTCGTCGAGGCCGATGTCTGTCCCGGGGAGGGGAGTTGTGATTATGATTCCTCGACCGTCCCCGGGTGGTTCCGCCAGTTGAAGCCGTTGCCAACTCAGTCCTGGTAGCTTGGCTCTGAGTCGGGATGCCATGATCCCTGTCATACTCCTCTCGACGACGAATCTCGTTCTCATGCCGCCGTTCTCGTGAAGCATTGATGGAGCTCCGCGCATCTCGGCGACTGTTGATGGCGTGTCGTAGATCGTTCGGCGGGTGAGCAAGCGGTAGAAGATGGTTGGCCGCCTGGGTGAGTAGTCGCCGGTAGCCATCGGCGTCAGGAGTCCGAGGTAATCCTTCAGCTATCCGAGCTAGTACCCCTCCGACCTCGCTCGGCGTGTTCATGGCTCGGGCGAAGTCGGGGTTCAGGTTGCGCCCGAAGTATGGATTCTCTCGACGTTGCCTTGCATCCTGCTCAGCCTGTTCCTGAGCTCGCCGGCGATCACGTCGTCGGGAGTTCCTTCGCTCTCTGAAGACGCGTTCTTCCGGGGTTTCTCCTACCTCCGAGACCTCGTCTCGCGAGACAGGTTGTTCTGGATTCCGCTCTCCGGCTGCGTGATGTCGTCGAACGTTCCTGCGCCGGTTCCTCCGTCGACGGGACTCTCGCTGAGGCGGTTCCTCCCCGGGTACAGTCGGCTCGTCGTCGGAGATGACGGGCGATTCCGCTCTCCCGATGAAGAGGACGTCGGGGTAGAACAGTGCCGCCGTCGTAGTGATCTTCTTTCGGAGAGCCGGAGGTTGCGCTTCTCCGGTATTTTCGGAGTTTGTTGGGGAAGATTCCTTTTCCGGCGGATCCGCGATACGGTGCAGAATTCCTTCTTCGTCCGCTACGAATGAGATTGTTCCGAAGCAGAACACAGATCCGGGGCGTAGAGTGATCTTGCTGTAGAAGGAGATGGCCATTGAGCTAGCTTGGATTGTCGACGCACCCCCTACCTGGCGCGCCAGCTGTCGGTGTTTTGGGTCCGACCGCACACCTGGGGTTGCCCCTCAAGGTGTTTTAGGAGTAGGAAGGCGTCAACAACTGTAGCAAAATGGTTCGTGCCGATCGCACGAGGGACGGTGGACAAGATTTACAGGTTCGGGCCGCTTAGTGGCGCGTAACACCCTACGTCCTGAGGAGTATGCTTGGTGGATATGATTACAAGAGGGTTCTCTGATCGAGAATACAGAGAGTTTGTGTAAGTGGCTACGTAATGGGTCGATCGTTCTGAAGGGGTGCCCCCTAGGCCTTATATACTCGACCGTGGGGCAATACATGTGGATAAGATAGTAACGAGTAGCTAAAAGATAGTGAACATCTTGTGATTATCCCTACGTAACCCTCGCCGACTTATCCTCGCATGGCTTCGTCGCATGGAGGCTCCCGCGCGGGAAAGTTGGATCTCTGTTGCAGCCACTCGCTCGACGCTATGGGCCGTCCGGGTTTGCACCAATCCGGCCTTACGTCGCTCTGCCTTGCTGGTTGTTTCCCCCCAGGCCCACGAAAGAATAGCCTTACGATTTATTGGGCCCTCGGGCCTTTCGTGAGGTCCTTTACTCTTTCAGTGGACCCGGGGGATATCTATCCCCCACAGTGTATTACCACTATTTAATCACATAAAACTTCGGAAAGTCATATCTTCTCAACCGCAACTCCGATTTTAATGATTCTCGAACCTATGATTTCGTAGCTGCACGTAGAATAATATTATGCAGTGTACTCTCATGCTTGATGTGATGTTAATTTCTATGCAATGTTTGTTTGTATTATTGCAAGTAGACGGGCAAGTGACCGAGGAGCCCGGAGCACAACAGGTGGAAAACTCTAAGCAGAAGCTCGCTGAAGGCAAGTTGTGCCCTTGATGACTCTTCTTTACCCAATAATGTTCCTGCTAATCATTATGATCTGTATAGGTTAATTTTGATGGGACCCAATAGGTCACCCTAGTTTGGTCTTCTTTATACCTTGTTTACCACTGAACTTTTGGGCAGTATGTGCTATTGCTCTATGTGGTTTTGGGTGTAAGATACACATTATTCATGATCATGCTATTTATTGTCAATGAGTCATTTACTGTTCATGATAAGATCATTATATTAATTGGAACATAGAGCGACCACCCGGGAAAACAGTGCTACCACAAGGGTGGTATAGGATGCCCTTGGCTGACTAATTAAGAAAGCTAGTAGAGGACTACCTTATCCAAAAGAGGCAATGGCTTTTCAGACGGGGGATTCCTATATCGCTCTCCTCATAAATCGTAGCGGGTTTTCTTAAGCTATTGGACTTTGTAAAGGCCTCTTAGTGCTATCCTGCCTCGTCTCATCGACAGAGATGAATGGAAAGTCGTGATCCCTTGGCAAATGGGTAACACGACTTGGAGGCGAGGCAGGGTAGCACTACGAGGCCTTTACAAAGTTCCACTAGCTTCAGAAAACTCGCTACGGTACGATTTCATTGAGAAGGGGGCGATATAGGAATCACTCGTCCGAAAAGCTATCGCAGCATGATCGACCCAAGAACCTCTCTATACTTGCAGCTCCTCATACTGCCCTTGCCCCTTTCAGGTAAGGTAATCCTCCACTAGCTTTCCTAATTAGTTGGCCAAGGGCGTCCCATACCAGTCTTGTGGTAGCACTGTTTTCTCGGGTGGTCGCTCCATGTTTTAATTAAACAAAGTTATCTTATCATGCATGAGAGTAAACCAGCAATAATAAATTATATTGGAACATGATCATAAATCATATATAGCATTAATCCTAAAATTAGATAGAGCATAGCAAGACTACCCAATAATTCATTTGTTTGCAAGGTGTAGGGTAAATAAAACTAGGTAACCTATGAAGTCTCATCAGCTTAACCTAGTTGTGCCATGGTTATTAACAGAACATTATTAGGCAGAAGAATGTGATCAAGGACACAACTTACCTTATACTTGCAATAACCTTTTAGTCCAGATGCTGCCCCAAAAGTTGGGCTTCAGATTCCTCGTCATCTCGCTTCTATGCGTAGCAATACATACAAACAAACAAAGAATGTGTTGGTCCTTGTTCTCTAATGCTATACATAAAGAACAAGACAACACAATTGTTAACGATTAAAGACCTTCGTCCTTCAAAGCATTATCTCCTTTTGGATATAATGATCTTCAGACGAAGGTCATGAAGGACATACCTTCATCATCTCAGTGAAAATATATAAATAAGGGTATATGAAATACAAAATAACATAAATAATGATTATATAACAGCAATCTATTTATATTCTCATTTTATAAACATGGAAAAACATCAACAATATTTATATTACATTAATACCTTCGACTTGCAGAAGGTGAAGATACGAAAATGACGTAAGAGTGATTACAATCCAGCGTGAATAGTACGGTGTTACTGTTTATCTATTTACATGTACGGGACACAGCCCGGACAAAATTACATTAATGTCCCTAACATTTACTATTAACCATAAGGTAAGCTATCAAGGACTAAGTAGTCTTTTCCCCTTTAGGTCGGTTTCGTCCCCCTCCTTCGTCATCATACTAAGCCGAAGCTCCTTCAGCCACAGCTTCGGCGTTCGTCTTTATCATCTTTGGGTTGTATCTTCATATCACGCATGCCTTCACCAGAAGAGAAAACCTTCATCCCAAAGCCGAAGCCTCCTGTAACAGTCTATGTCACACTGAAAACACATAATTAGTTATGTTTTTGAGGACTTTCGAAAGAGGAAGGCCCCTAATAGAATGTATATGGTAACATCATACCAAAGATGGAAACAAAACATACAATAGTATTCTGCGTCGCTACGAGATTGTAGGTTCGAGAACCATTAAATCAGAGTTAAAACAAAGAAGTTATGAGTAAAATATTATTTTTAGGCACAATAAATCTAATAGATCTTGCATTTAAATTAAGAAGGTATTAAATCGAAATATTTGAGTTGATATTAATCACTTTAACATTTATTTATAAAAAAACGTAGGTTAGAAATATAATTTAGAATAACTAGATTATCTAGCTAATTAACATTAATTAAATAAGTAATTAATTAATTATTTGAAACATGTGTCATAATTAAGCAATGTTATTACTAAGTATGCATAATTAATATGAATCTAACATAACTTGAACAAATTAAAACAAATTATTGCATCCAAAAGATATGACATTTTTAATAAATTAGTAGGGTTACACAGAAATACGTGACAAGACGCGATCTGATTGGTTAGATTGGGGTCACATAAAGAATTACGGGATAAATAGACATAATATATGGGACCTAGGTGTGACCATCTTCTACCTTCCTCCCACCTTCTTCATCATTTGTTTCTTGGTTTTGGATCGGTTTATTAAAGATGGGAAATGTTTGTTTACAAAGGTATGACCCAAATGATGCAAACTTATCATGATTGTACCTAACTTTAAATTTGTGTTACATGACAGTTTTGCATGTAAAAGAACATATGGTGGTGGTTAATCTATTATTCAGAAAGTGACAAGACTATCACACGGGAAAGACCATTAACATACCACCAACTTATCTTCCAACCAAGCCCATCGATCTCGCGTTGCTGCTAGATAACTCAGTTTTTTTGCAGATTGACGATGAACTAGAGATCTGGTCCACGAACCAAAAATGTGGTGATGAAGCTCTCACCGATCTGGTCACGGCGATGTTCTAGGTTGCCCCGAATGATGAACGAACAAAGAGAAATTCTCTATCAGAGTTGTCACTAGAGTTGGGGAAGAAGCCAAACTTCGACAAGATGGTCATGACGGCTGATGGCTACGAGCTTAGCTGACGACGGGCTGCGGTGGTTTGGATGACGGCGGCGCTACTACGAGGTCATATTTTAGAATATATTATTACATAAATTTTAAATTAAATTTTTGAGTGTTACACGCGAATTGAAATTAGTATTTTCTTAAATATCTTATTGTGATATCCTAATTTGTATCGACTTTATCTAAAGGAAGTCGTGTAGAAACAAACCAACCAAACATACATTGATACATTATATTAGCTTATATTTTATTTCTAATTTCTGCTTTCTATTTAAAATTTAAAATTCAAGTCTATAATGTTTAGATTATTGCCTTCCGAAATAAATCATCTACAATGACTCGTCCATATACTACATAAACACAAAAACACCACAACTAGATTGCAGGCTTTGTCACAATTTATTGTATTTTGTACATATTTGCAAACACTTTACAAAGTCATTCACAAAAGAATTAATGCTTCAAACGATTCACAAAAGTCTTCACAAAACCACTCTCAAGCTACTAGTACACAGAGCGGTTGTATACCCACACGCGTAATCCCCTCTACCACTCCGCCTATTACTTACTTCGTGTCTATACTACAGTTTTGTCCCCACATATTATAACTAACTGATTGTAAATTGATTGTTTGAGGCTATAAACAAATTCAAACTAAAAAGTTATCAACTACAAAGTTTCATAACTTTTGAAGTTCTACAACTTTTGGTTTGACATTTTTTTCTATCTGCAGATTGCAAAATTTACATTTTAATTTTGACAAATTTAGATACAACTTTTGAGAGCCGAAATGATTTCAAATAAAAATATTGTCATCTACAAAATTTTATAACTTTTAGAGATCTACAACTTTTATGTTGATCGTTTTTTCATACAAGGTCATTTGAAAAACTCAAAAAATTCAGGATAAAAATGATTTATAGTGCGATTTGTTAAGAAAACCGCCACTAGAAATCGATTTGTAGTGCGCTTCCTTAAGAAAACCGCCACTAGAAATAGCACTGACGTTTGATAACTAAAACTACCGATAAAAATTATACCCCACCACAGGCTTTGAGATCTTTTCTACTAGCGAGCCTGTATTCTATTGTTTTAAGCCACGAGATATTCTAGGTAGGCCTCAAGCCTACATGTGTGGAAAAATGTAGCAGTGAGAAACAATATTTCAAATAGGCTATGCATAAGAAAAAGATAAAATATATGAAATATTTCTAGATCCAACCAATATATTTGTAACTGAATACAATCATCTGACCGCAGAAATTGATGAGCACTTCATGTGACATTAAACATGCCCGATTGTAATGTATTGGAAGATCAGACCTATAAAAAATCCTCATTGTAACAATACCCTAATTTCTCCACAAAGGATGCAAATGATCGGAGTAGCTCACGACAATTCATGGGCAACTCAGAACTCCTAACACCGAGCATCTCCTCACACCAGCGTCCACATTGGGATGGACCACACTGCACAAGAATGATGCGAGAGCATGGAGATGAGGACATAGATAAGGCTTTTGACATGGGCACTATTCACTTGCACACATATACATGTAGTTTCTTTGTGAACAATGCTAGCAATCCAATAGAGGATACGATGATGGAGTCGTCTTACCTCTAGTGGGTTGAAGCACATGATGGAGAACGTGGCATCTAGAACCCCAAATCTAGATGAGGCGCTGACCCCACCATCGCTAGGGTTGAGAGCAGCAACAATGGAGAAGATGGAAGCTGGGTGGGAGTCCACAAAAGGGGAGGCACCTCCATCGACAGAAGGCTGGGAGAGCCATGAGGCGCGAGATCGGTGAGTACCGGAAGTGAGGTTTTTGTGGGGAGGCACCATTTCCGTGGAGTAGAGCAGTGAGAGGGAATGGATATATGGCATCATGCTAGCGTGCGATAAACATTGGATTATGGCCAAAACCCTAGGCAGTGGTAAACAAAACCCTATCTGATGCTGCTAATGAGCACGTCGCACGACTATTTTCTTCGGCAAAAATTAGATGGCGTGGAAGGGGTGGTGATAGGGTCTGGCCATTTGTTTAGCAACCAACCATTAGATGACAATCTATCTCTATAGCGACCAACCACAAGTTGTTAAATTTATAGATTTTTAGCGACTACCAGACCATAGCTACAAACGTATTTAGCGACCAACCATCAATTCCCAACATTTGGCAACCAAGAACTGGTGCTTAATAAGGGTCGATAAAACTAAACCGTGGTGTAGTGAAAGAGGGTTATTTAGTACTGGTTCTTGAATCAAACAGGTAGTAAAAGTTCAATCTATAACATCAGTTTTAGACATAAATTAGTGCTAAAGATGGAGTTTTTAGTACCGCTTCTTGGATTCTAGCTAGTACTAAGGCAGGATATTTAGTACTGGTTCTTGAATAGAACCAATACTAAAAATCCAATGACTTTTTATTCTATATATTTACAAATGGAGTTGTACATGTGTACATTTGTCAATGCCCCTAGATACAAGTACCATATATGGTACATCAAAGCGACCTTCATGAAGTAGAGGCGACAAACCCCACCATCATGGTGGGTCATATCAATTAACGAGACACAACTACAAGGATAAGCAATGTGTGGTTGAGACCCCTCCACATGGCCACATGGGAGGCCCTTGTCAAACGCAAATTCATCAAGCTCCCATCCTATAAATGCACCTACCAAACTGTTGGTGGGGTCTAGTTGTGCCATGTGTTCCTGGCAGGCCATGTTTTAGACGGGGTCCGACAGTGCCATGTGTCCTAGGGCTCCCACTAGTGCCACCACCCCCTAGGAGGACTCTTATGTCCTTCCATTCTGCTGACCGCAATGGGGTCTATGTGCAACACGTATCTCGGGCCCTGGCACACCCTTGTCCGCGGTGGGGTTCAAACAAAACACGTGCCTTGGGGCCCTAGGACGTGTATGTTCAGAGGAGCTCTAGATGTGCCACGTGCACCAGCCTCCCACACCATGGCTAGTCAAGAAGTTGGAGTTCGAGATTTTTTTAATCCTGAGTGATAGGACATGTATGATTGTGGACACAACGTGTACCACATTGGTTGTTAGGCTTGAGCATTCTGGGTGTTACACCATTGTGTCACTCTAGGTTGATGAATGGGCAATGTGCGCCATGTCCAGCACCGACCTTGACCGTCCAAGACGTGCAGGCGATAGTGCTACAAGACCATGGAATGACGTCCACACCTTCTACATAATAGTAGGCAGGGTTGGGCAACAAGGCTAACCCCACATATCTTGTAACACCCTCTCCCTTGATCTATAAAAGGGAGAGGACAACCCCTTCATAGGGGGACTTGCTCTCACACACATACACAACACTTAGCCATTTTCACATCCAAGCAATACGAAATAACCACTTAGAAGACATAGAGTATTACACTTCGGTGGCCCAAACCTCTTTAGATTGTTGTCTCCCATGCATCACATGTGCTCCCTCGTTGTGCCCTCACTCGTTAACCTTGTCGTGCACTCAACGTGGTGCGGAAACCCTTGATTGAAGAGTTGGAAGAATTGTAGAAAGGAACCAAAGCTTATGATAGGTTCAATAGGCAGAAAATCACCCTTCGTGCAGCATATTTATGGTCAGTTCACAATTTCTTTGCCTATAGAATTTTCTTCGGATGGAGCGTTTATGGAAAATTGACTTGGCCGATATATGGTCCAGACAATGATTGTTTCTGCATTGCTCATGGTGGGAAGGTCTTCTACTTTCGATTATCACAGATGTTGGTTACAACCCAAACACATCTTTAGAGGGTAGAAGGATAGCTTTAGGAAATATACCGTCATAAAAAAAGGGGCCATTGAAACATCTAAAGGAGAGATATTGCTGATAATCTGAACAAACTAATTGTAAATGAACAAGGGAGTAGGTACATAGGATTCAGCATGGAGCACAACTGGACTCAAAACTATCATATGCTAAGGTGTTGATTCTAATGCACAACATTGATGTAATGCATTAGAAATATAATGTTGTTGAAAGCATCATAGGCACATGCATGGATATGGAGAAGTAAAAGGATAATGAATAAGGCTCGAAGAGATTTAGCTAAAATTTGTAATCGTCCAACACTTGATCTCACTGCTAGTGGGAGTAAACCATGCGTTTGGTTTTTTCTTAAACAAAACAACAAAAAATAAGTGCTTAAATGTACAAAAAAAATGAAATTTTCTGATGGTTACACTATCGGATTGAGACAAGCTATCAACATAAAGGCACAAAAAATTAATGGGTTCAAAGAGCCATGATTACCACATCATAATGGGAAGACTCCTACATGTAATGTTTTGTGGGTACCTGAAAGTTCCCTTTGACCCGGGAACAGGATCTGGATGTCGCATAGGGGGGGGTGAATAGGCGAATAAAACTTTTCAATTTAAAACTTAAATTCTTACTCTACTCGAAGACTTCGTACGCAGTGGAATGAGAAGATCCTTCGAGTAGGTTGCAGCGGAATCGGAGATCCTGTCTCAATATGTCCTGCACTCCAAATAAAGCTTATACCACAGATAAGTGTTGAAGTGCAGATATAAAAGCGAGTAAGACAGAGAGTCAGGATACAATACAGAACAGAGCACACAGACGCAAGGATTTATCCCGAGGTTCGGCCAAGCCTGAAATGCTTGCCTAGTCCTCGTTGGAGTTAGCCACACCTGGGCTTGGAGTCTATTTCAACTCCTTCCTCCGTTTGCTCAGATCTGTCAGTATGACAGATAGAGCCTTTCACTATTGAGTTGGGTTACAACAACACCGTGGCTGCTTACAAACTTCTCGGTAGCACCTCGATAGAGTAACGATACGCTCAAGACCTTGCTCTAGCTCTTAGCAGCACTTCTCCTCTCTCTAAAGGCTTATAGCTGTACCTTCTACACAAACTAGAGAGTTACACACAAGAGGGAGAGTGAGAATTGATTCGAGTGATGTCTACACTTGTTGGCTGCACTTGTATATTGCTTGAGGCGCCTAGGGGTCCCTTTTATAGGCACAAGGGGCCTAGGAGCCGTTGGAAGCAATCCAGGAAGGCAAATCTTGCCTTCTGTCGGGTGGCGCACCGGACAGTCCGGTGCCAGATTTCCTTCCATAAATGGAGCAGTCGATCGTTGCAGTCCTGGAGCCGTTGGCGCACCGGACAGTCCGGTGCCCCCATTTGACCGTTGGCTCGGCCACGCGTCACGCGCAGATCGCGCGGCCGACCGTTGCCCAAGCCGATCGTTGGCTCACCGGACAGTCCGGTGCGCCACCGGACAGTCCGGTGAATTATAGCCGTACGTCGCCAGATTCCTCCCGAGAGCGGCCTGTTCACCGGAGTTCAACCTGGCGCACCGGACACTGTCCAGTGCAACACCGGACACTGTCCGGTGCACCACCGGACAGTCCGGTGTGCCAGACTGAGCTGAGTCTTGGCTGTACACAGCCAAGCCATTTGCACCTCTTTCCTTTTCTTCTTCCTTCTGTTTCTAACACTTAGACAAGTATATTAGTACACAAAAACCAATGTACTAAGTCTAGAAACATACCTTCTCTTAATTATTACATCTATAGCATTTCACATGCTTGAGCTTTGATGTTGGGCTCATAAATCATCAAGTCGGCTTGACTTGATCTAGATTGACATTTCTTGGCTCCAACATCCTGCAAAGGTCACATAGAACATCTCCAAACATAGGAACAACCCAAACTAAAGATCAAGGTGAACTTAGCTCTTTTGGGCTGCTTCCAGTTCTGGTTTTGACACTTGTTCTCCTTCTAGTGACCTTGATCTCCTTCTTAGAGCTTGATCTTGAGCCTTATGACTTACACCACATAACTGTAGTTGTTGCCTCATTGGTTGTAAGTCACGTCCTTATGTAGTGATCCTTGATGTGCCGTAGCTGTTCTCAACTCGATCACCCTTGACTTTGCAAGCCTTCTTCTTCACCCTTGGCTTTGGGTTCCTCAGCCTTCTTGACCTTCTCCCATGCACTTGGTACCTCGAAGCTCTTCTTGCCTCTGTCCTTGGCTTGATCAGTTGTCTCCGAGCTATGCACCCGAGTATCACTTTTGCAATGTCCATCTTACTTGTGATGTCCATCATGTATCCATAATTCAGTTCTTGGACCATCACATTTGTTCATTTGTGTTGAACCCTGTTAGATTTACCTTAAGCACCTGTTCAACACTTAGTACACTTGTTAGTCCTTTAATTGAGTTGTCATCCAAACACCAAAACTCACAAGAGAGCTTTCAATCTCCCCCTTTTTGGTGATTAATGGCAACACAATTAAAGCTTACATAAGAATAAGATTTGAAGCACAAATTTTGAATTCTAAGTTTATAGAATGCTCCCCCTAAATATGTGCTTACTTCAAAAACATAATTTTGGCCTCAGACGCCAATTTGCACATACTTAGGCAATTCGAAACATTTCTACACCTTAGCACTTTTTGGGATGCATTGTGTCAAGAATCAAACCATGATGCTATAACACACAAATGCATGTAATCAGAGTTAAACATCATTCAATTTAGTGGATATATCACAGGAATATCAACCTACCACTATTCACCGTTAAGATACCAATTCAAACTAATACCAATTTAAACTAAGATACTAATTTAAAACAATCTTAAAGCACCATTAACCACATGCACCATTATCTTTATGACTATCTACTTCAGAAAGAACACAATAGATGCCAATTAATTCATACCAATTCAAACTAATACCAATTTAAACTAAGATACTAATTTAAAATAATCTTAAAGCATTATTAACCACATGCACCATTATGCACCATTATCTTTATGACTATCTACTTCAGAAAGAACACAATAGATGCCAATTAATTCATAGCAGCGCAAGCACTAGTCCATATGATGCAACACATATAATACTGCAAGAAGAAGCATATGAATATCACACTGGCAAAGCTCAAACTAACACATCACCCCTTAGGATAAGATTTCCTCTCAGGTTGAGATAAGCTTTAATGCACAACTTCTCCCCCTTTGACATCAAACACCAAAAACCATACTCAAGCAAGAACATAGGATGATGTCAAGGGACAGCAGGGTGTTTTAGGAGGAAAAACACACTATCAACACTCCCCCTTACTTATTGAACATATGCACCACCAACATTTAAGTAAGATACATATACGCAAAAAGATTAATACTTCCTTTTGAACCTTTACCATGTTGTAGTGCACTTCCCATCTTGAAAGTATTTAATCTCTCGAGAGCTTCTCCACACTTGTGCCTGATTCTTTATCCTAACATTTTCTTGTTGCTAAGACACCAAACTTAGAACAAGTTATAGTATTGGGCACAAGAAGAAACTTCTATTCTAATGATTATCAAAAGATGTCAATTGAAGCAAACTATCACGGCTACCAATTGAAAGATACCAATTGCAAGATCATTTATTATCATAGCTCCATGATATTTAAGGATAGGCATAGAGTATCACCAAATATTATAGAGCATGAGCAATCTAGGGATATACAATTACTCATGACTTAAGATACCAATTACTTGACTTACAGAGGTACCCAAGTCCTGATTGCTCCATTTCATGCTCATCTTCTCTTTTCCACCTTGAGACTGTACAAGATTGCTCAAGAACCAGTTAGTCTCAAAAGACACAAGTTATGTGTGCTCCCCCTCAAGTTGTGCATCAAGTATTTGAATGACTTGCACTTTGCACATTCTAGCTTCCTTAGAACTAGAGGGGATCACAACATACCTTGGTCAAGGCATACTCTATCACTTTCATCCCAAAGAGATCTCAATTAAATACCAAATTGAAAGCCACTTAATACAAATTGAAGGCTAATTGAAAGGTTGACTAAATACAACAATGCATGCCTCAGGAGCACCTAAGCCAATTGAATACTCACAGGAAGTCTAACATTTACACGCAACTTAGACATGCTTCATACTTAACTATCATTGCATCACATATACCAATTGAAAAACAACACGATCATGTCTTAAGCACATCATAGTTAAGAAGGTTCTTTAGGTACACCAGAAGAAAAAAACATTTTAAGGCATAAGTCTCCTAAGCCACGGTACTACCAGTGAAATGCAAGAACACAGTTATGATCACAATCAATGGAACTTCAAGATATTCAATAAAATTGCACAGTTCCATTTTCCATACCTTTGCCTTTTACCAGTATGGCCATGAGAGCACCAGTTATTATCACAAACCAACTGAAAGTTCCCTATTATTTATGCACTTCATAGCTCGAGAGAATGCATTAGAGGCATTAGAGACATAACACATAGTGCCACAATAGGGTCATCATATAAACTAAGCAATATGTCATATTTTTACACAGACTAATCATAAAACCATATAGCATAACTCACAACGGGATGCAGGTTTATTCACGAACACAACAAGAGTTAATCATGGAGGATATCTCAAATGATAAGTTACCCAAAGAATGATTAAGCAATGATAAGATACCAATTGAGAGCACCTAATCATGATTAAGCACGCATGGTTACGATCTTGGAAATCACTAATCATTGATTGAAAGATACTCAACACAGGCAATCAAGAGACATAACTACTCCAAGGACAGGTAACACACCGAGCAATACTGATTATCAACAAAGTACTTACGATACAAGGGTACCATCCTATGGAGAGCAAGTTGAAGAATCTCATCAAGGTCCTTTGTTTGATTCACCAATAATGATTAAGGACCTATACACCTTATTTCACTTGAGATGAACATGGGATTAGTGTCTCACAATAATTCAACCTTGGGTCAATAAACACCAAAACAATTAACAGCTTAAGCATAGAGTTTTAGATAACCGTCTTAAGCTCTCCCATGGTCTCCAGTCCATCTCAAGGAACCTGCATGGTCTAGTTAGCACAGTTTGGTACCCATCTCGGGATGGGTCCATAATGATCATCTAAATGTGCCTTTGGTACCCAAATTGCCTTTGTGCTAGTTCTAGGTGATCTCGTTATAGATCTAGCACAAGTATATGATTTGGGTCTCCTACGCGAATAAGATTGAGACAAATTCACTTGCTTAGGAATCTTACCTTTATAACATACCTTGGATAGATGACCCTGCTCACCACACTTGTAGCAGAAGCGTCGCTCAACCTGACATGACGCTTGCTGTTTGTCATTTTCCTTGGTGAGGGTCACCTTGGAGGATGCACATCCTTGATTCTTCATGACCGGACATGAAGTGATCGTGTGGTCCTTATTGTTGCATCCAAAACAACTCCTTGTCCCTTCATTCTTGTCTTTGTACGGACCAGACGCGATGAGGTGGCCTAACTTCTTGCACTTGAAGCACCTCCTTTTTCCTTTTCCCTTTTTGTACTTGAATGACATGGAGAGATGATCAGTGCAAACAACATGATTAATTGAATTTTTACCTTTTTCCTTGTTCATGTTGATTTCTTCATTTATTGCTTTGGGAACATCCTTCTTATGGAGTTTGACCCTTGCTGCGGTTTCTCCTTCCTCAAGCTTCTTCACCACGTGTTCGTAGATATCTTGTGGAAGTCGAGCAAGGCATCTTCTCCTTAATTGTCTTTGTTTCTTGTTCCCAAGAAATTTCCTTTTTGATCCTGCAACTTGTTTCTCAAATAAAGATTGGCCTTTCTTGGGGCGGTGGAGGTCAGCATATGATAATATTTTGACCAATTGATTACTAGTGCAAGAATGAGGTTCATATGAGTTTAAACTAGTAATTACTACCTCATGAGCAATATCGAGCATGATATGATCATCAACTAGTTTACTATGAGAGTATGACAACGTATCATACTTTTCACTAAGAGCAAGCTTTTCTAAATTCATTGTTTCTACTTGACTTCTAAGCATAGAATTTTCAGTTTTAAGTTGAGCAACATTAGATAGAGCGTCATCATTACTACTTTGCTCAATTAACATTGAATCATACCGTTGGACCAAGACATCATGAGAGCACCTTAGCTCCTCATGTTCTTTGGTCATCTTCTCCAGGCTGTTGTTTGTTTTGACGAGAGTCTCCTCTAGCCTGAGAAGCGTCTCGCCTTGTTCCTTGTTTCTTCTCAACATCTTAACCAAGAGAGCTTTGTCCGCTTTGTTGAGATGGTTGTAGAAACGGCGAATCTCCTCTTCTTCCACATCATCGGTCTCATTTTCCCTGTCATTAATGTCAGTGGAAGCAATATAGGAAAATGTACCTTGTGATGATGAAGATTCATCCTCGCTATCATCCTCATATTCCTTCTCATCATGGCTTTCGTCTCCACCGTCATTGTTAGCAATAAAACATTTATCACTAGTGGAGAACAAACCTGTCGACGAGGTGGATTCATCGTTTGGGTGCCATCGTTCTTGTTCTTCTCCCTCTGAATGGTTAGTAACATAAGTAATATAGGGAGTAGGAGCATCACAGTTTGCCACAGAATATTTTTCTTTAATTCTATTCCATAAATCATGAGCATCAACAAATAGATCACTATCACTGCTCATGATGGCAAAATAAGCACTTCTAGAAAGAGAGTCAACTAAGATGTTGCAAGCATGGTGATTGAGAGATAAACATCTTAGTTCTTCATTAGAAGGATTTTTACTAAAATCAGAGGGAAAAATACTTCTACTAAAGATCTGTCTCAAATCAGGATCAATATTCATGAAAGCTTTGTAAATAGAGACAGACCAAGATTTGTAATTAGAACCATCGCCTAAAAGAAGTTCTACAGTTACCTCTTGTGACAACATCGTTATCTCCGGACGGCTAAGCCCACACTGGAGAGGCCTAGCTCCGATACCAATTGAAAGTTCCCTTTGACCCGAGAACAGGATCTGGATGTCGCCTAGAGGGGGGTGAATAGGCGAATAAAACTTTTCAATTTAAAACTTAAATTCTTACTCTACTCGAAGACTTCGTACGCAGTGGAATGAGAAGATCCTTCGAGTAGGTTGCAGCGGAATCGGAGATCCTGTCTCAATATGTCCTGCACTCCAAATAAAGCTTATACCACAGATAAGTGTTGAAGTGCAGATATAAAAGCGAGTAAGACAGAGAGTCAGGATACAATACAGAACAGAGCACACAGACGCAAGGATTTATCCCGAGGTTCGGCCAAGCCTGAAATGCTTGCCTAGTCCTCGTTGGAGTTAGCCACACCTGGGCTTGGAGTCTATTTCAACTCCTTCCTCCGTTTGCTCAGATCTGTCAGTATGACAGATAGAGCCTTTCACTATTGAGTTGGGTTACAACAACACCGTGGCTGCTTACAAACTTCTCGGCAGCACCTCGGTAGAGTAACGATACGCTCAAGACCTTGCTCTAGCTCTTAGCAGCACTTCTCCTCTCTCTAAAGGCTTATAGCTGTGCCTTCTACACAAACTAGAGAGTTACACACAAGAGGGAGAGTGAGAATTGATTCGAGTGATGTCTACACTTGTTGGCTGCACTTGTACATTGCTTGAGGCGCCTAGGGGTCCCTTTTATAGGCACAAGGGGCCTAGGAGCCGTTGGAAGCAATCCAGGAAGGCAAATCTTGCCTTCTGTCGGGTGGCGCACCGGACAGTCCGGTGCCTGATTTCCTTCCATAAATGGAGCAGTCGACCGTTGCAGTCCTGGAGCCGTTGGCGCATCGGACACTGTCCGGTGCACACCGGACAGTCCGGTGCCCCCATTTGACCGTTGGCTCGGCCACGCGTCACGCGCAGATCGCGTGGCCGACCGTTGCCCAAGCCGACCGTTGGCTCACCGGACAGTCCGGTGCGCCACCGGACAGTCCGGTGAATTATAGTCGTACGTCGCCAGACTCCTCCCGAGAGCGGCCTGTTCACCGGAGTTCAACCTGGCGCACCGGACACTATCCAGTGCACCACCGGACACTGTCCGGTGCACCACCGGACAGTCCGGTGTGCCAGACTGAGCTGAGTCTTGGCTGTACACAGCCAAGCCATTTGCACCTCTTTCCTTTTCTTCTTCCTTCTATTTCTAACACTTAGACAAGTATATTAGTACACAAAAACCAATGTACTAAGTCTAGAAACATACCTTCTCTTAATTATTACATCTATAGCATTTCACATGCTTGAGCTTTGATGTTGGACTCATAAATCATCAAGTCGGCTTGACTTGATCTAGATTGACATTTCTTGGCTCCAACATCCTGCAAAGGTCACATAGAACATCTCCAAACATAGGAACAATCCAAACTAAAGATCAAGGTGAACTTAGCTCTTTTGGGCTGCTTCCAGTTCTGGTTTTGACACTTGTTCTCCTTCTAGTGACCTTGATCTCCTTCTTAGAGCTTGATCTTGAGCCTTATGACTTACACCACATAACTGTAGCTGTTGCCTCATTGGTTGTAAGTCACGTCCTTATGTAGTGATCCTTGATGTGCCGTAGCTGTTCTCAACTCGATCACCCTTGACTTTGCAAGCCTTCTTCTTCACCCTTGGCTTTGGGTTCCTCAGCCTTCTTGACCTTCTCCCATGCACTTGGTACCTCGAAGCTCTTCTTGCCTCTGTCCTTGGCTTGATCAGTTATCTCCGAGCTATGCACCCGAGTATCACTTTTGCAATGTCCATCTTACTTGTGATGTCCATCATGTATCCATAATTCAGTTCTTGGACCATCACATTTGTTCATTTGTGTTGAACCCTGTTAGATTTACCTTAAGCACCTGTTCAACACTTAGTACAATTGTTAGTCCTTTAATTGAGTTGTCATCCAAACACCAAAACTCACAAGAGAGCTTTCAGTACCTTGGGGATGATGTGTGCAAAATGCTAGCTAGGCTAAGTTTTTACTATAGATAGCTTTGTGCTAAAGAAATCAAGAAGGATATGATGTAGACGTTAGAGAAAGAGATACCATTGCTTCTAGGCAAATTGGAAAAAAATTATTATATGGTTTTTTAATCTGATGCAACATCTTCTTGTTCATCTTCCTTATGAAGCTAAGGTTAGCGGTTATGTGTAGTATAGGTGGATGTATCACATTGAAATGGCTCTCAAATAGCTTAGAGCAATGATTGGCAATAAGGAAAGAGTTGAAGGCTGCATCACCGAAGCATTTTCAATGAAGGAGATATCATACTTGTCTAGTGTATATTTTCTGGATGAACACAATGTAAATGCTTCTACAAATGATACAACATGGATGATGATTCTCCTTTCTGTAACCTTAAAATTTTTTAGTTGAGGGGCACAACCACACTCAAGAAGAAAGAATGTATGTTTGTTGTACATGTATACCAATATGGAAGAAGTGGAACCGTATTTCATGAAAGTGTCTCTTGTATTGATCAACTCCATAGTCATGTTGGTCTAGTCCTTATCCATTATTTTTCTATATAATGAGTTCGACAAGCATAATTGGAGGTCTAAACATCAATCTACAAACAAGCAACTAGTTACCACGCGACGACATGGGATAAATGGAGGACCAAATTTCATCGATTGGTTTTGATTTTATGTAAAATCTTGTCTTGGCTCATTTTTAATTCTCTCAAACAACATTGATATATGTTCATTAAATCCATATTCTTTCCAGTGCACAAAAGAGGAAAAAGCAAGAACATGATAAGAAGAGCAATATAGAGAAGGAAGCCCCAACTATATGCATCAAGAGAAAAGGATGATTTTACTAAACATTTTTTATAACTATGAGGATATAAACAAGGTGTCATAGCATTCAAACAACACAAACTTGGTCTATAAAAGGTGTTATTGTAAACTATGCTCCGATACCAATTAAGAGCACCTAGACGGGGTGAATAGGTGATACTGCAAAACTTATAAAAGGTGTTAGTGTAAACTAAAACCAAGTTTGGATGAGAAGAGGAGAGAAAAATAGACTCTTCACTTGATTGCTCTCTTAAGATGTGTATTAAACTAGGAGCAATAACACAAGTGAAGCTTAGCACTAAAGGAAGAGAAAAATCGCAGTAAAGAAAAGTGAACAAGAGACACGGTGATTTTTTACCGTGGTTCGGCCAAAGCCTACCTCCATGTTGTGGTGACCATTTTTGGTCAACGGTTGCACTCAACCCCTCTCAAGTGATCCAAAGATCAAACTTGAGTGCCACGGTACTCTTCCTTATATCAATCTCTTTTGTGAGGAATCTCCACAAGATTGGAGTCTCTCATGGCCATACACTAATGATCACAATCAAACTTAGAGTAAGGAGGGAGTAAGAACATGCACACAAGAACACAATGTAGCAACACAAGCACACAAAGCAAAGACAAGAGCACAAGAACAAAACGACAGAGTTACAGCTCAGAAATAGCGCTCAAATCTCTCTCAAATCCTAGAACGGTGTGGTCACAGAGTCTTGGAGTTGTAGTGTGCACTTAAGACGCTTAGGTACTGCAGCAAGGTGCCTAGGGGCTCCTTTTATAGCCCTAAAGGGTCTAGGAGCCATTGGCTTCTCCACAAGGAAGACTGAAAGTTGCCCTGTTTGTAAGTTCACCGGACAGTCCAGTGCGCCACCGGACAGTCCGATGCACCACTAGAAATTTGGCCAGTAACGGTCGGTCAACGATCTGATTGGCCAACTTCATTTTTAAGCGTGGCACCGGACAACTTCCACGTCAGCTAGCAATTGGGGTCGGTGCCCACCTACGGAGAGAGCCGTTGGAGTCCTTGTCCGATACACCGGACAATACACTATTCACTGTCCGGTGAATTTTATAATTAAAATTCCTGAGAGTAGTGAGTTTGGTTGTACGCATCGCCGGACAGTCCGGTGGGTCCTAAACTGGCCAAACTTCTCCTACTTCTTTTGGTTCTTCTTAAGAGGTTCCTTAGTACTTAGACAAGCATAGTTAGCAACTAAAACAATTTACCATGTTGGACGTACCTCTTTCATTCCTTTTCTCCAGGATTTCCAATGTGTCCATAACTAAGTCCAAATTCCACTTTTCTTGCACAAAGGAGTTAGTAGCCAAACAAAGGTACAAGAAATATAATATAAAGTGTGTGCAACTTATTCAAGTACTTAAACCTCATGTTTTTGTAGCTTTTCCTAGAGTTGCACTTTTGGCCTTCTAATTCAACTTATTTGGACTTCTTGTCTTCAATTTGCTTTTGCTACACCAACGTTCATGCTCATATAAGGAGTGTTAGTTCAAAGTGTTGTGTTGAACATTTAATCACTAAAACAAATAGAAATGACCCAAGGGCACATTTCTCTTTTAGTCGGCCACTACTCCTTCCCCTATGTTCCTTCTGAAATCTGTGGTGGTGTTCTTGCATTAAAATATTATACACAACTCGTGGAACCTATTAAATAACATAAATTTGGTCCCATATTACTCCTTAAACTTGAAATGTTGGTGGTCACAACACGTTTTATGATCGCCAACAATGCAAAATTTTAGGGTGTTATAAATAAATACACCACTCACTCAAGTTAGTTGTTGGAACACTAAACACACATATCAAACAAGTATGATATGTTCCGTAGTGAACCGTTTGGTCCCAAAATAGTCCCATTCTAATTTTTTAACACAAACTTCGAAAATTATGGCTTAGGAACCCAAAACAACAGAGGAAACTCCCCATAAATAATACAAAAGTTCAAAATTTTCAAATTTACTAGGTACTAGGGATCTAATTAAACTTGTATGAATAAATAGAAATACATAAAGTCACTTCTATTAAATGATCTAGAAATGTTTTAATCAAGTCACTAGCTTGTTTAGTGACGACTACATGCAATACTCTTTTTTACCATAGTCATGGTTCTTTGACGCTCAAGCAATCGATTGTCCTTCACCTTCGCTTGGTTCTTCTAAACCCTTTACTTATTGTCGTCACCATCACAAGCCATTCCAAGTTATATCATGATTTGAATCGATGATAAGCATTAGGCCCGTGCGAGGCCATGTGTAACCGGTGCCCAAGAACAGGGTCCCCACCCTCTAAGGCCCCCAAAATACTAGTCAGCAATAGTTTAGCTAGTGCACAATCTATTAACGAGTATAAGGTCTAGCTAAGTTAGCTCGGCAAGGAGATAACATGATGTTCATTGTGGTAGTCAAGTGCCAATCTCTCATGCATCTAGACATTTGGATCATCCTTTACCGTTAGTAAGCCACTTCCCATGTATGACAGAAATGTTTGAAGTAATGATGCAAAAAAACATGGTTGCTTTTTTCAAAAGAACTTACACCCCTTCACATGTTAACATCTCAATCACTGTTAGTAGATAAGATTAATCTATATCATTGATCCTTAACAAAGAAAAAATCGTACAAGGCCTTGAATTATGTCGGCTCGACCCTAATAAGCATATATTAAAGTCCATATAGTAAAAACTATCTTCATCTACAATGATTTTCATACCAAGCTTTCTAAGTGAGACCATACCGGATATATAATCTCATGTCTCATGAAACCAAGTGAACCATGCTTGCTTTCATTTGAACCACAATGCCCATAATATATAAGTCATTTCTTTAATTTAATTTGCACTATTGTTGTTTTTGTTTAAACTAAATTGTTTCTACAACAACATATCATTTTGGCCTTTTATTTAAACATAATATGAAACATAAGTTTGCCTTTGTAATTGAACCATCGATACAAATAATACAACAATTCACATCTCAAAAGTGTGTGATGTTATCAATAACCTGAACGCTTAACTAACTTGTTAGATCTTTAACTATATTATCATTTAATCACCCAAAACACACGAAAATGATAGACACACTTACAACACTTCAGTGTGTTAGGTTCAAAAAGCCATGGTAGTGTCATGTAGGAAATCTAATTCTATCTCGATGTCATATAAGGAAATCTAAACTTTGAAGGACCATAGGAGGAATAAGTGAGCTTCACATGAACACATAAGGAATTTATTCTCTAAAAACTATTGTTCTTGCTTTCCAAGAAATCAAAACTGTCAAATTTTACCAAATAAATATAAGTGGTATAATTAGTGTCATTAGATAGATTTCTAAATAGGTTTTTGTTATTAACTTAGCCGCAGATAAAAAAAATACTAATATTATATATAAATCTAGTCTTAAGACAACCCAAATTTTATGGCTACACTTTTTATGGGACATAAACATTATGGTGTTGTTTGGTTCATGAAATGTAACGTAAATGGTAATGGTAATGATTCACGCTCAAGTACCAACGATAATAAATTTAAATAGACTGTTATCATTTTCTAGTGTGGTATCCAATTATGGTTAGACTTAAACAAACATTATTTAACGTTATCAGTTACCCCGTCACGTTAGAAATGTGCTAACCAAACAGCACCTATATATATGAGTATAATGTGTCCCACACGTGGCATTTATGGCATTTGCTTTTTGCAAGGCTAACAGTGTATTTAGGCTTTTTAAAGGTGTTCTTTTTTTTTGTATGAAACAACAATATCATAGCGGAAATATAGCATTTCAAAGTTCATTCTCAAAAGAGTGAATTCACGATGCAGAGCGTGCCAACAAAAAAAAGTGCATTTTTTCCAAGCTTGGTTGATAAAGTGTGTACCCTACCACCCCCGAGTGTGCAACGGTGTTTGACTGTTTTCCTAAGGTAGCATAGTTTTACTTAGGAATCTATTCTTTATTAATCAATGATGAATTACGTTGCTTTCTGATTCCTTTATCAGCGAGTGCTCAGAAAGCATGCGCGTATATATATGCACACACAAAACGTCCTTAAGACTCGTATTACTGTTGGGGCGAATGCGAAGACGCCACCCTTCGCTCGAAGTCTTCGCCGACCTCGTTGCAACAACGAAGGCAAGACAACGGACAGACCTACCCTTCGTCCCACACGTCGCCGGACGAAGGCTTGTGACGAGGTCGTCTCATCTTGTGACCTCGCTCAACATGGAGGCCCACGTATGGTCCGGCCCATTGTAACAGGCCCTGCGTGGCCGCTGCGCATTACGGGCCTAATTTGTAAAGGTCTCCCTGTAATTACGGTCTGTAACCCTGCCTTATGGGAATATTCCGGGGATAACCTAGGTGCCTGAGGGCACATTCGTCCTTGACACTGGACGCTGGGCACTCAGATACCTATAAATACCCCCGCACAGTGCCCTTGAGAGGCTAGATTAACAGAGCTATTGCCATCTCGAGCAAAAACCCTGTTTACATTGTTACACACCCCCGTTGGATCAACTTGCGCTGGAGAGCAAGTTCCAACATTTGGCGCCCACCGTTCATGCTACGAAAAAACCACCCACGATGGCACCCAAGAGAACCTCGTCGAAGGCTGACGAAGCCGCGAAGGCGGCACTGCTGGCCGAGAAAAAGGGCAAGGCCCTCGTCGACAACACTCTCCAAGAGCACTGCGAAGACGACGTAAACAGCAAGAAGCAGCGCAATGAACAACCCACCACCGAAGGCAGCCTCCGCACCTGCAGCTTCGGGGGACCACAGCAGCCTCCCCCAGGCTTCGCTCCACCAGAGGGTGAGGACGCCACCGAGGACGGCGAAGTCATCGGCGTCTCGGCCGAAGAGCAGCTACAGCTGCGCGCCCTGCGCATCAAGAACCGCAACCTCCAAAAGCAAAAAGAGATCCTCGAGGCCAAGCACCAACGTGTGTCTGCACAAGCCAAGGTGCGACAGATGATACGCGACGAAGAGCAGAAGGCACAGGAGCTTGAACAAGAGATCGCGCTCATGCAGAGCGAAGGCCAACTCGGCCTGCAACACGGCCCACCCCTCCAGCAGCGCGCACAAGTCGAAGACCTGTTCGTCCCTCAGCGCGGACACACCATCCCTCACGCCACGGCTTTCCAAGGCGTCAACTACCTTGACGAGCGAAGTCTCCTGGCACCTCACCTGCAAGTGACACCATGGCCTGCCAACTTCAGGGCAGGGACCTATCCCAAGTACAACGGCAGCACTGATCCAGCACAGTACATCATGAGCTATCAAGTCGCTGTTGCATCATCTGGAGGGGACGACGCCACGATGGCCAAGTCATTCATCATTGCCCTCGAAGGCCCAGCCCTCACCTGGTACACCAGGTTGCCCCCACTGTCCATCGACTCCTGGAGAAGTCTCCGGGACAAATTCCTGCTCAACTTCCAAGGATACCGCCCAGACACCGACGCCTTGGCTGAACTCTCACTCTACAAGCAGCTGGAACGAGAGACTCTGCGGGAATATTACCGCAAGTTCCTTACCCTCAAGTCACAACTGCCTTCGGTCGACGACCAGATCGCCATCCACTACGCCATCAGTGGCCTTCGGGCTGGCGTCCTCTACAGCCACTGCATCAGGGACCCACCCAGGAACCTCCAGGAGCTGTATCAGTTGTTCGAGAAATATGCTAGATCCGAAGAGCTCCACCAGCGTAAAGTCGAGTCTCAGAGGAAGCCCAAAGACCCTCCGCAGTCCAGCCGCACTTGGACGAGGCCCTCGCAGGCAGACTCCGGCCGGGACGGCCGCAATCAGCAGTAGGTGCACAACATCGCCAACCAGCCTCCCGCTGGTGAGGCCCCTCGCCGCCAGGAGTATCCCCCCCAGGGCCGAGGAAATGGAACTCGTGGTCGAGGACGGGGGCGTGCGCAGCAGCCGCGCAGATTTTACTGCCTGTTCCACGGTGAAGACTGCGTGCATCCCACAAGGGACTGCCCAGAGACGAAGGCCACCAGAGACAGAATGGCACGGGCACAACTAGCCGACAACCCTAGAATTGTCACGCACGCATACCAGCAACCCCCTCAACCATACAACCACGGCCTCGCTCCGCCTGCACCGCACCACGCATACCAACACCACCAGGCCGTACAAATCGTACCTCCCCCACCCCCACCCCCACACCATCAACAGCAAAACATCCACCAACCCCAAGCACCAAAGCAAGAGGACTTCGCCGATCAACCGTATCGCGGAGTCATTCATATGATTACCGGGGGGTCCAGCGCCGACTTTGACACAAAGCGGCAAAAGAGGGACCACTACCGTAGCATCAACCATGTCGTCGTCACCGGCCCGGTCATGCAGACAAAGTGGTCCCACGTGCCATTGACCTTCGACGCCCGAGACGTCGATTTGCGCAGCGCCCCCCACATCGACGCCATGGTCATCAACTGTAGCGTGGCAGGCTGGGACTTGCACAAAGTCTTGGTCAACAATGGCAGCCAGGCGGACATCATCTTCCTCCATGCCTTCGATCGCATGGGCATAAGCCACAGCCTGCTCAAGTCCTCGGACAACCCCCTGTATGGCTTCGGCGGCAAGGGCACCTTTCCCGTCGGCAAAATAGAGTTGTCCCTCTCCTTCGGTGTAGCACCCAATGCCCGAAGTGAGCAGATCACGTTCGACATCGTCGACATGATGTACCCGTACAATGCCATAATGGGCCGGGGCTCCATCAATAAGTTTGAGGCAGCTATCCACGGACTTTACCTGTGCATGAAGATCCCGGGTCCCGGAGGCGCCATCACAGTTTACGGCAACCAGCAGGTTGTGCGTAACAAAGAAAGAGACTTCGTCCCCGGACAAAGAAATGTGCACTGCCTCACGGCCCAACACGAAGTCCCCGAGCCTGCCAATCCAACCGCCAAGGGGCATGAAAAGGCACAACTACAGAGCAACGATGGGACCAAGACTGTCCCCCTCGACCAGGCAACGCCCCAGCAGATGGTTACCATCAGCGAAGGCCTCATTTTGCACGACGAAGAGCGGCTCCTCTACTGTCTATCCAAGAATAAAGACGTCTTCGCTTGGTCCGCCCTCGACCTAGTCGGAGTCAGTCGCTCCATCATCGAGCACGGCCTAGGAATTGACCCTTCGGTGAGGCCGAAGAAACAACGGCTGCGCAAGATGTCTGACGAAAAGACAGAAGCCGCCAAGGCCGAGGTGCATCGCCTGCTCGAAGCCAAGTTCAACGAGCCGATCGCCTACCCCACATGGCTCGCCAATGTGGTGATGGTGCAGAAAAAGAGCGGCAAATGGTGGATGTGCATAGACTTCACCAGTCTTAACAAGGCCTGCCCCAAGGACAATTTCTCGCTGCCCCGAATCGACAAAATCGTCGATAGCGCAGCCGGGTGCGAAGTCATGTCACTCCTCGACTGCTTCTCCGGCTACCACCAAATATATATATGGAGGAGGACAAGGCAAGCACTAGCTTCATAACACCCTTCGGCACGTATTGTTTCATCAGAATGCCGGAGGGACTCAAGAATGTCGGGTCCACTTTCTCTCGACTCACCAAAACGGTGCTCGAGAGCCAGATCGGCAGAAATATCTTCACATATGTGGACGACATCGTCGTTGCTAGCAGAAGCAAGGCAGACCACCTGGCCGACCTCGCCGAAACGTTCGCAAACATGCGAGCCGCACGACTTTGCCTCAACCCTGAGAAGTGCGTTTTCGGGGTCCGCCAGGGAAAGATCTTGGGCTACCTGGTATCACACCGCGGAATTGAGGCCAATTCAACCAAAATCCAGGCAATCATCAATATGACGCCACCGCAGTCAGCCAGAGAAGTGCAACGACTGACAGGCAGGTTGGCCGCCCTCAATAGATTTATCTCCAAGTCCGCGGAGCGGAGTCTCCCGTTCCTCAAAACACTCCGCGGTGCAAAAGACTTCGAATGGGGGCCAGAGCAGGCGGCGGCCTTCGCCGCACTAAAACAGTACTTGTCGGAGCTGGCGATCCTTACGAGCCCCGACCCTTCGCTACCCCTATTGCTCTATATCGCGGCTTCGCCACATGCGGTCAGCGCAGCACTGGTTCAAGAGCAGACCAGAGAGGGCACAACCAAGCAGCGTCCAGTTTATTATGTCTCTGAAGTGCTCACAACATCAAAATGCAACATGACAGAGCTGGAAAAGATCGCCTATGCAGTCGTGATGGCCTCGCGCAAATTGCGCCATTATTTCGAGGCATTCAAGGTTCGAGTTACCTTAGACAGAGGACTCGGCGAGCTATTTAGAAACCCGGAGGCGTCAGTACGGATTGCTAAGTGGGCAGCCGAACTCTCCGACTATCACATCACATTCGAACCCAGGACAGCCATCAAGTCGCAAGTCCTGGCAGACTTCGTTGCAGACTGGACTGGTCCAATAACGCAACCGGAGCCGTCCGTAGAAAAAGTGTGGACAATCCATTTTGACGGCGCATGGTGCCATGCGGGGGCAGGCGCCGCTGCAGTCATTACTTCGCCCACCGGGATCAAGCATAAATACGCAGCGCGCCTCAGCTTTGCGTTGGAGTCTGATAAGTGCACCAATAACATAGCAGAATACAAGGTTGTCATCCTCGGCCTTCGCAAGCTAAGGGCACTCGGTGTCACCACCTGCATCATCAAAACAGACTCCAAGGTAGTCGCTGGCCAGGTCGAGAAAGACTATGCAGCGAAGGACCCCGCACTCATGCAGTACCTCGCGGCCATCCGCAGCCTCGAAAGGCAATTCAACGGCTTCACGCTGCAGCACGTGGACCGAGCCAAGAATGAGGAGGCCGATGCTCTAGCCAAGGCAGCCGCCAGGGGCGAAGCCCTACCCTCCGACGTGTTCTACCACGTCATCGGCACGCCAGCCGTCCGCAGCCCCGAAGGGCTCCAAATAACCAACGACAGCGAGGGCCACCGCATAGTCAACCTCATCATGACCGAAGACTGGCGGGCACCAATAACCCTGTACCTGCAGGGGTACTATCATCCAACCGACAACAATGAGGCCAAGCGCCTCAAACACCGAAGCCGGGACTTTGCACTGATCGAGGGCCAACTTTACAAGAAGGGGGTCAGTCAACCGATGCTTAAGTGCGTCACCGAGACCGAAGGCGTCCAAATTCTGCGCGAAGTCCACAGCGGGACCTGCGGCTCCCACGCAGGGCCTAGGGCCCTAGCGGCAAAGGTGATTCGCCAAGGTTTCTACTGGTCCGCCATGATTTGCGCCGCAAATCGGGTCGTGAGATCCTGCGAAGCCTGTCAGAAATTTTCCCCACGCTCGGGACGCCCTTCGTAGTTCACGAAGCTGATCGCCCACACGTGGCCCCTTCAGCGCTGGGGCCTGGACATTGTCGGGCCCCTGCCCACGGCTCAGGGGAACCTCAAGTTCACCTTCGTCGCCATTGAATACTTCACCAAATGGATTGAAGCGATGGCAGTATCCACTATCACATCGAAGACAGCCCAGAAATTCTTCTGGCAAAATATTGTTTGTCGCTTCGGAGTCCCGTCCGAACTCACGGTCGACAATAGCAAGCAGTTCGACAACCAAGACTTCAAAGATTTCTGCTTCTCCATCGGCACCAAGCTTGCCTTCGCCTCCGTGTACCACCCCCAGTCCAACAGAGTTGTGGAGCGCGCCAACGGCAAAATTTTCACAGCCGTCAAGAAAATGCTCCTCAACGACAAAAAAGGCAAGTGGCCCGACCTGCTACCCGAAGTGGTCTGGGTGCTGAACACAACTGAGTGCAGGGCGACTGGGTTCACCCCTTTCCGCCTTCTATACGGATCAGAGGCTATGACTCCGCAAGAAATAAAACATGGGTCGCCTCGGACAGCCGCGTCGGCCGTCCCCGACATAGACGAGCCGACTTCGAAGGACCTCATCGATGGAGACCGCGTCTTCGCCCTACAGGCTCTGGACAAATACCAAGCCCAGACAAAAGCATGGCGCGACCACACAGTCGTCCCGAGGGAGTTCAACGAAGGAGACCTCGTACTCGTCCGGACAGCTCGGACAGAGTCCCGGGGCAAGTTGGAGCCGAAGTGGGAGGGCCCCTTCATCATCAAGACGAAGGCGTCCCCCAGTGCGTACAGACTCACAACTCCATCCGGCGAAGACTTAGAACATTCTTGGAACATTGATAATCTTCGCAAATTTTTTGTTTAACTCCTTAGGGCCAATTCGCCCTTGTAATCCGCAGAACAGTTTTCAGCCGGCCTGCACTCTTTTCCTCCCGGGGGTGAGGTTTTTAACGAGGCGGAGCCATGTAATATACACGCGAAAAATCCCCCGCAAAAACCACGTCGAAAAAGACCGACTAAACGGTCTTCGACATTCGACCGACACAAAAAGTCACCGCGAGGGGCAGCGATGGCTACCCCTCGCGTGCGACAATCCGTGCAAAAGTCGCCTAAGGGTGCAGCCGGACTAGCACAACAAGTGCGTAAATGCGAAGTCTCCTCAAAAGGACTATCCGTGCAAAAGTCGCCTAAGGGTGCAGCCGGACTAGCACAACAAGTGCGTAAATTCGAAGTCTTCTCGAAAAGACTATCCGTGCGAAAGTCGCCTAAGGGTGCAGCCGGACTAGCACAACAAGTGCGTAAATTCGAAGTCTTCTTGAAAAGACTATCCGTGCGAAAGTCGCCTAAGGGTGCAGCCGGACTAGCACAACAAGTGCGCAAATTCGAAGTCTTCTCAAAAAGACTATCCGTGCAAAAGTCGCCTAAGGGTGCAGCCGGACTAGCACAACAAGCGCGCAAATTCGAAGTCTTCCTCAAAAGACTACCCGTGCTAAACCCTACACCAAACTGTCCGCGCCAGGACTGACCACAGGCGCGCCGGACCGACATAATAAACATACTAGACCAAGCGCACAACGCCTTTACAAGCATAGCGCAGGCACATAACCTCATCATACAAATTATAGTTACATATGTACAGCGAGGGCATCACACCTTACATCGGTTCAACCTTCGGAATGATCCCCATCTCCCTATAGTTAAATAGCATTATCCTAAGCTCCTCACCCTCAAAAAGACTTCGCAACTCCCCCTCACCTACACTCGCAATGGCCGGCGAGGACAACAATTCCTGCTTGCCAGCCCCACCCACACGAAGCCGACCGCCATCCACCTCACTCACTCTACGCTTCGCAACCGCCCTTCGCCGTCTGCGCCCAGCGCTCGGACCAGGCACAACTTCAGCATCCGCAGCACGCGGTGAAGCCTCTGCCGCTGCCACATCCAAGGCCGCAAAGTAATCCAAGTCCTCATCCGACGACTCTTTCGTCCATTCAACCGAACCCCCAGAGTCACCAAAATCAGAAAACTTAGAAGCAGACCCATCCGATTCATTCCCAGCATCCACGGTCGAAGTCGCCAAAAAATTAGCAGTAGAGGTTGCGTGCGCAGGCCCAAAACCTTGAACCTGCGCAGCAACCAAGGTTCAGCAACATATACAAAATTCCCTAACTACCCACACCCACTAAGCCACCTGCGAAGGCCCAGCCGCCGTGGGATCCTCCGCTGCCGGCTCCATCGCCGTCTTCGGGCGATCATCAGCCCTCGGCACTGCGGTTGGCGACAGGCCACCACTGGACACGGTAGCCGCGGGGGCAGCGAGGGGGCCTTCGACGGTTTCCAGGGTCGGGGCCACCGAGCTCGACTCCGCTTCAGGCCGCGCGCTGTTCAAAGCTCCGAACTCCTCCACTGTCTCATTACGCGCCGCCTGCAACACAGCACACTGATTCAGCAAGCCCGCGTATAACCCACATCCAACAACACTAAACAAAAGACAAACATTACCTGATCCCTCGCCCGGTCGGACCGCTCCCTCACCACCTCCCGACCGTGGGGGCCCCACATCCGGTCAAAGAGGGCTCCCGCGGATTCCTTCACCACAGGGTCCTTGACCTTGTAAATTTCGCACTCGAAATCCTCATCAGATCGGTCGAAGACCTCATAGTGACTGCACCCTTCGCGGGACAGCGCGTTCATCGCCCCTTCGCAGGTGACCAGGGAGGCAAAGGACATAAATCCCTCCACAATGGTCGGGAGCGCCAACAACTCCTCTTGCAGCCACTCGAGGCAGCGAAGGCCTGACTCTCGGTCGGGCACTTCGAAGTCAGCGGTCCACGCGCCCAGCTCGCGGTATGAGTCCATGAGCTGTTTGCGCGTCCGCACAACTTCCGAGCGCATCGAGGCCTTGGCCCTCTCCATGCGGGCCTGCAGAGCGTTGAACCGCGTCTCCCATTCCTCGGCACGCTGGCTAGCGACACTACCCTCCGGCCGCGCCAGATTGGCCTCCGCCTGCGCCGACTGCGCCTTGGCAAGGGCCTGATTAGCCTCCCTCCTCTCCTCCGCCAGCTGGCGCTGGAGGTCAGTCCTCTCGCCCTCCAGCGCGGCCACCTTCTCCGTCAGTTTCCGGCACTTGCTATCGGCGGCCGACTTTTCCCGGACAGCGTCAGCGTGCTGCGCCCAAAGTCTCTCGACTTCGGTAGACACCACTGCCGTAAGGGCCCCCGACGCCATGCGGTCAGCGAAGTCAGCCGCCTAAAAGACAAACATAAGACCACAATCCCAACGAAAACGGTAAAAACCGAAGTCTAGCCCAACTACCTGACTCAGCCGCTGCGACGCCTCTCTCAGCCGGCGGGACACAGTGCCTGCTTCGTCTTTGGCGGTGGTGAGCGCCGAAATCTCATCGCCAGCGCTGATAGCGCTACTCTTCGCCCCAGGCACCGTGGCGGACACCGTGGTCGCCACCGCAGGCGGAACAACAACAAGTTACCCCTCGCCCGATCCTGCAAAGTATCAACAGTCAAAAAAAACTCGGGCCAACGACTCACCAGTGAGATAATCTTCCACACTAATGTCAGTGCCGAAGTCGACAACGCGCTTCGCCGGCGAAGGCAAGTCTCGGGCCTTCGCGGCCCCGGCCGAGGAAGACTTGGCTACGCCGGCGCCGGCTGCCTTCACGACATCCGGCACCTTGCTGGACCCAGGGGCGGCCGACTTCGCCGCCAGCGTCGGCTGGCTACCGCCGGCGGCGGCAGCCTTCGCAGTCCCCCGCGCCCTCTTCGGCCTAGCCTCGGGCAGCCTCAAGATCGCCCGTCGCTTTTGCGCAGCTTCCTGACGATCCTTGTCCATCACTGCCGACACAACAGCAGCAATATTCCGTCCATAAGGAAACACTTTCAAGTCACGAGCCATGCGAGATGTAAAAAAGTCTTTGCCGGCCGCACGGGGGACAGGAACGTTCTTAGGCCACCAACCCCCGGTAACCTTCAGCATCCGCGCCAAAGACTCCCGGAGCTCGGGCGAAGACATCCTTCCCCCCCAAGGCCGCGCATGTCCCCATCAGCTCCACAGCAAAACTATCGGAGACCCCCAGTCCTCCCATCACAGTACCTAGTTTCCTCTTCTTAGTGGATGGGGCGGCCGCCGGCGTGGGGTCGTCTTCAGTCTCCGTCGCCGGTTTCTTCCCGCGGCGATCGACATCGTCTTGCCCGGGATAACCGCCATACGACAGACGGTTCAACTCGAAGACCCTATTCAAGCGATCGTTGGATCCGCGTATATCCCAACTACGCTGGCCCTCCGTCTTTGGCACGTAGCGACCAATTATCCGCGCCGCCCCATCCTCTGCCTCACGCACGAATGCGGCGGGATCTCATCCATGCAAATCCAGTGCGAAGGCGGGACTCCGCAACAGCATCCCGCCACGGGAAGGCATCTGGCGAGGGCATACTTCGCCCAGCGCCCAGCCATGCGCCAAGGGCCACACCCCATATGCGACAAACTCCTCAACCAGATCGCGCCCGCTACTCAGGCCGGCCGCGCACCGCAGGGCCCCTTCGTCTGCATCCTCCTCCGCTACTTCAAACCGCGGGTATGCCGAATAATAATGCGAGCACATCTCGGCCACAGGGAGCCCCGGATGGTCTTCGACTGTCCCTTCGGCAACATAGAACCAAAATTCCCACCAGTTGCCCCATTTATTGCGGGCACAGGGAACCAACTCAACGACTTCCATCGAAGTCTTGCCCGTCTTCGGCGTAAACGTGCAAGATCCAAATTGGGCAATCTTATTTCCGATTTTCCTTTTCTGCCAGTGCAGACAATAATACTTCGCGAAGACTTCGACCGAGGGCTGCCCACCGTATGAGGTCGTCGCCCAGACATACTTCGCCAGAGCCACCACGGCATTTGGCGTCAGCTGGTGGACCTGGACGTTGAACCTACGCAGGACTTCTCCCACAAATCGATGTGCGGGCAGACGAAGGCCAACATTGAAAAAAGCCTCGAACACAACCAACTCGCCTTCTAGCTCGGGGACCTCCTCCGTCCCCGGGACACGTGCCACTCCGCCGCCGAAATAACCAAGCTGTTGCATGTCTTGCACGCGGACCGAGGACATCCGCGACACGCCGAACTCCACTATATCACCGGCGCGCAACTCCTCCGCCGCCACATCACTCAGTGTCTCCCCGGACGACGCGCCAGCCGGCGGCGTAGCGGCAGCAGAAGAAGAGGATGACATCACTACGTACCGTCGGCGGCGGCGGGCGGTCTGCTTCACACGGGCCAGATCTCCGACGAGCAAGAGCAAGGAGGGCAGACGAGCAGCGAGCGGTTTGAAAAGGCGGCTAGGGTTTTCGCGGAGCGCGGAAAGATAAAGTTCAAAACGCGCCGCCCCCGCCCCCTTTTATACACAGAGCGCGGCGCTTCAGGAAACCCGCAATCCAACAGTACGGCGTCAATCAACGGTCATGTCAAAAACCCCCGCGGAACCACTTCGAGCGAGGGCAGCGACTCGACCATCTAGCGACGTCTTCGGCACCAGATGACTTAGTCGAACTGGTCCCTCGGAGGGCAAATGTTGGGGCGAAGGCGAAGACGCCACCCTTCGCTCGAAGTCTTCGCCGACCTCGCTGCACCAACGAAGGCAAGACGACGGGCAGACCTACCCTTCGTCCCACACGTCGCCGGACGAAGGCTTGTGACGAGGTTGTCTCATCTTGTGACCTCGCTCAACATGGAGGCCCACGTATGGTCCGGCCCATTGTAACAGGCCCTGCGTGGCCGCTGCGCATTACGGGCCTAATTTGTAAAGGTCTCCCTGTAATTACGGTCTGTAACCCTGGTTTATGAGAATATTCTGGGGATAACCTAGGTGCCTGAGGGCACATGCGTCCTTGACACTAGACGCTGGGCACTCAGATACCTATAAATACCCCCGCACAGTGCCCTTGAGAGGCTAGATTAACAGAGCTATTGTCATCTCGAGCAAAAACCCTGTTTACATTGTTACATACCCCCGTTGGATCAACTTGCGCTGGAGAGCAAGTTCCAACAATTACTCTAGATTATTTTTTCTGAACTAATCACACTCTGCTCCAACGCTACCGTAACTGTAATGCCGAATGATCCACTGCGCTGAAATGGCTTTGCTGCGTCTGTTCATTATTTAACTTATAGTCGCGCAACGGAACTCCGTATCCACGGTGGCGGGTGGGGGAAAAATCCATTGGTGTGGGCTGTTGCTCTGTTGCGAGCGGAAATATTGATCTCCAGGGCTCCAGCTGGTGGCTGGCGGTGGGTAGCCTCCGATGATCCGTACGGGCTGTGCAGCAGCGGCCACAGGCCAGAGTCCTGGGCTGGGCTGGGCTGGACCCCTTGTGTGCCGCTGGTGGTCCACGGAGGAGCAGAGAGAGACAGAGGCCCACCCACCCGTCTGGCGTAGGGTAGGGCGGTAGGCAGGTATGTACATAACGGAACTCACAAGTCACAACACAAGGACGGCCGTGGAATGGGTGGAACATTGGAACCAAACGAACAAACGAAACCCAGTTCTCTCTCTCTCTTTTTGCCACTTCAATTTTTCATCAAGCTTTCTATCAGGCCTGATCTAACTACTTATATATATATATATATATATATATATATATATATATATATATATATATATATATATATATATATATATAATGAGAATCCAGATATGACTGCTTTGACTACAGATAACAAAATGGCTGCTTTGACAAGTGCCTATCGAAACAACAGAAATGTGTATAGCAACCAAAATCCAAAATAGCTGTCCATGTTAGTGATGAGACACCAGTTACACATGACGGTCGGTAGCCATGACCACATGTATTCGGTTTCAAATTCGTAGAGCCACTAAAAATAAGAGAGTGCATTTGGATTCGAAGCGTCACCTCCCGCCGGGCCCCACTTTGTGGGCCCAGCGCGAACCTTACGGCCCACGATAAAAAGGAGACGTTGGATGCTTTCCTCCTCCCGGACCCCAACCAAAACCCCTTCGGCCTTGTTCGTTTGTGTCGGATTGGTGGGTCGGAACGATTCCGAGCCGGATTGCTTCTCTAATTTATATAAACTTTGATTAGCCGGAACGATTCCGGGTGTAATCCGATGTAAACGAACAAGCCCTTTTTGATCTTGACTTCTTCCAACCGACTCCCAGTCCCACTCTCGCTTCCTTCCCTCCTTCCCTCCCTCCCACGCAAATGGTGGCCGCTCGCCTCCGCCTCCGCCTCGCGCTGCTACTCTCCGTCTGCTTCTGCTCCGCGTGGGCGCGCCCACGCCTCGAGCCGGCCATCCGCCTGCCATCGCAGCGCGCCGCGGCGGCCGACGAAACGGACGACGGAGCCGTCGGGACCCGCTGGGCTGTGCTCATCGCAGGCTCCAGCGGCTACTACAACTACCGCCACCAGGTCCGCGGCGGCCCCGTTCCGCTCCGCTCCCCTCCGTAAAACGAAATAGGCCCTCGCGCCGCACACGCTGCATCATCGGCTTGCCTGCTTACTCGATTCCCTTCAGTCCGCGCAATTTGGTTTCCATGGTCATGATTTCGCCTTTTGAAATCGTCTATGCGGGCAACCTGTAGAACCTGATTCCGGCCATGCCAAATATACTATTTGTTTTCTACGAATTTAACACTTGATATGACAGCTAATCTTCCCCAATTAAAGTTAAAGCTACAAAGATTATTTTCCCATGCCCGTTCCGTGACGGGAGGGAGCACTGCCGTAGCGCTTTCAAGCCGGCCCAGGAATTTAAGAAAGCAAAACTTTAAGTTTTTGTCCATCCCACCTGCACCGCCCGATAATAGTAGTAATATGGAAGGAAGAGTTTTTTTTTTTTCGTTTCGGTTCACCTCATTTGCCGTATGAACTAGATTCGGTTCTCTTGTTCTTGGCTTACCGTTTTCTCGAGATGGGAAACTGAAGGTGAGGTAGGTGACGAAACTTCTCTGACGTTTAGGGGCCTACACGTCACCATCAGGGCGGGCTTGGTGGATAGGAAAATGAAAAGATCTATCTTACTATTAAATTTTGAATAGCAAGAGATACCTCCCCATAAATTCTCTCCATTTCTCTGTCCACTAAACCAAGCTCTCAGTGTAGCGGGCAGCAGGGGATCAGCACTCACCGATGAGGCCAAATCTATGGTGCCAATATTGTATACCTGCGGCCTGCCTAGAGACACGACAATTTAAATATTCATATTAAGTGGACAAATAGTACATCAAAATACTGTTCTTACTATTTGCTTGATTTCTGATGTATGGGCATCATTCATCATTTGCCTACTCTTTTTATTAACAAAGAAAGGCTAACCACTACTGCATCCGTCTCAAAATAAATCGCTTTCTAAAATCCTCTAAAGCTAAATAATCTTAAGTTTAATCATTTCCTAATAAAGTTGGCTAACCTAAAATATTTTGACTTTATTAAATCTGAGAGGGAGAGAGAGTAGTATATAGAAGTACCTTTTGTTAGAGGCTTAGACAAGCTCTTTTTGCCATGTGCTGGATTTCTGATTGTATGCGCATCATTCATTTTCCTTGTATCGTTAGCGTGTGATTTTCCTCCCTTCATTTGATTACTGTTTTCACTGATAAAGTTAAATTATCTTAAGTTTAAAATTACGGCCTCCATCCCAAAATAAATCAATTTCTTGAATCCTCCGAAGTTAAATTATCTTAAGTTTAATCATTTTCTAGTAAAGTTGAGACGGAGAGAGTAGTATATAGCAGTATCTTTTGTTGGGGACTTAGACAAGCTCTTTTTGGGAATGGAACTTCCAGGCGGACATCTGTCATGCATACCAGATCATGAAGAAGGGCGGACTCAAGGATGAGAACATCATTGTCTTCATGTATGATGACATCGCGCATAGCCCGGAGAATCCGAGGCCTGGTGTCATCATCAACCATCCCCAGGGTGGCGACGTCTATGCTGGGGTGCCAAAGGTAATCCATATTTTTATTGCTTGAGTAAAGTTTACACTTGTTATGCATGTTCCTAGATTAACTTATTACTACTAAGTGGAGCAGTTGTTAAAAATAAAAGTTACATCGTGACAGTATTATAATTAATGTATTTAACCCCGAAAATATCGATATCATGAGTACTATAGTGAAACTGACAGAATGCCTAAATATTCCCATCGGCCTGACGTCTTTGGCCTATTTGTTGTGAACAACAAAACTGGATTAGGTGACGATAAAGCTTGGAGAACCTAATTACAATTGAAATGTGCACATACTAATGTCAACATCTTTATAATACTGATAGCTACGCACTCTTAATCTCAATTTGCCATCCATTTGGCTTAAATTAATCTGTTCCCCACTGCAGGATTACACTGGGCGAGATGTCAACGTCAACAATTTCTTCGCTGTTCTGCTTGGCAACAAAACTGCTCTCAGGGGTGGGAGCGGCAAGGTTGTGGACAGTGGCCCCAATGATCATATCTTTGTTTTCTACAGTGACCATGGGGGTCCTGGTGTCCTTGGTCTGTACTCGCAACTAATTGCTACTAATTTCATTCAAATTAGATGTTTCTTAGATAAAATATCAGTTCGTACATGCATGTAGAACCAAAATAGACACAGTTATTTACTCTGTAAAAAAATTCAGGAATGCCTACGTATCCATATCTCTATGGTGATGACCTCGTAGATGTCCTGAAGAAGAAGCATGCTGCCGGGACCTACAAAAACCTGGTACCGTTAGCTGTTTGTTCAGTTCTGCTCTGAAATGTTGTGATATGTCAAGCAAGGGCTTGAGGTAAATGCATATTCTTTCACCTTTTGTAGGTCTTTTACCTTGAAGCATGCGAATCTGGGAGCATCTTTGAGGGCCTCCTGCCTGAATGACATCAATGTGTACGCGACCACCGCGTCAAATGCAGAGGAGAGCAGCTGGGGGACGTACTGCCCTGGCGAGTTCCCGAGCCCTCCACCGGAGTATGACACTTGCTTGGGAGACCTGTACAGTGTTGCTTGGATGGAAGACAGGTACTTGATTTTTTTTGTCTGTTTGGCTTGTGAAATATTGTTCAGATCCTGTCAAACCAATTCACATCATCACATGCATGGATCTGTGTCTGTTTTAGTATCATTCACATCAGTTAGTTAACAAAGTACTGGATAAACCAGTAAGTTAGTTAACATAGTACCGTACGGATTTGCTGTCTGGGAGTGGTTAACCAATTAGTATGACGCTTGTACCTGATGACTTGACTACCCTGCCTTTGTTAATTAAAGTCAGATGCTGAAGGATATGCATGTGCAACCCTTGCACTACTTTTAGGCGCACATGCTTGTCAAGAAATTTATTAATTTGCCCCACGATATGATGCCTCACAGCAGTTGTTTTGGACCATGTGCTCTGCACTGAACTTGTTGAAAAAACAATGAACTGAACATGCCAATTTGTGCAGTTCGCTTTATGGGATAGAGAAGAAACGAAATACTAGTAAAATTAGTTCGGCACCAGCTATTCTGCTGCCCTTCCCAGCTCACACTGTATATGCATTATGAGATGGACCAGATGTTATAGCAGATCACATTCTGTTCCTGCAGCTCAACTGAAACTTTGCATGTAACTAGTTAGCTTTTAGCCCTTGTGTAGGCTGCAAATCTGTAACAGTAGAACTAGACTCTTTTGCTCTTTGTAGTGCTCTGTGTTTTTTACCATACATCTAAATATCGGGTAGATCAGCGGTGCATATATAATCTTATTTTCTTGGTTCATGTGTTTAAACTTTGAAGAAAGATACTACTTTTTCCTCATTTAGTGCCTCATGTTTGAAATTTCTCAATGCTGACAGTGATTTCCACAATCTGCGAACTGAATCTCTCAAGCAGCAGTACATGTTGGTGAGCGTTTCGAACTTGAATCTATTAACCACACGCTACCTTCAAGCCATGCTTCACTATGCCTAATCAATGCAATGTATCGGTTGATCAGGTCAAGGATAGGACAGCGGTTCATGACACATTCAGCTATGGTTCCCATGTGATGCAATATGGCGCACTGGAGCTGAATGTTCAGCGTTTGTTTTCGTACATTGGCACAGACCCTGCTAACGATGGCAACACGTTTATAGAAGATAACTCACTGCCATCGTTCTCAAAAGCCGTTAATCAGCGCGACGCTGACCTTGTCTACTTCTGGCAGAAGGTTCGTAGATCATGAGAAGGCTCGATTGTTCTCGGAAGATCTCTTTGCCTTATTACATTCTTTTCGACAATTTATGCGTTCATTTTGATGAACAAAACCAACTGATTGGCTTCTTTATCGCTAGTACCGGAAATTGGCTGATAGCTCGCCTGCGAAAAGCGAGGCTCGGAAGGAACTGCTTGAAGTGATGGCCCACAGGTCTCATGTTGACAGCAGCGTTGAGCTCATCGGAAGCCTTCTCTTTGGCTCCGAGGACGGTCCAAAGGTTCTGAAAGCCGTCCGTGCGCCTGGTGAACCTCTGGTTGATGATTGGAGCTGCCTCAAGTCCATAGTAAGCCTCTACAGACTATGCTTGATTGCTTGCAGCTAAAGCGTGAAAAATGCTCTTGACGTCTGCTTGAATTTTTGCATGCCTAACCAACCACTGCGTCTGCTTCAGGTTCGCACTTTTGAGGCGCGATGCGGGTCCTTGGCGCAGTATGGGATGAAGCACATGCGATCCTTCGCGAACATGTGCAACGCTGGCATCCTTCCTGAAGCAGTGTCGAAGGTGGCCGCTCAGGCCTGCAGCAGCATTCCGTCCAACCCCTGGAGCTCTATCCACAAGGGTTTTAGCGCTTAAGAACCATAGGCGAGGCGAACTCCCTGACGCTGCAGCTCTTAGGGAGGTCTTAGTTCTTGAACGACCATAGGTGAAGCAGACTTATGTATACCCTGCCAGATTGCGTACCTATGGCCAGTTTCCGGTGTACATATATAGTCGAAAATTTATTCGGCAATTGTATTGGTCGTTGGTGTATATATTCCACATAGTTTGTTAGCAGATGTGTTAGTTTGTAATCCTGTAATAAATGAAGAATGCATGATGTTCATGCGGAACTTTACCTGATTCTTGTTGGGCAATGGATGAATGGACTATCCATAGTGGGATTCTTGCCTCAAAAACTGTCCCTGAGTTATCCTTTATTTAAAATGAAGCCCCTCGATAAAATGCATGGACATAGTGATTTTCAAACAGTTCCTGGTCTGTCAGACACGGTTAGAAAATTGGGTCGGGCCTGACAGGCTCGTGTGCTTGTTTCCCTCCCGTAAGCATGAAAAAAAGCTGGCTGAAAAGTGGGTTTAGCAGACCGAAAAACACGTTTTATATAAAAAAGGGCCAAACGCTAAACGGGTCAGGCTAGACCAGAACGTCGTGCTTCTTTTCTCTGTTCGGACCTGACCCGTTTATTCGGGCTGAACCGAGCTCCTACAAAGTCAAAAAAAAAAAAACGTGTTTTAGGTTAGGTTCGGGCTTCGGACTGTTAGACATCTATAATAGACACCACGTCCCAAGCTGCCGAAAGAACAAGCAACGGTTGCAGTAACCCAGGGTAGCGGCTTCGGTCAAGCTTGGCCTACTAAAGTATATCAAGCAGAACTGACCCCAAGAGAGAATGTCAGTTTTCATAGGGGACAATAGAACAACTGCTTCATACAATGATAGGTAGCAGGTGCACCTGAAAATATCCTGCCAACAGCAAAACCACTAAAAGAAAAATATCTAATATCAAGTTTTTGAATTGTTAGAGGATTAGGCATTATCAGTTTTAATTTAATCCAAAAAACCAATGTTATGTATGTGACGACATGTATGTGTATGTATGTATCTTTACTTAGATAAGCAGTAAACAACAGTAAAACATGCACAAATACGAAGAACAGAGTGTATCCAGCAGTGGGACCGATGCTCAAGGCATCAGTGGCTCTATTCACACGAGACATCTCGTGTGTATGTTTGATGTAGTTGTACGCAGTCGATGCATGTAAATGTACGCAATGCAGTCTCTCGAACAGCACAGGCGACGAGGAACCTGATCAGCGCTGGTCGAGCGGACGAAGCGAGTACGCTCCCCAAAAACATGTTCACCCGCACACCAGTGCGAGTGTAGCTCTGCGGACGCTGATTTCGGAGGCCCACACACCCGTGCAAGTGGGACGGGAATGGGTAGTGTGCAACATGTCTGAGACATTGATTGCGCGCGTGACCAGGAGCAGGCTCCTCTCCTCTGTATTTGTACACACGCAGAGGAAGCAGAACGGACAGTAACGGTCGCCATTATGACCAAAAACTGACAGCTATTACAGTCTGTCTGTTACTAGCCATAACACAGGAAACAGACAGTAACATATGACAGTAATGGACGTGTTGGGGGCCTTCGTCCTCCGAAGGTCCTCAAAAACATGATTTGACAATGTTTTCCAAGTGGATTATATGAACAGGTACCTTCGGACTCAGAATTATGAACATGAAGTACGGTCAGGACGAAGCCTGAACCAGACGAAGGGGGATTGAAATGGAGGACGGGCTGATTACCAAGCTCTACGAAGGATGGTGCACAGCCGAAGCTGTGCGCAGGAAAGCTTCGTCGCGATTGCAGAAAGGGGAACCGACTTAAAGATGAAAAGACTACTTAGTCCTTGACAGATTTCCATAAGTCATTAGCAAATGTAATGGACATGAATGTAATTTTACATGGGCTGTGTCTCACGCCTATAAATAGATGAACAGTACTCCCGTACTGTTCACGCTGACTTGGCATTTGCTTTTGCGTCATCCTTGTACTTTTGCCTTCCTGCAGTCCGAAGGTACATTTGTAATTTGAAGTCATTTCTATTTTTACATAGTAATAAAATAGAAATGACATTGTGATAAAATTTAAACGTTTACATCACTTTTTATGTCATGTATAAATTCTTCGTCATAACTTATCGTGATTACGAAGATATATTGTTTATGACCTTCGTCCGAAGCACGTTATATCCCGAAGGGAAATAATGTTTCAAAGGACGAAGGACCTTATCATTTAACACTTTTTATGTTGCCTTGTTCTTAATCCGAAGCATTTGAGAACAAGTCACCAACATTGGCGCCCACCTCCGGTGAACTCACTTCCACTTTGAGTTTTTTGAACACCTTCGGAAGCCATAGACCCTCGCTATGGCGCCGAAGAAAGCTTCAGCGACTGGGGCTGCAGCACTGCAACCGCTGGACCCCAACCAGGAGACCGTCTCTCTTCGGGAGGCCCGAAGCCAGAAGAGGAAGGCCGTCAGCCCGACGCTTCAGGAGGATGAACTAGACCAAGAGATCAGGGATATGGAGATGCTTCATCAACATGTGCAGAGGAAGAAGGAAAAGATGGCCAGGCTAGCTGAGCTGCAAAGGCAGATAGACGAAGCTTCTGAAGAAGTCCGCCATCTTACCCACGATGAGCAGCACCGAAGGCCTCAACAAAAAGACCTTCATCAGGAGGGCTTCTTCAACGAAGATGACTGGTATGACAATTTCCATCATGGAAATTTTGTTTTCGATGATGCTTCTCCTCTGTCCGCTGAGCTGCAGGCTACACCTTGGCCTCCGTCCTATAAGCCACCCCAGCTTCCCATGTTCGATGGTCATTCAGACCCGAAGCAGTTCTTGATGAGCTACGAAGCAACAGTGTCTTCGTATGGTGGCAATGCTGCAGTCATGGCAATGTCTTTTGTTATGGCCGTCAGGAGTGTTGCTCAGACCTGGTATTCCTCCCTTCGACCTGGAACGATCACTTCATGGCAGAAGCTGAAGGATATGTTGTTAACCAGCTTTCAAGGGTTTCAGACGAAGCCGGTCACGGCTCAAGCCTTGTTCCAGTGCACTCAGGATCATGAAGAATACCTTCAGGCGTATGTTAGAAGGTTCTTGCGTTTGAGGGCGCAGGCACCAACGGTGCCCAACGAAATTGTCATCGAAGCCATGATCAAGGGGCTTCGTCCTGGACCTTCAGCTCAATACTTTGCTAGGAAGCCCCCTCAGACTTTGGAGAAGCTGCTCCAGAAGATGGACGAGTACATTCGTGCCGACAATGATTTTCGCCAAAGAAGGGAGGAGGCTTTCAGATTTTCTGAAATGACCAGGGGCTTCGGAGGAAGATTCTATCCGAGGCATGTCAGGTCCATCCATAACTCTACTCAAAATGATGATAAGGGGAGTCAGCAGAACAGGCCGCAGTGCTCCTCACAAGCTTCGGGGCAACAGCAAAGTTTCTTTCGGCCACCAGCTCCAAGAGGCAGAGGCGCCAGGGGCTTCGGCGGAAGATTTGGAGATCAACCAAGGAGAGTGTTTTGCTTATTCTGTGGTGAAAACAAGGGCCATACCACCAGGATGTGCCATGTTACCATCCAGAAGCAAAAGGAGCTAGCAGAAGCTGCAGCGCAACAGGGCCAGCCGAAGCAGGTCATGCATATTGCTTCGTATCATCAGCCTTACATCCCAGAATACGTGGGCAACCACCCTGCAGTTTCTGTAGCTTCGGCCAGTCAACCTCAAGCTTCATGGCAACAGCCCCCGCCTCCACCACCGCTGCAACAAGGCCAACAGCCCGAAGGGAGCCAATATGTTCCACACCAAAGGGATCTCAGAGAACAATCTGAAGCTCGCACAGTCAATAGCACTGTGCCAGAGTCGAAGCACATTTATTGACAAATATCCTACCTTGATAGCAGTCTTTTTCATTTAGTTATATTTTCTGTGTAATAAAGAACATTTCAGCTTTCATGTAATAGCTTCGTGGTTGGTCATGAGGAAAGTCTATTCTCTTCACAGGATTAAGTTGCTGAAGCTTAAAAATTTGCGATAACAAGGAGGACCTTCGAATTATAAAAAATCCTTCGAAGTCGTTCTGAGGAACGCAGAGTAAGTTGCTGAAGTCACAAAAAGCCGTTCCAAAGGGAGCGCAGTGTAAGTTTTCTGCTCCAAAGTCGTTCCTAAGGGAATGCAGAGCATATAGCGAAAAGTCAACGCTGATACCGCCTAAGTAAAAGGCGAAGAAGCTCCAAAGACGTTCCTAAGGGAATGCAGAGCTTACAGCGAAAAGTCAACGCTGATACCGCCTAAGTAAAAGGCGAAGAAGCTCCAAAGACGTTCCTAAGGGAATGCAGAGCTTACAGCGAAAAGTCAGCGCTGATATAAAAAGATTGTGTGTTTCACGGGGATATGTGTGTACCTTCGGAATCAAATTCATCTACATAACATAACATCATCACATCATTTTGCATAGCATAAGCATCATACATCATATTGCATATGGCAAAAGAAGGGAGGACAGTATCAACCTTCGGAAGAATGCTTTGAGAAAGTAAAAATCTTCGGAATATAGCTTCGGAAAATGTTCTCACGAAATTTGAATATTTTTCATCAGAGCGCTATGGGTTTTGTGATGCATAAAAGTTTTTCTATCTTCACGAAGCATGAAAAGAAGGGAAGGTGTTTTTTCGCCGAAGGCTCAAAAATGGTACGTATGTAAAGTTTCATGCATCGTAAAGAATTGAGTAACGAAAAAAAAACTTATATATTACATTCAAATGTACAAAATGTTACATAGATCACATTTCAAATGTTTTTTCTAATACCATCTAGTCTTCTCTTAGTACTACTTCGGCAGCCTCATTTAGAAGTTGTTCAACAACTTTATCCATGATAGCTTCGGCCATTTGTTTAATTTCGTCATCCTCTTTCGTGTGAGGGTCAGCAGATGATCCAGTAGGTTCTGAGGGAAGGGAATATGTCTACATTACTATCACAAACCGCGAACAAAGTTTGAAATAAAAATTACAGCACAAGAACGACTAATTAATACCTATTTGCCCTTCGGGCTCTGTACTTTTTTCGGCAACTTCTGTCACTTTCCTAGCATCATGGATGCCTTTTTCACTTCTTTGAATAATTTCTTGCGCCATTTCTCGGCCGCCGTTGTCCCAGATATCAGTAAAGAATTTACCGCCAACCATGCTTGCTTCGGTCAAGGGGTCTTTGATGTCTTCGGAGGACAAGGTAGCTTCAGACTGAGCTAAGGATCTTACATGCTCACAACCTTTCTTCTCCAAAACGGTAGCAACTCCTCTGGCGCCTGAAAAAGCGCAGATGTCACCGCGGCTGCTCAGGATTTCCTCGAAGGCCTCTGCTTCGTGACTGATCCAATCCAGTGGACCTTCGGGATTGCCTCTCGAGAAATTCTCTTCACTAGAAAATGCGCCAACGCTGGCGAAGCTGGATTTTATCTTTTTGACGCATTCAATAGATTTAACATAACATTTCCTCTGGGATGCACGGAGCTCCTTAACACTTAACTCTAAATGATTGACCAACTGGTCACTAAGCTCTCGTTTTGTTTCTTCAAGCACACGTTCCTCTTTAGCTCTAGCTAACTGTTTCTGAAGATCTTTAATCTCACGTTTTTGGGCTTCGGCCTGGACTCTTGCGGCAGCTTCGTCCTTTTTTACTTTGTCTACCAATGTAAGCAGAATTTTATCCTTTTCCAGAGCTTCGTTTCTCAGTTTAATAACTTCTGATCGTAGGTTGTTGAATGCAATTTCATAGCTCTCATCTTCGGCACTCTTTTGTGCTCTTAATGCGTTGCTCAGGATTAAACCCTATATGTAAAAAAAAAGTTGCTATAAGAAAAAAATGAGTTACGAATTAAAAAAAAAAATTTCAAGTGCCCAATTCCCATACCTTTAGGCTATTGTACGCAAGACTGTCCGCGAGATCCTCCTTCGTCATAGCACTTAATCCAGCTTCGAGCTTCGGGAATCCCATACTTCTAGCCATCTCCCGGCAGACAGTTAATTCTTTGTTATCAGGGAGGCAGTATAGGAAGTCATCTTCATTTGTCCCATTGAACACTACTGCCCCCTTCAGATATTTTAACTCTCTAGCATAGTGATTGGCTTCATAAGTCTCTTCTTCAGATAATTTTTTCCCCGAAGCATGTCGCACGATGTAATCGTATATGTTGGAAGGAGCTTCGGGGACGGCAGTGTCAAGTTCTTCAACCAAAACTGGTTCTGATATTTTTGTTTGTTCGGTTTCCAAAGATTGTTCCTTGGTGGGCTCTGAAGGCCCAGCTTCAGCTTCAAGTTGTTGCTTCGAAGCTTCAGTAGACGCTTCAGCAAGTTCAACAGTCTTCTTTGGAGTTGTGCTTGAAGACTTAATTGTCTCCAAGACATCTAGCACGTTCACCATTCTTTTTCTTTTTGGGGTCACCGATGGGCCCTTTTGATTTTTTATTGTTTCAACATTTGCTGAAGGACTTAAGATTTCCGATATTTTTGGTCCTTCAATTCTCGCTTCAGTTTTTTCTTCTATCTTCGGCACTGGAGCTGGTTCCGTAGCTTCAGAGGCCAAAGAGACTTCACCAATAAACTCTGGCACTGTGGCCGGCTCAATAAAACGTGCCCGGTGGGTGAGCACCTTCATCTTTTTTCGTTGCGGCGCTGGCTCACTAGAAGCACTTGTGGCAACTTCTGTTGCAGGAGAAGTATTTTTTCTTTTGCGACCCGGCACCGGATAATGGTAGTCAGGGTAGACAAACCCGATTGCATCAAATACCCGGTTGAGCCTTTTCTTCTTTCGGCCCCCGAAGGCTGCTGATAACGCAGTGTTCTCGGCCTTCGAATATGCCCCAAGCAGTTCGTCACTTAATGTTTCAATGCTTTTCAACCAGTCGTCATCAGGTTCAACAAACTTATCCCCGTATTTGAATGTGTATTTCAGTCTAACCAGTCCGCCTTCGTCGGACTCTTTGATGGTCTCCTTCGGCATTTCCCACTTTCCTGCAAGTGGCCACACCCTGAAGGCAATATGCTCTTGGACCAAGTCCCTTGTCCCAATAAAAGAGCAGACTACGCCGAAGGCTCTTTGGCATTCTTCGGCTGCTTTATCCATTTCAACCTTCGGCCTTCGAAGTCCGAAGCGTTGCCAGATGGGGCGCATAATGATACTCTTAACATCTTCCTGCGCTGTTAGGTCGTTCTTTACATAGAACCACTCTGTCATCCAGGCTCCGGGCCATCTCTTCCGAAAGGTTGGCACAGGGCGGCTTGACCCGGAGCGGGCACCGAAGCTGTAACACCCAAAATTGTTGTGATATTGTTCTTTCCCCCAGGGCTTCGTCTCATATAACAACTCATGAATATTGCAAAAGCTTTTAGCATTTGGTTCTAAACCTTGGCTTTTCACAGCCCAGACAAACATCCCCATTCTTATGATAGCTTCGGGAGTAATTTGATGAAGGTAGACTTGAAATGCCTTCAGGACTTCGACAACAAAGCTGCTTAGGGGGAATCGAAGCCCAGCCTTGAGAAAGCTTCGGAAAATTACGATTTCATCTTCTTCGAGGGTGGGAGAAGTCTTTTCTCCAGCATCAACCCTCACAATAGACATATCTTGAAAATATCTCCCCCTCATATTATCAATATGGCTCTGCTTAACAGTGGTTTTCTCGAAAACCGTGTGACTTGGCCGCCATGGTCGATCTTTGGACTCTTCCCCGCCACTTTCCACATCATAACTGTCGCTGTCACCAGCATCTTCAGACAAACCTTCCAGAATCTCCTTGGTGATTTTTTCCGTATTGGTCTCCGCCATCGCTATAAGGAACCCCAAGTTCTTCTCTTCGTCGAGACTCAGCTTCATCTCAGCAGTGCCCTTCTTATCTTCAGACATCTTCGGAGACACTAAAAACTATTTTCAAGGCCGAAGCTTCAAAAATCAAAAAGTCAGCAAATCTTAGTGCGCAAGAGCTAAAAATTTAGTAAGCGGGAGCAGATGGCAAGAAAGCGTACCAAACAAATTGTGGCGGGCCTCTATTTATACACTCGATATAACGGAAACTGTGTGGTCCCGCGTGTCAGTGACTTTTGCTATTCTAGCAAAGGGAAGGTGTTTTTTCGGACCTTCGGCTTAAGGCCTTCGTCCATATCGCAATCTGAATTTATCATTAACAAATTAATATTGCGAGGGGCTACTGTTGGGGGCCTTCGTCCTCCGAAGGTCCTCAAAAACATGATTTGACAATGTTTTCCAAGTGGATTATATGAACAGGTACCTTCGGACTCAGAATTATGAACATGAAGTACGGTCAGGACGAAGCCTGAACCAGACGAAGGGGGATTGAAATGGAGGACGGGCTGATTACCAAGCTCTACGAAGGATGGTGCACAGCCGAAGCTGTGCGCAGGAAAGCTTCGTCGCGATTGCAGAAAGGGGAACCGACTTAAAGATGAAAAGACTACTTAGGCCTTGACAGATTTCCATAAGTCATTAGCAAATGTAATGGACATGAATGTAATTTTACATGGGCTGTGTCTCACGCCTATAAATAGATGAACAGTACTCCCGTACTGTTCACGCTGACTTGGCATTTGCTTTTGCGTCATCCTTGTACTTTTGCCTTCCTGCAGTCCGAAGGTACATTTGTAATTTGAAGTCATTTCTATTTTTACATAGTAATAAAATAGAAATGACATTGTGATAAAATTTAAACGTTTACATCACTTTTTATGTCATGTATAAATTCTTCGTCATAACTTATCGTGATTACGAAGATATATTGTTTATGACCTTCGTCCGAAGCACGTTATATCCCGAAGGGAAATAATGTTTCAAAGGACGAAGGACCTTATCATTTAACACTTTTTATGTTGCCTTGTTCTTAATCCGAAGCATTTGAGAACAAGTCACCAACAGGACGGTCATCACTCCAGGCAAATGTGCAGCCGTTATGAAGAAATATTCGGACCAAGGTCCGATCTACCACGAGCCTCGCCTGCGGCCGTGGCTCGGCCGCCGGCGCGCCCGCATATGGTAGTCATTCATTCTTTTCTCAACTTATCAATAGATGCACCAATGATCCACCTATTTAAGTTGATTGATTTGTCACTTAAACTTCCGGTATGGTACTTGTCGGAGAGGAAATTCTCTGGCCAGGTGGCGGAATGCACCCACCCTAAATCCTAAGATGAGAATGGGCCTAAGCGGTTTGCCTGTCTGCTAGATGGTGGATGAACACGAGAGGGCATGAGGATTTAGAGTGGTTCAGGTCGCCGGAGCGTAATACCCTACCTCCACTGTCTGTGTATTGTATTGAGTGTCTGTGTGCTCGAGAGCTTGAGTTGGGTCTGCCTTGTAACGCTGTGTGCATTCCCTTTTATAGCTCAAGGGAGGCACATACAAGGATGCTGAGCCCCGACATGTGGGCCCAAGAAGGAATACATTATAGGAGTAACTAATGCAAATGACGCCTGAGCAATCTCTGAGTGCCATGATGTCCGCAGTCCGTGCAGTATTGATATGCGGTGGCAGCTTACTTGGTAACGTGCGAGTAATGATGAGCGTAGTGCATGCGGCAGAATGGGCGTGCCGCCTACCAATGGAATGGATAGGCACGCCGCCTACGGAATGGACAAGTCGCCGCCTACCAGCGGAATGGACAGGTCGTCGCCTGCCAGCGGAATGGATAGGTCTCATTAAATGCAGAGGCAGCACACCACCTGCCAGTGGAATGGATAGGCGGCGCGCCTTACCCTCAATAAATGCAGAGGCCGTGTAGCCTAGAGGCCTTACGTCAGGCTCCGCCTGTTGGCTTACGTCACGTGCAGTAGGCCACGTGGCAGCATCGGGTCTCCGTCTGGGCGGAGAACAGAAGCGTATACGATAAGGTCCGGACACGTGTAGGCTCTGGACCACTGCCTGGCCTTGATTAAGGCCTAGGTATTCGAAAGGGAAATGTGCCCTTGGGCCATTTCTATTATATTTTGGTGATTAAGTGTCCAACACATATTGAGTGAGTTGATTATGTACCAAACAATCAAGAAGTGCAAATCATGTTACAAGGTATGTTTCTAGACTTAGTACATTGTTTTGAGTACTAACATATTTTGTCTAAGTGCTAACAACAGGAGAAAAGGAATTGGAAAAGAGTTCCTGCTCGGTCTGGGTGCACTGGACTATCCGGTGGTGCACCGGACAGTGTCTGGTGCGTCGGGCGAGTCCAAGGTGATCTGGCCGCTCTCGGGACTCGACGGCGGCGTACGGCTATAATTCACCGGACTGTCCAGTGGTGCACCGGACTGTCCGGTGAGTCGTCCGCGGCGAAGTCGTCGCTCTTGGGAAAAGGATCAGCGGCATACAGCTAAAATTCACCGGACTGTCCGGTGGTGCACCGGACTGTCCGGTGAGCCAACGGTCGACTACGCAACGGTCGGCCGCGCAATCCGCGGGCGACGCGTGGCCCACGCCAACCGTCGGCAGGAGGCACCGGACTGTCCGGTGCGCCAACTGCCGCGAATCTGCAACGGTCGTCTGCGCCAGAAAAGGAAGCAGATCCGCACCGGACCGTCTACAGTGACTGTCCGGTGGCGCACCAGACTGTCCGGTGCGCCACCCGACAGAAGGCAAGAATAGCCTTCCAAGATTGCCTCCAACGGCTCCTAGCTGCCTTGGGGCTATAAAAGGGACCCCTAGGCGCATGGAGGAGTCACACAAGCACACTCTAAGCATTCCAAGACTTCTAGTCCTCACTTTCACGCAATCGTTCATCGTTCTTGAGATTGGAGCACTTTTCGAGTTGTAAACTCCTTGCGTGTGTTTTGTGTGCTCATCGTCTCACTTGTGTGCGTGTTTGCGGTGTGGATTTAATTCTAGTGTGCGTTGCTCTTCCCAACCTTACTTCGTGCTTTCTTTGTAAACAATCTTGTAACGGCGAGAGGCTCCAACTTGTGGAGATTCCTCGCAAACGGGAAGAAAACTATAAGGAAGAATACTGTGGTATTCAAGTTGATCATAGGATCACTTGAAAGGGGTTGAGTGCAACCCTCGTCCATTGGGACACCACAACGTGGAGGTAGGCAAGTGTTATACTTGGCCGAACCACGGGATAAACCACTGTGTCTCTTGTGTTGTCTTTCTCTGTGATTATTGTGATTCGCAAGAGCTCGCTCTATAGCCACTTGGTTCTATTGCACTAACATCTTTATAACCAAGCTTGTGGCTATTTAGTATTGAATTTTACAAGATCACCTATTCACCCCCCTCTAGGTGCTCTCAATTGGTATCGGAGCCGTTCTCTTCACGTAAGGGACTAATCGCCCGAAGAGATGGATCCTAAGGGAAAGGGGATGGTGGTCAACGATAAGGAGAAGGAGTCCATCTTCAATGAGCCAAGAGACGACAAGCCCACTGACTCTGGCTCGAGTCACAAGAAGAAGGATGGGAAGAAGAAGAGACGCATCAAGAAGATCATCTACTACGACAGCGACGAATCTTCTTCTTCACCAAGAGACGACGACGACGAGAAAAAGAAACCGGTTAATTCAAAATTTTCATTTGATTATTCTCGTATTCCTTTCAATTCTAATGCTCATTTTCTTTTAATTCCTTTTGGTAAACCTCCACACTTTGATGGAGAGGACTACTCCTTTTGGAGTCATAAAATATGTAGTCACTTATTTTCTCTCCATCCTAGTATTTGGGAGATAGTTGAAAATGGAATGCAATTTGATAGTACGGATAACCCTGTATGTATTAACTAGCAAATTCATAAAAATGCACAAGCTACCACTGTTTTGCTAACATCTTTGTGCAGAGATGAGTACAACAAGGTGAGCGGCTTGGACAACGCCAAGCAAATCTGGGACACCCTCAAAATATCACATGAGGGAAACGACGTCACCCTGATCACCAAAATGGAGTTAGTGGAGGGCGAGCTGGGAAGGTTCGCGATGATCAGGGGAGAGGAGCCAACACAAACGTACAACAGGCTCAAGACCCTGGTCAACAAGATTAGGAGCTACGGAAGCACAAGATGGACGAAACACGACGTCATTCGACTTATGCTCATGTCTTTTACTGTTATTGACCCTCATCTTGTGAACCTCATCTGTGAAAATCCCAGGTACACAAAAATGACGCCCGAGGAAATACTCGGAAAGTTTGTGAGCGGGCGCATGATGGTGAAAGAAGCCCGATATGTAGACGACGCGCTTAATGGTCCATTACCCGTCTACGAGCCTCAACCCGTTGCTCTCAAAGCAACAAGCAGCAGGGAGGCGCTACCAAGCAAGGTGGCACAAGTTGAGGCGGCTAGGCTAAACGAAGATGAGATGGCTCTAATCATCAAGCGTTTCAAGACCGCGCTAAAAGGACGCAAGGAGTATCCCAACAAGAGCAAAGCAAAGGGAAAGCGCTCCTGTTTTAAATGCGGTAAGACTGGTTATTTTATAGCGCAATGCCCCGATAATAACAATGACCAGGAACAAGAAAAGCATGGGAAGAGGGAGAAGAAAAAGGCCTACAAGAAGGCGAAGGGCGAGGCTGAGAGCACCTAGAGGGGGGGGGGGGTGAATAGGTGATCCTGTAAAAACTTAAACTTAAAGCCACAAAAACTTGATTAAGCGTTAGCACAATAAGGCCAAGTGGCTAGAGAGGAGTTCTAGCAAAACACAACAACCACAAGAAGATCAACACAGATAGACACAGTGGTTTATCCTGTGGTTCGGCCAAGTACAAAACTTGCCTACTCCATGTTGTGGCGTCCCAACGGACGAGGGTTGCAATCAACCCCTCTCAAGCGGTCCAAAGACCCACTTGAATACCACGGTGTTTTGCTTTGTTTACTTTATCCCGTTCGCGAGGAATCTCCACAACTTGGAGTCTCTCGCCCTTACACTTTGATGATCACAAAGAAGCACGGAGTAAGGGAGGGATGAGCAACGCACACAAGACACAAAATCAGAGTGACAACACGCACACAAGTCGCAACAAGAGCTCACAACACAACCCGAAGAGTTCACAACTCAAATAGAGCTCTAGATGCTATCACAAAGAATCAAATGCGCGGAATCGAAGTCTTGGTGCTTAGGAATGCTTAGAGAATGCTTGGTATACTCCTCCATGTGCCTAGGGGTCCCTTTTATAGCCCCAAGGCAGCTAGGAGCCGTTGAGAGCATTCCAGGAAGGCAATTCTTGCCTTCAGTCGCCTGGCGCACCGGACAGTCCGGTGCACCACCGAACATTGTCCGATGCGGATTTCTTTCCTTATTTGGCGAAGCCGACCGTTGTAGATTGAGAGCCGTTGGCACACCGGACACTGTCCGGTGCACACCGGACAGTCCGGTACCCCATTCTAGCCGTTGGCTCGACCACGTGTCACGCGCGGAATCCTCAGCCGACCATTGGCCCGGCTGACCGTTGGATCACCGAACAGTCCGGTGCACCACCGGACAGTCCGGTGAATTATAGCCGTACGCCGTTAATCATCTCCCGAGAGCGACGAGTTCGCTTGTGAATGGCTCACCGGACAGTCCGGTGCACCACTGGACAGTCCGGTGATTTATAGCCGTACACCACCGTCGAAGTCCCGAGAGCAGTAAGTTCGCCAGAGCCAGCCTGGCGCACCGGACACTGTCCGGTGCACCACCGGACAGTCCGGTGCACCCAGACTGAGCAGACTTTGGCTGAACAAAGCTAAGTCTTTTCCAATTCGATTTCTCCTGTTTCCAGCACTTAGACACTATACATTAGTTCTAAAAACAATGTACTAAGTCTAGAAACATACCTTTAGAATTGATTTGCACTTTGTCCATCAATTGGCATAGATTTACACTTAAGCACTTGTGTTGGCACTCAATCACCAAAATACTTAGAAATGGCCTAAGGGCACATTTCCCTTTCAGAGGCGCATCTTGGCAAAGAATGGGATTTGGGCTGCTCTTCCTCCGATTCCGATGACGAAGGACTTGCTGCCTCAGCCTTCAACAAGTCCTCTCTCTTTCCCAACAAACACCATACTTGCCTCATGGCAAAGGAGAAAAAGGTAAGCGTTCGAGAAACCCCTAAGTATACTACTTCAAGCGATGATGATTCTAGTGATGATGAAGTAGATTATACTGAATTATTTAAGGGTTTAGATAGAACAAAAGTAGATAAAATTAATGAGTTAATTGATGCCTTAAATGAAAAGGATAGACTTTTAGAAAAGCAAGAGGATATTTTGTATGAAGAGCATGATAAGTTTGTTAGTGTGCAAAAATCTCTTGCTTTAGAGATCAAAAGAAATAAAATGCTATCTTCTGAATTATCTGCTTGCTATGAAACGGTGTCTAGTTTAAAGAGTGTAAATGATGATTTAAATGCTAAGCTAGAGGAAGCAAATAAATCTAGTTCATGTGTAGAACATGTTGTAATTTGCAATAGATGCAAGGATTTTAATGTTGATGCTTGTGTTGAACACTTAATTTCCATTTCTAAATTAAATGATGAGGTGACAAGTCTTAATGCTCAACTTAAGACTTGCAAGATAGATTTTGATAAATTAAAGTTTGCTAGGGATGCCTACACAATTGGTAGACACCCCTCAATTAAGGATGGACTTGGCTTTCAAAAGGAAGCCAAGAACTTAACAAGCCAAAGGGCTCCCATTCCCAACAAGGAGAAAGGGAAGGCCCCTATGGCTAGTAGTAATCAAAAGAATCATGCTTTCATTTATGATAGAAAATTCTCTATGAATGCTCATTTTAATAGGAGTTATGTTGATTATAATGATTCACATGCTATGTTTACCTCTAGCTCTACTTTTGTGCATGGTAGAAGTAGGCCTAGGAAAAGTAATATTGTGCATCATGTGCCTAGAAAAATGTGTAATGAATCTGCTACTATATTCCATGCTTGCAACACCACTTTTGTACTTTCATGTAAAAATAAAAGGTGATTGCTAGGAAATTGGGGGCCAAATGCAAGGAAGACAAGACTTGTATTTGGTTCCCAAAGGCTATTGTGACTAACCTCGTAGGACCCAACAAGAGTTGGGTACCTAAAACCTAAGCCTAATTTGCCTTGTAGGTTTATGCATCCGGGGGCTCAAGCTAGATTATCGACAGCGGATGCACAAACCACATGGCTGGGGAGAAGAAGATGTTCACCTCCTATGTCAAGAACAAGGATTCCCAGGATACAATCATATTTGGAGATGGGAATCAAGGCAAGGTCAAAGGTTTGGGAAAAATAGCCATCACAAGCGAGCACTCTATTTCCAATGTATTTTTAGTAGAGTCGCTAGGCTATAATCTCCTGTCTGTAAGTCAATTGTGCCACATGGGCTACAATTGTTTGTTTACAAATGTTGATGTATCTGTCTTTAGAAGGAGTGATGGTTCATTAGCGTTTAAGGGTGTACTAGATGGCAAACTCTACTTAGTTGATTTTTCGAAAGAGGAGGCCGATCTAGATGCATGCTTAATCGCTAAGACTAGTATGGGTTGGTTGTGGCATCGCTGTCTAGCACATGTTGGGATGAAGAACCTTCACAAACTTCTAAAGGGAGAGCATGTGTTAGGACTAACCAATGTCTACTTCGAGAAACATAGACCTTGTGCAGCTTGTTAGGCAGGGAAACAGGTGGAAAGCACTCATCACAACAAGAATGTGATGACTACATCAAGATCACTGGAGCTATTACATATGGACCTCTTCGGACCCGTCGCCTACCTTAGCATCGGGGGAAGTAAGTATGGTCTAGTAATTGTTGATGATTTTTTCCGCTTCACTTGGGTGTTCTTTTTGCAGGATAAAATAGAAACCCAAGGGACCCTAAAGCGCTTCCCAAGGAGGGCTCAAAATGAATGTGAGCTCAAGGTGAAAAAGATAAAAAGCGACAACGGGTCCGAGTTCAAGAACCTGCAAGTGGAGGAGTATCTTGAGGAAGAAGGCGTCAAGCACGAGTTCTCCGCTCCCTACACACCGCACCAAAACGGTGTGGTAGAGAGGAAGAACAGGACACTTATCGACATGGCGAGGACGATGCTTGGAGAATTCAAGACGCCCGAGCGGTTTTGGTCGGAAGCTGTGAACACAGCTTGCCACGCCATAAACCGGCTCTACCTTCATCGCCTCCTCAAGAAATCCTCATATGAACTTCTTACCGGTAACAAACCCAATGTCTCATACTTTCGTGTATTTGGGAGTAAATGTTACATTCTAGTGAAGAAAGGTAGAAATTCTAAATTTGCTCCCAAGGCAGTAGAAGGGTTTTTACTAGGGTATGACTCAAATACAAGGGCGTATAGAGTCTTCAACAAATCATCGGGTTTGGTTGAAGTCTCTAGCGACGTTGTATTTGATGAGGCTAATGGCTCTCCAAGAGAGCAAGTTGATCTTGATGATGTTCCAACGGCCACAATACGCACCATGGCGATTGGAGATGTGTGACCATAGGAACAACAAGAGCAAGATCAACCTTCATCCTCAACGATGGTGCATCCCCCAACTCAAGATGATGAACAAGTTCCTCAAGAAGAGGCGCGTGATCAAGAGGGAGCACAAGAAGAACCGGCTATGGAGGAAGAAGCACCACAGGCCCCTCCAACTCAAGTCCGAGCGACGATTCAAAGGAATCATCCCATCAACCAGATTCTAGGTGATATAAGCAAGGGAGTAACTACTCGCTCAAGATTAGCTAACTTTTGTGAGCATTACTCGTTTATCTCTTCTATTGAGCCTTTTAGGGTAGAAGAGGCCTTGCAAGATCCGGACTAGGTGTTGGCCATGCAGGAAGAGCTTAACAACTTCAAGATGAATGAAGTTTGGAGCCTGGTGCCACGTCCCAAGCAAAATGTTGTGGGAACCAAGTGGGTGTTCCGCAACAAACAGGACGAGCATGGGGTGGTGATAAGGAACAAGGCTCGACTTTTGGCAAAAGGTTATGCCCAAGTCGCAGGTTTGGATTTTGAGGAGACTTTTGCTCCTTTGGCTAGGCTAGAGTCTATTCGCATTCTATTAGCCTATGCCGCTCACCATTCTTTCAGGTTGTTTCAAATGGATGTGAAGAGCGCTTTCCTCAACGAGCCAATCAAGGAGGAGGTATACGTGGAACAACCCTCTGGCTTTGAGGATGAAAGGTACCCCGACCATGTGTGTAAGCTCTCTAAGGCGCTCTATGGACTTAAGCAAGCCCTAAGAGCATGGTATGAATGCCTTAGAGATTTCTTAATTGCTAATGCTTTCAAGGTTGGGAAAGCCGATCCCACTCTTTTCACTAAGACTTGTGATGGTGACCTTTTTGTGTGTCAAATTTATGTCGACGACATAATATTTGGTTCTACTAACCAAAAGTCTTGTGAGGAGTTTAGCAGGGTGATGACTCAAAAGTTCGAGATGTCGATGATGGGCGAGTTGAACTACTTCCTTGGGTTCCAAGTGAAGCAACTCAAGGACGGCACCTTCATCTCCCAAACGAAGTACACTCAAGATCTTCTCAAGCGGTTTGGGATGAAGGACGCTAAGCCCGTGAAGACACCAATAGGAACTGACGGATATGTCGACCTCAACAAAGGAGGTAAGTCTGTTGATCAAAAGGCATACCGGTCTATGATAGGGTCATTACTTTATTATGTGCTAGTAGACCAGATATTATGCTTAGCGTATGCATGTGTGCTAGATTTCAATCCGACCCAAGGGAATGTCACCTTGTGGCTGTTAAGCGGATTCTTAGATATTTAGTTGCTACGCCTTGCTTCGGGATCTGGTATCCAAAGGGGTCTACCTTTGACTTAATTGGATATTTAGACTCCGATTATGCTGGATGCAAGGTTGATAGGAAGAGTACATCAGGGACGTGCCAATTCCTAGGAAGGTCCCTGGTGTCTTGGAGTTCAAAGAAACAAACCTCTGTTGCCCTATCCACCGCTGAGGCCGAATATGTTGCCGCAGGACAGTGTTGCGCGCAACTACTTTGGATGAGGCAAACCCTCTGGGACTTTGGCTACAATCTGAGAAAAGTCCCACTCCTATGTGACAATGAGAGTGCAATCCGCATGGCGGATAATCCTGTTGAACACAGCCGCACTAAGCACATAGACATCCAACATCACTTTCTGAGGGACCACCAGCAAAAGGGAGATATCGAGGTGTTCCATATTAGCACCGAGAACCAGCTAACCGATATCTTTACCAAGCCATTAGATGAGAAAACCTTTTGCAGGTTGCGTAGTGAGCTAAATGTCTTAGATTCGCGTAACTTGGATTGACTTATAGCATACATGTGTTTTATGCCTTTGATCAAGTTACTTTATGCATTTATGAGATTTGTTGTTTATTTATGGTGCTCAAGTTGTGCAAGGGATCCCCGGACCTCACAAGTCCATGTGTTAATGATGCACATATTTATGGGGAGAAGTGCTACAACTTGACTCTTTGAGACTAACCTTTGTGTTTGAGTATACTGGATGTAGTCTCAAAGGTGCATTGAAAGGGAAAGGTGAGCTTGGACCATACAAAGACTTCCACTGCACTCCGGTATTAGTGTACTCAACTCCAAGTTCATCTTTATGCTCTTATTGCCTTTTTGCTCTTAATTGACATTTTTGGTGAGGCAATGGGGTTAAAGGGCCAATAATGATCCCGTTTTGGTGCTTAATGCCAAAGGGGGAGAAATTAAGGCCAAAGCAACAAATGGATCAGCTACCACTTGAGTATTTTGAAAACAATAGAGTTAGGACTTTTGATTTATCAAAATACTCTTATTGTCAAAATTTGGTCTCTTGTGGGGAGAATTTATGATTATGGTAAAAAGGGGGAGTTTTTGGCACTTGATCAATTTCACTCGTGGATTTTCTCTCTTTGTTCCTAAACAAGTGTGTTTGACTTAGAGATAGGAAAATGAACTTGATTTGCAAAAACAAACCAAGTGGTGGCAGAGAATGATCCAAATATGCCAAATTTGAGTAAAAAACAATTTGGTCTTCAATTTGAATCGATGTTGCGTGTTTTGCTTTGCTTTTGGTTGTGTTGGCATAATCACCAAAAAGGGGGAGATTGAAAGGGAAATGTGCCCTTGGGCCATTTCTATTATATTTTGGTGATTAAGTGTCCAACACATATTGAGTGAGTTGATTATGTGCCAAACAATCAAGAAGTGCAAATCATGTTACAAGGTATGTTTCTAGACTTAGTACATTGTTTTGAGTACTAACATATTTTGTCTAAGTGCTAGAAACAGGAGAAAAGGAATTGGAAAAGAGTCACCTGCTCGGTCTGGGTGCACCGGACAGTGTCCGGTGCGCCAGGCGAGTCCAAGGTGATCTGGCCGCTCTCGGGACTCGACGGCGGCGTACGGCTATAATTCACCGGACTGTCCGGTGGTGCACCGGACTGTCAGGTGAGTCGTCCGCGGCGAAGTCGTCGCTCTCGGGAAAAGGATCAGCGGTGTACGGCTAAAATTCACCGGACTGTCCGGTGGTGCACCGGACTGTCCGATGAGCCAACGGTCGGCCGCGCAATCCGCGGGCGAGGCGTGGCCCACGCCAGCGATCGGCAGGAGGCACCGGACAGTGTCCGGTGCGCCAACTACCGCGAATCTGCAACGATCGTCTGCGCCAGAAAAGAAAACAGATCTTCACCGGACCGTCTACAGTGACTGTCCGGTGGCTCACCGGACTGTTCGGTGCGCCACCCGACAGAAGGCAAGAATAGCCTTTCATGATTGCCTCCAACGGCTCCTAGCTGCCTTGGGGCTATAAAAGGGACCCCTAGGCGCATGGAGGAGTCACCCAAGCACACTCTAAGTATTCCAAGACTTCTAGTCCTCACTTTCACGCAATCGTTCATCGTTCTTGAGATTGGAGCACTTTTCGAGTTGTAAACTCCTTGCGTGTATTTTGTGTGCTCATCTTCTTACTTGTGTGCGTGTTTGCGGTGTGGATTTAATTCTAGTGTGCGTTGCTCTTCCCAACCTTACTCCGTGCTTTCTTTGTGAACAATCTTGTAAGGGCGAGAGGCTCCAACTTGTGGAGATTCCTCGCAAACAGGAAGAAAACTATAAGGAAGAATACTGTGGTATTCAAGTTGATCATAGGATCACTTGAAAGGGGTTGAGTGCAACCCTCGTCCATTGGGACACCACAATGTGGAGGTAGGCAAGTGTTATACTTGGTCGAACCACGGGATAAACCACTGTGTCTGTTGTGTTGTCTTTCTTTGTGATTATTGTGATTAGCAAGAGCTCGCTCTATAGCCACTTGGTTCTATTGCACTAACATCTTTATAACTAAGCTTGTGGCTATTTAGTATTGAATTTTACAGGATCACCTATTTACCCCCCTCTAGGTGCTCTCAGTATTCTCTGTCCTGGAATCCTTGGACCCTGCTGTGAGCGGCCCGGACCCCACACAGAGGGGTTCGAATCCCATTCCAGGGGTCCGGTTTGCGCCCGTGGGGGTCCTGGACCTTACCCGGAGGCCTGGTCTGGATATACAGGGGTCCGGCACCTCCACATGGGGGTCTGGGCCCGCTGGTGATGCCCTAGAGTGTGCAGCTCTCTGGACACGCGGCGGTACCAGACCTGCCTAGGTGGCGGGGTCGGTGCTGTTGCTGGCCCAGAGTAGTCGCCGGACGCTTGGGCGAGTCATGGCCTGGTTTTACGTACAACCATTTTACCACGTGACTACAGATAGCCGTGTGGACACTGTGCTTTTATACAGCAGTAGAGGGTACCCATGTTTTAGGGTACCGACAGTACTAAAGTATTAGTACACCGTAGCATTAAAGTATGCCTTTAGCATTTACTATTATTGAATATTAATTTAGGCCAGACCCACATTAATCTAACATATACGAGTAGTTATACACGCATTGGCATACATGTCATCACATATATCACACTGTATTTTTAAATTAAATTAAAACTGAAAATACCTAAATTCCTAACATATAATATGTCTACTATTTTTCATCGTTAATTTTCTTTCTTCTATTTTAAAACAGAAGTAGATGCTGAACCTTAATCTCCATTAAGTCGAGTTGTTTATCTCTAGCTCCAGAAACCAATATATTTTTAACGGTTTGGTTTAGCTGTTCTTCTAACAAAAAAAGATAAAAAGGAGTTTTATGGCCCTTAATTTCTTAGAGTTGATCAGTTTCTCATGGCAACAAGTACTCTACTGCATCAGCATCACGCTTGCACTGCCCGGAATTTGAAGATGGGTGTCGACCTGCTTTGTTTAGTGGAATTTCGGGAATTCTTGACGTAACTTTCAAACAAGAAAACATGCCCGGAACATATTAGCTTTCTATGCGTAACATCAAATCTTCAATAGTGCGGTCCTCATGGATTACCTAACGCGACTCTCGTGATGTGTCTTGGTCTCAAGATTATCTCTCGCTCCGTCTTATAATATAAAGCATAACCACTTCTTATTCTTATTCCACTAGGTGAGTGCCCGTACGTTGCAACAGGAATATATAATAACATAATAACTTATATACAAAATGTGTCTTATATTATTATAAGAAAATGTTTCATAATCCATTTGTAATCCTGGTCATACATAAATTTTGTTATTTTAATTTAGCTGTTTCACTACTACATTGCAACCATCAGTATCATGCAGACTTCGATATATGCCACGATTTGCATAGTCTCATCAATGAAGAGCACGTGCCACACCTACCGGTACAAGTTCTCTCGTACATTGTCAGTCATCAGGTACGCACCATCATACACGCTTGCTTAAACAAAAAAGGCAAGTGTATGTGTCTGCGAAGAGAATTAAAGGCAGACCGGCACAAAAACTACCCTGACGATGGCAAGTGGTCATTTCTGTCAGTCCTCCTTTGCGTCACCTCTGGCGCCAAGATGACGCCACATACCTTGATATAGTAGTCGTCGAACGCGCACGACATGGCGAGTACCGATGACTCTTGGCTGGGCTGCCAAACGAAGTGCACCCCAGGCTCATCAGCGAGGTAGTACACCTAGTCATTGCACCACCGGATGTGCTACTCCTCTACATACGTCTTGTTCAAGGACATTCACACAACGTCAGCAACGGCCGTCGTCCCAGCGCACAAGAATTCATGACCGGCCAGTAGCGACTTACGTGGTAGGTTGAGCTTCAGATGGATGATGAGCTGGACGACATGACAGCAACGTCGTTGGATGTGGTGCCTAGAACAACCTGAGAGTCGCCAGCGTTGGGAACGACCATGAGGTACCCCTATTTGAAGATGGACAGCGCGGTGCAGCCGCTCTGGACCACGTCCAAGCGGCGGCTGCGCCAGAGCTTGTCGAACACAGCGGCGCATGCGGACACGTAGGACTGCTTTCAGAGGTCGAACTGGCAGTCACCAAGCTTCTTCTCGTCGTTGATGAGCAACGTCAACACGAGCGCCTCCTACCAGTGGTGTTTGTTCGGGGTTTCCAAGTGAGAAACATGGATTCATCTTTGGCGTTGGTTTAAGAAAATGACTTACAAGTCAGATCCATAGAAAAAATATTACGGAGAATAAATGTCACACATATAAAAAAGGAATTTAAGTTGAAAATATTATAAAAACAAAAGAAATTGCATGCAAGGCTCTTCTTTAAATACTACTGCCTCCGTCCAAAAATATAATTCAGTAAACTCGTTGATAATTATCTACTACTACACATTGTGCAAGTGTAGCAGGTGGGATTTGGGAGAGAAGTAGTAGATATTTTTACTGTAACAAATATTGACATAAACACACATGTGGTGTAGTGGTAGCTACGAGCATATTTGCTTGAGGGGTCGTGGGTTTTTTTAATTTAATTTTAGCTAGGCGTGGGATGCACGTGGGAATGAGAATGAGCTTTGTGGGAGGGATAATGAGAAAGACAGTGCGAGGAGGGCGGAATGGGAATGACAGAACACGAAATGACAGTCGGGAATGGGAATGGGCTTTGCGGGGAGGGGGATTGTGAAAGACAGAACAACGGAATGGCAGCCGGGAATGGGAATGGGCTTTGCGGAGAGGGCGAAATGGGAATAGCAGAACACGTAATGGCAGCCTACCCCTTACCGTCTTAATAAGTAGTAGAGATAATATAAGACGTGCTCTCTTTATAATTAGACACATACATATCAATATAGTATTAAGCTTGTTGATAAGCACGACGACCCAAATATTGACAAGCACGACCCATCTTGTCGTGTTGTGCCGTGTCATACCGTACATCGTGTCTATGTTTGAGACACAGCACGGTCGAACCATTTGGGCCGTGCCGGTGTTGACACCTTTTCGGTCGCCAATCACTATAACGAGAACCGGCGGCGATGCCCTCTGCACAGGCATGGACGGTCCGTAGCCAGGGGTCAGACGGTCCGCGACCTGACGCAGGGCTCGAGTTCCCTGCCTGACGAGCTGGACGGTCCGCACGTACGCAGGGGCGGCGAAGGTCGTCGGCGATGCCTGGATCTCACTCCCGGGAGGGATCCCGTCGGGGAGGAGAGATCCTAGGTGTTGTCTAGACTCTCCTCTGATCGACATAGAGTCGAGAAGCGGAGAATTTGGGGTAGGGAAAGGCTAACCTAGAGCTAAACTAGAATTACTCCTAATGCATAAGTAAAACGAGAAATAGACTTGATTTGATCGATTGTTGGGGGGTTCCATCGCCCGTAGCCCTTCATCTATATAAAGGGGAGGTCTGGATCCGCTTCAAACTGTTTCCCGAGTTAATCCCGTGGTTTTAGGTAACAAATCCCGCGAGAAACTAGGAACCCTAACTGACTCTGCGCACGCGCGGACCATCCGTGCCACCACCGCGGACTGTCCGGACCGCGGACCGTCCGGCCTCAGGACCGGACCGTCCGCGAGGCTCTTTTTAGTGTTCAACATATGCCCCCTGCCTTTTGGTGAAGGTTGACGAACCAAAAGCATATGAACTAAACCTGATGTAAGTCATCGGCTTTTCAATATGGAGATCATTCAATAAAGCACCAATGTATAAAGGCTGTTTCGAATTGTATCTTTCTCGGCCATGACCATTTGATCAATGGATCAAAAGGAATATAATGGAGGTGCCCCCAGACTGGATAGACAAAGGGACTACACATGTGCAATGAATTCATCATCGTACCATTCCATATTTGAACAGGATAATATATCGACGATGAATAAACGGGTGGAAAGTACCCTGGTCTCATAGGATGAACAGGCGATGCTTGTTGTGTCGCCTTTTGGGCCGCTTTGTTCGCCCGTTTCGTTCTAGCAGGTGACTGGGGTTTCTTTGTTGACCGATCACGTGGAACAGTCTTCTTGGTAGCATTTTTGGCTAGCAATTAATCGAAAGTAGGGCCGACTTTTACTAGCCGACCATGTGTGCTTTGCCCTTGCGTCTCTTTCCTTGCTTTGTGTAGAGGCTAACGCCTTCGGTCACAAGTGGACTGTCTGGCTGAGTTGGCCGGACCGTCTGTCTGAGCACCGGACCGTCCGCACGTAGGTGCCGGACCATCCGCGATGCTCGGGCCAAGCTATCGTGTTCGGCTTATTAATTGTGCCTGCCCCCCGACGCATCCGAACCTTTTAGCCTTCTCGTCCGGAGCCTTTTGAGTAATCTCCTTTTGTGATATATTCGATATGCGAGGATCACTAATGATGATGCCCTTGCCTTTGCCTTTATCGGCCATTTCGGGCCGAGCCAAGACCTTTTCGCATGTGAGTTCTATTGTATTAACAGGAAATGGTTGTGTATCTACTTGCATCTCCTGAAAAGCTAACCGACTCTTATTTATGGCCGATTGTATCTGTCGACAAAAAACATTACAATCATTGGTGCATGAGAAAAAGAATTATGCCACTTACAATAAGCACACCTTTTTAATTCATCAGGAGGAGGAACAGTATGAGTTAATTTAATGTTGCCATTTTTTAGTAACTCGTCAAATATTTTATCGCATTTGGCAACATTAAAGGTAAATTTAATCTCTTCTTGCCGATTCTTTTGAACCGGCTGTAAGTAAGAACATGCCGAAGATTTGGCCTTTGTTGGCCAAATAAACTTAGTGGTATATACATCTGCGGATTCATCGTCTGAACTGTCACGTTCTATTAGATGTATAGTACGGGCGGCCGATTTTGATGTCTCTTTAAATCGGCTTTCACAGGCTAAACCCCGCTGATGTAGCTGGGCTATCGAAAAGAACTGAGTCCCATCTAATTTATCTCTTAAGTAGGATAGCAACCCATTAAAAGCTAGCCCTGCTAGCTCTTTGTCTGCGACATGGATCCAAAAGCATCGGTTTCTAGTGTCCCGGAACCTCTAGATATAATCATTAACCGATACTTCGCATTCTTGGCAGACTGAAGCTAAGTCAGCTAGCCCTAATTCATATTCCCCAACAAAGAAATGTTCATGAAATTTACTTTCTAACTCATTTTAGGAATTAATGGAATTAGGAGGCAGGACGGCGTACCATGCAAAAGCGGTACCAGTAAGGGATAAAGAAAATAACCGATCACGAAATGCTTCTCCATTGGCTAATTCGCCTAGGTGTGCTAGGAACTAGCCTATGTGTTCGTGTGTGCTTCTCCCATTCTCACCAGAAAACTTAGAAAATTCTGGTATCCTTGCCCCTTGTGGATATGGGACAGTGTCAAACTGGTGATTATACGGCTTTTGGTATGATTGCCCCACTCTGGCTACACTAACTCCGAACTTATCTTGAAATAGTTCAGTCATCTCTTCCCTAATTTTTTCCATTGCACCCTGTGGCAGACCACCGGATCATGGGCTGTGGGGCTCATTTGGTCGGGCATGAGTATACCGACCTTCTTGCTGTGACCGATCGATAGTGTTGATCGGTCTGTGATTGTATGGTGCGTTATGGTTTAAATATGTAGAGGGCAAAACATACTGCTGCTGTGGTGTGTAATAATTTGGTGCATGGTGTGCAACAGCAGGTTCTGCATATGCGTATCAGGTTTATCCGGTGGTAAATCCGAACTGACCGGTTGCGTTCGCCATTATCGGGATGCCACGTGGTAGTCCTGGTGAGAGCACCTAAAGGGGGGTGAATAGGTGATCCGGTAAAATTCAACACTAATAGCCACAAAACTTAGCTATGAAAGTTAGAACGGCTAAGTAGCTTGAGGCGAGCTCTTGGGAACACAGACAATCAAAGAGAGAGCAATCACAAGAGACACGTGATTTTATCCCGTGGTTCGACCAAGTAACACTTGCCTACTTCCACGTTGTGGCGTCCCAATGGACGAGGGTTGCACTCAACCCCTTTCAAGTGATCCAATGATCAACTTGAATGCCACGGCTTTTCTTCCTTATATCCTTTTCCCGTTTGCGAGGAATCTCCACAAGTTGGAGCCTCTCGCCCTTACAATGATGATCACAAAGAAAGCACGGAGTAAGGTTGGGATGAGCAACACACACAAGATGCAAATCGCAGCACACCCACGCACACAAGAGAAGACTTGAGCTCAAATGACAACACAGGGAGTCCTTGACTCGAATAGAGCTCAAATCTCAAACACAACAAAATGAATGCGCAGGAACGAAGTCTGGATGCCTTAGGATGCTTTAGTGAATGCTTGTTTCACTCCTCCATGCGCCTAGGGGTCCCTTTTATAGCCCCAAGGCAGCTAGGAGCCATTGGAGGCCAACAAGGAAGGCCATCCTTGCCTTCTGTCGAGTGGCGCACCGGATAGTCCGGTGCGCCACTGGACAGTCACTATAGACGGTCCGGTGCCGATCTCCTTCCTTTTCTTGCACAGACGACTGTTGCAGCCCCGGGCCAGTTGGCGCACCGAACACTGTCCGGTGCCCCCCGTCAACTGTTGGAGCTGCCACGCGTCGCGCGAAGATTGCGCGGCCGACCATTGGCACAGATGACCGTTGGCTCACCGGATAGTCCGGTGCACTACCGGATAGTCTGGTGAATTTTAGTCGTACACTGCTGTTCCTCTTCCCGAGAGCGACGAGTTCGCCGCGGACGACTCACCGGACAGTCCGGTGCACCACCGGACAGTCCGGTGAATTATAGCCGTACGCCGTTGTCGAGTCTCGAGAGCGGCCTATTCACGTGGATTAGCCTGGTGCACGAGACACTGTCCGGTGCATCACTGGACAGTCCGGTGTGCCAGACCGAGCTGATCTTTGGCTGTACACATCCAGTCTTTTGCAATCCTTTTCTTTTCTTCTTTTCTCTGTTTCTAACACTTAGATAACTTCATTAGTATTAAAAAACAACTGTACTAAGTCTAGAAACATACCTTCTCTTTGATTTGCACTTCTCTCTTCATTTAGCACATAGGAACTCAATTAAATGTGTTGGGCACTTAATCACCAAAACATAATAGAAATTTCCCCAAGGGTACATTTCCCTTTCAATCTCCTCCTTTTTGGTGATTTATGCCAACACATCCAAAAGCAACCAAAAGAAGTGCAACATCAATGCAATTGAGAACAAAATTGTTTTTGATTCAAATTTGGCATATTTGGATCATTCTTCGCCACCACTTGGTTTGTTTTTGCAAATCAAATTCATTTTCCTATCTCTAAGTCAAACACACTTGTTTAGGCACAAAGAGAGATAATGCAAGAGTGAAATTGATCAAGTGCCAAAAACTCCCCCTTTTCCCATAATGAAAAATTGTCCCCACAAGAGACTAGATTTTGCAATAAAAGTATTTGGACAAATAAAAATTCTAACTCTACTATTTTCAAAATTCTCAAGTGGTAGATGATCCATTTGCTTTGGCCTTAATTTCTCCCCCTTTGGCATTAAGCACCAAAACAGGATCATTCTTGGCCCTTAAACCCCATTGCCTCACCAAAATTGTCAATTAAGAGCAAAAAGGCAATAAGAGCATACGAATGAACTTGGAATTAAGTACACTAATACCGGAGTGCAGTGGAAGTCTTTGCATGGTCCAAGTTCACCTTTCCCTTTCAATCCACCTTTGAGACTACAACAAGTATACTCAAACAAACGGATTAGTCTCAAAGGGTCAAGTTGTAGCATATCTCCCCCTAAATAAGTGCATCACTTGCAAATGGACTTGTGAGGTCCGGGGATCATGTGTACAACTTGAACACCACAAATAAACAATAATGAATTGAAATACATAAAGTAACATGATCAAAGACATAGAACACATGTATGCTATAGATCAATCCAAGTTACGTGAATCTAAGACATTTAGCTCACTACGCAACCTATAAAAGGTTTTCTCATCTAATGGCTTGGTAAAGATATCGGCTAGCTGGTTCTCGGTGCTAACATGGTACACTTTGATATCTCTCTTTTGCTGGTGGTCCCTCAGAAAGTGATGTCGGATGTCTATGTGCTTAGTGCGGCTGTGTTCAATAGGATTATTCACCATGCGGATTGCACTCTCATTGTCACATAGGAGTGGGACTTTGCTCAGATTGTAGCCAAAGTCCCTGAGGGTTTGCCTTATCCAAAGTAGTTGCGCGCAACACTATCCTGTGGCAGCATACTCGGCCTCAGCGGTGGATAGGGCAACAGATGTTTGTTTCTTTGAACTCCAAGACACTAGGGACCTTCCTAGGAATTGGCACGTCCCTGATGTACTCTTTCTATCAACCTTGCATCCAGCATAATCGGAGTCTGAATATCCAATTAAGTCAAAGGTAGACCCCTTTGGATACCAGATCCTGAAGCAAGGCGTAGCAACCAAATACCTAAGAATTCGCTTAACGGCCACAAGGTGACATTCCTTGGGGTTGGATTGAAATCTAGCACACATGCATACACTAAGCATAATGTCCGGTTGGTAGAACTATGGATTCTACCGGGCAGATTACGCAGATTGTAGGGAGGGGATTTGGTGCGACCAAGGCGGTGGTGCTAGGGCGCCGTCGTGATCCTGGCTGGGTTGCGCGCAGGGAGAAGATCACAGGAGACTCTGGCTCCCTCTGGGAAGCCAGAATAGATTGGAATTCTGCTTATCTTTATTCCAGAGTTTACAGATCTATATATAGAGCTGTCTCAAGTCTATCTACTAACTTTGGATAAGTATAACTATCTAGATAGAGCTGATCTAAGTCTATCTACTAACTTTGGATAAGTATAACTAACTAGATAGAGCTTATCTATTAGCTATTGGGCCTTGGGCCCCACCTGGGCAGCCTTGGCCCTATTGCGCCTAACATAGGCTTAGCCATACATAACATCTCTCCCCACCTTCTCAAACAGCTCGTCCTCGAGCTGTAAGTTGAGGTAAGCAGCACGGAACTCTTCAAGCTTTTCCCATGTGGTGTCATCTTCAGCCAGTCCACGCCACTGTACGAGAACCTGCCACACACCCCGCCTAAGTTGAGCGCGAAGCACCTTGGCCGGCACTGGAAGCAGCTGACCATCCATCACTGGGTCAAGCGTCCCCGGAGTTGCAGGAGGATCCCCACGGTGCGGCTTCAGGCGGCTGACTTGGAAGACATCATGGATGCGAGCACCATCTGGCAACTACAGGCGGTAGGCTACCGACCCAATCCTTTCCTGGACACGAAAAGGGCCTGCGTAGCGAGGTCCCAGCTTTCCCTTCGCGCGCGGATGGAGGGACTGAAAGGTGTGGTGTAGCAGGCGTAGCCACACCCAATCGCCCACCTGGAACTGGACCTCCCGATGCCCTGCATCGTAATACTTCTTGGCGAGATGCTGGGCCTGCAAAAGGCGCTAGCGCACCTCGGCCAGCATCTCATCTCTGGAGCGTAGCATGTCGTCTGCGGCCTCAGTACGTGCCGTCCCTGGCGTGTAAGGTAGCATGGACAGTGGGGATCTCCCATAGACTACCTCGAAGGGAGTGGCACGCAATGCTGTGTGGTAGGAGGTATTATAGCAATACTCCGCCCAGGACAGCCAATCCACCCATGCCCGCGGCCGATCGCCGGTGACACACCGAAGATACATCGCAATAATTTTGTTGACCACCTCTGTTTGTCCATCCATTTGTGGGTGGAAGGCGGTGCTCATCTTTAGTGTCACCCCCGCCATCCTGAAGAGGTCGCGCCACACGTGCCCGGTGAAGACGGGGTCCCAGTCACTGACAATAGACAACGGGAACCCGTGCAGTCGTACGATGCCGTCGAAGAATGCCCATGCTACAGACGACACGGTGTAGGGGTGGCCGAGGGCGATGAAGTGGGCGTATTTGGAGAAGCGATCCACCACCGTGAGGATGACGGACTTACCTGCCACCTTAGGCAACCCCTCGATGAAGTCCATGGAGATGTCAGCCCACACCTAGGACGGCACCTCAAGGGGTTGCAGGAGGCCGCCCGGCTGCTGCGCCAGTGTCTTGTTTTGCTGGCATGTGGTGCAGGTGCGCACCCAGTCCTGGACGAGCGCGTGATCATGTGGCATGTAGAAGTCTGCCCGTAGTCGATGGAGGGTTTTCTGGATGCCCTCATGACCTGCCGAGTGCGCCAATGTCAGCACCTGGTGGCGCAGGTCGTCGTAGTTCGGCACGAAGATGCGTGTGCCGTGCAGGAGCAGCCGGTCGACGAGGCGCCATGGCGCAGCCAATACGCCGTCCCGCAGCTGCTGGAGGAGGTGTTGCCCATCAGGTGCAGCTGCCAGCGCCCGCCTGATGTCGTCCAGCAGGGAGAATGTCGGGCTCGAGATGGCCAGTGCTGCCATAGCCGTGTCCTCCATGGCAGCCTCCGAGTCGCGGCGGGACAGGGCGTCGGTCACGGTGTTCAGGCGCCCCAGCCTGTATTCCACCGAGAAATCGAAACCGAACAACTTGCTGGTCCACTGATGCTGAGAAACTGTGGACAAGCGCTGATCCAGCAAGAATTTGAGACTGTAGTGGTCAGTCCGAACAGAAAAGTGGCGCCCCCACAAGTACGGGCGCCAGTGACGGACGGCCTGCACAAGGCCGATGAGCTCCCTCTCGTAGGCCGCCAACTTAAGGTGGTGGGCTGCAAATGGCTTGCTGAAGTAGGCGAGAGGTCCCGCGCCCTGATGAAGGACAGCACCGAACCCTGCACCTGACGCGTCACAGTCGACGACGAAGAGCTTGGCGAAGTCCGGCATCTGGAGCACTGGACCCGTCGTCAGGGCGTGCTTTAGGGCGTGGAAGGCTGTTGTCGTGTCATCGTCCTAGGCAAACGCGTCTCGTCGCAAGAGACGTGTCAGCGGGGCCGCGATGAGGCCGAAGTCTTTGATGAACTTTCGGTAGTACCCTGCTAGTCCCAAGAATCCCCGGAGGCCTCGTGCAGACCGTGGGGGCGGCCAGGAGGCCACTGCCGTGACCTTGTCGGCGTCCATGGCAACCCCGCCCTCGGAGATGACATGGCCCAGATAGGCCACTGATGTGGCGCCGAAGGAACACTTGGAGCGCTTCAGGTGGAGGTGGTGTGCCTGCAATGTCTCAAGGACGATGCCCACATGCTGGAGGTGCTCCGCCCATGATGCACTGTAGATCAGGATATCGTCGAAGAAGACAAGCACAAACTTCCGAAGATATGGGCGGAGTACGTCATTCATTAGGGCCTGGAAAGTAGCAGGCGCGTTCGAGAGGCCGAATGGCATGACCAGGAACTCATAGTGGCCATGATGGGTGCGAAACGCCGTCTTGGCGATGTCATCGGTGTGCATCCGCACTTGGTGGTAGCCTAAGCGTAGGTCCAGCTTGGAGAAGAAACGGGCTCCATGGAGCTCGTCGAGGAGCTCGTCCACCACCGGGATCAGAAACTTGTCCTTGGACGTCTTGGCGTTGAGGGCGTGGTAGTCGATGCAGAAACGCCACGAGCAGTCCGCCTTGCGAACCAAGAGCACCGGAGCAGAGAACGGTGACGTGCTGGGTCGTATGATGCCTTGTGTAAGCATGGCCTCACACTGTCGCTCTAGCTCGTCCTTCTGCAGCTGTGCGTACCGGTACGGTCGTACGGCCACCGGAGCTGTACCGGGCAGCAGGTGGATGCGATGGTCGTAGGGGCGGGCCGGGGGCAGTCCCGTGGGCTCATCGAAGATGGCGCCATGTTGCTACAGAAGGACGTCCATGAGGGGCTGTTGGGCAGTGTCGACGACTGCCACAGCCAGCTGCTGCGGGGCAGGCTGTTGCGTGACCCGCACACCCTGCCAGTGGATGCGCCGGCCCTGGCGCTGGAACGACAGGGTCAGTGCTCGGAAGTTCCACTGGATGGTGCCCAGCATCTCCAGAAAGTCCACGCCGAGGATGAAGTCGAAGTAGCCCAGGCGCATCCCGACGCACGTGATGGAGAAGGACTCGTCGTTGATGATGACGGGGACGTCGCGGGCGATGCCGGCGCAGGGTAGGCGGTCACCGTTGGCCACTGTGACTCGAAGGTGCTCGCCACCCGCCATAGCTAACCCGAGGCGGCTCATCGTGTCAGCGTTGAGGAAGTTGTGGGTTGACCCTGTGTCCATGAGCGCGAGTAGTCGCTCGCCGTTGATGGTGACTGGTAGCAGCAACGTCTTGTCCGTCTAGATGCCTGCCAGTGCGTGTAACGAGACCACCAGCGCGTTGGCTCCGGTGACGTCTGGGGCGGCTGGCTCCTCTAGGGGGTCGACCCCACCCTCACCGGCCGCCTCGTCGAGGAAGTCGTCGACCTCCAAGTAGAACAGCCGCTGGCAGACGTGTCCCCGAACGTAGGGTTCATCACAGTTGAAGCAGAGCCCCTGCCGACGCCGCTCCTGCTGCTCGCTCGGGGACAATCGGCGAAACGGGCGTGTCGGAGTCGTACTATCACCTGGCGTCGTCGTACCTGTCGGTAGAGCCCCAGGCGGTGCTGGTGTCACGCGACCCGAGCCCTGCGCCCGTTGCGGTGGTCGCGACCCGCTCTGCTGGAATGGGGGCCAGGCCGCCGCGCGCCGTTCGAACGCCCACACCAGGTACATGGTAGTTTGTAGATCTTGCGGGTCGCGCAGCTCAACGTCCACCCGCAAGTACTCGGGAAGGCCACCTACGAATAGCTCCGTCTTCTGCATGGGGGAGACGTCCCGAGCTCGACACAGCAACGCCTGGAAGCGATCCGAGTACTCCTGGACCGTGGACAGGAAGGGGAGGCGTCCCAGTTCCACAAGGCGAGAACCGCGCACTGCTGGACTGAAGCGAAGGCGACACAACTCGGTGAAGCGATCCCAAGATGGCATGCCCTCATCCTGTTCTAGGGCATAGTACCACGTCTGTGCCGACCCCTTAAGATGGTACGAGGCCAGCCACATGCGATCCGAAGCTGGCGTGCGCTGCCCCCGGAAGAACTGCTCACAATGATTTAGCCAGTTCAGTGGATCCTCGGAGCCATCGTATGTGGCAAAATCTAGTTTGTAGTAGCGTGGAGGCACGCGCGCCTCAGTGCCCCCGTAGGCTGCGGTCTCCACGTCGTCGTCCTGAGGCAGCCCGTGGTACGGTGACCACGCTGCTATCGCTGCGGGTACGTGGGGGCGCAAGGGCCCCCGCCCCGGGAACAGGGGGCCGTCGCCGCCTCCTAATAGCATCCTAGGAGGCTCACCGACGGTGCTGCTGGGTAAGGAAGTCATGAGCGCCGGTCGCGGGAGTGCCTTAGAGTACACTGGTGGTGAAACCGTAGGCGCGCCCTGCGCCCAAGATGGGATGGGGGATGGGGATGGTGGGAAGCGGATCATATGGATGGGGGCTGTGGTCGGTGGTGCGGTGGATGAAGGCTCAGGGTCGATCGGCATGCCGTATTGGTAAGAAATTGGTTGCCGGGCGAGTGGAGGGAGTGGCGCAGGTGGCTGCGTGGGTGGGGGCAGTGCGGCCGGCGGTGGCTACGCTGTCAGGGATGGGTGCGGCGGCTGGGGTGGATGGGCGGCTTGTGGATTGGGGAAGGGGAGGTGGCCTGTCAGCATAGCGTTCATGGTGATCTGCATATCATGCACGGCGTGGCTGAGATCCACCAAGGACGCCGCGATCTGGGCCGGTGTGAGCGCGGGGGCGGCCTGCTGGTTGATGGCTGTGCCGGGAGGGCCGAGCGCCATGGCCTCCGAAGGTGCAGGGACCGCGGCCAGGGAGACGACCGGCGCTGCGGGCGGGCTTGAGGCCGACGACGGCTACTGTCCCGGTGACGGCGACTTGGAGGAACTCATGATCGTCGAGACCTCTCATACCAGATTGGTAGAACTACGGATTCTACCGGACAGATTGCGCAGATTGTAGGGAGGGGATTTGGTGCGACCAAGGCGGCGGCACTGGGACGCCGTCGTGATCCTGGCTGGGTTGCGCGCAGGGAGAAGATCACAGGAGACTTTGGCTCCCTCTGGGAAGCCAAAATAGATTGGAATTCTGCTTATCTTTATTCCAGAGTTTACAGATCTATATATAGAGTTGTCTCAAGTCTATCTACTAACTTTGGATAAGTATAACTATCTAGATAGAGCTGATCTAAGTCTATCTACTAACTTTGGATAAGTATAACTAACTAGATAGAGCTTATCTATTAGCTATTGGGCCTTGGGCCCCACCTGGGCAGCCTTGGCTCTATTGCGCCTAACATAGGCTTGGCCATACATAACACCGGTCTACTAGAACATAAATAAAGCAAGGAACCTATCATAGACCGGTATGCTTTTTGATCAACGGACTTACCTCCTTTGTTGAGGTCGACATGCCCGTCGGTTCCCATTGGTGTCTTTGCGGGCTTTGCGTCCTTCATCCCAAACCTCTTGAGAAGGTCTTGAGTGTACTTCGTTTGGGAGAGGAAGGTGTCATCCTTGAGTTGCTTTACTTGGAACCCAAGGAAGTAGGTCAGCTCGCCCATCATCGACATCTCAAACTTTTGAGTCATCACCCTACTAAACTCCTCACAAGACTTTTGGTTAGTAGAACCAAATATTATGTCATCGACATAAATTTGGCACACAAAAAGGTCACCATCACAAGTCTTAGTGAAAAGAGTGGGATCGGCTTTCCCAACCTTGAAAGCATTAGCAATTAAGAAATCTCTAAGGCATTCATACCATGCTCTTGGGGCTTGCTTAAGTCCATAGAGCGCCATAGAGAGCTTACACACGTGGTCGGGGTACATGTCATCCTCAAAGCCAGGGGGTTGTTCCACGTATACCTCCTCCTTGATTGGCCCGTTGAGGAAAGCGCTCTTCACATCCATTTGAAACAGCCTGAAAGAGTGGTGAGCGGCATAGGCTAATAATATTCGAATTGACTCTAGCCTAGCCACAGGAGCAAAAGTCTCCTCGAAATCCAAACCTGCGACTTGGGCATAACCTTTTGCCACAAGTCGAGCCTTGTTTCTTGTCACCACCTGTCGGCGTTTCGAGACCGGGGGGTCCCCGAGCCGACGAGTGAGTGTGCCGCGTGCCCCAGCCCAGATGGGTCGAGCGCGTGGGCAAGCGCGAAGGGGGGAAGAGCGAGGTGGCCGGAGCCGGGTCGTGAGGGAGGCGGAGATCCCGCGGCCTTCGTGTTCGTCCCGCGCCCAGGTCGGGTGCGCTTGCAGTAGGGGGTTACAAGCGTCCGCGCGGGTGAGGGGAGCGAGCGGCCCCAAGAGAGCGCCTGCCCCTGCCCTCGTTCCCGCGAGGCCAACCTTCTCTAAGAAGGCCCTGGTCCTTCCTTTTATAGGCGTAAGGAGAGGATCCAGGTGTACAAATGGGGGTGTAGCAAGGTGCTACGTGTCTAGCGGGGGAGAGCTAGTGCCCTAAGTACATGCCAAGGTGGCAGCCGGAGAGATCTTGGCACCCAGCTGGTGTGGCGTCGTGGCCGTCGGAGAAGCAATGGAGCCTGGCGGGGGGACAGCTGTCGGAGTGGTTGGGCCCTTGCTGACGTTCCCCTGCTTCCGTAAGGGAGCTGAGAACCGCCGTCGTCATGGGTCCAGCGGGGCGCCATCATTGCCTATCTGGCGGAGCTAGCCAGATGGGACGTCGGTCCTGTTTTCTGCGGCCCGAGTCGGCTCGGGGTAGGGTGATGATGGCGCTTCCTGTCGACATGGCGGACTTGTGCCCTAGGTCGGACGACGTGGAGGCTCCTCCGAAGCCGAGGTCGAGTCTGTCCTGCATGGCCGAGGCCGAGCCCGAGCTCCTGGGTCGGGCGAGGCGGAGGTCGTTCGGCAGAGGCCAGGGCGGAGTCCGAGCCCTGGGTCGGGCGAAGCGGAGTTCGTCGTCTTCCGGGGCCTTAGCCCGAGTCCGAGCCCTGGGTCGGGCGGAGCGGAGTTCGCCGTCTTCCGGGGCCTTAGCCCGAGTCCGAGCCCTGGGTCGGGCGGAGCGGAGTTCGCCGTCTTCCGGGGCCTTAGCCCGAGTCCGAGCCCTGGGTCGGGCGGAACGGAGTTTGCCGTCTTCCGGGGCCTTAGCCCGAGTCTGAGCCCTGGGTCGGGCGGAGCGGAGTTCGCCGTCTTCTGGGGCCTTAGCCCGAGTCCGAGCCCTGGGTCGGGCGGAGCTTCCTATGGCGCTTTTGGCCAAGCCTGGCCGCCCGTCAGTCTCACTCTTTGCGTTAAATGCCCCAGTGACTTGGTCGGTCGGCGCGGTGATTTAGTCAGGGTTGCTTCTTAACGAAGGCAAGGCCTCGGGCGAGCCGGAGATGCGTCTGCCGTAAAAAAGGGGGCCTCGGGCGAGACGGAAACACCTCAGGGTCGGCTGCCCTTGCCCGAGGCTAGGCTCGGGCGTGGCGTGATCAAGTCGCTCGTATGGACTGATCCCTGACTTAATCAAACCCATCAGGCCTCTGCAGCTTTATGCTGATGGGGGTTACCAGCTGAGAATTAGGCGTCTTGAGGGTACCCCTAATTATGGTCCCCGACAGTAGCCCCCGAGCCTCGAAGGGAGTGTTAGCACTCGCTTGGAGGCTTTCGTCGCACTTTTTTGCAAGGGGACCAGCCTTTGTCGGTTGCACTTTGTTCCGGTGGGTGCGCGCGAGCGCACCCGCCGGGTGTAGCCCCCGAGGCCTCGGAGGAGTGGTTTCACTCCTTCGAGGTCTTAATGCCTTGCGTAATGCTTTGGCTGGTCTAGCGGTTCCCTCATGCGAACAGGCCGTAGCCCGGGTGCACTGTCGGGGCCCAAGTTCTCGGGCTGGTATGTTGACGCTGTCAACGGTTCGGCCGGAGCCGGGTTTGCGAGAGCAGCCCCCGAGCCTCCGCACAGGGCGAGAGGACGATCAGGGACAGACTCGGCTTTTTTACATACGCCCCTACGTCGCCTTTCCGCAAGGAGGAGGGGGGAGAGCGCCATGTTACCCTCGATGGGCACCGAACATGGTGTCTCCGGTGAGTTGCAATCGGGTAATCCGAGTGGACGTCCGTGCCCCGTTCGTTGGGGGTCGGCTAGGGGCCCGGAGACACGCCCAAAAGTACCTGCGGGTGACCTGCTGGACCCGGTCCCCTGGCGACGGGGTCCGAGGGCTCGATGCCTCCCTCCGATGGGATTCCGTTACAGGATCGTTCCCGCTGGTCTCGGAAATGTCCTAGGGTACCTCGGGAGCGCAGCCCGAGCCTTGGTTATGTATCGAACGTACCCTTGGTCATCCCTCGCTCGGTGTCTGAGGCGACTGTGAACCCTTCGGGGGGCCAGCCTTCGAACCCCTGATCAGTAATGGGCACGGAGCCCGAGTAGCCTGAGGCGGTTGTGGAACCTTTCGGGGGGCCGACCTTCGAACCTCTGACCAGTAGTGGGTGTCGGGCCCACGCGATCTGAGGCGGCTGTTGAACCCTTCGGGGGGCCAGCCTTCGAACCCCTGATCAGTAAGGAGGCTCGGAGCCTAGTTCCTTCACGGGGAAGGATCCCTTTGGGGGTATTCCCTTTCCCGGTCCCTGTTGCAAGAGATAGAGAAAGAGAAAAAAGGGAAAAAGGATACGAAATTGAACGACGTGGCGTACCTTTTTTGGTGTGGTCGTGAAGGCGAAACGTCGCCAGCTGCTCCTGCCAGAAGCGCCGCCTGTCCAGCCGCGGAGTTAATGCGCCGGGGTGAGCAGTTGGCGAGGCTGCCGTTGCACGTGCGCGAGCCGTTCGAGGAACGGGTCACGGGCGTGTCGTCTTCACACCGTGAGAGGGGGTTCTCTCGCTGCCTCCGGATGGGACGTGAGCTTGGCTGATGGCGTGACCACTGCTCTCGCGCGCCTCCCACCGTCATTACTGCCGGCCCACTTTTGACCGCGTTTGACCGCTGTGTCAGGCTGGCGCTGCTGGGTCGCGCGCTGGGTCGCCTCGGGTCGCGGTATTGGTTCCGCAACCGAGGAGGTGCGGTGGTGGCGCAAGTGGTACAGTTGCTTGCATGCAGCATCCGGCGCGCCGGTCGCGCGACGCGTGGGCTTGGGCCTCCGTGCTAGCAGGTCAGGAGTCGGAGAAGCGCGTCCACTTGGCGCGGTTGCATGCCGCCTGCATGGCTGCCTCCTCCTTTCGCCCGTTGGCCTGGGCAAAAGCGGAGGGTCACTTGTAACCGCTGAGTGGTTGCGTGCGCCGTGCGCGGCGGTTCGGCTTCTTCTGCTCGGAGTCGGTCTGCATGACATGTGGGTCCCAGCCCCCGCGCCGCAGGGGAGGGCTTTGGAGGCGTGTTGGAGGAGACTTAGCCCGTGACGGTTGGGGGCGCAAGCAGGGAGAGTCGCCTTTAAAAGGAGGGCGACCCCTTCCGTAAGGCGACCATGCTTTCTTCCTCCCTTATGCATCGTGTCTTTCCACCTTTCAAGCCCCCGGATGGGGAAAACCGCCGTCTCCGTGCCTCATCGTCGGAGGACACCACTCCGTGGGAGTGGGTACCTTTCAGCCATCGTTCGGCTTCAAGGATTTTCATCACACAGCCCGGCGGCTCCCCTCCGCTGGTGATCACCCAAGACGGTGGCCTCCAGCTCCCGGATGGGGAGAGGCAAACCGGGCTGTGGTCCCGGCCCCGCCCTCAGTGTTGAGGGTGTTCGTCATCCTCGCCGGGGCGGGGAGTGAGGCGAGCCGGGGCTCGACCTCCTACGCGGGTCGGCGGACCACCTCATCTTCCAGCTTCTGGTGGTGGCAATCGCCCTTTAGCCCCATGGCGGAGACATCCTCCAGCCATGCCGGGGAAGGCGAACTGTTGCTGCCCAACTAGGATGCAACATTCCGTCTTCCTCCTCGCATTCGCGGCGAGGACGGCTGCGAGGATCTGCCGGGGTGCTTAGGGGCGTCCCGCGTTTTGCTGGTGATTCGCCCAGAGCTTGTCGCTCCACGGGCTTCCCGGGCGGGGAGGTCGTCCATACCCGTGGAGACGGAACCGGAGTTCCGTTTGTGATGGCACTTCGAGTGCCGGGTTTTTTGTTCATTTCGGCTTTCGGGGCCTGAACATATATGTAACGTCGGCACAGAGCCGTATTTTTTCCTCATTTCCGAGCACTAAGACTCGTCTGCTGATTATCTGAACCGTTTTACCAAGCATGAGTCGCCCCGTGTCAAGGTGACGAGTGAGGTATCCGTATCCCGGAGGCGTAGGAGTCCCTCGGCTCGGTCGGCCCTGTTGTCCGAGGCTCCTCTAGCTTAGTTAAAGAGACCCCTCGGCCGCTCTTCGACGAGCCGAGGCCGGGGGTAGCGATATCAGCATGAGCAGAGGCGGAGTTGGCTCGAAAATGAAACCTGGTTGGCCGGAGCCTAGCCGAGTTGTCCGTTGGCAGGATCGACGCCGGAGTTGGTCAGCCGAGGCTTCGGACCGGGCTGGTGCCCTCGGAAGGTGGTTGGCCGAGGCCCCGGAGGTGGCCGGCCGAGCCGCCCGCTCGGGCCGGATTCCCGGAGAAGTCCCTGACAGCGATTGCCCGGGCGTGGTGATGACGTCGTCCTTCGGAGCGGAGGCCCTCGGACCGCGTCGCCGTCCGCGGCTAGGTCGGGCCTCGCCGAAGGTGCCGTCGATGCCGAGGGTGTCGCTGCCCCCTTCCAGCGTCAAGACCCGAGCCTGCAGGATCAGATTGTCCTGTAGCGTGGGCCTTGTGCGACCGTCGAGGCTAGAACACACACCCTTGTCGCGTGTTAAGCTGCGTCTCTCTTCCTCTTGTTTCGTGTGTCTGGACTTTTTGTCGGTAACAGGGATGTTTGTGCGAGCGAAAGTTGCTTCTCGCGGAAGGTGAGGAGTGAGGTATCCGTATCCCGGAGGCGTGGGAGTCCCTCGGCTCAGTCGGCCTTGCCGCTTACGCGCACTTTTACTCGTCCATGAAGCCCTATCACCGGCTTGGTCGAGAAAACTCGAAGAATCGCTTCGACAGAAGGGCTTCCGAACGTAGAGACTTGTTCGATCCGCAGAGTCACCTTATCCGAACGCGAGTTACTTATCGCAGAAGGTGATGAGTGAGGTATCCGTATCCTGGAGGCGTAGGAGTCCCTCGGCTCGGTCAGCCTTGACTGCTTACGTGTACCCCGTCGTTTCCAGGACCCACTTTTCGAAGTAGTCAAAAGGCACGAAAGATATTCTGGTAAAAGAGATTTTCTGTTCGAGGAAAATTTTGACGCAGAGGGGGTTTCCCCCCTTTTAGCCCCCGAGGGAGGGTCGGGCTTTGCCGAGGCGAGGCCGACCCTTCCTTGTTGACTAAACTTTGCGTGGGTGCGAGGTATATGAACAACTTGGAAACATCTTAAGGGTAGAAGCGACGTAGCTGTTGGATGTTCCAAGCGTTGCCGTAGACCTCGCCTTGACTGTTGGCCAGCTTGTACGTTCCGGGCTTCAGAACTTTGGCGATGACGAACGGCCCCTCCCAGGGGGGCGTGAGCTTGTGCCTCCCTCGGGCGTCTTGCTGCAACCGAAGCACCAGGTCGCCCACCTGGAGGTCTCGGGGTCGGACCCCTCGGGCGTGGTAGCGTCGCAGGGACTGCTAATACCGTGCCGAGTGTAGTAAGGCCTTGTCCCGAGCCTCGTCCAGCTGGTCCAGCGAGTCTTCTCGGCTAGCTTGGTTGCTTTCATCGTTGTAGGCCCTCGTCCTCGGGGAGCCGTATTCCAGGTCAGTGGGCAAGACGGCCTCGGCCCCGTAGACCAGGAAGAACGGCGTGAAACCCGTGGCTCGGCTCGGCGTCGTCCTCAGGCTCCAGACCACCGAGGGGAGTTCCTTCATCCATCGCTTGCCGAACTTGTTGAGATCATTGTAAATCCGAGGCTTGAGCCCTTGTAGAATCATGCCGTTGGCACGTTCTACTTGCCCATTCGACATGGGATGAGCTACGGCGGCCCAGTCTACCCGGATGTTGTGATCCTCGCAAAAATCCAAGAATTTTTTGCCGGTGAACTGGGTGCCGTTGTCGGTGATGATGGAGTTCGGGACCCCGAAGCGATGGATGATGTTGGTGAAGAACGCCACCGCCTGCTCGGATCTGATGCTGTTCAGGGGTCGGACCTCGAGCCACTTGGAGAATTTGTCGACGGCGACCAGCAGGTGCGTGTAGCCCCCGGGCGCCTTCTGCAGAGGGCCGACGAGGTCCAGACCCCACACAGCGAAGGGCCAGGTGATGGGCATCGTCTGCAGAGCCTGAGCGGGCAGGTGGGTCTGCTTCGCATAGAATTGGCACCCTTCGCAGGCGCGGACAATTCTAGTGGCGTCAGCCACCGCCGTCGGCCAGTAGAAGCCTTGGCGGAAAGCGTTCCCGACGAGGGTTCGAGGTGCTGCATGATGGCCGCAAGCCCCCGAGTGTATTTCCTGCAGGAGTTCCTGACCTTCGGCGATGGAGATGCATCGCTGGAGGATGCCCGAGGGGCTACGGTGGTAGAGCTCCTTCTCATCGCCCAACAAGACGAACGACTTGGCGCGTCGCGCTACCCGCCGAGCCTCGGCTCGGTCGAGGGGCAGTTCTCCTTGGCGGAGATATTGCAGGTACGGGGTCTGCCAATCTTGATCTGGCGTGACCCCGCTCCGTTCCTCCTCGATGCGCAGTGCTTCGCCCTCGGGGGCCGAGGGTTCCTCGGGCTGAGCCGAGGATGGCTCGGGCTGGGCCGAGGCCACCTCGGACGGGGCCGAGGGCGCCTCGGGCTCGGGTGTGTCGCCGATCTTGACGGAGGGTTGGTGCAGGTCCCGGGAGAAGACGTCCGGGGGAACCGTCGTTCGCCCCGAGGCTATCTTCGCCAGCTCGTCCGCAGTCTCGTTGTAGCGCCGGGCGATGTGGTTAAGCTCGAGCCCGTAGAACTTGTCTTCCAGGCGTCGAACCTCATCACAGTAGGCCTCCATCTTCGGGTCGCGGCAGTGGGAGTTCTTCATGACTTGGTCGATGACGAGCTGCGAGTCGCCGCGAGCATCGAGGCGTCGGACCCCTAGCTCGATGGCGATTCGCAATCCGTTGATCAGAGCTTCGTACTCAGCCACATTGTTGGACGCCGGGAAATGGAGGCGGAGCACGTAGCGCAGGTGTTTCCCGAGGGGCGAGACGAAGAGCAGGCCCGCGCCGGCTCCCGTCTTCATCAGCGACCCGTCGAAAAACATGGTCCAGAGCTCCGGTTGGATCGGAGCCGTCGGCAACTGGGTGTCGACCCATTCAGCTACGAAGTCCGCCAGTACCTGGGACTTGATGGCCTTCCGAGGGGCGAACGAGATTGTCTCGCCCATGATTTCCACCGCCCACTTTGCGATCCGTCCCGAGGCTTCTCGGCACTGGATGATCTCCCCCAGGGGGAAGGATGACACCACAGTCACCGGATGAGACTCGAAGTAATGTCGCAGCTTTCGCCTCGTCAGGATCACTGCATACAGCAGCTTCTGGACTTGTGGGTAGCGGATCTTGGTCTCGGACAGCACCTCGCTGACGAAGTAAACTGGCCTCTGAATGGGCAAAGCATGCCCCTCTTCTTGCCTTTCGACCACGATCGCGGCGCTGACCACCTGAGTGGTAGCGGCGACGTAGACCAAGAGGGCTTCTCCATCAGCTGGGGGTACCAAGATGGGTGCCTGGGTGAGGAGCGCCTTCAGGTTCCCGAGAGCTTCCTCGGCCTCGGGAGTCCAAGTGAAGCACTCGGCCTTCCTTAAGAGACGGTACAGGGGCAGGCCTCTTTCGCCGAGGCGCGAGATGAAACGGCTCAGGGCCGCGAGACATCCCATGACCCTCTATACGCCTTTTAAATCCTTGACGGGCCCCATGCTTGTGATGGCTGCGATCTTCTCCGGGTTGGCTTCGATGCCCCGCTCGGAGACGATGAATCCCAAGAGCATGCCTCGGGGCACCCCGAAGACGCACTTCTCGGGATTGAGCTTGACGCCCTTCGCCTTGAGACACCGGAATGTCACTTCAAGGTCGGAGAGAAGGTCGGAGGCTTTCCTCGTCTTGACTACGATGTCATCGACGTAGGCCTCGACCGTGCGACCGATGTGTTCGCCGAACACATGGTTCATGCACCGCTGGTACGTTGCACCCGCGTTCCTCAAACCGAACGGCATGGTGACATAACAGTACATGCCGAAGGGCGTGATGAAAGAAGTCGCGAGCTGGTCGGACTCTTTCATCTTGATTTGATGATATCCTGAGTAGGCATCGAGGAAAGATAGGGTTTCGCACCCTGCTGTGGAGTCCACGATTTGATCGATGCGAGGTAGAGGGTAGGGGACCTTCGGACATGCTTTGTTGAGACCAGTGTAGTCTACACACATCCGCCATTTCCCCCCTTTCTTCCTCACAAGTACAGGGTTGGCAAGCCATTCGGGATGGAATACCTCTTTGATGAACCCTGCTGCCATCAGCTTGTGGATCTCCTCGCCTATCACCCTGCGCCTTTCCTCGTCGAATCGGCGCAGAGGCTGTCTGACCGGTCGGGCTCCGGCCCGAATATCCAGCGAGTGCTCGGCGACATCCCTCGGTATGCCGGGCATGTCCGAGGGACTCCACGCAAAGACGTCGGCGTTTGCGCGGAGAAAGTCGACGAGCACTGCTTCCTATTTGGGGTCGAGCCCAGAACCGATCCGGATCTGCTTGGAGGTGTCGCCACTGGGGTCGAGAGGGACGGCCTTAACCGTCTCCGCTGGCTCGAAGTTGCCGGCATGTCGCTTCACGTCCGGCACCTCTCGGGAGAGGTTTTCCAGGTCGGCGATGAGGGCCTCGGACTCGGCGAGGGCCTCGGCGTACTCCACGCACTCCACATCGCATTCGAACGCGTGTTTGTACGTGGGGCCGACGGTGATGACCCCATTGGGGCCCGGCATCTTGAGCTTCAGGTAGGTGTAGTTGGGGATGGCCATGAACTTCGCGTAGCATGGCCTTCCCAACACTGCGTGGTAGGTTCCTCGGAACCCGACCACCTCGAACGTCAAAGTCTCCCTTCGGAAGTTGGAGGGTGTTCCGAAGCAGACAGGAAGGTCGAGCTGTCCGAGGGGCTGGACGCGCTTCCCAGGAATGATCCCGTGGAAGGGCGCAGCGCCTGCTCGGACGGATGACAGATCGACGCGCAGGAGCCTGAGGGTCTCGGCGTAGATGATATTGAGGCAGCTGCCCCCATCCATCAGGACCTTGGTGAGCCTGACGTCGCCGATGACGGGATCGACGACGAGCGGGTACTTCCCCGGGCTCGGCACGTGGTCGGGGTGGTCATCCTGGTCGAAGGTGATGGGCTTGTCGGACCAGTCTAGGTAGACTGGCGCCGCCACCTTCACCGAGCAGACCTCCCGACGCTCTTGCTTACGATGCCGAGCCGAGGCATTCGCCGCATGCCCTCCGTAGATCATGAAGCAGTCGCGGACCTCGGGGAACTCTCCTGCTTGGTGATCTTCCTTTTTGTCGTCGTCGCGGGCCCTGCCACCCTCTGCGGGTGGCCCGGCCCGGTGGAAGTGGCGCCGAAGCATGACGCACTCCTCGAGGGTGTGCTTGATGGGCCCCTGATGGTAGGGGCACGTCTCCTTGAGTGCCTTGTCGAAGAGGTTGGCGCCTCCGGGGGGCTTCCGAGGATTCTTGTATTCGGCGGCGGCGACAAGGTCCGTGCTGGCGGCGTCGCGTTTCGCTTGCGACTTCCTCCTGCCTTTCTTCTTGGCGCCGAGCGGAGTAGACGCCTCGGGAGCATCTTCCGACGGGCGGCCCTGGGGCTGCTTGTCCTTTTGGAAGATGGCCTCGACCGCCTCCTGACCAGAGGCGAACTTGGTGGTGATGTCCATCAGCTCGCTCGCCCTGGTGGGGGTCTTGCGACCCAACTTGCTCACCAGGTCACGACAGGTGGTGCCGGCAAGGAACGCGCCGATGACATCGGAGTCGGTGATGTTGGGCAGCTCGGTGCGCTGCTTCGAGAATCGCCGGATGTAGTCCCGAAGAGACTCTCCCGGCTGTTGCCGGCAGCTTCGGAGGTCCCAGGAATTCCCGGGGCGCACGTATGTGCCCTGGAAGTTGCCGGCGAAAGCTTGGACCAGATCCTCCCAGTTGGAAATCTGCCCCGGAGGCAGGTGCTCCAACCAAGCGCGAGCAGTGTCGGAGAGGAACAGGGGGAGGTTGCGGATGATGAGGTTGTCGTCGTCCGTTCCACCCAGTTGACAGGCCAGGCGGTAGTCCGCGAGCCACAATTCCGGTCTCGTTTCCCCCGAGTACTTTGTGATAGTAGTCGGGGGTCGGAATCGGGTCGGAAACGGCGCCCGCCGAATGGCCCGGCTGAAGACCTGCGGACCGGGTGGTTCAGGCGAGGGACTCCGATCCTCCCCGCTGTCGTAGCGTCCCCCACGCCTGGGGTGATAACCTCGGCGCATCCTTTCGTCGAGGCGGGCCCGACGGTCGCGATGAGGGTGCTCGTCGCCGAGGTGGCCCGGGGCCGCAGGCGCGGTGTTGCGCGTGCGCCCGGTGTAGACCGAGGCTTCCCGCATGAGTCGGGAAGTCGCGGCACGAGGTTCCGAGGGGTACCCCTGCCTTCGGGAGGCAGAGCTCTCGGCCCACCGGGCCGCAGCGCCTTCCAGGAGATGCTTGAGCTCTCCCTGGATTCGCCGACCCTCGGTGGTTGATGACTCCGGCATCGCGCGGAGGAGCATCGCTGCGGCGGCCAGGTCCTGACCGGTTCCGCCGGATGCGGGTGGCGGTCTGTCCCTGGCATCGTTGGCGATGCGGTGCTGGAGACCTTGGGGCAGGTGACGTATTTCTCCGGCCGGGGGCTGGCCCGCCCATACCTGCCCGACGTCCCGGTGGATTGCCTCGAGCGCTCCTGCTCCCTCATCGAGCCCGGCCCGCGCCCCGCGGACTTGCTCGAGCTGTGGGTCGTGACCCCCCGCCGAAACGGGGACCACAGCTAGCTCCCGCGGGATGTCGGCGCGAGGCGCTGGCCTAGGGGGATCACCATCCTCCGGCATGCCGAGACAGCTGCCTCCGGAGGGATCCCCTAGCTCGACGTGGAAACATTCGCGGCTCGGGCCGCAGTCCTTGTCGTCAAGGCTGCGGCTGCCGTCGGAACAGTCGGAGAGGCAGTAGTTGCATGCGGTCATGAAGTCCCGCATGGCACTGGGGTTGCCAGATCCAGAGAAATCCCAGCAGATGCTGGGGTCGTCATCTTCCTCGGACCCAGAGGGTCCGTAGGTCGAGACGCCCGTCAATCGGTCCCAAGGCGACCGCACACGAAACCCAAAAGGGGTTGCACTCGCCTCAACGAGAGCGCCCGCCAGAGCGAGGTCACTAGGCGGGTTCAGGTCGAGTTGAAATGACAAAGGATGGGAATCAGCCGGTACCTTTTGGTCGACGAGGAGCGACGAAGTCACATCGGGGGCTGATCGCGCCGTCGTCCTGGGTGCGAGGGCGACGTCCTGCAGGCCCTCCGTGAGCGCGCTGGCGTTGTCCACTTGCTCGGGGTCGGCGTGTCGCGGGGGGACGGCGCTCGCCTTCGCCTCAAACGCGAGGGTGATGCCCGACGCGTCCTCTGTTGGGGCGCTGGGGATGTCGATTTGCTCGACAGCCGACTGAGCGCAGCCTCCCGCTCGGCCCTGGTTGCCCCACCTCCTCCTCCGATGGCGAGGGAGAGGATGGGGCGAGCTCGAAAGTTGTCCTTCCCCCACGCGGGAAAGACGTCGTCGATTCCGCCGCCGGCGGGCGGGCTGTCCGCCACCATTGTCGCTGTCGCGCGGCGGTGGAAGGAGTATCATGTCGTAGCTGCCGTCGAAAGACATGAACTCGAGGCTCCCGAAACGGAGCACCGTCCCGGGTTGAAGAGGTCGTTGGAGACTGCCCATCTGGAGCTTGACGGGAAACTGCTCGTCAACACGCAGCAGGCCCCTACCTGGCGCGCCAACTGTCGGCGTTTCGAGACCGGGGGGTCCCCGAGCCGACGAGTGAGTGTGCCGCGTGCCCCAGCCCAGATGGGTCGAGCGCGTGGGCGAGCGCGAAGGGGGGAAGAGCGAGGTGGCCGGAGCCGGGTCGTGAGGGAGGCGGAGATCCCGCGGCCTTCGTGTTCGTCCCGCGCCCAGGTCGGGTGCGCTTGCAGTAGGGGGTTACAAGCGTCCGCGCGGGTGAGGGGAGCGAGCGGCCCCAAGAGAGCGCCTGCCCCTGCCCTCGTTCCCGCGAGGCCAACCTTCTCTAAGAAGGCCCTGGTCCTTCCTTTTATAGGCGTAAGGAGAGGATCCAGGTGTACAAATGGGGGTGTAGCAAGGTGCTACGTGTCTAGCGGGGGAGAGCTAGTGCCCTAAGTACATGCCAAGGTGGCAGCCGGAGAGATCTTGGCACCCAGCTGGTGTGGCGTCGTGGCCGTCGGAGAAGCAATGGAGCCTGGCGGGGGGACAGCTGTCGGAGTGGTTGGGCCCTTGCTGACGTTCCCCTGCTTCCATAAGGGAGCTGAGAACCGCCGTCGTCATGGGTCCAGCGGGGCGCCATCATTGCCTATCTGGCGGAGCTAGCCAGATGGGACGTCGGTCCTGTTTTCTGCGGCCCGAGTCGGCTCGGGGTAGGGTGATGATGGCGCTTCCTGTCGACGTGGCGGACTTGTGCCCTAGGTCGGGCGACGTGGAGGCTCCTCCGAAGCCGAGGTCGAGTCTGTCCTGCATGGCCGAGGCCGAGCCCGAGCTCCTGGGTCGGGCGAGGCGGAGGTCGTTCGGCAGAGGCCAGGGCGGAGTCCGAGCCCTGGGTCGGGCGAAGCGGAGTTCGTCGTCTTCCGGGGCCTTAGCCCGAGTCCGAGCCCTGGGTCGGGCGGAGCGGAGTTCGCCGTCTTCCGAGGCCTTAGCCCGAGTCCGAGCCCTGGGTCGGGCGGAGCGGAGTTCGCCATCTTCCGGGGCCTTAGCCCGAGTCCGAGCCCTGGGTCGGGCGGAACGGAGTTCGCCGTCTTCCGGGGCCTTAGCCCGAGTCCGAGCCCTGGGTCGGGCGGAGCGGAGTTCGCCATCTTCCGGGGCCTTAGCCCGAGTCCGAGCCCTGGGTCGGGCGGAGCTTCCTGTGGCGCTTTTGGCCAAGCCTGGCCGCCCGTCAGTCTCACTCTTTGCGTTAAATGCCCTAGTGACTTGGTCGGTCGGCGCGGTGATTTAGTCAGGGTTGCTTCTTAACGAAGGCAAGGCCTCGGGCGAGCCGGAGATGCGTCTGCCGTAAAAAAGGGGGCCTCGGGCGAGACGGAAACACCTCAGGGTCGGCTGCCCTTGCCCGAGGCTAGGCTCGGGCGTGGCGTGATCGAGTCGCTCGTATGGACTGATCCCTGACTTAATCAAACCCATCAGGCCTCTGCAGCTTTATGCTGATGGGGGTTACCAGCTGAGAATTAGGCGTCTTGAGGGTACCCCTAATTATGGTCCCCGACACCACCCCATGCTCGTCTTGCTTGTTGCAGAACACCCACTTGGTTCCCACAACATTTTGCTTAGGACGTGGCACCAGGCTCCAAACTTCATTCCTCTTGAAGTTGTTGAGCTCTTCTTGCATGGCCAACACCCAGTCCGGATCCTGCAAGGCCTCTTCTACCCTGAAAGGCTCAATAGAAGAGACAAACGAGTAATGCTCACAAAAATTAGCTAGACATGAGCGAGTTGTTACTCCCTTGCTTATGTCACCCAGAATCTGATCGACGGGATGATTTCTTTGTATCGTTGCTCGGACTTGAGTTGGAGGGGCCAGTGGTGCTTCTTCCTCCATAACTTGTTCTTCTTGTGCTCCCCCTTGATTACGCGCTCCTTCTTGAGGAACCTATCTATCATCTTGAGTTGGGGGATGCACCATTGTTGAGGAAGAAGCTGGTCTTGCTCTTGTTGTTCCTGTGGTCGCACATCACCTATCGCCATCGTGCGTATTGCGGTCGTTGGAACATCATCTTCATCTACATCATCAAGATCAACTTGCTCTCTTGGAGAGCCATTAGTCTCATCAAATACAACGTCGCTAGAGGCTTCAACCAAACTCGATGATTTGTTGAAGACTCTATATGCCCTTGTATTTAAGTCATACCCTAGTAAAACCCCTTCTACTACCTTGGGAGCAAATTTAGAATTTCTACCTTCACTAGAATGTAACATTTGCTCCCAAAAACACGAAAGTATGAGACATTGGGTTTGTTACCGGTAAGTAGTTCATACGAGGTCTTCTTGATAAGGCGATGTAGGTAGAGCCGGTTTATGGCGTGGCAAGATGTATTCACAGCTTCCGACCAAAACCGCTCGGGCGTCTTGAACTCTCCAAGCATCGTCCTCGCCATGTCGATGAGCGTCCTGTTCTTCCTCTCTACCACACCATTTTGCTGTGGTGTGTAGGGAGTGGAGAACTCGTGCTTGATGCCTTCTTCTTCAAGATACTCCTCAACTTGTAGATTCTTGAACTCGGACCCGTTGTCACTTCTTATCTTTTTCACCTTGAGCTCAAATTCGTTTTGAGCCCTCCTTAGAAAGCGCTTTAGGGTCCCTTGGGTTTCTGATTTATCCTGCAAAAAGAACACCCAAGTGAAGCAGGAAAAATCATCAACAATTACTGGACCATACTTACTTCCCCCGATGCTAAGGTAGGCGACGGGTCCGAAGAGGTCCATATGTAGTAGCTCCAGTGGTCTTGATGTTGTCATCACATTCTTGTTGTGATGAGTGCTCCCCACTTGTTTTCCCGCCTGACAAGCTGCATAAGGTCTATGTTTCTCGAAATAAACATTTGTTAGTCCTAACACATGTTCTCCCTTTAGAAGTTTATGAAGGTTCTTCATCCCAACATGTGCTAGACGGCGATGCCACAGCCAGCCCATGCAAGTCTTAGCTATTAATCATGCATCTAGATCGGCCTCCTCTTTTGAAAAATCAACTAAGTAGAGTTTGCCGTCTAATACACACTTAAATGCTAATGAACCATCACTCCTTCTAAAGACAGAAACATCAATATTGGTAAATAGACAATTATAACCCATGTTACATAATTGACTCACAGACAATAAGTTGTACCCGAGCGATTCAACTAAGAACACATTAGATATAGAATGCTCGGATGAAATTGCTATCTTGCCCAAGCCTTTGACCTTGCCTTGGTTCCCATCTCCAAAAATAATCGTATCCTGGGAATCCTTGTTCTTGACGTAGGAGGTGAACATCTTCTTCTCCCCCGTCATGTGGTTTGTGCATCCGCTGTCGATAATCCAGCTTGAGCCCCCGGATGCATAAGCCTGCAAGGCAATTTACACTTGGGTTTTAGGTACCCAACTCTTGTTGGGTCCTACAAGGTTAGTCACAATAGCCTTTGGAACCCAAATACAAGTCTTGTCTCCCTTACATTTGGATCCCAATTTCCTAGCCACTACTTTTGCATTCTTACATAAAAGCGCAAATGAAGTATTGCAAGCATGGTAAATAGTAGTGGATTCATTACACACTTTCCTAGGCATATGATGCACAACATGGTTTCTCCTAGGCCTACTTCTACTGTGGACAAAAGTAGAACTCGAGGTAAACATTGCATGTGAATCAAAAACATCATGATCATAACTCCTATTATAATTGGAATGACTAGCAATTTTCCTATTATACATGAAAGCATGATTCTTTTGAATACTACTAGCCATAGGGGCCTTCCCTTTCTCCTTGGCAAGAATGGGAGCCTTTTGGCTTGTTAAGTTCTTGGCTTCCTTTCGAAAACTAAGCCCATCCTTAATTGAGGGATTTCTACCAATTATGTAGGCATCCCTAGCAAACTTTAATTTATCAAAATCAATCTTGCAAGTCTTAAGTTGAGCATTAATACTTGCCACCTCATCATTTAATTTAGAAATGGACGCAAGATGATCGTCACAAGCATCAATATCAAAATCCTTGCATCTATTGCAAATAACTACATGTTCTACACAAGATCTAGTAGTATTAGCTTCCTCTAGCTTAGCATTTAAATCATCATTCAAAATCTTTAAACTAGAGATTGATTCATGGCACACAGACAATTGAGAGGATAACATTTCATTTCTCTTAATTTCTAGAGCAAGAGATTTTTGAACGATAACAAATTTATCATGTCTTCATACAAAATATCCTCTTGCTTTTCTAAAAGTCTATCCTTTTCATTTAAAGCATCAATTAGTTCATTAATCATTTCTACTTTAGCTCTATCTAATCCTTTAAATATACTAGAGTAATCTACTTCATCATCGGAGGAATCCTCATCACTAGAAGTAGAGTACTTAGGGGAATCTCGAACACTCACCTTCTTCTCCTTGGCCATGAGGCAAGTGTAGCGTTCGTTGGGGAAGAGCGAAGATTTGTTGAAGGCCGAGGCTGCCAGTCCTTCATCGTCGAAGTCGGAAGAAGAGCAGTCCGAATCCCATTCTTTGCCAAGGTGCACCTCGCCCTTCACCTTCTTGTAAGCCTTCTTCTTCTCCCTCTTCCCATGCTTTTCTTGTTCCTAGTCATTATCATTATTGGGGCATTGTGCTATAAAATGACCAGTCTTACCACATTTAAAATAGGAGCGTTTTCTCCTTGCTTTGTTCTTGTTGGGGTACTCCTTGTGTCCTTTTAGTGTGGTCTTGAAGCGCTTGATGATTAGAGCCATCTCATCTTCGTTTAGCTCGGTAGCCTCAACTTGTGCCACCTTGCTTGGTAGCGCCTCCCTGCTGCTTGTCGCTTTGAGAGCAACAGGTTGAGGCTCGTAGACGGGAAGAGGGCCATTAAGAGCATCATCCACGTATCGCGCTTCCTTTACCATCATACGCCCGCTCACGAATTTTCCGAGTATCTCCTCGGGCGTCATTTTGGTGTACCTGGGATTTTCACGAATGAGGTTTATAAGATGGGGGTCAATTACCGTGAATGACCTTAGCATAAGTCGGACGACATCGTGGTCCATCCATCTTGTGCTTCCATAGCTTCTAATCTTGTTGACCAGGGTCTTGAGCCTGTTGTAGGTTTGCATTGGCTCCTCTCCCCTGATCATCGCAAATCTCCCTAGCTCTCCTTCCACCAACTCCATTTTGGTGATCATGGTGACGTCGTTTCCCTCATGAGATATCTTGAGGGTGTCCTAGATTTGCTTGGCGTTGTCCAAGCCGCTCACCTTGTTGTATTCATCCCTGCATAAGGAAGCTAGCAAAACAGTGGTAGCTTGTACATTCTTATGAATTTGCTCATTAATATACACAGGGTTATCCGTGCTATCGAAATGCATTCCATTTTCAACTATCTCCTAAATACTAGGATGGAGAGAAAATAAGTGACTCCAAAAAGAGTAGTCTTCTCCATCAAAATGTGGAGGTTTCCTAAGTGGAATTGATAGCAAATGAGCATTAGAATTGAATGGAATACAAGAATAATCAAATGAATAGTTTTGATTAACGAGTTTCTTTTTCGACGAGTCATCATCATCGTCGTCTCTTGGTGAAGAAGAGGAGGCGTCACTGTCATAGTAAATGATCTTCTTGATGCGCCTCTTCTTCTTCCCGTCCTTCTTCTTGTGACTCAAGCCAGAGTCAGTGGGCTTGTCGTCTCTTGGCTCATTGAAGATGGACTCCTTCTCTTTGTCGTTGACCACCATCCCCTTTCCCTTAGGATCCATCTCTTCGGGCGATTAGTCCCTTACATGAAGAGAACAGCTTCGATACCAATTGAGAGCACCTAGAGGGGGGGGGGTGAATAGGTGATCCTATAAAATTGAACACTAATAGCCACAAAACTTAGCTATGAAAGTTAGAACGGCTAAGTAGCTTGAGGCGAGCTCTTAGGAACACAGACAATCAAAGAGAGATCAATCACAAGAGATACATGATTTTATCCCGTGGTTCAGCCAAGTAACACTTGCCTACTTCCACGTTATGGCATCCCAATGGATGAGGGTTGCACTCAACCCCTTTCAAGTGATCCAATGATCAACTTGAATACCACGACTTTTCTTCCTTATATCCTTTTCCTGTTTGCAAGGAATCTCCACAAGTTGGAGCCTCTCGCCCTTACAATGATGACCACAAAGAAAGCACGAAGTAAGGTTGGGATGAGAAACACACATAAGACGCAAATCGCAGCACACCCACGCACACAAGAGAAGACTTGAGCTCAAATGACAACATAGGGAGTCCTTGACTCGAATAGAGCTCAAATCTCAAACACAACGAAACGAATGCGCGGGAACAAAGTCTGGATGCCTTAGGATGCTTTAGTGAATGCTTGTTTCACTCCTCCATGCGCCTAGGAGTCCCTTTTATAGCCCCAAGGCAGCTAGGAGCCGTCGGAGGCCAACAAGGAAGGCCATCCTTGCCTTCTATCGAGTGGCGCACCGGACAGTCACTGTAGACGGTCCGGTACCGATCTTCTTCCTTTTTGGCACAGATAACCATTGCAGCACCGGGCCGGTTGGCGCACCGGACACTGTCCGGTGCACACCAGACAGTCCGGTGCTCCCGCCAACCATTGGAGTTGCCACGCGTCGCGCAAAGATTGTGCGGCCGATCGTTGGCGCAGATGACCGTTGGCTCACTGGACAGTCCGGTGCACCACCAGACAGTCTGGTGAATTTTAGCCGTACACCGCTGATCCTCTTCCCGAGAGCGACGAGTTCGCCGCGGATGACTCACCGGATAGTCAGGTGCACCACCGGATAGTCCGGTGAATTATTGTCGTACGCCGTCGTCGAGTCCCGAGAGCGACCTGTTCACGCGGATTAGCCTGGTGCACCGGACACCACCGGACAGTCCGGTGTGCCAAGCCGAGCTGATCTTTGGCTGTACACATCCAGTCTTTTGCAATCCTTTTCTTTTCTTCTTTTCTCTGTTTCTAACACTTAGATAACTTCATTAGTATTCAAAAACAACTGTCTAAGTCTAGAAACATACCTTCTCTTTGATTTGCACTTCTATCTTCATTTAGCACATAGGAACTCAATTAAATGTGTTGGGCACTTAATCACCAAAACATAATAGAAATTGCTCCAAGGGTACATTTTCCTTTCACCTGGTGCGGCCTCGGACTGTCCGGCATGGAAAGCCAGACGGTCCGCTTAAGGGTCAGACGGTCTGGGCAGAAGCTCAAACAGTCCGACCACGCCCAGGGTCGCCGATCTGCCAAGCAGGGATGATAGTGGTCCTAGGGTGGCCCTGGACTGTCCGGCAGAGCAAGCCGGACGGTCCGCGTATGGGCCGGACGGTCCGGGCAGAAGCTCAGACGGTCCAACCGTGTTTAGGGGCGCCGATGTGCTAAGCATGGACGATGGTGGTTTTATTTGCCCTGGATATGAGTTCATCGACATATCATATAATGGTTGGGGCTGCGAATCCCCATTTGTCGCCGATGTATTAAACATAGATATCCTGTTACTAGTTTCATATGATAGAAAACTAGGAGCAACAGACTTCTCCAATGTACACGTTAATTTTCTAATTGATTCTTCTAACCCTCCAATCTGTTGTTTCATTTGATTCTGCTGATGATCTACATACTGTTTAATAGATTGGATGTCGTTGGGTTTACTTACGTTGGGGACTTGAAGTGAAGATAGAAGAGATGCGACGTCGGTCTCTCCATGTTTGACAACTTTCTAGTGGCGATCCACCGTGTATTGTGATAAGAATTTCCTTCGCTTGACGCATGTAGTCCTCGTATTGCTGTTGCTCATCGGCCGTCAAACTTTCAACAGCCGGCTTTAGGATATTGTCCGGGGAGATATCGATGTTATCTTTAGAACCGGCCATTTGAGGGCCTGATTTTTAGTAGATCTAAACACCTTTCCCTAGCGGAGTCGCCAAAAAGTGTGTTGACACCTTTTCGGATGCCAATCAATATAACGAGAACCGGTGGCGGTGCCCTCTGCACAGGCGCGGACGGTCCGCGGCCAGGGGCTAGACGGCTCGCGACCTAACGCAGGGCTCGAGTTCGCTGCCTGATGAGCCGGACGGTCCGCGCCTATAGGCCTTACGGTTCACGCGTACGCAGGGGCAACGAAGGTCGCCGTGGCGTCTGGATCTCACTCCCGGGAGGGATCCTGTCAGGGAGGAGAGATCCTAGGTGTTGTCTAGGCTCGGCAGGCCGACCTAGACTCCTCTAGTCGACGTTGAGTCGAGGAGAAGCAGAGAATTTGGGGGTAGGGAAAGGCTATCCTAGAGCTAAACTAGAACTACTCCTAATGCATAAGTAAAATGAGAAATAGACTTGATTTGATCGATTGTTGGGGGTTCCATCGACCGTAGCCCTTCATCTATATAAAGGGGAAGTCTGGATCCGCTTCAAACTGTTTCCCGAGTTAATCCCGCGGTTTTAGGTAACAAATACCGTGAGAAACTAGGAATCCTAACTGACTCTACGCACGCGTGGACCGTCCACGCCACCACCGCGGACTGTCCGGACTCAGGGCCGGACCGTCCGCGAGGCTCTTTTTAGTGTTCAACAGCCGGTTTAACCCATTTTCTTTCATGTCGTGCTTTAGATTCTTATTTTTGTGTTGTGCCGTGCCGGTCCTAATGGTCTGCCCTAAACTTTGAGGTCTAGCCGCCAGTTAGGCGGGTCTGCAGAAGCTTCTGGCCACGTCTTTTAAGGCTGCGTTTGGTTTCTTTCGGATAATAGAATCTACAGCGAGCATGTTACCCGAGAAAACACATCCGTTACTTGATTTTCAGATTTTGTTTCTGTGGACACAGAATCCAAGGTATAGAATGAGAAGTGTTTGGATCCATAATGTATTTTTAAAACTAGATTTTCAATATCTGCTTGGAACCAAACACGGCCTAAGTTTTGCACGTACGCACATGATTGTTGTCAAGATCAACTCAAATATTAGATTTTCTTCTTTTTGGCAGGAAAGTCGCACGCGTTTGGTAACTACACACATAATCTCCCGCGATTAGTTCTAATAATAACAAATAAGTAACTAACGCCCCGTTTAGATCATTGTAATTGAACTAGGTATATGCCCGTGCGTTGTTACGGAACCAATATGATTAAATACATTGATATACAAAAACACTAACTGTTATTCTATATTTTTGTTAGCCTCACTAAATTTTGAGCGGTATTGCTAAAAAAAACTGAATTTTGCTGACAACCTATATCAAGTTTCATTTGCTCATCTCTGGTGTGGTGCCAAAACCATCTCCAAGAAAGCCAACTGCCTTCACATGGTCAAGAGTTATTTCCTGAAAATTTAAAATAAAGTGAGGTACAACAAAATAAAATGGACCAAAAGTAAATAGAGCAAAAAAGGTAAATAAACTAAGTTTCATGGTATCATTGTGCCACCTGGAAATGATTCATTAATGTCTCTATAGAAGTCGTACGATCAACACCAATCTTATAGGACCGAATCAAAAAGTTTTACCTGAAGACCAGCTCATTTTGATGATTCTACCAAAACCATATGTATCAACAAGCAGACCTCTAGAAATCACAACCACCATCATCATCAAGAAAACTGATATGAAATTCATGTGAAGTAAACGACAATGAGCCAGTTGTGTACAGGTTCTTCCTACCATTATAGGTTGGTAGCTTCTCACACAACTAAGATTGCTTGTAGAGAGTCATTAAGACAATAATTTATGCATATTTGTGGGGTTCTTTTGTGGCTTTCATGTGCTTTATGGTGAAAGAAAATATGTGTACAAAGTACAGGCATATAAGTCAAGAGGCATATAAGACAAGAAGAAAAAACATGTACATGCATAGTGTTGGAAATAGTAGAATGTACCTGGGCAAGGTGAGCCCAACAGTCAAGGAAACTCTCTTCACACCTTAAACCAATGAGATGCTCATCTTCAGCACGCTTGTACTATCCAAGTGCTGAAAGAGTAAGACACTGGAAAATTGAGGAAAGGATTACAGTGTCCACATATAAAATTAACACGGGGAAAAGAAATTTGTGTGCAGTGAGATATCGGGTAATTAAGACAGTAATTTATGCATGCTACGCGATAGCACGCGTAAATCTAAAATTTTTTAGTCACGCTGGTAGCTTGGCGAGGAGTCTTGGAAGCGAAGCGCTTGTACTGGCCGCCTCGACGATGGCAAAGAACTCCTTGATCCCTTGTGCTGGTGGCACGATCAGCTCTGCAGTCAGCGTTGCCGTCGGTAACGACCGACCAGTCTTCTTCCCCACCAGATCTGACTCTAGATCGTCGAGCTCGCCATTCGTCCAGATCGATGGCGTCATCTCTCTCCTAAATTTTCCAAAAAAATAGGAGCAAAACGATGTGGTTATCACCACTCAAAATAAGCATATACGAATGTAATGAAATAGGTAGAGTAATTACAAGGTTGGCAGAGACCTATGCTATAACATATGGAGCATAATTTCCAAGGAATTGAAAGTAGTTTAGGATGGGATTCAATACTGTATTTGTTTATACTTGTGAGAGAGCAAAAAGTAATTGCATTAAAAAAACAAGGTATCTCCTGAAGAAGATCTCCCAAATCTTTCCTATTATCGTGTCCCAATGCAAGTTTAGTTTGCTGCAATTTAGTACGGACGAATCTGCCCCACTACTACCCTAGTTGGGTTTCTTAGAAGAGGTTTAGGCATTCCTGTGAGAAATCAAAGCAGTGACGATAGGCCAAGTCAGTACAACAAGGAGCCAGGGAAGAGTTCAAATTCCAATCCTGTAAAATCATGGTTCACTGAAAATAAAAAGAAACCAAGGTATTTTCAAGGGCCAGTTCATTCATCAGGCTCTAGGGACTCATCTGTAAGCTCTTCAAAAGCTCCTGCTAGTAAATATTGCGATGAGAGACATAAATAACCCTTTTTGGCAGAGACGGACATTGCTAAAAAAAGTAACAGAAGAACTGAGGTTAGACGCCTACAAAGTGGCAAGAAAGCTTCTGTATTTGGTGATGGGCATCCATACATGCAGAAGAGTATCTCATAAGCTTCATCATCCTCAACAACTACTGGAGGCATGCCAACACCGCCGCAATCAGCCCGCCTCCGCAAACCACGTCGCGAACAACGCAAAGCCCACCACAATCCCCAACGGAAACCGCCCGCCTCGCTGTAATGCCCGCCCGCCCGTGCACACCACGCCGCGAGCTCGCCGCAATCCGCCCGCAAACACCGCCGCAGTCCGTTGGTCGTGACCCCGCCACAATCCCGAGCAAGCCGTAGAAACACCCGCACATGTCGCGATCGCCGTAAACAACCGCGTGCCCTCCACGTGCCCGCCCGCCGCAAACATCGCCGCAGTCTATTGGCCGCGGGCCCAAGCAATCCGCCGTCGCAAGCACAAGCAAGCTGTTGATTGTCTATGATGGAGGTTTGGTATGCTCTCAATCCTATTCCCCCGCCTCCCTCCGCACTTGCCCTCCGCAAAAGCCGCGACCGTTCCAACCACCCGTGCATGCCGCAAACAACCGCTCCTGCCTATCTCTAATAAAGTTGCGGCCTCCCCCTGCGCACATCACAGTGACAGCGCCAACATCCATTTTGCGCATGTCGCGAACAACCACGCTCGCCCGCCTCCAATCCAGTCGCGAACATGTTAGAAATATGCCCTAGAGATAATCATAGAGATGAGCATATTTCTTTGTATCCATGATATATATATTGCTTAATTGAATATCCATGGAAGGCACCTTGTATTGATTAGCAATTATGTGAATTGTTTGTGAGATTCTTTACTTATATGGTTATTCTAAATGATGTCCCTAGTCAGAATCGATGACTAGCATATGTATTAGTTGATGACTATATTTCACAAGTCATGATCATGGAGATGTTAAACTAATAATGTGGGCGCATGTATGACATGAGGCTGGACCGACCCAACGTGAGATATTGTAATATAGTTCTCTTCTTGCAACATGAATACTATATCCTTAGACCTGAGATTGTCGCATGTTCTCAAGATGTGAATTGACTTACTTAGGGACTATCAAACGCTATCCCGTAACTGGGTAGTTATAAAGGTAGTTTTGGGTTTGTCAGGAAGCATGCTATGAGGCATGGTCAGTCAAGATGGAATTTTTCCCTCTCTTTGTGAGAGAGATATCTCTGGGCCCCTCGAGTGATTGGATCAAGAAATGCATGGTCGTGCTAGGGTTAAGAGTTAACCATTGAAAGGATTCCAATTCACAGTATCGAGAAAGAGAGGTCAGCTTAGAGCCAGACCAAATATCGTGAGACAAAGGGAACAGCATGTACGTAATGTCGCAATGGTTCGTCTGATATGATCTTTACGTACACATAGGAGTTGACATGTCTTGCTACAGGCCGCTGTCAATTATTGGACCAAGTAAGAGTACTCGGGCTATGTCTATTTGTACGTGAACCTATAGGGTCACACACTTAAGGGGAAGGAAGCCTAATTCGGATTAGATCCGAAATTAGACTGGGCTTTAGGGTTAATGATGGGCCTCGGCGTCAGAAGCCCACCACAACGCCTATATAATGAGGGGTGGGGGCGCGGTTAAGAGATAACCTAATTCGCCACCTGCAAACCTGCAGCCGCCGCTCGCCTCTCGCCCTCGCCAAGCCGCCGTCGCGAACCTAGCAGTTCGGTACGCGGCGCTTCCTCCCTGTATGTGTGGATACCTCGGAGGTGCTGCATCTGGAGCACTTGGACGAACCGTGCGAGGACGTGAAGGACGCCGGCGACTGCACGGCACTGCTCGACGCGTTCGTCTACATCGAGACGTCTTCCGCTGCTCTGCGCATCTAGTGGTAATTCCATGACCTATAACCGCAGTAGTTCTTGGTATTATGGGGTTGAAAATTTTGTTTTACGCTAGTGTAGCATCCCCGTAATCCTACAGTGGTATCAGAGCCAGGTTCTGCGTAGTTTTAGGTCTGGATCTAGGTTCATGAGATGGATCTACTTGATGCACGGTTTGATTAGATCAATTGGTAATAAAGGGTTGAAGTAGATTACATCGGATATGACTGGAGAGATCAGTCCGTCCTTCTCTGTTGTATGCGCGACTTGCTCCTACCGGCTGGAATCAGCATCGGGGCTAACTGCGTACACAACCAGCAGATTGACGTAACAGATCAACGTCATGAGTGTAATCTTCTTCGGGTCGAAAGTCTCGGATTTGGGTTGATTTGATCAACCGCATGAGATTTCCAGTGGAATTTCCATACATACGATGCATGGAATCCTGTGAGGTTTTTAGGGCGCTGCTGAAGTGGCGAACGTATAGAAACGTATAGAAACGTGTTTGTCTAAAGTGGCGATTTTCAGGGGACCGCCGTTTTTGCAGGACATCTTGTGATCGGTATGGCTATTGTGTATATGATGCATGTTAATAAATTATTCATGACCTGCGTGTCGTGACCAGGGCAATACGGCTGGAGCCACATGTATTGTCCAAATTTAATGTAATGACCTGCGTGTCAACATGTGATGATCCAAAGCGTATATGTAATTTGTTTACCAGCATACGTTAGATAGGTCTTGAAGGACTCATCACCTGGAGGATGGCATACCTATATCATGGAGATGGAGATCATCGTGATGGACAGATTATTGGAGATGGGGATCACCATGTGACAGCAAGCCATACCGAATCACAACTGTTGTGTGAATGCCATTCTTATTGTTCTACTTGTTTATATTGCATATATGTCCTTGCGTGCGATGTTATAAGTAGGACGATCCCTCATAAATGTTTAAGCTTTAATGCCTCTCCAAACCTTGCACTATCATAAGTCTTGTACAATTGGTGGTGGGTCTATGAAATTAGGGTGCCACCAGTTTTCCTTGACTAGATAGGTTTGTATCGGATACGAACTGCAGAAAGGGTTGGTTAACTTAAACAAAGTCAGCTTAATGGTTAAGGACTTTGAGGCATAAGGTTGGGAGCCGAGACATAGAGATGTCACCCAACAACAGGAGTCATATATATGATATGATTAGCAAGGAGTTGCTTACTGATCTACCTTGTCTTCTAGCGGTGATGCTAAAGCTCACTAGTAGACTTGTTAGTTGTGGGTTCTGAATCACTAAGTATCAATCGAGGGATATTGATTTTAGTGGGAGTAGACTATTAAATGTTTAATATGATTTACTCTGTCATGGATATTTTTGTCTTAGTATTTTGCATTATTTTGTTGTAGATAAATGGCACCTAGCACACCAACATTTACTTTGCGATCAATTCTTGAAAAGGATAAGTTAAATGGAACAAACTATACGGATTGGATCCGTAACCTGAGAATTGTTCTCAGGGCTGAAAAAAAGGAAGACGTTCTAGACACCCCACTACCAGAGGATCCTGGTGAAAATGCAACTGCTGCAGCTAAAACCGCTTACAAGAAAGCAATGGATACTAATCTTGAAGTGAGTTGCCTAATGCTTGCTTGCATGGAGCCTGAGCTGCAGATGCAGTTTGAGACAAACCATGAGGTACACGATATGATCGTGGCGCTCAAGGATATGTTCCAGACTCAGGCTAGGACTGAAAGGTTCAATGTGTCCAAAGCCTTTCTGGAATGCAAGCTAGCAGAAGGCGCAGCAGTTGGGCCACACGTAATCAAAATGGTTGGTTACAGTCAGAGGTTGGAGAAGCTAGGCTTCCCAATAAGCCAAGAGTTGGCCACTGACTTCATTTTGGCATCTCTTCCGCCCAGCTATGGAAACTTCATCACGAACTACCATATGCATAGGGCGGAGAGGGGCCTCAATGAACTATGTGGCATGCTGAAAACTGCAGAGGGGGACATAAAGAAAAGCGCTAGCAGCAGCGGCCATGTGATGGCGGTCCAAAACAAACCCAACTTTAAGAAGAAGGGTAAAACTCAAAAGAAGAAGGGCAAGGCAAAGGATACAGTATCCAAGCCAAATCAAAAGCCCAAGGCTGGACCAGCTGCAGATGCAGAGTGCTTTTATTGCAAAGAACTTGGTCACTGGAAAAGGAATTGCAAGCAGTACTTGGCCTCTATTAAGGATCGCGGCGGTAAGGGTACAGCCGCAGCAGGTACACTTGCTATTCACATTACAGAAATTTTTCTTGCTGATTCTTATATTAATTCTTGGGTATTTGATACCGGATCGGTTGCCCATATTTGCAATTCGATGCAGGGAATGATAAGAAGTAGAAGCGTGAAAAGAGGAGAAGTTGATTTCCGGGTAGGCAATAATGCAAGAGTTGCTGCGTTGACCGTCGGGACGATGCAACTCCACCTCCCATCAGGATTTATTTTGGAGTTAAATAATTGTTATCTAGTTCCTAGTATGAGTCGAAACATTATGTCTCCTTCATGTTTGATGAAGGATGGTTATTCATTTGCGAGTGAAAACAATGGTTGTGTGATCTCTAAGAATGGCATGTTTGTGGCTTTTGCATCCATTATGAATGGGTTATTCATTTTAAATCTTGACGATGCACCTATCTGTAATATTAGTGCTAAAAGGCCTCGGCCTAATGATTTAAGTCCTACCTACATGTGGCACTGTCGTTTGGGTCATATAAGTGAGAATCGCATGAAGAAGCTTCATTCTGATGGGCTTTTAACTTCGTTTGATTTTGAATCATATGAGACATGTGAAGCTTGCTTACTTGGTAAGATGACCAAGGCGCCCTTCACGGGTTTACCGGAGAGGACGTTAGATTTATTGGAACTCATACATACTGATGTGTGCGGACCAATGAGTACGACAGCTAGGGGAGGATTCCAATACTTCATAACCTTCACTGATGATTTTAGTAGATATGGGTATGTCTACTTAATGAAACACAAGTCTGAATCCTTAGAAAAGTTCAAAGAGTTTCAGAATGAAGTAGAAAATCAGCGTGGCAAGAAAATTAAAGCACCGCAATCAGATCGTGGTGGTGAATATTTGAGTCATGAGTTTAGCAATCATCTAAAGAGTTGTGGAATTGTTCCACAACTTACACCGCCTGGAACGCCTCAGAGGAATGGCGTGTCTGAGCGACGTAATCGGACTTTATTGGATATGGTTCGATCAATGATGAGCCAGTCGGACCTACCTTTGTCGTTTTGGGGATACGCTCTAGAAACAGCAGCCTTCACACTAAATAGGGTACCGTCTAAGTCCGTAGTTAAGACACCATATGAGATGTGGACTGGGAAGACTCCCAGTTTGTCTTTTCTGAAGATTTGGGGTTGTGAGGTTTACGTCAAGCGACTACAGTCGGATAAACTCACTCCAAAATCGGACAAGTGCATGTTCGTGGGATATCCAAAGGAAACTTTAGGATATTACTTTTACCACCGGTCAGAGGGCAAAGTGTTTGTCGCCCGGAACGGTGTGTTCTTAGAGAAAGAGTTTCTCAAAAGAGAGAAAAGTAAACAAAAGGTGTATCTTGAAGAAGTTCAGGATGAGCCAGTGGGACAAGATTCAACAAGTGATGCTAATGTAGCAGAACAAGTTGAGACGTCTATGGCAAGAGAATCACCACCACAACCACGAAGGTCAGCAAGGCTTCGCGAGGCACGAGGAGAAGTGCTATTGTTGGGCAATGGGGAAGTGTTGTTGTTAGACAACGACGAACCTGCAACATATTCAGAAGCGATGATGGACCCAGATTCCAAGAAATGGCATGTCGCCATGAGATCCGAGATAGATTCCATGGGAGAAAATCAAGTTTGGAACTTGGTTGACCCGCCTGATGGTGTTAGACCTATAGAATGCAAATGGATCTATAAGAAGAAGAAAGACATGGTGAAAGCTCTCTTGTGAGTTTTGGTGTTTGGATGACAACTCAATTAAAGGACTAACAAGTGTACTAAGTGTTGAACAGGTGCCTAAGGTAAAGCTAACAGGGTTCAACACAAGAGAACAAATGTGATGGTCCAAGAACTAGATTATGGATACATAATGGACATCACAAGTAAGATGGACATTGCATAAAGTGAGACTCGGGTGCGAAGCTCGGAGACAACTGATCAAGCCAAGGACGGAGGCAAGAGAAGCTTCGAGGTACCAAGTGCACGGGAGAAGGTCAAGGAGGCTGAGGAACCCAAAGCCAAGGGTGAAGAAGAAGGCTTGCAAAGTCAAGGGTGATCGAGTTGAGAAGAGCTATAACACACCAAGGATCACTACATAAGGACGTGACTTACAGCCAATGAGGTAACAGCTACAGTTATGTGGTGTAAGTCATAAGGCTCAAGATCAAGCTCTAAGAAGGAGATCGAGGTCACTAGAAGGAGAACAAGTGTCAAAACCAAAACTGGAAGCAGCCCAAAAGAGCTAAGTTCACCTTAATCTTTAGTTTGGGTTGTTCCTATGTTTGGAGATGTTCTATGTGACCTTTGCAGGATGTTGGAGCTAAGAAATGTCAATCTAGATCAAGTCAAGCCGACTTGATGATTTATGAGTCCAACATCAAAGCTCAAGCATGTGAAATACTATGGATGTAATAATTAAGAGAAGGTATGTTTCTAGACTTAGTACATTGGTTTTAGTGTACTAATATACTTGTCTAAGTGTTAGAAACAGAAAGAAGAAGAAAAGAAAAGAGGTGCAAAAGGCTTGGCTGTGTGCAGCCAAGGTTCTGCTCAGTCTGGGTGCACCGGACTGTCCGGTGGTGCACCGGACAGTGTCCGGTGCTCCAGGCTGGCTCGAGCGAACTGGCCGCTCTCGGGAATTCACCGGCGACGTACGGCTATAATTCACCGGACTGTCCGGTGTGCACCGGACTGTCCGGTGAGCCAACGGTCGGCAGGGCCAACGGTCGGCCGCGCGATCTGCGCGGGACACGTGGCCGAACCAACGGCTAGAAGGAGGCACCGGACTGTCCGGTGTGCACCGGACATGTCCGGTGCGCCAACGGCTCCAAGACTGCCAACGGTCGGCTTTGCCATAGAAGGAAAGAAATCGGGCACCGGACAGTGTCCGGTGTGCACCGGACTGTCCGGTGCACCACCCGACAGAAAGCTGATATTGCCTTCCAAATGAAGTCCAACGGCTCCTAGGCCCCTTGGGTCTATAAAAGGGACTCCTAGGCGCCTCCAAGAGGTGTACAAGCGCAGCCAACAAGAGTAGACTTCACTCGAATCAATTCTCACTCTCCCTCTTGTATGTAACTCTATAGTTTGTGTAGAAGGCACAGCTATAAGCCTTAAGAGAGAGGAGAAGTGCTGCTTAGAGCTAGAGCAAGGTCTTGAGCGTATCGTTACTCTGCCGGGGTGCTGCCAAGAAGTTTGTAAGCAGCCGCGGTTCTGTTGTAACCCCACTCAATAGTGAAAGGCTCTATCTGTCATATTGACAGATCTGAGCAAACGGAGGAAGGAGTTGAAAAAGACTCCAAGCCCAGGTGTGGCTAACTCCAACGAGGACTAGGCAAGCATTTCAGGCTTGGCCGAACCTCGGGATAAACCCTTGCGTCTGTGTGCTCTGTTCTATCCTGACTCTCTGCCTTACTCGTTTTTATATCTCCGCTTCAATACTTATCTGTGGTATAAGCTTGATTTGAAGTGCAGGACATTTTGAGACAGGATCTTCCATTCCGCTGCAACCTACTCGAAGAGTCTTCTCACTCCACTGCGTACTAAGTCTTCGAGTAGAGTAAGAATTTAAGTTTTAAAGTAATAAGTTTTATTCGCCTATTCACCCCCCCCTCTAGGCGACATCCAGATCCTGTTCCCGGGTCAAAGGGAACTTTCAATTGGTATCAGAGCTAGGCCTCTCCAGTGTGGGCTTAGCCGTTCGGAGATGACGATGTCGCCACAAGAGGTAACTGTAGAACTTCTTTTAGGCGATGGCTCTAATTACAAGTCTTGGTCTGTCTCTATTTATAGTGCTTTCATGAGTGTTGATCCTGATTTGAGACAGGTCTTTAATAGTAGTATTTTTCCCTCTATTATTAGTAAAAATCCTTCCAATGAAGAACTAAGATGTCTAACTCTAAATCACCATGCATGCAACATCTTAGTTGATTCCCTATCTAGAGGTGCCTATTTTGCCATCATGAGTAATGATAGTGATCTATTTGTTGATGCTCATGATTTATGGAATAGGATTAAAGAAAAATATTTTGTGGCAAACTGTGATGCTCCTACTCTCTATATTACTTGTGATACTAACCATTCAAAGGGAGAAGAACAAGAAAAATGGCACCCAAACGATGAATCCACCTCGTCGACAGGTTTGTTCTCCACTAGTGATAAATGTTTTATTGCTAACAATGATGGTGGAGACAAAAGCCATGATGAGGAAGAATATGAGGATGACAGCGAGGATGAATCTTCATCATCACAAGGTACATTTTCCTATATTGCTTCCACTGACATTAATGACAGGGAAAATGAGACCGATGATGTGGAAGAAGAGGAGATTCACCGTTTCTACAACCATCTCAACAAAGCGGACAAATCTCTCTTGGTTAAGTTGTTGAGAAGAAACAAGGAACAAGGCGAGACGCTTCTCAGGCTAGAGGAGACTCTCATCAAAACCAACGACAGCCTGGAGAAGATGACCAAAGAACATGAGGAGCTAAAGCACTCTCATGAGAATTTGGTCCAACGGTATGAATCGATTTTAATTGAGCAAAGAAATAATCATGATGTATTATCTAATGCTGCTCAACTTAAAATTGAAGATTCTATGCTTAGGAATCAAGTAGAATTGTTAAGTCATGATAACCTTGCTCTTACTGAAAAATATGACTTATTGTCCTATTATCATGATAATCTCTTGGATAGACATATCATGCTTGAAGTTGCTCATGAGGTCGTAATTACGAACTTAAATTCATGTGAACTTCATTCTTGCATAAGTACACATTTAGATAATTCATCACCATGTGCTAACCCCTGTTGTTCAAAAGAAAGCCAATGTTTGAATAAGCATCAAGCTGCAGGATCTCAAAAGAAATTGTGTGGGAACAAGAAGAAAAGACAACTGAGGAGAAGACACATTGCTCAACTCTCTCAAGATATCCACGGGTGCGTGGTGAAGAAGCTTGAGAAAGGAAAAACTGCAGCAAGTGTCAAGCTCAATAAGAAAAATGTTCCTAAAGATGAAGAAATCAACATGAGCTTGGAAAAAGGTAAAGATTCAATTAATCATGTTGTTTGCACTGACTTTCTCTCCATGTCATTCAAGTACAAAAAGGGAAAAGGAAAAAGGAGGTGTTTCAAGTGCAAGAAGTTAGGCCACCTCATCGCGTCTTGTCCGTACAAAGACAAAAATGAAGGGACAAGGAGTTGTTTTGGATGCAACAATAAGGACCACACGATCACTTCATGTCCGGTCATGAAGAATCAAGGGTGTGCATCCTCCAAGGTGACCCTCACCAAGGAAAATGACACCCAGCAAGCGTCATGTCAGGTTGAGCGACGCTTCTGCTACAAGTGTGGTGAGCAGGGTCATCTATCCAAGGTATGTAATAAAGGTAAGATTCCTAAGCAAGTGAATTTGTGTCAATCTTATTCGCGTAGGAGACCCAAATCATACACTTGTGCTAGATCTATAATGAGATCACCTAGAACTAGCACAAAGGCAATTTGGGTACCAAAGGCACATTTAGATGATCATTATGGACCCATCCCGAGATGGGTACCAAACTGTGCTAACTAGACCATGCAGGTGCCTTGAGATGGACTGGAGACCATGGGAGAGCTTAAGACGGTTATCTAAAACTCTATGCTTAAGCTATTAATTGTTTTGGTGTTTATTGACCCAAGGTTGAATTATTGTGAAACACTAATCCCATGTTCATCTCAAGTGAAATAAGGTGTATAGGTCCTAAATCATTATTGGTGTATCAAGTAAAGGACTTTGATGAGAATTTACACCTTGCTCTCCAAAGGATGGTACCCGTGTGTTTTAAGTACATAATTGCAATTTAGTATTGCTCTTAAGTTGGCTTGTTGTGCTACCTGTCTTTGGAGTAGTTATGCTTTATGATTGCCTGTGTTAAATGAATCATAATGATGTTTGCTTAATCATGACTGGTGCTATATAGGATATATCTTTTGAATCATTCATGGGTAGCTCTTTCATTTGTTATATCCACAACGATTAACTCTCTTGGTATATATGGATTAACCTGTAACTTTTTGTAAGTCATGCTATGTGCAAATATGACATTTTGTTTAGTCCATGTTCACATGATTACCCTAGTTTGGTACTGTGTGAATTTCAAATCCATGTCATGCCCTCTTGAGCTATGAGGTGCATGAGCAAAAGGAGCCCTGAATTGGTGATAACAAGTGCTCTCATAAAGGCAAAGGTATGGAAAATGGAACTGTGCAATTTTATTGAATATCGTGAAGTTCCATTGATAGTGATCATAGTTGTGTTCTTGCATTTCATTGGTAGTATCGTGGCTCAGGAGACTTATGCCTTAAAATGTTGTTCCTTTTGATGTACCTAAAGAACCTTCTTAACGATGATGTGCTTAGACATGATCATGTTGTTTTTCAATTAGTATATGTGATGCAATGATAGTTAAGTATGAAGCATGTCTAAGTTGCGTGTAAATGTTATACTTCCTGTGAGTATTCAATTGGCTTAGGTGCCACTGAGGCATGCATTGTTGTATTTAGTCAACCTTTCGTTTAGCCTTCAATTGGTGTAAAGTGGCTTTTCATTTGATATTCAAATTGGCATCTTTGTGTGATGAAAGGGATAGAGTATGCCTTGACCAAGGTATGTTGTGATCCCCTCTAGTTCTGAGGAAGCTAGAATGTGCAAAGTGCAAGTCATTCAAATACTTGATGCACAACTTGAGGGGGAGCACACATAACTTGTGTCTTTTGAGACTAACTGTTTCTTGAGCAATCTTGTACAGTCTCAAGGTGGAAAAGAGAAGATGAGCATGAAATGGAGCAATCAGGACTTGGGTACCTCTGTAAGTCAAGTAATTGGTATCTTAAGTCATGAGTAATTGTATATCTTTAGATTGCTCATGCTCTATAATATCTGGTGATAATAGATGCTTATTCTTAAATATCATGGAGCCATGATAATAAATGAACTTGCAATTGGTATCTTTCAATTGGTAGCTGTGATAGTTTGCTTCAATCGACATCTCGTGATAATCATTAGAATAGAAGTTTCTTCTTGTGCCCAATACTATAACTTGTTCTAAGTTTGGTGTCTTAGCAACAAGAAAATGTTAGGATAAAGAATCAGGCACAAGTGTGGAGAAGCTCTCGAGAGATTAAATACTTTCAAGATGGAAAGTACACTACAACATGGTAAAGGTACAAAAGGAAGTATTAATCTTTTTGCATATATGTGATAGTGCATATGTTCAATGAGTAAGGGGGAGTTTTGATAGTCGTTTTTCCTCCTTAAACACCCTGCTGTCCCTTGACATCATTCTACGTTCTTGGTTGCGTATGGTTTTTGGTGTTTGATGTCAAAGGGGGAGAAGTTGTGCATTAAAGCTTATCTCAACCTGAGAGGAAAGCTTATCCTAATGGGTGATGTGTTGTGCATTAAAGCTTATCTCAACCTGAGAGGAAAGCTTATCCTAATGGGTGATGTGTTAGTTTGAGCTTTGCCAATGCCAAGTGTGATATTCATATGTTTCTTGCAGTATTATATGTGTTGCTCATATGGACTAGTGTTTCCGCTGCGATGAATTATTTGGCTTCTATAGTGTAATAGAGAGTCATGTGGTTAATGGTGCTTTAAGATTGCTTTAAATTTAGTGTCTTAGTTTAAATTGGTATTAGTTTGAATTGGTATCTTAATGGTGAATAGTGGTAGGTTGATATTCCTGTGATATATCCACTAATTTGAATGGTGTTTAACTCTGATTATGTGCATTTGTGCGTTATAGCATCATGGTTTGATTCTTGATACAATGCATTCCAAAATTGCTAAGATATAGAAATGTTTCGAATTGCCTAAGTATGTGCAAATTGGCATCTGAGGCCAAAATTATGTTTTTGAAGTAAGCACATGTTTAGGGGGAGCATTCTATAAACTTAGAATTCAAAATTTGTGCTTCAAATCTTATTCTCATGTAAGCTTTAATTGTGTTGCCATCAATCACCAAAAAGGGGGAGATTGAAAGCTCTCTTGTGAGTTTTGGTGTTTGGATGACAACTCAATTAAAGGACTAACAAGTGTACTAAGCGTTGAACAGGTGCCTAAGGTAAAGCTAACAGGGTTCAACACAAGAGAACAAATGTGATGGTCCAAGAACTGGATTATGGATACATAATGGACATCACAAGTAAGATGGACATTGCATAAAGTGAGACTCGGGTGCGAAGCTCGGAGACAACTGATCAAGCCAAGGACGGAGGCAAGAGAAGCTTCGAGGTACCAAGTGCACGGGAGAAGGTCAAGGAGGCTGAGGAACCCAAAGCCAAGGGTGAAGAAGAAGGCTTGCAAAGTCAAGGGTGATCGAGTTGAGAAGAGCTATAACACACCAAGGATCACTACATAAGGACGTGACTTACAGCCAATGAGGTAACAGCTACAGTTATGTGGTGTAAGTCATAAGGCTCAAGATCAAGCTCTAAGAAGGAGATCGAGGTCACTAGAAGGAGAACAAGTGTCAAAACCAAAACTGGAAGCAGCCCAAAAGAGCTAAGTTCACCTTAATCTTTAGTTTGGGTTGTTCCTATGTTTGGAGATGTTCTATGTGACCTTTGCAGGATGTTGGAGCTAAGAAATGTCAATCTAGATCAAGTCAAGCCGACTTGATGATTTATGAGTCCAACATCAAAGCTCAAGCATGTGAAATACTATGGATGTAATAATTAAGAGAAGGTATGTTTCTAGACTTAGTACATTGGTTTTAGTGTACTAATATACTTGTCTAAGTGTTAGAAACAGAAAGAAGAAGAAAAGAAAAGAGGTGCAAAAGGCTTGGCTGTGTGCAGCCAAGGTTCTGCTCAGTCTGGGTGCACCGGACTGTCCGGTGGTGCACCGGACAGTGTCCGGTGCTCCAGGCTGGCTCGAGCGAACTGGCCGCTCTCGGGAATTCACCGGCGACGTACGACTATAATTCACCGGACTGTCCGGTGTGCACCGGACTGTCCGGTGAGCCAATGGTCGGCCGGGCCAACGGTCGGCCGCGCGATCTGCGCGGGACACGTGGCCGAACCAACGGCTAGAAGGAGGCACCGGACTGTCCGGTGTGCACCGGACATGTCCGGTGCGCCAACGGCTCCAAGACTGCCAACGGTCGGCTTTGCCATAGAAGGAAAGAAATCGGGCACCGGACAGTGTCCGGTGTGCACCGGACTGTCCGGTGCACCACCCGACAGAAAGCTGATATTGCCTTCCAAATGAAGTCCAACGGCTCCTAGGCCCCTTGGGTCTATAAAAGGGACTCCTAGGCGCCTCCAAGAGGTGTACAAGCGCAGCCAACAAGAGTAGACTTCACTCGAATCAATTCTCACTCTCCCTCTTGTATGTAACTCTATAGTTTGTGTAGAAGGCACAGCTATAAGCCTTAAGAGAGAGGAGAAGTGCTGCTTAGAGCTAGAGCAAGGTCTTGAGCGTATCGTTACTCTGCCGGGGTGCTGCCAAGAAGTTTGTAAGCAACCGCGGTTCTGTTGTAACCCCACTCAATAGTGAAAGGCTCTATCTGTCATATTGACAGATCTGAACAAACGGAGGAAGGAGTTGAAATAGACTCCAAGCCCAGGTGTGGCTAACTCCAACGAGGACTAGGCAAGCATTTCAGGCTTGGCCGAACCTCGGGATAAACCCTTGCGTCTGTGTGCTCTGTTCTATCCTGACTCTCTGCCTTACTCGTTTTTATATCTCCGCTTCAATACTTATCTGTGGTATAAGCTTGATTTGAAGTGCAGGACATTTTGAGACAGGATCTTCCATTCCGCTGCAACCTACTCGAAGAGTCTTCTCACTCCACTGCGTACTAAGTCTTCGAGTAGAGTAAGAATTTAAGTTTTAAAGTAATAAGTTTTATTCGCCTATTCACCCCCCCCCTCTAGGCGACATCCAGATCCTGTTCCCAGGTCAAAGGGAACTTTCACATGGATGGAAATGTTCACATCTATAAGGCTCGACTTGTTGCAAAGGGTTTTCGACAAGTTCAAGGAGTTGACTATGACGAGACATTCTCGCCAGTAGCGATGCTTAAATCTATTCGGATCATTCTAGCTATTGCCGCATATTTCGATTATGAGATTTGGCAGATGGATGTCAAAACAGCTTTCCTTAATGGAAACCTAGATGAGGACGTGTATATGATACAGCCCGAGGGTTTTGTCGATCCGATCAATGCTGGAAAGATATGCAAACTTCAGAAATCCATTTATGGGTTGAAGCAAGCATCTCGGAGTTGGAACATTCGTTTTGATGAAGTGATCAAAGGGCTTGGTTTTCATCAGAATGAAGAAGAAGCTTGTGTTTACAAGAAGGAAAGTGGGAGCGCTGTTGTATTTCTGATCTTGTATGTGGATGACATATTATTGATTGGGAATGACATTCCTATGCTGGAGTCCATCAAGGCTTCACTGAAAAAGAGTTTTTCTATGAAGGACTTAGGGGAAGCAGCATATATTTTGGGCATAAGGATCTATAGAGATAGGTCGAAGAGGCTTATAGGATTAAGTCAAGATACGTACATTGACAAGGTTTTGAAACGGTTCAACATGGAACAGTCCAAGAAAGGGTTCATACCTATGTCACATGGTAAACACCTTAGTCAGATGCAATGTCCTGCAACAGCTAATGAGCGGAAGCGCATGAGTAAGGTACCATACGCCTCAGCAATTGGTTCAATCATGTATGCCATGATAAGTACACGCCCAGATGTTTCATACGCTATAAGTGCTACGAGTAGATACCAGGCTGATCCAGGTGAGGATCACTGGACAGCGGTAAAAGGCATTCTTAAGTACTTAAGAAGGACTAAAGATATGTTCCTGGTATATGGGGGTAAGGAGGAGCTCGTTGTAACTGGTTACACCGATGCTAGCTTCCAAACTGACCCAGACGAGTTAAAATCGCAATCAGGTTTTGTGTTCACAATAAATGGTGGTGCTGTTAGTTGGAAGAGTTCCAAACAGGAGACTGTGACTGATTCTACAACAGAAGCTGAGTACATTGCAGCTTCTGAATCTGCGAAGGAAGGTGTTTGGATAAGAAAGTTCCTCGTCGAGCTTGGTGTGTTTCCTAATGCATCTAGCCCATTGAACCTCTACTGTGACAACAATGGGGCTATTGCGCAAGCTAAGGAGTCAAGGAACCACCAGAAAAACAAACACGTACTGCGGAAGTTTCACCTCATACGGGAATTCATTAGGCGGGGTGAGATAAAGATATGCAAAATACATACGGATTTGAATGTTGCTGATCCTTTGACAAAACCTCTTCCACAACCTAAGCATGAGGCACACGTGAGATCTATGGGTATTAGATATCTTCTAGATTAACTCTAGTGCAAGTGGGAGACTGTTAGAAATATGCCCTAGAGATAATCATAGAGATGAGCATATTTCTTTGTATCCATGATATATATATTGCTTAATTGAATATCCATGGAAGGCACCTTGTATTGATTAGCAATTATGTGAATTGTTTGTGAGATTCTTTACTTATATGGTTATTCTAAATGATGTCCCTAGTCAGAATCGATGACTAGCATATGTATTAGTTGATGACTATATTTCACAAGTCATGATCATGGAGATGTTAAACTAATAATGTGGGCGCATGTATGACATGAGGCTGGACCGACCCAACGTGAGATATTGTAATATAGTTCTCTTCTTGCAACATGAATACTGTATCCTTAGACCTGAGATTGTCGCATGTTCTCAAGATGTGAATTGACTTACTTAGGGACTATCAAACGCTATCCCGTAACTGGGTAGTTATAAATGTAGTTTTGGGTTTGTCAGGAAGCATGCTATGAGGCATGGTCAGTCAAGATGGAATTTGTCCCTCTCTTTGTGAGAGAGATATCTCTGGGCCCCTCGAGTGATTGGATCAAGAAATGCATGGCCGTGCTAGGGTTAAGAGTTAACCATTGAAAGGATTCCAATTCACAGTATCGAGAAAGAGAGGTCAGCTTAGAGCCAGACCAAATATCGTGAGACAAAGGGAACAACATGTACGTAATGTCGCAATGGTTCGTCTGATATGATCTTTATGTACACATAGGAGTTGACATGTCTTGCTAGAGGCCGCTGTCAATTATTGGACCAAGTAAGAGTACTCGGGCTATGTCTATTTGTACGTGAACCTATAGGGTCACACACTTAAGGGGAAGGAAGCCTAATTCGGATTAGATCCGAAATTAGACTGGGCTTTAGGGTTAATGATGGGCCTCGGCGTCAGAAGCCCACCATAACGCCTATATAATGAGGGGCGGGGGCGCGGTTAAGAGATAACCTAATTCGCCACCTGCAAACCTGCAGCCGCCGCTCGCCTCTCGCCCTCGCCAAGCCGCCGTCGCGAACCTAGCAGTTCGGTACGCGGCGCTTCCTCCCTGTACTTGTGGATACCTCGGAGGTGCTGCATCTGGAGCACTTGGACGAACCGTGTGAGGACGTGAAGGACGCCGGTGACTGCACGGCACTGCTCGACGCGTTCGTCTACATCGAGACGTCTTCCGCTGCTCTGCGCGTCTAGTGGTAATTCCATGACCTATAACCGCAGTAGTTCTTGGTATTATGGGGTTGAAAATTTTGTTTTGCGCTAGTGTAGCATCCCCGTAATCCTACAGAACAACCTTATCGTCCACGGATTTTGCCGCTGGTTCCGTCGTCGGAGCAAAGTCTCCACCTCCAACCAGTCATTCCTCACTCGCGAGGGTGAAGCAAACGGCGGCTGTGCGGGTAATACATTTCTCTCCTACTACATGGTAATGCTTTTGTATTTTCAATTTGCATCAACATGAGCACCATTAGCAACCAGGAAACGAAGAAGTTTGCAGGGTGCCTCAGCTAATAACTTTGATGGATCATGGTCATTCTGCAAAAAAACAAAGATTAATCAAAATTTTGTTATGTGATGTCGCCTGCTGAAGCAAACAACAGAACCCATTGTTAATGCAATTGGTCATCTATGCTTCAATCATTCTATTTCTGATAACCACAACATCACCAAAAAAAATTCTAGAAAGGAATCATTAGTTATGACACAACAAAAGAAACCAAAGACTGAACTTGAATTGGAAGTGGTCATCTATGCTTCAGAATGCGAAAGTAAGTCTCAAATAGAGCAGAAACTGTTTCAGACAGAATGATTGAAGTGAATGAAGTTTTTTGTATTTTTTTGTTTTTTGAAACGTCATGTAAAAGTGAGTAGAGGTAGTAACACATTTTGGCCCAAAGAAAAAAGTGCAACTCTTTGCAGATAATACAGACTATGCATAGAACAGTACCAATAATCAAATATAGAGTTTACTGAAGTACAATTTCATGTGCATATGAGGACCTTTGCAGGAACGATAAGTGCATAAAAATTTATATCATATAAGCATATTATTGACTATTATTTTTATTCTCTAATAGGCATTTCATTTGACGCCACAACCACTCCACTGTATGTATCAGAAGTCACAAGTGAAGTTATAGTAAGACAGCCCACAAAAAAACAAATACTAATGTAAGTTCCATCAGTAGATTGAATATGCTGCTCATATCACAGAAATAAATAAGAAAATTACAAGTTTATGAGTATTGAGTTCAGTGCTTTGCACTCCTGAATAATTTCATCCTCATCAAGAAGTTCTTCCAATGTAAAATTTTCTTTGTCCAGAATTGTATCCACCTGAAAAACAGCACTAAGTTAGCACAATTAAGAACCTCTCTTTAACAATAAATGAGGATGAAAAACGCAAGGGTTGAAGCTATTTGCAGTGACTACTCAAAGAATAAGAATGATTCACGTTGACAGTGGTCAAGTTTGGAAATCACTTCAAAAAAGAAATTAATTTCAGATACATATCAAGTTGTACACAAAAATAGCACTAAAACTAAATTACAGATGTCACATCATTTTTATTCCCTATATATATTGTGGCTATGCAAGTAATCCAACAAGGACATTCCCAAAAACAGAATTAATGGGAAGGGCATATTGCAATGGTACACTATGCCAGCATGAAATGCAATTCCTTTCTGGAGCAGCAGTGTACACACAAAAATTTCTGTATTCTCTCAAATGGTAAGCTGCCAAAGTCATCACTTGTAGCATCGGTATAGACTGAAACCTTGGAGGTCAAATATTTCACATTTATTCTCTTAAACATTGATGACAGTGCCATGCTGATTACCAGAAAAATTCCTGCCAATGGTTATATAAGCTTTCTTTTTGCCATGGGTCAAAACCAACAGCCCCGAGCCCCCGACAAAGAAACTACAATAAGCAGATTTGGTTGAGAATTCTCCTATAGTGGATGGTGATCAAATGTGTCAGTAGGTCGTGTATTCCTGGGTGAAGATCAATTTCTGCTATAATATCCCATAGATCGATAGAGGTATTCCATCAGGCTGTAGCTGACAGCCCCCTGATGTACCATACCCCAAGCATTACTGTCCAATGCATCCTGCACCATTCTTCTTTTGATTGCTCTCTTTGCCACATGTGTGAACGATAGATTTTCCCTGAAACCATTTATCACACCAAAAAAGTTTTCGGTTGTCATCACCTAACACAGAATAAGCTGAAATGCAGAACATGGACATAAAATTAGAGTGAACATGTAAATCTAGAGCAGCCCATGGCTGATCAGGTTGGATCTTTTTTAACCATAGCCACCTCATTCTTAGAGCCCAACCCAAAATTTCTAGGTCCAAAATTCCTAAACCACCAAGATCAAGTGGCCTTTGGACCCGACCCCAGTGTTTCATTCAACTAAATTTGGCAACTGATCCGTGAATACAGACTACTTCAGAGTTCAGAGTAACCTATATCAAGTATGATGCATATGTGTGCTTTGAACCTTGTAGATAGTATTCCTTATGTTTCCATCCTATTCAACTCAGTACCATACTAAGTTAGTAGTATGTGACAAGACTTGATTGGATAATTTGCTACCTATACTGCTGTGATTTATTGATTTACCATTTTTTCTGTAATTGTCCAACATTGGTAGAATAGATATCATAGTTTCATGCACGTTTCATGGGCACTTTTGTTATCTATGTCAGTAGTGTCATCACAAATCTTCCTGAGCTCTTTCCTCGCTACTTTGTTAACCTTGTCATTCAAAGCTCGGAATGACTGACCCTAATTGGGATACCTAATATCTTGTGCACCACTTGAGGAGTGATAGGCAAAATATTCCTAGAAAATTCTATCCTCAGGGGGTCTTCTTTGTATTCTTCATTAAAAACATCCCTAAGGCTCTGTCGTCAAGCTTATCATTTTGTAAATGTAAAAACTGACCAAACCCAATCTTAGACAATCTCCTCTTGAAACTATCAAGCAAGACACCTATTAATCTGAATATAACAGCTGGTGAGCACCTCATAGTTGAATAAAAACCCCTTTTTAATCTAGAAAACAAACTAAAAATGACTATCTATTAAAAAAAGATGTAGTGACTCGGCATTGATAACTGAACTCATAACAAGGAATGACCGGCACAAAAATAAACTGCAATAACTGAATACAATGAATTAGTAAATAAAAAAATGAGAGAGCATACATCAGTTGTAAATCTCACTATTTTCCCTTCACCTGTAGTGGAGTTGGAAAATCACTGTCATCATCAGAAATTGGAACAACTGCTTTGCCTTTTGATTTGATTTTTGAAATTACTCTGCTGACAGGAACCTTCCTAACAGCAGATCTAGTCTTCATTTGTATATCGGATGGCTTATCACTGCCAATCGTAGCCTAAAAACGTAAAAAAAATTAGAATAACTGACTACAAAAATTGTAATGTATAATATGTTATTAGAATGGTTGACTACACCTATTTTTGTCAAAAATACTCAACACACTTACAATGACTGACAACGACTAAGCATAGTTTACAATGACTAACTGCACATACAATTACAATGACTTAGCACACCAAAAAACATTCACAAATAACATTTATGAAGTCAAAAAACAAACTAATCATAAAAAAGTTCATGGTAAAAACCCTACACACAACAATGACTGACACACTAAAAAACAAATGTCTGAGTACAAAAAGGCATAAAAACACATACAAAAAACCTGCAAAAAATATGTAGTACTGCTATTCCAATTAGTTGTCACAATCTGCACACATTTCAACTGGAACCGAAGCACCAGAATGATTCCATTGAATAAAAAAACTTGCTAGGGTTCAAATTCTGAGACAGAACTGAAGCACTCACTGAATGCTCCCACCCCCTCGCTTGGATATGGCGCTGGAGATGGCCAACAAGAACAACCATTAGGCGCATTCTCACTACAGGCTCAGCAAGCGACACTGCAAGACGACGCAGTGAGAGGTAATTACTGGACACACCTGAATAAGATCTAGCTCGGTGTACTCACGCAGCGCGATCTCACGGACGTTGTCCGGATCCTTGGAGAGGCAGCTTGGCCTCCCACACGAAGTCCGCGTCCGCGGCGCCGCAGAACGCGAGGTTGAGCCGCGCGAGCCGGCATATGTTCGGCGCGCCGAGGCGGAGCAGCACCTCCGTGGTGCACAGCTCCGGGAGGTCACCCAGCCCGGCGTCGCGCGCCACCTTGCCGCCGGGCTCCGCGCCCGCGCCCATGCCGATCTCGGTGGAGGGCGGATGGGGAATCTGTGTGTCACACCCGGATTTTAGGGGTCCAAAACCCGGGCGCGAACATAATCACCAGGTGTGCTGGGACCAAGTCTCACACATATGATGAATCATGGCACAGGATCGAATGTCACATCTTTATATATAACAGGAGTTCTATACAAAATAAATAATTACATTATAAGGAGACAACGGTCCAGCAACCCAAAGTTGACTGGGAGACGACGGCCTAGACCTCTCACGAACTCATCACAGCATCCTCCATGCGCCTCATCCTGTGGTACCTGTTCTTGACCTGTGGGGGGGTGTGAGACAGCAAGAGTGAGCTCACATACGTTCATCGCTCAACAAGTTGTGGGGAATAATGTGCATGAACTCGCCAAAGGTGGGAGCTCACGTGAAGTGTAAGGCTTACCAAAGAAGATGGTTAGAGCTGAGCATTGCTTTTAAAGTTGGTCAAAATTTTATTAGCAGTTACTAAGTATAAGTAAATACCAACCTAGTTAAATAGTAGAACAAAAGTAACAACTTCACCTGCGATGCAATGCATATGACAAATTGAGTTTAAGTTCCATAATTTAATCATGTGAGGGTCCGAGCCGCTCATGACCGTGAGCACGGCTAGTATACCAGTTTTACACTCTGCAGAGGTTGCGCATCTTTACCCACAAGTCGTGTATCCCATGTCGCCAGGGTTTGCAAGGCCCTTAGACACTACCGAGGTGAATGGCTAGGGATCCACTACGAGGCCTTTACAAAGTTCCACTAGCTTCCGAAAACCCGCTACAGTTTATAGGAAGTTCCAATGCAGGAATCCCTTGCAGGACCGCCATCGCAGCAAAATCCTCCCGAGGGCCTCCCTACACTGACCACTCCCCTACTGCCCTTGCCCCTTTCGGGTAAGGTAGTCTTCCACTAGCTTTCCTAATTAATCAGCCAAGGGGTCCCATTCCTCCCTTGTGGTAGCACTGTTTTCCCGGGTGGTTCTCCATGTTCCAATTAACATAATGATCTTAACATGAACAGTAAATCACAACTGACAATAAAAGTATAATCATGAATAGTAATGTGTATCTCTATACCCAAAACCACATAAAGCGATAGCAAGTACTACCCAAAGATTCAGTGGTGAACAAGGTATAAAGATAGTCAAACTAGGGTAACCTATTGGGTCCATCAAAATTAACCTATGCAGATCATTATGATTAATTAGAACATGAGTGGGTAAAAAGAAGTGATCAAGGGCACAACTTGCCTGGGTCTTGAGATTCCAGGTACCAGGATGATCTTCAGGTGACTCGTGTTCTCACTGCTAAACGTAGCAACACAGACATACATGGTATAGGCAAAATTAACATTACACCAAACATATATGCAAAATACATATTAATAATCTACATATTGAAATAAGATCACAGGAATAAGGATTATTAATTTTGGAGTTATAGATTTTAAGTTATGGATTTCCAAAGATTCTATGTGCTTAGTACAAGATTAATTAAGATAACAATTTTAATGTGACTTTTAGGTAAAAACAGTGGCACTAAATAATAAACAATAATATTACAAAATTATAGGAATTGGAATGGATTAATTTGGACTAAATATGAATTTTCTATGAATTAAACAAATTCTAGCATTTATTTTTGTATTAAAAATCATTTTCTAATTCCTTTTTCTGGATTTTATAATATTCTGGACTGGGCGCACCATTACCAGAAAGTCCAGGGGCCAATCCATGAAAATTCCTAGACTCAGTCTACATCCACAGTGGATCGCGGGTTTGAATCGGGAAAAAGACAGGGTCTCTTTAGCAAGATTACCAGGCCGAAGGGGTATCCAGGTTTCCTGGCCGTCGGATCGGAATTGGACGCGCCAGATTAGCCACTGTTAAAATCTGAACCGGTATGCAACTTGCACCGACCGATCCGAGATCGACGCTCCCGATTTAAAGAGATCCAGAACCGGCGCTGGCCATCGATCTACCATCCGACGGTCACGATCCAAACACGCGAAGGGTTACCGAGGGCATCTAATCTGAGTCGTTAAGCGCAGGATCGACGGTCCTCAGTCGTCTCCCCAAATCGACGTTGTCGACGGCGGCACCGCCCACCCTTCACGGCGCCCTCTCGCCGGCGAGATGGCAATCCGACGCCCAAGCGCGTTATTCTAAAAATTAAATGGCGCGCCACGCAGCCGAGGGGATGGCGAACGTTGTAGAGGGGTTATTACCGGAGATTGGAGCGCAGATACTCGCGGTCGACGGGAGGGGCGGCACGGTGGTCGAACGCCAAGTCCGACGAGCAATTCCGCCCAGTCGCGATGCACAGCAACACCCGCCTGGCCACGACTACCTTCCTCGGGTTCCGAAGAAGCACCCGATCCCAGGTCCGAGGCTAGAGGGCGACCAGAAGCGAGTCTCCCCGACGGCGGCACACCCTGCTTCCGAGCTTGCGGCGGCTACGGTGTTTGTGCTCGGATGTGGGTACAAGTGGATGAGGTGAGGGGGGGGTCACGACGGTCGTCTTTTATAGCCCAGGGAGCAGCGACCCCAACCGGATTCTACGCGCCAGAGCGCGGAGTCCGCCTGCAATTGCGCGGAGGTCGTTTCTGTCGCGCGATGAAATTGGAGAAGACCGTACTGACGAGGCGGGACCACCAGACGGTGACGGAGAGGGCGTGGGCGTGGGATGGCTGACGATGCGGGCCCATGGCCAGATTCGCGCGGTGCCGAGGCAAAAGCCAACACGATCGCGAAGCTCAGGAGGATGAAGACAAGGCTGACACCCCGGTCCCAGTCGCCAGCCAAGGTGAGCCCGTGCGCGTGTGAGGCTGAGGAGTTGGGGCACGGCAACGACTGACAAGGGGCCCCACATGGCAGTGGAATAGCAGGCGCGCAGGGAGGATGGGCTGACGCGAGGATAAGTGGGCCGAAGCAAGGAGATTTGGCCCAGGTGCGTTTTTCCCTTTTTATTTTCTTTTTCTTTTATATGTTTTCTGTTTTTTGTTTTCAAATTCAATTTTAAATATTCAAACCAAATTCAAATTTTATTTTGAATTTCAGATTCCTAAAATCAAACATAATCCCGAAGGAAATTTAGACTTTATTGTTTGGATTATTTATTTATTTTTAATAAGTATATATTCTTGCCTTCCCATTCATTTTCTATTCCTTATTCCAAATTCAAATTTATACTTCTACTTTAGTTTTCAGATTTTTCAAATGTATCAATTGAAACCCCTAGGTGAATGTAAACCATACTATTGTAATATTACTAAGTTAAGTTTATTCTCCTTGTTATTTATTTCATGGGATGTATGAATGGTTTCCTTTTAAAAGAAAAATTCTTTTCTCATCATTTTCTTATTCCCTAATTTCCAAAGCATTATGATACTTTATTCATATTTTTTTTCTCTACTAATTTTGGGTCTTACAAATCCTACCCCCCTTAACAGAAATCTCGTCCTCGAGATTTGTAAGAAAAGGGATGTATACTCATATTGATCTCGGAACATATGCACAAACAAAGGAATCTCGGCATGAGGCATAATTCTTTAACAAAACATAGGGTCAATAGACCATACTATTATCACTAAAATAGTAATAATACTAACTAATAGCTAAACTAATATTTAGGTCTTACAAATAGTAAAAATATATATATATATATATGTATCTATATCTATGTTTATCTCTCTATTCTTGTTGCTCGTTGACTTCTTCACCGACTATTTCATCTTCAACTGGCTCTTCTTCTTGAATTTCAAGTTCACCGGGTTCAGCTTCTACTTCTGCATGATGGGCATATCCCCGGTTGATAGATAGGGGCTGAATCTTTCCTGCCGAGGCTTGTCCTTGCTTCATCGAAGCCGGTGTAGTGTAGGCAGCTCTGTTGGGACAGTAGTTGGCGTAGTGTCCCGGTTGTCCACACTTGAAGCATGCCCTGTTGGCGGTTGTGTTAGGAGCAACGGGTCCTGCTGGGGTGCTTGCTTTTGGAGGAGCAGTTGGTGCCTGTTGAGTTTGTTGTCCAGAACTGCCACTAGCTGGTGTACTTGGAGTGGTAGTATAGCGAGGACGGGAACTACTTCCAGCCTGCCCTTGGTTGACAGCCTTTCTTTTCTCTCCAAATATACTCCTCTTGTTCTCTACAGCAATAGCTTTGTCAAGTAGCCTTTGGAAGGATGGGAATGTGTGCGATACCAGCTGATATTGCAAGGGTCCAATCAAACCGTCCAGAAAAAGCTCCTGCTTTTGCTCATCATCCTCTACATCCCTAGGAGCATATCGAGATAACTGGATGAATTTGTCTCTATATTCACTCACGGACATACTTCCTTGTTTGAGGGAGAGAAACTCCTTTCTCTTAATCTTCATGAGTCCAGCAGGAATATGATAATTCCTGAATTGAGTGGAGAATTCTGCCCAGGTAATTGTATCGACAGCAGCATGAGCAGCGCAGTACGCATCCCACCAATCCGCAGCGGGACCAGCAAGACGACCTGATGCATAGAGTACTTTCTCTCTATCCGAGCACTGAGCTATGTTGAGCATCTTCTCTATGGACTTTAACCAGTCATCTGCTTGCAGCGGATCTGCGGAGTTGGAGAAGGTTGGTGGTTTGTGGCTCATGAATTCCCGGTGCTTGTCCCGGGGTGGAACTGGTGGTGGAGGTGGAGGCAATGGCACTTGTTGTTGTTGCTGCTGTTGAAGTTGTTGCTGCAGCTGCTGTTGTTGTACCCTTCTCTCCTGGCGTATCTCTTCCCACTCTTGGCACATTTCCCGACGGGCATCCTCTCTTTCCTGATGCATTTCCTGGCGTTCTTGCTGCATTTGGGTGCGCATATCTGCCATAGTGTCAGCCATTTGCTGCATCATCCTCATTTGAGCTGCAATTAGTGGATCGACTCCGCCTGGTGGGGGATTAGGAGGATTCATCTCTGCTGGTTGTGGTTGGGGTTGTCGATATATCCACCGAGTGTGTCGATTAGCAGGTAAATCAATTCCACCACCCCGCCTGGTATTGACCATCTAAGTTAGAAGCATATGGTAAGATAGCTTTGCAAGGGAATCATTTAGTAGACAGAATGAATAAGCTAATAGTTGGTTATGTACTGAAACTTCTTTGGCAGGGCTGGGCCAGATATTCTATGTCAAGACTAGGGTAATTAGTTGTACGAGGTGAATGTCCAAAGGTAAGATAGAATATGTCAAGATGAGATAGATACATTTTAATGGAGGATAATCTAAGTTGCTTAGTTTTCTTATGAATTCTATTTATGCCTATACGTATATGCAGATGTAATTGTGGGCATCACTCCACAACCCATCACACTCAATCAAAAATCCAAATCAGACAAATATCATAAGAACAAACATTCAAATACATAGACACTTATAAAAATAGTTTTGTTTTTGTTCCTAGGATTAGGTCTCCTATTCCTAAATGTTACTTTGGGCTCTGGATTTCAAAGTGTGAAATCCACATTTGTTTTTAGAATGAAAAGGTAAGAATAATCAGAGTAAAGCGGAAATAGATGAGAAAAGATTAAGAAAAGTTTAGAAAAGAATCAGAGTAAGGTGAGTAGACAATGGTTGTCTAGTTCTATCTAGGTTTCGTCCTACAGTCAACATTCCTCTGATACCACTTCTGTCACACCCGGATTTTAGGGGTCCAAAACCCGGGCGCGAACATAATCACCAGGTGTGCTGGGACCAAGTCTCACACATATGATGAATCATGGCACAGGATCGAATGTCACATCTTTATATATAACAGGAGTTCTATACAAAATAAATAATTACATTATAAGGAGACAACGGTCCAGCAACCCAAAGTTGACTGGGAGACGACGGCCTAGACCTCTCACGAACTCATCACAGCATCCTCCATGCGCCTCATCCTGTGGTACCTGTTCTTGACCTGTGGGGGGGTGTGAGACAGCAAGAGTGAGCTCACATACGTTCATCGCTCAACAAGTTGTGGGGAATAATGTGCATGAACTCGCCAAAGGTGGGAGCTCACGTGAAGTGTAAGGCTTACCAAAGAAGATGGTTAGAGCTGAGCATTGCTTTTAAAGTTGGTCAAAATTTTATTAGCAGTTACTAAGTATAAGTAAATACCAACCTAGTTAAATAGTAGAACAAAAGTAACAACTTCACCTGCGATGCAATGCATATGACAAATTGAGTTTAAGTTCCATAATTTAATCATGTGAGGGTCCGAGCCGCTCATGACCGTGAGCACGGCTAGTATACCAGTTTTACACTCTGCAGAGGTTGCGCATCTTTACCCACAAGTCGTGTATCCCATGTCGCCAGGGTTTGCAAGGCCCTTAGACACTACCGAGGTGAATGGCTAGGGATCCACTATGAGGCCTTTACAAAGTTCCACTAGCTTCCGAAAACCCGCTACAGTTTATAGGAAGTTCCAATGCAGGAATCCCTTGCAGGACCGCCATCGCAGCAAAATCCTCCCGAGGGCCTCCCTACACTGACCACTCCCCTACTGCCCTTGCCCCTTTCGGGTAAGGTAGTCTTCCACTAGCTTTCCTAATTAATCAGCCAAGGGGTCCCATTCCTCCCTTGTGGTAGCACTGTTTTCCCGGGTGGTTCTCCATGTTCCAATTAACATAATGATCTTAACATGAACAGTAAATCACAACTGACAATAAAAGTATAATCATGAATAGTAATGTGTATCTCTATACCCAAAACCACATAAAGCGATAGCAAGTACTACCCAAAGATTCAGTGGTGAACAAGGTATAAAGATAGTCAAACTAGGGTAACCTATTGGCCGGGTCCATCAAAATTAACCTATGCAGATCATTATGATTAATTAGAACATGAGTGGGTAAAAAGAAGTGATCAAGGGCACAACTTGCCTGGGTCTTGAGATTCCAGGTACCAGGATGATCTTCAGGTGACTCGTGTTCTCACTGCTAAACGTAGCAACACAGACATACATGGTATAGGCAAAATTAACATTACACCAAACATATATGCAAAATACATATTAATAATCTACATATTGAAATAAGATCACAGGAATAAGGATTATTAATTTTGGAGTTATAGATTTTAAGTTATGGATTTCCAAAGATTCTATGTGCTTAGTACAAGATTAATTAAGATAACAATTTTAATGTGACTTTTAGGTAAAAACAGTGGCACTAAATAATAAACAATAATATTACAAAATTATAGGAATTGGAATGGATTAATTTGGACTAAATATGAATTTTCTATGAATTAAACAAATTCTAGCATTTATTTTTGTATTAAAAATCATTTTCTAATTCCTTTTTCTGGATTTTATAATATTCTGGACTGGGCGCACCATTACCAGAAAGTCCAGGGGCCAATCCATGAAAATTCCTAGACTCAGTCTACATCCACAGTGGATCGCGGGTTTGAATCGGGAAAAAGACAGGGTCTCTTTAGCAAGATTACCAGGCCGAAGGGGTATCCAGGTTTCCTGGCCGTCGGATCGGAATTGGACGCGCCAGATTAGCCACTGTTAAAATCTGAACCGGTATGCAACTTGCACCGACCGATCCGAGATCGACGCTCCCGATTTAAAGAGATCCAGAACCGGCGCTGGCCATCGATCTACCATCCGACGGTCACGATCCAAACACGCGAAGGGTTACCGAGGGCATCTAATCTGAGTCGTTAAGTGCAGGATCGACGGTCCTCAGTCGTCTCCCCAAATCGACGCTGTCGACGGCGGCGCCGCCCACCCTTCACGGCGCCCTCTCGCCGGCGAGATGGCAATCCGACGCCCAAGCGCGTTATTCTAAAAATTAAATGGCGCGCCACGCAGCCGAGGGGATGGCGAACGTTGCAGAGGGGTTATTACCGGAGATTGGAGCGCAGATACTCGCGGTCGACGGGAGGGGCGGCACGGTGGTCGAACGCCAAGTCCGACGAGCAATTCCGCCCAGTCGCGATGCACAGCAACACCCGCCTGGCCACGACTACCTTCCTCGGGTTCCGAAGAAGCACCCGATCCCAGGTCCGAGGCTAGAGGGCGACCAGAAGCGAGTCTCCCCGACGGCGGCACACCCTGCTTCCGAGCTTGCGGCGGCTACGGTGTTTGTGCTCGGATGTGGGTACAAGTGGATGAGGTGAGGGGGGGGGGTCACGACGGTCGTCTTTTATAGCCCAGGGAGCAGCGACCCCAACCGGATTCTACGCGCCAGAGCGCGGAGTCCGCCTGCAATTGCGCGGAGGTCGTTTCTGTCGCGCGATGAAATTGGAGAAGACCGTACTGACGAGGCGAGACCACCAGACGGTGACGGAGAGGGCGTGAGCGTGGGATGGCTGACGATGCGGGCCCATGGCCAGATTCGCGCGGTGCCGAGGCAAAAGCCAACACGATCGCGAAGCTCAGGAGGATGAAGACAAGGCTGACACCCCGGTCCCAGTCGCCAGCCAAGGTGAGCCCGTGCGCGTGTGAGGCTGAGGAGTTGGGGCACGGCAACGACTGACAAGGGGCCCCACATGGCAGTGGAATAGCAGGCGCGCAGGGAGGATGGGCTGACGCGAGGATAAGTGGGCCGAAGCAAGGAGATTTGGCCCAGGTGCGTTTTTCCCTTTTTATTTTCTTTTTCTTTTATATGTTTTCTGTTTTTTGTTTTCAAATTCAATTTTAAATATTCAAACCAAATTCAAATTTTATTTTGAATTTCAGATTCCTAAAATCAAACATAATCCCGAAGGAAATTTAGACTTTATTGTTTGGATTATTTATTTATTTTTAATAAGTATATATTCTTGCCTTCCCATTCATTTTCTATTCCTTATTCCAAATTCAAATTTATACTTCTACTTTAGTTTTCAGATTTTTCAAATGTATCAATTGAAACCCCTAGGTGAATGTAAACCATACTATTGTAATATTACTAAGTTAAGTTTATTCTCCTTGTTATTTATTTCATGGGATGTATGAATGGTTTCCTTTTAAAAGAAAAATTCTTTTCTCATCATTTTCTTATTCCCTAATTTCCAAAGCATTATGATACTTTATTCATATTTTTTTTTCTCTACTAATTTTGGGTCTTACACTGTGGATCCCGGCGGAGGGCGAAGAAAACCTTGGAGAGCAGGGAAGCGGACGCGATTCGCGGATGGAGAAAATTGATCTGTTATTTTTGTAGAGTGCACATGTAAGAGATAACTCAACATTTTGAAGACGTCAAACTATAAAAGCAGGCACATCTATTAGCCTGTTGGTACTCACAAAAAAGTTAATCGTGAGATGCTAGAAATTTTGACATTCATAGAATAAATAAAGTCTAAATAAATGTGCCTTACTAACCATGGGATACATAAGAACATAGAATAGAATTGCAAGTGATCGAACTTGAGGATTCTAACCTTCCATTCCCGAGTGGAATAACAGCAGCATGCTGACGCGACATAAACTGATGGTCCAACATGAAGTCAGAAGCAAGAATTCGCCTCCCGAATAGATTCCTCATGTTTTGTAGATTGATCCTATCAAAGACCTCCCCATCTTTCACCACATCAAGATAGTAGACCCCTGAGCGTGGCTCAATCGCCTAGTCTGGAGGTTGCCACGTTGACTGCCCTCCACCGACCTGTGTCCCAACATGCCCGGGAGCATCACCATCTTGCCCAGCCACCCTTGAGCTGGTGCCTTTGCGGACTTTGGAGATTCTAACCTGGCAAAAAATTAGAATTTTGTGGCGGCGTCAATAGAGACAGTGCTTTAGTTGTTCCTGCAGCTGCAGGTGCCTTCTTGGTGCCTGTCTTGGACTTCACTGAGAAGGGCTCCAAGGCTTGTGCCTTCTCGAAGCGGTCAAGGCCCCCACGATACATCTTCCTACACCTCTAATCCACCAGCTCTTTGATTCTCATCTTTATCACTCCAAATCTAGTCGCTTATGCACTTGTGTACTTTAATACTGTAGACAAACAAAGGATATTGTGCTTACTGTTGATCAAATAAAATAAATTAGAAACAGAAACAGAAAGGATTTGCAACCAAAATTAGGTGATGTTTGTATAATGGGATATGAGGGGCTAGACATAGGGATGGAAAGCTCACCCGTTGCTTGGTTCATATGGAAGGAGGGGGAAAGGGAAATTTGGACCTCTTGTCCCACCAATTCTATCCCGTCAGGAGGGTGGATCATGCTGAGGTCTGAACTAAGGTACCTAACACAAAAAGATCAATAGCTGAAACTTGAAAGGACCATAGGATGGCAATACACACTCTGTTCCTGCCAAATCATTTGTGGAACTATTAGCTGTTGAGACAATGCGAACAGACCTGACTACTGATAAAGTCACTATTATGCACCCCAACATTATTTGTTTGTAATTGGCCTAAGAAAACATGTACCTAAATTATCTTCATTAATGCATAACCTCGAATTAATGTTTAATAGTTTAGAAATCCCAAAGTTATTAACGTGCCAAAATAGGTGAAATGCATGTAAGTGTAAAGGTATGTAATCCCATCCAACACAAGCATCAGAACTTAGCCCTCAATCCCTCATGATGTAGACGACCAAACATGGAGCCGCTTTAGTAAGATGCTCCTCATGCTAACATTAATAGGAACAGCTGAAACCCCATTCCAGCCTCTGCACACGAACGAACCAACACTACTACAGGTATCCTCTATACAGGCGGTCCGGTTAGCCTCTACACAGGCGGTTCCAGGAACCGCTTGTGGTGCACCGCCTGTGATGTAAAACAACATCACAGGCGGTCAATCAAAAACCGCCTGTGATAGACACACATCACAGGCGGTCCAGTTTAAAAGAACCGCCTGTGATAGTCACACATCACAGGCGGTCCGGTTTAAAAGAACCGCCTGTGATAGAGACACATCACAGGCGGTTTTAATTATAAGCCGCCTGTATTTCCCAGATTCATATACAGAAGCAGATTCATATATATTTTCCAGATTCATATACAGAAACAGAATTAATAACAGATTCAAACACAGATTCAAACACATATTCATCATACAAAGATTCAAACAAGTTCTATAGCAGGTTCCATACACAGATTCATCCACATATATATCAAGTTCCATCATACACAGATTTATACACATCAAGTTGCATAACAACTCAACATCTCAAAGTTCCATAGACAACTAAACATCTAAAGTTCCTAACTAAAGACCTAAACACTGTGTGATATTGTGTACAAACTTAGTTCTGGGAATTTTTGCAAATTTCCATTTACATTGTAGAATAGCCCTTGTTGATGAAGAACTTCACGGCGCATAAAGTAAAGCAAGTCTCTTACAACCTTAGCCACGCCGGTGGAAACCATATCTCTTTCTAACCATTCAGCATTGATCTTAGATTTAGGAACCTGCAATGAAAGCAAAAAGCAATCGGTGCTAAGAGTAATGTGATGAGCAACAATATAACATAAAAATTGCAATATAGACAATGATAGCGAACTTACATCCTCACGATTGACACGACACCATTCGCATACATAATAACCGCACAGGACAGTACCCGGAGGTTGTTTGTCACCATATGGAAATAATGATATTGACAAATTAGGCTTGTCCTCTGGATGTTCGCCGCCAAGATCTTTCCAATAAAAACGGTATGCACTACATATAAGAATAGCATTGTGAGATTAAGAATACATTTGTTAAGTTGTAATAAGTACAAGTGTGCAATAATAATCATACTTCTCTAAAATCTTCAAGAAGTCATTATACGTAGCCTTTTCCATTCTCAGTGAGTCGAAGACCACGACTTTACCATCCTTTGGCCAGATCATGATACAAATGTAGTGGTCACTATATAGACATAGACGAAAACACATGTTAATATCACGATTGCCATAATTTATAGTTCAAAATTAAACCATGTCGATAACTTACTTAAAGTGGTGCGGAGCTATTATTAAGTCCTTGCCATGTTGTACATGATTATACATGGCTCGTCCAATGTATGCCGACATTACCTTCATTTTCTTTCTCTGATTCTGTTTGACGGCTTTCTCAAATTCAGCATCGTCCAAGTCTTTGTATTCTTCTCCTTGCCTCCGAGCAACTACTTTGTAGCGAGCTTGGGATATCATCAACGGGTCAAGAAACCCTGTCTTAAGTTGTTTCTTCTTATCATCCATGTATTGCATCCTACGTGTAATAGTGTTAATCGTTAGACTCTCGTTTATGTGTGCGTGTACAAAACTAACAAATATGAAAGTTTAGAGGTACTTACAAGCAAAAGAGGGTTAAGTAGTTGGTTTCCATCCTTTGTCGGTGGTACAACGACCAGAGATCGTCAAAGAATAAATGCCGCACAGGATTTATATGATCATTGCTCCAAAATGCATCTTCTGGCACAACAAATGTGAATTCCTCGAGTTTGTATTTGTTGCTAGCCACCATGTACCACTCATGCATTCTAATCTCCGGAGTAGACAACTTAGAAAGTTGCACCGTCGTTAAGAACGGCCTCCCATTCACAAATTTAGGAGGAACATCCTCCTTCTTGTATACCGAGATATTGGTTTTAAGACGTAATGATTCTCGAGTATGAATCATTCCATCTTCTTCCCATACTTCGAAATTGTCTATTTGGGCCGACCGTGTGCCTACTCCATGAGATGCTGATACTGCTTTTGATTGATTAGTCATAACTCTCTGCAATTTATGCAGGTAGCGTGCCACTGATTCTGACGGTTTCTTGACATCGTCTGTGGCGATTCGCTTATGAATTTTCTTTGAAATAGTTGGCCCTTCAACATTGGTGCCAACCTTTGGTTCCTTTTTTATGTTGACGTCGACATTCTGAGGAACAATTTTGTCTACGTCCCCCTCGTCGAGTTCCTTCGCAAGAGGCGATATGATTGTTTCAACGATTTTTTGGAGGTCGGTGTCATATCTTCCTGCACCATGGGGTGTGGAATGATCGAACTAGCTTTTTGTTGCATTGGTGTTGAATTCGGCTCATCACCAAACTTGATGTCGCGTCGATGCCAAAGAACCAACTCGTTCATTGCCTCCTGCAAAGTTATGATCCCCTCAACTGGAAAATCTATCTCCCAATCTTCACAACCACTGTTTGTGATTTCTAGAACTTGGACCACAGCATAGTGTGGCGGGACAGGATTGTCCTTGTAGTTAACAAGTCCTGGTTTTACCAAACCAGTAGCAGCTTGCTTTGTTTTTGTCCCAGATCGATTGATTGGAATATGAAGATAGCAAGGCTTGTCCTCAACAATATCGTCTACAGGGTACTTGGTCAAGTCTTGCATAGATCCAACGCTGCTAGGGACTATAGGTGGACTCATGTGGCTTGGCTTGAGTTCAAATGATATGCATTCTGTTTTCTTCATTTTGTTCATCACGTCATTAATAGCCTTTTGTACCCTTTCATCAATAGTCTCTTCAAGGGTCCTTTTCGACTTCTCGTGTTTCCTATATGACGACGCATACTCTGGAAACGCCTCTCTCCAGGAAATCTTAGAAGAGATTCCCCGAGCCCGTCCAGTGTGTTTAGGATTGCCTAGTGCTGCAGTTAGTATGTCATTCTCCCTCCGAGGCTTAAATTCTCCTTTTTTTCTCTTATCTGCATATTCTTGAATTTTTGTCGAAACTTCGCCTACCAATTCTGGATGCAAAAGTTTGCCGTCCTCACTCAAACCTGCTCGACCTAAGATCCAACGAATAGCTCTCTCATCGATATCTTTTAATATTGGGTCCAAAGTGCCGTTAGTTATAGCTTCCTTGATAATCTTGTTCCACTGCACAACTTTATGGTGATATCCGCTTGACCCCAGGCGATGGGGGTGTTTGTTCATCTTCGCTCTCTGAGAATTAGTTTCGCCCAGTTCTTTGGCCTTCAGTTCGGTCTTCTGACGAACAAATTCCTCCCACTGAGCTTGAGTGATTTTCCCCATTTTCTTGGGCGGAGGAACCTTATTCTTCTTAACAAAGTCCCTATTCATCTCGGCCTTCCACCCACGAAACATCTTGGCCATAGCAGAGAGCATCGACTTCCTTACTGCATCCTCTGTGCCTTTTGGGAACTTGAATGACTCAGACAACTTAGCCCATAGCTTGTTGCGGGTGTCTTCATCTAAATCCTTCCATTTTTGAAGTGTGATTGGCACTATATCTCTAACAGTAGCCCCGCAGGAATTTCGAAACTTTGTAACCACGTCAAGTGGTTCTTCAGGAAACCCCTCTGCATTTAGTTTTGTTACATACATAACTGCACCTTCTTTCATCTGATTTGGACCTCGTCGCCCTCGTTTCCGCTTATGTGAAACGGATGATTCAGGCATCGGAGCATCCTCCGTGTTTCGTGTAGAAGATGCATCCTCTTTCTTCTGTTCATTTGAAATCTATATAGTGAAAAAATTAATGGCCTTTCATATATGAACATTATTTTACAATATAGTCGGCATATTTCTATTTACCTCTTCATCATTGGGAATATAGTCGGCATCAAGCTCGTCTGATGTTTTTTTCTTCCTTGGAGGTATAGGAGTACAAGGATTGTCGTCACTAGAACTATCCTCCCCGCTCCCTTCACCGGAGCTGCTCGTTGTCTGCCATTCAAGTTTGGTCGCGTCTTCATCAACTTTGTTAGACGCACCGGTGTAGACCACATCCATACTAGGCTGCTCGTTGTCTGCCATTCAAGCTGGTTCCATCGATAAAGGGATATACTGTTAGTCTGATATACTGGTTCCATCAATAAGGGAACTTGGAGAAAAGGTGATTCAAAATAAATCGAGCCCAAACCCCCTACGGGGCAGGATCGGGTCGGGAAGCAAGCTCGCAGATAGAAGGGCACTTTCCAATGCAGTTAGACAGAGAAGGCATGGCTGTGATGTTATAATGCTGAAGGACCCCAAGAAGAGATTATGCCCTATAGTCTACCACCTCTCGTTATTTGTGGGCTTCACCGAGGGCGGGAAACATTTGGTGACATCAAACGACCTTCGGGCTGGGGACGTCTGCGAGCTTGTTAAGGGGCCAGACGATGGTGAGCCGGTGTACTCTGTCCGGATGTGTGGTCACAAAATTTAAAGCCGCCCCGGCTTCATCTGTGCGCTTCTCTTCTCTTATGTTGGCTACTAAGATCACTTAGCACCCCACCTAAGAGAAGAGAAGCACACACATGCAGCCGGGGCAGCTTTAAATTTTGTGACCACACATCCGGACATAGTACACCGGCTCAACATCGTCTGGCCTCTTAACAAGCTCGCAGACGTCTTCAGCCCGAAGGTCGTTTGCTATCACCAAATGTTTCCAGCCATCGGTGAAGCCCACAAATAACGGGAGGTGGTAGACTACAGGGCTTAATCTCTTCTTGGGGTCCTTCAGCATTATAACATCACAGCCATGCTGAAGGACCCCAAGAAGAGATTAAGCCCTGTAGGACCCCAAGAAGAGATTAAGCCCTGTAGTCTACCACCTCCCGTTATTTGTGGGCTTCACCGAGGGCGGGAAACATTTGGTGACATCAAACGACCTTCGGGCTGGGGACGTCTGCGAGCTTGTTAAGGGGCCAGACGATGGTGAGCCGGTGTACTCTGTCCGGATGTGTGGTCACAAAATTTAAAGCCGCCCCGGCTTCATCTGTGCGCTTCTCTTCTCTTATGTCGGCTACTAAGATCACTTAGCACCCCACCTAAGAGAAGAGAAGCACACACATGCAGCCGGGGCAGCTTTTAATTTTGTGACCACACATCCGGACATAGTACACCGGCTCAACATCGTCTGGCCTCTTAACAAGCTCGCAGACGTCTTCAGCCCGAAGGTCGTTTGCTATCACCAAATGTTTCCAGCCATCGGTGAAGCCCACAAATAACGGGAGGTGGTAGACTACAGGGTTTAATCTCTTCTTGGGTCCTTCAGCATTATAACATCACAGCCATGCTGAAGGACCCCAAGAAGAGATTAAGCCCTGTAGGACCCCAAGAAGAGATTAAGCCCTGTAGTCTACCACCTCCCGTTATTTGTGGGCTTCACCGAGGGCGGGAAACATTTGGTGACATCAAACGACCTTCGGGCTGGGGACGTCTGCGAGCTTGTTAAGGGGCCAGACGATGGTGAGCCGGTGTACTCTGTCCGGATGTGTGGTCACAAAATTTAAAGCCGCCCCGGCTTCATCTGTGCGCTTCTCTTCTCTTATGTCGGCTACTAAGATCACTTAGCACCCCACCTAAGAGAAGAGAAGCGCACACATGCAGCCGGGGCAGCTTTAAATTTTGTGACCACACATCCGGACATAGTACATCGGCTCACCATCGTCTGGCCCCTTAACAAGCTCGCAGACGTCTTCAACCCTAAGGTCGTTTGCTATCACCAAATATTTCCAGCCATCGGTGAAGCCCACAAATAACGGGAGGTGGTAGACTACAGGACTTAATCTCTTCTTGGGGTCCGCCGATTCAGGCATTCTGCCGATGCCATTCTCCATATAAGTCCCAAACAGAGAATAGGGATGAGGTAGTCAAGATTGTAGGCGCTAGTGCTCAACTACTAGCATCTATAGATATGGACACAAGTCCAAATTTGGTGCTACTCGGCACCATCGATATCACTAGAAAAAAAATACATCAAAGAGATCCACTTCCCAATAGTACTCGAAGATAGTTCATTGACTTGACACTCTCTAAGAGGTTCATACAAAATACATTCTCTCTAAGAGTGAAACCTACGATACTCATATCGTGTTGTTTAGGACTAAACATCAACAACCCCTTGACTGGTCGCTATCATACTCAATTCTAAAATATTTTTCCAATATGTCGGCTTGAGTAAGGAGATCTGGGCTTGGGAGTTCCTCCAAATCATCTGCAGCTTCATCATCTTCAGCATATTGCAGGGCTTCATCTTGAATAATTTTAGCCCTCTTGGAGTCAGCATACTTTTTGATGGACAGAGCACACTTCTCAAGCATGTCGCATACATCTCCAATTTGAAACAAAGTGGTCTTAAGTGTGTACACTGATTCCGGTTCACTAGTATCCACAACCCCATCAGTCACTAGACTGCGAATGATGTCAACATGTGTCTCGATGACTCGAACTGAGCTCTCAACCATGTCAAGTGGCTCTTTTTCCATCTCTAAAACTGAAAATGGCCAAGTCTCACAATCAAAATTGAGATCGCAACAAAGGCAGGGATCAGAGGGAAAACAAGGATGTGGCTTATAGGGCAAAAAGAGGGGTCCAAATAACATTGTCATGGCTATGAACAAGTCAAAGATGGGAGATAAGAACAAGTCTTATAACATAGGGTTGGGAAGCAAAGATAGGTAGTCAAAAAACTAAGGGAGATAAGAACAAGTCTTATAACATAGGGAGATAATAACATTGCCATGGCTATGTACTTCCATGATGTATGTGGCCATAAGCACTAAAAATAGACTTGTTGCCCCAATCACTATGGAGATTTTCTACCAAGAAGGGGTCCTAGTAGTTGCATCAACTATCCATGACAAAATTCTTCATAAGCATAATGACCAACATTTAATCACAAGGGATACAAGCTACTAAAGCAAAAATGGTGACCTTAACAAAATATGTAAGTGAAAACACCAACAATATAAGCATAATGACCAACATTAACAATATAAGATTAACAAGGCATGACTAGCAAAAACAAGTAATCAAGGCATGAATTTGTAACAAGTAATTAAGGCATGATCAAGGAGTGCACCGAGGGCTCGGAGATGGGCACGGCGGCGCACTCGGCGCTCGGGCTCGGCGGCGTTGGAGCTCGGGGACGGGGAAGGCGGCGCTTGGCCTCAGGGACGGGGACAGAGGCGCTCGGGCTCGGAGATGGAGACGGCGACGCTCGGACTCGGAGATGGAGACGGCGACGCTCGGGCTCGGAGATGGGGACGGGGACGGCGGAGTTGGGCTCGGGGACGGCGGAGTTGGGCTCGGGGACGGCGCGGCCTGGCGGGCGCCCAGCTCGGAGACGGTGGCGCTTGGGCTCGGGCTCGGCGACGGCGTGGCGGGCGCTCATGGCTCGGAGACGGGGACGGGAACGGCGGCGCAGCAGCCTGGCGGCGTAGTATCAGCTCCGGGCGAAACCTAAACCCTAAGCCACCGTACCGAGGCTTTTATATAGTAAACACATCACAGGCGGATTTTTAGAAAAACCGCTTGTGATGTATGACATCACAAGCGCTTTTCTATTTCGACCGCCTGTGATATGTAAACTTCACAGGCGGTCCAAATAGAAAACCGCTTGTGATGTTATACATCACAAGCGGTTTTTCTAAAAATCCGCCTGTGATGTGTATGTAGTATATAAGGCTCAGTGGTTCCAGCGCAGGAACCCTAACTTCCGGAGCCCGACGCCGCTAGGCTGCGCACTACTGTAGCGGCGGCGGATTTTTTTGATCTACGGGGAGAAGGTTTTGTTTTTGATTTTCGGGCTTGATTTCAAGAGTTTATGCATATATATGATCTCCGTTTGTTTTCTTTCTCATTTTGATACGATTTTTTGCCTCAATTTTGTAATATAGACCGGAATTGAAGAAAAACTCAGGAATTCCATGATTTGGACTTGTAGTTGATCTAATTTAAAGATTTTTTTTGAAGAGTTGTCTCACCTCAAGGTACCTATATTGCTGCAATCTTGTTTCATTTTCATGCACATTAATTCGTTCATGATTTAGGGATTAAATTCAATTAATTAGGGATATTTTAAAAAAATTTTGTCTCATGTGCTAGGTACATCTCGATATGATCTTGTTTCACTTTCATGAACATTTATTTTTTCATGTTACATCTCGATATTGACGTTAATCAATATAGGGATAGGTAATGGAACGAGGTTGGATGTACAATGTGCCAAGACCACATCCGTCGTACATTCGAAATTTGAGAAGCTTTATTGAAGCGGCCAACAAGCACGCGAATTTGCGAAAGAGCAAGGAGATATTATATCCGTGCATCGATTGTGATAATAAGATAGCTTGGAGAGATATAGGAGTAATCCAATCACATCTGCTAAAAAGAGGGTTTAAAAACAATTACACGATATGGTCAGAACATGGTGAGTTGGATCCGTGTGAAGTGCCTGGTAATGACGAGAGAGTTGTCGGAATTTTAGATCTTAAAGTTGATGGTAAAGTGGATAATGTGGATGCTAATCAAGATTTTGAAGAATTTGATTGTGAAGAGATGTTGCGCCATATGGAACCAGAAATGTTAAGTTCTGTGGGATCGCAGAAAGGGCTATCTAAAATGGAGGGACTGGAAAGTGCCTCAAAAGAACCTTTATATGATGAATCAAAGGGTTGTGACAAAGAGTTTACTACACTGCGTACAGTTCTAGAACTTCTGAAGTTGAAGGCTAGCGCCGGATGGTCTGATACTAGCTTCACAGATCTTTTGAATTTTCTGTCTCAATTACTACCAAAACCCAACAAACTACCAACAAGCACTTATAAAGCGAAGAAGCTTATATCTCCCATAGCTCTGGGTGTGCAAAAAATTCATGCATGTCCGAACCATTGTATTCTGTATCGTGGCGATTTTGAGAATGCATCAAGATGCCCAGTTTGCAATGTCAGTCGATACAAGAAGAGCTACAATCAAGACTGTGTAAAAAAATTCCCGAAGAAAAATAAAAACAAGAAATCCACTATTGGACCTGAAAGTGACGATGACACTTTTGATGACATGGATGGGAAAAAGAAGTCAAAGAACCCAGCTTTGGTGATGTGGTATCTTCCAGTAATTGATCGCTTGAAACGTTTGTTCTCAAACCCTAGGGAGGCTGAGCTTATGCGTTGGCATGCTGAAAATCGCAAGCAGAATAACAAACAGATTCGACACCCTGCTGATGCATCACAATGGAAAAATTTCGATCTTATGTATCCTGAGTTTGCCAAAGAAACCAGAAATGTAAGATTTGCTTTGGGAACAGACGGAATGAATCCATTTGGTGAAAAAAGAAGTGTACATAGCACCTGGCCCGTGACTTTAATGATGTACAACCTTCCATCATGGCTGTGTCACAAAAGAAAGTATATTATGTTGACTATTCTTATTCAAGGTCCGAAATCAGCTGGTGTTGATATTGATGTGTTCCTAGAACCTCTTATGGAAGATATGACAAAGCTCTAGAATGAAGGAGTTAGAATATGGGATGAGTATTGCCGTGAGTATTTCAACTTAAGAGCAATTATATTTGTTACCATCCATGATTCTCCCGGTGGCGCCACACTATCAGGGCAAAAGACTAAAGGAAAGAATGGTTGTGTAGTGTGCGTCGATGGAACTGCTTCCATGTACCTTAAATCATCCAAGAAGTTGGTGTTCATGGGACACAGACGGTTCTTGATGAAGCAGCATAAGTACCGAAAGATGAAAGAGGAATTTAACAATCAACTGGAAAGTGAAGGTGCACCAAAGCCTTATAGTGGGAAACTTGTTTTTGAAATTGTAAAGAACATTCATGTTGTATTCGGAAAGGGAAAAAACAAAGGAGAAAAGAGAAAGAGAACTGACCCTTCAACTTACACAACTTTCAAGAAGCAATCAATATTTTTCAAGTACCTCCCATACTGGAAGGATATGGAAATTTGCCACAGCATTGATTTGATGCATGTAACAAAAAATGTTTTTGACAGCATCATTGGAACCTTGCTGGGCATGCCGAGTAAGCCAAAAGACGGACTTAAATCACGCAATGATCTAGTAGATCTTCAAATCAGACCGGAACTTCATCCAGTGGATAGTTGAAAGTTGCCTAGAGGGGGGGTGAATAGGCAAGTTAAAACTTTTTCAACAAAAACTAGAAGCAAACTGGGTAAAACTGAATTGATCTCGAAATTCACCCAGTTAACTTTGGAAATGAGATGTTCTAAATGATCCACAGGGTTCAAAGTAGTAGATCTGAGAATGGCACTTCTCAAAATCCACACACCAAAAAGATATAAACAAATCTTCCACGCAATGGTGAGAGAACGAAGAACACAAACAAACACAATGAGCAAGAACACAAGAGACACAAGATTTATCCCGAGGTTCGGTCACACCACCAAGGTGCCCTACTTCCTCGTTGAGGCGCCCACAAAGAGCTGGGTCTCTTTCAACCCTAATCCTCCCTTTGCCGACCACAAAGGTCAAGCCCACACACTAATCTTTGCTCAAACGAGCGGGTAATACAAACTTTCTTGTGGTCTTCCACAAGATTTGGAGACTCACAAGAGACACCTAGTCGTCTAGGAGCTAGAAACTCCAAGAGTAATGAATCCACAAAGAACTTGATGTAGTACCAAAGCTCGAATGAAGAAGAGTAAGAGAGATTTGGAGATGAAGCACAAAAACCGCAGCTCTCAAACTCACTCAAAGATTTCTCTCCAAAGATTTGAAATGGGAGAGGCAAGAGGTGTGTGAGAGAGAGTGGGAGGTGTTTCTCAGGTTAGAAATGGAGTCCAAGTCGTGCTCTTCTGTGGGGAGAGAGGTAGGAGTGAGTATATATAGGTGGGGCTCCAAAACTAGCCGTTTTTGACTTTTCTGCCCAAAAACCGGTTGAACCGGTCCCAAAACCGGTTGAACCGGTTTTTCAAAAAGCTGCGCACAGCTTTTTGGCTGACACAGCAGACTGGCAGAAAAAAGTGAACAGTGCAAAAACCGGTTGAACCTGTTTTAAAACCGGTTGAACCTGTTTCCACCAGACAAAAACCGGTTGAGTGTCCGGTTGAGTGTCCGGCTGAACCAGTATTTTGAAAAAAGGTGAACAGTGCAAAAACCGGTTGAACCTGTTTTAAAACCGGTTGAACCTGTTTTTCCAAAAAGCAATTTTGGCCAAGATAGACTTTAAAAGGTTGTACTACATACTTTCACTAAGGATTAACAAGGGTAAAATGGAAGTTTTGGATCAAGGATTTTTGAGCTTTAGTACCAACACCAACCTTCTTTTTGGATCCCCCTTGATAGTACGACGATTCCTATACTCAAGTTAAATAAAATATAATTAAGTAAACTCCTTGAGTCATTGGTGTCTCATGTGTGATTTCTCCATGGCATTGCTTCATAAGGATCACAAACCTCTTTGTCTCACCTTTTGAAGCAAACATAAATCAAACCATGTGACTTGTACCATATCACCATATATGAGTTCAAATCATGGTTTCAAGTCACCTTACTGATGCATCAACATGTTATAACTCTTCATAGCTGATTAGTTCATCGACTTAGTGCAAGTACTCTCTTCTTCACCTTAGCCATGGTACCTTGGTCTACAAGCCGTCGCTTGGCCTTCACCTTCGCTTAGTTCCTCGAAGCCCTTTCCTTGCTATCTTCACCCTATCAAGCCATTCTTGAGTCACATCCTATTGAGCATCCATTGAGAGAATCATTTCTTCAATATTGTGAACCTTGCTTGAATGTCATCTAGATATAACTGCTAAGATCAATCAAGCTCTAGTTTGATTCTCATATATTCATATATGGACTAATAGTAATATGGTCAAGCCAATTCACGATTCCTCATATCTTATTCACTTTGGCTTGACCAATCCTCTTAATCACTTCAACCTCTATTATGATCATATTTATGCATAGTGATTTCTCAGGACTTGTCCATATATTCAAACCAATATAGAGACCATATTATATCCATTTGCATTGTCTCACTGGTTATTTGACCTTGTGTTGAACCTTGTTCACTGATCATTATACACTATTCAAGTATGTTCATCACACTGAATTCCCTGTTCAACACTAAGCAAACTTGTTAGACCTTTAAATGTGTTGTTATCCAAATCACCAAAACTCACAAAAGGGATGAATGCACTTTCAATCTCCCCCTTTTTGGTGATTGATGACAACACATTTAAAGCTTACATAAGATTTGATATATAAGATTTTGAATCCTATGATATAGTTTCCTCCCCCTAAATATGCGCATTTCAGAAAATACCAGTTTTGTACTCAAATACCAAAAGCACATATTTGGGTCAAAGTATGGAGATAACTTATATCATACTATTCATAGGGTGCAGTGCGTCATAAAATAAATGTGATGCTCATGACATAGTATGCACTCATCAACTTTCTACATCTTATGTTTTTCTTATGGTTCCACCTTTTTGTTAATTATTTCTCCCCTTTTCAAAAGTCTTCTTACACTTAGTTACATAAGACTAAAGGTAAGCTTTAATGCACAATTTCTCCCCCTTTGTCATAAATCTCCAAAAAAGATATAAAGAATATAAATGGTAGAAATTATGATTAGTCAAGATTTGAACACACTATCATGAAAAGGGTCCTTATATGGCACAAAGGTAATGGAGAAGTGTCATAAGTGATGTACCTTTGCGTTTTACCTTTTCAAAGGGGTGTTCCACACTTGTGTTGTATTTAGAGTTCATTTTGCAATCTCTTGTTGGCATAATTGTGACATAGGTCCAAGATATCAAATGAATATTGTCATACTAATTGAAAGATAAATCTTGATACCTGGAGTCTAGATGTCACCTAGCATTTTCTTATCATAACAAGAGGCAGCATAAAAATTGCACAAGTATGAATTATACAACTAGTGATCATGTACGAAAATATCAATTGAAAACCACCAATTGATACAATTTGATAGATAATCAGATCACTAATTGCATATTACACTAAGTTCTCCTCAAGTTTTAGTGCACACATATATATGAATTCAATTGATACCTGTTGAGAGTACTTATTTGCAACTTAATGTACCATTGGCATAAAAGGAGTATCAATTGAACATAATCATGCAACATAAGGAACATGTGCACTATTTAATCGATTAAGTTCTAGACAAGAGAATTTATAAGCTATGCTACTTCAGACATTTGCAATCCAAAAGGATGTGATACATATTTACCAATTTTAGATGACGTTGGAGTAGCATATACAAGAGAAACTCATTCTCTTATGAAATGTATAGAAGATACATTTATTGGAGCAAAGAATCTTTGATACCCATCAAATTTTGCAGTGGAAGCGATTGTCTTTGCTTGAAGATTCCTTTCTAATTTGAGACTACACACATAGTAGACTTGAAAATGAAGTTAGTCTCAAAGATTCAAATTATAGACCATTCTCCCCCTAAATGTATGCATACAAGTGATGAATACTTGTTTAGCTTATGCACTTGGACTTGTGAGGCCCGGGGATTAAGTTCTACAATTTGAACCTTGGTACAAATAAAGTATGAAAATATGAAATTGCACCAATTGAATGAATTACTCATAATCAAAAGGTATACTAATAGACATGATATGCAATATTTTAAGCCAAGATTCTTGAGAAGTTAGCATGTTTGACTCATACCTCACTAAGATGACTTAAGACTAACTTATGACATCAGCACAAGAAGTATTAATCAAATATCTAGAGATTCTTTAATTGTCACCACAAGTGCAACCTTATGGTGTGACTTAAGATATTGCATATACATTCACACACTAGCATGTAAGAGACTAGATGTACAAGGGTAAAACAATAGTTCATGGAATGACACACCTTTGTTTTATGCCACATGTTCTCCATCATGATCATCAATTTTCAACTTAGTGTTTTGACAAGATTGATATTATTTTTGCACAAAGCAAGATGATTTTCATTCATGCCCATCAGTCTTCATTACGACATGTATTGAGTAAATTTAGCATGCCAAAGAGAAACATATCCTCTTCAAAAAAATCAATAGAAACCCATTCTTTTCAAAGAACTACACAAGTTCACTAAAAGAAAATGTTAGTATTTAAGGATACAGGATATAGAATGAGCTCCCCCTAAATGTGTGCATCAAGTACTCGAATTACTTATAACATGCACTTGATTCAATTAAGATTCTTAGAGGGGTTCATCATATATCTTGGCCAGGGCATAATAAATTTGCAACAATTGAAATCATGCTAGAGAACACATATTGTTCCCCAAAAGAACTAATCCATGGGGTGACATGTGGTAATTATTTGATCATTTCCTTGGAACCACTCATCCTCATTTGATGTTCTTCTTTCACCAAGGTGTGAGACTACACAACATGAACTTGAAAGAAATCATTAGTCTCACAAGATATAGGCTAAACTCTCCCTCAATTTGTGCATGCAAGAGTACACAAAGTACACTTATGCACATCAACAATACGAGGTTAAAGGAGATGTTTGTACTATATCTTGGTTTAACATAACATGCTTTACATAGATGATGAAAATTAAACCAATTGAAAGTTTAAGAACTGAAAGTATATCAATTGAAATTCTAAAGGGTAAAGCATGCTAATATGAACCTCAAACCTCATAATGAAGGATATCATATAAATATGTCACTACATCTTCATTATTTGGTTGACAAAAAGTGTAACTCCCTTCTTGAATCACTATGATTTCTTTTCTCTTTATGATTTCATCCAACCAGGCAATCTTGAACTTCACTCATCTTGGCATGGTTTAATCATACATGATGTGAGACCCATTGAAACTCAATGATTGAAATAACCAAGACTCTTATATCCGTAGATTTTGAATCCATCTTGAAAGCACTTGGAAGGACCTTGTTCAAACACTTAGAAAAGAGAGCATTAAAAACACATGGGAAGGTTTCACAAATGATGATCCTTATATGTGGATGAAAATGAACCATCATTCTTGAAACCCAAAAGGATAGACTAAATTCCTTTAAATTAGTGCACACATATAGTTGATGTCAGAGTTATATGCACTATTGAACATTTTATAATGCAATGAATCTAACCTATACTATGGTACATCCCACTAAGGATAGAATACTAAAACAACTGAAGGATAGGAAGTTTTCATACCTTGGCCTCTTATCAACTTCATCTTACTTTAGTTGAATAGTATCCTTTAAGCTTGTGGTTTATCCAATTTAAAACAAGCACCATCTCTTAACATAGATTTTCTATGGATAAACTCAACACAAGAGATGGCATTAGTAGCACAAGCACTAGTTTCTTATTTAGCAACCCTTTTTTTATGTGGAAGGCAGGTGAGTTGCTAAAAATAAAGAAACCTCATAATATGGACTAAATTTCTCTTAATCCCTTATACACAATACATTATTGAATGACATAGATTTAGATATGCATGGTTATTCAATGAAGTCCAAAGGTCTAATTTAAGCCGTATTATGGTGAGTGTCTAATATGGAAGAATCAAATCCAAATTAATTAGAGAGAGATAATACATCACATAGTTTTGAATTATTGATCATATGATAAGATTCATTTTTCTTCCAATTGGACCTTTATTTCATAATCAACAACTGATGTATGTCCTCAGGTGCTTCTTCTTCCTTAGTGGCTACACAAGTCACAAAGGAGATAAGATTTTTAAAAAATATGCACTTGAGATTCAGTTGTTACCACCGTTGCTACTATCTCCAAATATGATTTATACATTCATTATCGAACACCCAACTTGATCCATTTAAGGAGTGATCCTGCAAAACAAGTTTAAGCTTTATATCTTGGTACCCAATTTGAATTGGGTCCTTTGAGATTAGTAGTAAGAGCCTTGAGTACCCACACAATCCTTATTGTGGCCTTTCTCTTTGTGTAGGCACCCACATATACTTGACAACCATCTTACATGGTTGCAAGTCAATATTTAATCACACAGATAAAAGCAAGAGTTAAGAATAGGAGCCTTTTCTCCTTTTCTTGATACATTGTTGTGTTGCCTTCTCGATGATGAACCTAGCTTGACCTTGGGTGCACCTAGCTTATCAAGGTTAGTCACACAAGCATTCATAACATGAAGACAAGTTATGCATGGAATTTACAACTTAGTGATCCAATTCAATGTGAAGCATATGGATACCGATTTAAGTAGATTTCTAAGATATGAAAATACGGGTTTCCAAATTTTAGAGAGAATGGATCACTAATTGTACCTTTTACAGTTTAAAAATCATATCCATGTTAGTGCATATGTATGTCATGAATATCAACAAAAAGATTCTTATGCACTTTTAGATTTAACGATAAGGGAATTTTAAACTGCATCAAGAGTAGCTATTTAGAAAACAAAGATTACAATCCATATGAATGAGATACAAATTTACCATTTTGGATTGTCTTAGTATAGCTTACTCAAGGGAAACTTATTCTCTACGACACAAGATATATATAATGTGCTCCCACTAGATATGTGCATCAAGTATTTGAATGACTTATCAAATGCACTTTCAATTCAATGAAGATTCTCAAGAGGAGTACATTACATATATTGGTCAAGGCATGAAAAAATTTGCAATGAATTAACTTATGCCTAAGAATACTTACCACCATATAGAATGTACCATTTGTTATACCAATTTGACAGATCTTACTATCTGTGGTGGTGTCACCTTAGTATTCTTCTTTTCTTCAATTGTGGAGACTTCCTTCTTTAGCTTGTTATCTCTTTTCCTTTTAAAACTAGTCGAAAAAGCACATTGAAAAGAGATATTAGTGGTACAAGGAAGTATTTAATGAATGATGATATTTATATATGAATGCCAAACAAATCATCATTTATGAGGCATAAAGGCATAAATTAAATTCCTTTTAAGTTAATGCACATGGAGGAGTGAGTTCACAATATGCACTAATTTACAAATTTAAGCCAAAAGGAATTTAACCTTCATATTGACATTCCTTTCCATAGAATATATTATTAGCAATTGAAAGAATGTCACTTGAAAGGAACTACCATTGATCAACAACCAATTGAAGCAATTAGTTCAATACCTTTGCCTTGAGCATTCCTAATCTTTCTTTTTGGTGAAGATTAACCTTTAATGCTTGTGATTTTACCAATTGAAAGAGCACAATGTCTACTTATGAATTTCCATGAAATATCTTAAAAGAGATTACATTAGAAACACAAGCAATATCTTTCTTTTTAGCAACCTCTAGTATATGAATGATAAAAAGGTTACTAAAATAAGGAAACCTCATGATATGAACTAAATTACCCTTACAAGCATCATGCATAACAAGATAAAAGTAGCATGATTATTTAATTAAGTTTATGGGGCAAGTTTAATTCATAACATGGTGAGTGTTAATGTAGAAGACTCAAAACCAATTTAAACAAGAAGGAATACATCACATAGTATTGGTTCGATCTTCTTTGAATGTTGAATGGCACACTCCATTTGGGAAACACATTTTCATGTTGTGAGACTACATAAACACTTAGATAGAAACATTAGTCTCACAACTCTAGTCATATAGAGAATTCCCCATTTGGTAAGTGCTATACGAATTTGAATTTCTTACTTAGCACTCTATTCATTTAAGAACATGGGATAATTCTCTTTATGTCTAGGTCATGGCAATAATACCATAATCAATTTGAAATATGCCACAAGACACCTACAACCAATTTAAAGCATGTAGATTGTCACGATATAAAAATATGAACTTGCAATCTACCATATAATTAGATCCTTTCCAAAGCAAGGTAAAGTCTTTTAAGTTCATTCTCAAGTGCTTCATTTTTCCTATGTGGCTACAAAAGACACAAAGGAATATACCAATTAAAAGCAATGTGCACTTAAGAATTAATTGTTACCATCCTTTGGATATCACTTGGTTGTAGGCCTTTTGCTTGATTCCCACAAAGGTTAATCCTTATTCCCTACAACACAAGTTCTTGCTAGAGATGAATATGAAGTTAGTGATATAACAATTCAATTCATCTTTGGGTCAATCTTAAAGGATAGATAATGTAAGATTGATAGCTTGAGATAAGAATTGAGTTAAACCGCTCAAGCACCCCAAAGCTTCATATCATCTCTAGGTACCTGCAAAACTTATTAAGTACATTTTGGTACCCATTTTTGGATGGGTCCACCAAGGTTAGCTAATAAGTACTTAGGCACCCAAATGGCCTTTGTGCTAGTTTTAGGTGAACTAATTTCCTTTCTAGCACAAGTGTCATTTTTGGGTCTCCTAAGCGAGTATGAATGAATTGACATGGTAGGCTTAGGATACTTACTCATGGGACAATCCTTGCAAAGGTGTCCCTTTCTTCGGCAAGTGTAGCAAATTTTGCAAGACTCCTTCTTGCCTTGCTTCTTGTTTGCTACATGGTTAGTGAGCCTCTTTCTTTCCAAATTTAAGCCACTATCTTTTATGTAGGGACATGACTTAATCTCATGTCCCTTCTCATGACATTGATAACACTTTCTAGTGCATCTTCTCTTATTTGAAAGAGTGGCTTGTTTGTTACCTTGTGTGGAGCATGTGGAGGCGTGGTTGAGGTACTTGTCATGAGCTTTGTCTTTCTTCTCTTGATGTTTGCTCATGCCTTTCTTGGAAAGCTTGATATTCTTTTGAAGGGGTTTTGTGCATGCTACGGTTGTCCCCTTCTCAAGCTTTTTCACCATATTATCACGGTTATCTTGAGAAGGTTGAGCATGACATTTTCCCTTCAATTGAGTCAAGCTCCTTTTTAGCCTCTCATTTTCTTCCTTGAGCTCATTGTTTTCTTTTGCATAGGAAACATTACTTGTTCCTGAAAATTCTAGCTCAATGGAAGATTGGCTTTCTTGAGAGCAACATTTGTTAGCACATGATAATATAGTTTCTATATGAGTACATGTGCATATGTGAGGTTGGTAGGATTTCAAATTAGTTAACACAACCTCATGAGCCATTTCTAACATGATATGTGAATCCATAAATTTATTATGAGAGCACACAAGCTTATCATGTTTTTCTTGCAAAGCTAGATTTGCAATATTTAGCTTTTCTACCGTGTTCTTGAGCATAGCATTTTTATTTTCTAATTGAGCAATATATGATGAATGATTAATAGCTTTAATTTGCTCAATTGAAATGTCTTCATACCTTTGGACCAAATCATCATGAGAGCACTTTAGCTTCTCATTCTCTTTGGTCAACTTCTCCAAGTCTTTGATTTTTTCGATGAGGATATCTTCTTGCTTATGAAGCATTTCCTTTTGTTCTTCCGCTCTTTTCATGAGTTTGAGCAAGCTCATCCGGTTCTTCTTGCTTAGTTGAGCGAAGAATTTTTGAAGATCTTCCTCATCTTCACTATCACTTTCTTGCTCCTCCTCATCCTCACTTTCGCTTTCACTATCACTCCCATTAGCAATAAAGCACATATGAGAAGTGGATTTGAAAGACGAACCTTGTGAAGAGGTGGATTCGTCGTTTGGTCTCCATCGATTATTTTCTTCTTCAATTTTGTTCTTCGCCTCATCTTCCTTCATTTTGAGGAACATCCTTTCGGCGATTCTCATGGCAAGATCTATTGCCCTAGGATCAACATCTGCACCAAAAGATAAAGTCGAGGCAACCTCAACTTTTTCAAGCTTAGAAGCACTTTCGTTTCTTAGTCCCCCCGACATGATCTTTTCCTCACGCGGTTAAGCGTTAGAACGAGGATTAGGCTCCGATACCAATTGAAAGTTGCCTAGAGGGGGGGTGAATAGGCAAGTTAAAACTTTTTCAACAAAAACTAGAAGCAAACTGGGTAAAACTGAATTGATCTCGAAATTCACCCAGTTAACTTTGGAAATGAGATGTTCTAAATGATCCACAGGGTTCAAAGTAGTAGATCTGAGAATGGCACTTCTCAAAATCCACACACCAAAAAGATATAAACAAATCTTCCACGCAATGGTGAGAGAACGAAGAACACAAACAAACACAATGAGCAAGAACACAAGAGACACAAGATTTATCCCGAGGTTCGGTCACACCACCAAGGTGCCCTACTTCCTCGTTGAGGCGCCCACAAAGAGCTGGGTCTCTTTCAACCCTAATCCTCCCTTTGCCGACCACAAAGGTCAAGCCCACACACTAATCTTTGCTCAAACGAGCGGGTAATACAAACTTTCTTGTGGTCTTCCACAAGATTTGGAGACTCACAAGAGACACCTAGTCGTCTAGGAGCTAGAAACTCCAAGAGTAATGAATCCACAAAGAACTTGATGTAGTACCAAAGCTCGAATGAAGAAGAGTAAGAGAGATTTGGAGATGAAGCACAAAAACCGCAGCTCTCAAACTCACTCAAAGATTTCTCTCCAAAGATTTGAAATGGGAGAGGCAAGAGGTGTGTGAGAGAGAGTGGGAGGTGTTTCTCAGGTTAGAAATGGAGTCCAAGTCGTGCTCTTCTATGGGGAGAGAGGTAGGAGTGAGTATATATAGGTGGGGCTCCAAAACTAGCCGTTTTTGACTTTTCTGCCCAAAAACCGGTTGAACCGGTCCCAAAACCGGTTGAACCGGTTTTTCAAAAAGCTGCGCACAGCTTTTTGGCTGACACAGCAGACTGGCAGAAAAAAGTGAACAGTGCAAAAACCGGTTGAACCTGTTTTAAAACCGGTTGAACCTGTTTCCACCAGACAAAAACCGGTTGAGTGTCCGGTTGAGTGTCCGGCTGAACCAGTATTTTGAAAAAAGGTGAACAGTGCAAAAACCGGTTGAACCTGTTTTAAAACCGGTTGAACCTGTTTTTCCAAAAAGCAATTTTGGCCAAGATAGACTTTAAAAGTTTGTACTACATACTTTCACTAAGGATTAACAAGGGTAAAATGGAAGTTTTGGATCAAGGATTTTTGAGCTTTAGTACCAACACCAACCTTCTTTTTGGATCCCCCTTGATAGTACGACGATTCCTATACTCAAGTTAAATAAAATATAATTAAGTAAACTCCTTGAGTCATTGGTGTCTCATGTGTGATTTCTCCATGGCATTGCTTCATAAGGATCACAAACCTCTTTGTCTCACCTTTTGAAGCAAACATAAATCAAACCCTGTGACTTGTACCATATCACCATATATGAGTTCAAATCATGGTTTCAAGTCACCTTACTGATGCATCAACATGTTATAACTCTTCATAGCTGATTAGTTCATCGACTTAGTGCAAGTACTCTCTTCTTCACCTTAGCCATGGTACCTTGGTCTACAAGCCGTCGCTTGGCCTTCACCTTCGCTTAGTTCCTCGAAGCCCTTTCCTTGCTATCTTCACCCTATCAAGCCATTCTTGAGTCACATCCTATTGAGCATCCATTGAGAGAATCATTTCTTCAATATTGTGAACCTTGCTTGAATGTCATCTAGATATAACTGCTAAGATCAATCAAGCTCTAGTTTGATTCTCATATATTCATATATGGACTAATAGTAATATGGTCAAGCCAATTCACGATTCCTCATATCTTATTCACTTTGGCTTGACCAATCCTCTTAATCACTTCAACCTCTATTATGATCATATTTATGCATAGTGATTTCTCAGGACTTGTCCATATATTCAAACCAATATAGAGACCATATTATATCCATTTGCATTGTCTCACTGGTTATTTGACCTTGTGTTGAACCTTGTTCACTGATCATTATACACTATTCAAGTATGTTCATCACACTGAATTCCCTGTTCAACACTAAGCAAACTTGTTAGACCTTTAAATGTGTTGTTATCCAAATCACCAAAACTCACAAAAGGGATGAATGCACTTTCAATAGTGGCAAAGGGAAGCCTTACCTCCCCCCAGCTAGCTACAACTTGTCAGTTGAGGAGAGAACAAAAATTTGCAAATGTTTGCGTGGGGTCAAAGTGCCCACAGGTTTCTCATCCAATATCAGCAGACTAGTCAGGATGAAGGACTTGTCTCTATTTGGCTACAACTCTCATGACTGCCATGTGATGATGACGGTGTTCCTCCCAATTGCGGAAAGAGCCCTCGAAACAGAGCATGTCAAAGTTGTCATCACACGCTTGTGTTACTTTTTCAATGCGGTTTCACAAAAAGTAATAGCTTTAGAAGACTTGGACTATCTAAAGGCATACATCATCGAGACTATGTGCAAGCTTGAAATGTGTTTTCCTCCATCATTTTTTGATATGCAAGTACACCTAATCATACATCTCGTGGATCAGATAAAAATATTAGGGCCACTATATTTACATCATATGTTTCAGTTGGAGCGATACCTGGGAGTATTAAAAGGTTATGTGCGAAATCGCGCTCACCCAGAGGGTTCAATCATGGAGGGATACACTACAGAAGAAGTGATTGAGAGCTGTATAGATTACATCAGTGACGGAACAATGATAGGTGTGCCTGTACCTAAACATGAGGGTAAACTATGTGGGAGAGGGAGAATGGGCAAGAAAACTTTTCGCGTTGAGGATTACAAGCTAGTACATTGTGCTCATGGTAGTGTACTACAACATCTCACGATAGCCGAGCCTTACATAGAGGAACACCTGAATGAGCTTCGTAAAGAAAATCAGAACCGCACAGAGGACTGGATCATGAGGGAGCACAAACATCGTTTCAGCGAATGGTTAATGGACAAAAACATCCCATTCGGAGACTCTTCGAATGAGAAAACAATGAAGAATTTGGCTTCTGGGCCATCGTGTTTTGTGACATCATGGCAAGCATATGACATCAATGGGTACACATTCTACACTAAATCAAAAGACATGAAAAGTGTTGCACAAAATAGCGGTGTTCGTATCGATGCTTTTGACCTACATGGACAGAAGACCACATATTTTGGATTCATAGAGGAAATATGGGAACTTGATTATGGCCCAAGCATGAAAATACCCTTATTTAAGTGCCAATGGGTACAACATCCCGTGGGGGTGATAGTGGATAACTACGGACTCACACTGGTAGACTTAAAGAAAGTAGGATATAAAGATGACCCGTGGGTTCTCGCCGAATGTGTTGCACAAGTGTTCTATGTACTCAATCCAGCAGATGAGAAGATGCATGTAGTTATTTCTGGAAAGCAAAAAATTGTTGGAGTTGAGAATGTGGGAGACCAAGATGAGGAATACAATAAGTATGAAGAGATGTTCGTCTTTAACGGTCCAAAGAGAATCAAGCGTGTGGAAAAGAAAATTGATAAGAACTTAAAGCCATACATGCGGAAAAATGGTAGTTCATGAAAAATTGTATGAATCAAATTGTATTTGTTATCATGTATGATCGACTATGAATTGTGGTTGCCAATTAATTTAAAATCTCTCTAGTTATCTATGTGTGCTATTATAATTCATTTAAATTGTATTTGCATATTATTGTTAAAAATTAAATATTAATTCATTTAAATTGTATTTGCATATTTCTGTTAAAAATTAAAATTATTTTCATATTTAAATTGTATTTTCATATTTTTACAATCACAGGCGGTTTTGTATTAGGGTCCGCTTGTGAAAATGATAGAGCATCACAGGCGGTCCTAAACAAAAACTGCTTGTGATACTATTACATCACAGGCGTACTGAACCGCCTGGGACATCACAGGCGGTTTTCTAACCGAACCGCCTGTGATGTAAAAATCCTACCGCTTGTATAGAGCCAAATTGTACTAGTGCAACGATAGCAAGGGGAGCAAGTAACATGGTAGACAGTAAGAAAAGCAAGGAGCGAGAGAATGCCGTTGTACGTACTGCAAAGTGGCCAAGGTTGACGAGCGTCCATGCCAATGTTGGGGGCGCACCCAAAGACGGAGAGGGCGAGGATCCAGCAAAAGAAGATGATGTAGGCGGTCCACCTGCACGTACAACTTTGCCATCGACACAGGGTGGGAGGGGGGCTCCGCCACGATGGCCAGGGAAGTGAGCGTCGGGGACCAGGGAGCGGCGGACGTGGCGAGCATCGCGGACGCAGGGCAGAGAGGGAGATGGATGGCGGCGGTTGCGTGGGGGCGGGCGGGGGCACGACCTTGCCTCTTGTGGATGCGTCCCTTCCAGGGCGGCGAGCAACACGGACGCCAGGTGGGGAGGTGGGGCGGCGAACACGGTCGGTGGCTGTTGCGTGGGGAGGGGTGGATTTGGTGAAGCCGGGCGGATCGGAGACTGCGGGGGAGGAAGAGGATCGGACGAGGGTAACGGGGTGGGGGGCACTGGGGCAGGGGCCATCCCTCGCATCTCCAACCTCCGGGGCGGGGATCAGGCGGTGGGATCGGACGACTAGCGGCGGTGGGGGGGGGATCGAGCGGCTGGTGGGTGAGATCGAACGGTTGAAATTGCAGAATAATGGAATGAACGGTTGAGGTTACAGGATGGCAAAACGGCAGAACGGCAGGAGGCAGACTACTATTACACTCTTAATAAGTAGTATAGATTTCATTCTAATAATAATAATTTAGGCATATATCAATTAAAATAATTCGGTTTTATACAAAATATATTTGTATACTATTTTTAGCAAGATGTCAGAGATATTTATGTGCTACATTTTTATTATAGAGGAGTGAGACGAAGAGTGTCATGTAAGTTACAGAGTAGAAATAAATTCTACTAATGCATAAAACTATTTCTCACTCTCCACCCCATGAATTTGGGATAGACTTATATATCAACTTTAGAAAGTGGTGAAATGTTAAGTTCTAAACTAAATAAGTTACTTTATTGAGTGAATTCTAATTTTTTTAAAATGAAGGGATCCAAACGGTCCGTAACAGAAAAGGCAGTGGTAGCAGTACATATGTAATGGTGCCATGTACTATCAGGTCCACCAACGACGACGGCGTAACGTGCGCGGCAATCTCAGCTGATGATGACAAGCACGTCAAAACATGCATATAAATATGCTGTCAATGCTTTGCTTTGCTTTCACTGGCAGTGGAATTGAATTCTTCCGGTGAAATCAAAGCAGGGACGGTTCACCGGTGCATAATTGGAAGGTGTGATTAGCTTGTTTCTTTTTGGCCTTTGATCAGGTGCATGATTGCGTGGCCGTTCGGCGCCGCGTGTCTGTGTGGCTAGGGTAGGTTTGACAGCTGACCGTGGCACCGAAGTTGCAACCACCGTGTAACCCAACCCAACCAGTGGAGTTATTGCTCTACATACAAATACACATCGCTCCTGCAGATATCGGATGGAGTTAGAATTATTATAATATATGTATATATTCTGACACCTTTCTGGACTAAACACTAACTATCCCTAGAGTTGACACGTGTTTTGTAGATATGTCCACCTCTAGAGCCTGATCTGTCCAACCGGCACACGATCCACAGCCAGGAGCCGAACTATCCGCTACGCATAAAGAGGCTCAGAAAGAACCTAGATTCTCCCTCCTGAGTGGGACCTCGCAGGGAGGAGAGATCAGTGGCGGACGCAGGACGAAAATTTATGGGGGGCCAAAAAGACCATACGAGAGCCATGGTTTTCTAGTTCGTCAAGTCCACCGACCACAGGGAATAAGTTATATCGTTACGACGAGTGAGATCTAGCTTGTCGAGCGAATCGACGTCACGAGAAAAACAGGACAAGGGACGGAGGCGCTAGGAAGGGGTGAAGTTGGGTGGCGTCGCATTGGGAATGGATCGGCGGCGGAAACAGGGCAGCGAGCAGACTGGTTTAGGTGGTGTCGGGAAGATTAGAGTCAGACTGGTAGATGCAAGGACTGAACCGAGAGGATCCGGCGAGCAGACTCATAACATGGTTGTTTTAGGCCATGTTCTAAACTTTGGTAGATGCAAGGACTGAACCGAGAGGATCCGGCGAGCAGACTCATAACATGGTTGTTTTAGGCCATGTTCTAAACTTCTAAGCTAACTGTTAACTGGTTTTAGCTGGGTTGGAGCATCTAACAATTAATACTTATTTAAGGGGTATAGCTAACAATTAGTTGATCCATTCTAAACCTCTTGGCTAATTTTAGCAACTAGCTATTAGTTTTAGAGATTTAGAACAAGACTTTATACTATCTAAAACTTTGATTTTTTTTCTACACTTAATACTAAATAATCATTAGGTATAAAAGGGTGTACAAAATTGAAGGGGGGCCATGGCCCACTTTGCCCCCCCTCTAGATCCGCCACTGGGAGAGATTATATGTTGCTTTCGAGTTAACATACCTCCTAAAGCGCCTCAGACGATGTAGAGTCGAAGATATGTGAAGATTAGGATTTGGGGAAACAACAACTAGGACTAAAACTAAACCTATAGGTCTAAGAAAATAATGTATAAGCTAGTTTGTATATCGATTCTTAGTGTTCCCATGCCCCCTTTATATTTGTAGCGGAGCTCTAGACACTTTTCTAAGTGGGGTCCAATATCCCACAACAAATCGTAAAAATATCGTAAGAAATTAAGGTGTTGCAAGAACTTATCTAATCCCAGACTATCCAGGCTATCACGCGGGACGGTCCAGTGTCAGACTGTCCGAGCTCCCCAAGCCTGTAGTCGTCACTTCATATCTCTGTGCTTCTTCCCTTCTCTTTTCTAAGTGGATCATTTTGCGATGGGGGATCTATAACTTTTCTCTTCTAGCTTTATGTCTCTTGAAGAAGTGTATCTTCATCTTGGTTCTGGTCTATGGGAGCGAGAACAAAACCAGCAGTTGTGGTTAGGCCTGAACAAAAAAATCTGTAACCCGATATTCGAACCTGTATTTTTCGAAACTGAACCCGTATTACTCAAGACTCGATTTATATATATGGAAATTTTGGGTGTCAACTTTAAAAACACGAATTTATTTTAGGTAATTAGAATACCACCAGTGACGTAAGGTGGTCCGAGTGAAACGTGGCATAACTTATGGACCCGACCACCAATCCACCACAGCCAAGGAAAAAAATATAGCCTAACTTGCAGCCTCGCAGACTTGAGCAATACCGAAACGAAACAAACAGGAGCTCATGCGCACGTCGTTTCGGCCATCCCACAGCCTGATCTGCTGATCGCCAACATCGCCATGACGCCATAGTGCTGAATCCCTGACGGACTGCACCTAGCCACCGCAGAGGCGCGGACAGGCACGCACAGGCCCACAGCAGACTGGCGGGCGGACTGCACTGGCCACATGCAACAGAGAAGGTAAATCAACTCTATTTTTCTTTGTAATTTTGATTAGGGTCAGTTTGTTTCGTTAGAATTGAATTCCATTTTAATAATTATAATTTAGACAAAACTAATTAATTTCATATATTTATATATTTAATATATTTATATATTATCCTAAATCATATAAGAGAGATAATTATATGTTACATTTAGGTTATAACGAAACAAGTAGAAAGAGTGTGTTGTAAGTTGTACATCAGAAAAATAGCATGTAAATCTATAGAATCAATTTCCATCTTTCACCCCATGAATTTAAGATAGGCTTATATGATAACTTTGGAAAGTGGTGGAATGCCACATTCTAAAAAAAATAGCCTATTCTATTAATAAGATTCTAATTCCTCAAAAATAAAAGGAAACAAACAAGACCTTAGTGATTTTAGAAGAATTTTTTATGTAAACCTGGATTTCATTACTAATGATACTTTTTTGATATTGTGCTATGTCAATTTACTTATACAATACATTGATTGAATATGAAAAGGGGCGAAGATATTGCTTTGCTTTTTCAAAAACATAAAGCACAGGCCGAACAAGTAATATTGAAATTTACTTTGCAACCGGTATGCACATTTATTATAGTGTATTTTGTGCTTGATGTTTGGACAATTAGATTATTTCATATTATATTTGTATGTATTTGTAGACCTTAAATGTTAAATCTATAGTTTCATATGTTAATATCTTATCTTTATATTTTGAACTATATACTAAATTGATATAGATTATACTAAATTATTTATGAAAAAAAGATGGCACTTAGCACATGTGTGTTGATTGTAGACCCATCATTTTCTAGATTTGCTTCGTGCGCTGATGCCGCTAACCGAAGCTCTTTCCTTCGATCCCTTTCTTGTATCAGCCCTTCGGAGCTAAAGCTCTTCAGCTTCGCCTTCGCTTCGCGCGCTAGTTTGGACAAAGGCTAGCTTTATCATTCTTTGATAATACCTGAAATATAATGAAACACTTCGAGGACCTTCCGCAATAAAGATCCTCCAATATAAGCTAATATGGTTCTATATAGAATTTATTTGTATACTATTATTGGTTATATGAGGAAGATATTTATATACTACATTTTTATTATATGGGAGTGAGTCGAGGAGTGCGTTATTAGTTACATAGTAGAAACATAGACTAGTGTCGGCGTTTCGACCCCGGGGGTCCCTAGACCGACGAGTAAATTGTCGCTGCGTGTCCCAGCCCAGATGGGTCGGCGCGAGACGGAGCACAAGGGGGGAAAATAGTAAGGGGAACCGCGGCCTCGTGTTGTCTTGCGCCCAGGGCGGATGCGCTTGCAGTAGGGGGTTACAAGCGTTCGCGAGGGAGAGAGAGAGGGCGTGAGACTGCGAGTCAGCCCGTCCTCCCGCGCGGCCACCTTTCTTTGCATGAGGGCCCTGGACCTTCCTTTTATAGACGTAAGGAGAGGGTCCAGGTGTACAACGGGGGTGTAGCAGTGTGCTAACGTGTCTAGCAGAGAGGAGCCAGATCCCTATGTACATGCCGATGTGGCTGTCGGAGAGGTGTTGGAGCCCTGTTCATGTGGCGTCGTGGCCATCGGAGGAGCGCTTGAGCCCTGTAGAAGCACAGCTGTCGGGGCTGTCGGATCCTTGCTGACGTCTCCTTGCTTCCGTAAGGGGCTGAGAACCGCCGTCGTCATGGAGCACGCGGGGTGCCATCATTACTTGTTTTACTGGGGCGAGCCAGATGGGACACCGGTCTTGTTCCCCGTAAACTGGGGTAGCTAGGGGTAGGGTAATGATGGCCCCCCCTTGTGGCGTGGTCGGCCCGAGCGAGGTGGTGACTCCTCCGAGGTCGAGGTTGAGTCCGAGCCCGGGGGTCAGGCGAGGCGGAGATCGTCGTCCGAGGTCAAGGTTGAGTCCGAGCCCGGGGGTCGGGCGAGGCGGAGACCGTCTTCCGGAGTCGAGGTGGAGTCCGAGCCCGGGGGTCGGGCGAGGCGGAGACCGTCTTCCGGAGTCGAGGTGGAGTCCAAGCCCGGGGGTCGGGCGAGGCGGAGACTGTCTTCCGGAGTCGAGGTGGAGTCCGAGCCCTGGGGTCGGGCGAGGCAGTGATTCCTATGGCGCCCGAGGCTGGACTTGGCTGCTGTCAGCCTCACCCTGGCGGGTGGCACAGCAGTCGGAGCAGCGCAGGCGGCGCTGTTTTCCTGTCAGGTCAGTCAGTGGAGGGGCGAAGTGACTGCGGTCACTTCGGCCTTGTCGACTGGAAAGCGCGTGTCAAGATAAGGTGTCGGGCGATCCTTGCATTGAATGCTCCTGCGATCCAGTCGGCTGGCGAGGCGATCTGGCCAAGGTTGCTTCTCCGTGAAGCCTGCCCGAGCTGGGCCTCGGGCGAGTCGAAGGTGCGCCCGTTGCTTGAGGAGACCCTCGGGCGAGGCGCGAATCTGCCTTGGTCTACCGTTCCTGCTCGAGGCTGGGCTCGGATGAGGCGAGATCGTGTCCCTTGAGTGGAGGAGCCTTTGACCGGAATTGCGCCCATCAGGCCTTTGCAGCTTTGTGCTGATGGGGGTTACCAGCTGTGAGAGCACCTAGAGGGGGTGAATAGGTGATCCTGCGAAAGTTGAAACTTAGTGCCACAAAAACTTGATTAGGAGTTAGCAGAATAAGGCCAAGTGGCTAGAGAGGAGTCTTAGCAAAACACAATAACCACAAAGAGATCAACACAGAGATGGCACAGTGGTTTATCCCATGGTTCGGCCAAGTCCAATACTTGCCTACTCCACGTTGTGGCATCCCAACGGACAAGGGTTGCACTCAACCCCTCTCAAGCGGTCCAAAGACCCACTTGAATACCACGGTGTTTTGCTTTCACTTTATTATATCCAGCTTGCGAGGAATCTCCACAACTTGGAGCCTCTTGCCCTTACAAAGATGTTCACAAAGAAGCATGGAAGTAAGGATGGGATGAGCAACGCACACAAGACACAAAATCAGAGCGACACACGCACACAAGTCACAACACGAGCTCTCAACACAACTCAAAGAGTTCTCTACTCAAATGGAGCTCTAGTTGCTATCACAAAGAATCGAATGCGCGGAATTGAAGTCTTGGTGCTTAGGAATGCTTAGAGAATGCTTGGTGTTCTCCTCCATGCGCCTAGGGGTCCCTTTTATAGCCCCAAGGCAGCTAGGAGCCGTTGAGAGCATTCCAGGAAGGCAATTCTTGCCTTCTATCGCCTGGCGCACCGGACAGTCCGGTGCACCACCGGACACTGTCCGGTGCGGATTTCTTTCCTTCTGTGGCGCAGCCGACCGTTGAAGATCCAGAGCCGTTGGCGCACCGGACACTATCCGGTGCACACCGGACAGTCCGGTGCCCCCTTGTGACCGTTGGCTCGGCCACGCGTCACGCGCGGAATCCTCGGCCGACCGTTGGCCCGGCTGACCGTTGGCTCACCGGACAGTCCGGTGCCTCACCGGACAGTCCGGTGAATTATAGCCGTACACCGTTAATTGCTTCCCGAGAGCGACGACTTCGCCTGTGAAGGGCTCATCGGACAGTCCGGTGCACCACCGGACAGTCCAGTGATTTATAGCCGTACGCCTTTGATCGCTTCCCGAGAGCAGTCAGTTGACAGTCGCAGCCTGGCGCACCGGACACTGTCCGGTGCACCACCGGACAGTCCGGTGCACCCAGACTGCGCAAAGTTTTGGCTGCTTAGCCAAGTCTTTTCCAAATTGGTCTTTTCCTGTTTCTAGCACTTAGACACAATACATTAGTCTCCAAAACAATGTACTAAGTCTTAGAAACATACCTTTACTCTTGATTTGCACTTTATCCATCAATTGACATAGATTTATACTTAAGTACTTATGTTGGCACTCAATCACCAAAATACTTAGAAATGGCCCAAGGGCACATTTCCCTTTCAATCTCCCCCTTTTTGGTGATTTATGCCAACACAACAAAAAGCAACTAAAGAAGTGCAACATCAATGCAAATGAGAACACGAATTTGTTTTGATTCAAATTTGGCATATTTGGATCATTCTTTGCCACCACTTGGTTTTGTTTTTGCAAATCAACCTCAATTTCCTATCTCTAAGTCAAACACACTTGTTGAGACATAAAGAGAGTTGTTCCAAGATAAATTGATCAAAGATTTCAAAAACTCCCCCTTTTTCCCATAATCAACTATTCTCCCACAAGCGGCCAACTTTTGACAAAAGAGACAACAAGAGAGTTTGACAAACCAAAAGCTCTATTCTACTATTTTCAAAATTCTCAAGTGGTAGCTGATCCATTTATTGCTTTGGCCTTATTTTCTCCCCCTTTGGCATCAAGCACCAAAACGGGATCAATCTTGGCCCCTAAACCCCATTGCCTCACCAAAATCTTCAAATAAGAGTACAAAGGCAATAAGGATATTAAGATGAACTTGGAGTAAGTTACCCTCTCATCGGAGTGCAGTGGAAGTCTTGCATGGTCCAAGTCCACCTTTCTCTTTCAATCCACCTTTGAGACTAAATCAAGCAAACTCAAGCACACAGTTAGTCTTAAAGGGTCAAGTTGTAGCACATCTCCCCCTAAATATGTGCATCACTCACACATGGACTTTTGAGGTCCGGGGAATGTTTGTACAATTGAGCACCATAAATAAACAAAATGCATAAGGGAACATGATCAAAGCATAATACACATGTATGCTACAAATCAATCCAAGTTCCGCGAATCTAAGACATTTAGCTCACTATGCAGCCTGCAAAAGGTCTTTTCATCTAGAGGCTTGGTAAAGATATCGGCTAGCTGGTTCTCGGTGCTAATATAGAACACTTCGATATCTCCCTTTTGCTGATGGTCTCTCAAAAAGTGATGCCGGATGTCAATGTGCTTTGTGCGGCTGTGCTCGACAGGATTGTCTGCCATGCGGATAGCACTCTCATTGTCACATAGGAGTGGGACTTTGCTCAGATTGTAGCCAAAGTCCCGGAGGGTTTGCCTCATCCAAAGTAGTTGCACGCAACACTGTCCTGCGGCAACGTACTCGGCCTCAGCGGTGGATAGGGCAATGGAGGTTTGTTTCTTAGAACTCCACGACACTAGGGACCTTCCTAAGAATTGGCACGTCCCCAATGTACTCTTCCTATCAACCTTACATCCAGCATAATCGGAGTTTGAATATCCAATTAGGTCAAAGGTAGACCCCTTTGGATACCAGATCCCGAAGCAAGGTGTAGCGACTAAATATCTGAGAATTCGCTTCACGACCATTAAGTGACACTCCCTTGGATTGGATTGAAATCTAGCACACATGCATACACTAAGCATAATATCCGGTCTACTAGTGCATAAATAAAGCAAAGAACCTATCATGGACCGGTATGCTTTTTGATCAACGGACTTACCTCCTTTGTTGAGGTCGACGTGTCCGTCAGTTCCCATCAGAGTCTTTGCGGGCTTGGCGTCCTTCATCCCAAACCGCGTTAGCAAGTCTTGCGTGTACTTCGTTTAGGAGATGAAGGTGCCGTCCTTGAGTTGCCTCACTTGGAACCCAAGGAAGTAGTTCAACTCGCCCATCATCGACATCTCGAATTTCTGAGTCATCACCCTGCTAAACTCTTCACAAGACTTTTGGTTAGTAGAACCAAATATTATGTCATCGACATAAATTTGGCACACAAATAAGTCACCATCACAAGTCTGAGTGAATAAAGTTGGATCGGCTTTCCCAACCTTGAAAGCATTAGCAATTAAAAAGTCTCTAAGGCATTCATACCATGCTCTTGGAGCTTGCTTAAGTCCATAGAGCACTTTAGAGAGCTTACATACGTGGTCGGGGTACCGTTCATCCTCGAAGCCGGGGGGTTGCTCCACATACACCTCCTCCTTGATTGGCCTGTTGAGGAAAGGGCTCTTCACATCCATTTGGAACAACCTGAAGGAATGGTGAGCGGCATATGCTAGCAAAATACGAATGGAGTCTAGCCTAGCCACAGGAGCAAAAGTCTCCTCAAAGTCCAAACCTGCGACTTGGGCATAACCTTTTGCCACAAGTCGAGCCTTGTTCCTTGTCTCCACCCCGTGCTCGTCTTGTTTGTTGCGGAACACCCACTTAGTTCCCACAACATTTTGCTTGGGACGAGGCACCAGTGTCCAAACTTCATTTCTCTTGAAATTATTGAGCTCCTCTTGCATGGCCAACACCCAGTCCGGATCTAGCAAGGCCTCTTCTACCCTGAAAGGCTCAATGGAAGAGACAAAGGAGTAATGCTCACAAAAATTAACTAATCTAGAACGAGTAGTTACTTCTTTGCTAATGTCACCCAAAATTTGGTCGACGGGATGATTCCTTTGAATCGTCGCTCGAACTTGGGTTGGAGGTGCCGGTTGTGCTTCTTCCTCCATCACATGATCATCTTGTGCTCCCTCTTGATCACGCGCCTCCTCTTGATGAACTTGTTCATCATCTTGAGTTGGGGGATGCACCATTGTTGAGAAAGAGGGTTGATCTTGCTCCTTTTGTTCCTGTGGTCGCACGTCTCCAATCGCCATGGTACGAATCGCGTCCGTTGAAACGTCTTCTTCATCTACATCATCAAGATCAACAACTTGCTCTCTTGGAGAGCCATTAGTCTCATCAAATACAACGTCGCTAGAGACTTCAACCAAACCCAGTGATTTGTTGAAGACTCTATACGCCTTTGTATTTGAGTCATAACCTAACAAAAACCCTTCTACAGCTTTGGGAGCAAACTTAGAATTTCTACCTTTCTTTACTAGAATATAACATTTGCTCCCAAATACACGAAAGTAAGACACATTGGGTTTGTTACCGGTTAGAAGCTCATACAAAGTCTTCTTGAGGAGGCAATGAAGGTACACCCGGTTTATGGCGTGACAAGCCGTGTTCACGGCTTCCGACCAAAATCGCTCGGGCGTCTTGAATTCTCCAAGCATTGTCCTTGCCATGTCAATGAGCGTCCTGTTCTTCCTCTCTACCATACCGTTTTGCTGTGGTGTGTAGGGAGCGGAGAACTCGTGCTTGATCCCTTCCTCCTCAAGGTACTCCTCCACTTGAAGGTTCTTGAACTCGGATCCATTGTCGCTTCTTATCTTCTTCACCTTGAGCTCAAACTCATTTTGAGCTCTCCTTAGGAAGCGCTTGAGGGTCCCTTGGGTTTTAGATTTATCCTGCAAAAAGAATACCCAAGTGAAGCGGGAAAAATCATCAACTATAACAAGACCATACTTACTTCCTCCTATACTTAGATAGGCGACGGGTCCGAAGAGGTCCATATGAAGCAACTCCAAAGGTCTTGATGTGGTCATCACATTTTTGGTATGATGAGAGCTTCCCACCTGTTTACCTGCTTGACAAGCTGCACAAGGTCTATCTTTTTCGAAATGCACATTTGTTAGACCTATCATGTGTTCTCCCTTTAGAAGTTTGTGATGGTTCTTCATCCCCACATGTGCTAAGCGGCGATGCCACAGCCAGCCCATGCTAGTCTTAGCAATTAAGCATGCATCTAGACCGGCCTCCTCTTTTTCAAAATCAACTAAATAGAGTTTGTCGTCTAATACACCCTTAAAAGCTAATGAACCAGCACTCCTTCTAAAGACAGACACATCTACATTTGTGAATAAGCAGTTATATCCCATATTACAGAGCTGACTCACAGACAACAAGTTATATCCAAGCGACTCAACTAAAAACACATTGGAAATGGAGTGCTCGGATGAAATAGCTATTTTTCCTAACCCTTTCACCTTGCCTTGATTCCCGTCACCGAATATGATTGAGTCTTGGGAATCTTTGTTCTTGACGTAGGAGGTGAACATCTTCTTCTCCCCCGTCATGTGGTTTGTGCATCCGCTGTCGATAATCCAGCTTGATCCCCCGGATGCATAAACCTGCAAGGCAAATTTAGGCTTGGGTCTTAGGTACCCAACTCTTGTTGGGTCCTACAAGGTTAGTAACAACATCTTTAGGGACCCAAATGCAAGTTTTATCTCCCTTGCATTTTGCCCCTAATTTCCTAGCAATCACCTTTCTATCCTTTCTACAAATAGCAAAGGAAGCATTGTAAGCATGATAAATTGTAGAAGGTTCATTAATTTTCCTAGGAACATTAGCAACATTTTTCCTAGGCATATGATGAATGATATTTCTCCTAGGCATATCTCTACCATGCACATAGGAAGAACTTGAAGCAAACATGGCATTTGAAACATAAGCATTATAACTCCTATCATAATGAACATTTCTAGAATATCTCTTATCACCATAAATGAAAGCATGATTCTTATGACAACTATTAGTCATAGGAGCCTTCCCTTTCTCCTTGGCGGGAATGGGAGCCTTATGACTTGTTAAGTTCTTGGCTTCTCTCTTAAAGCCAAGCCCATCCTTAATTGAGGGGTGTCTACCAATAGTGTAGGCATCCCTTGCGAATTTTAGTTTTTCAAATTCATCCTTGCTAGTCTTAAGTTGGGCATTAAGACTAGCCACTTCATTATTTAGTTTTGTAATGGAAACTAGATGTTCACTACAAGCATCAACATTAAAATCTTTGCACCTATTGCAAATTGCAACATGTTCTACACAAGATGTTGATTTATTAGCTATTTCTAACTTAGCATTCAAATCATCATTTATGCTCTTTAAGCTAGAAATAGAGTCATGGCATGTAGACAATTCACAAGAGAGCATTTCATTCCTTTTAATTTCTAAAGCAAGGGATTTTTGTGCCTCTACAAACTTATCATGTTCTTCATACAAAAGATTCTCTTGCTTTTCTAATAACCTATTCATATCATTCAAGGCATCAATTAATTCATTAATCTTATCAACCTTAGTTCTATCTAGGCCCTTGAATAAACATGAATAGTCTATTTCATCATCGCTAGATTCTTCATCACTTGAGGAAGCGTAAGTACTAGTATCATGAGTGCTTACCTTCTTTTCCCTTGCCATGAGGCAGGTGTGATGCTCGTTGGGGAAGAGGAACGATTTGTTGAAGGCGGTGGCGGCGAGTCCTTTGTTGTCGGAGTCGGACGACGAACAATCCGAGTCCCACTCCTTGCCAAGGTGTGCCTCGCCCTTAGCCTTCTTGTAAGTCTTCTTCTTTTCCCTCTTGTTCCCTTGTTCCTGGTCACTATCATTATCGGGACAATTAGCGATAAAATGACCAATCTTACCACATTTGAAGCATGAGCGCTTCCCCTTTGTCTTGTTCTTGTTGGGATGCCCCTTGCGACCCTTTAGCGCCATCTTGAAATGCTTGATGATGAGGGCCATTTCTTCATCATTAAGCCCGGCCGCCTCAACTTGCGCCACCTTGCTAGGTAGCGCCTCCTTGCTCCTCGTTGCTTTGAGAGCAATCGTTTGAGGCTCTTGGATTGGGCCATTCAACGCATCATCAGCGTATCTAGCCTCCTTGATCATCATCCGCCCGCTTACGAACTTTCCAAGTATCTCCTCGGGCGACATCTTGGTGTACCTAGGATTCTCACGAATATTGTTCACAAGATGTGGATCGAGAACAGTAAAAGACCTTACATTAGGCGGACGACATCGTGGTCCGTCCATCGCGTGCTTCCATAGCTCCTTATTTTGTTAACGAGGGTCTTGAGCCGGTTGTACGTTTGGGTTGGCTCCTCGCCCCTGATCATTGCGAATCTCCCAAGTTCGCCCTCCACCAACTCCATTTTGGTGAGCATGGTGACGTCGTTCCCCTCATGTGAGATCTTGAGGGTGTCCCAAATCTGCTTGGCGTTATCCAAGCCGCTCACCTTATGGTATTCATCCCTGCACAATGAAGCTAGAAGAACAGTAGTAGCTTGTGCATTTTTGTGAATTTGCTCATTAATAAACATGGGACTATCCGTACTATCAAAGTGCATTCCATTTTCTACTATCTCCCATATACTTGGATGGAGAGAGAACAAGTGGCTACGCATTTTGTGACTCCAAAATCCGTAGTCCTCTCCATCAAAGTGAGGGGGTTTGCCAAGAGGAATGGAAAGCAAATGTGCATTTGAACTATGCGGAATACGAGAATAATCGAAAGAGAAGTTTGAATTAATCGTCTTCTTTTTCTCGTAGTCGTTGTCATCGTCCTTTTGGGAAGAGGAAGATTCGTCGCTGTCGTAGTAGACTATCTCCTTGATGCGCCTTGTTTTCTTCTTCTTCCCGTCTTTTCTTTTGTGGCCCGAGCCCGAGTCAGTAGGCTTGTCATCTTTCAGCTCGTTGACGAAGGACTCCTTCTCCTTGTCATTGATCACAATCCCCTTGCCCTTAGGATCCATCTCTTCGGGCGATTAGTCCCTTTGTGAAGAGAATGGCTCCGATACCAATTGAGAGCACCTAGAGTGGGGGGTGAATAGGTGATCCTGCGAAACTTGAAACTTAGTGCCACAAAAACTTGATTAGGAGTTAGCACAATAAGGCCAAGTGGCTAGAGAGGAGTCTTAGCAAAACACAATAACCACAAAGAGATCAACACAGAGATGGCACAGTGGTTTATCCCGTGGTTCGGCCAAGTCCAATACTTGCCTACTCCACGTTGTGGCGTCCCAACGGACGAGGGTTGCACTCAACCCCTCTCAAGCGGTCCAAAGACCCACTTGAATACCATAGTGTTTTGCTTTCACTTTACTATATCCCGCTTGCGAGGAATCTCCACAACTTGGAGCCTCTCGCCCTTACAAAGATGTTCACAAAGAAGCATGGAAGTAAGGATGGGATGAGCAACGCACACAAGACACAAAATCAAAGCGACACACAAACACAAGTCACAACACGAGCTCTCAACACAACTCAAAGAGTTCTCTACTCAAATGGAGCTCTAGTTGCTATCACAAAGAATCGAATGCGCGGAATTGAAGTCTTGGTGCTTAGGAATGCTTAGAGAATGCTTGGTGTTCTCCTCCATGCGCCTAGGGGTCCCTTCTATAGCCCCAAGGCAGCTAGGAGCCGTTGAGAGCATTCCAGGAAGGCAATTCCTTCTTTCTGTCGCCTGGCGCACCGGACAGTCCGGTGCACCACCGAACACTGTCTGGTGCGGATTTCTTTCCTTCTGTGGCGCAGCCGACCGTTGAAGATCTAGAGCCGTTGGCGCACCGGACACTGTCCGGTGCACATCGGACAGTCCGGTGCCCCCTTGTGACCGTTGGCTCGGCCACGCATCACGCGCGGAATCCTCGGCCGACCGTTGGCCCGACTGATCGTTGGCTCACCAGACAGTCCGGTGCCTCACCGGACAGTCCGGTGAATTATAGCCATACGCCGTTAATTGCTTCCCGAGAGCGACGACTTCGCCTGTGAATGGCTCACCGGACAGTCCGGTGCACCACCGGATAGTCCGATGATTTATAGCCATACGCCGTTGATCGCTTCCTGAGAGCAGTCAGTTGACAGTCCTAGCCTGGCGCACCGGACACTGTCCGGTGCACCCAGACTGCGCAGAGTTTTGGCTGCTTAGCCAAGTCTTTTCCAAATTGGTCTTTTCCTGTTTCTAGCACTTAGACACAATACATTAGTCTCCAAAACAATGTACTAAGTCTTAGAAACATACCTTTACTCTTGATTTGCACTTTATCCATCAATTGGCATAGATTTATACTTAAGTACTTATGTTGGCACTCAATCACCAAAATACTTAGAAATGGCCCAAGGGCACATTTCCCTTTCAAGCTGAGATTAGGAGCCTTGGGGGTACCCCTAATTACGGTCCCCGACAGTAGCCCCCGAGCCTCAAAGGGAGTGTGGGTACTCGCTTGGAGGCTTTGCCGCACTTTTTTGCAAGGGGACCAGCCTTTCTCGGTTGCATTTTGTTCCGGTGGGTGCACGCGAGCGCACCCGCCGGGTGTAGCCCCCGAGGCCTCGGAGGAGTGGTTTGACTCCTTCGAGGTCTTAATGCCTTTCGTGATGCCTCGGCCGGTCTGGTCGTTCCCTCATGCGAACTGGTCGTTGCCCGGGTGCATAGTCAGGTTCCGAGTTCTCGGGCTGGTATGTTGACGCTGTCAACGGTTTGGCCGGAGTCGGGTTTGCGAGAGCAGCCCCCGAGCCTCTGCACAGGGCGAGAGGACGGTCAAGGGCAGACTCGGCTTTTTTCATACGCCCCTGTGTTGCCTTTCCGCAAGGAGGAGGGGGGGAAAGCGCCATGTTGCCCTCGGAGGGCGCCGAACATGGTGTCTCTAGTGAGTTGCTAACGGGTGATCCGAGTGGACGCCCGTGCCCCGTTCGATAAGGGTCGGCTAGTGGCCTAGAGGCGCGCTCCAAAAGTACCTGCAGGTGATTTGCCGGACCCGGTCCCGTTCGATAGGGTCCAAGGGCTCGATGCCTCCCTCTGATGGGATTCCGTTACAGAATCGTTCCTGCTGGTCTCGGAAATGTCCTAGGGTACCTCGGGAGCGTAGCCCGAGCCTTGGTTATGTACCGAACATACCCAGAGTCATCCCTCACTCTGCGTGCTCTGGGGCGACTGTCGAACCCGTCGGGGGGCCAGCCTACGAACCCCTGATCTGTAGTGGGCGCGGAGCCCGAGTGGCCTAAGGCGGCTGTCAAACCCTTCTGAGGGGCCAGCCTTCGAACCTCTGACCAGTAGTGGGCGTGGAGCCCGAGTGCTCGAGGCGGCTGTCGAACCCTTCCGAGGGGCCAGCTTTCGAACCTCTGATCAGTAGGGGGGCTCGGGGCCCGCTTCCTTCGCGGAGAAGGATCCCTTTCGGAGTATCCCCCTTTCCCGGTCCCTGTAGCAAGAGAGAGAAAGGGGAAGAGGAAAAGGATACGAAACTGAACGACGTGGCGCACCTTTTTTGACGCGGTCATTATGGCGGAGGTGAAGTGTCGCCCGCTTCGCCTGCCAAAGGTGTCGCCTGTCCTGCCGCAGAGTTAATGCAACGGGACGAGTGGTTCGCGGGGCAGCCGTTGCGCGGGCCGTTCGAGGAACGGAACACGGGCGTGTCGTCTTCACGTCGTGGGAGAGGGCTCTCTCGCTGTTCCAAGAGGGGACGTGAGCCTGCAGATGATTTGGCTGCTGCTTCCGCCCGCCTGCCGCCGCCATTACTACCGGCCCACTTCTGGCCATTCTGACCGTCGCGCCTTCTCCCGTGGCTGATTGACCCGTGACCGGCGTGCCTGGTTGGCACTGCTAGGCCATGCGCAGGGTTGCCTCGAGTCGCGACACCGGTTCCGTAGTCGAGAAGGCGCGGCTCTGGCACAAGTGGCGCTGCAGTTTTTCGCACGTAGTAACCGGCGTGCTGGTTACATGACGTGTGGGCCTGGGCCTCCATGCTGGATGCATCGAAGTCGAAAGGGTGCGCCCCCTTGGTGCAGTTGCATGCCGCCTGCATGGCGGTCTGCCCTTTCACCCGCTGATTTGGGCGAAGACGGAGGAATGCTTGTAACCGCTGGGCGGTTACACGCTCCACGCGTGGCGGTTTGGCTTCTTCTGTCCTAGGCCAGCTTGCATGACGTGTGGGGCCCAGCCCCCGTGTCGTACGGGGAGGACCTTGAAGCGTGTTGGTGAAGACTTAGTCCGCGACGGCTGAGGACGTGAGCGGGGAGAGTTGTTTTTAAAAAGGGATTGACCTCCTGGGTGGTAGCCATGCCTTCGCACTTTCCTCATGCGTCGCGTCCTTCCGCCTTCCGAGCCCCCAGATGGGGAGCGCCCGCATTGCCTTCGTCTCGTTGTGGAAGGAGCGCAACCTCATGGAGGTTGGTACCTTTCAGCCATCGCTCGGCTTCAAGGATTTTTCATCGTGCGGCCCAGCTGCATCCCCTCACCGATGGTCACCCAAGACGGTGACCACCAGTTTGATGGTGGGGAGAAGCAAGCCGGGCTGCGGCCTCTGCCCCACCCTCAGCTTCAAGGATCTTCGTCATCCTTGCTGGGGCGGAGGGCGAGCTGAGCCGGAGCTCTACCTCCCGTACGGGCCGGCGGGCCACCTCCTCCTTCAGCATTCATGGGAGAGGGCGCTCACCGGCTTAGCGGAAGGGGCGGTCTTCGACAATGCGTGGCCGAGCGACCGCAAGCGTCGTCAGCTCCAGGATGCCTGGTTCGCTGGCTCAGCTGGCTCTGGCACGGCTTCCGACGCCATCTCCCACCGCTGGGCGGAGTGCAGCTATCTGCCCGCCGTACGGGCGGCTGTTGCGCCGCGCGCACCGGGGGACTGCCCAGGACGCCGCATGCTGCTAGGGCGGCATTTGTGTTCTTGGGCTGTCCTACCCGTGCTCCGTCACGATGCCTTCGCGCGGGGGTTGGTGCTCGCCCGTCCGGGAGGACTTGAGTGGGGATCTGCCGGTGGACAGGTGGCCAGAGAAGTCCTCATCGCTGACGAGATCGACGCTGCCATTTGCGCTCTGGGCCTCTGGCTCTTTGGCTTTGATAGCTTGTCCTAGCCCCTCGAGTGGAGACGTGGGCGAGGGCCTTGTCGCAGCAGCGTCTGCCCTGAGGTCATCGCTGCTGCTGTTTGGCCGCCCAGAGCGGAGATCATTGTCGCTGCTGTCGGAGCGGGCGGCGGTGAGCCGCTTGGAGTTTGTCGTCCCGCGGGCCTCCTGGTATGGAGGTTGGTCATACCCACGGGAACGGAACCGGAGTCCCGTTTGTAATGGCATCTTGAGTGCCGGCGTATGTTCATTGCGGCTGTCGGGGCCTGAACATCTGTGTATCTAGGCGTAAAGTCATGTTTCTTCCCCATTTCGAGCACTAGGACTCGCCTGTCGGCTAGCTGGACCGCTTAACCAAGTGTGAGTTGCCCTGTGCGGAAGGTGACGAGTGAGGTATCTGTATCCCAGAGGCGTAGGAGTCCCTCGGCTCGGTCGGCCTTGCCGCTCGAGGCTTCTCTTGCTTAGTGAAGGAACCCTCGGCTGCTCTGCGATGAGCCGAAGCCGGAGGCAGCGGTGTCAGCATGGACAGAGGCGGAGTTGGCTGGAGAAGAAACTTCGTCGGCCCAGGAGTAGGGGACTTCCCAGGCCGAGGATGCGTTGCAGTGGCGGCTGGGACCTGGCCAGGTCGTCCACTGGCGGGACCAATCCTGGAGTCGGGCTACCGAGGCCATGAGCCGGGCTGGTGTCCTCAGGGGACAGCTGGCTGAGGCTACGGAGCGACCGGTCCGGCCGTCTGCTTGGGCCGGGTTCCTGGAGGAGACCCTGGCGGTGATGGCCAGGCGCGGTACTAACATCTTCTTTCGAGGTGGAGATCCTCTGACCGTGTTGCTGTCCGAGGCCGGGTCGGATTCTGCCGAAGGTGGAGTCGATGCCGAGGGTGTTGCTGCTCCCCCTACCGACGTCTGAACCTGCAGGAACAGTTTGTCTGTAGTGTGCGTATGTTTCTTGTGGCCACCGAGGCGAAAACATATCGTCGTCGTGTTGTAAAGCTACGTTTCTTTTCCCCTTGTTTCGAGTATCAGGACTTGTTCGTCGGTAACAGAATCGTTTATCCGAGCGTGAGTTACTTATCGCAGAAGGTGATGAGTGAGGTATCCATATCCCGGAGGCGTAGGAGTCCCTCGGCTCGGTCAACCTTGCCTGCTTACGTGTACTCTTACTCGTCCGTAGGATTCTGTTATCGATATAGTCGAGATGGCACGAAAAATCGTTTCGGTAGAAAAAGTTTTCGAGCGTTAAGACTTGTTCGGACAGCGGAATCCCTTATCCAAGCGTGAGTTACTTATCGCAGAAGGTGATGAGTGAGGTATCCGTATCCCGGAGGCGTAGGAGTCCCTCGGCTCGGTCGGCCTTGCCTGCTTACGTGTACTCCGTCGTTTTCAGGACTCCACTATCGAAGTAGTCGAAAAGCACGAAAGATGTTCGGGCAGAAAGACTTTTTTCGAGGAAAATTTTGACGCAGAGGGGGTTCCCCCCTTCTAGCCTTCGAGGAGGGTCGGGCTTTGACGAGGCAAGGCTGACCCTTCCTTGATGGTTAGACTTTGCTTGCTTAAGTGAACGAGGTACATGAACGACTTGAAAACATCTTAAGGGTAGAAGCGACGTAGCTATCGGATGTTCCAAGCGTTGCTATAGACCTCGCCTTGACTGTTGGCCAGCTTGTATGTTCCGGGATTCAGAATCTTGGTGATGATGAACGGCCCTTCCCAGGGAGGCGTGAGCTTGTGGCACCCTCAGGAGTCTTGTCGTAGCCGAAGCACCAAGTCGCCCACCTGGAGGTTTCGGGACCGAACCCCTCGGGCGTGGTAGCGTCGCAGGGACTGCTGATACCGCGCCGAGTGTAGTAAGGCCATGTCCCGAGCCTCTTCCAGCTGGTCAAGTGAGTCTTCTCGGCTTGTCTGGTTGCTTCGGGCGTCGTATGCCCTTGTCCTCGGGGAGCCGTATTCTAAGTCTGTGGGCAAGATAGCCTCGGCCCCATAGACTAGAAAAAATGGCGTGAAGCCCGTGGCTCAGCTTGGCATTGTCCTCAGACTCCAGATAACCGAGGGGAGTTCCTTCATCCACCGCCTGCCGAACTTTGTTGAGGTCATTGTAGATCCTCGGCTTGAGTCCTTGTAGAATCATGCCGTTGGCACGCTCTACCTGCCCATTCGTCATGGGGTGAGCTACGTCGGCCCAGTCCATCCGGATGTGGTGGTCCTCGCAGAAGTCCAGGAACTTTCTGACAGTGAACTGGGTGCCATTGTCGGTGATGATGGAGTTCGGGACCCCGAAGCGATGGATGATGTTGGTGAAGAACGCCACCGCCTGTTCGGACCTGATGCTGTTTAGGGGTCGGACCTCGATCCACTTGGATAATTTGTCGATGGCGACCAGCAGGTGCGCGAAGCCCCCGGGTGCCTTCTGCAAGGGACCGACGAGGTCCAGACCCCACACAACAAATGGCCAGGTGATGGGTATTGTTTGCAACGCCTGAGCGGGCAGGTGGGTCTGCCTTGCATAGAATTGACACCCTTGACAGGTGCGTACAATCCTAGTGGCGTCGGCCACCACAGTTGGCCAGTAGAAACCCTGTCGGAATGTGTTTCCCACGAGGGCTCGAGGTGCTGTGTGGTGACCGCAAGCCCCCGAGTGTATTTCTTGCAATAACTCCTGACCTTCGGCGATGGATATGCACCGCTGGAGGATGCCTGAGGGGCTGTGGTGGTAGAGCTCCTTTTCGTCACCCAGCAAGACGAACGACTTGGCACGCCGCGCCAGTCGCCGAGCTTCGGCTCTGTCGAGGGGTAGCTGTCCTCGGTGGAGATATTGCAGGTATGGGGTCTGCCAGTTTCGATTAGGCGTGACCCCATTCCGCTCTTCCTTGACGCACAGTGCTTCACCCTCGAGGGCCGAGGGTGCCTTGGGCGGGGCCGAGGCTGCCTCGGGCTGAGCTGAGGGTGCCTCGGGCTGAGCCGAGGGTGCCTCGGGTAGAGCCGAGGCCTTCTTGGGCTCGGGCGTGTCGTCGATCTTGACGGAGGGTTGATGTAGGTCTCGGGAGAAGACGTCCGGAGGAACCGTTGTCCGCCCCAAGGCTATCTTAGCCAGCTCGTCTGCCGTCTCGTTGTATCGTCGAGCGACGTGGTTGAGCTCGAGCCCGTAGAACTTGTCCTCCAGGCGCCGAACCTCGTCGCAGTAGGCTTCCGTCTTCGGGTCGCGGCAGTGGGAGTTCTTCATGACTTAGTCAATGACAAGCTGCGAGTCGCCACAAGCGTCGAGGCGCCGAACCCCTAGCTCGATGGCGATGCGCAACCCGTTAACCAGAGCCTCATACTCGGCCACGTTGTTGGACGCTGGGAAATGGAGGCGCAACACGTAGCGGAGGTGCTTCCCGAGGGGTGAGATGAAGAGCAGACCCGCGCCCGCTCCTCTTTTCATCAGCGACCCATCAAAAAACATGGTTCAGAGTTTCGGTTGGATCGGAACTGTTGGAAGCTGGGTGTCGACCCATTCAGCCACAAAGTCTGCCAAGACTTGGGACATGATGGCCTTCCGAGGGGCGAACGAGATTGTCTCGCCCATGATCTCCACCGCCCACTTTGCAATCCTACCTGAGGCCTCTCGGCACTGGATGATCTCCTCCAGGGGGAAGGATGACACCACAGTCACCGGATGAGACTCGAAGTAGTGTCGCAACTTTCGCCGTGTCAGAATTACCACGTACAGCAGCTTTTGAATTTGCGGGTAGCGGATTTTGATCTCGGACAGTACCTCACTGATGAAGCAGACCAGCCTCTGGATGGGCAATGCGTGCCCTTCTTCTCGTCTCTCGACCACGATCGCGGCGCTGACCACCTGAGTGGTAGCGGCGACGTAGATCAAGAGGGCTTCTTCGGCAGTGGGGGGCACTAGGATGGGCGCGCTTGTAAGGAGCGCCTTCAAGTTCACGAGGGCTTCCTCGGCCTCGGGGGTCCAAGTGAAGCGCTCGGTCTCCCTTAAGAGGCGATACAGGGGCAGGCCTCTTTCGCCGAGGCGCAAGATGAAGCGGCTCAGAGCCGCAAGGCATCCCATGACCCTCTGTACTCCTTTCAAGTCCTTGATGGGCCCCACGTTGGTGATGGCCGCGATTTTCTCTGGGTTGGCCTCGATGCCCCGCTCGGAGACGATGAACCCCAGGAGCATGCCTCGGGGGACTCCGAAGACACACTTCTCGGGATTGAGTTTTACGCCTTTTGCTTTGAGACACTTGAATGTCGTTTCAAGGTTGGAGAGGAGGTCGGAGGCTTTTCTCGTCTTGACTACGATGTCATCGACGTAAGCCTCGACCGTTCGGCCAATGTGCTGTCCGAACATGTGGTTCATGCACCTTTGGTATGTCGCACCCGCATTCCTCAAACCAAATGGCATAGTAATGTAGCAGTACATGCCAAAAGGTGTGATGAAAGAAGTCGCGAGCTGGTCGGACTCTTTCATCCTGATTTGGTGATACCCTGAGTAGGCATCGAGGAACGACAGGGTTTCGCACCTAGTAGTGGAATCCACGATTTGATCGATGCGAGGCAGAGGGTAGGGAACCTTCGGACATGCTTTGTTTAGACCAGTGTAGTCTACACACATCCGCCATTTCCCACCTTTCTTTTTTCACAAGCACAGGGTTGGCAAGCCTTTCGGGATGGAATACCTCTTTGATGAACCCTGCAGCCATCAGCTTGTGGATCTCCTCGCCTATGGCTCTGCGCTTTTCTTCGTCGAATCGGCGCAGAGGCTGCTTCACAGGTCGGGCTCCAGCTCGGATATCCAGTGAGTGCTCGGCGACTTCTCTCGATATGCCAGGCATGTACGAGGGGCTCCACGCAAAAACCTCGGCGTTCGCGCGGAGAAAGTCGATGAGCACTGCTTCCTATTTGGGGTCGAGCTTGGAGCCGATCCGGATCTGCTTGGAGGTGTCGTTGCTGGGGTCGAGAGGGATGGACTTAACCGCCTCTGCTGGTTCGAAGTTGCCGGCGTGGCGCTTCGCATCTGGCACCTCTTTGGGGAGGCTTTCCAGGTCGGCGATGAGGGCCTCGGATTCAGCGAGGGCCTCGGCGTACTCCACGCACTCCACGTCGCATTCGTACGCGTGTCGGTACGTGGGGCCGATGGTGATGACCCCGTTGGGGCCCGGCATCTTGAGCTTGAGGTAGGTGTAGTTGGGGACGGCCATGAACCTGGCATAGCATGGTCTCCCCAGCACCGTGTGGTAGGTTCCTCGGAATCCGACCACCTCGAACGTGAGGGTTTCCTTCCGGAAGTTGGAGGGAGTCCCGAAGCAGATGGGCAGATCGAGTTATCCAAGGGGCTGGACGCGCTTCCCGGGAATGATCCCGTGAAAGGGCGCTGCACCGGCCCGGATCGAGGACAGATCGATCTGCAGGAGCCCGAGGGTGTTGGTGTAGATGATGTTGAGGTTGTTGCCTCCGTCCATAAGGACCTTGGTAAGCCTGACGTTGCCGATGACAGGATCAACAACGAGCGGGTACTTCCCCCGGGCTCGGCACGCGGTCGAGGTGGTCGCCTTGGTCGAAGTTGATGGGCTTGTCGGACCAGTCTAGGTAGACTGGTGCCGCCACCTTTACCGAGCAGACCTCCTAGCGCTCTTGCTTGCGGTGCCGAGCCGAGGCGTTCGTCGCCCGCATACCGCAGATCATGAAGCAGTCATGGACCTCGGAGAACTCCTCTGCCTTGTGGGCTTCCTTCTTGTCGTTGTCGGGGGCTCTGCCACCTTCCGTCGGTGGCCAGGCCTTATGGAAGTAGCGCTGAAGCATGACGCACTCCTCAAGGGTGTGCTTGACGGGACCCTGATGATAGGGGCACGACTCCTTGAGCATCTTGTCGAACAGGTTGGCGCCTCCAGGAGGCTTTCGAGGGTTCTTGTGCTCAGCGGCGGCGACAAGGTCTGCATCGGCGGCGTCGCGTTTCGCTTGTGACTCCTTCTTGCCCTTCTTCTTTGCGCCACGCTGAGCGGACGCCTCGGGGACGTCATCCGGCTGGCGCCCCTGAGGCTGCTTGTCCTTTCGGAAGATGGCCTCGACCGCCTCCTTACCAGAGGCGAACTTGGTGGCGATGTCCATCAGCTCGCTCGCCCTGGTGGGAGTCTTGCGACCCAGCTTGCTCACCAGGTCACGGCAAGTGGTGCCAGCAAGGAACGCGCCGATGACATCTGAGTCGGTGATGTTGGGCAGCTCGGTGCGCTGCTTCGAGAATCGCCGGATGTAATCCCGCAGGGACTCTCCCGGCTGCTGGCGGTAGCTTCCGAGATCCCAGGAGTTCCCAGGGCGCACGTATGTGCCCTGGAAGTTGCTGGCGAAGGCTTTGACCAGGTCGTCCCAGTTGGAGATCTGCGCAGGAGGCAGATGCTCCAGCCAGGCTCAGGCGGCGTCGGAGAGTAACAGGGGGAGGTTGCGGATGATGAGGTTGTCATCGTCCATTCCACCCAGTTGGCAGGCCAGCCGATAGTCCGCGAGCCACAGTTCCGGCCTCGTCTCCCCCGAGTACTTGGTGATGGTAGTCAGGGCCCAGAACCGGGTCGGGAACGACGCCCGTCGTATGGCCCGGCTGAAAGCTTGCGGACCGGGTGGTTCGGGCGAAAGGGCTCCGATCCTCCTCGCTGTCGTAGCGACCCCCACGCCTGGGGTGGTAGCCTCGGCGCACCCTCTCGTCGAGGTGGGCTCGACGGTCGCGACGATGGTGCTCATCGCCGAGGCGGCCCGGGGCCGCAGGCGCTGTGTCCCGCGTGCGCCCGGTGTGGACCGAGGCTTCCCGCATGAATCGGGAAGTCATGGCGCGATGCCCCGGGGGGTACACCTGCCTCCGAGAGATAGAGCTTTCGGCCCGTCGGACCGCGGCATCCTCCAGGAGATTCTTGAGTTCTCCCTAGATACGCCGCCCCTCGGTGGTGGATGGTTCCGGCATCGCTCAGAGTAGTATTGCTGCTAGCCGACCCCACTAGAAGCCGGGGGCAGCCTTGCCCTGGCATCATCGGTGATGCGGTGCTGGACGTCCTGGGCCAGATGATGCGCTTCTCCGGCTAGTGCTCGGCTTGCTCGCTCCTGCCCGATGTTCTGCCGGAGCTGCACAAGTTGTCCTACTCCCTCGTCGAGCCTGGCCTACATCTCGTGGATTTGCTCGAGCTGTGTGTCCTGACCCACCGCAGGGACTGGGACCATAGCTAGCTCCCGAAGGATGTCAACGCGAGGCGTAGGCCCAGGGGGATCACCGTCCTCCGGCATACCAAGGTGGTTGCCTTCGTCGAGACCCCCTAGATCGACGTGGAAACATTTGCGACTTGGGCCACATTCCTCGTCGCCGAGGCTGTGGCTATCATCGGAGCAACCGGAGAGGCAGTAGTCACATGCGGTCATGAAGTCCCGCATGGCACTGGAGTTGCCGAGCCCGGGGAAGTCCCAACCAGAGTCGGGCTCGTTGTCTTCCTCGGAACCCAGGGGCCCGTAGGTCGAGACGGCCGTCAATCGGTCCCAGGTTGACCACATATGGTACCCCGGAAGGTTCGGATATGCCTTTATGAAAGCGTCCACCGAAGCGGGGTCGCTTGGTGGGTCGAAGCTGAATCTAAAAGGCACAGGATGGGGAACGGACGGTACCTCTTGATCGACGGATGGCGACGAAGTCGCGTCAGGGACGGACTGCACTGTTATCTCAGGTACGAGGCTAACGCTCAGCAAGTCCTTCGCGAGCGTGCTGGCGTCGCCCGTCCGCTCGGGGTTGGCGTGTTGCGGGGAAACGACGCTCATCTTCGTCTCAGACACGAGGTCAACGCCCAAAGTGTCCCCCGCTGGGGCGCCGGCGTCGTTGACTCGCTCGACAGCCGACGAGGTGCCGCCTCCTGCTTGGCCATGATTGCCCCGCCTCCTTCCCCGTCGACGAGGAAGGTGACGGGACAGACTCGGATACCGTTTTTCCGCCACGCGGGGAAGACGTCGTCGATTCCACCGCCGGCGGGCGGGCTGACGGTCGCCATTGTCGTTGTCGCGCGGCGGAGGAAGGAGTATCATGTCGTAGCTGCCGTCGAGGGACATGAACTCGAGACTCCCGAAACGGAGCTTCGTCCTGGGTTGGAGAGGTTGCTGGAGACTCCCCATCTGGAGCTTGACGGGAAGCTGTTCGTCAACACGCAGCAGGCCCCTACCTGGCACGCCAACTGTCGGCGTTTCGACCCCGGGGGGTCCCTGGACCGACGAGTAAATTGTCGCTGCGTGTCCCAGCCTAGATGGGTCGGCGCGAGACGGAGCACAAGGGGGGAAAACAGTAAGGGGAACCGCGGCCTCGTGTTGTCTTGCGCTCAGGGCGGATGCGCTTGCAGTAAGGGGTTACAAGCGTTCGCGAGGGAGAGAGAGGGCGTGAGACTGCGAGTCAGCCCGTCCTCCCGCGCGGCCACCTTTCTTTGCATGAGGGCCCTGGACCTTCCTTTGATAGACGTAAGGAGAGGGTCCAGGTGTACAACGGGGGGTGTAGCAGTGTGCTAACGTGTCTAGCAGAGAGGAGCCAGAGCCCTATGTACATGTCGACGTGGCTGTCGGAGAGGTGTTGGAGCCCTGTTCACGTGGCATCATGGCCGTCGGATGGAGCGCTTGAGCCCTGTAGAAGCACAGCTGTCGGGGCTATCGGATCCTTGCTGACGTCTCCTTGCTTCCGTAAGGGGCTGAGAACCGCCGTCGTCATGGAGCACGCGGGGTGCCATCATTACTTGTTTTACTAGGGCGAGCCAGATGGGACGCCGGTCTTGTTCCCCATATCCTGGGCTAGCTAGGGGTAGGGTAATGATGGCCCCCCCCCCTTGTGGCGTGGTCGGCCCGAGCGAGGTGGTGACTCCTCCGAGGTCGAGGTTGAGTCCGAGCCTGGGGGTCGGGCGAGGCGGAGACCGTCTTCCGGAGTCGAGGTGGAGTCCGAGCCCGGGGGTCGGGCCAGGCGGAGACCGTCTTCCGGAGTCGAGGTGGAGTCCGAGCCCGGGGGTCAGGCGAGGCGGATACCGTCTTCCAGAGTCGAGGTGGAGTCCGAGCCCTGGGGTCGGGCGAGGCGAAGATTCCTATGGCGCCCGAGGCTGGACTTGGCTACTGTCAGCCTCACCCTGGTGGGTGGCACAGCAGTCGGAGCAGCGCAGGCGGCGCTGTTTTTCTGTCAGGTCAGTCAGTGGAGGGGCGAAGTGAATGCGGTCACTTCGGCCTTGTCGACTGGAAAGCGCGCGTCAGGATAAGGTGTCAGGCGATCCTTGCATTGAATGCTCCTGCGATCCAGTCGGCTGGCGAGGCGATCTAGCCAAGGTTGCTTCTCCATGAAGCCTGCCCGAGCTGGGCCTCGGGCGAGTCGAAGGTGCACCCGTTGCTTGAGGAGACCCTCGGGCGAGGAACGAATCTGCCTTGGTCTACCGTTCCTGCTCGAGGCTGGGCTCGGATGAGGCGAGATCGTGTCCCTTGAGTGGACGGAGCCTTTGACCGGAATTGCGCCCATCAGACCTTTGCAGCTTTGTGCTGATGGGGGTTACCAGCTGAGATTAGGAGCCTTGGGGGTACCCCTAATTACGGTCCCCAACAACTAGTGATACATTAAATCAACTAGTCGGTTGCCCGTGCGTTGCAACAGCTTACAACAATACCTATGTAAACTATCTACCAAAAAAATTCAAGATTTTTTATTGATTGTCTCCGCTCTCCATATAATATTTTTTGATTTGGCTAACTGATGTTATTGTTTACTCCATCCAATATTTATTGGTACAACACGACCAATGAAGCGATTAGAAGAGAGTTCACAACGACTGAATGCACGAACAAATATTATAAAATGACATAATTCCACCATATAGAGACCGCATAAAAGAAAATTTGTGACCTCAAGTTTCTAAAATAAGTCACATGAACTCAAACTTATAAAAAGATAGATCAAAATATGGAGTGATTGCTAAAGTAAGGCATCAATAAAAACTGGATGCGCTCCATATAAATTATGCTATTTCGTAGCAATTACTAACGTTTAAAACCAACAAATAATCTTTCATTTTACTGTTAGTGTGACAAATCATTGTTGCTCTATCCAATTCAGCAACCTCAAACACCATAAAGTCCATTGCACTAATGTGGTCTCAGAAACGACCTAATGCTTGCAAGAGCCAAGAACGTCGTGTCGTGCTTGGATTGTAGCCTCGGCCCGTAGTGTTGGCCCGGCCCGACACGATTATATTTTTATTTTAAAAAACGTATATACATATATACAATTTATATTCAATATTAAAAATATCTGAGCATGATGTTCTATTGGTTAGACAGCTTCACCTATTATCTCCTGCCCTTCATCTATCAGGGCATGAGTTCGAACCCCACATCCTACATTGTTTTTTAACATTTTACGCTTATTTAATCAAATGGGACGATGGGCTAACGGGCTGGCCCGGCACAGTCAGTAGGCCGGCATGACGTGCCTGGGGCTAGAGTTGTGGCCCGCAGGTGTCTGGCCCGTGCCGGGCTACCGTTTGGCCATCTATAGGCGTGAAGCGGGTTAATTTGAAATAGTTGTGAGGGGTTATTTGTAAAAAGATGACGCGCGACGACCGTTGAAACTGATGCTTTAAGTATAGTATAGATTTTCACACCTCATCCTATAAATTTGGGATATGCTTATATATATAAACTTAGGAAAATGATGGAATGCCAAATTCCAAACTAAACAACCTATTATATGAATCATTTTCCAATTCCTTTAAAATGAAGGGATTCAAATATATTTGTTTTTACATTGGTATACGTATTTAAATTTCAAAATAAAATACACTAAATACACTAAATACTGGTATCCACAGCCAAGCAAAAAGCGTCGATGCCACCAGACTGTCGTATTTTCCGAGGCTATCCACACTCATCTACTACTAATTATGTATGGAGTGTAGGCGTCCACAGGTGGATTGGTGCACGGTTCTGCCGATCTCTCCGACGCACGCACGCGCATGGAAACAGGCAGCAGGCACCCTTCCCCGTCGCCCTGATTCTCGCCCCTTGCGGATCTCGCGCCAGCCCCCGCCTGCCCTTCCACTATTCCCCCACCGCCCCGCCGCGGATCTCGCCCCCCGCGGATCTCGCGCTCGCCACAACAGCTAACCTCGACCATGCCCCATAATCTTGGCCAGCCCCTGCTGTACCCCCGCCTGCCTGTGCACCCTCCCACGCGCGATGGAAGCAGCCCGCCATGCCCCTCCCACCACAACCGCGCAGCACCGTCCTGGGCACGGCGCCCCGCGCGGGGCGCTCCTCGGCCCGCATCTGCTTGCGGATATTGGCCTCGACGAAGAGGAGCTCGGCGGAGGCCGCGGAGGGGAGCGGCGAGAAGGAGATGAGCAGCGCGTGGGAGGAGGAGAAGAAGATCGACGCAGAGATGAGGAGCAGGAGAAGCAGTAGGCGAAGACGAGCACCACGAGCTCTCTCCCCTCCAGCAGCGAGCGCTCCTTCAGCTCTGCTTGCAACAACCTCACGGAAGGAGGTAGGTGCCGCGCCCAACCCGTTGCTGGTTAATCAGCTGAAGTTGCTGCTGCCCTGCCCCACATGGCACCCCAGGGGCGGAGAGCGACGAGTAGATACGACGGGTGCCGGAGATGGGCGGTGCGTCAGCGTCGGCCTCGTCGGGCGCTGGCACGGACGAGCGTCCCAAGGGGGAGGACGGCAAGCAGGGGCAGGTGGCGGCGGGGGCGCAGCCTCCGGCGGGCGGGAAGAAGCGCGGGCGCACCGCAGGGAGAAGCGGCTGCCGCGGAACCGCGTGTCACTACTAATCTCTGCTATATGGTGAAGCATGCCCCCGTCCGGCGCCCCACTCTCCTCTCGCCGCAATCCATGCTCTCTCCCTAGAATCCCGTCCGCATCCATGCTCTCCATGGCAAGTCCTCCGCCCGGATCGCCGCAATCCCTGCTCTCTCCTCGCTCCAGCCTCTTGATCCGCGTCCACGCCTCGTTCTCCATAGAAGCCGAATCCTCCACCTAGATCCTCCCTAGATTCCCATCCACCATCTGGCCCCTATTTCCTTTGGTGCCACTGCGAGGGCCTCAGCTACAAGCCTAGCCTGGCCACCGTCCCAGCCTGCCAGGCCGTCAACGTCGCCGACCACGCCTGCACCAAGACCGCCAGCTTCGACGTTAGTGTGACCCAGTATCTCATTCACCTGGTGCTACCTCCTCATCACACCGATGGGAGGTTCAAGGAACCAGTATCTCTAGATTACATTGTTGAGATGTGGCATCCTGAGGGATATGGTTGAGTCGTTGATTGCTCTTAAAACTCAAGACATTTTTTACTCGAAGAATTTATTATGATGTTTTTGTTGTTGAGGACATTGTGATCTTGTTTTGTCTTGTAGTTTGGTTTCTGCAAAAAAAAATCATGTGCTTGAAACATGGCACAAAGTTTGCTCATGTATTGTGCCTCAAAGATGGAAGTTTCTTAATTCCTGTGTGCCTTAACTCCGTATGCTTACATTCCACATACATATTTATGCATTTCCGCACCAATTAATTCCAAACATTTTTCAGAAGACATAAACATTAGCACATAAATAGGTTTAATTACTTAATGGTGCATATTTCACGTGGTACAATCGAATTCAATCTGTTGTACATTGGCAATATTAACGAGCATTAGTGATGCACTATGTTGAATATGGATTCTTTCCTATTTCATGTTTATCTAACAGCGGTGAAGATATTGGTGTGGTTAGTTTTGTGCCATTATTTGATCTCTTTTAGAAAGATGGTAACTTGAGTACGTATGTTTGGAACCAAGAGCTGCTTGTTTCAGTATTCCTATAGTTAAGGTCAATAAGTCTGCAACAAAATTGGTACGTGTTCTTTTATTTTTATCTGTAATTTATAATATGGATCAGTATGCCATGCACAAGAGTTTCCTAAGCTGTAATTGTTGGTATTTTCTTTTTTCTTGTTAGTATCTGTACTACCGGTAAGAGTGGGTACATATATAAATTCTGAAGTTTGTGAGTAACTACATAGCTAATTTTAATATGTTTAACAACTTTTTGCACCACCATGTCGAGAATATCATTGGGTCATGTCTGGAGAGTAAGAATGATCAACTGATGGGCCATGTCCTTGATGAGTGTAAACTTGTTACAAGAATTTTGGAAGCAAAGAAGAACCCTGCTCTATCGTCACGTAGTTAAGTCAAATTGTCTTACTATGTCTATTGTTTCATTGCGGTTTACCTTAATATTTTTATATTTGTTTGTTCATTTATATTTTCTTGCAGCATACATTGTCTTAAGAGGTAATGTGTGGACGCCTCCCTTCTCCCTTAATACGAGTATATATTTTAGAAAATATGGGATGAACTGTGTGTGGAGTGTGTTCGTAGATGCAATCACTTTTCACACCTAATTTATGGTAGTCATTGACACTTCACTGCATGAGTCATCATTTGATTTTGTGGTCTTCTTGATACATGTTTCTCTCACATTAGACACAAATCAATTACTTTAAACTATAATTTTGTGAAATGCTTGACGCAAAACATTGTCGAAGACATCTCCATTAATCAAATTGGTGGGCAAGTTCTGTATTTAATTATACGAGTCCTTTAACTACAAGTTTTGGCTCATTGTCGCAGAATTGGACGGTCGCATCGATGCCAGGTTCCAGCAGAGGAGTCGTGCCTCCTTGATTCCTTCACTGAGTGTAATACTCAAAATTTTTTTCAATAAATACATGGTGATTACCTTATTCTATGTGCCTTATTTGCATCATGAAAAGAGCATATATAAAATGAGGAGTGAGTAAATCAAACCAAAGACACTAAAATAAAAGAAAGTGCATCTCGTTGGAGTTTTACTGTTTGTGCATTAAATAAAATAATAATGTTAATAATAATAAAAATAAATAATAAATCTAAAGGTTGAATTGATCTCTAAATTAAAATATAGGGTTTTGAAAAAGAGGAGAAGAGAAGTGATATAAAAATATAGATAATAAATTAAATTCTTAAAGATGGGTATATTTAATCTCATAAATATAGTTTGTAAAGATGAGCCCCAAAGGTTTGAATTAAAATTGAATTCAAATGGAATTTGAAAAGAAAGAAAAGAAATGTAGAAATAAAAGAAAAAGAGAAAGTGAGCTTACCTGGGCCGGCTTCCTCATTTCTGGCCCACACCAGGAATTATCCCGCGCGGCCCATTTCTCTTTCCCTCCCCTTTTCTCATGCTGAGCCACTTGCGTGCGGGGCCCATAGGTCGGTCCCTCCTCGGCTGCGCGCGCGTGTGTACCACTGTCACGTGGGGCTCTATTGTCAGATCGAGTTCTTCAGGCACGCTCGCATTGGCTCGCTGTCGCGCGGACCCTACCAACCAGCCAAAACACTACCAGGCGTGTCTCCGCCACGTGGGCCCGATGGGTCGGTCCTATCTTCTAGCTCGCGGCGGATATGGAAGCTTGACACCGGATGTTCGCCGCCCACCTCCGCAACGACCGGGTCTCCATGGCCGACTTCTGCGCGGGTGGCACGGATAGCGTGGTGGTGAAGCATCTTTCTCTCCGCCTCGGCCCAAGACGTTCGGTCCCCCTTCCCAACGGAATCGCGCGCGCCCACCGTTGAAACCGTGCCGCAAAACTCGCCAGCGCTTATGGCGGGTCCTCAACCACCCTCGCCGTCCTCGCTGGGGGGGATAAGAACCCGGGGTCGTCAATGTCTCCTTCCCCTCCCCCTGCGCTACTGAAATCCAAACAACCCAGCTTCCGTGAGCCTCCGCACCGCCGCCGTTCTCTCCCCGTGTGAGCCACATCGATGGGATCTCGGGATTGACCGACGCCGGACACCGCGCACCCTCGATGACTGCTCTGTGTGGTTCGCTGGGGTCCGGGGGTGATCTGCATAGACTAACCAGGGCCGGGGATTGGCGTTGTGCGATCAATTGCTCGTCGGAGCAGGGACGTCCACCACGGCCGCGCCTCTCCGTGGGCAGGGAACTCCACGCCTCCAAACTCGGTGAGTTTTGTTTCTCTAGATTCGCTAAGCCCCCAGATCCGTGTATTGCTAGTCGGGCAGTGAGGGAAGGTCTTGGGGCGCGGATTGGCTATCTCCGGCCATGGCCGCCGCCGCGGTTGGGACATGGCATCGCCCAGCTCGGAATAAGGAAGAAGATGCATAAGGACCGTAGGATCTAGCAGGAGCGATGTGGATTAGATCGTGACTAGGATCAACACAGACCGTTGATATTGCAGTGCACGGATAAGATTTAGTGGGCGCATACCCCTTCGTACATTAAATCATGGCCGTATATTTGTGATCCAAGGGATCAAATCGCTTGCCAGTTCGTTCTTTTAATCTGAGCTTTCCATCTCAGATCCGACGGCCAGCAATCACCAATACCCCTTCGTCGTGTACTTCTTTCAAAAGAGACCCCGAGTTTTTGGGGAATCAACCCGCCGTCCACCGCGGGTGTAGTCTGAGTCTGGGACGACTTACACCGAGCCCCCTGCGTTTTCCATTAATTGAGGCCCAGTCCAGAGAGTTATAAAATCAGGAAAATGAATTAGAAAATGAGTTTTTAATATAAAAATAATTCCTAGAATTTATATAATTCATAGAAAATGCATATGAACTCCAAATTAATCCATTCCACTTCCTATAATTTTGTAATATTATTGTTTATCAATTAGTGCCACTGGTTTTACATAAAAGTCACATTAAAATTGTTATCTTAATTAATCTTGTACTAAGCACATAAAACCTTTGGAAATCCATAACTTAAAATCTACAACTCCAAAATTAATAATTCTTTTTCCTGTGATCTTATTTTAATATGTAGATTATTAATATGTATTTTGGCATACATGTTTGGTGTAATGTTAATCTTGCCTATACACTGTTTGTTTGTATTGCTACGACTAGTGCGAGGTCACGAGTCATCTGAAGAATCATCCTGGTACCTGGATTCTCAAGGCCCAGGCAAGTTGTGCCCTTGATCACTTCTTTTTACCCAGCCATGTTCTGATTAATCATAATGATCTGCATAGGTTAATTTTGATGGGACCCAATAGGTTACCCTAGTTTGTCTATCTTTATACCTTGTTTACCACTGAACTTTCTGGGTAGTACTTGCTAGTGCTATATGTGGTTTTGGGTATGGAGATACACTATTCATGATTACACTTTTGTTATCTGTTGTTATTTATGGTTCATGTTAAGATCATTATGTTAATTGGAACATGGAGAACCACCCGGGAAAACAGTGCTACCACAAGGGTGGAATGGGACGCCCTTGGCTGATTAATTAGGAAAGCTAGTGGAAGACTACCTTACCCGAAAGGGGCAAGGGCAGTAGGGGAGAGGTCAGTGTAGGAAGGCCCTCGGGAGGATTTTGCTGCGATGGCGGTCCTGCAAGGGATTCCTGCACTGGATCTTCCTATAAACTGTAGCGGGTTTTCGGAAGCTAGTGGAACTTTGTAAAGGCCTCGTAGTGGATCCCTAGCCATTCACCTCGGAAGTGTCTAAGGGCCTTGCAAACCCTGGCGACATGGGATACACGACTTGTGGGTAAAGATGCGCAACCTCTGCAGAGTGTAAAACTGGTATACTAGCCGTGCTCACGGTCATGAGCAGCTCGGACACTCACATGATTAAATTATGGAACTTAAATTCAATTTGTCATATGCATTGCATTGCGGGTGATGTTGATACTTTTGTTCTATTACTTAATTGGGTTTGGTATTTACTTATACTTAGTAACTGCTAATAAAATTTTGACCAACTTTAAAAGCAATGCTCAGCTCTAACCATCTTCTTTGGTAAGCCTTACACTTCACGTGAGCTCCCACCTTTGGCGAGTTCATGCACATTATTCCCCACAACTTGTTGAGCGATGAACGTATGTGAGCTCACTCTTGCTGTCTCACATACACCACAGGTCAAGACCAGGTACTGCAGGATGATGCTCATGGAGGATGCTGCGATGAGTTCGTGAGAGGTCTAGGTCGTTGTCTCCCAGTCAACTTTGGGTTGCTGGACCGTTGTCTCCTTATAATGTAATTATTTAATTTGTATAGAACTCTTGTTATATATAAAGATGTGACATTCGATCCTGTGCCACTTTACATCATATGTTTGAGACTTGGTCCCAGCATACCTGGTGTTTATGTTAACCCCGGGTTTTGGATCCCTAAAATCCGGGTGTTACACTGAGGTGCCATACTCTCGAAACAAATACTTGATAATCGTTTTGATTTTGGTTCTTTGTTGTTTATTTAGAGGTGCCATACTCTCGAAACAAATAGCTAGACTCTCGCTAACCTTCATTACTGCTTTGTGTCTTAATCACACATTACATTACTTTGGATCTGATCAATGTTATTCTGATTGCTATGATCCAACAGATGTGGCTGTACATATGCAGGGTTGTTCAAAATCCACGATGCTTATTAATGGATTATTTCCTTCCAGTAACAATTTCTTCTACTTATTCATGGATCATTTTGGTTTTAGCTGGTTGAGCACTTTTTCCCAATCTCCAGTGAACACATCTAGGATCACTCTTCACATCCGTCAGGTACATACAACGATTGCTGAGGAGGTTAGCGAGAAGTGGCGCAGATCTAGGGGCTGTGTGCGCACTTAGAATCAAAGGTGCAGCTGTCAAAGTTCAACTAGCATTTGTTTGCACTTTCGTAAGTCCATGGCCATCTCAATTCAGAACATGCAGTATACCATATGGTCTGATTACTTTTGGTGCTTAGGTTCCTTTTGACATGGCTACAGATTCTTTTTACGGAACAAGAAGATATCCCATGAAAATCCGTCCCTCACATATACACAAAAATGAATCTATTTGATGGAAGCAGGTAACTATTCTTTGTGATCCCAATGTTTCCCAGCCCTCCTAAGATAGCAGCTTGGAATGCACCATTTTATGACTGAGGTAATTTAATTACAACCTCTCCTTTTATCCTCTATAATAACTTAAATATGTATGAGATGCTGATAGCTGAAGTATTCATTATACTAGAATTTGGGAGCAGTACCAACATCACATGATGATTTTTAAAGAAAAATTACCATTAGCCACACCTAGGGCTGGAAAAAAGCTCAGTTGCAGTTGTGAGATTATTTCGTCTTTTTAAACCTGTCAGGAAAATGTGATATTATTTCATCTTTTTATTTCAAGTTGAAGTTGTCTCAGTTCCGAAGTAAACTTTATTGGTGTGGTAGGCTTGCAGTTGCAGTACTTTTAATTAACCCACCTCTTATCTTTGTCTCTGTAGTTCTTCAATTTGAAGTACATAAACGTCGCAATGGTCATGATATTAAATAACATGCTGCCAAATATTATAACGACTATAGGAGAGAGAGATATTCATGAAGGGTCATAATAAGAAGGTTTGGGCTGCACTGTTTCTGATGGTAGGTTCATTCCTGCCTGACATGTCCCCCCTTCTCTGACTTCTATATATCAAAGTAATGGACTGACTGTTGATCTTCACGAAGTTTTTACATCTAGAACAACATGATTTTTATATGAACACTTTATCTCCCACTTTGTTTGTAGATTGTATCAGCTGTATGTGGTGGGATTACAGATCTCTCTTAGGTTGTGAGATTGGAGAGCATGGTTTTGTGTAGTCATACGAAGGCAAAGCAGAAACTTGACTTGATTTTTTAGCTTTCAGCTGGTAGTATTGTTGTTGTTCGAATATATGAATGGCACCTAAACATTCATTACAGGAGCAACAACAATAATAATCAATGGCACCTAAACATTTTCTTATCCTCTAGGTTCCTATATTTCGTGTTTACTAATCATTCATATTTTTGGCTTTAAGGTTGAGACTGAGAGAACTTACCATCAGAGAGTTCTTGAGATACTTGACCAATTGGAAGAAGTATGTATGCTCCTAACTTTGCTATTTGAGCATATTTATATATTGGGCTGCTTGTTGGAACTAATTTTTTGTGCTCGAACTTCTGAAAATCTTTTGTGTATCCATTTGGTGATTATGTTCTGATTAAGAGATGGTGTCTGAGCACCAAAAAATGAAAGCACCCCTGACTCCAGCAACTAAAAATTGATATCAAGGTCTTTCTGTTTGATCCTATTCACTGAGAATATGATGTACCCATTCACATTTTTTGCTTTCCCTTATATTTTTCTAGCTTTCAACAGGGTCCGTGTGAAACCAACCCACTATATTTTTCTAGCTTTCAACAGGGTCCGTGTGAAACCAACCCACTATCAATTTTTGTTGTCTGCTACTGCTTAAGTTGTCTCCCTAAAATGAAAGAAGTATCGACATTGACTTAGAATGCATGAAGGGGTAAAAATAAAATTGAACAAATCCTAAGTGTAGCACACATTCATGCCAAAGGCCTTAAACTGCTTCAGGTTTTAGTCCATTTCCCAGTGTGCGAATGGTGTTGTTCATCCTGAAGTAAAATTGATGGTCTTTTCGTGATGTTTTTCTTCACAAATTCTGGACAGTAGGTATGATTCATTTTTATCACTGTAATATAAAAGAATTCTTATCCTTTCAGTGTGCAACATCCTATCCTCCTATTGATAGAAGCATTTATTTAGATTTGTCTTACATTGATTGATGAATATTGTCGGGTACCATGATTAGGGGTACCCCCAATACTCCTAAGCATGGCTGGAAAACATCTTTAAAACAAACTGCAAAGACTGGTAAGCACAGCTCAAAGTTAAAGCCTCATCTACCAAGGGGCGCGATCTCGTCTCGCCCGAGCCCGGCCTCGGGCAAGAACAGTAGTCCCGGACGGATTCACGCCTCGCCCGAGGGCCTCCTCAGGAAGTAGGCGCACCCCCGGCTCGCCTGAGGCTAAGCTCGGGCAAACTTTGTCAGATAGCAACCTCGGCCAAATCGCCTTACCACTGACCGTATCGCATACGCATTTAATGCAGGGATCACCTGACACCTTATCCTAACACGCGCACCTCAGTTGGCAAGGTCGAAATGACCGCAGTCACTTCGCCCCTTTACTGATCGTTCTGACAGGAAAACAACACTATTTACCCCTTTCCGACTATTGTGCCAACCACTAGGGTAAGACTAACAACAGTAAGTCGCGGCCTCTCCCGAGTTCAGCCTCGAGCGCAACAGGGAGCTCCGCCTCGCCCGACCGGCCCCAGGCCTTGGCCTCAGCCTCGGCCTCGGGAGAAGGTCCCCGCCTCGCCCGACCTCGGCCTCGGCCTCGGCCTCAGGAGAAGTCACCACCTCAACCGACCTCGGCCTCGGACCGACTACGCTACAGGGGATACATCATTACCCTGCCTCTAGCTAGTCGCCTCAGGCTACGAAGGAACAAGACCGGTGTCACATCTAGATTACTCCGGCAACAGGTAATGATGGTTCCCTGCATGCGTCCATGACGTCGATTGTTCTCAGCTCTCTACGAAGGCAAAGAAACGTCAGCAGGACCCAGGGCCGCACCGTCAGCTACGCTTCTACAGGGCTCAAGCACTTCTCCGCCGGCCACGTTAGCACATAGCTACACCCCCATATGTACAGCTGGACCATCCCTTGTATCTATAAAAGGGGATGCCCAGGGCCTCCCCAAGAGAGGCGGACGCGGACACGGAGGGAGGGGGCTAACCCAGACGGCTCACTTCAAGGCCCAACCCTCTCTCGCAAAGCTTGTAACCCCTACTACGAGCACCCCGGTGCAAGATAATATAAGCCTCATCCCCCCTCTTGTGTTTCATCTTGCATCAATCCATTTGGGTAGGGACACGCAGCGTCAAATTCACTAGTTGGTTGAGGGTCCTCGCGGGTCCAAAACGCCGACAGTTGGCGCGCCAGGTAGGGGTCCAGCTGTGTGTTGGCAATACTTTCCCGTTGAGATCCAGATGGACAATCTTCAGCAGCCTCTTCAGCCCAGGATGGTGCTCCGCTTTGGGAGTCTCGAGTTCATGTCCCCCGACGGCAGCTACGACATGGTACTCCTCCCCCCGCAGCACGACAACAACGACTGTCGTCGGCTCGCCCGGCGAAGGCGAACTCAACGACGACATCTCCCTGTGGCGGAAGAGGAACACCCGGGTTTGCCCCGCCACCCTCCTCGCCGGAGGAGGAGGAGACGGAGCGACCATGGCCAGGCAGGAGGCAGCACCTCGTCGGCTGTCAGACCAGAGCGAGTCGACGACGCCGACACCCCTGTGGGGGACATGTCGGGTGTTATCCTCACACCTGGGACAACGACGGGTGTCGCTTCCCAGCAATGTGCCAACCCCAGGCGGACTGATGACGCCGGCACCCTTGCGAGGGACGTGTCGGGCATTAGTCTCGCACCTGAGATAACGACGCATTCCATCTCCGATGCAACTTCACCGTCGTCCACCAACCAGGAGGTACCATCAGTTTTCCATCATGTTCCCTTTAGATTCAGCTTCGACCCACCAAGCGACCCCACTTCGGCAAGCGCTTTCGCAACGGCATATCTTGACCTTCCGGGATACCATATGTGGTCAACTTGGGACCTACTGACGGTCGTCTCAACCTCCGGACCCACGGGTTCTGAGGAAGAGGACGACCCCGATTTCAGTTGGGATTTCTCCGGACTCCGTGATCCCAGTGCCATGCGAGACTTCATATCTGCATGTGACCACTGCCTCTCTGGCTACTCTGACGATGGCCACAGCCTTGACGACGAGGGTTACGACCCAACTTGCGAGTGTTTCCACATCGATCAGGGGGATCACGATGAGGACAACCACCTCGGCATGCTAGGAAACGACGACACCCCTGTGCCTGCGTCTCGCGTTGAGATCCCGCGGGAGCTAGGTGTGGCCCGGGTCCCTGCGGGGGGTCAGGGCACACAGCTCGAGCAACTCCGTGAGATGCAGGCCAAGCTCGACGAAGGAACGAGGTGACTTGTGCAGCTCCGACAAAACCTCGAGCAAGAGTGAGCAGGCCGAGCACTCGCCGGAGGAGCGCGTCATCGGGCCCGGGACGTCCAGCGCCGTATCATTGACGATGCCAGGGCAAGGTTGCCCCCAGCCTTCAACGGGGCCGGCCAGAACCTAGCTGCAGCGGCGATGTTACTTTGAACAATGCCGGAGCCATCCACCACCGAGGGGCGACGTATCCAGGGCAAACTCAAGGACCTCCTGGAAAATGCCGCAGCCCGACGAGCCGAGAGCTCTGCCTCCCGAAGGCGAGGATGTCCCTCGGAGCATCACATAGCGTCCTCCCGACACATGCGCGAGGCCTCGGTCCACACCGAGCACACAGGAGACGAGACACTTGCAGCCCGGGATCGCCTCGACGACGAGCAACACCGCCGCGACCGTCGAGCCTGCCTCGAGGAAAAGGTGCGCCGAGGCTATCACCCCAGACGCGGGGGACGCTATGACAGCGAGGAGGATCGGAGCCCCTCGCCCAAACCACCAGGTCCACGGGTCTTCAGCCGGAACATACGACAGGCGCCGTTCCCGGCCCGGTTCCGAGCCCCGACTACCATTACCAAATACTCAGGGGAGACGAGGCCGGAGTTGTGGCTCACGGATTACCGGCTGGCGTGCCAGTTGGGAGGGACGGACGACGACAACCTCATCATCCGCAACCTCCCCCTTTTCCTCTTCAACGCTGCCCGGGCCTGGCTGGAGCATCTGCCTCCTGCGCAGATCTACGACTGGAACGACCTAGTCAAGGCCTTCGCTGGAAATTTCCAAGGTACGTATGTGCGCCCTGGGAACTCGTGGGATCTCCGGAGCTGCCGCCAGCAGCCAGGGGAATCCCTGCGAGAGTACATCCGGCAGTTTTCAAAGCAGCACACCGAGTTGCCTAACATCACCGACTCGGACGTCATCGGAGCATTCCTCGCCGGCACCACTTGCTGGGACCTGGTAAGCAAACTGGGACGCAAGACACCCACCAAGGCGAGCGAATTGATGGACATAACCACCAAGTTCGCCTCTGGTCAGGAGGCGGTCGAAGCCATCTTTCAGAAGGACAAGCAGCCTTAGGGAAGGCAGAAGGAAGACGTCCCTGAGGTGTCCGTCCAGCGTGGCACGAAGAAGAAGACCAGGAAGAAGGCGCAAGCAAAACGCAACGCCGTTGACACGGATCTCGTCGCTGCTGCCGAGCACAGGAATCCTCGGAAGCCTCCTGGGGGGGCCAACGTGTTCGACAAGATGCTCAAGGAGTCGTGCCCCTATCACAGGGTTCCATCAAGCACACCCTTGAAGAGTGTGACATGCTCCGGCGTTACTTCAATAAGGCTGTACCCTCGGCGGAGGGTGGCAAGGACCAAGGAAACAACAAGAAGGGGGCGATAGGGAAGAAGAATTCCCAGAGGTCCACAACTGCTTCATGATCTACGGTGGGCAAGTGGCGAATGCATCGGCTCGACACCGCAAGCAGGAATGCCGGGAGGTCTGCTCGGTGAAGGTAGCAACGCTAGTCTACCTGGACTGGTCCGACAGACCCATTACCTTCGACCAAGGCGACCACCCTGACTACGTACCGAGCCAAGGAAGGTACCCGCTTGTCGTCGACCCTGTCATCGGCAACGCTAGGCTCTCCAAGGTCCTCATGGACGGAGGCAGCAGCCACAACGTCATCTACGCCGAGACCCTAGAGCTCTTGGAGGTTGATCGGTCCACGATCTGGGCCGGTGCAGCACCCTTTCACGGGATTGTCCCCGGCAAGCGTGTCCAGCCCCTTGGGCAACTTGATTTGCCCGTCTGCTTTGGAACTCCCTCCAACTTCCGAAAGGAAACCCTCACTTTCGAGGTAGTCGGGTTCCAAGGGACCTATCACGCGGTGTTTGGAAGACCATGCTATGCCAAGTTCATGGCTGTCCCCAACTACACGTACCTCAAGCTCAAGATGCCAGGCCCCAAGGGAACCATCACTGTCGGATCCACATACTGCCACGCTTACTAGTGCGACGTGGAATGTGTGGAGTACGCCGAAGCTCTCGCCGAGTCTGAAGCCCTCATCGCCGACCTGGATTGCCTCTCCAAAGAGGCGCCCGACGTGAAGCGGCACGCCGGCAACTTCGAACCAGCCGAGGCGGTTAAGTCCATCTCTCTCGACCCCAACAACGATGCTGGCAAGAAAGTCAGGATCGGCTCCGAGCTCGACTCCAAATAGGAAGCAGTGCTCGTCGACTTTCTCCGCGCAAACGCCGAAATTTTTGCGTGGAGTCCCTCGGACATGCCAGGCATACCGAGGGATGTCGCCGAGCACTCACTAGACATCCGAGCCGGTGCTCGACCCGTGAAACAACACCTGCGCCGTTTTGATGAAGAAAAGCGTAGAGCCATAGGCGAGGAGGTCCATAAGCTAATGCTGCAGGGTTCATCAAAGAAGTATTCCATCCAGAATGGCTAGCTAACCCTGTACTTGTAAAGAAAAAAGGTGGGAAATGGAGGATGTGTGTGGACTACACTGGGTTAAATAAAGCATGCCCTAAGGTTCCCTACCCTCTGCCTCGCATCGATCAAATTGTGGACTCCACCGCTAGGTGTGAAACCCTGTCTTTCCTTGATGCCTATTCAGGCTATCACCAAATCAAGATGAAAGAATCCGACCAGCTCGTGACTTCTTTTATCACACCTTTTGGCATGTATTGTTATACTACTATGCCATTTGGTTTGAGGAATGCAGGTGCAACATACCAGAGGTGCATGAACCATGTGTTCGGAGAGCACATCGGTAGAACGGTCGAGGCTTACGTCGATGACATCGTTGTCAAAACAAGGAAAGCCTCCGACCTCCTCTCTGACCTTGAGGTGACATTCAGGTGCCTAAAAGCGAAGAGCATAAAACTCAATCCCGAGAAGTGTATCTTCGGAGTCCCCCGAGGCATGCTCCTAGGGTTCATCGTCTCCGAACGAGGCATCGAGGCCAACCCGGAGAAAATCGTGGCCATCACCAACATGGGACCCATCAAAGATTTAAAAGGAGTACAAAGGGTCATGGGATTCCTTGCGGCTCTGAGCCGCTTCATCTCACACCTTGGCGAGAAAGGATTGCCCTTGTACTGCCTCTTAAGGAAGGTTGAGCGCTTCACTTGGACTCCTGAGGCCGAAGAAGCCATCGGAAACTTAAAGGCACTCCTTACTAATGCGCCCATCTTGGTGCCCCCCGCTGCGGGAGAAGTGAGAGCACCTAGAGGGGGGTGAATAGGTGATCCTGTAAAACTTGAAACTTAAGCCACAAAAACTTGGTTAAGTGTTAGCACAATAATCGCCAAGTGGCTAGAGAGGAGTCAAAACACAATAACCACAAGAAATCAATCACAGAGATGGCACGGTGGTTATCCCGTGGTTCGGCCAAGACCAACGCTTGCCTACTCCACGTTGTGGCGTCCCAACGGACGAGGGTTGCAATCAACCCCTCTCAAGCGGTCCAAAGACCCACTTGAATACCATGGTGTTTTGCTTGCTTTTCTTAATCCCGTTTGCGAGGAATCTCCACAACTTGGAGCCTCTCGCCCTTACACTTGAAGTTCACAAAGAAGCACGGAGCAAGGGAGGGATTAGCAACGCACACAAGACACAAGAATCAGAGTGTCAACACGCACACAAGTCCCAACAAGAGCTCGCAACACAACCCAATGAGTTCACAACTCCACTAGAGCTCTATATGCTATCACAAAGAAACAAATGCGCGGAATCGATGTCTTGGTGCTTAGGAATGTTGCAAGTATGCTTGGTGTCTTCCTTCATGCGCCTAGGGGTCCTTTTATAGCCCCAAGGCAGCTAGGAGCCGTTGAGAACAATCCTAGAAGGCAGATCTTGCCTTCTACCGACTGGCGCACCGGACAGTCCGGTGCACCACCGGACATCCACTGTTCACTGTCCGGTGCAGATTGCTTTCCTTATTTGGCGAAGCCGACCGTTGGAGTCTGAGAGCCGTTGGCGCACCGGACACTGTCTGGTGCACACCGAACAGTCCGGTGCACCAATGTGACCGTTGGCTCGGCCACGCGTCACGCGCGGAATCCTCGGCCGACCGTTGCCCCGGCTGACCGTTGACTCACCGGACAGTCCGGTGCACCACCGGACAGACCGGTGAATTTTAGCCGTACGCCATTGATGGTTTCCCGAGAGCCACGAGTTCGCCTGTGAATGGCTCACCGGACAGTCCGGTGCACCACCGGACAGTCCGGTGAATTATAGTCGTACACCACCGTCGAAGTCCCGAGAGCAGCCTGTTCGCCAGCGCCAGCCTGGCGCACCGGACAGTCCGGTGCACCCAGACTGAGCTGACTTCGGCTGAACATAGTCATCTCATTTCCAATTTAGTTTTTCCTGTTTCCAGCACTTAGACACAATACATTAGTCCATAAAACAATGTACTAAGTCTAGAAACATACCTTTTGACTTGATTTGCACTTTGTCCACCACATTGCATAGATTAACACCAAAGCACTTGTGTTGGCACTCAATCACCAAAATACTTAGAAATGGCCCAAGGGCACATTTCCCTTTCAATCTCCCCCTTTTTGGTGATTTATGCCAACACAACATAAAGCAACTAGAACAAGTGCAATATCAAAGCAAATGAACACTCAAGGTTGTTTTGAATCAAATTTGACATATATGGATCACTCTATGCCACCACTTGGTTTGTTTTTGCAAATCAAACTCAAATTTCTATCTCTAAGTCAAATCCACTTGTAGAGACATAAAGAGATATATTCCAAAGAAATTTGATCAAGGATTTCAAAAACTCCCCCTTTTTCCCATAATCAACACTTCTCCCCACAAGAAGCCAACTTTTGACATAAGAGACAATAAAGAGTGTTGACAAACCAAAAGCTCTAATCTACTATTTTCAAAATTTCACAAGTGGTAGCTAATCCATCTTCTATTGCTTTGGCCTTTATTTTCTCCCCCTTTGGCATCAAGCACCAAAACGGGATCAATCTTGGCCCTTTAACCCCATTGCCTCACCAAGATCTTCAAATAAGAATACAAAGGCAAAAAGAGTACACGAGATGAACTTGGAATAAGTTACCCTCTCATCGGAGTGCAGTGGAAGTCTTTCATGGTCCAAGTCCACCTTTTCCCTTTCAAACTTCCTTTGAGACTAAAACAAGCAAACTCAAGCATATGGTTAGTCTCAAAGGGTCAAGTTGTAACACAACTTCCCCTAAATATGTGCATCACTTGCACAAGGACTTGTGAGGTCCGGGGAGTGATTGTACAACTTGAGCACCACAAGTAAGCAACAAAATGCATAAGGAACATGATCAAAGGCATAAACACATGTATGCTATAAATCAATCCAAGTTCCACAAATCCAAGACATTTAGCTCACTTCGCAGCCTGCAAAAGGTCTTTTCATCTAAAGGCTTAGTGAAGATATCGGCTAGCTAGTTCTCGGTGTTAACATGAAACACTTCGATATCTCCCTTTTGCTGGTGGTCTCTCAAAAAGTGATGCCGGATGTCAATGTGCTTTGTGCGGCTGTGCTCAACAGGATTTTCCGCTATTCGGATAGCACTCTCATTGTCACATAGGAGTGGGACTTTGCTCAGATTGTAGCCAAAGTCCCAGAGTGTTTGCCTCATCCAAAGTAGTTGCGCGCAACACTGTCCTGCAGCAACGTACTCGGCCTCAGCGGTGGATAGGGCAACGGAGGTTTGTTTCTTAGAGTTCTACGACACCAGGGACCTTCCTAAGAATTGGCACGTCCCCGATGTACTCTTCCTATCGACCTTACATCCAGCATAGTCGGAACCTGAATATCCAATCAAGTCAAAGTTAGACCCCTTTGGATACCAGATCCCGAAGCAAGGCGTAGCTACTAAATATCGAAGAATTCGCTTCACAGCCACTAAGTGACACTCCTTAGGATCGGATTGAAATCTAGCACACATGCATACGCTAAGCATAATATCCGGTCTACTAGCATATAAATAAAGCAAAGAACCTATCATGGACCGGTATGCTTTTTGATCAACGGACTTACCTCCTTTGTTGAGGTCGGTGTGTCCGTCAGTTCCCATCGGTGTCTTTGCGGGCATGGCGTCCTTCATCCCAAACCGCTTTAGCAAGTCTTGCGTGTACTTCGTTTGGGAGATGAAAGTGCCATCCTTGAGTTGCTTCACTTGGAACCCAAGGAAGTAGTTCAACTCGCCCATCATCGACATCTCGAATTTCTGCGTCATAACCCTGCTAAACTCTTCACATGACTTTTGGTTAGTAGAACCAAATATTATGTCATCGACATAAATTTGGCACACAAAAAGATCACCATCGCAAGTCTTAGTAAAAAGAGTTGGATCGGCTTTCCCAACCTTGAAAGCATTAGCAATTAAAAAGTCTCTAAGGCATTCATACCATGCTCTTGGGGCTTGCTTATGTCCATAGAGCGCCTTAGAGAGCTTACACACGTGGTCGGGGTACCGTTCATCCTCGAAGCCAGGGGGTTGCTCCGCGTACACCTCCTCCTTGATCGGCCCGTTGAGGAAAGCGCTCTTCACATCCATTTGGTACAACCTAAAAGAATGGTGAGCGGCATATGCTAGCAAGATACGAATTGATTCTAGCCTAGCCACAGGAGCAAAAGTCTCCTCAAAGTCCAAACCTACGACTTGGGCATAACCTTTTGCCACAAGTCGAGCCTTGTTCCTCGTCACCACCCCGTGCTCATCCTGTTTGTTGCGGAACACCCACTTGGTTCCCACAACATTTTGCTTGGGATGAGGCACCAGTGTCCAAACTTCATTGCGCTTGAAGTTGTTGAGTTCCTCCTGCATGGCCAACACCCAGTCCGGATCTAGCAAGGCCTCTTCTACCCTGAAAGGCTCAATAGAAGAGACAAAAGAGTAATGCTCACAAAAATTAACTAATCTTGAACGAGTAGTTACTCCCTTGCTAATATCACCCAATATTTGGTCGACAGGATGATTCCTTTGAATCGTCGCTCGAACTTGGGTTGGAGGTGCCTTAGGTGCTTCTTCCTCTTCAACTTGGACATCCTGTGCTCCCCCTTGATCACACGCCTCCATTTGAGGTACCTGTTCGTCATCTTGGATTGGAGGATGCACCATTGTTGAGGAAGAAGGTTGATTTTGCTCCTTTTGTTCCAGTGGCCTCACATCTCCAATCGCCATGGTGCGCACTGCGGCCGTTGGAATGTCTTCTTCGTCTACATCATCAAGATCAACAACTTGCTCTCTTGGAGAGCCATTAGTCTCATCAAATACAACGTCACTAGAGACTTCAACCAAACCCGATAATTTGTTGAAGACCCTATACGCCTTTGTATTTGAATCATAACCTAATAAAAACCCTTCTACAGCTTTGGGAGCAAATTTAGAGGTTCTACCTTTCTTCACAAGAATATAACACTTGCTCCCAAATACACGAAAATAAGACACATTGGGTTTGTTACCAGTTAGCAGCTCATATGAAGTCTTCTTGAGGAGGCGGTGAAGATAGACCCTGTTGATGGCGTGGCAAGCCGTGTTCACGGCTTCCGACCAAAAACGCTCGGGGGTCTTGAACTCTCCAAGCATTGTCCTTGCCATATCAATGAGCGTCCTGTTCTTCCTCTCTACCACACCATTTTGTTGTGGTGTGTAGGGAGCGGAGAACTCGTGCTTGATCCCTTCCTCCTCAAGGAACTCCTCCACTTGAAGGTTCTTGAACTCGGACCCGTTGTCGCTCCTTATCTTCTTCACTTTGAGCTCAAACTCATTTTGAGCTCTCCTTAGGAAGCGCTTGAGGGTCCCTTAGGTTTCAGATTTATCCTGCAAAAAGAATACCCAAGTGAAGCGAAAAAAGTCATCAACTATAACAAGACCATACTTACTTCCTCCTATACTAAGATAGGCGACGGGTCCGAAGAGGTCCATATGAAGCATCTCCAAAGGTCTTGATGTTGTCATCACATTTTTGGTGTGATGAGAGCCTCCCACCTGTTTCCCTGCTTGACAAGCTGCACAAGGTTTATCTTTTTCGAAATGTACATTAGTTAGACCTATCACGTGTTCTCCCTTTAGAAGCTTGTGGAGGTTCTTCATCCCCACATGTGCTAAGCGGCGATGCCACAACCAGCCCATGCAAGTCTTAGCCATTAAGCATGCATCTAGACCGGCTTCTTCTTTTGCAAAATCAACCAAATAAAGTTTGCCGTAGTACACCCTTAAAAGCTAGTGAACCATCACATCTTCTAAAGACAGACACATCTATGTTTGTGAAAAGACAATTATATCCCATTTTGCATAATTGACTAACAGACAACAAATTATATCCAAGAGACTCTACTAAAAACACATTAGAAATAGAGTGCTCAGATGAAATAGCAATTTTACCTAACCCTTTTACCTTGCCTTGGTTCCCATCACCGAATATAATTGAATCATGGGAATCCTCATTTTTGACGTAGGAGGTGAACATCTTCTTCTCCCCCGTCATATGGTTTGTGCATCCGCTGTCGATAATCCAGCTTGAACCCCCGGATGCATAAACCTGCAAGGCAAATTTAGGCTTGGGTCTTAGGTACCCAACTCTTGTTGGGTCCTACAAGGTTAGTCACAATTGTCTTAGGGACCCAAATGCAAGTTTTGTCACCCTTGCATTTGGCCCCTAACTTCCTAGCCAATACCTTCTTACCTTTTCTACAAATGGCAAATGAAGCATTGCAAGCATGACATATTGTAGATGGTTCATTAACTTTCCTAGGAACATTGACAACATTTTTCCTAGGCATATTATGAACAACATTTCTCCTACCAACATTTCTATCATGCACATAGGAAGAACTAGAAGCAAACATGGCATGAGAATCAAAAGCATCATATGCATTATAACTCCTATAAGCATTTCTATATTGTCTCTTGTCATGATACATAAAAGCATGGTTCTTTTTAGCACTACTAGCCATAGGGGCCTTCCCTTTCTCCTTGGTGGAGATGGGAGCCTTATGGCTTGTTAAGTCCTTGGCTTCCCTCTTGAAGCCAAGTCCATCCTTAATTGAGGGATGTCTACCAATCGTGTAGGCATCCCTTGCAAATTTTAGCTTATCGAAATCACTTTTGCTAGTCTTAAGTTGGGCATTAAGACTAGCTACTTCATCATTTAATCTAGAAATTGAAACTAGGTGTTCACTACAAGCATCAATATCAACATCCTTACACCTAGTGCAAATCATAACATGTTCTACACAAGAATTAGATTTATTTGCTACCTCTAATTTAGCATTTAAATCATTGTTAGCACCTTTTAAAGTAGTAATGGTTTCATGACAAGTAGATAGTTCATAAGAAAGCATTTCATTTCTTTTAACTTCTAAAGCATAGGATTTTTGTGCCTCTACAAATTTATCATGTTCTTCATACAACAAATCCTCTTGCTTTTCTAAAAGCCTATCCTTTTCATTCAAGGCATCAATCAATTCATTGATTTTATCAATTTTATTTCTATCCAATCCCTTGAACAAGCTAGAGTAATCTATTTCCTCATCGCTAGAATCATCATCACTTGAAGAAGAGTAAGTGGTATCCCGAGTACATACCTTCTTCTCCTTCGCCATGAGGCATGTGTGATGCTCGTTGGGGAAGAGGAATAACTTGTTGAAGGCAGTGGCGGCGAGTCCTTCATTGTCGGAGTCGGAGGAGGAGCAATCCAAATCCCACTCCTTTCCGATATGTGCCTCGCCCTTGGCCTTCTTGTAACTCTTCTTCTTCTCCTTCTTGTTTCCCTTTTCCTGGTCACTATCATTGTCGGGACAGTTAGCAATAAAATGACAAAGCTTACCACATTTGAAGCATGAGCGCTTCCCCTTTGACTTGGTCTTGCTTGGTTGTCCCTTGCGACCCTTAAGCGCCGTCTTGAAACGCTTGATGATGAGGGCCATCTCTTCATCATTGAGACCTGCCGCCTCAACTTGCGCCACCTTGCTAGGTAACGCCTCCTTGCTTCTCGTTGCCTTGAGAGCAACGGGTTGAGGCTCATTGATTGGACCATTCAGAGCGTCGTCCACGTACCTCGCCTCCTTGATCATCATTCGCCCGCTTACGAATTTTCCAAGGACTTCTTCGGGCGACATTTTGGTGTACCTGGGATTCTCACGAATATTATTCACCAAATGAGGATCAAGAACAGTAAAGGACCTTAGCATCAGTCGGACGACGTCGTGGTCCGTCCATCGCGTGCTTCCGTAGCTCCTTATTTTGTTGATAAGGGTCTTGAGCCGGTTGTATGTTTGGGTCGGCTCCTCGCCCCTTATCATAGCGAATCGTCCAAGCTCGCCCACCACCAACTCCATCTTGGTGAGCAAGGTGACGTCGTTCCCCTCATGAGAAATCTTGAGAGTGTCCCAGATCTGCTTGGCATTGTCCAAGCCGCTCACTTTATGGTACTCGTCCCTGCATAAGGAGGCTAACAACACAGTAGTGGCTTGTGCATTTCTATGAATTTGTTCATTAATAAATGTAGGACTATCCGAGCTATCAAATTTCATTCCACTTTCCACAATCTCCCAAATGCTCGAATGGAGAGAGAACAGGTGACTACGCATTTTGTGGCTCCAAAATCCGTAGTCCTCTCCATCAAAGTGAGGAGGTTTGCCAAGTGGAATGGAGAGCAAATGAGTATTTGTACTTTGCGGAATACGAGAGTAGTCAAAAGAAAAGTTCGAATTAACCGGTTTCCTTCTCTCGTAGTCGTTGTCGTCGTTGTCCTTTTGGGAAGAAGATGACTCGTCGCTGTCGTCGTAGTAGACAATCTCCTTGATGCGCCTTGTCTTCTTCTTCTTCCCATCTTTCCGTCTATGGCTCGAGCCCGAGTCGGTAGGCTTGTCATCCTTCGGCTCGTTGACGAAAGATTCCTTCTCTTTATCGTTGATCACGATACCCTTCCCCTTAGGATCCATCTCTTCGGGCGGTTAGTCCCTTTGTGAAGAGAACGGCTCTGATACCAATTGAGAGCACCTAGAGGGGGGGGGTGAATAGGTGATCCTGTAAAACTTGAAACTTAAGCCACAAAAACTTGGTTAAGTGTTAGCACAATAATCGCCAAGTGGCTAGAGAGGAGTCAAAACACAATAACCATAAGAAATCAATCACAGAGATGGCACGGTGGTTATCCCGTGGTTCGGCCAAGACCAACGCTTGCCTACTCCATGTTGTGGCATCCCAACGGACGAGGGTTGCAATCAACCCCTCTCAAGCGGTCCAAAGACCCACTTGAATACCACGGTGTTTTGCTTGCTTTTCTTAATCCCGTTTGCGAGGAATCTCCATAACTTGGAGCCTCTCGCCCTTACACTTGAAGTTCACAAAGAAGCACGGAGCAAGGGATGGATTAGCAACGCACACAAGACACAAGAATCAGAGTGTCAACACGCACACAAGTCGCAACAAGAGTTCGCAACACAACCCAATGAGTTCCCAACTCCACTAGAGCTCTATATGCTATCACAAAGAAACAAATGCGCGGAATCGATGTCTTGGTGCTTAGGAATGTTGCAAGTATGTTTGGTGTCTTCCTTCATGCGTATAGGGGTCCTTTTTATAGCCCCAAGGCAGCTAGGAGCCGTTGAGAACAATCCTGGAAGGCAGATCTTGCCTTCTGTCGACTGGCGCACCGGACAGTCCGGTGCACCACCGGACATCCACTGTTCACTGTCCGGTGCAGATTGCTTTCCTTATTTGGCGAAGCCGACCGTTGGAGTCTGAGAGCCGTTGGCGCACCGGGCACTGTCCGGTGCACACTGGACAGTCCGGTGCACCAATGTGACCGTTGGCTCGGCCACGCGTCACGCGCGGAATCCTCGGCCGATCGTTGCCCCGGCTGACCGTTGACTGACCGGACAGTCCGGTGCATGACCGGACAGACCGGTGAATTTTAGCCGTACGCCATTGATGGTTTCCCGAGAGCGACGAGTTCGCCTGTGAATGGCTCACCGGACAGTCCGGTGCACCACCGGACAGTCCGGTGAATTATAGCCGTACACCGCCGTCGAAGTCCCGAGAGCAGCCTGTTCGCCAGCGCCAGACTGGCGCACCGGACACTGTCCGGTGCACCACCGGACAGTCTGGTGCACCCAGACTGAGCTGACTTCGGCTGAACATAGTCATCTCATTTCCAATTCAGTTTTTCTTGTTTCCAGCACTTAGACACAATACATTAGTCCATAAAACAATGTACTAAGTCTAGAAACATGCCTTTTGACTTGATTTGCACTTTGTCCACCACATTGCATAGATTAACACAAAAGCACTTGTGTTGGCACTCAATCACCAAAATACTTAGAAATGGCCCAAGGGCACATTTCCCTTTCAAGAAGCCCTCTTGATTTACGTAGCCGCAACCACTCAGGTGGTCAGTGCTGCGGTCGTAGTCGAGAGACGAGAAGAGGGGCATGCACTGCTCATCCAAAGGCCAGTCTACTTTATCAGCGAGGTACTATCCGAGACCAAAATCCGCTACCCGCAAATCCAGAAGCTATTGTACGCAGTGATTCTAACACTGCGGAAGATGCGACACTACTTCGAGTCTCATCTGGTGACTGTGGTGTCATCCTTCCCCCTGGGAGAGATCATCCAGTGCCGAGAGGCCTCGGGTAGGATAGCAAAATGGGCAGTGGAACTCATGGGGGAAACACTTTCATTCGCTCCTCGGAAGGCCATAAAATCCCAAGTCTTGGCAGACTTCCTGGCTGAATGGGTCGACACCCAATTGCCGACAGCCCCAATCCAGGCCGAACTTTGGACCATGTACTTTGATTGGTCGCTTATGAAAACCGGAGCAGGTGCCGGCTTGCTCTTCATCTCACCCCTCGGGAAACATGTGCGCTACGTGATACGCCTCCATTTTCCAGCGTCAAACAACGTGGCCGAATACGAGGCCTTGGTTAATGGGTTGCGCATCACCGTCGAGCTAGGGGTTCGGCTCCTCGACGCTCGTGGCGACTCATAGCTCGTTATTGACCAAGTCATGAAGAATTCTCACTGCTGCGATTGAAAAATGGAGGCCTACTGTGACGAAGTTCAGCGCTTGGAAGGTAAGTTCTATGGGCTGGAACTCAACCATGTTGCTCGACGGTACAATGAGACTACGGATGAGCTGGCTAAAATAGCCTCGGGACGGACGATGGTTCCCCCGAATGTCTTCTCTAGGGACATATATCAACCATCCGTCAAACTCAACGACGCACCCGAACCCGAGGAGACCTCGGCCTAGCCCGAGGTACCCTCGGCCGCCGAGGGTGAGGCCCTGCGCGTCGAGATAGAGCAGAATGGGGTCACACCAAACCTAAACTTGCAGACCCCGTACCTGGAATATATCCTCCGAGGAGAGCTGCCCCTCGACAAGGCCGAAGCTCGGCGACTGGCTCGGCGCGCCAAGTCGTTCGTATTACTGGGTGATGAAAAAGAGTTGTACCACCATAGCCCCTCAGGCATTCTCCAACGATGCATATCTGTCGCCCAAGGACAAGAGCTGTTACAAGAAATACACTCGAGGGCTTGCGGTCACCATGCAGCACCTCGAGCCCTCGTAGGAAACGCTTTCCGACAAGGTTTCTACTGGCCGACCGCAGTGGCTGATGCCACTAAGATTGTACGCTCCTACCGAGGGTGTCAATTCTACGCGAGACGGACGCACCTGCCCGCTCAGGCACTACAGACAATACCTATCACTTGGCCATTTGCCGTGTGGGGTCTGGACCTCGTCGATCCCTTGCAGAAGGCACCCGGGGGCTTCACGCACCTGCTGGTCGCCATCGACAAATTCTCCAAGTGGATCGAAGTCCGACTCTTAACCAGCATCAGGTCTGAACAGGCGGTGGCATTCTTTACAAATATCATCCACCGCTTTGGGATCCCAAACTCCATCATCACTAACAATGGCACGCAATTCATCGGGAAAAAGTTCCTAGACTTTTACGAAGGCCACCACATCCGTGTGGACTGGGCCGCCGTAGCTCACCCAATGACAAATGGGCAGGTGGAGCGCGCCAATGGCATGATTTTGTAGGGGCTAAAACAAAGGATCTACAACGACCTCAACAAGTTTGGCAAGCGGTGGATGAAAGAGCTACCCTCGGTGGTTTGGAGTCTGAGGACGACGCCGAGCCGGGCCACGGGTTTCTCACCGTTTTTCCTAGTCTATGGGGCCGAGGCCATCCTACCCACGGACTTAGAATACGGCTCCCCGAGGACAAAGGAAACGACGACCAAAACAACCAGACCAGCCGAGAGGATTCACTGGACCAGCTGGAAGAGGCTCGGGACGTAGCCTTACTACACTCAGCGCGGTATCAGCAGTCTCTGCGACGCTACCACGCCCGAAGGATTCGGCCCCGAGGCTTCCAGGTGGGAGATTTGGTGCTTCGGCTACAACAAGACGCCCGAGGGCGCCACAAGCTTACTCCTCCCTGGGAAGGGCCGTTCATCATCGCCAAAATTTTGAAGCCCGGGACATACAAGCTGGCCAACGATCAAGGCAAGGTCTACAGCAACGCTTGGAACATCGAACAGCTACGTCGCTTTTACCCTTAAAGTGCTTCAAGTCGTTCATGTATCTCGGTCCCTTTACATGTACAAATAAAAAGTCTAACTGTCAAGGGAGGATCGGCCTTGCCTCAGCAAAAACCGACCCTCCCTCGGGGGCTAGAAGGGGGGAACCCCCTCTGCGTCAAAATTTTCCTCGGAAAAGTTTTCTACCAAAACGACTTTCGTGCCTTTCGACTATATCGATAACAGAATCCTAAAAACGAGCGAGAGAGACCTCGAATGGCAAGGCCGACCGAGCCGAGGGACTCCTACGCCTCCGGGATACGGATACCTCACTCATCACCTTCCGTGAAAAGTAACTCGCGCCCAGACAAGTGATTCTGCTACCGAACAAGTCCTAACGCTCGAAACAAGAGGAAAGAAAATGCAGCTTTATACTCTAACACTAAAAATGTTTGGGCCTCAGCGACCGCGAGAAACATACACATACTTAAAATAAACTGTTCCCCACAGGCTCAGGTGTCGGCAGGGGGAGGAGCAGCACCCTCGGCGTCGTTCCTACCCGCGGCGGAATCTGGCCCGACCTCGGACGGTGACACAGGTGGAAGGATCTCCACCTCAAAAAAGGAAGCCAACACCGCGCCTGGGCCCTCGGTAGCCGCATCAAGCCTTTGGATCTCCGCTATGGCAGCCTCCTCTTCGTCGGGTAAGCAGTAGCCCTTGCTGACCCGCTCCAAATCCATGTCGTAGTGGGAAGCGAGGACAGCAAAGGCCCGCCTAACGTCGTGGTGCAGCGCCCCGCAGAGTCTGCTGTGCACGTGGCCGCCCAAGGCCCGCAGGCGACTCTAGGGGGAGCTGCCCGAGGGGACGTCGTCGAGGCCAAAGGTCCGGTAGAAGGTCGAGATGGCCTCGGACATGGCCATGCGGTCGGCCTCTTTCTGCTCAGCCGCCTGGGCAAGCACCTTGCAGTTCTTGACGGACTCGTTAAGGGCCGTCTCGAACTCTGAAGACAGCCGAACAATATTCTTCAGACACGAGGAAAAGAATGAAGCTAAAACAAAGTCACAAAGCAGGCAAAGCATACCTTCGGCCCGAGCACGCTGCTGTGAGGCCATGGCTTCGGCGGACCGGGCAGACCCGACGACCACGGCCAGGCCCTCCGCAAGGGTCCCGGCCCGAGCGGTCGCCTCGGGTCTAGAAGGGGGGAACCCCCTCTGCGTCAAAATTTTCCTCGAAAAAGTTTTCTACCAAAACGACTTTCGTGCCTTTCGACTATATCAATAGCGGAATCCTAAAAACGACAAGAGAGACCTCGAACGGCAAGGCCGACCGAGCCAAGGGACTCCTATCCCTCCGGGATACGGATACCTTACTCATCACCTTCCGCGAAAGGTAGCTCACGCTCGGATAAGTGATTCTGCTACCGACGAACAAGTCCTAATGCTCAAAATAAGAGGAAAGAAACGCGGCTTTATACTCAAATACCCAAATGTTCAGGCCTCAGCAGCCATAGAAAACAAACACACATACTTAGGATAACTATGCTATATAGACTTAGACATCGGCAGCACCCTCGGCGGTTTTTCCCGACCTGTGGCAGATGTCTTAGTACTTAAAGCAATTACATTTTGCTCTCAGGCAAATACCATTACATTCCCTTACAAACGGGACCCCAGCTCCATTCCCGCAGGAATGAGCTACCTCCACACCAGAAGGGCTGCAAGATAACAAATTCTAAGCGGCTCACCGGCGACCACTGCACCAGCAGCGACAACGACCTCCGCCTCGGGCGGCTAGACAGCAGCAGCGATTGCCCTAGGGCAAACGCTACTGTGAAAAGGCCATCGCCCCTGTCCCCACACGGGGGGCGAGAACAAGCCATTAAAGCCAAAGAGCCAGAGGTCCGACCACAGGTGGCACTGACGGTCTCGTCGGCAGAGGCAACCACCTCTGCAGTGGGAAGCCTCACCTATGGCGGCCACCACCTCAGCACCGACGACAGCGGCCACCTGTGCACCAACGCTGCACCGGCGAATGGCGGCCACCCCAGTGCGCACAAGGAGGTCCTCGCTCCCGTCCTCACTACGGGAGTGGGGACAAGACCATCCAGGAACGCGGACACCGCCCCTGCGGCGTACGACATCTTGTACGACCCCCCGATGCGGCCGGCGGCGTGGGACGGGCCGTGGACATGGCCGACCTGCGCACGGCGCGACCGTCGCCCGTTTGGTGGACGGACAGCCACACCCCGACCAGGCAGCAGGTGGCAGTTCGCCTCCTCCGCAAGGCTAGTGAATGCCCTTCTCCCCCGAATGCTGGAGGAAGAAGCAGGTCGCCAGCCCATACGGAAGGCAGGACCCCAACTCGGCTTGCCCTCCCCCCAGCACGGATGATGAACATCCTTGAAGCTGAGGACAAGGGGGAGGCCACAGCCCGGCTTCTCTTCTCCACCACAAGGCCGGCGGTCATCATTCTGGGTGACCACTGGCGGGGAACTGCAGCCGGGCTACATGATGAAAATCCTTGAAGTTGAGCGATGACTAAAGAGCGCCAACCCCCACGAGGTCGTGCTCCTCCAACAGCAGCAAGAAGAAGGCAACACCGGTGCACCCCATCTGGAGGCCCGGAAGATGGGAAGACGCGATGAATGCGAGAAGAGCAAAGGCATGGCTACTGCCCGGGAGATCGATCCCTTTTTAAAGACAGATCTCCCCACTCGCGCCCCAAAGCATCACAGGCAAAGTCTCCCCCGACGTGCTCCAGGGTTCCCGCCCTACGACACAGGGGCTAGGTCCCACATGTCATACAAACTGGCCCGAAACGCGAAGATGGCGAACCGCCGCACACGAAGCATGCAACCACCCCGCGGTTAAGCACTCTCTCGTCCTCGCCAAAACCAGCGGTCGAAAAGGTGGGCCACCATGCAAGAAGCGTGCAACCGCACCACGGTTGTGCACCCTTTCAGCTTCGTTGCAACCGGTGGTCCAGCATGGAGGCCCGGGCCCACATGTCATGTAACCGGCGCACCGGTTACCATGTGCAAAGAAACTGCACCGCCACTTGCACCAATGCCGCGTCTTCTCGGGACTACAGGACTAGTGCAACGACTCGAGGCAGCCCCGCGCATGACCCAACAGTGCCAATTAAGTGCGACGGTCACGGGTTAGTCAGCTGTGGGGATAGACACGCCACTTGGTATGACCATAGGCGGACCGGCAGTAATTGTAGCAACAGGCATACGGAAGCAGTGGTCCAACCACCAACCAGGCCCTGGTCCCACCTACAGGCTCGCATCCTCCCTGAAGCAGCAGGGGATCCCTCTCCTACAGCATAAAGACGACGCACCCGTGTTCCGTTGCTCGAACGACTCGCGCACGCGCAACAGATACCCCGCGAGTCGCCCGTCCAGTCGCATTAACTCCCTGGCAGGACACACGTCTCCTCTGGCAGGCGGGCGGGCGGGCGGGCGCCGTTTCGTCTCCGTCAGGATGACTGCCTCAAAAAAGGTGCGCCACACTATTTCAAAATATCTCCTTTCTTCCTTTCCTCTTTATTTATCTCTCTCCGTAGGGATCAGGAAAAGGGACATTTCGAAGGAGCCCTTTGCAGCAAAAGAAACAGGCCCCGAGCCCTCCTACTCATCAGGGGTTCGAAGGTTGCGCCCTGCGGGGTTCAGCGACCGCCCCAGAGCACTCGGGCTCCGAGCCCTTTACTGATCAGGGGTTCGAAGGCTGGCCCCTCGAAGGGATTCGACAGCCGCCCCAGAACACGCAGAGTCAGGGATGACCCTGGTACGTCCGTTACATGGCCAAGGCTCGGGCTACGCTCCCGAGATACCCTAAGACATTTCCGAGACTAGCGGGAACGGTTTGTAATGGAATCCCACCGAAGGGAGGCACCGAGCCCTTGTAAGCGCAATCAACCCTAATTGAGGGTTTTGGTGATTAAATGACAAAACAAACAGAGATTCTAACAAGTTTGCTCCTAGCATGTACACAGTAATTCTACAGGCAGGAGAAGCACAGATCTTATGAGCATAAAAATGTAAAGCACAGCGGATTTAAAATTCTACATCAAATGGCGTGCTCCAAGTGCTTGGAAACAACGGCAGTACTCTTTTTATAATTCTTGAGTTATAGGATTTGCCGTTCAATTGAGAGGGATCCGCAATGGTTAAGTAAGTTATGCAATGAGCTAAGTTCAAAATCCTTCAAAATCATCCTAGAGAACACTTTTCCAGATCATGAATGCCTTGAGAAAAACCATTTTTCACTTCCCACAAAAGTTCCACCTTTGTTCACTTCAAAATGTTCAAAACTTGCTTTTCAGCCTTGGAAACCGGTTCAACCGGACCTGAAACCGGTTCAACCGGTTTCGGGACTGTTCCTCTGCCATCCCTGCTCTGACCTGTCTGACAGTCAGCGCTGTCAGAAAAGTCGTTGCAGATATTTTTTGGGAAACCGGTTCAACCGGATTTTTTCCCGGCTCAACCGGTTTTGAATCTGGTCGAGTCTCCGGCTTAGTAGGTTAGTAGACCGGGATCTTCCTGGTGGAAACCGGTTCAACCGGTATGTAAACCGGTTCAACCGGTTTTTGCCCCTTTTCTCCCAACGGCTGCCAGCTTTTGGGGGATCCTTTATATACCCCCCACACTCTCTCTCTCTTATTCACTGCTGCCTCTCCCACGAAATCTTGGCTGACCAAACTCTCAACAAGTGCATTCATTTCACCTCTCACACCCGCAATCGCATCTCCTTCAACCGCATGAAGGATCCTTGGTATGAGGTGAACTCGATCTAACACGCTGTCATTTTCATCTCGATTCTCCTATTCTTTTTTATCGCTAGTTGCAAACTTGACCTTGTGCGGATTTGATACTCTTGGAACCTTGTGTTCCTTGACGGTTAGAGGTTGCTTGGGAGTCTCCAAATTTGTGGACGACCCCAAGAAGTTTGTATCACCCGCTCTTTGAGCATATTTGAGAAGAGATTGCCTTGACCTTTGTGGTCGTCTTGTGGAGGATTAGGGTTGGAAAAGACCTGGCCCTTTGTGGGCTCCTCAATGAGGAGTAGGACACCTTTGTGGTGGTTGCCGAACCTCGGGTTATATCGCGTGTTCCTGTGTGTTCTTGTTAAGCGCTTTAAATTTGTTGGTTGGTTCATATTATCTATTCAAGTAGTTTTTGTGTATGGCAAGTCATTAGCAAAGTTCTTCACTACTTCGACATATTTGTTTAACAGATTATCTAATCTAAGTTGAGCAGGTTCAAACTTGTTCAGTTGTAAACAAAATCAACTGAACCGATTTGCACCAGTGCAACTTTAATTTGACCTATCTCGAAGTTTTTTTTAGTGAAAAATTTTAGGTGTAGCCTATTCACCCCCCCCCCCCCCCCTCTAGGCTACTTTCAATTGGTATCGGAGCCTCGTACCTCGTTTTTGCGCTTAACCGCGTGAGGAAACGATTATGTCTACTCAACGGGACCATGTGGATCCTATCCTCGAGGAAATCCCCGTCACATCCTCCAGTGAGGAAGTGGACCCTAAGGTCCTCAACCTCACCATGAAGATTGCCGAGAAGATGTTCCTCAAGATGAAAGAGGAAGATGCTAAGAAAAAGGCCGAAGAAGAAGAATCAAGAAGAAAGGCCAAAGAAGATAAAGGTAAGGGAAAATTTGAATACAATGATGACTTGGTAGATCTTTTGGTGTCAAAGGTGTTGAACAAGGTAAGTATCACCACCGAAGGATCATCCACCAAAAGTAAAGGTAACAAATTCAGTAAAGTTCAATTTGATTACTCTAGAAATTTTATCCCCAACTTCTCTTCCACCCCACTTGGAAAGTTACCAAGTCTTAGTGAGTTGAACTTTGACGAGTGGGCCGACAAGATGAAGTCGCATTTAATCAGTGTACATCCTAGTCTTTGGGAGATTGTCAATGTAGGTATGTATAAGCCCGCCCAAGGAGAAGAGATGACTCCGGAAATGATGCAAGTGGTTCACCGCAATGCTCAAGCAGTGAGCATAATTAAAGGAAGTCTTTGTCCGGAAGAATACCAGATAGTTCAAGGAAGAGAAGATGCTCGTGACATTTGGAATATTCTTAAAATGTCACATGAAGGAGATCCCAAAGCTAAGAGACATAGAATTGAAGCTTTGGAGAGTGAGCTTGCTAGATATGATTGGACTAAGGGTGAGTCGCTTCAATCACTCTTTGATCGGTTGATGGTGTTAGTAAACAAAATAAGAGTGCTTGGAAGTGAAGATTGGAGTGACTCCAAGGTCACAAGACTATTCATGAGAGCATACAAAGAAAAGGACAAGAGTCTAGCAAGGATGATAAGGGATCGTGATGACTATGAGGAAATGATGCCTCATCAATTATTTGCAAAGATTCAACAACATGAATCCGAAGAAGCCCCAATCAAGACAAGAGACTCTCATGCCTTGATCACAAATGAACAAGACACACCCAAGAAGAATAGAGACCACAAGGCAAAGAAAGTGGTTGAGACATCAAGTGATGAAGATAGCTCAAGTGCTGAAGACACAGCTATGTTCATCAAAACATTCAAGAAATTTGTAAGGAAAAATGACAAGTTTCAAAGGAAAGGAAAGAAGAGGGCATGCTATGAATGTGGCCAAACCGGTCATTTCATAGAGGATTGTCCTAACAAAAAGGAACAAGAAGACAAGAAGGAATACAAGAAGGACAAGTTCAAAAAGGGAGGCAAGACCAAGGGACATTTCAAGAAGAAATATGGTCAAGCCCATATTGGTGAAGAATGGAACTCCGATGAAGAGAGTTCTAGCTCCAAAGAAGAGGAAGTGGTGGCAAACGTTGCCATCCAATCTACTTCAAGCTCGCAACTCTTCACCAACCTACAAGACGACTCCTACACTCCAACTTGCCTCATGGCAAAAGGAGATAAGGTAACTTTATTTAGTAATGATTTTCCAAATGATGATGATGATGAACAAATTGCCATGAAGAATAAAATGATTAGAGAATTTGGCTTGAATGGATATAATGTTATCACCAAATTAATGGAGAAGCTAGATAAAAGAAAAGCAACTCTTGATGCTCAAGAAGACTTGCTTATCCTTGAAAAGGAAAGAAACCTAGAGCTTCAAGAATTACTACTCAATAAAGATGAAATGCTAGATGCCTTGACTAAGGAAGTATCTTTAGTCAAGATAACTATAGAGGATAAAGAAAAAGAAGTAATCAATATGAAAACCTCTATAGCTAATCTTGCAAATGAAAAGGATGCACTTGAATCAAGCATGTTAAGCTTGAATGTCCAAAATCAAGAACTTCAAGTGCAACTTGAAAATTGCAAGAACATCAATGCCTCATCTTTATTGATTGAATCTAAGTCTAGCTCCTCAAATAATACCTTTTGCAAACATTGTGCCAAATACCATGCTTCTTGTTGTTTAACTAACCATGCAAGGAAGAAAAGCCCACAGGTGAAGGTCAAAGAAATATTGAAGAAATGCTCTAGCAATGATGGGTTAAAGAAAATTGAACCCAAGTACAAGTCCCTAAAGCCCAACAATAGAAGAAGGGGGCTTGGGTTCAACTCATCCAAGGAAAACCCTAGCATAGTGCATAAGGGGTGGAGATCCCCCAAGTTCATAGAGGGAACCACCCTATATGATGCCTTGGGGAGGATTCACTCCTCAAATGACAAGTCAACTCAAGTAAAGGTAAACTTGAGTTCCACAAAGAGTAAGATGAAGGAAGCGGGATCAACAAGTGGAGAAAAATTTAATGCTCCCATTTCTCACTCTTATCTTTGTGATTATATGTTGACTTGGGATTTAGGGAAATTGGTTGTTAAATATGTGGGTTCCTACACTAAAAGAAAAGTCATGAAAAGAAGTGTGTGGGTACCCAAGGCTATAACTAACACTGCAGGACCTAATTCAATTTGGGTACCTAAAAGCATAGCCTAAATTTGTTTTGCAGGTCTACTCCTCTGGTGGGTCAAGTTGGGTGCTTGATAGTGGATGTACAAATCACATGACCGGGGAGGAAGACATGTTTCATTCCTTGCAACTAACTCAAGAAGCACAAGAAATTGTGTTTGGAGATAGTGGCAAGAGTAAGGTGATTGGTATTGGTAAAATTCCTATCTCTGACCAACAATCACTTTCAAATGTTTTATTGGTAGATTCTTTAAGCTACAATTTGATGTCCGTTTCACAACTTTGTGGAATGGGTTATAATTGCTTATTTTCTGATGTGGATGTGAAGATCCATAGAAGGGAGGATTCCTCTGTTGCCTTTACAGGTCGCTTGAAGGGTAAACTCTATCTTATTGATTTCACAACAAGTAGAGTGACGCCTGAGACTTGTTTAGTGGCAATCTGACAAGGGTTGGCTTTGGCATCGCCGGCTAGCTCATGTTGGCATGAGGAACTTGGCCAAACTTCAAAAGGATAGTCACATTATTAGACTAACAAATGTTGTGTTTGAGGAAGATAGGGTTTGTGGCGCATGCCAAGCAGGAAAGCAACATGGAGTCCCACATCAATCAAAGAATGTGGTCACAACAAAAAGGCCATTGGAGCTTCTTCACATGGACCTCTTCGGACCTGTGGCTTACATCAGCATTGGTGGTAGTAAGTATGGTTTAGTCATTGTTGATGATTTTTCTCGCTTCACCTGGGTTTTCTTTTTGAATGACAAAGGTGAAACCCAAGAGACCTTGAAGAAATTCATGAGAAGAGCTCAAAATGAGTTTGAGCTCAAAATCAAGAAAGTGAGAAGTGATAATGGGACAGAATTCAAGAACACAGGTGTCGAAGAGTTCTTATGGGAAGAAGGAATCAAACATGAGTTCTCGGTTCCCTACACTCCACAACAAAATGGTGTTGTGGAAAGGAAGAACCAAACTTTAATTGAAGCAGCTAGAACCATGTTGGATGAGTACAAGACCCCTGACAACTTTTGGGCAGAGGCGGTCAACACCGCCTGTCATACAATCAACCGCCTCTATCTTCACAAGATCTACAAGAAGACTGCCTACGAGCTTCTCACTGGTAACAAACCTAAAGTTGATTATTTTAGAGTTTTTGGTTGTAAGTGCTTTATTCTTAACAAGAAAGTCAAGAGCTCAAAGTTTGCTCCTAGAGTGGACGAGGGTTTCTTGCTTGGTTATGCATCAAATGCGCATGGATATCGCGTTTTCAACAATACCACCGGTCTTGTTGAAATAGCGATAGACGTGACATTTGATGAGTTTAATGGCTCGCAAGGGCATGTTTCTAATGGCACTGCAGGAAATGAAGAACCTTGTGAGGCCATAAAGAAACTTGCAATAGGTGAGGTGAGACCTCAAGAAAAGAATGATGAGGAAGGAACTTTGTGGATGACCAATGAGGTTTTTGATGTGGGTGCAAAGGTGGTGGGTGACAAATCCTCCACCCAAGCAAACTCATCAACCTCAAGTCATCCAAGTCTTGAAGAAAATCATCAACCCCAAAGGATGCCAACTGTGGTAGAAGATGAACACGAAAGTGTTAATGGTGAAGTGCCTCTTGATCAAGTGGATGATGAGGAGGAGCAAATTCAAAGACAACCATCAATGCCCCATCCTCGAGTCCATCATACTATTCAAAGAGATCATCCGGTGGACAACATCCTGGGTAGCATCAGGAGAGGGGTAACAACTCCATTTCGTTTAGCAAATTTTTGTGAATTTTACTCATTTGTTTCCTCTCTTGAGCCACTTAAGGTTGAAGAAGCGTTGGGTGATCTGGATTGGATAATTGCCATGCAAGAGGAATTGAACAACTTCACCCGAAATGAAGTCTGGTCCTTGGTTCCAAGACCCAAGCAAAATGTGATTGGGACAAAATGGGTCTTTAGGAACAAACAAGATGAACATGGTGTTGTTACAAGAAATAAAGCACGGTTGGTTGCCCAAGGCTACACTCAAGTGGAAGGACTTGATTTTGGTGAAACATATGCACCGGTAGCAAGGTTAGAGTCAATTAGAATATTAATTGCCTATGCTACTAACCAAGATTTCAAGCTATATCAAATGGACGTCAAGAGCGCATTTCTAAATGGACCACTACAAGAGAGGGTCTATGTGGAGCAACCACCGGGCTTTGAAGATCCAAGGAAGCCAAACCACGTCTATATACTTCACAAGGCGCTCTACGGGCTTAAACAAGCCCCTAGAGCTTGGTATGATTGCCTTAAAGAATTTTTAATTAAGAATGGATTTACAATAGGAAAAGCTGACTCTACATTATTTACTCGTAAAGTTGACAATGAATTATTTGTGTGCCAAATATATGTCGATGACATTATATTTGGTAGTACTAATGAAAAATTTTGTGAAGATTTTAGCAAAGTAATGACGAACAGGTTTGAGATGTCTATGACGGGCGAGCTCAAATACTTCCTGGGATTTCAAGTCAAAAACTCAAGGAAGGTACCTTTCTATGCCAAACCAAATATACACAAGATATGCTCAAGAAGTTTGGCATGGAAAAGGCAAAGCACGCCAAGACTCCAATGTCATCAAACAGACATCTCGACCTAAATGAAGAAGTGAAAGTTCCCTTTGCCCGGGAACAGGATCTGGATGTCGCCTAGAGGGGGGGTGAATAGGCGAATAAAAATTATCACTTTAAAACTTAAATTCTTATTCTACTCGAAGACTAGAATGCAGTGGAGTGAAGAACCCTTCGAGTAGGTTGCAACGGATTTGAAATTCCTGTCTTAAGAATATCCTGCACTTCAAAGAAAGCTAGTACCACAAGTAAGCAGTGAAGTGCAGATGTAAGAACTGAATAAGACAGAATCAGCACACAACACAGAGCAGAGCACGTGGACACAGGAATTTATCCCGAGGTTCGGCCAAGCCTGAAATGCTTGCCTAGTCCTCGTTGGAGTTAGCCACACCTAGGCTTGGAGTCTATTTCAACTCCTTCTTCCGTTTGCTCAGATCTGTCAGTCAGACAGATAGAGCCTTCCACTATGTTGAGTTGGTTACAACGAAACCGCGGCTGCTTACAATCTTCTTGGCAGCACTTCCGCAGAGTAACGATATGCTCAAGACCTTGCTCTAGCTCTTAGCAGCTCTTCTCCACTCTCTAAAGGCTTATAGCTTTGCCTTCTACATAAACTAGAGAGATACACACAAGAGGGAGAGTGAGAATTGATCAGAGTGATGTCTACACTTGTTGGCTGCTCTTCTTCAATTGTTGGAGGCGCCTAGGAGTCCCTTTTATAGGCCCAAGGGGCCTAGGAGCCGTTGGAATCCCATTTGGAAGGCAATACTTGCTTTCTGTCGGGTGGCGCACCGGACAGTCCGGTGCACCACCGGACATCCACTATTCACGGTCCGGTGCGGATCTCCTTCCAAACTTGGCGCAGTCGACCGTTGCAGACTAGGAGCTGTTGGCGCACCGGACACTGTCCGGTGCCCCCATCTGACCGTTGGCTCGGCCACGCGTCATGCGCGGATTGCGCGGCCGACTGTTGGCCCGGCTGACCGTTGGCTCACCGGACAATCCGGTGCACCACCGGACAGTCCGGTGAATTATAGCCGTACGCTGTTGTCTTGATTCCCGAGAGCGGCGACTTTGCCTCATCCGACTCACCAGACAGTCCGGTGATTTATAGCCGTACGCCGCCGGACTTCTCCCGAGAGCGACCTGTTCACCAGAGTTCAGCCTGGCGCACCGGACACTGTCCGGTGCACCACCGGACAGTCCGGTGTGCCAGACTGAGCTGAGTCTTGGCTGTACATAGCCAAGCCTTTTGCATCTCTTTTCTTTTCTTCTTTTCTCTGTCTCTAACAGTGTTAGACAAATACGTTAGTACACAAAAACCAATGTACTAAGTCTAGAAATATACCTTCTCTTGGACTTTCACCTCTCTATCATTTGACATGCTTAAGATTGATGTTGGACTCATAAATCATCAAGTCAGCTTAACTTGATCTAGACTAAGATTTCTGAGCTCCAACATCCTGCAAAGGTCACATAGAATATCTCCAAACATGGGAACAACCCAAACTAAAGGTCAGAGTGCACTTAGCTCTTTTAGGCTGCTTCCAGTTCTTATTTTGACATTTGTTCTCCTTCTAGTGACTTTGTTCCCTTCTTAGAGCTTGATCTTGAGCCTTATGACTTACACCACATAACTATAGATGTTTCCTCATTGGTTGTAAGTCACGTCCTTATTTAGTGATCCTTGATGTGCCATAGCTCTTCTCAACTCGATCACCCTTGACTTTGCAAGTCTTCTTCTTCACCCTTGGGTTTGGGTTCCTCAGCCTCTTTGACCTTCTCCCGTGCACTTGGTACCTTGAAGCTCTTCTTGCCTCCATCCTTGGCTTGATCAGTTGTCTCCGAGCTACGCACTCGAGTCTCACCTTATGCAATGTCCATCTTACTTGTGATGCCCATTATCTATCCATCATCTAGTCCTTGGACCATCACACTTGTTCACTTGTGTTGAACCCTGTTAGCTTTACATTAAGCACCTGTTCAACACTTAGTACACTTGTTAGTCCTTTAATTGAGTTTTCATCCAAACACCAAAACCCACAAGAGAGCTTTCAAGAAGGTAAACCGGGAGATCAAAAGTTATATAGAACAATGATAGGGTCACTGCTTTACTTATGTGCATCTAGACCTGATATCATGTTAAGTGTTTACATGTGTGCACGCTTTCAAGCTAATCCTAAAGATTGCCATCTTGTTGCCGTTAAGAGAATCCTAAGATACTTAGTCCACACCCAAAACCTAGGATTATGGTACCCTAAAGGCTCCCTTTTCGATTTGCTTGGCTACTCTAACTCAGATTATGCTGGTTGCAAAGTAGATCGAAAAAGCACTACTGGGACTTGCCAATTCCTTGGGCGGTCCTTAGTGTCATGGAGTTCCAAGAAACAAAATTGTGTTGCACTTTCCACTGCAGAAGCTGAATACATAGCAGCTAGGGCATGTTGTGCACAGTTGTTATGGATGAAGCAAACCCTAAGAGATTTTGGTTGTGAGTTTAACAAGATTCCACTATTGTGTGACAATGAGAGTGCCATAAAACTTGCCAACAATCCTGTGCAACACTCTAGAACCAAACACATTGACATTAGACATCATTTCTTGAGAGACCATGAAGCCAAAGGAGATATCGAATTATTTCATGTGAGCACCGAAAATCAACAAGCCGATATCTTCACAAAACCCCTTGATGAGACTAGGTTTTGCTTTCTTAGGAGTGAGCTAAATATCTTGGATTCTCGAAACGTGTCATAAAACTAAAAGTTTGATCACATGATTGATGGATATAAAATGGTTGTATGCACAAAATGTCTTGAGAAAATACTGTTTTTATTATTAAAATTACTCATGTCATATTTGTTAAGTGTTGTTAAAGCCTTGCCGGACAATTCCTCAAAATAGGTTGAGTAAATCGGCTGAGTAGGCCACTCAACCGGTTTTCCCCTGGTGGAAACCAGTTGAACCGGTATAAAAACCGATTGAACCGGTTTTGGTCGCCTCCGCGTCCGTGCTGTTAGTCAGCGCCGCAGTCTGCGCCGTCAGTCTCGCAGACTGTGCTGTCAGTCTGGCAGAAAATCCGCGCAGTCAGCAGCTTTTTCTATGCGCTTTTACTGCTCAGTCTGATGCAAAACTAGTTGAACCGTTTTATAACCTGTCGGCGTTCCGAGACCGGGGGGTCCCCGAGCCGACGAGTGAAAGTGCCGCGTGCCCCAGCCCAGATGGGTCGAGCGCGTGGGCGAGCGCGAAGGGGGGAACAGAGAGAGCGGTCGGTGGCCGGAGCCGGGTCGAGAGGGAGTCGGAGAATTCCCGCGGCCTTCGTGTTCGTCCCGCGCCCAGGTCGGGTGCGCTTGCAGTAGGGGGTTACAAGCGTCCGCGCGAGGTGAAGGGAAGCGAGCGGCCCCGAGAGAGCGCCTGCCCCTGCCCTTCGTCCCCGCGAGGCCAACCTTCTCTAAGAAGGCCCTGGTCCTCCCTTTTATAGTCGTAAGGAGAGGATCCAGGTGTACAAGATGGGGGTGTAGCAAGGTGCTACGTGTCTAGCGAGGGAGAGCTAGCGCCCTATGTACATGCCAAGGTGGCAGCCGGAGAGATCTTGGCACCCTGTTGGTGTGGCGTCGTGGCTGTTGGAGAAGTAACGGAGCCGGACGGGGAGACAGCTGTCGGAGTGGCTGGGCCCTTGCTGACGTCCTCCTGCTTTCGTAAGGGAGCTGAGAGTCGCCGTCGTCATGGTCTAGCGGGGCGCCATCATTTGCCTATCTGGCGTGGCTGGCCAGATGGGACGCCGGTCTTGTCCTCTGCGACCCAAGTCGGCTCAGGGCAGGGTGATGATGGCGCTTCCTGTTGACGTGGCGGTCTCGTGTCCTAGGTCGGGCGTCGTGGAGGCTCCTCCGAAGCCGAGGTCGAGTCCGTCCTGCAAGACAGAGGCAGAGTCCGAGCCCCGGGTCGGGCGAGGCGGAGATCGTTCGGCAGAGGCCGAGGCGGAGTCCGAGCCCTGGGTCGGGCGAGGCGGAGTTCGTCGTCTTCCGAGGCCTTAGCCCGAGTCCGAGCCCTGGGGTCGGGCGGAGCGGAGTTCGCCGTCTTCCGGGGCTTTAGCCCGAGTCCGAGCCCTTGGGCGGAGCGGAGTTCGCCGTCTTCCGGGGCCTTAGCCCGAGTCCGAGCCCTTGGGCGGAGCGGAGTTCGCCGTCTTCCGGGGCCTTAGCCTGAGTCCGAGCCCTGGGGTCGGGCGGAGCGGAGTTCGCCGTCTTCCGGGGCCTTAGCCCGAGTCCGAGCCCTGGGTCGGGCGGAGCCTCCTATGGCGCCTCTGGCGAAGTCTGGTCGCCCGTTGGTCTTACCTTTTGCGTTAAACGCCCCGGTGACTCGGTCGGTTGGCGCGGTGATTTAGTCAGGGTTTCTTCTTATCGAAGGCGGGGCCTAGGGCGAGCCGGAGATGCGTCTGCCGTGAAAGAGGAGGCCTCAGGCGAGACGGAGTCATCTTAGGGTCGGCTGCCCTCGCCCGAGGCTAGGCTCGGGCGTGGCGTGGTCAAGTCACTCGTATGGACTGATCCCTGACTTAATCAAACCCATCAGGCCTCTGCAGCTTTATGCTGATGGGGGTTACCAGCTGAGAATTAGGCGTCTTGAGGGTACCCCTAATTATGGTCCCCGACAGTAGCCCCCGAGCCTCGAAGAGAGTGTTAACACTCGCTTGGAGGCTTGCGTCGCACTTTTTTGCAAGGGGACCAGCCTTTCTCGGAGGTACTTTGTTCCGGTGGGTGCGCGCGAGCGCACCCGCCGGGTGTAGCCCCCGAGGCCTCGGAGGAGTGGTTTCACTCCTTCGAGGTCTTAATGCCTTGCGCAATGCCTCGGCTGGTCTGGCGGTTCCCTCATGCGAGCAGGGCGTAACCCAGGTGCACTGTCGGGGCCCAAGTTCTCGGGCTGGTATGTTGACGCCGTCAACGGTTCGGCCGGAGCCGGGTTTGCGAGAGCAGCCCCCGAGCCTTCGCACGGAGCGAGAGGACGATCAGGGACAGACTCGACTTTTTATATACGCCCCTACGTCGCCTTTCCGCAAGGAGGAGGGGGGGAGTGCGCCATGTTACCCTCGATGGGCACCGAACATGGTGTCTCCGGTGAGCTGCAATCGGGTAATCCGAGTGGACGTCCGTGCCCCGTTCGTTGGGGGTCGGCTAGGGGCCCGGAGGCACGCCCAAAAGTACCTGCGGGTGATCTGCCGGACCCGGTCCCCTAGCGATGGGGTCCGAGGGCTCGTTGCCTCCCTCCGATGGGATTCCGTTACAGAGTCGTTCCCGCTGGTCTCGGAAATGTCCTAGGGTACCTCGGGAGCGCAGCCCGAGCCTTGGTTATGTATCGAACGTACCCCTGGTCATCCCTCGCTCGGCGTCTGAGGCGGCTGTGAACCCTTCGACAGGCCAGCCTTCGAACCCCTGATCAGTAGGGGGCACGGAGCCCTAGTAGCCTGAGGCGGTCATGGAACCTTTCGGGAGGCCGACCTTCGAACCCCTGACCAGTAGTGGGTGTCGGGCCCACGCGATCTGGGGCGGCTGTTGAACCCCTCGGGGGGCCAGCCTTCGAACCCCTGATCAGTAGGGAGGCTCGGAGCCTAGTTCCTTCACGGGGAAGGATCCCTTTGGGGTTACCCCCCTTCTCGGTCCCTGTTGCAAGAGATAGAGAAAGAAGGAAAAGGGAAAAAGGATTCGAAATTGAACGTCGTGGCGTACCTTTTTCGGCGTGGTCGTTTTGGCGGAGGCGAGGCGTCGCCAGCTGCCCCTGCCAGAAACGTCACCTGTTTCGCCGCGAAGTTAATGCGCCGGGGTAAGCGGTCGGCGAAGCTGCCGTTGCGTGCGCGAGTCGTTCGAGGAACGGCTGTTTTGCTTCGCGTTTTTTGAACCCCGCGTCCGGTTCGGGCGGTACGTTGGAACCATCTCGACCTTGGCCTTTATGTGCCCCGGGGAGGGTCCAGTGACGGTTCTCGACTTCACTTCTCGCCTTCTTCTCAGGTTTTTTGCAGCCTGAGAGATCTAGCCAGGAAAAGGAAACCGCCCTCCCCTGTCCTTCACGCCGCCACCCCTTCTACCTTGGCGATGGCTGACCGGGTGACCATCCTCTCGCCGCGCGACCCGTGGCCCTTTTCCACGGTGACGGCGGGTGACCTGGAGGACCTCGTCGGCGAGGGTTTGCTCCGCCCCCTCTCCGATAAGGAGCGGCCGGAATGGATCCCTCCCGCGGGCGGAGTCGCTCCATCCCCTCCGCCGGGGTATGTCGTGAGCTTCATCTCCTTCCATGAGCGGGGATTTGGAGTGCCGTCGAGCCGCTTCATGCGGGCCATCCTGTTCCACTACGGGGTGGAACTGCACAACCTCACCCCCAACTCCATCGCGCAAGCCGCTATCTTTGTAGCGGTGTGCGAGGGGTATCTGGGGATCGCCCCCCATTGGGATTTGTGGACTCACCTCTTCTTTGCCGAGCTTTTCGCTTCGTCGACGGGGGAGAGGAGGGTCCGTGTGGCGGTGCGGGCCGGCGGCTGCACCCTCTTGCTGAGGCAGTCGCGGTCGTTGCAGTATATTCCTGCCATCCTTTCCCCCTCAAACAAGGGTTGGCAGCGCCGGTGGTTCTACCTCCGGAATGACGGAGGGTCGCTCCCGCCGTTCTCTCAGCGGGTTGTCACCGCCGCCCCCGACGCCTGGCGTCACGGGACTCCACACGAGAGGCAGAAGAAACTCGAACCTCTTCTCCAGGCCCTGAAGGTGTTGCGGGAGGAAGGGCTCACCGCCGCGGGAGTGGTTGCCGCCATCCATCGCCGGAGGGTGCTCCCCCTAGCGGAGCGGCGGTTGTCGCTTTGGGAGATGACCCAGGAGGCCGACTGGGAGGGGTCACGGATGTCCCCTGATCCTCTTCCCCACGACGCCCTCTACCGACGGGTGTCGGTCGCGATGGGGAAGCCGGACCCCCACGCCCTCTCCCAGCCTCGAATGCGCCCCGACCAGGGGTGCGTCGCTCTGGTGAGTGTTCGTCCCTCCCTTCTTCACATACCGGGTTGCTCCTGATTCTCACTATCGGTTTTCTTTCTCCCCCCTTTTTAGGAGGTGGGGCGGCACAAACCCTCCCTGCCGCCGGTCCCGGAGGACGCGGTGGGTCGGGCGGCGAGGCGGGTCGCCGCGGAGGAGGAGAAGAAGAAAAAGGATGCGGAGAAGGCTCGGGCCCGCAGGCGGAGGCGGGCTCGAGACGCCCTGGAGAAACGCCGTCGTCAGCAGGAGAGGGAAGGGCTTCCCAGGGAGCTGTCGCCGGAGACGTCCGATGATGACGACGACGTCGACGACGAAGAGGAGGAGGATGACATGGCCGCCCGTCTCGGCCTCAGCCCCGGCTTGGGATGTGGCCGAGGGTCGTCGAGCCAGCCCCCGAGCGGGCCTACATCGTCGGTCCCTGGAGCCGAGGTGCCGGATCCCCAACCTGAGGAGCGGGGGCAACCCGAGAGGGTTCTTGACTCCTCGACTGGGGGAGCTGAGGCCACTCCAGGGAGCCGGGCCGAGGGGTCCGTTCTTTGGGAACCGTCGCCCGTGCCGGCAGCATGGGGGAGCGGTCCTCAGGTTGCCATGGCGGCGCCTGGGCAGTCCGCCTCCCGGGCCTCAGGGGCGTCCGAGGCGAGGGCGGCGCCGGGGCTGTTGGTGAAGCGGACCTCGGCGGTGGTTCCAGGAAGCGGGAGCCAAGAGACCTCCCCCCAGACACTGTGGATCATGATCCGGAGCGGGTAGGTACCTTGGAATCTCTCCGTCCCGGCGCTTCATTCATATGTCTGGGCCGTGATTGTCCCTTTCTTGTTTTCTTCAGCAAACGGAGCCATGGCCCTACCGACCTGGCGCCTCGGAAGGCCCTCAAGACGGCGTTGGTCCAGGTAGCTGGCGCCACCTCGGGCCCTGCCGCTCAGCCGACCCTTTCGCAGGGTGCTCCGCCGCACGGGGCTCAGGCGTCGCATGTTCTGGGGGAGCAGGTCCCCGAGGCGGGCTCCTCTGCCGAGGTGGCCATCGTGACCGGGGAGGCGGTCGGCGCCGATGCGGTCCCAAGCTCGCCAGCCATGTTGGCCATGCCGGCGTCTGCCGCCACCGCAGCTGGCACCGTCCCGGTCGGAGAGCGTACGGTCGCCGCCGACGTCGGGACGGCCGCGGCGTCGGCGCCCGGAGCCTCGGAAGAGGTGGGCGCGGACGCGCAGTGCTCCCAGGCGGGCGGCAGCCTTGTCGCTGTGGGGCGGAGCCCCGAGGCCCGGGGCCAGTTGCTCCGATTCCGGACCCGTGAGGCCTCGGGCCCTATCTTCGTTCTTGACGACGAAGAGGAGGACCAGTCCTGGGACGAGCTCCGCAAGCGTGCGGAGGCGTCAGTGGGGTTGCTCCGATCGTCGCTGGAGGTTCTCTGCGGGGACGTCCCCAAAATCCTTCAGGTAATGGCTTCAGGCATACCTTCTTGTTTCTGCGAGTGAGGCGTTTGCCGTGATATCTTGTTTTCCTTTCCAGGATCTGACGGACCGGAGCGCTGCCAAGTCGTCGTTCATTCGCCGCGAGGCCGTCGTCTGGGGCTCGCTGCGGTCCCTGAGGACTTCGCTCGCCGGGGCTACCGCGCGCCTCTCTCAGCAAGACGCTAAGATAGCGGACCTCCAGCTGCTCTGCGCTGACCTGAAGGCCGAGGCGGCGGCAGCGCGCACGGAGGTGCTACATCGGCGGTCAGAGCTCGCCCAGGTTGCCGAGGAGCGGGACCAAACTCGGGGCCAGGCTGCCGAGGCCGAGAGCCGGGCCAAGATCCTTGCGGTCAATCTAGCCGCAGCCCAAGTCGCAGCCTCGGAGCAGCACGTCCGAGCCAGAGGTATGGCTCAACCGTCCTCGGTTCTCAATCTTATCCGTTTCTTCCGCTTGGGTTTGAGGTCTTTCTTCTGGTTGTTCGCAGAGCTCGAATCTGCCCTCGACGAGTCTGCCAAGGCGCTTGCCGAGGCGCTCGACGGGGCTGCTGAGCAAAGGGAGGCCGATCTCGCGGCTATGTCCGAGGCCGTCTCGGAGGTCTATCGGAAACTCGGTCCCGGCGACGTCCCTTCAGGGAGCTCTCCCCAAAGCCGTCTTCAAGCCCTAGGTGATTACGCGCGCGGTAAAGTCCGCGGGGCGCTGCACCACGGCGTCAGGCGGGCCTTCGCCGTGCTCGCTTCCCACTACGTCGTGGACTTGGAGCGGGTCAGCGAGGGGTACTGCCTGCCTGACGAAAGACGAGGCGGCCCTGGCGGAGGTTCAGCGGCTCGACGCGATCGCTGCGGGTCCGAGCGCGGCGCTGGCGACCGTCTTCGAGGCGGAGATTCTTCCTCCTGCGCCGCCGCCGGAAGCGGAGGTGGACCTTACCGACGGCGGGGGCGGAGTTGAGGGCGCGGCTCCTGCCCGAGGCGACGCCTGATTTTAGTTGGGACAATTTCTGTTGGATGTGTGATTTGCCACGGCCACCGAGGCCTGAACATTTTACTTCTTCTTCCGTGAAGTCATGCTCCTTTTTGTTTTGATTTTCGCGCCTGGCCCGTAGTGTCGACAACAGGGTGATTTCCCGAGCTGGGTCCTTTTTCGTGGCAGGCGACGAGTGAGGTGTCCCTAGCCCGGAAGCATAGGTGTTTCCCAGCTCAGTCGGTCTCGCCATTTACTCGTACCCAAGTTCGCTCCTCAGGACCCTGCTTCTGACGCCTCCGGGAGAACGCAAAAAACCCTTCTTGACCGAAAAAAGAGTTTTTCTGACGCGGAACGGTACGTCCAAACTCGACGAGAGTGACGCGGAACGGTACGTCCAAACTCGACGAGAGGGGTTCCCCCTTTTTAGCCCCCGAGGGAGGGTCGGGCTCTGCCGGGGCGAGGCCGACCCTTCCTTGATAATTGATTCTTATGTGTGAGTGGGGAAAGGGCGCAGCCCCCGGGCGTCGTTCGCGCAGAGGCCGTTTGGCGAGTCAGGCTCCTGCCCAGATATGCGGCGAGTGCTCGGTGACAACCCTCGGCATGGCGGGCATGCCCGAGGGACCCCGCGCAAAAATGTCGACGTTTGCGCGAGGGAAGTCGACGAGCACTGCTTCCTATTTGGGGCCGAGCCCAGAACTGATCCGGACATGCTTGGAGGCGTCGCCACTGGGGTCGAGAGGGACGGCCTTAACCGTCTCCGCTGGCTCGAAGTTGCCGGCATGCCGCTTCACATCCGGCACCTCTCGGGAGAGGTTTTCCAGGTCGGCCATGAGGGCCTCGGCGTACTCCACGCACTCCACATTGCATTCGAATGCGTGTTTGTACGTGGGGCCGACGGCGATGACCCCGTTGGGGCCCAGCATCTTGAGCTTTAGGTAAGTGTAGTTGGGGATGGCCATGAACTTCGCGTAGCATGGCCTCCCCAACACTGCGTGGTAGGTTCCTCGGAACCCGACCACCTCGAACGTCAAAGTCTCCCTTCGGAAGTTGGAGGGTGTTCCGAAGCAGACAGGGAGGTCAAGCTGTCCGAGGGGCTGGACGCGCTTCCCGGGAATGATCCCGTGGAAGGGCGTAGCGCCTGCTCGGACGGATGACAGGTCGACGCGCAGGAGCCTGAGGGTCTCGGCGTAGATGATGTTGAGGCAGCTGCCTCCATCCATCAGGACCTTGGTGAGCCTGACGTCGCCGATGACGGGGTCGACGACGAGCGGGTACTTCCCCGGGCTCGGCACGTGGTCGGGGTGGTCGTCCCGGTCGAAGGTGATGGGCTTGTCGGACCAGTCTAGGTAGACTGGCGCCGCCACCTTCACCGAGCTGACCTCCCGACGCTCTTGCTTACGATGCCGAGCCGAGGCATCCGCCGCATGCCCTCCGTAGATCATGAAGCAGTCGCGGACCTCTGGGAACTCTCCTGCTTGGCGATCCTCCCTTTTGTCATCGTCGCGGGCCTTGCCACCCTCTGCGGGTGGCCCGGCCCTGTGGAAGTGGCGCCGAAGCATGACGCACTCCTCGAGGGTGTGCTTGACGGGCCCCTGATGGTAGGGGCACGTCTCCTTGAGTGCCTTGTCGAAGGGGTTAGCACCTCCGGGGGGCTTCCGAGGGTACTTGTGCTCGGCGGCGGCGACAAGGTCTGCATCGGGAACGTCGTGTTTCGCTTGCGACTTCCTCCTGCCTTTCTTCTTGGCGCCGCGCGGAGCAGACGCCTCGGGAGTATCTTCTGACGGGCGGCCCTGGGGCTGCTTGTCCTTTCGGAAGATAGCCTCTACCGCCTCCTGGCCGGAGGCGAACTTGGTGGCGATGTCCATCAGCTCGCTCGCCCTGGTGGGGGTCTTGCGACCCAGCTTGCTCACCAGGTCGCGGCAGGTAGTGCCGGCGAGGAACGCGCCGATGACATCGGAGTCGGTGATGTTGGGCAGCTCGGTGCGCTGCTTCGAGAACCGCCGGATGTAGTCTCGGAGAGACTCTCCCGGTAGTTGCCGACAGCTTCGGAGGTCCCAGGAATTCCCGGGGCGCACGTACGTGCCCTGGAAGTTCCCGGCGAAAGCCTGGACCAGATCTTCCCAGTTGGAAATCTGTCCCGGGGGCAGGTGCTCCAACCAGGCTCGAGCGGTGTCGGAGAGAAACAGGGGGAGGTTTCGGATGATGAGGTTGTCATCGTCCGTCCCACCCAGTTGACAGGCCAGGCGGTAGTCCGCAAGCCACAATTCCGGTCTCGTCTCCCCCGAGTACTTCGTGATAGTAGTCGGGGGTCGGAATCGGGGCGGAAACGGCGCCCGCCGAATGGCTCGGCTAAAGACCTGTGGACCGGGTGGTTCGGGCGAGGGGCTCCGATCCTCCCCGCTGTCGTAGCGTCCCCCACGCCTGGGGTGATAGCCTCGGCGCACCCTTTCGTCGAGGCGTGCCCGACGGTCGCGATGAGGGTGCTCGTCGCCGAGGTGGCCCGGGGCCGCAGGCGCGGTGTTGCGCGTGCGCCCGGTGTAGACCGAGGCTTCCCGCGTGAGTCGGGAAGTCGCGGCACGAGGTTCCGAGGGGTATCCCTGCCTTCGGGAGGCAGAGCTCTCGGCCCGCCGGGCCGCAGCGCCTTCCAGGAGATGCTTGAGTTCTCCCTGGATTCGCCGACCCTCGGTGGTTGATGACTCCGGCATCGCGTGGAGGAGCATCGCTGCGGCGGCCAGGTCCTGACCGGTTCCGCCGGACGCGGGTGGCGGTCTATCCCTGGCATCGTCGGCGATGCGGTGCTGGAGACCTTGGGGCAGGTGACGTATTCCTCCGGCCGGGGGTTGGCTCGCCCATACCTGCCCGATGTTCTGGCGGATTGTCTCGAGCGCTCCTGCTCCCTCATCGAGCCCGGCCTGTGCCTCGCGGACTTGCTCGAGCTGTGGGTCGTGACCCCCCGCCGGAACGGGGACCACAGCTAGCTCCCGCGGGATGTCGGCGCGAGGCGCTGGCCTAGGGGGATCACCATCCTCCGGCATGCCGAGACAGCCGCCTCCGGAGGGATCCCCTAGCTCGATGTGGAAACATTCGCGACTCGGGCCGCAGTCCTTGTCGCCAAGGCTGCGGCTGCCGTCGGAACAGTCGGAGAGGCAGTAGTCACATGCGGTCATGAAGTCCCGCATGGCACTAGGGTTGCCAGATCCGGAGAAATCCCAGCAGATGCTGGGGTCGTCATCTTCCTCGGACCCAGAGGGTCCGTAGGTCGAGACACCCGTCAATCGGTCCCAAGGCGACCGCACACGAAACCCCAGAGAGGTTGCACTCGCCTCAATGTGAGCGCCCGCCAAAGCGAGGTCGCCAGGCGGGCTGAGGCCGAGTCGAAATGACGAAAGATGGGGAGCAGTCGGTACCTTTTTGTCGACGAAGGGCGATGAAGTCACGTCGGGGGCTGACCGCGCCGTCGTCTTGGGTACGAGGGCGACGTCCTGCAGGCCTTCCGTGAGCGTGCTGGCGTCGTCCACTTGCTCGGGGTCGACGTGTTGCGGGGGGATGGCGCTCGCGTTTGCCTCGAACGCGAGGGCGACGCTTGGCGTGTCCTCCGTTGAGGCGCCGGGGACGTCGATTTGCTCAACAGCCGTCGGAGCGCGATCTCCCGCTCGGCCCCGGTTGTCCCGCCTCCTCCTCCTCCGATGGCGAGGGAGAGGATGGGGCGAGCTCGAAAGTTGTCCTTCCCCCATGCGGGAAAGACGTCGTCGATTCCGCCGCCGGCGGGCGGGCTGTCCGCCACCATTGTCGCTGCCGCGCGGCGGTGGAAGGAGTATCATGTCGTAGTTGCCGTCGAGAGACATGAACTCGAGGTTCCCGAAACGGAGCACCGTCCCGGGTTGAAGAGGTTGTTGGAGACTGCCCATCTGGAGCTTGACGGGAAATCGAACGTCAACACGCAGCGTGCCCCTACCTGGCGCGCCAACTGTCGGCGTTCCGAGACCGGGGGGTCCCCGAGCCGACGAGTGAAAGTGCCGTGTGCCCCAGCCCAGATGGGTCGAGCGCGTGGGCGAGCGCGAAGGGGGGAACAGAGAGAGCGGTCGGTGGCCGGAGCCGGGTCGAGAGGGAGTCGGAGAATTCCCGCGGCCTTCGTGTTCGTCCCGCGCCCAGGTCGGGTGCGCTTGCAGTAGGGGGTTACAAGCGTCCGCGCGAGGTGAAGGGAAGCGAGCGGCCCCGAGAGAGCGCCTGCCCCTGCCCTTCGTCCCCGCGAGGCCAACCTTCTCTAAGAAGGCCCTGGTCCTCCCTTTTATAGTCGTAAGGAGAGGATCCAGGTGTACAAGATGGGGGTGTAGCAAGGTGCTACGTGTCTAGCGAGGGAGAGCTAGCGCCCTATGTACATGCCAAGGTGGCAGCCGGAGAGATCTTGGCACCCTGTTGGTGTGGCGTCGTGGCTGTTGGAGAAGTAACGGAGCCGGACGAGGAGACAGCTGTCGGAGTGGCTGGGCCCTTGCTGATGTCCTCCTGCTTTCGTAAGGGAGCTGAGAGTCGCCGTCGTCATGGTCTAGCGGGGCGCCATCATTTGCCTATCTGGCGTGGCTGGCCAGATGGGACGCCGGTCTTGTCCTCTGCGACCCAAGTCGGCTCAGGGCAGGGTGATGATGGCGCTTCCTGTTGACGTGGCGGTCTCGTGTCCTAGGTCGGGCGTCGTGGAGGCTCCTCCGAAGCCGAGGTCGAGTCCGTCCTGCAAGACAGAGGCAGAGTCCGAGCCCCGGGTCGGGCGAGGCGGAGATCGTTCGGCAGAGGCCGAGGCGGAGTCCGAGCCCTGGGTCGGGCGAGGCGGAGTTCGTCGTCTTCCGAGGCCTTAGCCCGAGTCCGAGCCCTGGGGTTGGGCGGAGCGGAGTTCGCCGTCTTCCGGGGCTTTAGCCCGAGTCCAAGCCCTTGGGCGGAGCGGAGTTCGCCGTCTTCCGGGGCCTTAGCCCGAGTCCGAGCCCTTGGGCGGAGCGGAGTTCGCCGTCTTCCGGGTCCTTAGCCCGAGTCCGAGCCCTGGGGTCGGGCGGAGCGGAGTTCGCCGTCTTCCGGGGCCTTAGCCCGAGTCCGAGCCCTGGGTCGGGCGGAGCCTCCTATGGCGCCTCTGGCGAAGTCTGGTCGCCCGTTGGTCTTACCTTTTGCGTTAAACGCCCCGGTGACTCGGTCGGTTGGCGCGGTGATTTAGTCAGGGTTTCTTCTTATCGAAGGCGGGGCCTAGGGCGAGCCGGAGATGCGTCTGCCGTGAAAGAGGAGGCCTCAGGCGAGACGGAGTCATCTTAGGGTCGGCTGCCCTCGCCCGAGGCTAGGCTCGGGCGTGGCGTGGTCAAGTCACTCGTATGGACTGATCCCTGACTTAATCAAACCCATCAGGCCTCTGCAGCTTTATGCTGATGGGGGTTACCAGCTGAGAATTAGGCGTCTTGAGGGTACCCCTAATTATGGTCCCCGACATAACCGGATGAACCGGTTTTGAGTTTGTTGACCAGCCGACGCCGCCCATTTTTCTCCTCTCCTTTCCTCCTTTCACTTCTTACCCATTCACTTCTTCCAGTCACCGAGCCTACATTTTTACTCTCTCTTCCTCTCACTTTCACCACAAACCAAAGCTCATTTGTGCCTTCAAATTGTTGGGAGTTCGTTGGAAGATTCGTTCATCTCGGCTTCCTCCATCAACTCCCTCACTCTAGTTGGGATTTCTGTGGTTCAATCTTCAGATCGAGGTATTTCCTTAGTTCATCATGTTTTTACTCGATCTCACCCGTTCTTGATTATCTTGTGAATCGTTTCTAGGATACATTTTAGTTTAGGTGCTTGAAACACTTAGACTATCTTCTTTTGTCTCAAACATTGCTTGAGTTTAGTTGTTTGGTATTGTTCGTTGTAGTTGAACCGCTCGCATGAACGGTTGAAGTACATGCTCAATATCATACACATCTTTACTCAAACATGTTTGTTAAGATCCTTGAACATCAATCTCCTCACTCATCATAGGTTCTATCTTTTATTTTAAGGATGGTGCGTCGGAGGAATCCTTCAGTTGTTGAATCCAACTCTTCCGACGAACAAGAGATTCATGAAAAAACTCCCCCGCGATCCAGATTCAAGCGTGGGCGAGGATCTGGGAACGTAATGCAAGGTGGTGAGGCCTCCGGGTCTCATGGTGTTTGTGGTCGGACGACCCGGAATCCCTCCGATCGGTCCCGACCCGCGGCTAATCCACAAGCATGGGAGCCGACAAGTGATGATGATGGTGGAAAGGATGATGAGATTGACCTTCCCTCTACCCACGCTCCTATTATTCGAGGGTTGGTCCTCCACCGTGCGGAGGCCCGTCGTTCTGGCAATGAGCCAGTTACGGATTTTACTGCCAGCGGGGGTTCTGCACTTCTCCAGGACATCCGCTTTTAGAATCCTGCATTGCGCATTTGTGATGCCAGGATTGATGGAAATCGGTTCTGGACTCTTCATCATGTCGATTTCTACAACTCGGTAATTCCTCCCAAGAAACATCAGCCCATTCTGCATCAGCGGTACATCAACTGGGAAGGTTGTGAAGCTATTGGAGATCCAGAAATGGCACAGGCTTTGAGGGCCTATGAGAGAAAGAAATGAAGCCTATTATGACCTTTCAATATGATTGGAATGATGAGGTCATTGCCCAGTTTTATTCCACTTTTTGGATCAAGCTGGCCGATGAGGAAAGTCCCTACAACTTTCCTTATCTTAATTTCTACATCGAAGGCAGCTGGTACAAGGTGAGCTACCGACGGTTCGCTCACATTCTTGGTTTCTCTGATGAGGACATTTCTGGTGACAAGGTCAAAATTCATCATTTTCGGCAACCCACCAAAGATGAAGCCAGAGATCTTCATCTCTTTGAGTCTGAAAAATTTTGGGAGTCCACAAATATGCACAAATATTACAGATATATCAACTCTCTCAGCAGGATGACCCTCATTCCCAAAGGGGGTAACCAGATGAATATTCTTGGAGAGAGCAAGGTCTTGCTCTCATTCATGAAGCCCAACAGTTCAGAGAGCATCAACATTTTTGATATGATCTGGCAGGAGATTATCCATGCTGCCTGCTTTCCACTTAAGGGATGTCTACATGCACCTTTCATAATGAAGATGATTGAAGTTGTGACGCAGTTCCGCTATGAGAAAGGTACTAGACATCAATCTTATACCCCCTTCTGGATTGATCCAAACAATCTAGCAGGGCGTTTGAGGAAAGCCCCTTCCAGCTCCCGTGCACATACTTCTGCTGGTCATGCTGCTGCTGGTCCTGCTGCTGCTGCCAGTGCTTCGCGTCCCTCCCCTGGTCGTGGATCTCCCACGCCACGTGGTCGTGGTCGTGGTCGAGGTCGTGGCCGAGGGATGGGTGCCCGCCTAGCCCATGGGATTGCAGCATTCTTTTCTATGTGCCAGAATATTTCTGCAGATGTGCATGAGCTGGCAAGGCGTCAGAGGGAGACTGACGACAATCTTCGTCGTCAACCTTCTTCTATGGGCATGCCTTTTGCCCCTCGCTCGCCTGACGTGCCTCTCCATCCGCCTCCTCCAGAAATCAATGAGTGGCACCAGCAGGCCTACGGGGGTGCCTTTTATGTCAGCTGACGATAAAGAATAAGAAGAATACTTTGATGATCGTGAGCGGTTTGCCCCGCCTCCCTACCTACCAGGGGGACCCGGGTCAATCCTCTTCTCATCCTCCGCCCCAGGATCCGTCTGGAAGCTATCCTCCCCCAGATCAGTCTGGGGAAGAACAATTTGCATCTCACCTGGCGCATCATTTCTTTGCTCCGTATCATCCTCCTCCTAACTGGTGATCTTTGGCTTGGTGGCTCTCTCTCCTTTTTTGGTTCTTGTTGCCAAAAAGGGGGAGAAGGATTTCTCATCTTAGCAGCTCTTTAATTTATGTAATGAACATTCTGGTTTGTAATAATTATTATTCGTCTGACTCGTGATGCATTTGGTGATGGTTTAGAGGCCACAAACTTTTTAATGATGTGATGACATTATTGTAATAGCCAGTAGAAACATTTCATATCTTATGCTATGCAACGATGGGCTTGTTTGTGTAATACTATTGTTTTTATCTTCACATCCTATATAATTGTGTTGCATCCCTCAATTTTTGTGTATTATGTTGGTTGTTCACTCTCTCTAAATATGTTGCAAATTGACATATGAAGTCAATATTAATATCACAAAACTCATGCACATATTTAGGGGGAGCTACACATACACGAATACTTTTATCTCGCAAGTGTTCTTAATTTTTAATTTTTATCTCTACTCTAGTTTGTTTTGGCATCAATCACCAAAAAGGGGGAGATTGTAAGTGCAATCAACCCTAATTGAGGGTTTTGGTGATTAAATGATAAAACAAACAGAGATTCTAACAAGTTTGCTCCTAGCATGTACACAGTAATTCTACAGACAGGAGAAGCACAGATCTTATGAGCATAAAAATGTAAAGCACAGCGGATTTAAAATTCTACATCAAATGGCGTGCTCCAAGTGCTTGGAAACAACGGCAGTACTCTTTTTATAATTCTTGAGTTATAGGATTCGTCGTTCAATTAAGAGGGATCCGCAATGGTTAAGTAAGTTATGCAATGAGCTAAGTTCAAAATCCTTCAAAATCATCCTAGAGAACACTTTTCCAGATCATGAATGCCTTGAGAAAAACCATTTTTCACTTCCCACAAAAGTTCCACCTTTGTTCACTTCAAAATGTTCAAAACTTGCTTTTCAGCCTTGGAAACCGGTTCAACCGGTTTCGGGACTGTTCCTCTGCCATCCCTGCTCTGACTTGTTTGACAGTCAGCGCTATCAGAAAAGTCGTTGCAGATATTTTTTTGGGAAACCGGTTCAACCGGATTTTTTCCCGGCTCAACCGGTTTTGAATCTGGTCGAGTCTCCGGCTTAGTAGGTTAGTGGACCAGGATCTTCCTGGTGGAAATCGGTTCAACCGGTATGTAAACCGGTTCAACCGGTTTTTGCCCCTTTTCTCCCAACGGCTGCCAGCTTTTGGGGGATCCTTTATATACCCCCCACACTTTCTCTCTTATTCACTGCTGCCTCTCCCACGAAATCTTGGCTGACCAAACTCTCAACAAGTGCATTCATTTCACCTCTCACACCCGCAATCGCATCTCCTTCAATCGCATGAAGGATCCTTGGTGTGAGGTGAACTCGATCTAACACGCTGTCATTTTCATCTCGATTATCCTATTCTCTTTGATCTTGAGCTAGTTGCAAACTTGACCTTGTGCGGATTTGTTACTCTTGGAACCTTGTGTTCCTTGACGGTTAGAGGTTGCTTGGGAGTCTCCAAATTTGTGGACGACCCCAAGAAGTTTGTATCACCCGCTCTTTGAGCATATTTGTGAAGAGATTGCCTTGACCTTTGTGGTCGGCTTGTTGAGGATTAGGGTTGGAAAAGACTCGGCCCTTTGTGGGCTCCTCAACGAGGAGTAGGACACCTTTGTGGTGGTTGCCGAACCTCGGGTTATATCGCGTGTTCCTGTGTGTTCTTGTTAAGCGCTTTAAATTTGTTGGTTGGTTCATATTATCTATTCAAGTAGTTTTTGTGTAGGCCAAGTCATTAGCAAAGTTCTTCACTACTTCAACATATTTGTTTAACAGATTATCTAATCTAAGTTGAGCAGGTTCAAACTTGTTCAGTTGTAAACAAAATCAACTGAACCGGTTTGCACCAGTGCAACTTTAATTTGACCTATCTCGAAGTTTTTTTAGTGAAAAATTTCAGGTGTAGCCTATTCACCCCCCCCTCTAGGCTACTTTTAGCCCTCGGACCCTATCGAATGGGTCCGGGTCCAGCAAATCACCTGCAGGTACTTTTGGAGCGCGCCTCTGGGCCACTAGCCGACCCTTATCGAACAGGGCTCGGGCGTCCACTCGGATTACCCAATAGCAACTCACTGGAAACACCATGTTCAGCGCCCACCGAGGGTAACATGGCACGTTCCCCCCCCCCCTCCTCCTTGCGGAAAGGCGACGAAGGGGCGTACAATAAAAAGCCGAGACGGTCCTCGATCGTCCTCTCGCTCCATGCAGAGGCTCGGAGGCTGCTCTCGCACCAGGCTACGGCCAAATTGTTGACCACGTCGATAAACCAGCTTAAAAACTCGGAGCCTGACCATGCACCCGGGCTACGGCCAGGCCGCATGAGGGAACAACAAGGCCGACCGAGGAATCACAAGAAGAATTAAGACCTCACAGGAGTCAAACCACTCCTCCGAGGCCTCGGGGGCTACACCCGACGGGTGCGCTCGCGCGCACCCATCGGAACAAAATATAACCGATAGAGGCTAGTCTCTTTACAAAAAATCCGGCAGAACCTCCAAGCGAGTGCCTACGCTCCCTTTGAGGCTCGGGGCTACTATCGGGTACCATAATTAGGGGTACCCCCAATACTCCTAAGCATGGCTGGAAAACATCTTTAAAACAAACTGTAAAGACTGGTAAGCATAGCTCAAAGTTAAAGCCTCATCTACCAAGGGGCGCGATCTCGTCTCGCCCGAGCCCGGCCTCGGGCAAGAACAGTAGTCCCGGACGGATTCACGCCTCGTCTGAGGTCCTCCTCAGGCAGTAGGCACACCCCCGGCTCGCCCGAGGCTAAGCTTGGGCAAACTTTGTCGTATAGCAACCTCGGCCAAATCGCCTTACCACTGACCGTATCGCATGCGCATTTAATGCAGGGATCACCTGACACCTTATTCTGACACGCGCGCCTCAGTTGGCAAGGTCGAAATGACCGCAGTCACTTCGCCCCTTTACTGATCGTTCTGACAGGAAAACAACACTATTCACCCCGTTCCGACTACTGTGCCAACCACCAGGGTAAGACTAATAACAGTAAGTCGCGGCCTCTCCCGAGTTCAGCCTCGGGCGCAACAGGGAGCTCCGCCTCGCCCGACCCCAGGCCTCAGCCTCAGCCTCGGCCTCGGGAGAAGGTCTCCGCCTCGCTCGACCCCAGGCCTCGGCCTCAGCCTCGGCCTCGGGAGAAGGTCCCCGCCTCGCCTGACCTCGGCCTCAGGAGAAGTCACCGCCTCGACCGACCTCGGCCTCGGACCGACTACGCTATAGGGGATACATCATTACCCTACCTCTAGCTAGCCGCCTCAGGCTACGAAGGAACAAGACCGGTGTCACATCTAGATTACTCCAGCAACAGGTAATGATGGTTCCCTGCATGCGTCCATGACGTCGATTGTTCTCAGCTCTCTACGAAGGCAAAGAAACGTCAACAGGACCTAGGGCCGCACCGTCAGCTACGCTTCTACAGGGCTCAAGCACTTCTCCGCCGGCCACGTTAGCACATAGCTACACCCCCATATGTACAGCTGGACCATCCCCTTGTATCTATAAAAGGGGATGCCCAGGGCCTCCCCAAGAGAGGCGGACGCGGACATGGAGGGAGGGGGCTAACCCAGACGGCTCACTTCAAGGCCCAACCCTCTCTCACGAAGCTTGTAACCCCTACTACGAGCACCCCAGTGCAAGATAATATAAGCCTCATCCCCCCTCTTGTGTTTCATCTTGCATCAATCCATCTGGGCAGGGACACGCAGCGTCAAATTCACTAGTCGGTTGAGGGTCCTCGCGGGTCCAAAACGCCGACAAATATGATTTATATGAAGTTCCTGACATATATTTGCTTCATGGTATATGTAAGTGAAATACAGTAGCCATTTTCCTATTTTAAGTATTCACATGTACAACTTTTCTTGTCAAATGTATGCCATGGCGCTTTTGTAAATGTTGTTTCCTTTGAACAATTTGGTGTCACCTTGATAGAGGTCAGAACTATTGAAATCAAGAATTCATTTATGTATCTCACCATTTTCACGCCCTTACTACCTATCTGTTCTTTTTGTGAGCAGTTTGTCATGCACGGGTTGCCTGTTATTGCAACAAAAATTCTGGTGTAACACTTTTCAGAATCCATCCATTTCTGTTCCATTAACTGCTTATTAATGCTCAAATTGAAGTTCTCACAAGTTGTTATTTATTCGTTACCACCTAGGCATAGAACCATATGTAACACTTTGTGTTCCTGGACACTATGCTGACTCGCAGCATGCAGTTGCTTCTCGCAATGGGCTTCACCTACAACCAGGTCATGGAAGCCTACAACATATTCGACGAGGATGTGGATTGTCCTGTGTGGGCTCTCTTCCTTTGAAAACCAACTTGGAGATTGGTAATTAGTATGAAACAAATCTTTACACAATTATTACTTGCATGGACGAAATATGACTGAAAAGAATGAAATATAGGAGAATCCTATTGTTGGGGAGGTAGATCTAAAGCATTTGATAAAGGCCAATTCGATACATGAGCATGCTTTAGATTAAGGGCTAATTGCTACCGATTAAACATACCATTTGCAGTGTTTTTTGATATTTTGATCGATTTTGACTGCAAAGGTCTACTAATTGGTTTCTCGCTTACTAATTGATTGTTTTTGCATATCAAAATTTTTTTATCAAATTGGTTTCGTAGCAATGGACATATACCTAGTTATACCCTATTTCTCTATCCTAAAAATTCCGAGGCTATCCACACTCATTATACCCTATTTCTCTATCCTAAAAAATATTCTATCTTGCTCAGAGAGATTCTCTACTCTATCCAACAATTCTTTCTGATCACAATTATCCTACATATATAGATATACCAACTACCATACATTATATTGTATTTTTCCGCACTTTTCTATCCCCATCAACATGCATTTTCCATCCCACCGTGTGTGAGCCCCGCCTCCGCCTCGGTATAGCGCAGGTGAGAAAGAACGCTACATTCAGGGCTAGTTTGGGAACCCCAATTTCTCAAGGGATTTCTATTTTCTTGAGGGCTAGTTTGGAAACCTATTTTTCCAATAGATTTTCATTTTCCTAAGAAAAATTAGTTCATTTTCCCTTGAAAAAATTGAAATTCCTTAGAAAAACGGTGTTCTCAAACTAGCGCTAAGGAAAATTAGTTTATTTTCCCATAGGAAAATAGAAATTATTTGAAAAATTGAGGTTTCCAAAGTCCAAACTAAACCATAGGGTTGGTGGAGTTGGAGAGAAATTGCAGGGTAGATTGTAAGGTGAATCACCAGCGGAGCTTCAAACTATAAAATTTTAGGGAGCCTTTTCAGCTCTCCACTGTTGAGAACAACGTGAAGCTGCTGTGGGAGCGACGGCCGCGCCGTGGTGGGAACGTGGGATGTGGAGCGGCGGCGGCGGCGCGTTCCCAGCCATCTCCTGACTGGTGGCGAAGACTGTAGGTTGTACACGCAGGCACACGAACCTTCGTCGCTCGGACCAAATCAGGGTTTCGCCTTTGCCGACCGACCACGAGTCCACGACTCGCATGCTTTCGTCGTCGACGTGCACGCCACGATAAAAAAAACCCCACGCAGGGCTAGCCTTTTGCTGTAGGAAACACCCACGGTATCGCCTGCAAACTGTGGTGGAACAAAGAAACCACTGTTGGAATTGGAATGCTAGCTTCGCCAATCACGGATTTGTCGATATAAATGCTAGTTAGGGAACACTATTTTCCTACGGGTTTTTATTTTTCAAAGGAAAATTAGTAGGAAATTGGAAATCATATAAAAAAATAGGATTGTCAAACTAGTCCTAAATATTATTTTACCATACTCATTTAAAGCTCCTCCATGCAATAAGAAAGCGAAACAAAATACCTTGCAGGAAACAGAGTAAGGGCCTGTTTGTTTACCCCCAGATTATATAATCTGGATTAAATAATCCTAAGAGGCAAACAAACAGTCCAGCTTATTTGTCGAGATTATATAATCTAACCTCTTGGATTATGATAATCCATAAGCAAGTGAGGAGGTGCTTATTTCAGATTATTTTTCCCACTTCCCCACTACCCTTTCAAGTTTCTTAGAAATTACCCACCATTGCCATTATAATCCACCGAATCGTTTTTGCGAGCCCGCCGCCCAACAGAAACACGCCGCCCAGCCCCCACCCTCCGCGCGATCCCACCCTCCGCGCGATCCCGCCCGCCGCCAGGTGTAGCCGGAACGACGGGAAGCGGTGGCGCTGCAAGAAGGCGACCGTGCCGGGGTACCTGTTCTGCGACCGCCACATCGCGTGGTCCACACGCAAGCGCAAGCCCAGAGCCAGCAGCAAGCACAAGGCTCACGGCAGCGGCGTCCTAGAGCCCACCGCCATCGCCCACGAGTTCGCGGAGGACCACGGCCCCACGCAGCGCGATGCCGGGTTCCTCGGCGGCCCGCCCGCGGCACAGGATCTCGCCGCCTGGCGCTGCCGACGGGACGGACGCGACTGCGCCTGGCACTGCCGCTCCGACGCGACCACGCGGGCACAGGATCCCGCCGCTGGCGCTGCCGAAGACTCCGCGCGCAGCAGGTTCGCCAGAAGACTCCGCGCGCCTAATTTTTCTCTGCATCTGCCCTGCCGAGATCCAGAGTGCGACCATCTAATTGCTACAATGCTACTCTATCTACAGGTGTATTGTGATGGATCCTACGTCGGAACCAGCAGACATTGAATCAGGAGTTGGTGATGTTACGGCACCTGAACGAGGCAGACCAACCATGGTACGTGGTTCCATGACGGCTGGTCGTCGTGGCGCAGGATTTACACTATCAGGGCGTAGTGCCGGTCGTGGCACTAGTTGTGTGATACGCGGTAGTAGGAGTGCCGGAAGGAGCATTCGTGGTGGCCGAAGTGTTGGTATTGACATCGATTTAAATGCTCAAGGTCGGGAAGATGATGAACCAATTCAAGTTGAAGCTAAAATTACTACAAATAATTCGGTGAGTAATTTTCTAACACATGGCCATTGCTAATTTGTAGACATTTGTAATGTTCATATGTGATATGCTTGTACATATATTTTCGTATAGAAGGAGAAATATGACAAGGCAGATTGGTCATCCATGAATACTAGAACTTTTTGTGAAATATGTGTTGAAGAGGTTGAAGCTGGTAACAGACCAAATGGAACACTAACTACTACAGCGTATAAAAATATTTGTGTTAAGTATCGACAAAGAACTGGTTTGCTTCACAGCAAAACTCAATTGAAGAATAAGTGGGATTTACTGAAAAAGCTTTACAATTTTTGGCTTGGTCTAAACAAAGATACAGGACTTGGATGGGATTCTAAGCTAGGGACTGTGATTGCAAGTGATGAATACTGGAAGAAAAATACAAAGGTAATACCATATTAGTTAAAGTTATATTGTACTTGTTTTAATTTATTTCATCTATGATGTAGTACTAAATATTGTAATTGTTATGCAGGGGCATCCTGATTGGAAGAAACTGAAATATGGCCCTCCAGAAAATGAAGATTTCATGACACAAATGTTTGAACATATTGCAGTGGATGGATCTACATCATGCGCTCCAGGTGAATTTTATGATGTGAAAAATCATGAGACTGAGGTTGATGGTATTGATGGAGTTGATTTTGGCACATTTGAGGCAGACTGTGATGCTCAATATGATGAATTTGCGTCTCCTTTTGCTAGTGGCAGCAAGTCAACTCAGTCGAAGAGAGGTGTCTCAACTCAGTCAAAGAAAAGAGCTAGTCCTACTGTTGTTAATAGCCCACTGAAGCGCTCAAAGAATCCCATGGTTAAGGTCATGAATAAGATTCATAATACTTTGGAGATAAATTGCAATATTTCAAACAAAGTAATGCTTGGTGAGTATAGGTATGAATCAATCAAGCAATGCATGGAATGGGCTGTTGAGTGTGGAGCAACTGAAGGATCACTTGAGCATTTCATGGCTACTCAGCTTTTTGTTAAGGCGGAGCACAGGGATGTATTTAAGTCATTCAAAACAAATGAAGGAAGACTTCTATGGTTGAAGAGGCACTGCGCTAAGGATGGCTTATGTTAGGAACATCTATTTATTTTCGTGTGTTAGGAGCATCTATTTACTTTCATGTCTGGAACATGTATTTATTTTCGTGTGTTAGGAGCATCTATTTACTTTCATGTCTGGAACATGTATTTATTTTCGTGTGTTAGGACCATCTATTTGTTTTCATGTGTGGAACATCTATTTATTGTTTATGTGTGGAACATCTATTTATTTTTATGTGTGGCTTCTGGTACTTTCTATTACTTAATTTGCATGAATATTATTTGTAGCTTGATGTAGATGTGAATGAGGATGAGGACGAGGACGAGGCTTTTGTAGCTGCGCGAGATCGAGGCCAAATGTTGAAAAGAGTTGGATCTATGCTCAATGCATTTGGTACGTATTATGGTGAAACTTTTCTTAACAAGTCAGTGAGAAGAAAACCTAGTTCAACTGGCTATGATTGGGTGATGACAACAATTAGTAATCCAAATGATTGCTATGATATGTTTCGGATGAGTAGACCTCTTATTGAAAAGTTGCATGACTTGTTGATTTCATCATATGGACTGAAGACAACTGAAAATATGTGTTCTTTGGAAGCACTTTGTATGTTTTTATGGACTATTGGTGCCCCTCAATCTGTCGTTCAAGTAAAAAAATAGTTTTCAAAGGTCAAAAGAAACTATTAGTAGAAAGTTCTCACAAGTGTTGAATTGCATATTTCTCCTATCAAAAGATACTGTGAAGCCAAGAGATCCTCAATTTACTATTGTCCATGAAAGATTACTAGGCGACCGATTTCACCCTCATTTCAATGATTGTATTGGTGCAATTGATGGAACTCATATAAGGGTAGTTGTGTCATCCTCTAAATTGGTTCAACATGTTGGTCGACATGGATATCCCACCCAAAATGTACTGGCCATATGTGATTTCGACATGAGGTTCACTTTTATTGTTGCGGGATGGCCGGGTTCTGCACATGATATGAGGGTGTTCAATAATGCTCTAACAAAATATGCCACTATTTTTCCACATCCTCCACCAGGTATCATATTGTTTATCATATAATTTCAATTTATAAATTATTATGGTCTACTCTCATATGTCGGTGTATTTTTAGGTAAATATTATCTTGTTGACTCAGGATACCCTAATCGATCTGGATATCTAGCACCATACAAAGGAACAAAATATCATTTACCTGAGTATCGAGCGGGTCCCCGACCTAGCGGAAAAAAAGGAGACATTTAACTATTTGCATTCATCTCTGCGTAATGTGATTGAACGCTCATTTGGTGTTTTGAAGATGAAGTGGAGAATTCTGTTACACCTACCCAGTTATCCTATGGCCAAACAATCCAAAATAATACATGCATGTATGGCTCTTCATAATTTTATTCGTGACAGTTCTTTGGCAAATAAAGAATTTGACCGTTGTGATGAAGATGAAGATTATATGCCAATGCCATCATCTCAGCCTAGTACTAGTCAATTTGGGGATGAAGAAGGTGACATGACTGCCTTCCGTGATAATATTGCTAATGCAATATTTGCCAATGTCAATTGAATTTTTTTTTCAAATTATTTATGTAATAAATTATGAATACTCAGAAACGTTTGTTACATTGTTCATCTCATATATGAGTTTCAACCTAGTACAAATATAGAGGGCATTCTTGTCTTCCTCATACAAAAGAATCCTATTAACAACTCAAATAATCTGGGTAAACAAACAGGACTACTCAGATTATATAATCCAGATTATATAATCCAGATTATATAATACATGGGGTAAACAAACAGGCCCTAATACTCTACCAGTCTCCCTTCAGCAGACAAATGAAAACGTGCTTGACCGAGTCTTTCTACCAACTAACTGCACATTTTCAGCCTGTCGCTGCGACTTTAATCCGGTTATAACCTTGGCTGCGTCTTCTAGGATATTTTGTCTCTATATATTACAGCTGCAACAATCCAAACTATATCTACAAGACGGTTTAGGGTTTAGATATTATCTCAAAATAAAAATGATTCTTTATTTCTCGCTTGTCCAGAAACACCTTACTCCTCTCTCAACGGCAAACCAATTCCCAGTGGAAGCAAAGCAGACGCGAATTGATGTTCGTCGGATTTTAAAAAATGTCGACGTGCGTATTCAAGTTTTCGACCTGATATGTGTGTTCAGACTTTTTTTAAAAAATATTTTAGGATTTAACGGATCTATATTTTTAATGAAAGCTGATGTTCTCATCGATAGCAAGACATTGGGGCTGTTTGTTTCGGCTTCTGGCAGCTTCTGGCCACCAAAAGCTGCTGCGGACTGTCAAACGCTCAACTTTTTAGCCAGCTTCTATAAAATTCGTTGGGGGTAAAAACCATCCAAAATCAACATAAACACATAATCGGTTGAGTCGTTGTAATAGTAGGAATCCGTCACTTTCTAGATCCTGAGCCCTATGAACAACTTTATCTTCCTCCACACGTAATCGTAATGATACTCAGATTCTTCCCACAGCCAGATTCTCTCTACAGCCAGATTTTCAGAAAAGCTGGTCAGAAAAAAGCTGAACCAAACATGCCCATTGTAAATTTCAAGGTTTTTTTCCGGTCTAGTTATACTCGTAGTGTTTGCTTATTTTAGGATTTTACGGTTTATTAATAGAAAAAAAAAACCAGCAGCAGACCCCAAAAGCCAGCTGTAACTGTAACACTCACCGTCCAGCCAGACCCGTTAGCCCGCAGCTCTACCCGCGTGTGCGGTGTCCTCTATAAAGTACCCGCCGTTCCGCATATTTCCCCACCACCTGCAGAGGACGAGACCGCGCTCGCCGCTATCATTCGTTTCTGGACCCTTCTAGCCCCGCCGCCACCACAACCACAACCACCACCAATGGCAGGACTCGGATCAAATGCCCTCGCCGTGGTCGCCGTCCTGGCGGCCGTCGTCCTCTCGGTGGCCTCCGCGGCCGAGGCGCCCGCGCCCAGCCCCGTCTCCGCCGCCGCCGGCGCGTCGGCGCCGTTCGCCGCGGCCCTCGTCGCCTCCTCCGCCGCCTTCCTCTTCGCCGCCGTCCGCCACTGAGCCGATGGGGCCCTTCCACCGCCGCCGCCGCCTAGATCTATTTATTGGAGTGGTATTCACTAGTACTGGTACTAGGGAGATTTCTTCGTTGGTGTCGTGTCGTCGTCGCATTTTGGTCGGATCTGGTGTCCTTGGTGGGTGCCTGGGTGGAGGGTTTGTACCGCGTCGTGGTGTCGGTTGTGTGATCTGATTCTGATCCCCTTGTAGATACTCTGCTATCTCGCCGTGATCGTGAGTGATGATTCCGTCTGGTTGCTACTGGTACACTATTGTTCCTTATCGGTTCCATTTGAGATATGCGTTGTTCCTAATCTGGTCTTTCTCTGCGCTTGATTTATCTTAGCTCCGCTGGCTATGTGTACTGTTGTTCACTCCACTGCAAATTTCGCGTCGCCGTCTGGATCCGTGGCGTGGCCTCTCCCTCCCTCCTGCTGCGGAAGAGTCAAACATCCTCCTGTTCCTGCGGATGCGTAGGAGCAGGCCCGGCTGAGAGCCTAGGCTAGAGCCTAGAGGGGCGACGGCCGGGGGCCCTAGAAAAAGGAAAGGGGCCCAAAATTTCTATCTATATATGATAAACGTATATGATGAACTGCTGTCTAATAAAATCGATGAAGCCGGCAAAAATATTTTGGGGTTCTTTTAGTTTATAATATGCACATTATTTTTAAAAATAAATATATAAACATATAATTAGTACTATTATCTCTTTCAACCATGTGAAAATTTTTAAAAGCAATAGCCTAAAGAATCTACACTGTCTAGTTTGTCCGGAGCCAGCCCTACCAATTAGAAATAGTCGTTTGGAACCGTTCAGTGAAAAAAGAGGAACCGGAGCTCCATGAGTTGCATCGACCCAGTTCCTTTAGATTTGGTTCCACTTCGGATCCGCGTCGCGTTGCATCGACGCAGGTTCTTTTGTGGCCAGGAATTAATTCCTGATCTGAGGTTAACATAGGAGTATCTCGGTCAGGTGTTTCGATCTGTTTATTTTATGTACTCCATCTGGCAGGACCGCAGGAGAATGAACCTCGGGGCGTGTGTAGTTTAATGCTCTTCGTTTGCTGGCAAGATTCGGTATCTCGTTTATGAATGGTGGCACCCAATGACCCAATCCTACGTTGGTTATCTCCGGCAGGCTTCCCATCCACCACTATCACACCTCTTAGGCTTTGTTCCGTTTTAATCTGGATCTAGATTGAGTGAATTCATGTCACATCCAATCCCATATAGGATTAAATCCACCATTTAATCCAAGCTAGCTATTCTTTTGATCAATGGATTCTAATATAAACTTGTGCAATATCTTCATGAATTTTTTCCATACCTAATGAGCTATAGATAGAATCCATGCCTTCCATAGTTTAAAAAATTCCTAAATCTTTATATTATAATCCATGATGGGTTTAACCGAATAAAAAAATTAAGTAAGCTTGGATTATTTTAGGGCAGGGATCGTGGCATGGATTTAATTCCAATCCATACTAATCCAGAGCTCGATTGGTGTAAACGAACAAGGCCTAAGTTGGTTCTGTGTACAACCTCCCTCTCGCTCCTGGGTTCTCGACTTCACTCTCATCCATGCTATTCCACTTCACTCTTGCCCATGCTATTCCAGTACATAGACCGTAGCGTGCATGGACTGTAGGAGACTACAACTTATAGACATACCAGCTTTTCTATTTCAAAATTAAGTAATTTATATAAATTTATTCTAACGCACTATGTACATAATTTTAAATTGGGGCCTATGTCCCTAGAAAACATATATAATGATAATGTATAAGTTATAATGGTTCATATAGCAGTGGTAAAATAAACATACCTATTTAGCTCTTTGTTGTTTAATATCTATCTGAACACCATCAATCTTTTCGTGTTCTTTGAAATGAATTCTTCAATGATGTGCTAATATTCAATCTTCTGCAACACTTCGCTCTCAAGTGATATCTGGGGCCAAATACAGTAAGTCTTTGAAATATTAGGTTCCTAAACAAATCGATGCAGATGTATATAGATTAGAAAACATGGAAACATGAATCAAAATTAAATGTATAGGAATTCACCATGTTCAAGAAAAAAAAATATAGAAATTAATTTGTTGGCTTGCTGCGATGGGTTGAATTTTGATAACTAATCCAATTTCCGATGTACCATCGAATCTGAGAGCACCTAGAGGGGGTGAATAGGTGATCATACAAAATCAACTCTAGACAACACAAATTTGGTTTATAACGAGTGTTAGTGAAAACTAAAACCAAGTTGTTATGAGTAGAGATGGAGAAAGAGAGGATCTCTTCACTTGATTGCTCCTTTTAAATGTATATCAAACTTAGGAGCAATAATACAAGTGAATATGAGAACAACAATTGCAACAAAGTAAACGCACAAGAGACACGGTGATTGTTGGTGACTTGCTCTCAAATGCTTCGGATTAAGAACAAGGCAACATAAAAAGTGTTAAATGATAAGGTCCTTCGTCCTTCGAAACATTATTTCCCTTTGGGATATAACGTGCTCCGGACGAAGGTCATAAACAATATATCTTCGTAAGCATGATAAGTTACGACGAAGGACTTATGCATAACATGAATAGTTATGTAAACATTTAAATTTTATCATAATGTCATTTCTATTTTATTACTATGTAAAAATAGAAATGACTCCAAATTACAAATGTACCTTCGAACTGCAGGAAGGCAGAAGTACAAGAATGACACAAAAGCAAATGCCCAGTCAGCGTGAACAGTACGGGAGTACTGTTTATCTATTTATAGGCGTGAGACGCAGCCCATACAAAATTACATTCATGTCCATTACATTTGCTAATGACTTATGGAAATCTGTCAAGGCCTAAGTAGTCTTTTCATCTTTAAGTCGGTTCCCCTCTCTGCTATCGCTACGAAGCTTTCCTGCGCACAGCTTCGGCTGTGCATCATCCTTCGTAGAGCTTGGTAATCAGCCCGTCCTCCATTTCAATCCCCCTTCGTCTGGTTCAGGCTTCGTCCTGACCGTACTTCATGTTCACAATTCTGAGTCCGAAGGTACCTGTTCATATAATCCACTTGGCAAACATTGTCAAATCATGTTTTTGAGGACCTTCGGAGTACGAAGGCCCCCAACAGTAGCCCCTCACAATATTAATTTGTTAATGACAAATTCAGATTGCGATATGGACGAAAGCCTTAAGCCAAAGGTCCGAAAAAACACCTTCCCTTTGCTAGAATAGCAACATTCACTGACAAGCGGGGTCTTTCAATTTTCAACGCACTGGGCGTATAAATAAGATCGTAACGCAAACTCATTTTGGTACTCTCGCTTGCCATCTTCCTTCGCCCACTAAATTTTTAGCTCTTGCGCACTAAGATTTGCTGATATTTTGGTTTTGAAGCTTCGGCTTGGAAAACAGTTTTTTAGTGTTTCCGAAGATGTCTGAAGATAAGAAGGTCGCTGCTGAGATGAAGCTGAGCCTTGACGAAGAGAAGAACTTGGGGTTCCTTATAGCGATGGCGGAGACCAACACGGAAAAAATTACCAAGGAGATTCTGGAAGGTTTGTCTGAAGATACTGGTGACAGCGACAGTTACGATGTAGAAAGTGGTGGGGAAGAGTCCGAAGATCGACCATGGCGGCCAAGTCACACGGTTTTCGGGAAAACCACTATTAAGCAGATTCATATTGATAATATGAGGGGGCAGTATTTTCGAGATATATCTATTGTGAGGGCTGATGCTGGAGAAAAGACTTCTCCCACTCCCGAAGAAGATGAAGTCGTAATCTTCCGAAGCTTTCTCAAGGCTGGGCTTCGATTCCCCCTAAGCAACTTTGTTGTTGAAGTCCTGAAAATATTTCAAGTCTACCTTCATCAAATTACTCCCGAAGCTATCATAAGGATGGGGATGTTTGTCTGGGCTGCGAGAAGCCAAGGTTTAGAACCAAATGCTAAAAGCTTTTGCAACATTCATGAGTTGTTATATGAGACGAAGCCCTGGGGGAAAGAACAATATCACAACAACTTTGGGTGTTACAGCTTCGGTGCCCGCTCCGGGTCAAGCCGCCCTGTGCCGACCTTTCGGAAGAGGTGGCCCGGAGCCTGGATGACAGAGTGGTTCTATGTAAAGAATGACTTAACAGCGCAAGAAGATGTCAAGAATATCATTATGCGCCCCATCTGGCAACGCTTCGGACTTCGAAGGCCGAAGGTTGAAATGGATGAAGCAGCCGAGGAATGCCAAAGAGCCTTCGGCGTAATCTGCTCTTTCATTGGGACAAGGGACTTGGTCCAAGAGCATATTGCCTTCAGGGTGTGGCCACTTGCAGGAAAGTGGGAAATGCCGAAGGAGACCATCAAAGAGTCCGACGAAGGCGGACTGGTCAGACTGAAATACACATTCAAATACGGGGATAAGTTTGTTGAACCTGATGACGACTGGTTGAAAAGCATTGAGACATTAAGTGACGAACTTCTTGGGGCATATTCGAAGGCCGAAAACACTGCGTTATCAGCAGCCTTCGGAGGCCGAAAGAAGAAAAGGCTCAACCGGGTATTTGACGCTGTCGGGTTTGTCTACCCTGACTATCACTATCCGGTATTGGGTCGCAAAAGAAAAAATACTTCTCCTGCGACAGAAGCTACCACGAGTGCCACTAGTGAGCCAGCGCCGCAAAGGAAAAAGATGAAGGTGCTCACCCACCGAGCGCGTTTTATTGAGCCGGCCACAGTGCCAGAATTTATTGGTGAAATCTCTTTGGCCCCTGAAGCTACAGAACCAGCTCCAGTGCCGAAGATAGAAGAGAAAACTGAAGCGCCTTCAGCAGAAAAAGTAGAAAAACCGAAGATTGAAGGGCCAAAAATATCGGAAATTTTAAGTCCTTCAACAAATGTCGAAACAATAAAAAATCAAAAGGGCCCATTGGTGACCCCAAAAAGAAAAGAATGGTGAACGTACTAGATGTCTTGGAGACAATTAAGTCTTCAAGCACAACTCCAAAGAAGACTGCTGAACTTGCTGAAGCGTCTACTGAAGCTTCGAAGCAACAACCTGAAGCTGAAACTGGGCCTTCAGAGCCCACCAAGGAACAATCTTTGGAAACCGAACAAGTAAAAGTATCAGAACCAGTTTTGGTTGAAGAAAGTGACACTGCCGCCCCCGAAGCTCCTGCCAACATATACGATTACATCGTGCGGCATGCTTCGGGGAAGAAATTATCTGAAGAGGAGACTTATGAAGCCAATCATTATGCTAGAGAGTTAAAATATCCGAAGGGGGCAGTAGTGTTCAATGGGACAAATGAAGATGACTTCCTATACTGCCTCCCTGATAACAAAGAATTATCTGTTGTAACACCCTAAATCTCCTTTTGAGAATATAGTAAAAATTTTCAAAGATCTTGCATTAGAATTTTTCTTTTTCTCTCTCTCTTTAGAACTCTCATAACATTTGAAGACTCATCTCCCTATTTAAAAGCATTTGCTTAAGTGAATAAAATAATAAATAGAACCATATTTGGCACTCATGATGGAGTTTTAATTGTATGTGCCTTTAAAATAATAATAAAATATAATAATGGAATTGAGAATTTGAATTTAACCCAAAATTTCACTTTGGGGTTTTAGAAATAATATGTAAAAGAGAAAAGGAAAGGAAGAAATTATTATGTGAATAAAAAAATAATTATAATATATATATTATTCTTGTACAGATTTGAGTTGGTACATTTGACTCAAAAGTGAAATTCATAACAAGACCCATATTCAAATTTGAAATTTGAAAAGTAAAAAGAGTAAAACAAAACAGAAAAAGAAAAAGAGAAATAAAAGAGAAAACTGTACTTGGGCCGTTTCTCACCTCCTCGGCCCATCTCCACTCCGCGCACGGCCCAGGGATCTCCTTGTGACCGACACGTGGGCCCGTGTGGCAGTGGTCGCGCCCGCGCACCGTGTGACACTGCCGTGTGGGACCTCTTCGTCGGATCTATCCTCTCCCCTTTCAACAGAACGAACTCCGCGCGGGAGCTGCCGTCGAGCCACGCAAAATTCGGGCGCGTTTACCGGAGTTTGGCTACGGATCGGGCTCAGCTGCGATACTATAAAATCCAATGCCACCTTCCTGCTCCTCCAACCTTTTCGACCGCCGCCGTCGTAGGAAACCGGGTCAACCGTGGAGCGGAGATCCACCCATCGCCGGCGCGCGGAATTGGTGTGCGTTCGGTGATAATAGCTCGCTGCTCGGTGGCGGGGAGTGGCGGTGTCGCTCGCTGGTGTGACGGTGTGCGCAGAAGAAGCCTCGCCGGGGCGGATTCCGTCGCCGTGGTGCGAACTCCACCGTGCGGACCGCCCTCACCGTGGAACATCATCCCGGCGGTCGTCTTCATCTTGGGTAAGTCACCCAAGTCACCTGTCACACCTTAGGGATTGAATACGACCGATCAGTGTGGGGAAATGCGGGCCGGACCATGGATTAATTCGTCGCCGGAGTGGTGCCGTGTTGTCTTTCCGCCGTGCGCCGTGGGCCGAGCCCTGTGCTCGATGATGGTACAAATTGATGGGGGGAGCAAGTTTATAACGTCGTCAATTGGGCGTGGAGCGAAGGAATTAGAAAATGGTGGTCGGGGTGGCCAGAATTGTCGCTCGCCGGTGGAGGGCCGCCGCGGGTGGGTCGCGCCTCATGGCCGCCGGTCTCATTTGGGGAAGACACATTTCATCCGTTGGATGCGTCAGGGACGGTGTGGATTAGAAGGCGAGATAACGATTCGGTGGATTGGATCCGGACCGTCCATCTAGATCGGGCGAACCTGAGTGATCCCCCACGTTTTAAAATCTGAGCCGTTGATCACCGATCGAACGGTTTCAGCCGCGTACCGGTTCGACGTATAATAGATCTAATCTGGGCCGCTCAGTTCAGATCGTGCGGCCGAGATTCAACCATACCCTTTCGCGCTGGCACTTTTATTAAAGAGCCCCTGGACTTTTGGAAATAGAACCCGCCATCCAGTAGCACTGTGCGCTGTGTCTCGGGTTTCTTGCGCCGAGCCCCCTGTGCTTCCCAGTAATTGAGGCCCAGTCCAGTGCAGTAATAAAATGATTAAATGAATTAGAAATTAGATTTTTAATACAAAAATAATTGCTAGAACTTAGATAATTCATATTTAATTCATTTTAGCTCCAAATTGAGTCATTCCAATTCCTAAAATTTTGTAATAAATTTCTCTATCATCTAGAATCACTGTTTTGACATGAACTCTGTTAGGAAATTAATTTATCATCTAATCCTATTTTAATCACCATAAAACCTTTGAAAATCCATAACTTAAAATCCATAACTCCAAAATTAATAATTCTTTTTCCTGTGATCTTATTTTAATATGTAGATTATTAATATGTATTTTGGCATACATGTTTGGTGTAATGTTAATTTTGCCTATACACTGTTTGTTTGTATTGCTACGACTAGAGCGAGGTCACGTGTCATCTGAAGAGCAAGTTGGTACCTGGAATCTCAAGGCCCAGGCAAGTTGTGCCCTTGATCACTTCTTTTTACCCAGCCATGTTCTGATTAATTATAATGATCTGCATAGGTTAATTTTGATGGGACCCAATAGGTTACCCTAGTTTGTCTATCTTTATACCTTGTTTACCACTGAACTTTCTGGGTAGTACTTGCTAGTGCTATATGTGGTTTTGGGTATGGAGATACACCATTCATGATTATACTTTTGTTATCAGTTGTTATTTATGATTCATGTTGAGATCATTATGTTAATTGGAACATGGAGAACCACCCGGGAAAACAGTGCTACCATGAGGGTGGAATGGGACGCCCTTGGCTGATTAATTAGGAAAGCTAGTGGAAGACTACCTTACCCGAAAGGGGCAAGGGCAGTAGGGGAGAGGTCAGTGTAGGGAGGCCCTCGGGAGGATTTTGCTGCGATGGCGGTCCTGCAAGGGATTCCTGCACTGGATCTTCCTATAAACTGTAGCGGGTTTTCGGAAGCTAGTGGAACTTTGTAAAGGCCTCGTAGTGGATCCCTAGCCATTCACCTCGGAAGTGTCTAAGGGCCTTGCAAACCCTGGCGACATGGGATACACGACTTGTGGGTAAAGATGCGCAACCTCTGCAGAGTGTAAAACTGGTATACTAGCCGTGCTCACGGTCATGAGCAGCTCGGACACTCACATGATTAAATTATGGAACTAAATTCAATTTGTCATATGCATTGCATCGCAGGTGATGTTGTTACTTTTGTCCTATTACTTAATTGGGTTTGGTATTTACTTATACTTAGTAACTGCTAATAAAATTTTGACCAACTTTAAAAGCAATGCTCAGCTCTAACCATCTTCTTTGGTAAGCCTTACACTTCACGTGAGCTCCCACCTTTGGCGAGTTCATGCACATTATTCCCCACAACTTGTTGAGCGATGAACGTATGTGAGCTCACTCTTGCTGTCTCACATACACCACAGGTCAAGACCAGGTACTACAGGATGATGCTCATGGAGGATGATGCGATGAGTTCGTGAGAGGTCTAGGTCGTCGTCTCCCAGTCAACTTTGGGATGCTGGACCGTTGTCTCCTTATAATGTAATTATTTATTTTGTATAGAACTCCTGTTATATATAAAGTTGTGACATTCGATCCTGTGCCACTATACATCATATGTATGAGACTTGGTCCCAGCATACCTGGTGTTTATGTTAACCCCGGGTTTTGGACCCCTAAAATCCGGGCGTTACAGAAGTGGTATCAGAGGAATGTTGACTGTAGGACGTAACCTAGATAGAACTGGAACAACCATTATCTACCCACCTTTGCTACTCTGATTCTTTCTAAACTTATCTTAATCTTTTCTCATCTAATTCCGCTTTACTCTGATTATTCTTACCTTTTTCATTCTAAAGACAAATGTGGATTTCACACTTTGAAATCCTGTGCCTAAAGTGACTTTAGGAATAGGAGACCTAATCCTAGGAACAAAAACAAAACTATTATTTTTATATATAAGTGTCTATATATTTGAATGTTTGTTCTTATGATATCTGTCTGATTTGGATCTTTGATTGAGTGTGATGAGTTGTGGAGTAATGTCCACAATTGCATCTGCATATACACATAGGTATAAAAAAATATAATTATAAAATAACTAGATAACCTAGATTGTCCCCATTGGAACATATCTAGCTTAAAAGATTTATCTTATCCTAAAAAGCTCCCATTCTAGCCAATTCATCTTATCTTAAAAAAAGATTCTCTCTTATCTTAGTAGATTCATCTCATCTCAAGAGATTCTATCCTACACTCATAGATCTATCTTATCTCAAAAGGTCTTGACTTATCCTAGTGTATATAGATCCATCTTATCTTAAGAGGTTTTCTCTCATCTTAATAGATTTATCTTATCTTGAAGAAATTCTAACCTACCTGCATCATATAATCCATCTTATCCTAAAAAGATACTCATCTTATCTGGAAGAGATTTTATGTCATCCTAATAGATCTAACTAACCTTAAAAGATTCTATCTTATCATTATGGATTGATGTTATCCTAATAAGCATACTTAACCACCCTAGATTAACAACCATAATCTAATGCAAATTAATTAGATCATATCTAGTCAAACTAGTCATACCAACCTAATCTAGATCCCATCTAACCTATTATGATCCAATCTAATGTGGTCTACTAAATCAGATTAGTGATACTGGTAGAAGAAGACCCTACTAGCCATGTATTAACTTAACTTAGCACATTGGATTAACTCAACTATGAGCTGACCCAACCCATGATGAATGATATAACCTTTCTATTCTCACCTAACAACAAACAAACTTTTAACCTACATCTTGTAATCTATCTCACCCATATATATCTCTCATCTTGACCGATTCTATCTTACCCGTGGATATTCACCTTATATGATTGGTTACCCCAATCTGGACATAAAACAAAGATTAAAGCCCTACCAAAGAATCTTTAGAGTATAACCAGCTACTAGCTTATTCATTTCGCTTATTGAATAATTTCCATTGCAAAACTATTACCATATGCCTCTAACTTTCATGGTCAATACCAGGAAAGGAAAGATTATCACGCAACAACAAACAGAAAATGAATCCTCCAAATCCTCCACCTGTTGAAATCGATCAAGTGGTCGCTACCCAAAGACTGGTAATACAACAGTTAACAGACCTGGTGACCGAGATGCAGAATCAGATAAGACAACAACGCGAGGAAATACGTCAGGCTCGCCAAGAAATAAGACAAGCACGGTTGGAGAGACAACAACAACAACCTCCACCACCACCACCAGCTTCACCAAGCTACATAGATATAAATTATGATGATTTGTAAGGTCTAGATGTTACTTTAGTTAGTAGATGATATAATATTATTTTAGAAGGAATAATAAGGTCTATCTGACCCCATGTGTTGCTAATAAATAATGCATCATGTTGAGATTTTGTTTGTGCATATGTTGGAGATAACATAAGTTATGCACCCTTTCCTTACAAATCTCGAGGACGAGATTTCTGTTAAGGGGGGTAGGATTTGTAACACCCTAAATCTCCTTTTGAGAATATAGTAAAAATTTTCAAAGATCTTGCATTAGAATTTTTCTTTTTCTCTCTCTCTTTAGAACTCTCATAACATTTGAAGACTCATCTCCCTATTTAAAAGCATTTGCTTAAGTGAATAAAATAATAAATAGAACCATATTTGGCACTCATGATGGAGTTTTAATTGTATGTGCCTTTAAAATAATAATAAAATATAATAATGGAATTGAGAATTTGAATTTAACCCAAAATTTCACTTTGGGGTTTTAGAAATAATATGTAAAAGAGAAAAGGAAAGGAAGAAATTATTATGTGAATAAAAAAATAATTATAATATATATATTATTCTTGTACAGATTTGAGTTGGTACATTTGACTCAAAAGTGAAATTCATAACAAGACCCATATTCAAATTTGAAATTTGAAAAGTAAAAAGAGTAAAACAAAACAGAAAAAGAAAAAGAGAAATAAAAGAGAAAACTGTACTTGGGCCGTTTCTCACCTCCTCGGCCCATCTCCACTCCGCGCACGGCCCAGGGATCTCCTTGTGACCGACACGTGGGCCCGTGTGGCAGTGGTCGCGCCCGCGCACCGTGTGACACTGCCGTGTGGGACCTCTTCGTCGGATCTATCCTCTCCCCTTTCAACAGAACGAACTCCGCGCGGGAGCTGCCGTCGAGCCACGCAAAATTCGGGCGCGTTTACCGGAGTTTGGCTACGGATCGGGCTCAGCTGCGATACTATAAAATCCAATGCCACCTTCCTGCTCCTCCAACCTTTTCGACCGCCGCCGTCGTAGGAAACCGGGTCAACCGTGGAGCGGAGATCCACCCATCGCCGGCGCGCGGAATTGGTGTGCGTTCGGTGATAATAGCTCGCTGCTCGGTGGCGGGGAGTGGCGGTGTCGCTCGCTGGTGTGACGGTGTGCGCAGAAGAAGCCTCGCCGGGGCGGATTCCGTCGCCGTGGTGCGAACTCCACCGTGCGGACCGCCCTCACCGTGGAACATCATCCCGGCGGTCGTCTTCATCTTGGGTAAGTCACCCAAGTCACCTGTCACACCTTAGGGATTGAATACGACCGATCAGTGTGGGGAAATGCGGGCCGGACCATGGATTAATTCGTCGCCGGAGTGGTGCCGTGTTGTCTTTCCGCCGTGCGCCGTGGGCCGAGCCCTGTGCTCGATGATGGTACAAATTGATGGGGGGAGCAAGTTTATAACGTCGTCAATTGGGCGTGGAGCGAAGGAATTAGAAAATGGTGGTCGGGGTGGCCAGAATTGTCGCTCGCCGGTGGAGGGCCGCCGCGGGTGGGTCGCGCCTCATGGCCGCCGGTCTCATTTGGGGAAGACACATTTCATCCGTTGGATGCGTCAGGGACGGTGTGGATTAGAAGGCGAGATAACGATTCGGTGGATTGGATCCGGACCGTCCATCTAGATCGGGCGAACCTGAGTGATCCCCCACGTTTTAAAATCTGAGCCGTTGATCACCGATCGAACGGTTTCAGCCGCGTACCGGTTCGACGTATAATAGATCTAATCTGGGCCGCTCAGTTCAGATCGTGCGGCCGAGATTCAACCATACCCTTTCGCGCTGGCACTTTTATTAAAGAGCCCCTGGACTTTTGGAAATAGAACCCGCCATCCAGTAGCACTGTGCGCTGTGTCTCGGGTTTCTTGCGCCGAGCCCCCTGTGCTTCCCAGTAATTGAGGCCCAGTCCAGTGCAGTAATAAAATGATTAAATGAATTAGAAATTAGATTTTTAATACAAAAATAATTGCTAGAACTTAGATAATTCATATTTAATTCATTTTAGCTCCAAATTGAGTCATTCCAATTCCTAAAATTTTGTAATAAATTTCTCTATCATCTAGAATCACTGTTTTGACATGAACTCTGTTAGGAAATTAATTTATCATCTAATCCTATTTTAATCACCATAAAACCTTTGAAAATCCATAACTTAAAATCCATAACTCCAAAATTAATAATTCTTTTTCCTGTGATCTTATTTTAATATGTAGATTATTAATATGTATTTTGGCATACATGTTTGGTGTAATGTTAATTTTGCCTATACACTGTTTGTTTGTATTGCTACGACTAGAGCGAGGTCACGTGTCATCTGAAGAGCAAGTTGGTACCTGAAATCTCAAGGCCCAGGCAAGTTGTGCCCTTGATCACTTCTTTTTACCCAGCCATGTTCTGATTAATTATAATGATCTGCATAGGTTAATTTTGATGGGACCCAATAGGTTACCCTAGTTTGTCTATCTTTATACCTTGTTTACCACTGAACTTTCTGGGTAGTACTTGCTAGTGCTATATGTGGTTTTGGGTATGGAGATACACCATTCATGATTATACTTTTGTTATCAGTTGTTATTTATGATTCATGTTGAGATCATTATGTTAATTGGAACATGGAGAACCACCCGGGAAAACAGTGCTACCATGAGGGTGGAATGGGACGCCCTTGGCTGATTAATTAGGAAAGCTAGTGGAAGACTACCTTACCCGAAAGGGGCAAGGGCAGTAGGGGAGAGGTCAGTGTAGGGAGGCCCTCGGGAGGATTTTGCTGCGATGGCGGTCCTGCAAGGGATTCCTGCACTGGATCTTCCTATAAACTGTAGCGGGTTTTCGGAAGCTAGTGGAACTTTGTAAAGGCCTCGTAGTGGATCCCTAGCCATTCACCTCGGAAGTGTCTAAGGGCCTTGCAAACCCTGGCGACATGGGATACACGACTTGTGGGTAAAGATGCGCAACCTCTGCAGAGTGTAAAACTGGTATACTAGCCGTGCTCACGGTCATGAGCAGCTCGGACACTCACATGATTAAATTATGGAACTAAATTCAATTTGTCATATGCATTGCATCGCAGGTGATGTTGTTACTTTTGTCCTATTACTTAATTGGGTTTGGTATTTACTTATACTTAGTAACTGCTAATAAAATTTTGACCAACTTTAAAAGCAATGCTCAGCTCTAACCATCTTCTTTGGTAAGCCTTACACTTCACGTGAGCTCCCACCTTTGGCGAGTTCATGCACATTATTCCCCACAACTTGTTGAGCGATGAACGTATGTGAGCTCACTCTTGCTGTCTCACATACACCACAGGTCAAGACCAGGTACTACAGGATGATGCTCATGGAGGATGATGCGATGAGTTCGTGAGAGGTCTAGGTCGTCGTCTCCCAGTCAACTTTGGGATGCTGGACCGTTGTCTCCTTATAATGTAATTATTTATTTTGTATAGAACTCCTGTTATATATAAAGTTGTGACATTCGATCCTGTGCCACTATACATCATATGTATGAGACTTGGTCCCAGCATACCTGGTGTTTATGTTAACCCCGGGTTTTGGACCCCTAAAATCCGGGCGTTACATCTGTCTGCCGGGAGATGGCTAGAAGCATGGGATTCCCGAAGCTCGAAGCTGGATTATGTGCCATGACGAAGGAGGATCTCGCGGACAGCCTTGCGTACAATAGCCTAAAGGTATGGGAATTAGGTGCTTGAAAATTTTTTAATTCGTAACTCATTCTTTTAGTCTTATACCAACTTTTTTACATATAGGGTTTAATCCTAAGCAACGCATTAAGAGCACAAAAGAGTGCCGAAGATGAGAGCTATGAAATTGCGTTCAACAACCTACGATCAGAAGTTATTAAACTGAGAAACGAAGCTCTGGAAAAGGATAAAATTCTGCTTACATTGGTAGACAAGGTAAAAAGGATGAAGCTGCCTCAAAGGTCCAGGCCGAAGCCCAAAAACGTGAGATTAAAGATCTTCAGAAACAGCTAGCTAGAGCTAAAGAGGAACGTGTGCTTGAGGAGACAAAACGAGAGCTTAGTGACCAATTGGTCAATCATTTAGAGTTAAGTGTTAAGGAGCTTCGTGCATCGCAGAGAAAATGCTATGTTAAATCTATTGAATGCGTCAAGAAGATAAAATCCAGCTTCGCCAACGTTGGCGCATTTTCTAGTGAAGAGAATTTCTCAAGAGGCAATCCCGAAGGTCCACTGGATTGGATTAGTCACGAAGCAGAGGCCTTCGAGGAAATCCTGAGCAGCCGCGGGGACATCTGCGCTTTTTCGGGCGCCAGAGGAGTTGCTACTGTTCTGGAGAAGAAAGGTTGCGAGCATGTAAAATCCTTAGCCCAGTCCGAAGCTGTCTTGTCCTCCGAAGACATCAAAGACCCCTCGACCGAAGCAAGCATGGTTGGCGGTAAATTCTTTACTGACTATCTGGGACAACGGCGGCCGAGAAATGGCGCAAGAGATTATTCAAAGGAGTGAAAAAGGCATCCATGATGCCAGAAAAGTGACAGAAGCTGCCGAAAAAAGTACAGAGCCCGAAGGGCAAATAGGTATTAATTAGTCGTACTTGTTGTGTTGTAATTTTTATTTCAAACTTTTGTTCGCGGTTTGTGATAGTAATGTAGACATATTCCCTTCCCTCAGAACCTACTGGATCGTCTGCTGACCCTCAGACGAAAGGGGATGACGAAATTAAGCAAATGGCCGAAGCTATCATGGATAGAGTTGTTGAACAACTTCTAAATGAGGCTGCCGAAGTAGTACTAAGAGAAGACTAGATGCTATTAGAAAAAACATTTGAAATGTGATCTATGTAATATTTTGTACATTTGAATGTAATATACAAGTTTCTTTTCATTATTCAATTCTTTACGATGCATGAAACTTTACATACGTACCGTTTTTAAGCCTTCGGCGAAAAAACACCTTCCCTTCTTTTCATGCTTCGTGAAGATAGAAAAACTTTTATGCATCTCAAAATCCATAGCGCTCTGATGAGAGATATTCGAACTTCGCGAAAACATTCTCCGAAGCTATATTCCGAAGATTTTTACTTTCTCAAAGCATTCTTCCGAAGGTTGTTACTGTCCTCCCTTCTTTTGCCATATGCAATATGATGTATGATGCTTATGCTATGCAAAATGATGTGATGATGTTATGTTATGTAGATGAATCTGATTCCGAAGATACACACATATCCCCGTGAAACACACAATCTTTTACTGTAAGCTCTGCATTCCCTTAGGAACGTCTTTGGAGCTTCTTCGCCTTTTACTTAGGCGGAATCAGCGTTGACTTTTCGCTGTAAGCTCTGCATTCCCTTAGGAACGTCTTTTGAGCTTCTTCGCCTTTTACTTAGGCGGTATCAGCGTTGACTTTTCGCTGTAAGCTCTGCATTCCCTTAGGAACGACTTTTGAGCAGAAAACTTACACTGCGCTCCCTTTGGAACGGCTTTTTGTGACTTCATCAACTTACTCTGCGTTCCTTAGAACGACTTTCTGTTGCTTCGAAGGATTTTTAATAATTCGAAGGTCCTCCTTGTTAACGCAAAACTTTTTAAGCTTCAGCAACTTAAGCCTGTGGAGAAAATAGGTTTTCCTCGTGGGAAACAACGAAATTATTACATGAAAACTAACAACGTTCTTTGTTACACAGAAAATAGAACTGAATAGAAAAGACTGCTATCAAAGGTAGGATATGCGTCAATAAATGTGCTTCGACTCTGGCACAGTGCTGTTGACTGTGCGAGCTTCGGATTGTTCTCTGAAGTCCCTTTGGTGTGGGGCATATTGACTCCCTTTTGGCTGTTGACCCTGTTGCAGTGGAGGTGGAGGCGGAGGCTGTTGCCAGGAAGCTTGAGGTTGACTTGCCGAAGCTACAGAAGTTGCAGGGTGGTTGTCTATGTATTGTGGGATGTAAGGCGGATGATACGAAGCAGTATGCATGACCTGCTTCGGCTGAGCTTGTTGCGCTGCAGCTTCGGCTATTTCCTTTTGCTTCTGGATTGTAACATGGCACGTCCTGGTGGTATGGCCCTTGTTTTCTCCACAGAACAAGCAAAACAGTTTCCTTGGTTGATCTCCAAATCTTCCGCCGAAGCCCCTGGCGCCTCTGCCTCTTGGAGCTGGTGGCCGGAAGAAACTTTGCTGTTGCCCCGAAGCTTGTGAGGAGCACTGCGGCCTGTTCTGCTGACTCCCCTTATCATCATTTTGAGTAGAGCTGTGGATGGACCTGACATGCCTCGGATAGAATCTTCCTCCGAAGCCCCTGGTCATTTCAGAAAATCTGAAAGCCTCCTCCCTTCTTTGGCGAAAATCATTGTCGGCACAAATGTACTCATCCATCTTCTGGAGCAGCTTCTCCAAAGTCTGAGGAGGCTTCCTGGCGAAGTATTGAGCTGAAGGTCCAGGTCGGAGCCCCTTGATCATGGCTTCGATGACAATTTCATTGGGCACCGTTGGTGCCTGCGCCCTCAAACGTAAGAACCTTCTGACATACGCCTGAAGGTATTCTTCATGATCCTGAGTGCACTGAAACAAGGCTTGAGCAGTAACCGGCTTCGTCTGAAACCCTTGAAAGCTTGTTAGCAACATATCCTTCAGCTTTTGCCGTAAGGTAATCGTTCCTGGTCGAAGGGAGGAATACCAGGTCTGAGCAACACTCCTGACAGCCATAACAAAAGACTTTGCCATGACTGCAGCATTGCCACCATACGAAGACACTGTTGCTTCGTAGCTCATCAAAAACTGCTTCGGGTCTGAATGGCCATCGAACATGGGAAGCTGGGGTGGTTTGTAGGATGGAGGCCAAGGTGTAGCCTGCAGCTCAGCGGACAGGGGAGAAGCATCATCGAAAACAAAATTTCCATGATGGAAATTGTCATACCAGTCATCTTCGTTGAAGAAGCCCTCCTGATGAAGATCTTTTTGTTGAGGCCTTCTGTTCTGCTCATCGTGAGTGAGATGGCGAACTTCTTCAGAAGCTTCGTCTATCTGCCTCTGCAGCTCAGCTAGCCTGGCCATCTTTTCCTTCTTCCTCTGCACCTGCTGATGAAGCATCTCCATATCCCTGATCTCTTGGTCTAGTTCATCCTCCTAAAGCGTCGGGCTGACGGCCTTCCTCTTCTGGCTTCGGGCCTCCCGAAGGGAGACGGTCTCCTGGTTGGGGTCCAGCGGTTGCAGTGCTGCAGCCCCAGTCGCTGAAGCTTTCTTCGGCGCCATAGCGAGGGTTTATGGCTTCCGAAGGTGTTCAAAAAACTTAAAGTGGAAGTGAGTTCACCGGAGGTGGGCGCCAATGTTGGTGACTTGCTCTCAAATGCTTCGGATTAAGAACAAGGCAACATAAAAAGTGTTAAATGATAAGGTCCTTCGTCCTTCGAAACATTATTTCCCTTTGGGATATAACGTGCTCCGGACGAAGGTCATAAACAATATATCTTCGTAAGCATGATAAGTTACGACGAAGGACTTATGCATAACATGAATAGTTATGTAAACATTTAAATTTTATCATAATGTCATTTCTATTTTATTACTATGTAAAAATAGAAATGACTCCAAATTACAAATGTACCTTCGAACTGCAGGAAGGCAGAAGTACAAGAATGACACAAAAGCAAATGCCCAGTCAGCGTGAACAGTACGGGAGTACTGTTCATCTATTTATAGGCGTGAGACGCAGCCCATACAAAATTACATTCATGTCCATTACATTTGCTAATGACTTATGGAAATCTGTCAAGGCCTAAGTAGTCTTTTCATCTTTAAGTCGGTTCCCCTCTCTGCTATCGCTACGAAGCTTTCCTGCGCACAGCTTCGGCTGTGCATCATCCTTCGTAGAGCTTGGTAATCAGCCCGTCCTCCATTTCAATCCCCCTTCGTCTGGTTCAGGCTTCGTCCTGACCGTACTTCATGTTCACAATTCTGAGTCCGAAGGTACCTGTTCATATAATCCACTTGGCAAACATTGTCAAATCATGTTTTTGAGGACCTTCGGAGTACGAAGGCCCCCAACAGTGATTTTATCCTGTGGTTCGGCCAATGTCTACTCCACGTTGTGGTGACCTCTTTTCAGTCAAGGGTTACACGCAACCACTCTCAAGTGATCCAAAGATCAAACTTGAGTACCACGGTTTTTTTCCTTATATCAAATCTCGTTTGTGAGGAATCTCCACAAGTTGGAGTCTCTCACGCCTTACACAAATGATCTTAATCAAAACCGGAGTAAGGAGGGAATAGAAACAAAACAGCAGAGTCACAGCTATCTAATGATTTTATCGCAGCAACAAAACACACAAGTCAAGAAAAGAGCGCAAAAATCAAAACGGTAGTCACAACTTAAGAATACGCTCAAATCTCTATCTAATGATTCAGTAGCGTAGTTGCGGAGTTTCGGAGTTGTAGTATGCTCAAAGTATACTTGTGTATTGTTCCATGTCGCATAGGGTGTTATTTTATAGCCCCAAGGGGGCTAGAAGCCGTTGGAGCTCCATTTGGAAGGCCCTGGTTGCCTTCTGTCCATGGGTGCACTGGACTATATGGTGCACACCGGACACTGCACATTCACTGATTCCTTTCCTTAATTGGTCGAACCAACAGTTGCTAGCCGTTGGTCACTTGGCACACCGGACAGTCCGGTGTAGCTTGGTGACCGTTGGCCAGGCTTACATGGGCCACGCGGATTGTGTGGCCGACCATTGGCCAGGCTCATGGCTGGCACACCGGACAGTTCGGTAAATTATAGCCGCGGCGTATCAGCGATTTCCTGAGAGCGACCTATTCGCTGGTTGATAGCCTGGGCACCAGACACCGTGTTGAGGTGGATTGGAGTGTAACTTAAACTTAGTCCTTAGAGTTTTAGTTTCGTATTTGACAGTTTAGAGACTAAAATAAAATAAAATTGAGGGACTAAAAATTAATCCCTAGAAACCAAACACTCACTAAGACGGTAGAACAGTTTTCAAATACAAAAGACAACAAAGAGATTACTGATTATATAATACTATTATTAAATAGTAGAGAGACTAGTATCTTTTATTAAAATATATATAATGAATAATTAAATAGATGTACTATTATTATAACAAGTCACTTTTAAAAAATATTTAAAAGATATCATATAGAGATATACTTACTCCATTCCAAAATCTCCATCGATAAGATGGTATCATAATTTTTAACTAATAAATTTATAAATCACATAATAATATCACCACATACTGATAGTATTTTTTTAAATATTTTTTGAGTTATTTCGTATATTGAATTTTAAATGTTAGGAATCGAATCCTAAATAGTAAGAGTTTCAACTAATTTTACTTAGTTGAAATAAGTTTCAACTAAGTAAGAGTATTTATAAATTGACTGAAAATAAAATTTGTGATTTTTTATTTTTTCTGATTTTTTTGACTCTAAATAATCACCGACGGCTAGTACATGAAGGCCACCAAGTCACTCTCATTTAGGCTAGCTCCAGCAAGGAACCCTAAAGTGTTCTGTACCCTAAATATAGAGGATCAAATGGTCCTCTACGCCCTCCAGCAGCGTCCTCTAAACGGTCCTCTAAATTTAGAGGACGCTGCTGGATTCTCTATGTATAGAGTTTCTCTAAACGGTCTTCTATCCATTTGAATACTTTAAATAACCGGTTTAGCAAAACTAAAATATGTACAATACATTTGAGAGTATGACAAATACAGTATGTACAAAAAATAAAAATAAAAAATGTCTCTAATATAGATATTTGAGTATAGATGACGTGATTTAGAGGACGTTGTTGGAGAGGAAAGAGATATAGAGGATGGAATCTTTTAGAGAAGACTGTAAAGAACGGATATAGAGGACGTTGCTGGAGACAGACTCCACTCCAACGCGGGCAAGAGCGGGTCGCCCCACTCTCGCCGAGCAGTGGGAGCATTGCCTATTGGGCTTCTGCATCTGAGATTACCACCACCACCACGTCAAGTACACTTGTACCAACACCGACGCTCCGCAGGAAGAATCAAAGCGATAAAACCTTCTTTCCGACTACTACAAATTCACCTTACGTACGCCTTCTGACAGTGAACCCCCAGCAGGTGAGGTGGCAATAAACTGATCATCACGATGCCATCGATGGGGGCAACAGGTGTCACAAAATGTTGGTATTCTTGACAAAAATTTCTTAACGCAGTTGCCAGTTGGCGACTGGCAAGGGAAAAAAATATCCTCTCATTATAATGGGCCGGCCATCAGGGAGCGCAAACCCTGTCTATTCTCTTCTCCGTCTACATTATGCCAAGACACGAACATAAATTTGAACGGCAACTAAATTAGCGTGCTGACACTTTCACTTCGTATTTCACGTGGGCAACATTTTCCTTCAGTAAAAAAGAGGAATAAGAATATGCAGATTTGCAACAGGTTCCATACATTCTTTCTTTTTTCACAATATTGGTCCACAAACAACATAAACGGCCTTCAAGGAAGCAATTATTGAATAAAAAGACAGACGAACACATGAAACCCAGGATTTACAGTTTAGCGGATGTACTACAGAACTGAACAAAAAATGGGACTGTTGGATTCCATCTATCAACAAGCGTGTTAGCCTTATCGTCCAGTTGCTGACCAAACACGAACTCACAGCCAAACAAGAAAACCCACAAGCTTGGGTTTGTCTGCAATTGCAATTACAAAAAACACATGCACAGAAAAAGAATAAAATTACATCATCCCCTCTTTGCTATTTGCTATAATGGGTCTGAGTATTGTGTTTCCATTGACAACCTTTGTTGTTGCAACAAGAAAGTCGTAGCCCATTCCTTCCTGCAATACACAAGGCAAGAGGTACGAAGTGAAGAAAACTAAGAACTGAAGTGTGGTCCAACTACTTTCTGTGTGTTCAAAAAAAAAGTGTAGTCCAACTAAAAAGATAAAAAAATACTTCATAGTCAAAATTCAGGCCTTATGCAGTAAAAAAGTTCAGAGAAAGACTTTGTTCAGATAGACAGTAGTATAGTAGTCAGTTTTTTTTTTGGTGGTGGTATGGGGGAGGGGGGCTGATTCATACAATCAACTTTCATAACAAAGGGGCCAAGGGGAACAACAAAAAACACCAAAAATGATGTACTCTATGCTAAACATTATAAAATGGTTGCACCGAATTATTCTTATTGACTTAGTAGATGAGAAAACAATCAGGAAAAATATGTAGCATGGACACTGAAGTGAATTCTTGTATCCAACAAACTTGGAATCAATTTGCTCTAAACATCTGAAAACTGAGAAACAGATAGGCCAAGGCGTACCTGTGCACTAAGGAAGCGAAGGGCAGCAATCTCCGCAAATGTGACACCACCAATGAATACAACCAAAACCAGAGAGCGATGACCAACCCTAGGATAAACAGAAATTTTAGAAAGCAGGTTTATAACTGTGATAATGCTAGGGGAATTTCCCACATTTTCAATGTTTTCCATATCAAGACTATAAGTTTTAGCACTCTTCTCGATTAAAATATGGTTTTGATTGAAGCATGAGATCATTCTCCCAGATCTCCTACATACTGTCCAGAAATTATCTGCTATGCATTTTTTAAAAACCCTTATATATTAATAAAGAGAGGAATGCTCTAAGGCAAGAAAGTCAATACAATTACGATGAGAAGTGCGTCAGGGGCTTATTAAGCATCCCTCCGCCACTAGCCCACTAAGAAAACAACCCACAAGTAGTAACCCAACTAAGTTGACGAAGGTAAGAGAGTAGCCAATTGCCTAGCCCCGGCCGCCATCCAGGCTGCCGCCTCACACTTAACCGAAGTTATGCTCTGCTGACTAGTCAAAAACCTACGATCAAAAGTCCTTGCGTTCCTTTTCCGCCATATTATCCAGTTAACAAGGATCAGCAACACTCTGAGCCCTTTTCTATTACATCCTGGCAACACAGCCAACTTCTCTGACCAATGAATCAGCATGGGAGATAGCTCCCAGCTAGACGACTTCAAATCTTCAATGGCAACCCATATAGCAATCTCCTCCCAAATCTATTTAGTGAACCGGCATTCCACAAACAAATGCAACCCTGATTCCAGGACACCTCGACAGAGGACACAAGTCAGGAAATGGGGCCAATTTCTGGCAGCTAAACGGTCAGCCATCCAAATGTGATTTTGAATCGCAAGCTATCTAAAAAAACTAGCACTTTGGGGGCGCCCAATTCTTCCAAATGATGAGGTCAAAGTTTGTACAAACCAAACCCAAAAAGCGTGCCATATATGCCGATTTCACTGTGTAACAATGGTCTGCAGTGATGATATCCTCAGCACCTGGGTCTAGCTGTATCTTTTGAACTTCGGACCAAAGAATGAAGAACTCGTTAAGGCCTTGTTCGTTTGTGTCGGATTGCACCCGGAATCGTTCCAGCTAATCAAAGTTTATATAAATTAAAGAAGCAATCCGGTTAGGAATCGTTCCGACCCACCAATCCGGCATAAACAAACAAGGCCTAAGGTGGTGGGCTGTAATTACATTGTCAAGCAAAGCCAGGTCCACAATCTAGGCGTTGTCTCTTACAGCCCCCGCCAGAGATTTGCCCTTGTTTTTTGATATGGAGAAGAATCTAGGTGTCAAGTCCTTCGGTCTCATTCCCCCTGCCCAATCGCTGCCTCGGAAGGATATTTTGGAGTCATCTCCAATCTTAAAGTTTGTCGATGCCGCAAAGAGTAGTCTATCAGCATTAGTGCAAGCCATATCAAATTTTCCCCAAGCATTATAAGATGAGGTGCAATTATGCCATAGCCACCTTAAGCGCAAGGCCCGCGCAAAAGCGCCCAAGTGTAGGACCCCTAAGCCCCCAAGGGCTTTTGGTCTCGCCACACACTTACAATTAACTTTGCATTTCCCACCGGTGAGCCTTTCTGAACCAGCCCAAAGGAACAGTCTTCTTTTGGAATCGAAGAGATTTAGAATTTCTGCTATGCATTTGGGTACCACATAGAACTGGTTGAGTAACACCAGAAACTTGACCTTCTATGTCTGACATCAACATGACTAAGTACTTCTGCTGTGTATCATTACTAACCAAAAAGTTCGGATAATGAAATAGCATGAACAATTTGGTGCATATCTACAGTTGTGCTGGAAAACAGTGGCCTCTAGGCAAAGGGCAAGGATAGCTGAGGTCCTGAGAGTTATGGCATAATGTTTTTGCTTTCCTAGAGGGGATGCATGCCATCCTTATAAAGATGAGATGACTTGATTCTTATGGAATGACTTGATCCTATAGAACTGATCTCCAAAATGAAACAATACGGTATAATCTTAACAATAACACAATCCAAAGGCCCTAGGAAGGCATGGCGCTGCGCCTCCCTTCAGATACCTAGTGTGCTATGGGTGACATTTTTGGACCCTAATTTCCTTGAATTTGTATAGTCAACAAGCCACAAGGTGTCCATATATCCCTCCCTCTCTGTCCACTTCAATCATTTCTGTCATGTTTGAATTGTTATACAGGGATGAATTTACCTGTCAATACTCTGTTGAGCCCCTAAACCTGGATGTACCTCCGGTGATGAATTAATTGTCAAACCACCCTATATAAGTGAGAAAATCTGTAAGGAAAAGTTTTTTTTGCTTCCCTAAAACACAAAGTCAATTCAACGAACTCTACTCACTCTTTTCAAATCCAGATGTGGGCCTGGCAATAGTTTCAACAGTTCTTCAATAGACCGCCTGCAAAGTGAAATAAATTTCAGTGTCAGAAAATATATGCAGCAAACGTTTTATCCATTAATAAAGTTATGCACGCAAACCACTTGTACCACATAACAGCTGAATCTTTCACACCCGAAAAGGATGGGTGAAGCATTTGTTGCCAAATAAACAGAACTTTTAAATCTGATATATTGGTAAAAACTAGGATCTGTTTTGAACTATAAGAGCAGAAATGTAGATAGAGGAAATTTGGGCGACACTCCTATCATACGGGATACTCAATCTAGTAGAACTTTTTGTAATTTATATCAACAGAATGGCTCATAAGTTTCCACGACTGAAATCTGCACATTTTATAAATATAAGGAAAAAAAAATGGGAGGCCACGTTCCTAAGGCTATGTCCAGCACCCAACGAGCATTCGCATATCCCATGCCACGGCCGTTGCATGCGCAATCAAAAGAGCAACCGTTTCTAGCAGCATGCGCATCCTCTCTCACAGGGGAGAGACAAAGCACGACCGCACCGCCGATCACACATTTTGCGCGACAGCATCCACGACCTACTGGAAGCGTGAATAGTGTGTCGTGGTCGCGTGAAATGCGCATGCGCGAGCCGATACGCATGTTGGACACAGCTTAAGAAATACATGGGACAAATTTCTTTCCTTCCATAAATAATGCATGTATGTTTTACACAAGAAAAAGAAATTAATCAAAATCATGTGTAGTAAGAACATTCCGTTACTCAAAGAGCCCTAGATATTGTATTCTCTGACTTCTTTTGGCATAGAAACATTTCTTCCATAGGAAGTGAAACAATCCTTTCTCCACAGATTACATGCTAAGCAACACTTGTCATCGTAAAATGTAAAGGGACACATAAAAACTAGCATGAGAAACATACCATCCAGATCTCACTGCATGCTGAACAAGGCGAATACTAAGAGGTGCGTATCCAGAAAAGATGTAGGATATATCAGTAGGGCTGAGATTGATGATAAGAATAGATTAGTAGCAGTTCAAGGTGCAATTAGATATTGAATGGCTAGTTACAACGAGCTGATGAATGGCCATGATTACGCCTTGAATACTCATTACAATGAAGCAGAGCATTACAGGAAAACAAATGAATAACTTACAAACAAAACTAGAAGTGAAGAGAAAAAATATTGACTCAAATACTTTGGTAAAAATTTAGGATGAAATTTGAAAGGGTGTACCTAAACAGTTTATATAACTTATATGAAGGCACAAACAGTTTACATTTCTTGAACATGCAGAAGACATGTGTATCATTGCACTGTGGATAAAGTTTAAAAACACAACTCCCTTGTGTGCCGGTGTTTAGGTGTAGACGTCGTCAAGTCTCAAGTGCCTTTGGTCGTGTGCTGCCTGTCTTGGAAAGTCGGAGCTGCTCGTCCCTTGTGTTGAGATCTGCAACGATGACTCATGACGGACTGTGTGTGAGGCTGTTGTTGTCTGTGTTGTTTGTGGGGGCATTCTGCAGGTTTCTCTACTGTGCACCCTGTAGATTTTGGGTCCGGTTTTTCTTTAAAACTGGGTCAATTCCTTTCTTCTTGATTGAGAGACATAGTTCCTTCCATTGCATTCAAAAAAGAAACAATACAACTCCCTCTGTTTCAAAATGTAAAATGCTTTAGTTTTGCCTTAAACTTCTCTAACTCTAACATCTGCAACACCATATTAGTAGTGCATTTATATCCTACTGTAGATGTTAATGTATTTTTTACATTAAGGCTCTGTTTGGCACAGCTCCACTTTGCCAGTGAAGCCCCTTTTTTTGTTCAGCTCCACGAGCAGCTCTATTGGGGAAGCTAAAGCTGTTCTCTTGAACCATTTAACAAAAGGCATGATAGAAAAAATGCATAAAATGACAATAATACCCTTCTTTTTTCATCATCTATTTTTTATCCACTCATCCCTCACGGCACTAGCGCCTTCCCCGATCTTTCTTCTGCGGCGGCTCCTCTTGATCTCCTTACCTGGCGACTGCATGCCCCAGCAGACCATGCCTGTTCCTAGTGACGGTCGCACCCGCACCAACGTCTGCTCCCTCCCTGCGCCTGCTAACAGGGGCAAACACGACCTTCAACTCATGCTGGGGCCCATGATGCCAGTTGGAGCTGGGTGAAGCTACTTGTTGCAGATGCATTTGTGGGGCAGACCTATACTAGGAGGCAGCAGAGGGAGAGCTTAAGTTCCAGCAGATAAGGATTAGCTAAATAATAGCTAGGTTGTTAGCTAGATAATAGCAGGGAGTTGTTAGCTAAATAATAGCTGGGTTGTTAGCTAGATAATAGCAGGGAGTTGTTAGCTAAATAATAGCAGGGAGTTGTTAATCAAGTTTATCTCTTATCAGTTGGTGCCGACCCTGGTCTATAAAGGGGAAGCAGTAGCATGTAACTATGCATCGAAGGAAATACAATCTCCCTGTGGGGCGATTACCTCCGGTCACCCTGGTCGACGGTGATCTTGCTCCTGCTTCTTCCTCTCGCTCTTCTCCACCATACGCGCTCAGGTCCCTGTCCCAGGCTGCGCTGCTCCTCTATTCGCCCTTACGCACTCCTAGAAGGCCCAGACGTATCAATTTGGTATCAGAGCCGATCGACGCCTCGACAAAAATGTCCGGCATCGAGAACGATCAGGGGGACACCATGGCGATACACGAGAAGCTGGATCGCCTCCTAGCACAGGTGACCACAATGAACAAGAGGATGGATACCCATGACCAGCGTCTAGCGCGGGTCGAGGGTACCATCGCAGAGCCCACCGACGCTGATTTTCTGCCCAATGCGGACGCTGAATCAGGTGCTTTCAGCTGCTGGAACGACAGGAACCAGTGGCGGAAGCCGCGGTGGTGGCGGCGGCGGACACACTCAGCAGCAGGACAGCGGATATAGGCGGCCGAACGTCAGCTTTCCAAACTATGATGGGGAGTCTGACCCCCTTACATGGCTGAACAAGTGTGCCACGTACTTCCGTGGCATGCGCACGCCGACGGAAGAAAGGGTGTGGATGGCCTCCTTGCACTTAGAGGGAGTGGCGGCGGAATGGTTCTACGCACTGGAACGCGACAACGGCGTCATTTCATGGGCGCAGTTCGTCGATTTCACCAACCTGAGATTCAGCCCGCCAATTCGCTCCAACCCTATGGCCGAATTAAAGGATCTCTACCGCACCGGCACTGTCGAGGAATACCAGCGGCAGTTCTCACTTCTTCTCTGCCGATGCAACGACCTTACTGCCATGCAGCAAGTCAACATGTTCACAGCCGATCTTGGGGAACCCCTGCGCACAGATGTTGAACTACAAGCTCCTGGAAATTTGCAGCGCGCCATGAACCTGGCAAGGGCCTATGAGAGAAGGGAACTGGAAGCAGGGAAAAGGGGAGGATACAAAGCTGCTGGGAAGAGTTTGGTATTCAAGGAGGTCGGCAACAGCACGCCATCTAAGGTAGCTGCTGCGCCCCGGCCTAGATTCAAACGGCTATCACCGGAAGAACTAGCAGCGAAGCGTGCAAAGGGGGAATGCTATCACTGCACAGAGAAGTACTCAGTGGACCACAAATGTGCTGCTCGAGGGGTTTTCTTGCTAGAATTAGAAGATGACACTGGAGAAGAGGAGGTAGTGGCCGAGCTGGGCATATCACTGCACGCCCTAACAGGAATTGATGTGGGGGAGACTATGAAGCTTACAGTTCTAATCAAAGGAGTGCCACTCACAGCCCTGGTAGACACCGGTTCCACACACACATTCATCACAGAAGCAAAGGTGTCTGAGCTGCAGCTTCCACTGGAAAGGCGCCAAGGAGCAGTAAGGGTCGCCAATGGGGACAAGGTCACCAGCCCAGGGTTCTGCACAGGATTATCCGTACAAATTCCTGAAGAGCGGTTTGCCCTGACTTGCTATGCTCTACCACTAGAAGGCTTTGATGTGGTGTTGGGAGTCCAGTGGCTGCGTTCCTTAGGCTCGATCCTATGGGACTTCGAACGTCTATCAATGACGTTCTGGAAACAAGGACGCAAGGTGTGTTGGACGGGGATGGGTAGCTCAAAACCCCGCAGTTGTGTAGTTTCGGAGGGCAAGGAATTATTGGACAACTTGCTGCAATCATACGAAGATCTGTTTGAAGAACCTCGTGGCCTACCACCAGCCCGGCGACATGATCACCACATCAGACTACTACCCGGCACAGCGCCAATAGCGGTGCGGACATACCGCTACCCCCAGCTCTTAAAGGATGAGATCGAGAAGCAATGTGAGGACATGCTGCAGCAAGGAATTATAAGGGAATGCACATCCGCATTCTCTTCCCCAGTGCTTCTAGTAAAGAAATCAGATGGAACATGGCGATTCTGTGTGGACTACCGGGAGCTCAATGGGAAGACTGTGAAGGACCGTTACCCCATACCAGTAGTGGACGAGTTGCTAGATGAGCTCCAAGGTTCCAGATTCTTCACCAAGCTGGACCTTCGGAGTGGGTACCACCAAGTGAGAATGCACCCCGAAGATGTTGACAAAACAGCTTTCAGAACACACCGAGGCCACTTTGAGTTCCTCGTCATGCCATTCGGTCTCACCAACGCCCCGTCAACATTCCAAAGCTTGATGAATGATATCCTCAACCCATTCATACGCAAGTTTGTGCTGGTATTTTTCGATGACATCCTAATTTATAGCAAGACGTGGGTGGCTCACCTTCAACAGGTCAAACAAGTGTTCCAAACACTGAGAGCACATAAGTTGGCATTGAAGCGCTCTAAGTGTTTTTTTGGGGTCACTAGTGTGTCATATTTGGGCCATATCATCTCGGCATCTGGAGTGGCAATGGATCCTGAGAAGATAGCAGCAGTAGAAACTTGGCCGCAGCCCAGAACTTTAAGGGCGCTGCGCGGGTTCCTCGGGCTCACAGGATATTACCGAAAGTTCATTGCAAGCTATGGCAACGTCGCTGCACCACTAACTGCCCTATTGAAGAAGGAAGCATTCCAGTGGTCTGAAGCATCAACAAAGGCATTCCTCGCACTCAAACAGGCACTCATGACCGCTCCCTTGCTGCAGATGCCGGATTTCAGCAAAAGATTTGTGGTTGACTGCGACGCGTCAGGTTCAGGGTTTGGGGCAGTTCTCCACCAAGGTGCAGGGGCAGTGGCATATTTCAGTAGAGCTGTGGCACCACATCACCAGAAACTTCCGGCATATGAGAGAGAAGTGATTGGGCTTGTCAAAGCAGTCCGCAATTGGCGGCCATATTTGTGGGGACGAGCGTTCACAGTGAGAACTGATCACTTCAGTTTGAAATACATACTGGACCGACGCTTATCCACCATACCACAGCACACATGGGTCAGCAAACTATTTGGGTATGACATGGAAGTGGAGTATAGGCCAGGGAAGATGAACGGCGCGGCTGACGCCTTATCAAGAAGGGATGAGGAACCAACAGCAGCAGTGAATCTGCTGTCCACCCCAACTCTGGAAGTCTTTGATACACTCAGGAAGGAAGCATTGACAGATCCGCAAGTCCAGGAACTAAAGACACAGTTGGCAGTAGGAACTGCAGGAGAAGGGTGGGCTGAAAGAGATGGATTGTTGATATGCCGGGGCAGAGTCTTCGTTCCAGATAATTCAAGTGTGTGGGATCAGTTGCTGATAGCTGCTCATGCAGCAGGTCATGAGGGAGTAGAGAAGACCTTGCATAGATGGAGGAGCTCATTCCACAATACCCATATCAGGAGACGGGTACAGGAATTTGTTCAGGGCTGTGCAGTCTGCCAAAGAAATAAGTCCGAACATCTTCACCCTGTTGGGCTATTACAGCCATTACCAGTTCCCTCTGAAGTATGGAGTGATATCTCCATGGACTTCGTGGAAGGGTTTCCAAAGGTGGGGGGTAAATCGGTTATCCTCACAGTGGTTGATCGTTTCTCCAAATTTGCTCACTTCATTCCCCTGGGTCACCCTTATTCAGCAGCTTCAGTAGCACGGGCATTTTTGACGATATTGTCAGGTTACATGGTCTGCCATGTTCGATAGTGAGTGACCGAGATGTGGTATTTACCAGCAACTTTTCTGTCCCGGATGGCAGGAGTAAAGCTGCAGATGAGTTCCGCATTTCACCCACAAACAGATGGTCAATTGGAGGTCACAAACAGAGTGATATTAATGTACCTGCGCTGCTTAGCAGGTGATAGGCCGAAGACTTGGCTCCAGTGGCTGCCATGGGCGGAGTACAGCTATAATTCTTCATATCAAACTGCCATCAAGTGTTCACCCTTCCGGGTAGTCTATGGGCGTGACCCCCCGCCATTACTACCTTACCAGCCGGGTAAAGCACGAGTAGCTGCGGTGGATGGCCAGCTTCGCGATCGGGATGAGTTCTTAGCAGAAATCAAGGACAGGCTGGTCCAGGCCCAAGTCACAATGAAGCAGTACCAAGACCAGACTCGACGAGAGGTGAATTCCAGGTTGGGGATTGGGTGTGGCTCCGGTTACAGCAAAGGTCAGCCGTGGGCGTGACACCAGCATCTACATCCAAGTTGGGACCTCGTTTCTTTGGGCCCTACAAGGTTACACAGCTAGTGGGGGACGTATCTTATAAATTGCAGCTCCCTCCAAAGGCAAAAATTCATGATGTTTTCATGTGTCACTATTAAAGAAATTTATTGGGCAGTTGCCAGACGAGGTGGTGCCTCTTCCAGATCTGTTACATGGCAGGGTGGTACCTACACCTGAGAAGGTATCCAAGGCAAGGCTTAACAGAGGCGTGTGGGAAGTGTTAGTTCACTGGGTGGGTCGTCCAGCAGCAGAAGCATCCTGGGTTCAGCTAGAGGATTTCCAACTACGATATCCAGCTATACAGATCGCGAACGACCTGTTTCTCCAGGAGGGGAGAAATGTTGCAGATGCATTTGTGAGGCAGACCTATACTAGGAGGCAGCAGAGGGAGAGCTTAAGTTCCAACAGATAAGGATTAGCTAAATAATAGCTAGGTTGTTAGCTAGATAATAGTAGGGAGTTGTTAGCTAAATAGTAGCTGGGTTGTTAGCTAGATAATAGCAGGGAGTTGTTAGCTAAATAATAGCAGGGAGTTGTTAATCAAGTTTATCTCTTATCAGCTGGTGCCGACCCTGGTCTATAAAGGGGAAGCAGTAGCATGTAACTAGGCATCGAAGGAAATACAATCTCCCTGTGGGGCGATTACCTCCGGTCACCCTGGTCGACGGTGATCTTGCTCCTGCTTCTTCCTCTCGCTCTTCTCCACCATACGCGCTCAGGTCCCTGTCCCAGGCTGCGCTGCTCCTCTATTCGCCCTTACGCACTCCTAGAAGGCCCAGGCGTATCACTACTACTTTCAGGTTCAGGTCCATGCCCACAAAACCTTTGAGGGCAGGACTTTGAGGAGCTCCTTGGGTGGAGTTATTTGGTTTTACCCCAATTGGCACAAAACAGCTCAAGGAGCTGGTGGTGGAGTTGTGCCAAACAGGGCCTAACTTGGTCAAAAGTTAGAGGAGTTTAACTTCGTACAAAACTTAAACACCTTACATTTTGGAATAAAGGCAGTATTTAGGTGACCATGCATATATGAAACCAAACGCTTGTAGCATGAGCAAATAGAACATAATGCAAAGGATATATAAAGCTTCAAGAATTAATACTTTGCTGTATCATTTACGTCAACTATAAGCTGCAGTGCTCTTGTAATACCAACCCAATTGCTTCTTGATTCCTGGGTAGTGCAGCAATATGTCATTAAATATTATGAAGGCAAAAGAAAACAACACTGAAGGAACCACAGATGACTGAAGAAACAGTTCAGTGACACTCAAAACTGACTAACCTGCCTCTTGAGAAGGCCAGCCTTCTCTAGATTGTATAATAAGTGCATGTGCTCAAAGCCATAACTATGAAGTATCTCCCGCCTAGCCAGTAAAAAAGCAGAGTAAGCAAGGATTAACAGATTAAGTGTGCACTCAAAAGCATGCTGGAATTTAAAACATAAATTCTAGCAAACATAGAATGTATAACGTCCCGTCTATGCTGACTCCTCGATGTTCGTCCGGCGTGCCGTGGTGTTAGTGGGGATGATTAGGTAGCGACGTGTCCCATCGTGGCTATTGTAGGCCATGAGCGCCCGCCTTGTTTTCACACTCGGCAGGTATAGGCGTGCGTAAGTCTCTGTCTGGTGCGTGATAGGGGGTCATGGAACCGGGGTCCACAAGTGTAGATCCATCATGGCGTCGAAGCTGAGAAGCTAGGAGGTGGCTTCAGCCATGGTGACGTGCTCAACACAGGCCACCGAAGCAGAGACCATCGGGTTATGCTCTTCATCAAGTCCTCCCAAGACGTACGAGATGAGTTCTTCAGCTATTTTCCTCTTTGTAGATGACATCTCATCTGCTAGAGACTTCATCTTGGTAATGTATTCTAGCAGTCATGTTACCTTTCTGGTTGTTGCCAAAGTGATCCTCATGTTCATAGTCCTTGCCTTGCCCTAGACTGCGACGTGCAGGTCTTCTGGAGCTAAGACCACACCTCTTGGAGGTCTCGTAGGTTGAAACTTGACTCATGACTTCATGAGTCATGGAGGTCATGAGGAAACCGAGGACTTGCTGCTCAAGCGCCACCCACCAGGTGTACTCCAGATTGGGTTCCTCTGACAGATCATCGTTTTTATGGGTGTTGATCTTCTCTTTTGGTGCGACAGTCGGGCCATCAAGGTAGCCCTATATTTTGTGGACCCCTGAGGATAGGTAGAATTTGCACCTTCTAGAGCGTGAAGTTGTTCGTGGTAAGCTTCACCGCCATGGATTTCCCTAGGAGGGGCATTGGCACATCATAGCTTGAGGTAGACGCCATGAAGACTTGTTGTCGTTGTCTAGGGTTCTGAGATGGGTGGAGTTGGTTCTGATTACCATGTAACATGACACAAGGTTTAAGTTATTCGACGTGACCTATAAGGTCGAGGGGGCTGAGTGTATGTAGGACAAAATACTGCCATCAAGATTAAAACATGACAGGGAGTCCAACTCGAGTACAACTACCTTAACCAACTCCTATTCTAATTCTATTATCTCTGAGATAGATCAAAGCTAATTCTATCCTATCTTTAATTAGAGTCGGTTAAGATCTTCCTCTATTATAGAACAACCGTGTCGACCCTGATCTATTATGGCCGTAGCCTGCTATACAAGCACGTTCTATTCTAACTGAAAAATTGCACTGATGCTTTATATTCTGTATTACTGGGTACTAGCACATCTATTAGTTCATAAAAAGTTGGGAGAAAAGGCATCTCTGATGTGATAGCTAGAAAGAAAATTGTGCTCCAAGACAAATGAAACTATCAACCCATTTACCTATAATGCTGCAATACATTTCATAAGTTGTAAAACAATTAACCAATAATGGACATAAAGCTTTGAGCCTGCTCACTTCTACTACTTCCTGCTGTTGCTACAGGTGCACAAGTAGTAGCAACAGTGCCGCATGCTGTACAGCTGCAGCTGCAGCCACAATGACAGCAGGAAACAGCAGTAGTGAGCAGGGTATTTGTGCATAAGCAATAAAGGAAAAGGAAAAAAATTTTATGAAACAACATTAGCATACCTCATGTAATCAAAATTCTTCTTTGGAAGCCCGGCATTTGTAAGAGAAAGTAACACCAAAAGGCGAAGGACGTTTTCAATAACTTCCTGCTTATGTATCATCTCCTCAATGTACTCAAAGCATCTAGGGATGAAATAGAATTAGCTCATATACACCAGGAGGAACTAAAACAGCACTTATGTGGTTAATTATGATATCAAAGAAAACATTTGGCCCAACTTAACATAAAATTTAGGCAGCTTTCATAGAAGTGAGAGTAAAAAATATCAGCACAAATGCAATTCGAAACACAAGTTCAACTTGGTGAAAGCACAAGAGAACTCTGCTTTACTCATTCACCAAGTTTCCTGCACGTCAATAAAAACAAGAATACAAAAAGAGATGCTTTAAGCAAATGAGTAAACGTAAGGATAATAAGTGATGAATGAACTATAATAAGAAAAAGAAACAGAAGAAAACTACGGGGTGTTTGGTTTGAGGAATGGACCGTCTATCTTGTTCGCTTTGCGGAATAGAATAAGTTGATCCATCACCACCTCATACCTCACGATCTAATAGTGTAACCATGAGGAATAAAGTCATTCTACCAAATTTTGGGATGGGTTCATCCTCAAACCAAATACCCTCTTAAAGAGCAGTGGAAATAAAATGAAACACAGCTCCTCAGCGTTCTGAAGCAGAAAAAAAAATGCAGTGCAAAGATAAACTCACATTTCAAAGTTCTGAACCTCCAGTATTGTTTGTTCTATGTCTAGTCGGGCATGAAAGGAGGGTTTCCCCGTGAACGATTGCAAGTGTTGTGCCAAATGAACATGCCTCTAAACAACATGCTATAAGTTAGTAAAATAATATAGGATAAAAATGAAGGCATGCAATCAACTCACAGCTATCTCCGGTAGCGAGTGCAACCTCCTCACAAAATCCTTGAGCTCCGAAACAGACTGAGTCTGTTAAAAATTACAATATCAAATAATCAATTCCCTTTTCTACATTGTACTAGCCAAAGGTAATTTACTGTAGAAACAAACAGGCATAACATTTTAAAAAATGTAGATATAAAGTCACTTAACACTGGAAGCAAGAAACATACTAACAAAGTAACAAGTAGCAAATTCTTCATCTAAGAGTTCCATCAAAGCGCCCACATTTAGACTAATTTTGGTATTGTTATCCAAGCAATGACACCTAGATCACTCAGTATTGTAGAGATGCCCCTCAATCTTCAAATAAGACAAATTTGTTTAGGTCAAGCAGAGCTGTTGATTATACAATGTCGATGACATTACTCGATACTTTAATATTTTTTGATCTTGTGTAAATATTAAACTAGCTGCATCAGTCCAAATCCATATCCATGTCACTTCTCAACAGCAAGCAAATGCCATATGTCCAGGTTATCAACTTATCATAATCACAGGCAGAAATCTAAGACTGAGAAGTGGGTATTGTCTAATATTTTTTTAGACGTTAATCCACCTGCCATTAATTCAATCCTCTGGCATGGTTAAAGAACAAAACCAGATTATACACTTCTGTTTATCAACTGTCCTGATTGAAGCAATTACAATCCATTATAGAGGCTTCCTCCAAAAAGAAAAAAATGATAACTTGATAAACATACAAATACTTGATTTGTTGGGGAACAATAATTCAATCTTAATATAACATGGCGACTCGTTCTAATTCCAACAGTAAATGGTATAAAAATAAATTTATATCAGTAAATCATCTGAAAAAGGTGGCATGTACTTAAAACACGCATGAACTCAGCATTTGCATCCTTGCTTTTGAACAATGCTGCAAGTGACAACAGACATAGAGGACACAGGGCATAACACAACACACTTAATTCTTACGTTGGTGGATTTCACTTCTGCATAATCTTGCTGAATAGATGTTGCTTTTTGACGTAAAACCTGCAGTCAATACAATTTGCAATAATTTAATATGGGTAAAAATGATGGTAGTTGGTAGATATAACTAAACAAACTGGAATTAGAAATGGCTATGACAATAGCAGGTATAACAAAAACCACAAAAGTTACCACAAAGCCCCTTCACATGAATAAACAAAAGTTGAAGGCAGTGGAGTGAACCTGAACTACAACTTCAAAATTGAGATCTCGAATCTCCTTGTACAACTTATCGCTGAAAAAAAACACCAATATAAATGCATAGGTCCAAATACAGCAAAAAAAACCTGTAAAAATACAAGCCTATGTACAATAAGACGATTCCACATATATTTGCACTATCTACAGTCACAAATAAGTAGCAGTCTCTATCCAATAAATTTGTACGGGAGTAATTTTCATGAAAAGCCAACTGGTACATTTCCACAGCCAATCTAGGTGCTCATGAAGGTAAGTTGATCAGACATCGGAAGTTTGATTGTAGGCATTTGCACCATCACTTACACTTGATAGGAAGGAGCAACAGATATTAACTTCAAAAACTAAGAAATCAATTAAATCATTAATAACAATTTTCTCAACTTTCTAGATCCAAAAGTTTCAATGTGCAAAACAAATCATAAGTATCTTGATAATGACAAGGATGCAAATAGAGTAAGAATAAAAAATAAATAAAAAACATCAATGTTGGGTTACGAAGTATTCATTGGCACAAAGCAAATTTACAATTTAGTAGTGCGTACTCTTTCAATAGCAAATATATGTCATTTAGGATAGCTAAAAAGCGAAAGGGCCTCTAGTTGAGTTGGTTAGGTGGTCTGAGTAGTGAGTAGCACTCCTCAGATACTGAGTTCAACTCCCCGTGGGAATGAATTTCAGACTATGGTTAAAAAATTCCCCTCGTTTGTTCCACGCCAAAGCACAGGTCTAAGGCTTGGTCCCAGTCGTTTCTCAGATGGGTTGTGTATGGGTGGGGTAGGGCAGGGGTTCGAGGGTTTTCTCGACCTGCGTGAGAAGGTCTTCTTAATATAATGCTCGAGGGTTGTCTTACCCCCACAGGTCGAATTTTTTTAGGACAACTAAAAAGGTTTGACTTACTGCAGATCTAAAACGATTCGTATTTGTAACCAGAAGTATTTCAAAATTTAAAGATCAGGTTAAAAGCCGCTAACTGAGGCAGGGAAATTTACCTTGAATTCAGTGGAACCTTAACCTTTTTCCCATCTTGTTGAGCTCCAATGATGCTTGCATCAACTTCCACTGAACCATTATTAATTTGTAGCATCTGTAGAATATTACATGATCCTAGATAGTTAAAATCAAGCAATTTAAGATTCTACATAACTGTAACAATGCAACAAGTTTAGGGTTTACAAAGTCAACGATAGATCATCTATATGAATCGATTGAATTTATTTAGGCCAAATGCTTTAGGACCTATCATTCATTCAGTGATGATGGGGGTGTTTGGATTGAGGCACTAGGAGCACTGCCTGAGCCAAGCAGCACTGCCCAGGAGCCAACCAAAGAGCCCCTTATATGCCAACCATATTTAGAGTTACATTCAGAGCCATAAAGAACAACAGACAAAGGGCATGTTCGGCAGAGCTTCATCAGGTCCAGATCCACCAAAAACAGCTCCACCCCACGAAAGTTTACCTAAATACTCTAGCTCCACAAAATTTGGATTCACCAAAATAGATCTGGAGGCCAGATTCATGGTTTTGGTGTAGCTCCTTAAGAGGTACTCCATGAAAGCCTATTTCGTTGACTTTGTTCTCACAAGAAGAGAGGATAAACGGGCATGCTTAGATTGCAAGATGAAACCTAGAGAGTGTGTTGTCTCTCAACATAAGCTTGTGATGGTGAACTTTCGTTTTCAGGTGTGTGCCCAATCGAGGCATAGGGATGCCTCAAGGACATAGCTATTGTATGGCTAATCAAGTTGTTCAACCAAATCTTTCGGTCAAACAAGATGTCTAACAAGTGGACGAGAAGCATATAGGTACTCATTTAGAAGAATAAGAGAGATATTCCAAGTTATACCACTTACCGAGAAATTAAATTCATGAGCCATACTATGAAGCTATGGAAAGTGAATTATCGAGCAACATCTAAGACGACTGACGAAAATCTCTATGAACCAATTTGGTTTCATGCCCGAAAGGTCAACAAATGGAAGCCATTTCCATAATAAAACAAGTGATGGAGCAGTATAGGGAGCAGAAGATGGACCCACATATGGGGTTCATCGACTTGGAGAAGACTTGTGACAAAAATACAAAGGACTATTATGTGGTGGGCTTTAAACAAACACAAAGTTCCAACAAAGTATGTTTAACTTTTTAAGGATATGTATAACAATGCTATGACTAGTGTTCGAACAAGTGACGGAGACACATGACTTTCCAATTAGAATAGAACTAAATCAAGGATCAAATTTGAGCCCTTAACTTTTTGCCTTGGTGATGGAGGTCACGAGGAACATACAAGGGGATATCCCTGATGTATGCTTTTTGCGGACGATGTAGTGCTACTTGACAAAAGTCGGGTAAGAGTAAATGGGAAACTAGAGTTGTGGCGGGAGACTAAGTCCAAAGATTTTAGACTCAGTAGAACTAAGACCGGATATATGAGATGTGATTTCGGCACTCCACATGAGGAAGAAGATATTAATTTGTGACTTTGTGTTAGAATATAAGTTGATAGGAGGGGTGGGCAATTCACTTATATTATATTCTAACACTCCCCCTCACGTCGAGACTCTTTTGGGTCTCTGACGTGGAATATAGGAGCGAGCAACAATTATTTTATTTAATTGCGAACCAGGATTCGAACTCGAAACCTCTAGCTTTGATACCATATCCAGTTCCATGCACTGGTCAGTCCAACCCAAAAGCTTAAGCTGATAGGAGGGGATGGGCAATTCACTTATATTATATTCGAACAGTTTGGAAGGCCAAGTAATGCCCTAGAAGGACACCTTTAGATATTTAGGAGCGATGCTATAGAGAGACAGAGATATTGATGAAGATAATAGACATAGAATCAAAACAAGGTGAACGAAGTAGCATCAAGCATCTAGCATTCTATATGACAAGAGGGTACCACAGAAGCTAAAAGGCGAAATGTTGGCCTACAGAAAGACTACATATTCAGCAGATAAGTGTTATGAAAATACATACGTTGCACTAGATTTGTGGCCATACAAGAAAGGGTCAAGTCCAGTGTTGGAGCGAAGGCCGCCCACCCCCCTCGCTCGACGCATTCATAATGTGAACAAGACAAGTTACAACGGAGGGAGAGCGAAGTCTACTTCAACCAAGCGAAGACCTTGGGACGGAGGGATCAACTAGGACAGGCGAAGGCCTTGCCGGCTCCCGAAGGCCCGGCGCCCTAAGACGAAGGTTGCAGTCATTACCCGCGCATGTTATAAAAGCGGGCCCGTGCGGCTGACATCCTGGATCACCTGACCCCACGTGTAAGCCTCAGTCTGGACAGGATTGATGGTGTGCCAATCTGGGTTGTACTTAACTACACTGTAATGACCTGTAATAACCCTTGTGGGGGAATATTCTGGAGATAATGTAAGTAACCAGGGGCGTAACTGTTTACGAGGGTGAGACCGCCCCCTGGTTATCTATAAATACCCCCGCACTGTACCCTGATGGGACAGGCTGAAAACACTGTTGCTCTAATCCATCGTGTTGTTAAGCATCAAAGTATTCCCGTTTTCCCACTGCTTGGACCCACTCGGGCACGTGTCAGTGAGTTCCAACATCCAGAACGATGATATATATGATAGGCTAGGGGTAACACCAATTAAAGAAAAGATTGTCCAACATTGGGTGATATGGTTTAGATGGAGACCTCCAGAGGCACCAATGTGTAGTGGGTCCTAAAGAGCGTTAGCAGTGGGATGAGAGAGAGGAAGATCGAAGGTGACATGACAATAGGCAATAAAAAGAGACTTGAATTGATGGAATATACCCAAGCAACCCAAACATTTAGCCTTAATCGGAGTGCATGGAAAACAATATCCATGTGTCTAAACCTTGACTTGTGGGTTATGTTGGGTTTTAACTCTAGCCAACCCCAACTTGATTGGGATTTGGGACTAAAAGGATTGTAGGCAAATAAAAATGTCAAAAGGCATTCTGGAAGACAATTTGTTGACAAATCTGCTGATATTACATTTATAAGACCATTCCGAATACTTTTCAGCATTATGTGTATCAACATTGAAGTAGGGCCCCTTTTTGGTGTGGCTCCCCGCCAGCTCTGGCTCTGGCACCGAACAGCTCCAGCCTCCAGAGCCACACCAAATGGCCTCACAATAGAAGCGCTTCTGGCCTGGGTGACAAAGGAGCCGGAGCAATTTTCTACATACCAAGGTGAAACTGCTTTCTAGATTCCACTGCTCTGGCTCTGGCTTTTGCGGTGGCACAATGGAGCCAGTGCACAGGCTCTTAATAGTCACATGAAGTATGCCAGAGACAACATAATAGATTTAACTAAAGAGTTTTAGGTGGCCTTTGGTGACTTAACTGCATTGGCACTGAAAAAAAGTGATGGTGTAATGTGTAATCCCAGCAGACATGCTGAAATCTGAACAGAGGATCTAGTGGAGTCAGAAATATGTATGCAGCAATCAACTTTTTTCTTGCTGATAAAAGAAAAGGGAATTATACAATGTTTCTTGTTGATTCCATCTTTAGATAAAGAGATATTAGAATGTAATACAGATGCAAGTTCATAGTTCTATGATGACTTTACCATGGTTAACACTTAACAGAAAACAGAGACAGATCACATGCTCATGAATTTAAGCCAGAATGGAAAGTTTCTAATGCCTACCTCATCCAACAAGCCTTCATACGTCAACTGAGAGCACATTGGTGTTACCATGTCCACCTGAATAGAAACAAAATTAGAGCAGATAAGAAAAAGTATAATACATCAAAACAGTACCACACCTGATACCACTGTAAAATGTATCACTTAATGACTTAAAGAGAAACACATGGTAAAAACAGAAGACAAGAAGCACTAAATGATTGATTTCTGAAATGAAAATCACAGTACAAATAGAATAGAATATAGAATATGTACCTCTCTGTCTAACAGAATAACAGTGTTTATCTCTGGAATCCCCATCTAAGACACCACAAAGAAAAAAATGGAACAAATCAGGCTCAAATAAATTTAGAAATTTGAGTCACAGAAGCAAAACATCAGTTGGTCTTACATCATCCATGTTGACTGGATCCTCTAGTTGCATACTATTCAACAACTCTGCAGCTTTGGTTGACGCCACACCCTTGGCCCTAACATTCGGGATAACTCCAAAGGCAAACTGGCAAACGATGCAGTAATAAGCACAGATGCATAGTTTCAAAAATTTTATAAGTCAGTACAACAAAGTACAATAGGATGTTATGTCTTCTACTAAATGATTAGTCAAAACTTGAGAATTTCAATGTTTCTAAAATTGGTAAATACTCTGTATACATGTCCATTTAACACCTCAGGCACAAATGCATGCATTAGAGCCTGTTTGGTTGATGGCCTGGGCCAGCCAACACCATCCAGCGAGCCCCAGGTCACCAAAAATCCAAACAGGCCACTGGTACAAGGAAGACATAAATACCTCTAATTTATGGATCGCTTTAGCAACATGCCAGATAGAACTTGTATCTCCTTCAATAAGGCATTCCTATAAAATCACTAGGGCTGAAATGAGATTCAGAATATCAGAAAGACATGCTAGATATATGCAATAGTACCTGCAAAGAATGGTCAAGTTCAAGAGACAAGACATCGTCATCCAATGGAACTAGATATAAGGGATATTCTCCGAATGTCAGTTTCTGATGAACTTTCTCTTCCTCCAGGATCTGCAGATGCCAAGTAAAACAGTTCTTAGAAGCCATCTTCCAATCACAGAGATGCTTTATTTTCACTCATCTTCATGTCAGCAGAAAATGAAAGATACAGATCGCCTTCAAGGTATCTCTTTTGTTCTTAAAACCTTAACATGCATATATGCAAAATAATAATGTAAACCATTTCAAAGAAAATAATATTTCAGGCCTGCTATGCAGCATGTATGAGAATTATATATATACAAACACGACACAGTTCAATGTTTAACATGATAAATACAATACACAAGGTGTTGTCATTGAACTCATGTCTAAACATAGCCTAAGGGTAAGGCATAAAGTGATGAGGTAGTTCCAGCTTCCAAGCGCTAATTTCTGGACCTAATAGAAACCAAATTTCAACTAGGCTCAGTGATGTCTACTCATTCAAGCAAAACAATAATTCGTTGAACACATGAACATACAATAATCAGACAGTTCGAGGATACACGTTCATTGTAACTGGAAAACGGGTGTTACTTCGAGTTTCATTGTTATTACTAAATTTAAATTTATAAAAAATCAATAGATCTGAGCATCGCAAAGTATTCTACATCACCCATACACGAAAACACGATATAAAACCCACTAGTGGATTAGTTCAAACATGAAAAGAATAACAGATACCTTCTCACAAGCAACAGTGCGGCGAGGTACAAAGTAAAGGAAGTGTTCCCTCTGGAGCCCTTTAGGTTCATCGTTCTTGATTTGACTTGCGATGAACTTCATGAACCTCAGCTGAGAGCGCACAAGATATACAATTTTGGGGCATTCCGTCTGCAGGGGTTCGGGAGAGAGAATCCGCACTTCCGCGCCATACTCCTGATAAGCAGAATAAAGGGTGCAATGAGCTAAGAAACTGGAAATTAAACAGATGAACCGGGGTATACGCTGTGGCATGGCCCATAACATGACATATATATGATATAAAATGTACTAGCAAAGAATATTACTGCAACACAGAGTTATTAAAGATGATAACCATTCAAGATTAGCATACACACAGTGTAATCACACCTTTAGCAGCGATGTCTGCACGACCAATGAGAGAGTCCCAGCGAGCTTGGGATCTATAACCAAGCACTTCTTTCCCCTTATCTGGTGCGCATCACAAAGAAAACCAAACTCTTCAGTTCAGTATCAACAAGACCACCGGAGATCATGGTCATAACGAGCAGTGTGAGACAAGAAACCCACATTTTTTAGGATGCCGAACAAGTCCTTCTGCGACTGCTCCCTGCAAACGAACCGAATAAGACTGTCAGAATCCAGATGCGTAACACATAGGAGAAGGCGTGCGAATGAGACGATTCACCTGAGGGCCGCAAGGTTGAGCGGCGCGTTGTCAAGATTGGGGATCTGCGCCATCTGCCCAACGTTGAGTTGGGAAGGATTGGAATCTATCAAGTCCGGGTAGAGATGTGCTCCACCCCAGCCTAGACAGAGAGGTGGACAACGGGGGCAGAAAAGAACGATTACTCAAACAGTACAGGAATTTTCAGTATACCTATCCCATATAGTTAACACATCATTAAGATCACAGAGTTAAGTTTTGAGCACGCACGAATCAATTGGCGATAAAGTATGAGGCAGAAATCGTGCGATGCCTCAGGCTGATCGAGCGGGTTTGCGGCGGAGGCACGTTGCCGGACAGAACAGCGGGTGTCTGAGGAGCAGTGATACAGTCCACCGGCCGAAGGAGGCAGCTTGGACGGCGGCGGCGCTCTGCGGCACCCGACGTCTCCTTCTGCCGCCCAGCGGGGTCACCGGCGTGGGACGCTGCGAGTTGGATAGACGAAAGGTCGCCGGCGGTGGCCGGTATCGCCGAGACAAGACGAGATGGGCTGGGCTGTCCGTCTTTTTTTTTAATTTAGTCCTTTTTAGGTTTTATTTTCATAAATATGTCCCTTCTGGTTTCATTTCAAAAACTAACCCTCAACTCGCCGTCATCGACATTAGCGCCGAGGTCTAACATTTAGGTGCCAATCTGTTTGTCACCGCGCGTTAATGACGTGACGACCTACGTGGTAGACAGCTCGGCGTCATGGATCTTGGCGCCGAGGACCCGAGGTATTAAATACAGGACGACCTCTTCTTCCTCCACTTCATTTGTCTCACCCCGGTGCTCCCTCCCGCACGCACGCCGCCGCTCCCTACCGCGCACGCCCGCACGCCGCCTCTCTCGCCCGCACACCGCCCGACCGCCCCAGCTGCTCGGCCGGCCCGCCCGCCGGCCCTGCTCGCCGCCCGCCCCGGCCGCTCCCGCTCGCCGGCCCCGCTCACCACCGGCCCCGGCTGCCCCGCTCGCCCGGCCCGCCGCCCCAGCCGCGCTACCGCCCCCGCCGCCAGCCTATCCCGCCTCGGCAGCTCGCCGCCCGCCAACCGTCCCCGCCGCCGGCCACTCCGGCCCGCACGCCGCAGCACCCCCGGCGCGCCGCCCGGCCAGCTGCTCGGCCGCCCTCCTGCCCCGACCACTCCCGCCCGCCGATCTCGTCGCCCGGTCGTCCCCGGCAACGCTCTCCATCACCCGGTAACCCGTTCTCCATCCTTTATTTATTTATAATTATGATTGATAAATTGTTAGTAGTTAATAGTTCATTATTATTGGTAAATTGTTACTCCACCGCGGTGGTATTTTGTAGTTAGATATTAGTTATTATTATTTTGTATTAGTTTACAATTATTTATTAGGTACTAGATAGTTTATAGTTAGTCATAGTAGACTGGGTTATCCACTAACCACCACAATTGGTTATTCAACGTTGTCGTATTTCAAATAGATGGACAATTTTTTGGGCACATACCATGGAGGCATCGCTGAACAAGATCGTTATGGAAATGCTGAGTTCGTTGACATGCAACGTGTGGCTGTGATATTCGATGATAGACCTTCCTTTAGTGAGGTTGTTGCTACGGCTAAGGAGAAGATTAGTTGGCATGATGTTGACGACATTGACGTTGATGGGGTGCTAAACGTAGGTCCTCCACCCAACGTGCAAAGACTTATCGTCCCAATTAAGTGTCAGCGAGAGTGGGATAATTGTGTTAAATCAGCTATGAAGACACAAAAGCAAGTCATGGAGGTAGCGGTACGCCGTTTGTTAGTTGCCTCTCGCCATGGAGATGAAAACTATGATCGTGGTGCCGAGGTCGTGCCAACCGTGTATGTTGCTCAATCTGCCCCCAATATGATCCCATTAAGTGATCCTACAAATGATTGTGGCACTCATGACCTCTACCTAGATTCTACTGAGGGTATCCCTTTGGCAGGCACACCCTGCAGTAAGTCTCTTTGCAGCTGATAATCATTTTCAAGAATTCCTACTTTGTTCTTTTCATTGCCTCCATTTTGTTCTTTCCTCGGTCCTCGTTGTAGGAGACAATCCTGATGTTCTTGTTGATCGTACGATCAGAATACATATCCATTGTGGAGATGGAATTATTGCAACCAATAGTCATGAGTTCAGGAATGAAGAGGAGCCTTATGCCTTTGCTATGGCCGCTGATTCAGATGATGACCGTCCGATTGGTGAGTTTACAGAGAGTGATATTGAGATGTTGAAGCGTATTATTCCATAGCACCGGGATCCAAGTGTTCATGAGTTCAGTTATTTGAGTTTGTCTCATGAAGCCTTTGCAGAAGGGAGGGATGATGAGTTGCTAGATACTCCTGAGGTGGGTCCTACCATGATGATCGAAAAGGGTCGGATTTTCAAGGACCTAAATGCCTTGAAGAGGTGGTTGCAGCATTATGTCGTCTTACGTAAGAGGCCGTATAGGGTTCTTCATTCATACGAGAAGCGTCGTTACACTGTTGTATGCGACAAGGAACAGTGTCCATGGAGGGTCTGTGCAAGGGTATAGAAGATCAATAGGAAGTGGAAGATAACAAAAGTTGTGGGCCCGCACAACTGTGCTGAACATGAGCTAACGACGAAGCATTGACTTCTACCCTCATTGGGAAGCGACTTATGGGAATATTGCAGTCAGAACCAAATATGAAGGTGAGGACAATCATGAGAATTGTAGAGAATGTGTACGATGGATACAAGATTACATATGGCAAAGCGTGGAGGGCTAAGTAGTGTGCTTGGAAGATGATATATGGGGACTGGGAGTCTGGGTACGAGCAGTTGCCTGTTCTTCTCAATGCAATGAAGGCGGCAAATCCAGGCATGCATTATGAGTACATCCCTAAACCAAATACATTGATTAATGGGAGACAAATATTCTTTCGCGCTTTCTAGTGCTTTCCTCAGTGTGTCGAGTCCTTCAGGCATTATCGTCTTGTATTTTCCATCGATGGCATGTTTCTTCTTGGCAAATACCAGGGCACCCTACTTATTGCCATATCGATTGATGCAAACAACAAGCTGGTTCCCTTGGCATTTGCACTTGTTGAGAAGGAGAACAAAGACAGTTGGGGATGGTTTTTGTGACTGGTCCGGGTACATGTGGTTGGCCCTAGACGGGAGGTTGGTGTAATATCAGATCGGCACCAGGGAATACTCCATGTGGTCCGTGAGCAGATCGATGGGTACCCTCCTGTCGGCGTTTCGACCCCGGGGGGTCCCTGGACCGATGAGTAAATTGTCGCTGTGTGTCCTAGCCCAGATGGGTCGGCGCGAGACGGAGACACAAGGGGGGAAAACAGTAAGGGGAAACCCGCGGCCTCGTGTTGTCCTGCGCCTAGGGCGGATGCGCTTGCAGTAGGGGGTTACAAGCGTTCGCGAGGGAGAGAGAGAGACAGGGGGCGTTAGGCTGCTCGTTCTCCCGCGCGGCCACCTTTTTCGTATGAGAGCCCTAGACCTTCCTTTTATAGACGTAAGGAGAGGGTCCAGGTGTACAACGGGGGTGTAGCAGTGTGCTAACGTGTCTAGCAGAGAGGAGCTAGAGCCCTATGTACGTGCCGACGTGGCTGTCGGAGAGGTGTTGGAGCCCTGTTCATGTGGCGTCGTGGCCGTCGGAGGAGCGCTTGAGCCCTGTAGAAGCACAGCTGTCGGGGCTGTCGGATCCTTGCTAACGTCTTCTTGCTTCCGTAAGGGGCTGAGAACCACCGTTGTCATGGAGCACGCGGGGTGCCATCATTACTTGTTTTACTGGGGCGAGCCAGATGGGACGCTGGTCTTGTTCCCCGTAGCCTGAGCTAGCTAGGGGTAGGGTAATAATGGCCTCCCCTTGTGGCGTGGTCGGCCCGAGCAAGGTGGTGACTCCTCCGAGGTCGAGGCTGAGTCCGAGCCTGGGGGTCGGGCGAGGCGGAGGCCTTCTTCCAGAGTCGAGGCCGAGTCCGAGCCCTGGGGTCGGGCGAGGCGGAGACCGTCTTCCGGAGTTGAGGCCGAGTCCGAGCCCAGGGGTCGGGCGAGGCGGAGATCGTCATCTGAGGCGAGGTCGAGTCCGAGCCCTGGGGTCGGGCAAGGCGGAGATTCCTATGGCGCCCGAGGCTGGACTTGGTTGCTATCAGCCTTACCCTGGCGGGTGGCACAGAAGTCGGTGCAGCGCAGACGGCGCTGTTTTCCTATCAAGTCAGTCAGTGGAGGGGCGAAGTGACTGCGGTCACTTCGGCCTTGTCGACTGGAAAGCGTGCGTCAGGATAAGATGTCAGGCGATCCTGGCATTGAATGCTCCTGCAATCCGGTTGGCTGGCGAGGCGATATGGCCAAGGTTGCTTCTCCGTGAAGCCTACCCGAGCTGGGCCTTGGGCGAGTCGAAGGTACGCCCGTTGCTTGAGGAGACCCTCGGGTGAGGCGTGAATCTGCCTTGGTCTTCCGTTCCTGCCCGAGGCTGGGCTCGGGCGAGGCGAGATCGTGTCCCTTGAGTGGACGGAGCCTTAACCGGAATTGCGCCCATCAGGCCTTTGCAGCTTTGTGTTGATGGGGGTTACCAGCTGAGATTAGGAGCCTTGGGGGTACTCCTAATTACGGTCCCCGACAGTAGCCCCCGAGCCTCAAAGGGAGTGTGGGTACTCGCTTGGAGGCTTTGTCGCACTTTTTTGCAAGGGGACCGGCCTTTCTCGGTTGCATTTTGTTCCGGTGGGTGCGCGCGAGCACACCCGCCGGGTGTAGCCCCCGAGGCCTCGGAGGAGTGGTTTGACTCCTTCGAGGTCTTAATGCCTTTTGTGATGGCTCGGCCGGTCTGGTTGTTCCCTCATGCGAACTGGTCGTTGCCCGGGTGCATAGTCAGGTTCCGAGTTCTCGGGCTGTGTCACACCCGGATTTTAGGGGTCCAAAACCCGGGCGCGAACATAATCACCAGGTGTGCTGGGACCAAGTCTCACACATATGATGAATCATGGCACAGGATCGAATGTCACATCTTTATATATAACAGGAGTTCTATACAAAATAAATAATTACGTTATAAGGAGACAACGGTCCAGCAACCCAAAGTTGACTGGGAGACGACGGCCTAGACCACTCACGAACTCATCGCAGCATCCTCCAAGCGCCTCATCCTGTGGTACCTGTTCTTGACCTGTGGGGGGGGGTGTGAGACAGCAAGAGTGAGCTCACATACGTTCATCGCTCAACAAGTTGTGGGGAATAATGTGCATGAACTCGCCAAAGGTGGGAGCTCACATGAAGTGTAATGCTTACCAAAGAGGATGGTTAGAGCTGAGCATTGCTTTTAAAGTTGGTCAAAATTTTATTAGCAATTACTAAGTATAAGTAAATACCAACCCAATTAAATAGTAGAACAAAAGTAACAACCTTCACCTGCGATGCAATGCATATGACAAATTGAGTTTAAGTTCCATAATTTAATCATGTGAGTGTCCGAGCTGCTCATGACCGTGAGCACGGCTAGTATACCAGTTTTACACTCTGCAGAGGTTGCGCATCTTTACCCACAAGTCATGTTACCCATCTGCCAAGGGATCGCGACTTCCCATACACCTCTACCGAGGAGGCGAGGCAGGGTAACACTACGAGGCCTTTACAAAGTTCCACTAGCTTCAGAAAACCCGCTACAGTTTATAGGAAGTTCCAATGCAGGAATCCCTTGCAGGACCGCCATCGCAGCAAAATCCTCCCGAGGGCCTTCCTAGCAGGAATCCCTTGCAGGACTGCCAACGCAGCAAAATCCTCCCGAGGGCCTCCCTACACTGACCACTCCCCTACTGCCCTTGCCCCTTTCGGGTAAGGTAGTCTTCCACTAGTTTTCCTAATTAATCAGCCAAGGGGTCCCATTCCTCCCTTGTGGTAGCACTGTTTTCCCGGGTGGTTCTCCATGTTCCAATTAACATAATGATCTTATCATGAACAGTAATAATAAACATATAATAAAAGTGTGATCATGAATAATGTACCTTCATACCCAAAACCACATAAAGCACTAGCAAGTACTACCCAAAAAGTTCAGTGGTAAACAAGGTATAAAGATAGACAAACTAGGGTAACCTATTGGGTCCCATCAAAATTAACCTATGCAGATCATTATGATTAATTAGAACATGAGTGGGTAAAAAGAAGTGATCAAGGGCACAACTTGCCTGGGACTTGAGATTCCAGGTACCAGGATGATCTTCAGGTGACTCGTGACCTCACGCTAGTCGTAGCATTACAAACAAACAGTGTATAGGTAAAGTTAACATTACACCAAACATATATGCAAAGTACATATTAATAATCTACATATTGAAATAAGATCACAGGAACAGGAATTATTAATTTTGGAGTTATAGATTTTAAGTTATGAATTTCTGAAGTTATCAAGTACTTGGAATAGCATAACTCATGTGAATAATTTTAGTTCAAGTTTCATGACTAGACAGATTTACTAAGTGATAAACAATATTAAAACAGAATTAATGCCACTTGAATTAATTAATTTGGAGTTAAAATGAATTTAATATCAATTATACAAGTTTCTAGTATTGTTTTTGTATTAAAAATCATTTCCCATATTTAATTATCTGTTTCTTTAGCTCTCTGGACGGCGCGCTAAAATCAGAGGAACACAGGGGCCTAAATCATATATTTCCTAACACTCAGGATATAACCTATGAGGACTGCGGGTTGATTTATGTTTTTGTCAGGGGCTCATTTATAAATCTACAGAGCCGAAGGGGTATCTTGTATCCTGAACCGTCCGATTAGAATTCAACGTCGAGGATCGCTTAATATTTTTAAATGAACCGGTACGCTATATGAATCGTTGGATTAGGGATCCACGGTTCAGATGTTTAAAACACCAGATCAACCCGGGGTCGCACAACCCACGATCAACGGTTGTGACGAGTCCTGGCCGAACCGGTATCTACATCTAATCTGAACCGTTGTATTCGGATCACGCGGCCACGGTATCATCTTCTCCCACCAGTCCAAACCCGCAGTCAGGAACGGTGCACCACGGCGGCGCCATCACCGGCAACACGGTCGGTCGACCCTCGCTGCTCCCAACTAACACATGATATGGCGGAAAACAGCGAGGAAGGTAAGGAGGATCTGATGGTGGTCAACTTACGGGGGATCGAGCAGCGTTAAACTCAGTCCACGGCACTAGGTAGACCCGCGGTGGAGCAGGTGCTCCGTTGAGAAATTCTGGTGCCCCGGCAGCACCACGGCGCCCAATCCAGGCACACACGCACGCGGTGTACCCAGGAGATTATCCCTGGCCGAACCAGGAGGGCTCGACGATGGGAATTGCGTAGTTCAACGGCGGCGGTGGCGGTCTTCTTTCGCTTGAGCTCACGGGGGCCGAGCTCGGGTCCCACCCGCCCACTCTATCTCACAGCGATGTGTCTCCCTTCTCTCTCTCCTTGGTGCCCGGCTTGCGACGGCTATGGATCAGGGCCACGGGCGCCACATTTTATAGTCCAGGTGGGGAGTCCGCGTGGACAGAGCATCCCGACGGCGACGGGGTTGGTGCGATTCTTGAGCGCGCGCGATTCTGTTACGTGGATTGGGAGATCAATCTGTGGTTTGTTACGATTCGTCACGGAGAGGAAATTCGGGTTTTATGGCCGCTATTGTCGGAAGCCCGAGCAGGAGCGAAAACGGCCACCGGGATTTCCGCCGCCTTCTATTGCGACGCTCAGCCAGAGCCGCACCGCGCGCGGAAGAGGGAGATGACAAGGCGGGCCCATTGGCAGCGACCCCAGGCGCGCCAAGAAAGGAGCGCAGAGCTGACGTGCGGGGTCGGGCGCGATCCATGTGGGTGTGCGACTGGTGACGTGGGCCCACATGCCGGCGCGCGCCTGCGGATGCACGATGGGCCGCGCAGTGGAAAAGGAAAGGTGGGCCGAAAACGAAGTTGGGGCCCAGTTAGGGTAGTTCTGTTTTATTCTTTTCTTTTCTATCTCTTTTTCTCCATTTTTCAAATCCAATTTGAATTCAAGTTTAAATTCAAACTTTGTGAATAACTTGTCCTCAATTTATATTGTGAAATAAAAAGTATAAATTTTGGTAATATATAAATTTCCTTTATATTATATATATATCTTCTCTTTTTCTCTTCTACATAATATTTCCAAAACCCTAAAGTGCAACTTTGGGTTAACTTCAAATTCTCAATTCCATTATTATATTTTATTATTATTTTAAATGCACATACAATTAAAACTCCAACATGAGTGCCAAATATGGTTCTATTTATTATTTTATTCACTTAAGCAAATGCTTTTAAATAGGGAGATGAGTCTTCAAATGTTATGAGAGTTCTAAAGAGAGAGAAAAAGAAAAATTCTAATGCGAGATCTTTGAGAAATTGTGCTATATTCTCAAAATGAGATTTAGGGTGTTACAGGCTGGTATGTTGACGCTGTCAACGGTTTGGCCGGAGCCGGGTTCACGAGAGCAGCCCCCGAGCCTCTGCACAGGGCGAGAGGACGGTCAAGGGTAGACTCAGCTTTTTTCATACGCCCCTGCGTCGCCTTTCTGCAAAGAGGAGGGGGGGGGGGGAAAGCGCCATGTTGCCCTCGGTGGGCGCCGAACATGGTGTCTCCAGTGAGTTGCTAACGGGTGATCCGAGTGGACGCCCGTGCCCCGTTCGATAAGGGTCGGCTAGTGGCCCAGAGGCGCGCTCCAAAAGTACCTGTAGGTGATTTGCCAGACCCGGTCCCGTTCAATAGGGTCCGAGGGCTCGATGCCTCCCTCTGATGGGATTCCGTTACAGAATCGTTCCTGCTGGTCTCGGAAATGTCCTAGGGTACCTCGGGAGCGTAGCCCGAGCCTTGGTTATGTATCGAACGTACCCAGAGTCATCCCTCACTCTGCGTGTTATGGGGCGACTATCGAACCCGTCGGGGGGCCAGCCTACGAACCCCTGATCAGTAGTGGGCACGGAGCTCGAGTGGCCTAAGGCGGCTGTCGAACCCTTTCGAGGGGCCAGCCTTCGAACCTCTGACCAGTAGTGGGCGCGGAGCCCGAGTGCTCTGAGGCGGCTATCGAACCCTTCCGAGGGGACAGCCTTCGAACCCCTGACCAGTAGTGGGCGCGGAGCCCGAGTGCTCTGAGGCGGCTGTCGAACCCTTCCGAGGGGCCAGCCTTCGAACCTCTGATCAGTAGGGGGGCTCGGGGCCCGCTTCCTTCGCGGAGAAGGATCCCTTTCGGAGTATCCCCTTTCCCGGTCCCTGTAGCAAGAGAGAGAAAGGGGAAGAGTAAAAGGATACGAAATTGAATGACGTGGCGCACCTTTTTTGATGTGATCATTATGGCGGAGGTGAAGCGTCGCCCGCTTTGCCTGCCAAAGGTGTCGCCTGTCCTGCCGCAGAGTTAATGCGACGGGACGAGTTGTTCGCGGGGCAGCCGTTGCGTATGCGTGAGCCGTTCGAGGAACGGAACACGGGCGCGTCGTCTTCACGTCGTGGGAGAGAGCTCTCTCGCTGTTCCAGGAGGGGACGTGAGCCTGCAGACGATTTGACTGCTGCTTCCGCCCGCCTGCCACCGCCATTACTGTCGGCCCACTTTTGGCCATGTTGACCGTCGCGCCTTCTCCCGCGGCTGACTGACCCGTGATCGGCGTGCCTGGTTGGCACTGCTGGGCTGTGCGCAGGGTTGCCTCGAGTCGCGGCACCGGTTCCGTAGTCGAGAAGGCGCGGCGCTAGCGCAACTGCGCAAGTGGTGCCGTAGTTTTTTGCACATAGTAACCGGCGCGCCGGTTCCATGACGTGTGGGCCTGGGCCTCCATGCTGGATGCGTCGAAGTCGAAAGGGTGCACCCCCTTGGTGCAGTTGCATGCCGCCTGCATGGCGGTCCACCCTTTCACCCGCTGGTTTGGGCGAAGACGGAGGAATGCTTGTAACCGCTGGGCGGTTACACGCTACGCGCGCGCGGCGGTTTGGCTTCTTCTGTCCTGGGGCAGCTCGCATGACGCGTGGGGCCCAGCCCCCGTGTCGTAGGGGGAGGACCTTGAAGCGTGTTGGTGAAGACTTAGTCCGCGACGGCTTGAGGACGCGAGCGGGGAGAGTCGCCTTTAAAAAGGGATTGACCTCCTAGGCGGTAGTGTCACACCCGGTTTTGAAGGTAAACCGAATGCGAACCATGTACGTGCCAGGATCAGAACTCACGTACATAGCGATTACATAAATGACTCATCATAGCACAATGCTTCGAATAACAATAAAGAGTAAGTAATAATATTAAAGACTAGAGTCATTTACATAATAAAAATCAAAGTGCACATAATAGAAACGTAGCCAACGTAAATAAACCCACCACAGGCAGCTGACTGGGGGAGGTCGCTAGCCTAATCCTCGAACTCGTCGAAGTCCTGGAACTCCTGGAGATCCGCCTCGACACCTTCTTCTTTACCTGAGCATAGATTGCACCAAAGGCAACCTAGTGTTTTGTGAAAGCAAGGGTGAGTACACATCAACGTACTCAGCAAGTGTCCCGTTTGGCTGAGGTGGACTAGCTTTATGTGGAGTTAAGGTTGAAGCAGTTGCTTTTAGTTGGTCAAGTATTTATTATTAGTGGGAGCCAAGTTTTAGCAATAACCAACCCGTGAATCATTTCCTCGCCGAGGAACATCATTATCATCATCGAACCAAAACCATAAATAGAACCATTGAATCTTAGGTCATCTGTATCTCTAATCAAAGAGGATCCAAGGCCGCTCATAACCGTGAGCACGACTGATATATCAGTTTCATAACACTCTGCAGAGGTTGCACACTTTACCCATGAGCTGTGATTCCCTTTCTGCCCGAGGATCGCAACTCCCCATTGATCACTTCCAAGGTGAACTGGCAGGGTCTCACTACGTGGCTTTTCCCTAGGGTCCTCACTATGCGAATGTTGGAAATGACCATTGCATAAAGTCCATCTGACGTCCCAAAACCTATACCTCTACCCTCAGGAAAATGTCATGGGACGATGCCCGTACCCAGATCCCTGAGCGAGAATATAGGAGCCATAACAGATGCCTCTGTTTCCCAATGACCAAAAACCAGCACCCAACATAAGACTTCCCTAACTACTTGGCCAAGGGTGTCCCATACCACCCTCATGGTTGCACTGTTTTCCTGGGGTGTCGCTTCCTGAACAGGTCCTTACGGAGAGGGACTCAGGAAACAGCCTGAGTCCCCTAAAGTATCACAGGACCATCATCGGGATAACATCTTCGTATCATAAGTAATCACATCATGTTCATTGATTAAAGTAAAGCAATAGCATGAAGCTAACCATAATAACCTAAAAGGTAATCAAGGACAAGGTAAATACAAAGCTAGTCAATCCTTAGGTTTCAATTGAGTAATGCGGAATAGTAATTTATAAAGTAAATAGGACATAATGGGTCAGAGGACACTTGCCTTCACCAAACAGATGCTCAGGGTCTTCAATCTCGTAGAACTCGAAGAGCTTGATCTCAAGACCAGTGGTTCACCAAATCTTGATCGTCGATTCCTCGAAGCTCGGGAACAGATCGCAATCTATTCGTGACGCGTAGAGAATACGAACAGACATAGACAAACAAACATATACATGCATAAGAACATTACACCATACAAAAGAAACCATTATAAAAACGTGTAGTATAAAATAGAGATCGCTTCTACAGTCACGCGAGGAAACAAGTGCTGAAATCGAAACTATGGTTGAAACGGTATGGTTTTCAGAAGGTTTACATAATAAACGCGTAACCTATGTTCTAGGTCGCTTTAATTAATATAAATCATTTGCGGAAGATACTCTAAAGAAATATCTAATGTGGCATTTATCAAGATTGTAATTTGATCGGAAACCACATTTCTAAATTGGTCGGATTATATTTATGAACATGACGCATAAGACTCGCTATGTTTAAACATATAATAAATTTATAAACGACATGATATACGGGTACCACTAAATTATATCGTTTTATACTAAACGAATATTGAATATAACGTCTAAGTCGGTATAATCGCTTAACAGGTTCGATCGAACTATTATTTTAACTAACCAGCGCTAAACAATAAATTAATTATTTAACATGAACGATGCGTCGAGGAGATTTTATAAAAGCGCCTGAATAGAGATTTATGCGAGCGGCGACGCGAGCAAATAGCGTGTGAATTAGCACGCGCGACGACACGTGAAACAACCTTGCGGCACACGCGAAGGAGCACACGGATAGCACGCACGACAACACGTGACTATGTGCGACTAACGCGTGACGACACGTGCGAACAGCACACAACAACACGTGAACCATACATATGGCATGAACGCACGAACGAACGACGAAGACGTACAAGCAGCACGCGAATGACACGCGAAGTAGCGTGCCACCACATGCGGAACGGGCCACGCGACAGACAGAGAAAAACTAATTAGATGACGTGCTTAAACTAAACAAGTATTAAATAAATAAAAAGTGTTCAAGTTAATATTAACCATGTTAATGTTTATTATCAAAGCGCAAGTTGAACACTACACTTTTAATCTAATTAGAATATTAATCTAACAATTATTAGTCGAGCAAACCTTAAGTTAACAATCTAAAATATACGACCTGACGAATTAATATTATTAACATGAGTGTTTATAAGCGAACACAATTTATTATAACGCGTAGACGCCGCGCGACATACGTGATCGACACATGAGATACGCGCGACACGCACGCGCGAAGGAATGTCGACGATGCGCAAACAACGCGTGAATAATATGCGACGACGCACGAACACACACGACCTAGCGCGCGGACAACGCGCGGTGATGCGCCCGATCCGCACACGCGACACACGAAAACAACGCGTGGTGACGCATGCAAAACAGCACGCACGACCCAGCACGCCCTCGCGTGCGGAACAACATGCACGACATACGAGAAATACTTAAATAGATGTCGTGCATATACTAAGCGAGTATTAATTCAAAGTGTTTGAGTTGGCATAATCAAATTAACACGTATTTGTAAGACACAAGTTAGAACTATAAATTAGTTTTAATTGGAGAGTCATTTTTTAACCACTAATGAATGAACAAATAATTAATTACTTGAGATCCACGACATACCAAAATAATGTTACTAATACAAAATTGATGTTGTTACGAAGTTAACGCAACTGGGACGAGTCGTGACGGGTTTATGACACAAATTATATTGAATAAATAGTGTCTCTCTAATTTGAACTACGTGGCGCGATTCCATTGGTTAAAAGTTGACCACACGATGGACCACATGGGTCACAGCCACAAAGGATCAAGGGGAGGTGGGATCAGGTGTGGCCTCAACCTCCACCCACATCTCACGCACGCAGGAATGGAGAACCGGCCATGGGTTTCTTCCTCCGATCTTCAGTAGGTGAGGGCTAGCGGGCGCCTGCAGGGGGAAGATCGCAGGGGCACGACAGAGGGTCTGCTGACCACCGGCGAGGGGAGGGAGCGACTGGACGCGCCTGCTAGCACAGGGGCGAGCGGCTGGACACGCCTACCACCACAGGGGCGAGCGGCTCGGGCTTGGGCGCGATAGCGCGTGGGCCACGCCTAGCTTCAGTGCGCGCTGGGGAGAAGGTCATGGCCGCGAGCACAAGGTGGTAGGGCAGGCTGGGGAACACAGCGAAGGGCACGGACCAGCCATAGGTTGGGGTGAGGCTCGCCCGCGCGAGGGAGCAGGGCACTTGGCGCCTGGTTGCGGCGAGCGGCACCAAGACCCAGGAGTCGGTCTAGGCGTGGCTGCGCTCCATGGCTTGGGAAGGGGAGAGAAGGGAAAGGCTACGTCGAGGCCGAGGCCACGCAGACAGAGCCGATCGGACGACATCGCATGGCGAGCGCGTGGGGCTTCCACTGGGCGTCCGATGGTGACCAGGACGCGCGTCGGGGAGACTTCGGGCATTGGGGTGCGTTGTGCGGTTGAGGTGGGGGCTTTGGATCAGAGAGTTTCGGCCATGGCTTGTGGCTGGGTATATGCAGCGCCGATCGCTTAAGGCGTGACGACGGTTTCTTCTTCGATTGGAACAACATAGGGAGCAGGCACGAGGAAGAAGAGGAGGGGCCATGTCGCCTGCTCGACCATCAGCCATGGACAGAAAAGTGCTCGTTGCCTGCCTGCGCAGCGAGGAGGAAGAAGGATGGAGGAAAAAAAGGGGAGGAGAGGACTCACCTGCGTTGACGGTGGTGCACTGCAGGGGAGGAGAACCGTCCGAAAGGGATGTCTGTGCTGTGAGATCTAGATCTAGGAGGAAGTGGCGGAGGTTATACGACGATAGGGGTACGTATATACCAAAAAGAGGACATGAGAGGTGGTTGCCAAATTCGCCGCAGATCGCGTTCTGGCCGAGCGAGAGAGACTGTTGCGCGACGAATTGCGTGAGACAGTATAAGACGGAGACGAAGCTAGCCAGGTGGTGGACAGGGTTAGCTAAAATTAGACGAAGACGGTCAGAGCTGGACTGCAACCCAAAATAACGAGGATAGCCGACGCGGGTATCATGCTGTTCGTGAGAAGACGCGGTTCAGTGATCTCGCGAAAAAGAGGGTACGAGATCTGGAACAGGTTCGACGAGAGGAAGAAATATATATATTATCGCGTTTCCAAGATTTTGTAGTTTTCGCAAATACTAAATTTTAGGTATTTAATTAATATTAAAGAGACTGAAATTCATAATTAATACTCGAGGAAATGTTTTTAAGGTTCCCGAAAAAATTTCGGAAACATGATCAAGATAATTCGATTTAGTTTGAATAACCTTTGCACTCGTTAACGCTATGCAACGAAATGAATGCAACAATGAAAGTTTCTCCAGAATTTTATTTTACTACGCCAAAAATTCAATATCCATTATTTAGAAACAACAAAGAGAAAAGAAAAGCAAGTGAAGAAGAGGGTAACACCTGAATTTGGTGGATATTAGAAAAGAAATTTTATACCCCCAAATTCAGGGTGTTACAGGTAGCCATGCCTTCACACTTTCCTCATGCGTCGCATCCTTCCGCCTTCCGAGCCCCCGGATGGGGAGCACCCGTGTTGTCTTCGTCTTGTTGTGGAAGGAGCGCAACCTTGTGGAGGTTGGTACCTTTCAGCCATCGCTCGGCTTCAAGGATTTTCGTCAGGCAGCCTGGCTGCATCCCCTCGCCGATGGTCACCCAAGATGGTGACCACCAGTTCGATGGTGGGGAGAAGCAAGCCAGGCTGCGGCCTCTGCCCTGCCCTCAGCTTCAAGGATCTTCGTCATCCTTGCTGGGGCGGAGGGCGAGCTGAGCCGGAGCTCTACCTCGGCGTGGGCTGGCGTCCCGCTTCTTCCTCCAGCTTCTGGGGGTGGAAACCATCCTCCAGCTCTATGGAGGAGGCATCCTCCAGCCATGCCGGGGGAGGCGAACTGCTGCTGCCCAGCCAGGGTGCAGCATTCCGTCCTCTGTCCGGGCGACGGTGGCCATCCGCACGGGGGGTCTCACAACACGTCGTACGCCGCGAGGGCGGTACCCGTTTTCTAGGACGGTCCCATTCTTGTTCTTGTGGCAAGGACGAGAGTGAGGACCTGCCGGTGCGCTTTGGGGGCGGCCGGCGCCCACTGGTGCGGCATTGGCGGACAGGTGGACGCCACCGTCGGTGCTGAGGTGGTGGCAGCTAGAGAAGTCTTCGTCGCCGGCGAGATCGTCGGCGCCATCTGCGCTCCGGGCCTCCGGCTCTTTGGCCTTGATAGCTTGTCCTCACCCCTCGAGTGGAGACGTGGGCGAGGACCTTATCGCAGCAGCGTCTGCCCTGAGGTCATAGCTGCTGCTGTTTGGCCGCCCGGAGCGGAGGTCGTTGTCGCTGTTGTCGGAGCGGGCGGCGGTGAGCCGCTTGGAGTTCATCGTCCCGCGGGCCTCCTGGTATGGAGGTTGTTCATACCCGCAGGAACGAAACCGGAGTCCCGTTTGTAATGGCACCTTGAGTGTTGGTGTATGTTCATTGCGGCTGTCGGGGCCTGAACATTTGTGTATTTGGGCGTAAAGCCGTGTTTCTTCTCCATTTTGCGCACCAGAACTCGCCTGTCGGCTAGTTGGACCGCTTAACCAGGCGTGAGTTGCCCTGTGCAGAAGGTGACGAGTGAGGTATCCGTATCCCGGAGGCGTAGGAGTCCCTTGGCTCGGTCGGCCTTGCCGCTCGAGGCTCCTCTTGCTTAGTGAAGGAAACCTCGGCTGCTCTATGATGAGCCGAAGCCGGAGGCAGCGGCGTCAGCATGGACAGAGGCGAAGTTGGCTGGAGAAGAAACTTCGTTAGCCCAGGAGTAGGGGACTTCCCAGGCCGACGAGGCGTCGCAGTGGCGGCTGGGACCTGGCTAGGTCATCCGCTGGCGGGACCAACCCTGGAGTCGGGCTGCCGAGGCCATGAGCCGGGCTGGTGTCCTCGGGGGACAGCTGGCTGAGGCTACGGAGCGGCCGGTCGGGCCGTCTGCTTGGGCCAGGTTCCTGGAGGAGACCCTGGCGGCGTGGCCCAGGCGCGGTGCTGACATCTTCCTTCGAGGTGGAGATCCTCCGACCATGTTGCTGTCCGAGGCCGGGTCGGATTTCGCCGAAGGTGGAGTCGATGCCGAGGGTGCTGCTGCTCCCCCTGCTGACGTCTGAACCTGCAGGGACAGTTTGTCTGTAGCGTGCGTATGTTTTTTGCGGCCGCCGAGGCCAAAACATACCGTCGTCGTGTTGTAAAGCTACGTTTCTTTTCCCCTTGTTTCGAGTATCAGGACTTGTTCGTCGGTAACAGAATCGTTCATCCGAGCGTGAGTTACTTATCGTAGAAGGTGATGAGTGAGGTATCCGTATCCTGGAGGCGTAGGAGTCCCTCGGCTCGGTCGGCCTTGCCTGCTTACGTGTACTCTTACTCGTCCGTAAGATTCTGTTATCGATATAGTCGAGATGGCACGAAAAATCGTTTCGGCAGAAAAAGTTTTCGAGCGTTAAGACTTGTTCGGTTAGCGGAATCCCTTATCCGAGCGTGAGTTACTTATCGCAGAAGGTGATGAGTGAGGTATCCGTATCCCAGAGGCGTAGGAGTCCCTCGGCTTGGTCGGCCTTGCCTGCTTACGTGTACTCCATCGTTTTCAGGACTCCACTATCGAAGTAGTCGAAAAGCACGAAAGATGTTCTGGCAGAAAGACTTTTTCCGAGGAAAATTTTGACGCAGAGGGGGTTCCCCCCTTCTAGCCCCCGATGGAGGGTCGGGCTTTGCCGAGGCAAGGCTGACCCTTCCTTGAAGGTTAGACTTTGCTTGTGTATGTAAACAAGGTACATGAATGACTTGAAAACATCTTAAGGGTAGAAGCGACGTAGCTGTCGAATGTTCCAAGCGTTGCTGTAGACCTCGCCTTGACTGTTGGTCAGCTTGTATGTTCCGGGCTTCAGAATCTTGGCGATGATGAACGGCCCTTCCCAGGGAGGTGTGACCACTGACCTTGTGGCGCCCTCGGGCGTCTTGTCGTAGCCGAAGCACCAAGTCGCCCACCTGGAGGTCTCGGGACCGAACCCCTCGGGCGTGGTAGCGTCGCAGGGACTGCTGATACCGCGCCGAGTGTAGTAAGGCCATGTCCCGAGCCTCCTCCAGCTGGTCAAGTGAGTCTTCTCGGTTTGTCTGGTTGCTTTGGGCGTCATATGCCCTCGTCCTCGGGGACCCGTATTCTAAGTCTGTGGGCAAGATAGCCTCGGCCCCATAGACTAGAAAAAACAGCGTGAAGCCCGTGGCTCGGCTTGGTGTCGTCCTCAGACTCCAGACCACCGAGGGGAGTTCCTTCATCCACCACCTGCCGAACTTGTTGAGGTCATTGTAGATCCTCGGCTTGAGCCCCTATAGAATCATGTCGTTGGCACGCTCTACCTGCCCATTCGTCATGGGGTGAGCTACGGCGGCCCAGTCCACCCGGATGTGGTGGTCCTCGCAAAAGTCCAGGAACTTTCTGCCAGTGAACTGGGTGCCGTTGTCGGTGATGATGGAGTTTGGGACCCCGAAGCGATGGATGATGTTGGTGAAGAACGCCACCGCCTGTTTGGACCTGATGCTGTTTAGGGGTCGGACCTCAATCCACTTGGAGAATTTGTCGATGGCGACCAGCAGATGCGTGAAGCCCCCGGGTGCCTTCTGCAAGTGACCGACGAGGTCCAGACCCCACACAGCAAATGGCCAGGTGATGGGTATTGTTTGCAGAGCCTGAGCGGGCAGGTGGGTCTGCTTTGCGTAGAATTGACACCCTTGGCAGGTACGTACAATCCTAGTGGCGTCGACCACCGCGGTCGGCCAGTAGAAACCCTGTCGAAGGCGTTTCCCACGAGGGCCCGAGGTGCTGAGTGGTGACCGCAAGCCCCCGAGTGTATTTCTTGCAATAACTCCTGACCTTCGACGATGGATATGCATCGTTGGAGGATGCCTGAGGGGCTGCGGTGGTAGAGCTCCTTTTCGTCACCCAGCAAGACGAACGACTTGGCGCGCCGCACCAGTCGCCGAGCATCAGCTCTGTCGAGGGGTAGCTCTCCTCGGTGGAGATATTGCAGGTATGGGGTCTGCCAGTTTCGATTAGGCGTGGCCCCATTCCGCTCTTCCTCGACGCGTAGTGCCTCACCCTCGGGGGCCGAGGGTGCCTCGGGCGGGGCCGAGGCTGCCTCCGGCTGAGCCGAGGGCGCCTCGGGCTGGGCCGAGGGCGCCTCGGGCAGAGCTGAGGCCTTCTCGGGCTCAAGCGTGTCGTCGGTCTTGATGGAGGGTTGATGTAGGTCTCGGGAGAAGACGTCCGGAGGAACCGTTGTCCGCCCCGAGGCTATCTTAGCCAGCTCGTCCGCAGTCTCGTTGTATCATCGAGCGACGTGGTTGAGCTCGAGCCCGTAGAACTTGTCCTCCAGGCGCCGAACCTCGTCGCAGTAGGCTTCCATCTTCGGGTCACGGCAGTGGGAGTTCTTCATGACTTGGTCGATGACAAGCTGCGAGTCGCCGCGAGCGTCGAGGCGTCGGAACCCTAGCTCGATGGCGATGCGCAACCCGTTAACCAGAGCCTCATACTCGGCCATGTTGTTGGATGCCGGGAAATGGAGGCACAACACGTAGCGGAGGTGCTTCCCGAGGGGTGAGATGAAGAGCAGGCCCGTGCCCGCTCATGTTTTCATCAGCGACCCGTCGAAAAACATGGTCCAGAGTTCCGGTTGGATCGGAGCTGTTGGAAGCTGGGTGTCGACCCATTCAACCACAAAGTCTACCAAGACTTGGGACTTGATGGCCTTCTGAGGGGCGAACGAGATTGTCTCGCCCATGATCTCCACCTCCCACTTTGCAATCCTACCCGAGGCCTCTCGGCACTAGATGATCTCCCCCAGGGGGAAGGATGACACCACAGTCACCGGATGAGACTCGAAGTAGTGTCGCAACTTTCGCCGTGTCAGAATCATCGTGTACAGCAGCTTCTGAATTTGCGGGTAGCGGATCTTGGTCTCGGACAGTACCTCACTGATGAAGTAAACCGGCCTCTGGACGGGCAGTTTGTGCCCTTCTTCTCGTCTCTCGACCACGATCGCGGCGCTGACCACCTGAGTGGTAGCGGCGACGTAGATCAAGAGGGCTTCTTCGGTAGCAGGGGGCAACAGGATGGGTGCGCTTGTAAGGAGCGCCTTCAAGTTCCCGAGGGCTTCCTCGGCCTCGGGGGTCCAAGTGAAGCACTCGGTCTTCCTTAAGAGGCGATACAGGGGCAGGACTCTTTCGCCGAGGCGTGAGATGAAGCGGCTCAGAGCCGCAAGGCATCCCATGACCCTCTGTACTCCTTTCAAGTCCTTGATAGGCCCCATGTTGGTGATGGCAACGATTTTCTCCGGGTTGGCCTCGATGCCCCGCTCGGAGACGATGAAACCCAGGAGCATGCCTCGGGGGACTCCGAAGACACACTTCTCGGGATTGAGTTTTACGCCTTTCGCTTTGACACACTTGAATGTCGTTTCAAGGTCAGAGAGGAGGTCGGAGGCTTTCCTCGTCTTGACTACGATGTCATCGACGTAGGCCTCGACCGTTCGACCAATGTGCTGTCCGAACACGTGGTTCATGCACCTTTGGTATGTCGCACCCGCATTCCTCAAACCGAATGGCATAGTAACGTAACAGTACATGCCAAAAGGTGTGATGAAAGAAGTCGCGAGCTGGTCGGACTCTTTCATCCTGATTTGGTGATACCCTGAGTAGGCATCGAGGAATGATAGGGTTTCGCACCCAGCAGTGGAATCCATGATTTGATCGATACGAGGCAGAGGGTAGGGAACCTTCGGACATGCTTTGTTTAGACCAGTGTAGTCTACACACATCCGCCATTTCCCACCTTTCTTTTTCACAAGCACAGGGTTGGCTAGCCATTCGGGATGGAATACCTCTTTGATGAATCCTGCAGCCATCAGCTTGTGGATCTCCTCGCCTATGGCTCTACGCTTTTCTTCGTCGAATCGGCGCAGAGGCTGCTTCACGGGCCGGGCTCCAGCTCGGATATCTAGTGAGTGCTCGGCGACTTCCCTCGGTATGCCAGGCATGTCCGAGGGACTCCACGCAAAAACCTCGACGTTCGCGCGGAGAAAGTCGACGAGCACTACTTCCTATTTGGGGTCGAGCTCAGAGCCGATCCGGATCTGCTTGGAAGCGTCGTTGCTAGGGTCGAGGGGGACGGATTTGACCGCCTCTACTGGTTCGAAGTTGCCGGCGTGGCGCTTCGCATCTGGAACCTCCTTGGAGAGGTTTTCCATGTCGACGATGAGGGCCTCGGATTCGGCGAGGGCCTCGGCGTACTCCACGCACTCCACGTCGCATTCGTACGCGTGTCGGTACGTGGGGCCGACGGTGATGACCCCGTTGGGGCCCGACATCTTGAGCTTGAGGTAGGTGTAGTTGGGGACGACCATGAACTTGGCGTAACATGGTCTCCCCAGCACTGCGTGGTAGGTTCCTCGGAACCCGACCACCTCGAACGTGAGGGTTTCCTTTCGGAAGTTGGAGGGAGTCCCGAAGCAGACGGGCAGATCGAGTTGTCCAAGGGGCTGGACGCGCTTCCCAGGAGTGATCCCGTGAAAGGGCGCCGCATCGGCCTGGATCGAGGACAGATCGATCTGCAGGAGCCCGAGGGTGTCGGCGTAGATGATGTTGAGGCTGCTGCCTCCGTCCATGAGGACCTTGGTAAGCCTGACGTTGCCGATGACGGGATCAACAACGAGTGGGTACTTCCCCGGGCTCGGCACGTGGTCAGGGTGGTCGTCTTGGTCGAAGGTGATGGGCTTGTCGGACCAGTCTAGATAGACTGGTGCCGCCACCTTTATCGAGCAGACCTCCCGGCGCTCTTGCTTGCGGTGCCGAGCCGAGGCGTTCGCCACTCGCCCACCGTAGATCATGAAGCAGTCATGGACCTCGAGGAACTCCTCTGCCTTGTGAGCTTCCCTCTTGTCGTTGTAGGGGGCCCTGCCACCTTCCGCCGGTGGCCTGGCCTTGTGGAAGTAGCGCCGAAGCATGACGCAATCCTCAAGGGTGTGCTTTACGGGACCCTGATGATAGGGGCACGACTCCTTGAGCATCTTGTCGAACAAGTTGGCGCCTCCGGGAGGTTTTCGAGGGTTCTTGTGCTCAGCGGCAGCGACAAGGTCTGCGTCGGTGGCGTCGCGTTTCGCTTGCGACTTCTTCTTGCCCTTCTTCCTCGTGTCGCGCTGAGCGGACGCTTCGGGGGCGTCATCCGGCTGGCGCCCCTGAGGCTGCTTGTCCTTTCGGAAGATGGCCTCGACCGCCTCCTGGCCAGAGGTGAACTTGGTGGCGATGTCCATCAGCTCGCTCGCCCTGGTGGGAGTCTTGCGACCCAGCTTGCTCACCAGGTCACGGCAAGTGGTGCCGGCGAGGAACGCGCCGATGACATCAGAGTCGGTGATGTTGGGCAGCTCGGTGCGCTGCTTCGAAAAATCACCGGATGTAGTCCCGCAGGGATTCTCCCGGCTGCTGGCGGCAGCTTCGAAGATCCCAGGAGTTTTCAGGGCGCACGTATGTGCCCTAGAAGTTGCCGGCGAAGGCTTTGACCAGGTCGTCCCAGTTGGAGATCTGCGCAGGAGGCAGATGCTCCAACCAGGCTCGAGCGGCGTCGGAGAGGAACAGGGGGAGGTTGCGGATGATGAGGTTGTCATCGTCCGTTCCACCCAGCTGGCCGGCCAGCCGGTAGTCCGTGAGCCACAGTTCAGGCCTCGTCTCCCCTGAGTACTTGGTGATGGTAGTTGGGGCCCAGAACCGGGTCGGGAACGGCGCCCGTCGTATGGCCCGGCTGAAAGCTTGCGGACCGGGTGGTTCGGGCGAAGGGCTCTAATCCTCCCCGCTGTCGTAGCGTCCCCCACGCCTGGGGTGGTAGCCTCGGTGCACCCTCTCGTTGAGGTGGGCTCGACGGTCGTGGGCGATGGTGCTCGTTGCCGAGGCGGCCTAGGGCCGCAGGCGCTGTGTCCCGCGTGCGCCCGGTGTGGACCGAGGCCTCCCGCATGAATCGGGAAGTCGCGGCGCGATGCTCCGGGGGTATCCCTGCCTTCGGGAGGCAGAGCTTTCGGCCCGTCAGACCGTGGCATCCTCCAGGAGATTCTTGAGTTCTCCCTGGATACGCCGCCCCTTGGTGGTGGATGGTTCCGGCATCGCTCGGAGCAGTATTGCTGCTGCAACCAGGTTCTGGCCGACCCCACTGGAAGCCGGGGGCAGCCTTTCCCTGGCATCATCGGCGATGCGGCGCTAGACGTCCTGGGCCAGATGACACACCTCTTCAGCCGGTGCTCGGCCTGCCCGCTCCTGCTCGATGTTCTGCTGGAGCTGCACAAGTTGTCCTGCTTCCTCGTCGAGCCTGGCCTGCATCTCGCGGATTTGCTTGAGCTGTGTGTCCTGACCCCCCGCAGGGACTGAGACCACAGCTAGCTCCCGAAGGATGTCAACGCGAGGCGCAGGCCTAGAGGGATCGCCGTCCTCCGGCATACCAAGGTGGTTGCCTCCGTCGAGACCCTCTAGATCAACGTGGAAACATTCGTGACTTGGGCCACAGTCCCCGTCGCCGAGGCTGTGGCTATTATCGGAGCAATCGGAGAGGCAGTAGTCACATGCGGTCATGAAGTCCCGCATGGCACTAGAGTTACCGAGCCCGGAGAAATTCCAACCAGAGTCGGGCTCGTCGTCTTTCTCGGAACCCGGGGGCCCATAGGTCGAGACGGCCGTCAATCTGTCCCAGGTTGACCACATATGGTACCCCGGGAGGTTTGGATATGCCTTTATGAAAGCGTCCACCGAAGCGGGGTTGCTTGGTGGGTCGAAGCTGAATCTAAAAGGCACAGGATGGGAAACAAACGATACCTCTTGATCGACGGACAGTGACGAAGTCGCGTCAGGGACGGACTGCACCGTTATCTCAGGTACAAGGCTGACGCCCAGCAAGTCCTTCGCGAGCGCGCTGGCGTCACCCGTCGTATGCTTGGGGTTGGCGTGTTGCGGGGAAACGACGCTTGCCTTCATCTCAAACGCGAGGTCAACGCCCGACGTGTCCCCCGCTGGGGCGGCGGCGTCGTCGACTCGCTCGACAGCCGACGAGGCGCCGCCTCCTGCTTGGCCATGATTGCCCCGCCTCCTTCCCCGTCGACGGGGAAGGTGACGGGACAGACTTGGATGCTGTTCTTCCGCCACGCGGGGAAGACGTCGTCGATTCCGCCGCCAGCGGGCGGGCTGACGGCCACCATTGTCGTTGTCGCGCGGCGGAGGAAGGAGTATCATGCCATAGCTGCCGTCGAGGGACATGAACTCGAGACTCCCGAAACGGAGCTTCGTCCCGGGTTGGAGAGGTTGTTGGAGACTCCCCATCTGGAGCTTGACGGGAAGCTGTTCGTCAACACGCAGCAGGCCCCTACCTGGCGCGCCAACTATCGGCGTTTCGACCCCGGAGGGTCCCTGGACCGACGAGTAAATTGTCGCTGCGTGTCCCAGCCCAGATGGGTCGGCGCGAGACGGAGACACAAGGGGGAAAAACAGTAAGGGGAAACCCGCGGCCTCGTGTTGTCCTGCGCCCAGGGCGGATGCGCTTGCAGTAGGGGGTTACAAGCGTTCGCGAGGGAGAGAGACAGAGACAGGGGGCGTTAGGCTGCCCGTTCTCCCGCGCGGCCACCTTTTTCGTATGAGAGCCCTGGACCTTCCTTTTATAGACGTAAGGAGAGGGTCCAGGTGTACAACGGGGGGTATAGCAGTGTGCTAACGTGTCTAGCAGAGAGGAGCTAGAGCCCTATGTACGTGCCGATGTGGCTGTCGGAGAGGTGTTGGAGCCCTGTTCATGTGGCGTCGTGGCCGTCGGAGGAGCGCTTGAGCCCTGTAGAAGCACAGCTTTCGGGGCTGTCGAATCCTTGCTGACGTCTCCTTGCTTCTGTAAGGGGCTGAGAACCACCGTTGTCATGGAGCACGTGGGGTGCCATCATTACTTGTTTTACCGGGGCAAGCCAGATGGGACGCTGGTCTTGTTCCCCGTAGCTTGGGCTAGCTAGGGGTAGGGTAATGATGGCCTCCCCTTGTGGCGTGGTCGGCCCGAGCGAGGTGGTGACTCCTCCGAGGTCGAGGCTGAGTCCGAGCCCGGGGGTCGGGCGAGGCGGAGACCTTCTTCCGGAGTCGAGACCGAGTCCGAGCCCTGGGGTCGGGCGAGGCGGAGACCATCTTCCGGTGTTGAGGCCGAGTCCGAGCCCGGGGGTCGGGCGAGGTGGAGATCATCGTCCGAGGCGAGGTCGAGTCCGAGCCCTGGGGTCAGGCGAGGCGGAGATTCCTATGGCGCCCGAGGCTGGACTTGGTTGCTGTCAGCCTTACCCTGGCGGGTGGCACAACAGTCGGAGCAGCGCAGGCAGCGCTGTTTTCCTGTCAGGTCAGTCAGTGGAGGGGCGAAGTGACTGTGATCACTTTGGCCTTGTCGACTGGAAAGCGCGCGTCAGGATAAGATGTCAGGCGATCCTTGCATTGAGTGCTCCTACGATCCGGTCGGCTGGCGAGGCGATCTGGCCAAAGTTGTTTCTCCGTGAAGCCTACTCGAGCTGGGCCTTGGGCGAGTCGAAGGTGCGCCCATTGCTTGAGGAGACCCTCGGGCGAGGCGTGAATCTGCCTTGGTCTTCCATTCCTGCCCGAGGCTGGGCTCGGGCGAGGCGAGATCGTGTCCCTTGAGTGGACGGAGCCTTAACCGGAATTGCGCCCATCAGGCCTTTGCACCTTTGTGCTGATGGGGGTTACTAGCTGAGATTAGGAGCCTTGGGGGTACCCCTAATTACGGTCCCCGACACCTCCTTTGCACCACAGATGCTATACGCGGCACCTCGCTGAGAATCTTCTCCGCAAAGATGGTGTGAAGGATAACTTTGAGCTTTTCCAGGAGACATGTCGCCAGCTAGAAGACAAGTTTTTTAGGGAAAAGCTAGAGAAGCTCAGAGTTGCAACAAATGCTGAAGGCAGAGACTGGTTGACCGGATTGATGCCAAAGTTGGAGAAATGGACGAGAGCTCATGACTTTTTAGGAGCATCAATATGCTACATTGTCGTCATTACAACTAGCCTTTTCAGAGCCTATACATAGCATTTTTCAGAGCCTATACATAGCCTTTTTCAGTATCCATTACACTACCTCTCCTTTTATCCCGCCTTTCGTCTATATATACACACGATCCTTTGTACATTTGCTACATTCTTCAATAGATATGTCTTCCGGGTCTTCTAGGGGCAAAGGTGTGGGAAATGAGAGACGAAAGGATGAAGGGCTCCCATTTGTTTCGATGGCCCTCTTGGTCCAGATTATTTTGAGGAGGCGGTTTTTAACTTTCTAGTTCAAAGTAAAAGAGATTTCAACAAAGATGTCGGGGACCATAATTAGGGGTACCCTCAAGACGCCTAATTCTCAGCTGGTAACCCCCATCAGCATAAAGCTGCAGAGGCCTGATGGGTGCGATTAAGTCAGGGATCAGTCCATACGAGCGACTCGATCACGCCTCGCCCGAGCCTAGCCTCGGGCAAGGGCAGCCGACCCTGAGGTGTTTCCGTCTCGCCCGAGGCCCCCTTTTTTACGGCAGACGCATCTCCGGCTCGCCCGAGGCCTTGCCTTCGTTAAGAAGCAACCCTGACTAAATCGCCGCGCCGACCGACCAAGTCACAGGGGCATTTAACGCAAAGGTAGCCTGGCACCTTTATCCTGACGCGCGCCCCCTGGCAGAGCCGAAGTGACCGCCGTCATTTCGCCGCTCCACTGACCGGTCTGACAAAAGGACAGCGCCGCCTGCGCCGTCCCGACTGCGGTGCCACTTGACAGAGTGAGACTGACAGGCAGCCAGGCCTTGCCAAAGGCGCCATAGGAAGCTCCGCCCGACCCAGGGCTCGGACTCGGGCTAAGGCCCCGGAAGACGGCGAACTCCGCTCCGCCCGACCCAGGGCTCGGACTCGGGCTAAGGCCCCGGAAGACGGCGAACTCCGCTCCGCCCGACCCAGGGCTCGGACTCGGGCTAAGGCCCCGGAAGATGGCGAACTCCGCTCCGCCCGACCCAGGGCTCGGACTCGGGCTAAGGCCCCGGAAGACGGCGAACTCCGCTCCGCCCGACCAAGGGCTCGGACTCGGTCTAAGGCCCCAGAAGACGACTAACTCCGCTTCACCCGACCCCTGGGGTCGGACTCCGCCCTGGCCTCTGCCGAACGACCTCCGCCTCGCCCGACCCAGGAGCTCGGGCTCGGCCTCGGCCATGGAAGACAGACTCGACCTCGGCCTCGGAGGAGCCTCCACGTCGCCTGACCTAGGGCACAAGTCCGCCACGTCAACAGGAAGCGCCATCATCACCCTACCCCGAGCCGACTCGGGCCGCAGAGAACAAGACCGACGTCCCATCTGGCTAGCTCCGCCAGATAGGCAATGATGGCGCCCCGCTAGACCCATGACGACGACGGCTCTCAGCTCCCTTACTGAGAGCACCTAGAGGGGGGGGGTGAATAGGTGATCCTGTGAAACTTAAAACTTAAGCCACAAAAACTTGTTAAGTGTTAGCACAATAATTGCCAAGTGGCTAAAGAGAAGTCTCAACAAAACACAGTACCACAAGAGATCAAGCACAGAGGTGACACAGTGGTTTATCCCGTGGTTCGGCCAAGACCAACGCTTGCCTACTCCACGTTGTGGCGTCCCAACGGACGAGGGTTGCAATCAACCCCTCTCAAGCGGTCCAAAGACCCACTTGAATACCACGGTGTTTTGTTTTGCCTTTCACTATCCCGTTTGCAAGGAATCTCCACAAATTGGAGTCTCTTGCCCTTACAAGTATATGATCACAAAGAAACACAGAGTAAGGGAGGGAAGCAACACACACAAATCCACAGCGAAACGCGCACACACACGGCCAAGAATCGAGCTCACAAGAGTATCACAAAGTTCTCACTAGAACGGAGCTCGAAACACTTAGAATGACAAACAAATGCGCAAAGACTGAGTGTGGATGATCAAGAATGCTCAAAGGTTGCTTGTGTATCTCCTCCATGCGCCTAGGGGCCCCTTTTATAGCCCCAAGGCAGCTAGGAGCCGTTGAGAGCAAATCTAGAAGGCTATCCCTGCCTTCTGTCGTCGGGGGCACCGGACAGTCCGGTGCACACCGGACATTGTCCGGTGCACACCGGACACTGTCCGGTGCCCGATTTGTTTCCTTAAACAGCGAAGCCGACCGTTGGCAGATCTGGAGCCGTTGGCGCACCGGACATGTCCGGTGCACACCGGACAGTCCGGTGACATCTTCCGACCGTTGGCTCCGCCACGTGTCCCGCGCAGATTGCGCGGCCGACCGTTGGCCCGGCCGACCGTTGGTTCACCGGACAGTCCGGTGCACACCGGACAGTCCGGTGAATTTTAGCCGTACGCCGTCGGCGAATTCCCGAGAGCGGCCTGTTCGCGCCGAGTCAGTCTGGCGCACCGGACACTGTCCGGTGCACACCGGACAGTCCGGTGCTCCAGACCGAACTGACTCTTGGCTGTACACAGCCAAGTCTTTTTCTCTTCTTCTTCTTTCTGTTTCTAACACTTAGACAAGTATATTAGTACACAAAACCAATGTACTAAGGCTTAGAAACATACCTTTACTTCATGATTTGCACCTTGTTCATCCATGGACATAAATTCACAATTAAGCACATGTGTTGGCACTCAATCACCAAAATACTTAGAAATGGCCCAAGGGCACATTTCCCTTTCAATCTCCCCCTTTTTGGTGATTTATGCCAACACAACATAAAGCAACTAGAACAAGTGCAAACTTACTTCAAATAAAACTCAAATTTATTTTGATTCAATTTTGGCATATATGGATCATCTTTTGCCACCACTTGGTTTGTTTTTGCAAATCAAACTCAAATCTCTATCTCTAAGTCAAACACACATGTTAAAGCATAAAGAGAGTCATTCCAAAAGAGATTGATCAAAGATTTCAAAAACTCCCCCTTTTTCCCATAATCAACTACTTCTCCCCACTAGAAGCCAAAAGAGACAATAAAAGAGTTTTGACAAACCAAAAGCTCTACTCTACTATTTTCAAATTTCTCAAGTGGTAGCTGATCCATTTATTGCTTTGGCCTTTATTTTCTTTATTTTCTCCCCCTTTGGCATCAAGCACCAAAACGGGATCAATCTTGGCCCTTTAACCCCATTGCCTCACCAAAATCTTCAATTAAGAGCAAATGGCAATAAGAGTTTATGAGATGAACTTGGAATTAGTTACCCTCTCATCGGAGTGCAGTGGAAGTCTTTCATGGTCCAAGTCCACCTTTTCCCTTTCAATTCTCCTTTGAGACTAAATCAAGCAAACTCAAGCATATGGTTAGTCTCAAAGGGTCAAGTTGTAACACATCTCCCCCTAAACATGTGCATCACTTTGCAACGGACTTGTGAGGTCCAGGGAGTGTATGTACAACTTGAGCACCATAATAAGCAACAAAATGCAGAATGAACATGATCAAAGGCATAAGCACATGTATGCTACAATTCAATCCAAGTTCCACGAATCTAAGACATTTAGCTCACTACGCAGCCTGCAAAAGGTCTTCTCATCTAAAGGCTTGGTAAAGATATCGGCTAGCTGGTTCTCGGTGCTAACATAAAACACTTCGATATCTCCCTTTTGCTGGTGGTCTCTCAAAAAGTGATGCCGGATGTCAATGTGCTTTGTGCGGCTGTGCTCAACAGGATTTTCCACTATTCGGATAGCACTCTCATTATCACATAGGAGTGGGACTTTGCTCAGATTGTAGCCAAAGTCCCGGAGGGTTTGCCTCATCCAAAGTAGTTGCGCGCAACACTGTCCTGCGGCAACATACTCGGCCTCAGCGGTGGATAGGGCAACGGAGGTTTGTTTCTTAGAGTTCCATGACACCAGGGACCTTCCTAAGAATTGACACGTCCCCGATGTACTCTTCCTATCGACCTTACATCCAGCATAGTCGGAATCTGAGTACCCAATCAAGTCAAAGTTAGACCCTTTTGGATACCAGATCCCGAAGCAAGGCGTAGCGACTAAATATCTAAGAATTCGCTTCACCGCCACCAAGTGACACTCCTTAGGATCGGATTGAAATCTAGCACACATGCATACGCTAAGCATAATATCCGGTCTACTAGCACATAAATAAAGCAAAGAACCTATCATGGACCGGTATGCTTTTTGATCAACGGACTTACCTCCTTTGTTGAGGTCGGTGTGTCCGTCGGTTCCCATCGGCGTCTTTGCGGGCTTGGCGTCCTTCATCCCAAACCTCTTTAGCAGATCTTGCGTGTACTTCGTTTGGGAGATGAAGGTGCCGTCCTTGAGTTGCTTCACTTGGAACCCAAGGAAGTAGTTCAACTCGCCCATCATCGACATCTCGAATTTCTGCATCATCACCCTGCTAAACTCTTCACAAGACTTTTGATTAGTAGAACCAAATATTATGTCATCGACATGAATTTGGCACACAAACAAATCACCATCACAAGTCTTAGTGAAAAGAGTTGGATCGGCTTTCCCAACCTTGAAAGCATTAGCAATTAAGAAATCTCTAAGGCATTCATACCATGCTCTTGGGGCTTGTTTAAGTCCATAGAGCGCCTTAGAGAGCTTACACACGTGGTCGGGGTACCGCTCATCCTCGAAGCCAGGGGGTTGCTCCACGTACACCTCCTCCTTTATTGGCCCGTTGAGGAAAGCGCTCTTCACATCCATTTGGTACAACCTGAAAGAATGGTGAGCGGCATATGCTAGCAAGATACGAATGGACTCTAGCCTAGCCACAGGAGCAAAAGTCTCCTCAAAGTCCAAACCTGCGACTTGGGCATAACCTTTTGCCACAAGTCGAGCCTTGTTCCTTGTCACCACTCCGTGCTCGTCTTGTTTGTTGCGGAACACCCACTTGGTTCCCACAACATTTTGCTTGGGACGAGGCACCAGCGTCCAAACTTCATTGCGCTTGAAGTTGTTAAGTTCCTCCTGCATGGCCAACACCCAATCCGGATCTAGCAAGGCCTCCTCTACCCTGAAAGGCTCAATAGAGGAGACAAAAGAGTAATGTTCACAAAAATTAACTAGTCGAGACCGAGTAGTTACTCCCTTGCTAATGTCACCCAGAATTTGGTCGACGGGATGATCCCTTTGAATCATCGCTCGAACTTGAGTTGGAGGTGCCGGTTGCGCTTCTTCCTCCATCACGTGATCATCTTGTGCTCCCCCTTGATCACACGCCTCCTGTTGATGAACCTGTTCATCGTCTTGAGTTGGGGGATGCACCGTCGTTGAGGAAGAAGGTTGATCTCGTTCATCTTGTTCCTGTGGCCGAACGTCTCCAATCGCCATGGTTCGTATAGCGGCCGTTGGAACATCTTCTTCATCTACATCATCACAATCAACAACTTGCTCTCTTGGAGAGCCATTAGTCTCATCAAATACAACGTCGCTAGAGACTTCAACCAAACCCGATGATTTGTTGAAGACTCTATACGCCTTTGTATTTGAATCATAACCTAATAAAAACCCTTCTACAGCTTTGGGAGCAAACTTAGAATTTCTACCCTTCTTCACTAGAATGTAACACTTGCTCCCAAATACACGAAAGTACGATACATTGGGTTTGTTACCGGTTAGTAGCTCATACGAAGTCTTCTTGAGGAGTCGATGAAGATAGACCCTGTTGATGGCGTGGCAAGCCGTGTTCACAGCTTCCGACCAAAAGCACTCGAGGGTCTTGAACTCTCCAAGCATCGTCCTCGCCATATCGATTAGCGTCCTGTTCTTCCTCTCTACCACACCATTTTGCTGTGGTGTGTAGGGAGCGGAGAACTCGTGCTTGATCCCTTCCTCCTCAAGAAACTCCTCCACTTGAAGGTTCTTGAACTCGGACCCGTTGTCGCTCCTTATCTTCTTCACCTTGAGCTCAAACTCATTTTGAGCTCTCCTGAGGAAGCGCTTGAGGGTCCCTTGGGTTTCAGACTTATCCTGCAAAAAGAACACCCAAGTGAAGCAGGAAAAGTCATCAACAATAACTAGACCATACTTACTTCCTCCTATGCTTAGATAGGTGACGGGTCCGAAGAGGTCCATATGTAGCAGCTCCAGAGGTCTTGACGTGGTCATCACATTCTTGCTGTGATGTGCTCCTCCCACTTGTTTACCTGCCTGACAAGCTGCACAAGGTCTATCTTTTTCGAAATAAACATTTGTTAGACCTATCACATGTTCTCCCTTTAGAAGCTTGTGGAGGTTCTTCATCCCCACATGTGCTAAGCGGCGATGCCACAGCCAGCCCATGCAAGTCTTAGCCATTAAGCATGCATCTAGACCGACCTCTTCTTTTGCAAAATCAACTAAGTAAAGCTTGCCGTCTAGTACACCCTTAAAAGCTAGTGAACCATCACATCTTCTAAAGACAGACACATCTACATTTGTAAATAAACAATTATATCCCATATTGCACAGTTGACTAACAGATAGCAAATTGTAACCAAGAGACTCAACTAAAAACACATTTGATATTGAGTGCTCATTAGAAATTGCAATTTTACCTAACCCTTTTACCTTGCCTTGATTCCCATCACCGAATATAATTGAATCTTGAGAATCCTTATTTTTGACGTAGGAGGTGAACATCTTCTTCTCCCCCGTCATATGGTTTGTGCATCCGCTGTCGATAATCCAGCTTGAACCCCCGGATGCATAAACCTGCAAGGCAAATTTAGGCTTGGGTCTTAGGTACCCAACTCATGTTGGGTCCTGCAAGGTTAGCACAAATGTCCTTAGGGACCCAAATGCAAGTTTTATCTCCCTTGCATCTTGCCCCTAACTTCCTAGCAATTACCTTCTTACCCTTTCTACAAATAGCAAAGGGAGCATTGCAAGCATAATAAATGGTAGAAGGTTTGTTCACAACTTTTCTAGGAACGTGAGCAAAATTTCTCCTAGGCATATGCACAACATTCCTCCTACACATATCTCTATCATGTTTATAGGAAGAACTAGAAGCAAACATGGCATGAGAATCATAAACATGTGAATCAAAATCATTATAAGCATTTCTAGCATGTCTCCTATCATTATACATAAAAGCATGGTTCTTTTTAGCGCTACTAGCCATAGGGGCCTTCCCCTTCTCCTTGACGAAGATGGGAGCCTTATGGCTTGTTAAGTTCTTGGCCTCTCTCTTGAAGCCAAGACCATCCTTAATTGAGGGGTGTCTACCAATCGTGTAGGCATCCCTTGCAAATTTTATTTTATCAACTTCACTCTTGCTAGTCTTAAGTTGGGCATTAAGACTAGCCACTTCATCATTTAGTTTTGAAATTGACACTAAGTGTTTACTGCAAGTATTAACATCAAAATCCTTACACCTAGTACAAATTTCAACATGTTCAAAACAGGAATTTGATTTACTAGCTACTTCTAGTTTAGCACTTAAATCATTATTAACACTTCTTAAGGTAGCAATGGTTTCATGACAGGAAGATAATTCACTAGAAAGCACTTCATTTCTTTTAATTTCTAGAGCAAGAGAATTTTGTGCACTAACAAATTTATCATGCTCCTCATATAAAAGATCCTCTTGTTTTTCTAGTAATCTATTCTTATCATTCAAAGCATCGATCAACTCATTAATTTTATCTATCTTAGATCTATCTAAGCCCTTGAACAAGCATGAATAATCTATGTCATCATCATCACTAGTCTCACTATCACTAGAAGAAGCATAAGTGAAGTCTTGAGTACTCACCTTCTTCTCCCTTGCCATAAGGCATGTGAGACGCTCGTTGGGGAAGAGGGAAGACTTGTTGAAGGCGGTGGCAGCGAGTCCTTCATTGTCGGAGTCGGAGGAGGAGCAATCCGAGTCCCACTCCTTTCCTAGATGTGCCTCGCCCTTTGCCTTCTTGTATTGCTTCTTCTTCTCTCTTTTGTTCCCCTTTTCCTGGTCACTTTCATTATCGGGACAGTTAGCGATAAAATGACCAAGCTTACCGCATTTGAAGCATGAGCGCTTCCCCTTTGTCTTGGTCTTGCTTGGCTGCCCCTTGCGACCATTTAGCGCCGTCTTGAATCTCTTGATGATGAGAGCCATCTCTTCATCATTGAGTCCGGCCGCCTCAATCTGTGCCACCTTGCTAGGTAGCGCCTCCTTGCTTCGTGTTGCCTTGAGAGCAAGGGGTTGCGGCTCATTGATCGGACCATTCAAGGCGTCGTCCACATACCTCGCCTCCTTGATCATCATTCGCCCGCTAACGAATTTCCCAAGAACTTCTTCGGGCGACATCTTGGTGTACCTGGGATTTTCACGTATATTGTTCACCAAATGAGGATCAAGAACGGTAAATGACCTTAGCATTAGGCGGACGACGTCGTGGTCCGTCCATCGCGTGCTCCCGTAGCTCCTTATATTGTTGATAAGGGTCTTGAGCCGGTTGTATGTTTGCGTCGGCTCCTCGCCCCTTATCATCGCGAACCGTCCAAGCTCTCCCTCCACCAACTCCATCTTGGTGAGCAAGGTGACGTCGTTCCCCTCATGAGAAATCTTGAGGGTGTCCCAGATTTGCTTGGCGTTATCCAAGCCGCTCACTTTATGGTATTCATCCCTGCACAAGGAAGCTAGAAGAACAGTAGTAGCTTGTGCATTCTTATGAATTTGTTCATTAATGAACATGGGACTATCCGAACTATCAAAGTGCATTCCACTCTCTACAATCTCCCAAATACTAGGATGGAGAGAGAATAGGTGACTACGCATTTTGTGGCTCCAAAATCCGTAGTCCTCTCCATCAAAGTGTGGGGGCTTGCCGAGTGGAATGGAGAGCAAATGTGAATTTGAACTTTGCGGAATACGAGAGTAGTCAAAAGAAAATTTCGAATTAACCGGTTTCCTTCTCTCGTAGTCGCTGTGGTCGTCTTTTTGGGAAGAAGTAGACTCATCGCTGTCGTAGTAGACGATCTCCTTGATGCGCCTTGTCTTCTTCTTCTTCCCTTCCTTCCGTCTTTGGCCCGAGCCGGAGTCGGTAGGCTTATCGTCCTTTGGCTCGTTGACGAAGGATTCCTTCTCTTTGTCGTTGATCACGATACCCTTCCCCTTAGGATCCATCTCTTCGGGCGGTTAGTCCCTTTGTGAAGAGAACGACTCCGATACCAATTGAGAGCACCTAGAGGGGGGGGGGGTGAATAGGTGATCCTGTGAAACTTAAAACTTAAGCCACAAAAACTTGTTAAGTGTTAGCACAATAATTGCCAAGTGGCTAAAGAGAAGTCTCAACAAAACACAGTACCACAAGAGATCAAGCACAGAGGTGACACAGTGGTTTATCCCGTGGTTCGGCCAAGACCAACGCTTGCCTACTCCACGTTGTGGCGTCCCAACGGACGAGGGTTGCAATCAACCCCTCTCAAGCGGTCCAAAGACCCACTTGAATACCACGGTGTTTTGTTTTGCCTTTCACTATCCCGTTTGCAAGGAATCTCCACAAATTGGAGTCTCTTGCCCTTACAAGTATATGATCACAAAGAAACACAGAGTAAGGGAGGGAAGCAACACACACAAATCCACAGCGAAACGCGCACACACACGGCCAAGAATCGAGCTCACAAGAGTATCACAAAGTTCTCACTAGAACGGAGCTCGAAACACTTAGAATGACAAACAAATGCGCAAAGACTGAGTGTGGATGATCAAGAATGCTCAAAGGTTGCTTGTGTATCTCCTCCATGCGCCTAGGGGCCCCTTTTATAGCCCCAAGGCAGCTAGGAGCCGTTGAGAGCAAATCTAGAAGGCTATCCCTGCCTTCTGTCGTCGAGGGCACCGGACAGTCCGGTGCACACCGGACACTGTCCGGTGCCCGATTTGTTTCCTTAAACAGCGAAGCCGACCGTTGCAGACCGTTGGCAGATCTGGAGCCGTTGGCGCACCGGACATGTCCGGTGCACACCGGACAGTCCGGTGACATCTTCCGACCGTTGGCTCCGCCACGTGTCCCGCGTAGATTGCGCGGCCGACCGTTGGCCCGGCCGACCGTTGGTTCACCGGACAGTCCGGTGCACACCGGACAGTCCGGTGAATTTTAGCCGTACGCCGTCGGCGAATTCCCGAGAGCGGCCTGTTCGCGCCGAGTCAGTCTGGCGCACCGGACACTATCCGGTGCACACCGGACAGTCCGGTGCTCCAGACCGAACTGACTCTTGGCTGTACACAGCCAAGTCTTTTTCTCTTCTTCTTCTTTCTGTTTCTAACACTTAGACAAGTATATTAGTACACAAAACCAATGTACTAAGGCTTAGAAACAAACCTTTACTTCATGATTTGCACCTTGTTCATCCATGGACATAAATTCACAATTAAGCACATGTGTTGGCACTCAATCACCAAAATACTTAGAAATGGCCCAAGGGCACATTTCCCTTTCACTTAAGGAAGCAGGGGGACGTCAGCAAGAGCCCAACTGTTCCGACAGCTGTCCCTCCACCAGGCTCCGTTACTCCTCCGACGGCCACGACACCACACCAGCTGGGTGCCAAGTTCTCTCCGGCTGCCACATTGGCATGTACCTAGGGCGCTAGCTCTCCCCCGCTAGACACGTAGCACTCTGCTGCACCCCCATTGTACACCTGGATCCTCTCCTTACGCCTATAAAAGGAAGGACAGGGCCTTCTTAGAGAAGGTTGGCCCCGCGGGAACGAGGGCAGGGGCAGGCGCTCTCTTGGGGCCGCTCGCTTCCCTCACCCGCGTGGACGCTTGTAACCCCCTACTGCAAGCGCACCCGACCTGGGCGCGGGACGAACACGAAGGCCGCGGGATCTCCACCTCCCTCACGACTCGGCTCCGGCCACCTCGCTCTCCCCCCTTCGCGCTCGCCCACGCGCTCGACCCATCTAGGCTGGGGCACGCGGCACACTCACTCGTCGGCTTAGGGACCCCCCAGTCTCGAAACGATGACAGTTGGCGCGCCAGGTAGGGGCCTGCTGCGTGTTGACGAGCAGTTTCCCGTCAAACTCCAGATGGGCAGTCTCCAACGACCTCTCCAACCCGGGACGGTGCTCCGTTTCGGGAGCCTCGAGTTCATGTCTTTCGACGGCAGCTACGACATGATACTCCTTCCACCGCCGCGCGACGACGACAATGGTGGCCGACAGCCCGCCCGCCGGCGGCGAAATCGACGACGTCTTCCCCGCGTGGGGGAAGAACAACACTCGAGCTCGCCCCGTCCTCTCCCTCGCCATCGGAGGAGGAGGCGGGGCAACCAGGGCCAAGCGGGAGGCTGCGCTCCGTCGGCTGTCGAGCGAATCGACATCCCCAGCGCCCCAACGGAGGACGCGTCGGGCGTCACCCTCGCGTTTGAGGCGAAGGCGAGCGCCGTCCCCCCGCAACACGCCAACTCCGAGCAAGCGGACGACGCCAGCACGCTCGCGGAGGGCCTACAGGATGTCGCCCTCGTACCCAAGACGACGGCGCGATCAGCCCCCGATGTGACTTCGTCGCTCCTCGTCGACCAAAAGGTACCGACTGATTCCCATCCTTCGTCATTTCGACTCGACCTCAACCCGCCTAGCGACCTCGCTCTGGCGGGCGCTCACGTTGAGGCGAGTGCAACCTCTCTTGGGTTTCGCGTGCGGTCGCCTTGGGACCGATTGACGGGCGTCTCGACCTACGGGCCCTCTGGGTCCGAGGAAGATGACGACCCCAGCATCTGCTGGGATTTCTCTGGATCTGGCAACCCCAGTGCCATGCGGGACTTCATGACCGCATGCAACTATTGCCTCTCTGACTGTTCCGACGGCAGCCGCAGCCTTGACGACAAGGACTGCGGCCCGAGCCGCGAATGTTTCCACGTCGAGCTAGGGGATCCCTCCGGAGGCAACCGTCTCGGCATGCCGGAGGATGGTGATCTCCCTAGGCCAGTGCCTCGCGCCGACATCTCGCGGGAGCTAGCTGTGGTCCCCGTTCCGGTGGGGGGTCACGACCCACAGCTCGAGCAAGTCCGCGGGGCGCAGGCCGGGCTCGACGAGGGGGCAGGAGCGCTCGAGTCGATCCGCCGGGACGTCGGGCAGGTATGGGCGGGCCAGCCCCCGGCCGGAGAAATACGTCACCTGCCCCAAGGTCTCCAGCACCGCATCGCCAACGATGCCAGGGACAGGCCGCCACCCGCATCCAGCGGGACCGGTCAGGACCTGGCAGCCGCAGCGATGCTCCTCCGCGCGATGCCGGAGTCATCAACCACCGAGGGTCGGCGAATCCAGGGAGAGCTCAAGCATCTCCTGGAAGGCGCTGCGGCCCGGCGGGCCGAGAGCTCTGCCTCCCGAAGGCAGGGGTACCCCTCGGAACCTCGTGCCGCGACTTCCCGACTCATGCGGGAAGCCTCGGTCTACACCGGGCGCACGCGCAACACTGCGCCTGCGGCCCCGGGTCACCTCGGCGACGAGCACCCTCATCGCGATCGTCGGGCCCGCCTCGACGAAAGGGTGCGCCGAGGCTACCACCCCAGGCGTGGGGGACGCTACGACAGCGGGGAGGATCGGAGTCCCTCGCCCGAACCACCCGGTCCGCAGGTCTTCAGCCGGGCCATTCGGCGGGCGCCGTTTCCGGCCCGATTCCGACCCCCGACTACTATCACAAAGTACTCGGGGGAAACGAGACCGGAATTGTGGCTCGCGGACTACCGCCTGGCCTGTCAACTGGGTGGAACGGACGATGACAACCTCATCATCCGCAACCTCCCCCTGTTCCTCTCCGACACTGCTCGCGCTTGGTTGGAGCACCTGCCTCCGGGGCAGATTTCCAACTGGGAGGATTTGGTCCAAGCTTTCGTCGGCAACTTCCAGGGCACGTACGTGCGCCCCGGGAATTCCTGGGACCTCCGAAGCTACCGGAAACAGCTGGGAGAGTCTCTTCGGGACTACATCCGGCGATTCTCGAAGCAGCGCACCGAGCTGCCAAACATCACCGACTCCGATGTCATCGGCGCGTTCCTTGCCGGCACCACTTGCCGTGACCTGGTGAGCAAGTTGGGTCGCAAGACCCCCACCAGGGCGAGCGAGCTGATGGACATCGCCACCAAGTTCGCCTCTGGCCAGGAGGCGGTCGAGGCCATCTTCCGAAAGGACAAGCAGCCCCAGGGCCGCCCGTCGGAGGATGCTCCCGAGGCGTCTACTCCGCTTGGTGCCAAGAAGAAAGGCAGGAGGAAGTCGCAAGCGAAACGCGACGCCGCCAACTCGGACCTTGTCGCCGCCGCCGAGTACAAGAACCCTCGGAAGCCCCCCGGAGGTGCCAACCTCTTCGACAAGATGCTCAAGGAGACGTGCCCTTACCATCAGGGGCCCGTCAAGCACACCATCGAGGAGTGCGTCATGCTTCGGCGCCACTTCCACCGGGCCGGGCCACCCGCAGAGGGTGGCAGGGCCCGCGACGACGACAAAAAGGAAGATCACCAAGCAGGAGAGTTCCCCGAGGTCCGTGACTGCTTCATGATCTGTGGAGGGCATGCGGCGAATGCCTCGGCTCGGCATCGCAAGCGAGAGCGTCGGGAGGTCTGCTCGGTGAAGGTGGCGGCGCCAGTCTACCTAGACTGGTCCGACAAGCCCATCACCTTCGACCAAGCTGACCACCCCGACCATGTGCCGAGCCCGGGGAAATACCCGCTCGTCGTCGATCCCATCATCGGTGACGTCAGGCTCACCAAGGTCCTGATGGATGGGGGCAGCTGCCTCAATATCATCTACGCCGAGACCCTCAGGCTCCTGCGCGTCGATCTGTCCTCCGTCCGAGCAGGCGCTGCGCCCTTCCACGGGATCGTTCCTGGGAAGCGCGTCCAGCCCCTCAGACGGCTCGACCTCCCTGTCTGCTTCGGAACACCCTCCAACTTCCGAAGGGAGACTTTGACGTTCGAGGTGGTCGGGTTCCGAGGAACCTACCACGCAGTATTGGGGAGGCCATGCTATGCGAAGTTCATGGCCATCCCTAACTACACCTATCTGAAGCTCAAGATGCTGGGCCCCAACGGGGTCATCACCGTCGGCCCCACGTACAAACACACGTTCGAATGCGATGTGGAGTGCGTGGAGTACGCCGAGGCCCTCGCCGAGTCCGAGGCCCTCATCGCCGACCTGGAAAACCTCTCCTGAGAGGTGCCGGACGTGAAGCGACACGCCGGTGACTTCGAGCCAGCGGAGACGGTTAAGGCCGTCCCTCTCGACCCTAGTGGCGGCACCTCCAAGCAGATCCGGATCGGTTCCGGGCTCGACCCCAAATAGGAAGCAGTGCTCGTCGACTTTCTCCGCGCAAACGCCGATGTCTTTGCGTGGAGTCCCTCGGACATGCCCGGCATACCGAGGGATGTCGCCGAGCACTCGCTGGATATTCGGGCCGGAGCCCGACCGGTCAGGCAGCCTCTGCGCCGATTCGACGAGGAAAGGCACAGGGTGATAGGCGAGGAGATCCACAAGCTAATGGCAGCAGGGTTCATCAAAGAGGTATTCCATCCCGAATGGCTTGCCAACCCTGTGCTTGTGAGGAAGAAAGGGGGGAAATGGCGGATGTGTGTAGACTACACTGGTCTCAACAAAGCATGTCCGAAGGTTCCCTACCCTCTACCTCGCATCGATCAAATCGTGGATTCCACTGCTGGGTGCGAAACCCTGTCTTTCCTCGATGCCTACTCAGGGTATCATCAAATCAAGATGAAAGAGTCCGACCAGCTCGCGACTTCTTTCATCACGCCCTTCGGCATGTACTGCTATGTCACCATGCCGTTCGGTTTGAGGAACGCGGGTGCAACGTACCAGCGGTGCATGAACCATGTGTTCGGCGAACACATCGGTCGCACGGTCGAGGCCTACGTCGATGACATCGTAGTCAAGACAAGGAAAGCCTCCGACCTTCTCTCCGACCTTGAAGTGACATTCCGGTGTCTCAAGGCAAAGGGCGTCAAGCTCAATCCCGAGAAGTGTGTCTTCGGGGTGCCCCGAGGCATGCTCCTGGGATTCATCGTCTCCGAGCGAGGCATCGAAGCCAACCCGGAGAAGATCGCAGCCATCACCAGCATGGGGCCCATCAAGGACTTAAAAGGCGTACAGAGGGTCATGGGATGTCTCGCGGCCTTGAGCCGTTTCATCTCGCGCCTCGGCGAAAGAGGCCTGCCTCTGTACCGTCTCTTAAGGAAGGCCGAGTGCTTCACTTGGACCCCCGAGGCCGAGGAAGCTCTCGGGAACCTGAAGGCGCTCCTCACCCAGGCGCCCATCTTGGTACCCCCAGCTGATGGAGAAGCCCTCTTGGTCTACGTCGCCGCTACCACTCAGGTGGTTAGCGCCGCGATCGTGGTCGAAAGGCAAGAAGAGGGGCATGCATTGCCCATTCAGAGGCCAGTTTACTTCGTCAGCGAGGTGCTGTCCGAAACCAAGATCCGCTACCCACAAGTTCAGAAGCTGCTGTATGCAGTGATCATGACGAGGCGAAAGTTGCGACATTACTTCGAGTCTCATCCGGTAACTGTGGTGTCATCCTTCCCCCTGGGGGAGATCATCCAGTGCCGAGAGGCCTCGGGACGGATCGCAAAGTGGGCGGTGGAAATCATGGGCGAGACAATCTCGTTCGCCCCTCGGAAGGCCATCAAGTCCCAGGTACTGGCGGACTTCGTAGCCGAATGGGTCGACACACAGTTGCCGACGGCTCCGATCCAACCGGAGCTCTGGACCATGTTTTTCGATGGGTCGCTGATGAAGACGGGAGCCGGCGCGGGCCTGCTCTTCGTCTCGCCCCTCGGGAAACACCTGCGCTACGTGCTGCGCCTCCATTTCCTGGCGTCCAACAATGTGGCTGAGTACGAAGCTCTGATCAACGGATTGCGAATCGCCATCGAGCTGGGGGTCCGACGCCTCAACGCTCGCGGCGACTCGCAGCTCGTCATCGACCAGGTCATGAAGAACTCCCACTGCCGCGACCCGAAGATGGAGGCCTATTGTGATGAGGTTCGACGCCTGGAAGACAAGTTCTACGGGCTCGAGCTTAACCACATCGCCCGGCGCTACAACGAGACTGCGGACGAGCTGGCAAAGATAGCCTCGGGGCGAACGACGGTTCCCTCGGACGTCTTCTCCCGGGATCTGCACCAACCCTCCGTCAAGATCAGCGACACGCCCGAGCCCGAGGCGCCCTCGGCCCCGTCCGAGGTAACCTCGGCCCAGCCCGAGCCGTCCTCGGTTCAGCCCGAGGAACCCTCGGCTCCCGAGGGCGAGGCGCTGCGCATCGAGGAGGAGCGGAGCGGGGTCACGCCTGATCAAGATTGGCAGGCCCCGTACCTGCAATATCTCCGCCAAGGAGAGCTACCCCTCGACCAGGCCGAGGCACGACGGGTAGCGCGACGTGCCAAGTCGTTCGTCTTGCTGGGCGATGAGAAGGAGCTCTACCACCGCAGCCCCTCGGGCATCCTCCAGCGATGCATCTCCATCGCCGAAGGTCAGGAACTCCTGCAAGAGATACACTCGGGGGCTTGCGGCCATCATGCGGCGCCTCGAGCCCTCGTCGGGAACGCTTTCCGGCAAGGTCTCTACTGGCCGACGGTGGTGGCTGACGCCACTAGAATTGTCCACACCTGCGAAGGGTGTCAATTCTATGCGAAGCAGACCCACCTGCCCGCTCAGGCTCTGCAGACGATACCAATCACCTGGCCCTTCGCTGTGTGGGGTCTGGACCTCGTCGGCCCTCTGCAGAAGGCGCCCGGGGGCTACACGCACCTGCTGGTCGCCGTCGACAAATTCTCCAAGTGGATCGAGGTCCGACCCCTGAACAGCATCAGGTCCGAGCAGGCGATGGCGTTCTTCACCAACATCATCCATCGCTTCGGGGTCCCAAACTCCATCATCACCGACAACGGCACCCAGTTCACCGGCAAAAAATTCTTGGATTTTTGCGAGGATCACAACATCCGGGTGGACTGGGCTGCCGTAGCTCATCCCATGTCGAATGGGCAACTAGAGCGTGCCAATGGCATGATTCTACAAGGGCTCAAGCCTCGGATTTACAATGACCTCAACAAGTTCGGCAAGCGATGGATGAAGGAACTCCCCTCCGTGGTCTGGAGCCTGAGGACGACGCCGAGCCGAGCCACGGGTTTCACGCCGTTCTTCCTGGTCTACGGGGCCGAGGCCGTCTTGCCCACGGACCTGGAATACGGCTCCCCGAGGACGAGAGCCTACGATGATCAAAGCAACCAAGCTAGCCGAGAAGACTCGCTGGGCCAGCTGGAAGAGGCTCGGGACAGGGCCTTACTACACTCGGCGCGGTATCAGCAGTCCCTGCGACGCTACCACGCCCGAGGGGTCCGACCCCGAGACCTCCAGGTGGGCGACCTGGTGCTTCGGCTGAGGCAAGACGCCCGAGGGAGGCACAAGCTCACGCCCCCCTGGGAGGGGCCATTCGTCATCGCCAAAGTTCTGAAGCCCGGAACGTACAAGCTGGCCAACGGTCAAGGCGAGGTCTACGGCAACGCTTGGAACATCCAACAGCTATGTCGCTTCTACCCTTAAGATGTTTCCAAGTTGTTCATATACCTCGCACCCACGCAAAGTTTAGTCAACAAGGAAGGGTCGGCCTCGCCTCGGCAAAGCCCGACCCTCCCTCGGGGGCTAAAAGGGGGAGAACCCCCTCTGCGTCAAAATTTTCCTCGAAAAAATCTCTTTTACCAGAATATCTTTCGTGCTTTTTGACTACTTCGAAAAGTGGGTCCTGGAAACGACGGAGTACACGTAAGCAGTTAAGGCTGATTGAGCCGAGGGACTCCTACGCCTCCGGGATACGGATACCTCACTCATCACCTTCTGCGATAAGTAACTCGCGTTCGGATAAAGTGGCTCCGCGGATCGGACAAGTCTTTACGTTCGGAAGCCCTTCTGCCGAAGCGATTCTTCGAGCCTTCTCGACCGAGTCGGCGACAGGGCCTCACGGACGGGTGAAAGTACGCGTAAGCGGCAAGGCTGACCGAGCCGAGGGACTCCCACGCCTCCGAGATACGGATACCTCACTCATCACCTTCCGCGAGAAGCAACTCTCGCTCGCACTAACATCCCTGTTACCGACAAAAAGTCCAGATACTCGAAACAAGAGGAAAAGAGACGCGGCTTTAAAACGCAGCGAGGGTCTTGACGCCGGAAGGGGGCAGCAACACTCTCGGCGTCGACGGCACCTTCGGCGAGGCCCGACCTAGCCTCGGACGGCGACGCGGTCCGAGGGTCTCCGCTCCGAAGGACGACGTCGTCACCACGCCCGGGCTATCGCTGCCGGGGACTTCTCCGGGAATCCGGCCCGAGCAGGCGGCTCAGCCGGCCACCTCCTGGGCCTCGGCCAACCACCTTCCAAGGGCGCCGGCCCTGGTCCGAAGCCTCGGCTGAGCGACTCCGGCGTTGATCCTGCCAACGGACAACCCGGCTAGGCTCCGGCCAACCAGGTTTCATTTTCGAGCCAACTCCGCCTCTGTTCATACTGATATCGCTACCCCTGTGTAACACCCAAATTCTGAATTTGGAATTGGTAGAAGAAATCTGAACAAAGTATCATTGGGAAATAAGAAAAATGAGGAGAAAAAGAATTTTTCTTTTAAAAACCATTTATACATTTCATGAAATAAATAAACAAGGAGAATAAAACTTAAACTAGTAATAATAAAATAGTATGGTTTATATTCACCCTTGGATTTCAATTGATACCTTTGAAAAATCTGAAAACTAAAATAGAAGTATAAATTTGAATTTGGAATAGAAAATAGAAAATAAAAGAGAAGGGAAGAACTAAGAAAAATATTACATAAAATAAAATAAATAAACATCCTTCACACTTATATTAATAAATTATACCTTTCAAACTGAGGACAAGTTATTTCACAAAATTTGAATTTAAACTTGAACTCAAATTGAATTTGAATTGAAGTTTGAATTTGAAAAGAAATGAAAAGAAAAGAAAAAGGGAAAAGAATAAAACTCAAACTGGGCCTCGGTATCCCAATTCGGCCCACCAAACTCACGCACGCCAGCCCAATTCGCCTCCCGCGCCCAGCCTCCCCTTGTTTCACTGCAAACTGGGCCCCCCACGTCAGCCTCTCCCTCGCGCGCCTGCTCTCGCTTGGTGTCACTTACGTGTGGGCTCCCTCTGTCAGTCCGTTCCTCAACAGAAACGCGCGCATGGCGGAGCTTGCCGTCGACCGCGGAATCCGTCGCCGACCAACCGACTGCGTATAAAATCGGGTCGCGTCTCACCCCCCCTATCCTTCAATCCAACCAGCGTCCACCAGAGGGGTCGATAGAGAGAGAGGAGGGAGGGAGCTTGAATCCGTGGTGACCGTGCGGGTGGATTGGCGACCGCGCCGTCGTCGTTCGTGCTCGACGCCAAATCGAGACCTCGGGTGCGGGCAGAAGGCTTCGCCCAAGCCCCAGGACCGCGTGGGTGGCGTTCGTGAGCTCGGAAGGTGACCGTGGGGCACTCAATTCACCGCCGCTGCCGTTGAGCCGCCTGCACACGTGGGCAGTGTCGACGCCGCATCAAACCAAGGTAAAAAGCCCACCATTGGATTCCCCTTAACCTCCTCTATGTGTAGCGCCAAGGAATCGAGAACGTAGCGTCTGGGCGAGAAGTTGGGGAGCTCCAACCATGGCACTCCGCCGCGGTGAGCACGCGGCCGGGATGGGGAGTGTCCTGGGAGGAAGATGGCCTCCTGACCGTCGATCTCGCGATATGTGGCGGCGATTGAGTCTATCGTAGCGCTTCGGCTCGGGAACGCACGGTCCATTCGATCGTGAATCAAGGGCCACGGTGGGATCTCGCCTTAATAAAATCGTGGTCGTAGATCTAGGATCGGATGACTGAGGTTTCGTACCGTTTCGTAAACCTAGATCTAATCTCGCACGTCCAAATTGGATCGTGCGGTTCAGACGCGCCCGTACCCCTTCGGTGGTCGATTCGCTAAAGAGTCCCTGTGAAATTCTGAAATCAACCCGCCATCCCTTGTCACTGTGCACTGAGCCTTGGGAAATTTGCGCAGAAGCCCCTGCGGTTCCTGAATTTTGGTGCCCAGTCCGGAATCCGAGGAAATTCAGAAAATTCAATTAGAAAATGGTTTCTATTGTTAAAATAATTCCCGAATCTTATTTAAATCATAGAAAATCCATATTTAGTCCAAATTAATCCATTTCAGTTCCTATAATTTTGTAATAATATTCTCTATTAAATAGTACCACTGTTTTTACATAAAGTACACATTAAAATTTATTTCTCACCTAACCCTATATTAAATGCATAAAATCTTTGGAAAATCATAACTTGAATTCTACAACTCCAAAATTAATAATTCTTTTTCCTGTGGTTTTATTTTAATGTGTAGATTATTAATATGTATTTTGCATATATGTTTGGTGTAATGTTAATCTTGCCTATACCATGTATGTTTGTATTGCTACGACTAGCAGTGAGGTCACGAGGATCTGAGGATCATCCTGGTACCTGGATTCTCAAGGCCCAGGCAAGTTGTGCCCTTGATCACTTCTTTTTACCTACTCATGTTCTAATTAATCATAATGATCTGCATAGGTTAATTTTGATGGGACCCAATAGGTTACCCTAGTTTGTCTATCTTTATACCTTGTTTACCACTGAACTTTCTGGGTAGTACTTGCTAGTGCTATATGTGGTTTTGGGTATGGAGATACACTATTCATGATTACACTTTTGTTATCAGTTGTTATTTATTGTTCATGTTAAGATCATTATGTTAATTGGAACATGGAGCGACCACCCGGGAAAACAGTGCTACCACAAGGGTGGAATGGGACGCCCTTGGCTGATTAATTAGGGAAGCTAGTGGAAGACTACCTTACCCGAAAGGGGCAAGGGCAGTAGGGGAGAGGTCAGTGTAGGGAGGCCCTCGGGAGGATTTTGCTGCGATGGCGGTCCTGCAAGGGATTCCTGCACTGGATCTTCCTATAAACTGTAGCGGGTTTTCGGAAGCTAGTGGAACTTTGTAAAGGCCTCGTAGTGCTACCCTGCCTCGCTTCCTTGGTAGAGGTGTATGGGATTCATGACCCCTTGGCAGATGGGTAACACGGCTTGTGGGTAAAGATGCACAACCTCTGCAGAGTGTAAAACTGGTATACTAGCCGTGCTCACGGTCATGAGCAGCTCGGACCCTCACATGATTAATTTATGGAACTAAATTCAATTTGTCATATGCATTGCATCGCAGGTGAAGTTGTTACTTTTGTTCTACTACTTAACTGGGTTGGTATTTACTTGTACTTAGTAACTGCTAATAAAATTTTGACCAACTTTAAAAGCAATGCTCAGCTCTAACCATCTTCTTTGGTAAGCCTTACACTTCACGTGAGCTCCCACCTTTGGCGAGTTCATGCACATTATTCCCCACAACTTGTTGAGCGATGAACGTATGGGAGCTCACTCTTGCTGTCTCACATACACCACAGGTCAAGACCAGGTACTGCAGGATGATGCTCATGGAGGATGCTGTGTTGAGTTCGTGAGTGGTCTAGGCCGTCGTCTCCCAGTCAACTTTGGGTTGCTGGACCGTTGTCTCCTTATAATGTAATTATTTATTTTGTATAGAACCCCTGTTATATGTAAAGATGTGACATTCGATCCTGTGCCACTATACATCATATGTATGAGACTTGGTCCCAGCATACCTGGTGTTTATGTTAACCCCGGGTTTTGGACCCCTAAAATCCGGGTGTTACAGAAGTGGTATCAGAGGAATGTTGACTGTAGGACGAAACCTAGATAGAACTGGACAACCATTATCTACTTACCTCTGCTACTCTGATACTTTTTAAACTTATCTTAATCTTTTCTCATCTATTTCCGCTCTACTCTGATTACTCTTACCTTTTCTTCTCTAAGACAAATGTGGATTTCACACTTTGAAATCCTGTGCCTAAAGTGACCTTTAGGAATAGAAGACCTACTCTTAGCAACAAAAACAAAACTATTTTATCTATACGCTTGAGTGTTTGTTCTTATGATACCTGTCTGATTTGGATCTTTGATTGAGTGTGATGAGTTGTGGAGTAATGTCCACAATTACATCTGCATATATACATAGGTATAAAAATATATTTATAAAATAACTAGACAACCTAGATTGTCCCCATTGGAACATATCTAGCTTAAGAGATTTATCTTATCCTAAAAGATCTCATTCTAACCAATTCATCTTATCTTAAAAGATTCTCCCTTATCTTAATAGATCCATCTCATCTTAAAAGATACTCATCTTATCTTGAAAAGATTTTATCTCATCCTAATAGATCTAACTGACCTCAAAAGATTTTATCTTATCTTTATGGATTCATCTTATCCTAATAAGCATACTTATCCACCCTAGATTAAACAACCATGATCTAATGCAACTTAATTAGATCTTATTTAGTCAAACTAGTCATACCAATCTAACCTAGATTCAATCTTATGTAATAGATCCATCTTATCTTAAAGGATATTCTATCACCTTAATAGATTCATCTTACCTTAAAAAGATTTTATCTGGTCCTAATAAATCTAACTAACTTCTAAAGATTCTAACATATCCTAATAATATTTATCCTACCCTAGTAGATCTATTTAACCTAAACTAGTCTAATCTAGTCATATCCAATTTAATCTAGATCTTATCTTACCTAATGTAACCTGATCTAGTGTGGTCTAATGTTATCTAACTTAATGTGGTCCACTTAAACAGATTAATGACACTAGTAGAAGAGATTAGACCCCACTAGCCGCGTATTAACTTAACCTAACACATTGGATCAATTCAACCATGAGCTAACCCAACCCATAGTGCCATAATGAATAGTATGACCTTTCTATTCCCACCTAATAACAAACAAACTTTTAACCTACATCTTGTGGTCTATCTCACCCATGTATATCTCTCATCTTGACAGATTCTATCTTACCCTTGGATATTTACCTTATATGATTGGTTACCCCAATCTGGACATAAACCAAAGATTAAGCCCTATCAAAGAATCTTTAGATTGTAACCAGCTACTAGCTTAATCATTCTGCTTAATGAATAAGGTCATTTGCAAAACTATTACCACATGCTTCTAACTTTCATGGTCAATACCAGGAAAGGAAAGATTATCACGTAACAGCAAACAGAAATGAATCCTCCAAATCCCCCACCTGTTGAGATCGATCAAGTGGTTGCTACCCAAAGACTGGTAATACAACAATTAACAGACCTGGTGACCGAGATGCAGAATCAGCTAAGACAACAACGCGAGGAAATACGTCAGGCCCGCCAAGAAATAAGGCAAGCACGGTTGGAGAGACAACAACAACAACCACCTCCACCACCACCACCAGCTCCACCAAGCTACATAGATATAGATTATGATGATTTATAAGATCTAGATGTTACTTTAGTTAGTAGATGATATGATATTACTCTAGAAGGAACAATAAGGTCTATTGACCCTATGTTTTGTTAAAAAAAATTATACCTCATGCTGAGATTTCTTTGTTTGTGCATATGTTCCGAGAACAATATGAGTATACATCCTTTTTCTTACAAATCTCGAGGATGAGATTATTTTTAAGGGGGGTAGGATTTGTAACACCCAAATTCTGAATTTGGAATTGGTAGAAGAAATCTGAACAAAGTATCATTGGGAAATAAGAAAAATGAGGAGAAAAAGAATTTTTCTTTTAAAAACCATTTATACATTTCATGAAATAAATAAACAAGGAGAATAAAACTTAAACTAGTAATAATAAAATAGTATGGTTTATATTCACCCTTGGATTTCAATTGATACCTTTGAAAAATCTGAAAACTAAAATAGAAGTATAAATTTGAATTTGGAATAGAAAATAGAAAATAAAAGAGAAGGGAAGAACTAAGAAAAATATTACATAAAATAAAATAAATAAACATCCTTCACACTTATATTAATAAATTATACCTTTCAAACTGAGGACAAGTTATTTCACAAAATTTGAATTTAAACTTGAACTCAAATTGAATTTGAATTGAAGTTTGAATTTGAAAAGAAATGAAAAGAAAAGAAAAAGGGAAAAGAATAAAACTCAAACTGGGCCTCGGTATCCCAATTCGGCCCACCAAACTCACGCACGCCAGCCCAATTCGCCTCCCGCGCCCAGCCTCCCCTTGTTTCACTGCAAACTGGGCCCCCCACGTCAGCCTCTCCCTCGCGCGCCTGCTCTCGCTTGGTGTCACTTACGTGTGGGCTCCCTCTGTCAGTCCGTTCCTCAACAGAAACGCGCGCATGGCGGAGCTTGCCGTCGACCGCGGAATCCGTCGCCGACCAACCGACTGCGTATAAAATCGGGTCGCGTCTCACCCCCCCTATCCTTCAATCCAACCAGCGTCCACCAGAGGGGTCGATAGAGAGAGAGGAGGGAGGGAGCTTGAATCCGTGGTGACCGTGCGGGTGGATTGGCGACCGCGCCGTCGTCGTTCGTGCTCGACGCCAAATCGAGACCTCGGGTGCGGGCAGAAGGCTTCGCCCAAGCCCCAGGACCGCGTGGGTGGCGTTCGTGAGCTCGGAAGGTGACCGTGGGGCACTCAATTCACCGCCGCTGCCGTTGAGCCGCCTGCACACGTGGGCAGTGTCGACGCCGCATCAAACCAAGGTAAAAAGCCCACCATTGGATTCCCCTTAACCTCCTCTATGTGTAGCGCCAAGGAATCGAGAACGTAGCGTCTGGGCGAGAAGTTGGGGAGCTCCAACCATGGCACTCCGCCGCGGTGAGCACGCGGCCGGGATGGGGAGTGTCCTGGGAGGAAGATGGCCTCCTGACCGTCGATCTCGCGATATGTGGCGGCGATTGAGTCTATCGTAGCGCTTCGGCTCGGGAACGCACGGTCCATTCGATCGTGAATCAAGGGCCACGGTGGGATCTCGCCTTAATAAAATCGTGGTCGTAGATCTAGGATCGGATGACTGAGGTTTCGTACCGTTTCGTAAACCTAGATCTAATCTCGCACGTCCAAATTGGATCGTGCGGTTCAGACGCGCCCGTACCCCTTCGGTGGTCGATTCGCTAAAGAGTCCCTGTGAAATTCTGAAATCAACCCGCCATCCCTTGTCACTGTGCACTGAGCCTTGGGAAATTTGCGCAGAAGCCCCTGCGGTTCCTGAATTTTGGTGCCCAGTCCGGAATCCGAGGAAATTCAGAAAATTCAATTAGAAAATGGTTTCTATTGTTAAAATAATTCCCGAATCTTATTTAAATCATAGAAAATCCATATTTAGTCCAAATTAATCCATTTCAGTTCCTATAATTTTGTAATAATATTCTCTATTAAATAGTACCACTGTTTTTACATAAAGTACACATTAAAATTTATTTCTCACCTAACCCTATATTAAATGCATAAAATCTTTGGAAAATCATAACTTGAATTCTACAACTCCAAAATTAATAATTCTTTTTCCTGTGGTTTTATTTTAATGTGTAGATTATTAATATGTATTTTGCATATATGTTTGGTGTAATGTTAATCTTGCCTATACCATGTATGTTTGTATTGCTACGACTAGCAGTGAGGTCACGAGGATCTGAGGATCATCCTGGTACCTGGATTCTCAAGGCCCAGGCAAGTTGTGCCCTTGATCACTTCTTTTTACCTACTCATGTTCTAATTAATCATAATGATCTGCATAGGTTAATTTTGATGGGACCCAATAGGTTACCCTAGTTTGTCTATCTTTATACCTTGTTTACCACTGAACTTTCTGGGTAGTACTTGCTAGTGCTATATGTGGTTTTGGGTATGGAGATACACTATTCATGATTACACTTTTGTTATCAGTTGTTATTTATTGTTCATGTTAAGATCATTATGTTAATTGGAACATGGAGCGACCACCCGGGAAAACAGTGCTACCACAAGGGTGGAATGGGACGCCCTTGGCTGATTAATTAGGGAAGCTAGTGGAAGACTACCTTACCCGAAAGGGGCAAGGGCAGTAGGGGAGAGGTCAGTGTAGGGAGGCCCTCGGGAGGATTTTGCTGCGATGGCGGTCCTGCAAGGGATTCCTGCACTGGATCTTCCTATAAACTGTAGCGGGTTTTCGGAAGCTAGTGGAACTTTGTAAAGGCCTCGTAGTGCTACCCTGCCTCGCTTCCTTGGTAGAGGTGTATGGGATTCATGACCCCTTGGCAGATGGGTAACACGGCTTGTGGGTAAAGATGCACAACCTCTGCAGAGTGTAAAACTGGTATACTAGCCGTGCTCACGGTCATGAGCAGCTCGGACCCTCACATGATTAATTTATGGAACTAAATTCAATTTGTCATATGCATTGCATCGCAGGTGAAGTTGTTACTTTTGTTCTACTACTTAACTGGGTTGGTATTTACTTGTACTTAGTAACTGCTAATAAAATTTTGACCAACTTTAAAAGCAATGCTCAGCTCTAACCATCTTCTTTGGTAAGCCTTACACTTCACGTGAGCTCCCACCTTTGGCGAGTTCATGCACATTATTCCCCACAACTTGTTGAGCGATGAACGTATGGGAGCTCACTCTTGCTGTCTCACATACACCACAGGTCAAGACCAGGTACTGCAGGATGATGCTCATGGAGGATGCTGTGTTGAGTTCGTGAGTGGTCTAGGCCGTCGTCTCCCAGTCAACTTTGGGTTGCTGGACCGTTGTCTCCTTATAATGTAATTATTTATTTTGTATAGAACCCCTGTTATATGTAAAGATGTGACATTCGATCCTGTGCCACTATACATCATATGTATGAGACTTGGTCCCAGCATACCTGGTGTTTATGTTAACCTCGGGTTTTGGACCCCTAAAATCCGGGTGTTACACCCTGGCCTCGGCTCGTCGAAGAGCGTCCTAGGGGTCTCTTTAACTAAGCTAGAGGAACCTCGGACAGCAGGGCCGACCGAGCCGAGGGACTCCTACGCCTCCGGGATACGGATACCTCACTCGTCACCTTGACACGGGGCGACTCGTGCTTGGTGAAGCGGTTCAGATAGTCAACAGACGAGTCTTAGTGCTCGGAAATGAGGAAAAAACACGGCGCATAAGGGAGAAAGAAGACGTGGTCGCCTTGCGGAAGGGGTCGCCCTCCTTTTAAAGGCGACTCTCCCTGCTTGCGCCCCCAACCGTCACGGGCAGAGTCTTCTCCAACACGCCTCCAAAGCCCTCCCCTGCGGCGCGGGGGCTGGGTCCCGCATGTCATGCAGACCGGCCCCGAGCAGAAGAAGCCAAACCGCCGCGCACGGCGCACGCAACCACCCAGAGGTTACAAGTGACCCTCCACTTTTGCCCAGACCAACGGGCGAAAGGGGCAGGCAACCATGCAGGCGGCATGCAACCGCGCCAAGCGGACGCGCCCCTCCGACTCCTGACATGCCAGCACGGAGGCCCAAGCCCACGCGTCGCGCGACCGGCGCGCCGGATGCTGCATGCAAGCAACTGTACCACTTGCGCCACCACCGCACCTCCTCGATTGCGGAACCGATACCGCGACCCGAGGCGACCCAGCGCGCGACCCAGCAGCGCCAGCCTGACGCAGTGGTTAAACACGGTCAAAAGTGGGCCGGCAGTAATGACGGTGGCAGGCACGAGGGGGCAGCGGTCACGCCGTCAGCCAAGCTCACGTCCCATCCGGAGGCAGCGAGAGAACCCCCTCTCACGGCGTGAAGACGACGCGCCCGTGAGCCGTCCCTCGAACGGCTCGCGCACGAAACGGTGGCCCCACCAACTACTCGCCCCGTCGCATTAACTCCGCGGCTGGACAGGCGGCGCTTCTGGCAGGAGCAGCTGGCGACGCTTCGCCTTCGCCAAAACAACCGCGCCAAAAAAGGTACGCCGCGTCGTTCAATTTCGTATCCTTTTTCCTTTTTTCCTCTTTCTCTATCTCTTGCAACAGGGACCGGGAAAGGGGATACCCCTAAAAGGGATCCTTCCCCGTGAAGGAACTAGGCTCCGAGCCTCCTTACTGATCAGGGGTTCGAAGGCTGGCCCCCCGAAGGGTTCAACAGCCGCCTCAGATCGCGTGGGCCCGACACCCACTACTGGCCAGAGGTTCAAAGGTCGGCCCCCTGAAAGGTTCCACGGCCGCCTCAGGCTACTCGGGCTCCGCGCCCATTACTGATCAGGGGTTCGAAGGCTGGCCCCCCGAAGGGTTCACAGTCACCTCAGACACCGAGCGAGGGATGACCAGGGGTACGTTCGATACATAACCGAGGCTCGGGCTGCGCTCCCGAGGTACCCTAGGACATTTCCGAGACCAGCGGGAACGATCCTGTAACGGAATCCCATCGGAGGGAGGCATCGAGCCCTCGGACCCCGTCGCAAGGGGACCGGGTCCGGCAGATCACCCGCAGGTACTTTTGGGCGTGCCTCCGGGCCCCTAGCCGACCCCCAACGAACGGGGCACGGACGTCCACTCGGATTACCCGCTTGCAGCTCACCGGAGACACCATGTTCGGTGCCCATCGAGGGTAACATGGCGCTCTCCCCCCCTCCTCCTTGCGGAAAGGCGACGTAGGGGCGTATGTAAAAAAGCCGAGTCTGTCCCTGATCACCCTCTCGCCCTGTGCGGAGGCTCGGGGGCTGCTCTCGCAAACCCGGCTCCGGCCAAACCGTTGACAGCGTCAACATACCAGCCCGAGAACTTGGGTCCCGACAGTGCACCCGGGCTACGGCCAGTTCGCATGAGGGAACCACCAGACCAGCCGAAGCATTACGCAAGGCATTAAGACCTCGAAGGAGTGAAATCACTCCTCCGAGGCCTCGGGGGCTACACCCGGCGGGTGCGCTCGCGCGCACCCACCGGAACAAAATGCAACCGAGAAAGGCTGGTCCCCTTGCAAAAAAGTGCGACGAAAGCCTCCAAGCGAGTGCTAACACTCCCTTCGAGGCTCGGGGGCTACTGTCGGGGACCATAATTAGGGGTACCCTCAAGACGCCTAATTCTCAGCTGGTAACCCCCATCAGCATAAAGCTGCAGAGGCCTGATGGGTGCGATTAAGTCAGGGATCAGTCCATACGAGCGACTCGATCACGCCTCGCCTGAGCCTAGCCTCGGGCAAGGGCAGCCGACCCTGAGGTGTTTCTGTCTCGCCCGAGGCCCCCTTTTTTACGGCAGACGCATCTCCGGCTCGCCCGAGGCCTTGCCTTCGTTAAGAAGCAACCCTGACTAAATCGCCGCGCCGACCGACCAAGTCACAGGGGCATTTAACGCAAAGGTAGCCTGGCACCTTTATCCTGACGCGCGCCCCCTGGCAGAGCCGAAGTGACCGCCGTCATTTCGCCGCTCCACTGACCGGTCTGACAAAAGGACAGCGCCGCCTGCGCCGTCCCGACTGCGGTGCCACTTGACAGAGTGAGACTGACAGGCAGCCAGGCCTTGCCAAAGGCGCCATAGGAAGCTCCGCCCGACCCAGGGCTCGGACTCGGGCTAAGGCCCCGGAAGACGGCGAACTCCGCTCCGCCCGACCCAGGGCTCGGACTCGGGCTAAGGCCCCGGAAGACGGCGAACTCCGCTCCGCCCGACCCAGGGCTCGGACTCGGGCTAAGGCCCCGGAAGACGGCGAACTCCGCTCCGCCCGACCCAGGGCTCGGACTCGGGCTAAGGCCCCGGAAGACGGCGAACTCCGCTCCGCCCGACCAAGGGCTCGGACTCGGTCTAAGGCCCCAGAAGACGACTAACTCCGCTTCGCCCGACCCCTGGGGTCGGACTCCGCCCTGGCCTCTGCCGAACGACCTCCGCCTCGCCCGACCCAGGAGCTCGGGCTTGGCCTCGGCCATGGAAGACAGACTCGACCTCGGCCTCGGAGGAGCCTCCACGTCACCCGACCTAGGGCACAAGTCCGCCACGTCAACAGGAAGCGCCATCATCACCCTACCCCGAGCCGACTCGGGCCGCAGAGAACAAGACCGACGTCCCATCTGGCTAGCTCCGCCAGATAGGCAATGATGGCGCCCCGCTAGACCCATGACGACGGCGGCTCTCAACTCCCTTACGGAAGCAGGGGGACGTCAGCAAGAGCCCAACTGTTCCGACAGCTGTCCCTCCACCAGGCTCCGTTACTCCTCCGACGGCCACGACACCACACCAGCTGGGTGCCAAGTTCTCTCCGGCTGCCACATTGGCTTGTAAATATATCTAATGTAATGAGAGACATATTAAAAATGACAAGGCAACATAGGTAAGCTCTCGTGTGTTATTTCATATGTCTCTTTACATTACGTTTCGCTTATGAGATATGAGCTTGTTAGGAAAACCTTTGTCCTTTGTATTGATTCTCTGAAGGAATATCGTCCTCTAGACGAAGGTTTTCCTAACACATCGACTTGATCTTCCATATATTTAGGGGATTGAGATCAAGTATACAATACTCTCATTTTTTATTGAATGTTTAAACCTTCGTCCTCATATGATTACACTGAGGGTGTATTATGTTGAGGACGAAGGTTTTCATTTCTCAACTTTGTGTTGCCTTGTTTTTGATGCCATGCAGCAATTGAAAACGAGTGACCAACATTAGCGCTCACCTCCGATGATCCTATGACCATGACGAGCTTCATCACGACGAAGAGCATAGCAAGCCATCAAGCTTCGTCAACTTCCATGGAGAACCTTATTCTCCCCATCATTGGGGGCTCAAGCTTTGAACCTAGCAATAAAAAGCAGAAAAAAGAGGCCTAGAAATGGGTGCAACATGTAAGCTTATCCTACAACATGTAGCTTTGGTCCCATATCCCTATTACCTTCTCTCAGGATGATCTTTATCTCAAAGATTACCCTCACAAAGATGTCTCTCTTTTAATCTCGTACTCAAAGACCTCCACATCATATGACTTCTCCTCATCTATGAATCCATACATTGCTTCCATTTCCTTCATACACTTTCTCATGGAAAGTTCTTTAAGAACATCAAGTGTCTTGTTAGTTTGGCTCTTTTTGAACTCCATATAGTCTTCGAGAGCTGCTCCAACATGTATCTGCTTACGCTTTCTATTTTTGCTACCTTCTCCCTCTCTTGCTTCATGAATAGCTGACATAGATTGAGCTTCACTTGTCATCGCTTGTCCATTTAAATCAAATGGAATTTGTATTGAATGGATGGAGAATCTGTTCAGACGTACTCCTAGCTGAAGGAACAACAAAAATAGGAGCAGGAGGAACACTAGCAGGAGGAGGAACAGTAGCAGGAGGAGCAAGAGTATCAACAGATAGAGGAGCATAAGGAGGCAGCTGTTGAGTTGATGTGAAATTTAATTCTCCCGTAGCCACACTACCTATAAAAATGAATAGATATAAATACATATAATAGCTCATAGCCTATTAGAAAATAGTAGAAAAGAGGAAATGGACACACGCTCACCTTCATAAAGTGCTTCTAAAGAGTAGAAAAGAGGAAGTGACTTCTTGCGAAACATTGTAACCTTTAAGTGAGCCTATTAAATGCAACATGAAATGTAATTAGTTCTCAGCAACAAAAAATCATATTGAATAAGCAAAGACATAATGGTATAAAAAGAAATTGCTTACACTAATCAACCTTGCCCAAACCACTGAAGCCAATATCATACATAGGGAGTCATTCCAATCAGTCCCACTTTTCCTTTCTAGAATCTCTTACTGCTTTATAGCTTAATTTAAGTTCTTTCTCCTTCTCTTGTAGTTGTTGTTTTGTGAAATAAGCCAAAGAGAACCTTTCATTAAACTTAGTAGTGATACACTTCCATCCCTCTAAATTTCATCCATTTTTACCCTTCAACTTTGGGTTATCTTTGTAGTCATGTAGTACATCGACTAAACCCTTCTCATATGTTGAGTTCTAGGCCGCCCTTGCGACTTCCTTTTACATGGCTATATTTTCCAATAAATATTCAAAGCCATTAGTAAAATAAAAAAGAACATACAACATTACACTATGGACAATTGAATAAAGGCTAAAAAGAGAAGAAACAACACAATTGTATAAGTAGATAAGACAGATAGTTGAAAAAAGATGTGCAGATAGGCCTTGGCTGCCTCTTCTTGAGTGTCTGTAGAAGCTGGATAAGTAGATAAGAAAACACAATTGTATAAGTAGATAAAACAGATAGTTGCATTACAGCATTACAGCAAGCTGCAAACATGGTTCCCAAATTAACAAGCATTAGGCAAAACATTAAAAAAGCATGGTAGAGAAACTAGACATAGAAAAAACTCCACATCTGCAGTGCATTATTGTATTTGGACTTAAGCTAATCAACTATTGTAGGCAGGCAACATCTATAGTGCAATTTGATCTCTTAGTGTACTTCCATCACTTGACTCTATGTCATTGGGATAGTTGTTGTCTCCCTCAGGGACATCAACATAATGACTTGGAGATATATAATCTAGTTGGTTGTCCAGTCATCCTTCATCACCATTTTGCCCTCTAATTATGTTGTGAAATGCAATGGCTGTAGCAGCGATCTTGATTTGATTTTTCTATGGGACAGAATGTGCCTACTTTTAGAATTGGGAACCTTTTCTTAAGAACACCAATGGCCCTCTCTATATGGTTGCGGAGAATTGCATGGCGATGATTGAATAACTCTTTGTAGTTTGCATAACCACTTTGCGATGAACAACTCCTCCTAAATTGACTGAGATGGCATCGAACACCTCTGTATGGTGCAATGTATGATGATGTATTTGCATACCCACCATCTACGAGATAAAACTTTCCTTCTGGCACACTAAATCCTTTGCTAATAGCAGATCGAAGCACCCCTGTGTCTGATGCCGACCTTCCCATCCACATGAGACAAATGTGAAATTGAGATCAAAGTCGCAGACTACCATAACATTGTGTGAAAGAGTTCCTTTTCTATTTCTATATGGAGGGTCCCTGTCTTCTGCGATAGTGATGGGTACATGTGTGTCGTCAATAGCACCAAGGCAATTCTGCATTAAAGGAACAAATATGGAAATATGTTGAGGACATGTGGCAATTAGCATAGGATAATTGTGTGTTTGCAGTTGTAGCTCACCTGAAAAAAGGGCATGAACCCAGAATCTGTTGCAATCCTAGCATGAGTTTGAACTAAGCTAGGAAGCTTCACAAATCGTTGAGTTAGTATGGGAACTATCTCAAAAACTTTGGATATTTTTCGATGGATGGTCTCTCTATTGTGTTGAAAAGCCTTTTGTAGCATTTGATTATTGGCGTTGTGGGAGATCATATACATGAACATCCCAAGTTTCTCCTCAACACTAACTCCTCGTGTGTTACGTAGTAAATTCTCCCTTCTAAGAAAATTTGATGTGGATTTGAATATTTCCTTTCCCATTCTAAACTCATATTTGCACCAGCTCTGATGCCCTTCAAGAATTTCTTTAACCTTTTTAGCACTGGTGAGGGAGGATGTGTGGATGGGGCCTTTTCTCTTTCGAGAGGTATGAGATTATAGCAGGGAGAATAACAAAGAATAGTTCATCATCATCTTCCTCCTCATCCGACAAAAATTGCCTAACATGCTCCTCCTAAAAACCCATTATCTAGAAACATAAATTTTAATCATGCACTTATATAGTTGTGCTACCTCTCATATAATATAGAAATGTTGAACAATATAGTTGGTTACCTTAAGGTAGCCTATCTATTCAAGGATGACAAACTGAATTAAGCTGGACCAACAACCTGTCACACTCTGCAAACTCTGCAAGTGACACCAACTATAGGTTTAATGCAGTGAGCATAATAGGGCCAATGCAGTGAGAAATATTCAAATAATTTACAAGTTCAGATTAATAAGAAATTGTAGACTGAGATTAATAAGCAACTATAGGTTTAATGCAGTGACCATAGTAGGTTCTACTTGAACACTAAAGCAGGCAATATGAAAGCAACTCTTGCAGATTCTGCCATAGCAAGAGCAATGCATGAAAACAAGCCCTACATTGAAAACAATACTAGTTTTTTGTCACTTAGAAACAATCATAAACAACCACGTTCACAAAAAATATTAACTGATATTTACACACCAGCTAGAGCTTTCTATGCAGAACATATGCCAAAATGGATAAATGAAATGTTCAGCTAGAGCTAGGTGATTATGAAGCTGACGGACATGACCAAGTCAGCAGATGCATATCACTATGTTGTTGTCAATCAAAACATGCCTAAGCTATTTATGCATACTCAGAAGAAAGGTACGCATATATGAAATGTTCAGTTGCTAGAAACATGTGAATTCACTATTGTATTGTATACTCCATAATCCATCCGAAAGAAATATACACATGTTTAACAACACTAGTTTACTACTAGAATCACACCATACAAAAAGACCAAAATAATAATCGCCAAAGGGGGGAATGATGTATCTACAATTTGACTAAAATATATATTACACAACATGAATTGGAGACAACTAAGTTGCCTTTTTGAACGCAGACAACAACAAAATGGCATGGATGAACGAATAACCTCTGAAGACAATGATGCGTACCTCACTAGTGTCGGGGTCAGATCTTGGAGGAGACGACCTTGTACTGGATCTTGGAGACGACCTTGTACTAGATCTCAGAGAAGACCTTGTACTGGATCTTGGGGAAGAATCGGAGAATGAAGAATGATTTGAATCCGTAGGTAAATACGTAAGGTACAAGAGGAGCGAACGGCTTACATCATGCCGTGGAAGACAACAGTGGCCAACAAACTAGGGGTGAAGATGACGACAGAGGATGGCGAATCTGAGACGGGGACGTCGATGGAAGGTGCGGTCGCTTCACGTCCCACTCGTGACGGCGCCAATGGCAGCTTAGTGGACGATGATGGCGTGACAGTGGAGCGGATGGTGGCATAGTGGACGACGATGGTGCAACGACAGAGCAAATGGCAGTGGCGTGGGCGATGGTGGTGGAGATGGTGGCAGCGGATGGCGCAGTCGCTCAAATCCGCTCGCGTCCCTTCCAAACTGGGGAAGGTTGCTCGACCTCGAGTGGTCGGGAGCATTGCCACAGGGAAACCCTCTGCGTCGGGATAGAATTGGACCAGGGTGTTTGCCTTCCAAATGGGCCAAAAAACTTACCTCGGGTATATCTCCAAGTGATATTTGGACATGGGGAATCGACAGGTTTCCACCCGAGGAAGTGGCCTCCCAAACTAGCCTGAAGATTTCGTCGAGGATTTTATTGGCCAAAGGCAGTTCCGGATATAGCCGAGTTTGTACATAAATGTGACAACTGCCAAAGATGTGCCAGAGATAAAAAAACAACCTTCGTCCTTAACTCAGTCGATACAAGCCACTTGGCCCTTGCAAAGATGGGAAATGGGTATAATTGGACCAATGCCAGTTGCCTCAGGGAAACCTAAAATACACAGTGGTCATAGTTGAGTATTTCTCAAAGTGGATCGAAGCAAAGGCTTTGGCAACCACAACTTTGGCCACCATTCAAAAGTTCTTTTGGCAAAGCATTATTTGTCGCTTCTGAGTGCCAAACTCCATCATTGTTGACAATGACACTCAGTTTGACTCCGAAACATTTAGAGCATTTTGCAGTCAGGTGGGGACAAACATACATTTCGCTTCTGTCAGGCATCCGGAGTCCAATAGATTTGTGGAAAGAGCAAATGGAATAATCCGGCTGGGAATCACAAAATCTTCGGTTGGGTTACCGAAGGGGAAATGGCAGAAGAACTTAATAAAGTTGTGTGGAACAATAACACCTCTATATCAAGGTCTACAAATTTCACACCAGTCAAGCTCCTCTTCGGGGGACAAAGTAGTTACCCCTGAAGAGGCCAAGTTGGGTTTTGCAAGAATTATATCTTCAGCACAAGATCCAAATAATGAGAAAGTTTCGAAAGATGCCATAGAGGAATTGAGACTAGAAGCGGTCGAGCATATAAGGAAATATCAGGCAGAAACCCAAAGGTGGCAAGATAGAAAAGTAAAACTCAAGAACATAGCACCGAGCCATCTTGTCCTCCGAAGGGTAGCCAACCCAAACACCGCAAGGAAGTTGCAAGTAAAACGAGAAGGCCCTTTTCTTATTATAGCTTCGAATAGATCAGGTTCCTATAGGCTTAAGGACATGGAAGGAAATGACATCCCAAGATTATGGAATGTCGACGAACTTTGAAGATATTATGTCTAGCCATCATGCTTCGGCACCCTTTTTTCCTTATGAAGGGGGTAAGGTTTTTTAACGGGGCCGAGGATGTAACATCTTGCAAGAGTGCCTCAAAAGCTAATAAAGGTGCTCTATCCCTCAGATATGAATAGAAGGGCCTTATCTCCAAGCCCCATACCCCAAAGCTAAAGTCCTATCACGAAGTAAAGGTGAAAAAGCTATGAAGTCATTCCTAAGGGGATGCAGAGCTAAAGTCTTATCACCAAGTAAAGGTGAAAAAGCTTCAAAGTCGTTCATAAGGGGATGCAGAGCTAAAGTTTTATCACCAAGTAAAGGTGAAAAAGCTCTAAAGTCGTTCCAAAGGAATGCAAAGCTATGGTCTAAGGAAAAAGCTCTGAAGTCATTCCTATGGAGAAGTAGAGCTATGGTCTAAAGAAAAAGCTCCAAAGTCGTTCCTAAGGAAATGCAGAGCTATGCTTTATTCCAGGTGAAAAAGGGAAGATGTTTTTTGCCTTCGGCTCAAAATACCGATAAAAGATCAGTTTCACACGCAACAAAACATTCAAATATAAGTGGGATAAATGACAAAAAACATGTCATTATAATACAAGACGCAAGGCATTAAATTACAAAAGAGTAGCTTTTCAACTACACTAAGAGTTCGTTTTTACAATCAAAATCTTCCTGGAGTAACGACCTAACTAGGCTTCGACCTTCTTGCTTCACTTTGTTTTCTTCAACTTCTTGCTGTGCAGGAAAAGAAACAAAAAGATACATGGTGATTAATTAGAAAAACCCATAAGCAAAACTTTGGGATTATGGGTTTAAAGAGGAACCTTCCTAGTACACTCTTCGGCCTCCGAAGCAGCCAACTCTTGGCCTCCCTTGTCCACAACTCGAAGAAGAATCTCTTCATGGCATTCGCCACACTATTCGAAGGATGTTTTATATCATAAACACTCATATCGAAGCTAGCTTCTCCAACAATTTTGGTGTGATCGCAGCCAACATTTTCAAATAGTGAAGCCATTCCCTGGGACTCAATCATTGAGCAGTAGTCACTGCAAGCGGTAATTATCGAATCAATCTCTCCAAGTTCTTTCTCCATCCAGTTGAGCGCTCCTTTGGTGTCCCCACTGGTTTATGTGGTTGCTCTTGAGATAGCACCAGTTGAAGAAAGAAATTCTCCTAATGGTATCGCAGCACCGTGAAGAAATAGAAAAGGAGTTATCTCGAAGCTGGTTTAAAATTCTCGATAACTTTTTATTTTCCATATCTTTATCAACATTGCCCTTTTTCTCAGCTTCGAGGTTGTCTTGAAGCTCTTTGATAAGCTCATCTTGTTTTCTTTAACTTCAAAACATCAACATTATGTATCTTCCTTGCTTCGTCATTTTCCTTTTTGACTTTTTCTGCCTTTTCCTTCAAAGACACCATCTTTGCATCTTTTTCCTTCAAACTCTTACGAAGTTCGACAACTTCGTCTTGAAGAGTGGAGAATTATTTTTCTTCCTTTTCTTGTTGCATTCTCAAGGATTTACTTAGCATTAGTCCCTGCATAAAAATGATGATGGTGAATGATTTAATCAAAACGTGAAAGTTTCCCGAAGCTGCATCAAAATAAAAACTCTTCGTACCTTGATACTAGTATAGGCAATATTGTGGGAGAGTTTCTTCTTCTTGACTTGGCACAGTTTCTCCTCAATGTCCAAAAAACCAATGCTTCGGGTTATATTCCGAACAATCTTTGATTCATCAGGATCTAGAATGCACATCAGCATCCGGTCTTCTCCATTGAATAGTAAAGCCCCAGGGCCGTACCCTAGAGCTTAGCCTTTGTCTCCTAGTTTTGAAACTTCATCTTCACTCAGTTCTTCACCGCTAATATGCCTCATGAAGAAGCCAAGTTCCTCATCTTCCCCGGTAGTTTGTGTAGCTTCGGCTACCTCTGCCTTGGGCATGGTATCTTGCTCTTTCTATTCCACTTTCTTGTGCCCCAAAGAACCGTCACCTTCGGAAGATTTTCTTGCACCATTTTTTCTAGATGATGATGTGCCACCGAAGGTGGCACTACTAAGGCCCATAATGTGTGGGCTCTCCACTTCTTCGTCGAAGTCCTTCGAAGCCGGCATAAACCGCGTCAATGAGGGTCTTAAGGGACTTAAGGGGGGAAACAACAGTGGTTAGGTCATTACCTCAAGAATCTGGGTCTAGTTCAGTGACGAAGATGTGGTGGTGCTTCCATTCATTGGTTCTTGAGCGAATGCTGTTTTTGTTGGAGCCGAAGCCTTTATCGTGGCTGCATCCTTCTGAACAATTCTGGCTTTCTTTTTTACCTGGCCCGAAGACGGCTCTTCGGTCTCTTTCTATTTTACCTTGCCCAGTATTGGCTGAAGGATCTTCATCATAGTCCGAGTATTCAAATCCCTAAGACATCCATAACCCTATTAAGTCGAAGTTTCCCTTGGCGTCCGAAAGCAGATCGCATGTCTTCATGCTCCCTAGCGAGATAGTTACCACACATTCTGTTGTATTTCTCTTCAACAAACTTTAACAATCTAGCCAAAGGAGTTTTATATGTGGATTGTTCTTTGAAGTCAAAATCCAAGGTAATAAGTCCTTTTGTAACACCCTGAATTTGGGGTATAAAATTTCTTTTCTAATATTCGCCAAATTCAGGTGTTACCCCCTTCTTTACTTGCTTTTCTTCTGTTTTTCTAGATAATGGACATTAAATTTATTATATATATAAATATATCAGTTTTTGGCGTAGTAAAATAAAACCCCAAAGAAACTTTGATTGTTGCATTCATGTCGTTGTATAGTGTTTCTAAGGGTAAAGCATATTTGAACATGTTAATATACCTCATAGAAGTTTCTAGTAAAATTTTCATATTTTTCTGAGGTTTTCCGTTTTCTAAAAAAAAATCAAAACCTATGTATTTGAGACACCTAAAAATATTTTTAGAGACTCCAAATATTTTATTTGTGTTGTTTAGATGTATGCCTTAATTACTAATTAATTTCCTTTGGTCTTAACTTCAAAAAGAAAATCCCTATACCTATTTTTTTCTTTCCTCACGTGGGTTGCATGGAGGAGGAATTATATTGGTTTTTCTTTTTTCTTTTCATTGCATGCGGAAGTTAGGCTAGATGCAGTTTCCTTGCCACCTCTTTGCATGCACGCGTCCGAGGCTTTCTCCTGCTGGTGTGGACGTGCAGTTTCTCGACGCCCATAATCGAGGCGGCCGAGACCCATGCCCTGCGCATTACCTTTCAACACATGGACTTTTTCTCCCAGGCTGCCCAGGGATTTCATCTAAAGATGCGTCTCGTGCTGCCTCTCGAGCCTTGCTGCTCCACGGTCCACGCGCTACAACTGTGCACCATCACCGGAGGAGCACCGCTGCGTTCCTGAGTCCCGGTGACAAGGTCCATCCATGGAGCGCAAATGTTGTTTGCTGTCGCTCCATGTCAAGGTGAAGAATCCCTCTGCCTTTTCTTCTCTCCTCTCTATCGCCATGGCCCTGTTGTGCCGGCCACCGCCTCGTCTTCAGCATGTTGCGCGCACATCTGCTACGCTCCGCACCGCCGTCTACTACGCTTGCCGGTGAGCAGCAGCTCGTCATGCCCCAGCCACCGGCTCAACTGCGCCAGCGAGCTGCCATGCGTGCCATCATCAAGCCGTGATGCCCCTACGTGTCGTCGAGCTGCAGCCTCGGCCACCGGAAACACCTCAACCGGGCCGTCGTTTGCTCCACCGTGCCTGCTGCTTGCCCGCCACCGTGCACAGTGACCGAGACGCGTGCCTGCCTTGGCGTCTTGCTGCCACTACGCGGTCGTCGCGCCAGGACCCCATCAAGCGCCTCCACCCATGCTCCATCGTTGTCATCGCCGTTCGCCAGAGCAGCATCTCGCCGCGGGATTCGTCGTCACGCTATTGTCGTCGCTGCGCAGCAGGGTCTACGTCGCTCTCGTCATAGTCGAGGTGAGCTTCGTCTACCCCGGTATACTCTCCGTCTACCCCATGCGCGTAGTCTGTCGTCGTTAATCTGCGATTAATATATTTCTATATATATGCATTAACTTCTGTGTTAGATATCCGTTTCATTATGTTCCGGTTAGGTTAACTTCGTAAGGACGTCGTGCACACGTTAAGAATATTATGTCTCGATACATGTTTTATGTGTTTAATTAATTGTTAGTTTGTCCGTTGACTATTAAGATAAAATTTAGTTAACAATAATTTATAGTTTTAACTCCTGCTTTTATAAATATAAATGTTAATTAACTTGATTAATACCAGCTTAAATATTTTTAGATTAATTATTTGTTTGTTGTTGTTCGCGTGCGGCATCGTTCGCACGTCATCGTGCTGTCCGCGCGCGTATTCGCGTTGACTCGCACGTGTCGCGCGTGATCGTGCGTCGTTCGCACGCTGTCGTGCGGGTTCGCGCGTCGTTCACGCCGGTCGCGCGCACTGTCTCGTGCGTCGTTCGTGTGCTATGTCGCGCGTGTCCACGCGTCGTCTACACGATGTCGTATTGTTTCGCGCGTCGTAAATTCGCCTCGCTTAGAATCTCTCGTGCTAATTATATTAGTTATTTATTTGACAGATGTTAGTGTAGCAGATTGAATCAAAACTACATAGTAGTTATAATTTACATTTTATAATGTCGAATTAAATGTCCTGACTATTACTTGCGTTGTGTAAACGTTGTAACTTCTCGACCATAGCTTCGACCGTCACGTTCCTTATCCCCTCGTAACTGTAGAAGCACTCTCTTATTTTTATAATGCTTGTTTTGATAATTTTATATCTTGTATGGTGTAATATTCTTATACAAGTATATGTTTGCTTGCGTCTGTTTGTATTCGTTGCACGTCGCGAATAGATCGTGAGTTGTTCTTGAGCTTCGAGGAATCGACGATCAAGTGGTCAGATTCTTCGAGTTCTACAAAGTTGAAGTCCCTAAGCATCTGTTTGGTGAAGGCAAGTGTCTCTTGACCCATCTATGTCCTACTCATTCTTATAATTCATCTCCCGCATTTACACACTTTATACCTAAGGATTGACTAGCTTTTGTCTATCTTGTCCTTGTTTACCTATTTTGGTTGGGTTATTTCAGTTTAGCTTTATGCTGGCGCTTCACATTAATCAATGAACATGATGAGATTATCTATGATACGCTGTTTTCCCTTTTGATTATGATGATGGTACTTGTGGCCCTTAAGGGGACTCGAGCTGTTTCTCGAGTGCCTCTCCGTAAGGACCTGTTCGTTGGATGACCGCCCGGGAAAACAGTGCAACCATGAGGGTGGAATGGGATGCCCTTAGCTGAATAATTAGAGGAACTGGGGTGTAGTTCGCTTCGCCGTCGTGCCGTTAGTGAGGCTCGATGTATGCGGCTCGCTCTACCAAGGTTGGTTCGCCCCTTGGGGAGGAGTGCGGTGCATTTAGGAAACCTAACGGGTGGCTACAGCCTTAGGGAGTCTTTGTAAAGGCTTCGTAGTGAATCCCTAGCCATTCACCTTGGGAGTGAATAAGGGTCTTGCAAGCCCGGGCTAGAGAGGGAATCACGACTTGTGGGTAAAGTGCGCAACCTCTGTAGAGTGTTATGAAACTGATATATCAGTCGTGCTCGCGGTTATGAGCGGCCAAGGGAGCTCCATTGATTAGAGATACTTTGATCAGAGATGGTTGGTTGCAGGTGGTGATGAGGATGATGGTTTTTTATTATGATTATGGTAATGGTAAGTGGTATTCTTTCCGTTTGGAAAGGGTACTTTGGGTTAAGAACTTGGGTTAATGCTAAAACCTAGCTTTCTACTAGTAATAATAACCTGACCAACTAAAAGCAACTGCTTGACTTAACCCCACATAAAGCTAGTCCACTACAGCCAAACGGGACATTTGCTGAGTACGTTGATGTGTACTCACCCTTGCTTTCACAAAACACCTGGTTGCCTTTGGTGCAATCTATGCTCAGGTAAAGAAGGTGTCGAGGCGGATCTCTAGGAGTTCCAGGACTTCGACGAGTTCGTGGATTAGGCTAGCGACCTCCCCCAGTCAGCTTCCTGTGGTGGGTTGTTTACCTTGGCTACGTTTTGATTCTGTGTACTTTGATTTATATTATGTAAATGGCTCTAGTCTGTAATATTATTACTTACTCTTTATTGTAATTCGAAGCATTGTGCTATGATGAGTCATTTATGTAATCGTTGTGTACGTGAATTACTGATCCTGGCACGTACATGGTTCGCATTCGGTTTACCTTCAAAACCGGGTTTGACATAAGTGGTATCAAAACCGTGCTGACTGTAGGATCGCTAACCTAGAGTAGCATTAGCCGTTTTAAGGACTTTTTGACTATTACTTCACCTCATCCTTGTTGCTGCTTCAAAATATTAGCCACATCGACTAATTCTATGTTATGCTTCTATATATCACCTTGACAAATGTATTTTATTCTAATATTGTCTATGCTTCACCTATTCATTCTATTTGATCTTATCTCACTCTTGTGCTTGCGACATCTTTGTAGATTCCCCCTGATCATAAACTTCTTGTCTTTTGGGATTCTTTTGTCTTCCATTATTAAATTGCTACCATTTGGCCATATCTATTCCATTGGTATTGACTTGCTGCATCTTTTGGATTCTTCCATACCCTTATCCCTTAATTCAAATACTTAACCCTGAAAACTCTGTTGCCCATTTAAACATTCTAGTTTATATTTTCATGACCTTCATGTCTTTTGAGATCCCTTCCTATTCCGTTGTTAAGTCATTACCTTTCAACAATTTATATTCCCTTGGTCTTAGTATGCCCGTGTCCTTGGAGTCTTGCATACTCTCATAATTTTATGTATGCTTATTGAGAGCACCTAGAGGGGGGCGAATAGGTGATCCTGTAAAAACTTGAAACTTAAAGCCACAAAACTTGATTAAGTGTTAGCACAATGAAATTAAGTGGCTAAGGACCAAGCTCTTGTGAAACACAATAGTCACAGTGAGAACAAGCACAAGAGACACGATGGTTTATCCCGTGGTTCGGCCAAGTACAACACTTGCCTATTCCACGTTGTGGCGTCCCAATGGACGAGGGTTGCACTCAACCCCTTTCAGGTGATCCAAAGATCCACTTGAATACCACAATGTTTTTCTTTTTTCACTATATCTCGTTTGCAAGGAATCTCCACAACTTGGAGCCTCTCGCCCTTACAAATGATGATCACAAAAAAACACGGATGTAAGGGAGGGAAAAGCAACACACACAAATCCCAGCAATACGCACACACACAAGCCAAGACTTGAGCTTAAATGAAGCACAACAAGTTCACCACTAGAATGGAGCTCAAATCACTAAGAATGTCAATTGAGTGTGCGAAGATGGAGTGCGGGAGTCTTAGAATGTTCAGAGTATGCTTGGTGTTCTCCTCCATGCGCCTAGGGCTCCCTTTTATAGCCCCAAGGCAGCTAGGAGCCGTTGAGAGCAATCCAGGAAGGCAATTCTTGCCTTCTGTCGGGTGGCGCACCGGACAGTCCGGTGTGCCACCGGACAGGCACTGTTCAGTGTCCGGTGCAGATTGCTTTCCTAAATTGGCGGAGCCGACCGTTGAAGATTTGGAGCCGTTGGCGCACCGGACACTGTCCGGTGTACACCGGACAGTCCGGTGCCCCCATCAGACCGTTGGCTCGGCCACGCGTCACGCGCAGATTGCGGCACCGACCGTTGGCTCGGCCGGCCGTTGGCTCACCGGACAGTCTGGTGCACCACCGGACAGTCCGGTGAATTTTAGCCGTACGCCGCCGACGAATTCCCGAGAGCGGCCAGTTGACCAGACTCTAGCCTGGCGCACCGGACACTGTCCGGTGCACCACTGGACAGTCCAGTGCACCCAGACTGCGCAGAGTCTTGGCTGTTCCAGCCAAGTCTTTTTCCTTGTGTATTTTCTCTGATTCTAGCACTTAGACAAATATGTTAGTACACAAAAACCAATGTACTAAGTCTAGAATCATACCTTTGTGTTGATTTACACCTCATCCACCATTTGGCACTTATTAGTACTTAAATCATTTGTGTTGGGCACTTAATCACCAAAATACTTAGAAATGGCCCAAGGGCACATTTCCCTTCCAATCTCCCCCTTTTTGGTGATTTATGCCAACACAACACAAAACAACTCATAGAAGTGCAACATTAATGCAAATAAGAACAAGAATTGTTTTTGATTCAAATTTGGCATATTTGGATCATTCTTTGCCAACACTTGGTTTGTTTTTGCAAATCAAACTCAATTTCCTATCTCTAAATCAAACACACTAGTTGAGACATAAAGAGAGATATTCTAAGAGAAACTGATCAAAGTATCAAAAACTCCCCCTTTTTCCCATAATCAACCATTCTCCCCACAAGAGACCAACTTTTGACAAAAAGAGACAATAAGAGAATTTTGACAAAACAAAGACTCTAACTCTACTATTTTCAAAATTCTCAAGTGGTAGCTGATCCATTTCTTGCTTTGGCCTTAATTTCTCCCCTTTGGCATCAAGCACCAAAACGGGATCATTTTTGGCTCTTTAACCTCATTGCCTCACCAAAAAAGTCAATTAAGAGCAAAAGGCAATAAGAGCATGGAGATGAACTTAGAGTAAGTTACCCTCTCATCGGAGTGCAGTGGAAGTCTTTCATGGTCCAAGTCCACCTTTCCCTTTCAATCAACTTTTGAGACTAAAACAAGTAAACTCAAACACAAGATTAGTCTCAAAGTGTCAAGTTGTAGCATGCCTCCCCCTGAATAAGTGCATCACTTGCAAATGGACTTGTGAGGTCCGGGGATCATGTGTACAACTTGAGCACCATACATAAGCAACAAAATGCATGAAAGAACATGATCAAAGGCATAAACACATGTATGCTATAGATCAATCCAAGTTACGCGAATCTAAGTCATTTAGCTCACTACGCAGCCTGCAGAAGGTCTTCTCATCTAAAGGCTTGGTAAAGATATCGGCTAGCTGGTTCTCGGTGCTAATATAAAACACTTCGATATCTCCCTTTTGCTGGTGGTCTCTCAAAAAGTGATGCCGGATGTCTATGTGCTTTGTGCGGCTGTGTTCAACAGGATTGTCCGCCATGCGGATTGCACTCTCATTATCACATAGGAGTGGGACTTTGCTCAGATTGTAGCCAAAGTCCCGGAGGGTTTGCCTCATCCAAAGTAGTTGCGCGCAACACTGTCCTGTGGCAACGTACTCGGCCTCAGCGGTGGATAGGGCAACGGAAGTTTGTTTCTTAGAACTCCAAGACACCAGGGACCTTCCTAAGAATTGGCACATCCCTGATGTACTCTTCCTATCAACCTTGCATCCAGCATAATCAGAGTCTGAATATCCAATTAAGTCAAAGGTTGACCCCTTTGGATACCAGATCCCGAAGCAAGGCGTAGCAACTAAATATCTAAGAGTTCGCTTAACGGCCACAAGGTGACACTCCCTTGGGTCGGATTAAAATCTAGCACACATGCATACGCTTAGCATAATATCCGATCTACTAGCACATAAGTAAAGCAAGGAACCTATCATAGACTGGTACGCCTTTTGATCAACAGACTTACCTCCCTTGTTGAGGTCGACACGTCCGTCGGTTCCCATTGGAGTCTTTGCGGGCTTGGCGTCCTTCATCCCGAACCGCTTGAGCAAGTCTTGCGTGTACTTCGTTTGGGAGATGAAGGTGCCGTCCTTGAGTTGCTTCACTTGGAACCCAAGGAAGTAGTTCAACTCGCCCATCATCGACATCTCGAATTTTTGAGTCATCACCCTGCTAAACTCTTCACAAGACTTTTGGTTAGTAGAACCAAATATTATGTCATCGACATAAATTTGGCACACAAATAAGTCACCATCACAAGTCTTAGTGAATAAAGTTGGATCGGCTTTCCCAACCTTGAAAGCATTAGTAATTATAAAGTCTCTAAGGCATTCATACCATGCTCTTGGGGCTTGCTTAAGTCCATAGAGCGCCTTAGAGAGCTTATACACGTGGTCGGGGTACCGTTCATCCTCAAAGCCAGGGGGTTGCTCTACGTACACCTCCTCCTTGATTGGCCCGTTGAGGAAAGCGCTCTTCACATCCATTTGGAACAACCTGAAAGAATGGTGAGCGGCATAGGCTAACAAAATACGAATAGACTCTAGCCTAGCCACAGGTGCAAAAGTCTAGCCTTGTTCCTTGTCACCACCCCGTGCTCGTCCTATTTGTTGCGGAACACCCACTTGGTTCCCACAACGTTTTGCTTAGGACGTGGCACCAGTGTCCAAACTTCATTTCGCTTGAAGTTATTAAGCTCTTCCTGCATGGCCAACACCCAGTCCGGATCTAGCAAGGCCTCTTCTACCCTGAAAGGCTCAATAGAAGAGACAAAAGAGTAATGCTCACAAAAATTAGCTAATCTAGAGCGAGTAGTTACTCCCTTGCTTATATCACCCAAAATTTGGTCGACGGGATGATTCCTTTGAATCGTCGCTCGGACTTGAGTTGAAGGGGCCTATGGTGCTTCTTCCTCCATAACATCATTATCTTGTGCTCCCCCTTGATCACACGCCTCTTCTTGATGAACATGTTCATTGTCTTGAGATGGGGAGTGCACCATTGTTGAGGAAGAAGGTTGATCTTGCTCTTGGTGTTCCTGTGGTCGCACATCTCCAATCGCCATGGTGCGAATTGCGTCCGTTGGAACATCATATTCATCTACATCATTAATATCAACTTGCTCTCTTGGAGAGCCATTAGTCTCATCAAATACAACGTCGCTAGAGACTTCAACCAAACCCGATGATTTGTTGAAGACTCTATACGCCTTTGTATTTGAGTCATAACCTAACAAAAACCCTTCTACAGCTTTGGGAGCAAATTTAGAATTCCTACCTTTCTTCACTAGAATGTAGCATTTACTCCCAAATACACGAAAATATGAAACATTGGGTTTGTTACCGGTTAGGAGTTCGTACGACGTCTTCTTGAGGAGGCGATGAAGGTAGACCCGGTTTATGGCGTGGCAAGCCGTGTTCACGGCTTCCGACCAAAACCGCTCGGGCGTCTTGAACTCTCTAAGCATCGTCCTTGCCATGTCTATGAGCGTCCTGTTCTTCCTCTCTACCACACCGTTTTGTGTGGTGTGTAGGGAGCGGAGAACTCGTGCTTGATTCCTTCCTCCTCAAGGTACTCTTCCACTTGAAGGTTCTTGAACTCGGACCCGTTGTCGCTCCTTATCTTCTTCACCTTGAGCTCAAATTCATTTTGAGCTCTCCTCAGGAAGCGCTTGAGGGTCCCTTGGGTTTCAGACTTATCCTGCAAAAAGAATACCCAAGTGAAACGGGAAAAATCATCAACTATAACCAGACCATACTTACTTCCCCCGATGCTGAGGTAGGCGACGGGTCCGAAGAGGTCCATATGCAGCAGCTCCAGGGGTCTTGATGTGGTCATCACGTTCTTGCTATGATGAGCATTTCCCACTTGTTTACCTGCTTGACAAGCTGCACAAGGTCTATCTTTTTCGAAAGATACATTTGTTAGACCTAACACATGTTCCCCCTTTATAAGCTTATGAAGGTTCTTCATCCCAACATGTGCTAAACGGCGATGCCACAGCCAGCCCATGCTAGTCTTAGCAATTAAGCATGCATCTAGACCAGCCTCCTCCTTTGCAAAATCAACTAAATAGAGTTTGCCGTCTAGTACACCCTTAAAAGCTAGTGAACCATCACTCCTTCTAAAGACAGACACATCTACATTTGTAAATAAGCAATTATACCCCATATTACATAATTGACTGACGGACAACAAGTTATACCCGAGCGATTCAACCAAAAACACATTAGAGATGGAATGCTCGGATGAAATAGCTATTTTTCCTAGTCCTTTAACCTTGCCTTGATTCCCGTCACCGAATATGATTGAATCTTGGGAATCTTTGTTCTTGACGTAGGAGGTGAACATCTTCTTCTCCCCCGTCATGTGGTTTGTGCATCCGCTGTCGATAATCCAGCTTGAGCCCCCGGATGCATAAACCTGCAAGGCAAATTAGGCTTGGGTTTTAGGTACCCAACTCTTGTTGGGTCCTACAAGGTTAGTGACAATAGCCTTAGGGACCCAAATGCAAGTCTTATCTCCCTTGCATTTTGCCCCTAATTTCCTAGCAACCACTTTCTCACTTTTACATAAAAGTACAAAGTCAGTGTTGCAGGCATGAAAAATAGTAGCAGATTCATTATGCACTTTTCTAGGCATATTAACAACATTTCTCTTAGGCATATGATGAACAACATTTTTCCTAGGTATATCTCTACCATGCACAAAGGAAGAACTTGAAGCAATCATGACATGTGAATCATAAGCATTACACCTCCTATTATGATAATCATTTCTAGAAAATTTTCTATCATAAATAAATGCATGATTCTTTTGACTACTATTAGCCATAGGGGCCTTCCCTTTTTCCTTGTTGAAAATGGGAGCTCTTTGGCTTGTTAAGTTCTTGGCTTCCCTCTTGAAGCCAAGCCCATCCTTAATTGAGGGGTGTCTACCAATAGTGTAGGCATCCCTTGCAAATTTTAGTTTATCAAGGTCATTCTTGCTAGTCTTAAGTTGGGCATTAAGACTAGCCACTTCATCATTTAATTTGGAAATAGAAATTAAGTGTTCACTACAAGCATCAACATTGAAATCCTTACACCTATTGCAAATCACAACATGTTCTACACAAGAGCTTGATTTATTAGCTATTTCTAACTTAGTATTCAAGTCATCATTAATACTCTTTAAGCTAGAAATAGATTCATGGCATGTAGATAATTCATATGAAAGCATTTCATTTATTTTAACTTCTAAAGCAAGAGAATTTTGCGCACTTACAAATTTATCATGCTCTTCATATAAAAGATCCTCTTGCTTCTCTAACAATCTATTCTTCTCATTCAAAGCATCAATTAATTCATTGATCCTATCAATTTTAGTTCTATCTAAGCCTTTGAATAAACTTGCACAGTCTACTTCATCATCACTAGATTCATCATCACTTGAAGAAGCATATGCAATAGTATTTCGAGTGCTTACCTTCTTCTCCTTTGCCATAAGGCAGGTGTGATGCTCGTTGGGGAAGAGAGACGATTTGTTGAAGGCCGTGGCGGCGAGTCCTTCGTCATCGGAGTTGGACGAAGAACAATCCGAGTCCCACTCTTTTCCAAGGTGTGCCTCGCCCTTAGCCTTCTTGTAAACCTTCTTGTTCTCTCTCTTCCCATTCTTTCCTTGTTCCTGGTCACTATCATTATCGGGACAGTTAGCAATAAAGTGATCAATCTTACCACACTTGAAGCAGGAGCGCTTTCCCTTCGTCTTGCTCTTGTTAGGATGCTCCTTTCGACCTTTGAGCGCCGTCTTGAAGCGCTTGATGATGAGGGCCATTTCATCCTCATTTAGCCCGACCGCCTCAACTTGCGCCACCTTGCTAGGTAGCGCCTCCCTGCTACTTGTTGCTTTGAGAGAAACAATTTGAGGCTCGTGGATCGGCATTGGGCCATTCAACGCCTCATCAACATATCTTGCTTCCTTGATCATCATTCGCCCGCTTACAAACTTTCTGAGTATTTCCTCGGGCGTCATCTTGGTGTACCTAGGATTTTCACGGATAGAGTTAACAAGATGAGGATCAAGGACAGTGAAGGACCTTAGCATAAGCCGGACGACGTCGTGGTCTGTCCATCTCGTGCTTCCATAGCTCCTGATTTTGTTGACCAGGGTCTTGTTGGGGGCCTTCGTCCTCCGAAGGTCCTCAAAAACAAGATTTGACAATATTTTCCAAGTGAATTATATGAACAGGTATTTTCGGACTCAGATTATGAACATGGAGTACGGACAGGACGAAGCTTAAGCCAGACGAAAGGAGGTTGAGAAGAAGGACGGGCTGGTTACCATGCTGTACGAAGGATGGTGCGCAGCCGAAGCTATGCGCAGGAAAGCTTCGTCGCGATAGCAGAACGGGGAACCGACCTAAAGATGAAAAGACTACTTAGGCCTTGACAGACTCCCATAGGTCATTAGCAAATGTATTGGACATGAATGTAATTTTACATAGGCTGCGTCTCACGCCTATAAATAGATGAACAGTACTCCCGTACTGTTCACGCTGACTTGGCATTTGCTTTTGCGTCATCCTTGTACTTTTGTCTTCCTGCAATCCGAAGGTACACTTGTAATCTAAAGTCATTTCTATTGTTATGCGATAATAAAATAGAAATGATATTATGAGATTTAAATGTTCATATTATTTTTTATGTCGCGTGTAAGTCCTTCGTCATAGCTTATTGTGCTTACGAAGATATATTATTTGTAACCTTCGTCCGGAACACATTATATCCCGAAGGGAAATAATGTTTCAAAGGACGAAGGACCTTATCATTTAACACTTTTTATGTTGCCTTGTTCTTAATCCGAAGCATTTGAGAACAAGTCACCAACATTGGCGCCCACCTCCGGTGAACTCACTTCCACTTTGAGTTTTTTTTTGAACACCTTCGGAAGTCAAAGACCCTCGCTATGGCGCCGAAGAAAGCTTCAGCAACTGGGGCTGCAGCCCTGCAACCGCTGGACCCCAACCAGGAGACTGTCTCTCTTCGGGAGGCCCGAAGCCAGAAGAGGAAGGCCGTCAGCCCGACGCTTCAGGAGGATGAGCTAGACCAAGAGATCAGGGATATGGAGATGCTTCATCAACAGGTGCAGAGGAAGAAGGAAAAGATGGCCAGGCTAGCTGAGCTGCAAAGGCAGATAGACGAAGCTTCTGAAGAAGTTCGCCATCTTACTCACGATGAGCAGAACAGAAGGCCTCAACAAAAAGACCTTCATCAGGAGGGCTTCTTCAACGAAGATGACTGGTATGACAATTTCCATCATGGAAATTTTGTTTTCGATGATGCTTCTCCCCTGTCCGCTGAGCTGCAGGCTACACCTTGGCCTCCGTCCTACAAGCCGCCCCAGCTTCCCATGTTCGATGGCCATTCAGACCCGAAGCAGTTTTTGATGAGCTACGAAGCAACAATATCTTCGTATGGTGGCAATGCTGCAGTCATGGCAAAGTCTTTTGTTATGGCTGTCAGGAGTGTTGCTCAGACCTGGTATTCCTCTCTTCGACTAGGAACGATCACTTCATGGCAGAAGCTGAAGGACATGTTGTTAACCAGCTTTCAAGGGTTTCAGACGAAGCCGGTCACTGCTCAAGCCTTGTTCCAGTGCACTCAGGATCATGAAGAATACCTTCAGGCGTATGTCAGAAGGTTCTTGCGTTTGAGGGCGCAGGCACCAACGGTGCCCAATGAAATTGTCATCGAAGCCATGATCAAGGGGCTTCGTCCTGGACCTTCAGCTCAATACTTTGCTAGGAAGCCTCCTCAGACTTTGGAGAAACTGCTCCAGAAGATGGACGAGTACATTCGTGCCGACAATGATTTTCGCCAAAGAAGGGAGGAGGCTTTCAGATTTTCTGAAATGACCAGGGGCTTCGGAGGAAGATTCTATCCGAGGCATGTCAGGTCCATCCACAACTCTACTCAAAATGATGATAAGGGGAGTCAGCAGAACAGGCCGCAGTGCTCCTCACAGGCTTCGGGGCAACAGCAAAATTTCTTCCGGCCACCAGCTCCAAGAGGCAGAGGCGCCAGGGGCTTCGGCGGAAGATTTGGAGATCAACCAAGGAGAGTATTTTGCTTATTCTGTGGTGAAAACAAGGGCCATACCACCAGGATGTGTCATGTTACCATCCAGAAGCAAAAGGAGATAGCCGAAGCTGCAGCGCAACAAGTTCAGCCGAAGCAGGTCATGCATACTGCTTCGTACCATCAGCCTTACATCCCAGAATACGTGGGCAACCACCCTGCAGTTTCTGTAGCTTCGGCGAGTCAACCTCAAGCTTCATGGCAGCAGCCCCCGCCTCCACCACCGCTGCAACAAGGCCAACAGCCGGAAGGGAGCCAATATGTTCCACATCAAAGGGATCTCAGAGAACAATCTGAAGCTCGCACAGTCAATAGCACTGTGCCAGAGTCGAAGCACATTTATTGACAAATATCCTACCTTGATAGCAGTCCTTTCCATTTAGTTCTATTTTCTGTGTAATAAAGAACATTTCAGTTTTCATGTAATAGTTTCATTGCTGGTCACAAGGAAAACTTATTTTCTCCACAGGCTTAAGTTGCTGAAGTTTAAAAATTTGCGATAACAAGGAGGACCTTCGAATTATTAAAAATCCTTCGAAGCAACAAAAAGTCGTTCTAAGGAACGCAGAGTAAGTTGCTGAAGTCACAAAAAGCCGTTCCAAAGGGAGCGCACTGTAAGTTTTCTGCTCCAAAGTCGTTCCTAAGGGAATGCAGAGCATACAGCGAAAAGTCAACGCTGATACCGCCTAAGTAAAAGGCGAAGAAGCTCCAAAGACGTTCCTAAGGGAATGCAGAGCTTACAGCGAAAAGTCAACGCTGATAGTGCCTAAGTAAAAGGCGAAGAAGCTCCAAAGACGTTCCTAAGGGAATGCAGAGCTTACAGCGAAAAGTCAGCGCTGATACAGAGATATTTTGTGTTTTACGGGGATATGTGTATATCTTCGGAACAAATGTCATCTACATAACATAGCATCATCACATCATTTTGCATAGCATAAGCATCATACATCATGTTGCACATAGCAAAAGAAGGGGACACAGTATCAACCTTCGAAAGGACGCTTTGAGAAAGTGAAAATCGTGCAAAGTCACGAGGGAATACAATGCTGATCTTCGGAATACAGCTTCGGAGAATGTCTTCACGAAGCATGGACGTGCTTCATCAGAATAGAATTAAAGGAGAATGTTTTCTTCACGAAGCATGAAAAGAAGGGAAGGTGTTTTTTCGCCGAAGGCTCAAAAACGGTACGTACGTAAAGTTTCATGCATCGTAAAGAGTTGAATAATGAAAAGAAACTTGTATATTACATTCAAATGTACAAAATATTACATAGATCACATTTCAAATGTTTTTTCTAATAACATCTAGTTTCTCTTAGTACTACTTCGGCAGCCTCATTTAGAAGTTGTTCGACAACTTTATCCATGATAGCTTCGGCCATTTGTTTAATTTCGTCATCCCCTTTCGTGTGAGGGTCTGCAGACGATCCAGCAGGTTCTGAGGGAAGAGAATATGTCTACATTACTATCACAGACCGTGAACAAAGTTTGAAATTAAAAATTACAACATAATAAGAACGACTAATTAATACCTATTTGCCCTTCGGGCTCTATACTTTTTTCGGCAACTTCTGTCACTTTCCTAGCATCATGGATGCCTTTTTCACTCTTTTGAATAATTTCTTGCGCCATTTCTCGACCGCCGTTGTCCCAGATATCAGTAAAGAATTTTCCGCCAACCATGCTTGCTTCGGCCGAGGGGTCTTTGATGTCTTCAGAAGACAAGGCAGCTTCGGACTGAGCTAAGGATTTTACATGCTCGCAACCTTTCCTCTCCAAAACAGTAGCAACTCCTCTGGCGCCCGAAAAAGCGCAGATGTCACCGCGGCTACTCAGGATTTCTTCGAAGGCCTCTGCTTCGTGGCTGATCCATTCCATTGGACCTTCGGGATTGCCTCTTGAGAAATTCTCTTCACTAGAAAATGCGCCAACGCTGGCGAAGCTGGATTTTATCTTTTTGACGCATTCTATAGATTTAACATAGCATTTCCTCTGGGATGCACGAAGCTCCTTAACACTTAACTCTAAATGATTGACCAACTGATCACTAAGCTCTCGTTTTGTTTCTTCAAGCACACGTTCCTCTTTAGCTCTAACTAGCTGTTTCTGAAGATCTTTAATCTCACGTTTTTGGGCTTCGGCCTGGATCTTTGAGGCAGCTTCGTCCTTTTTTACCTTGTCTACCAATGTAAGCAGAATTTTATCCTTTTCCAGAGCTTCGTTTCTCAGTTTAATAACTTCTGACCGTAGGTTGTTGAACGCAATTTCATAGCTCTCATCTTCGGCACTCTTTTGTGCTCTTAATGCGTTGCTTAGGATTAAACCCTATATGTAAAAAAGTTGCTATAAGAATAAAAGAATGAGTTACGAATTAAAAAATTTTCAAGCGCCCAATTCCCATACCTTTAGGCTATTGTACGCAAGACTGTCCGCGAGATCCTCCTTCGTCATAGCACATAATCCAGCTTCGAGCTTCGGGAACCCCATACTTCTAGCCATCTCCCGGCAGACAGTTAATTCTTTGTTATCAGGGAGGCAGTATAGGAAGTCATCTTCATTTGTCCCATTGAACACTACTGCCCCCTTCGGATATTTTAACTCTCTGGCATAGTGATTGGCTTCATAAGTCTCTTCTTCAGATAATTTCTTCCCCGAAGCATGTCGCACGATGTAATCGCATATGTTGGAAGGAGCTTCGGGGGCGGCAGTGTTAATTTCTTCAACCAAAACTGGTTCTGATATTTTTATTTTTTCGGTTTCCAAAGATTGTTCCTTGGTGGGCTCTGAAGGCCCAGCTTCAGCTTCAAGTTGTTGCTTCGAAGCTTCAGTAGACGCTTCAGCAAGTTCAACAGTCTTCTTTGGAGTTGTGCTTGAAGACTTAATTGTTTCCAAGACATCTAGCACGTTCACCATTCTTTTTCTTTTTGGGGTCACCGATGGGCCCTTTTGATTTTTTATTGTTTCAACATTTGCTGAAGGACTTAAGATTTCCAATATTTTTTGTTCTTCAATCCTCGGTTTTTCTGCCTTCTCTGCTGAAGGCGCTTCAGTTTTTTCTTCTATCTTCGGCACTGGAGCTGGTTCTGTAGTTTCAGTGGCCAAAGAGACTTCACCAATAAATTCAGGCACTATGGCTGGCTCAATAAAACGTGCCCGGTGGGTGAGCACCTTCATCTTTTTTCTTTGCGGCGCTGGCTCACTAGAAGCACTTGTGGCAACTTCTGTTGCAGGAGAAGTATTTTTTCTTTTGCGACCCGGCACCGGATAATGGTAGTCAGGGTAGACAAACCCGATTGCATCAAATACCCGGTTGAGCCTTTTCTTCTTTCGGCCTCCGAAGGCTGCCGATAATGCAGTGTTCTCGGCCTTCGAATACACCCCAAGCAGTTCGTCACTTAATGTTTCAATGCTTTTTAACCAGTCGTCATCAGGTTCAACAAACTTATCCCCGTATTTGAATGTGTATTTCAGTCTGACCAGTCCGCCTTCGTCGGACTCTTTGATGGTCTCCTTCGGCATTTCCCACTTTCCTGCAAGTGGCCACACCCTGAAGGCAATATGCTCTTGGACCAAGTCCCTTGTCCCAATAAAAGAGCAGATTACGCCGAAGGCTCTTTGGCATTCTTCGGCTGCTTCATCCATTTCAACCTTCGGCTTTCGGAGTCCGAAGCGTTGCCAGATGGGGCGCATAATGATACTCTTAACATCTTCCTGCGCTGTCAAGTCATTCTTTACATAGAACCACTCTGTCATCCAGGCTCCGGGCCACCTCTTCCGAAAGGTTGGCACAGGGCGGCTTGACCCGGAGCGGGCACCAAAGCTGTAACACCCAAAGTTGTTGTGATATTGTTCTTTCCCCCAGGGCTTCGTCTCATATAACAACTCATGAATGTTGCAAAAGCTTTTAGCATTTGGTTCTAAACCTTGGCTTTTCACAGCCCAGACAAACATCCCCATTCTTATGATAGCTTCGGGAGTAATTTGATGAAGGTAGACTTGAAATGTCTTCAGGACTTCGACAACAAAGCTGCTTAGGGGGAATCGAAGCCCAGCCTTGAGAAAGCTTCGGAAGATTACGACTTCATCTTCTTCGGGGGTGGGAGAAGTTTTTTCTCCAGCATCAGCCCTCACAATAGATATATCTCGAAAATATCTCCCTCTCATATTGTCAATATGACTCTGCTTAATAGTGCTTTTCCCGAAAACTGAGTGACTTGGCCGCCATGGTCGATCTTCGGACTCTCCCCCACCGCTTTCTACATCATAACTGTCGCTGTCACCAGTATCTTCAGACAAACCTTCCAGAATCTCCTTGGTGATTTTTTCCGTATTGGTCTCCGCCATCGCTATAAGGAACCCCAAGTTCTTCTCTTCGTCGAGACTCAGCTTCATCTCAGCAGGGACCTTCTTATCTTCAGACATCTTCGGAAACACTAAAAAACTATTTCCAAGGCCGAAGCTTCAAAACCAAAAGATCAGCAAATCTTAGTGCGCAAGAGCTAAAAATTTAGTGAGCGGAAGCAGATGGCAAGTGAGCGTACCAAATGAGTTTGTGGTATGATCTTATTTATACGCCCAGTGCGTTGAAAATTGAAAGACCCCGCTTGTCAGTGAATGTTGCTATTTTAGCAAAGGGAAGGTGTTTTTTCGGACCTTCGGCTTAAGGCCTTCGTCCATATCGCAATCTGAATTTATCACTAACAAATTAATATTGCGAGGGGCTACTGTTGGGGGCCTTCGTCCTCCGAAGGTCCTCAAAAACAAGATTTGACAATATTTTCCAAGTGAATTATATGAACAGGTATTTTCGGACTCAGATTATGAACATGGAGTACGGACAGGACGAAGCTTAAGCCAGACGAAAGGAGGTTGAGAAGAAGGACGGGCTGGTTACCATGCTGTACGAAGGATGGTGCGCAGCCGAAGCTATGCGCAGGAAAGCTTCGTCGCGATAGCAGAACGGGGAACCGACCTAAAGATGAAAAGACTACTTAGGCCTTGACAGACTCCCATAGGTCATTAGCAAATGTATTGGACATGAATGTAATTTTACATAGGCTGCGTCTCACGCCTATAAATAGATGAACAGTACTCCCGTACTGTTCACGCTGACTTGGCATTTGCTTTTGCGTCATCCTTGTACTTTTGTCTTCCTGCAATCCGAAGGTACACTTGTAATCTAAAGTCATTTCTATTGTTATGCGATAATAAAATAGAAATGATATTATGAGATTTAAATGTTCATATTATTTTTTATGTCGCGTGTAAGTCCTTCGTCATAGCTTATTGTGCTTACGAAGATATATTATTTGTAACCTTCGTCCGGAACACATTATATCCCGAAGGGAAATAATGTTTCAAAGGACGAAGGACCTTATCATTTAACACTTTTTATGTTGCCTTGTTCTTAATCCGAAGCATTTGAGAACAAGTCACCAACAGGTCTTGAGCCTGTTGTACGTTTGGGTTGGCTCCTCCCCCCTGATCATTGCGAACCTTCCTAGTTCGCCCTCCACCAACTCCATCTTGGTGATCATTGTGACATCATTCCCCTCATGCGAGATCTTGAGGGTGTCCCAAATCTGCTTGGCGTTATCAAAGCCGCTCACCTTATGGTACTCTTCCCTGCACAAGGATGCTAATAGAATAGTGGTAGCTTGTGCATTTTTGTGAATTTGTTCATTGATAAACATGGGATTATCCGCACTATCAAATTGCATTCCATTCTCTACTATCTCCCATATACTTGGATGAAGAGAGAACAAGTGGCTACGCATTTTATGACTCCAAAATCCGTAGTCCTCTCCATCAAAGTGTGGAGGTTTACCAAGAGGAATGGAAAGCAAATGAGCATTGGAATTTTGCGGAATATGAGAATAATCAAAAGAAAAGTTTGAGTTGACCGTTTTCTTTTTCTCGTCGTCGTCGTCTCTTTGGGAAGAAGAGGACTCATCGCTGTCGTAGTAGACTATCTTCTTGATGCGCCTCTTCTTCTTCCCATCCTTCTTCTTGTGACTTGAGCTCGAGTCAGTGGGCATGTCGTCTTTTGGCTCATTGATGAAGGACTCCTTCTCCTTGTCGTTGATCACCATCCCCTTACCCTTAGGATCCATCCCTTCGGGCGATTACTCCCTTTCGTGAAGAGAACTGCTCCGATACCAATTGAGAGCACCTAGAGGGGGGGGGGTGAATAGGTGATCCTATAAAAACTTGAAACTTAAAGCCACAAAACTTGATTAAGTGTTAGCACAATGAAATCAAGTGGCTAAGGACCGAGCTCTTGTGAAACACAATAGTCACAGTGAGAACAAGCACAAGAGACACGATAGTTTATCCCGTGGTTCGGCCAAGTACAACACTTGCCTATTCCACGTTGTGGCGTCCCAATGGACGAGGGTTGCACTCAACCCCTTTTAAGTGATCCAAAGATCCACTTGAATACCACGGTGTTTTTCTTTCTTTCACTATATCTCGTTTGCGAGAAATCTCCACAACTTGGAGCCTCTCGCCCTTACAAATAATGATCACAAAAAAACACGGATGTAAGGGAGGGAAAAGCAACACACACAAATCCCAGCAATACGCACACACACAAGCCAAGACTTGAGCTCAAATGAAGCACAACAAGTTCACCACTAGAACGGAGCTCAAATCACTAAGAATGTCAATCAAGTGTGCGAAGATGGAGTGTGAGAGTCTTAGAATGTTCAGAATATGCTTGGTGTTCTCCTCCATGCGCCTAAGGGTCCCTTTTATAGCCCCAAGGCAACTAGGAGCCGTTGAGAGCAATCCAGGAAGGCAATTCTTGCCTTCTGTCGGGTGGCGCACCGGACAGGCACTGTTCAGTGTCCGGTGCAGATTGCTTTCCTAAATTAGCGTAGCCGATCGTTGAAGATTTGGAGCCGTTGGCGCACCGGACACTGTCCGGTGCCCCCATCAGACCGTTGGCTCAGCCACGCGTCACGCGCAGATTGCGCGGCCGACCGTTGGCTCGGCCGGCCGTTGGCTCACCGGACAGTCCGGTGCACCACCGGACAGTCCGGTGAATTTTAGCCATACGTCGCCGACGAATTCCCGAGAGTGGCCAGTTGACCAGACTCCAGCCTGGCGCACCGGACACTGTCCGGTGCACCACCGGACAGTTCGGTGCACCCAGACTGCGCAGAGTCTTGGCTGTTCCAGCCAAGTCTTTTTCCTTGTGTATTTTCTCTGATTCTAGCACTTAGGCAAATATGTTAGTACACAAAAACCAATGTACTAAGTCTAGAATCATACCTTTGTGTTGATTTACACCTCATCCACCATTTGGCACTTATTAGTACTTAAATCATTTGTGTTGGGCACTTAATCACCAAAATACTTAGAAATGGCCCAAGGGCACATTTCCCTTTCACTTATCCTCATACCCCAATGTCTGTTTAAGACATTTCAGTTAACATGTTCTTGACCACCCTTGTTTCTTAATGATCCATGAGCGGTCATTTTATTTTGCATATCCTTGGTAATCTCGTTGTCTCCTTATAACTCCACTTGGTAATTAATTTTCTTTACTTCAACCATTCTGTTGCAACCTTACCTATCTTACCGTTGATTGTTTTCTCCACTTTGCCACCTAGCGAGTCTTGCCTGAACTCTATCCTTATGCTTTTCATTATTATCACCTTTACCTTTGACACCTCTATATCTTACATTGATGTTTATCTTATACCTGCCCTTTAAATTCTCCTCTTTTCCATCTCAATATGGGAGTTATATTTTACCTATTTTCCCTTGGTCGTATCCTCCTCTTTGTCGCTTGTGAGTTCTCAACTCCATCTTTTGTTGTGCTTCTGTTTAGTGTTGCCTTTACCTTTCCCATCTCTCGACCATACCTTGGTGATTACATTATGTCTGTTATCTAAAATCTCCAATCTCTTATCCTAATTTGAGAGCGCTGTTTTACTTATCTCACCCTTGGCAATATCCTCTTCTTCATCGCGTGTAAGCCTTGACATAACTCCATTCTTTGTTGTACTTATACCACTAGCTCTTCAATGCCTTCGTCTTTTCCCTCATACCCTTGTTTGTTATCGCCTCTGGCCCTTGTGATATTTATGTCTTCTACCTAAATTCATACCTTGAACTTATCCTTTAAAAGCCTTTCGTTTCTTTCAACTTAGTTTGAGAGTTGCGGGTTACCTATCTCTCTCTTGATTTCTTTTCACTTCTTGTCGCCTTACAAGTCTTGTCTTAATTCCATCCTTTGTTGTGTGTTTTATTTGCTATCACCATTACCTTGTCATCCATCGGTCTTGCCTTGACACTTATCTTTATTCTTGCTCTTTAAAAAAATCTCCTCTCTTCCACCTCAATTTGAGAGTGGCAGTTTACCTATCTGGCCCTTGGACGTACCCTCTCCTTTTCCATTTGCAGGTCTTGTCTTAACTCCATCCTTTGTGGTATTTATATTCTTGGTTATTATGCACATTTACCTCCTCTCCTACATCCTTGTCTGTTATCACCTTTAAACCCTCGTGATATCTATGCCCTTACCTTCACGCTAACCTTGAACCTACCCTTTGAAGCCTCCTTTTTTCCATCCCTGTTCGAGGATAATGCCTCATCTATTTCATTGTTGACTGCTCCCCCTTCTTCGACGCCATGCAAGTTTTGTCTAAAATACATCCTTTGTTGCGTGTTTGTCTGTTATCACCTTAACCCTTGTCATCCCTCGATCTTTACCTTGATGCTTATCTTGTACCTGCATTTTAAAGCCTCCCCTCCCATTTCAGTTCAAGAGTGTTGTCTTACCCGTCCCGCTCTTGTTCGTTCCCTTTTCCTCTGTCGCGATGCAAGTCTTGCCTTAACTCGATCTTTTGGTGTGCTTTTCCCTGTTACCTCTATTACCTTTGTAATCTCTAGGTCTTTCCATGATGCTTATCTTATGCCTACCTTTTGAAATATCATCTTTACCATCTCGATTTGAGAATGGTGTTTTACCTATCCCGACCTTGGTTGCATTCTTTCCCTTGCCGGTTACAATCCTTGCTTTAGCTTCATCCTTTATTATGCTCATGCCCCTATCCTGCATGTCTTATCATTCCCCTTGCCTTTCGATGGCCTTAGAGTAGTTTCCCCTTGGTAAGGAAAGACCACCATCTAGTTAACATTAACGTATAGTAACGAGATGTTTGTTGTTGTATGCTTGTGCTATTTGTCCTTGTGTGATGACTGATTTGCTTCTCTGTGATGAGTGTTGATGCGTTGTGGCCCTTGGTCCGCAATGACATCAGTTTACTAGTGGAGTGCCATAGAGTTAGGTAGCTGGGTGCTCTCCCTTTTCTCTTTTTAATCCATCTATGCTTACCTTTTCTATCTATACCCTTCCCTCTTGCACCTGTCCGGTTGGCATCCTACAACCTCTCTTAATCAGTCAAGATCAGAGTCGGCAGCATCTTCACCAAGTGCATATCAATGCTCCTGTTAAGGGGGTTAGCCGCTAACCCCAATGAAGACAATGCAATCAACATCGACCAACAAGATTAGAGTGGCGCAGCAAAAGCATGTGTGGGTCCTAACCCACAGGTCCAGGAGATCCTCAAGAATTGCATCAATCGGTCTCAAGCATCTGATGGTCAAAGCAACCAATCCACAAGTCAAGCCGGCGGAGTCAAAGTTGAGTTAGAAGAAGCTATGAAAGACTAATGAACCAATCTCATTTTCTTGCTAGCCTGTTCTTGAATCTCGAGGACAAGATTCTGTTAAGAGGGTTAGATTTGTAACACCCTGAATTTGGGGTATAAAATTTTTTTTCTAATATTCACCAAATTCAGGTGTTACCCCCTTCTTTACTTGCTTTTCTTCTGTTTTTCTAGATAATGGACATTAAATTTATTATATATATAAATATATCAGTTTTTTGCATAGTAAAATAAAACCCCAAAGAAACTTTGATTGTTGCATTCATGTCGTTGTATTGTGTTTCTAAGGGTAAAGCATATTTGAACATGTTAATATACCTCGTAGAAGTTTCTAGTAAAATTTTTATATTTTTCTGAGGTTTTCCGTTTTCTAAAAAAATCAAAACCTATGTATTTGAGACACCTAAAAATATTTTTAGAGACTCCAAATATTTTATTTGTGTTGTTTAGGTGTATGCCTTAATTACTAATTAATTTCCTTTGGTCTTAACTCCAAAAAGAAAATCCCAATACCTATTTTTTTCTTTCCTCACGTGGGTTGCATGGAGGAGGAATTATATTGGTTTTTCTTTTTTTCTTTTCATTGCATGCGGAAGTTAGCCTAGATGCAGTTTCCTTGCCACCTCTTTGCATGCACGCGTCCGAGGCTTTCTCCTGCTGGTGCGGACGTGCAGTTTCTCGGCGCCCATGATCGAGGCGGCCGAGACCCATGCCCTGCGCATTACCTTCCAACACATGGACGTTTTCTCCCAGGCTGCCCAGGGATTTCATCTAAAGATGCGTCTCGTGCTGCCTCTCGAGCCTTGCTGCTCCACAGTCCACGCGCTACAACTGTGCACCATCGCCGGAGGAGCACCGCTGCGTTCCCGAGTCCAGGTGACAAGGTCCATCCATGGAGCGCAAATGTTGTTTGCTGTCGCTCCATGTCAAGGTGAAGAATCCCTCTGCCTTTCCTTCTCTCCTCTCTATCGCCATGGCCCTGTTGTGCCGGCCACCGCCTCGTCTTCAGCATGTTGCGCGCACATCTGCTTCGCTCCGCACCGCCGTCTACTGTGCTTGCCGGTGAGCAGCAGCTCGTCGTGCCCCAGCCACCGGCTCAACCGCGCCAGCGAGCTGCCATGCGTGCCATCATCGAGCCGCCCTGCCCCTACGTGTCGTCGAGCTACAGCCTTGGCCACCGGCGACACCTCAACCGGGCTGTCGTTTGCTCCACCGCGCCTGCTGCTTGCCCGCCACCGTGCACAGTGACCGCGACGCGTGCCCGCCTTGGCGTCTTGCTGCCACTGCGCGGTTGTCGCGCTAGGACCCCATCGAGCGCCTCCACCCATGCTCCATCGTTGTCATCGCCGTTCGCCAGAGCAGCATCTCGCCGCGGGATTCGTCGTCACGCTATTGTCGTCACTGCGCAGCAGGGTCTACGTCGCTCTCGTCATCGCCGAGGTGAGCTTCGTCTACCCCGGTATACTCTCCGTCTACCCCATGCACGTAGTCTGTCGTCGTTAATCTGCGATTAATATATTTCTATATATATGCATTAACTTCTGTGTTAGATATCTGTTTCATTGTTCCGGTTACGTTAACTTCGTAAGGACGTCGTGCACACGTTAAGAATATTATGTCTCGATACATGTTTTATGTGTTTAATTAATTGTTAGTTTGTCCGTTGATTATTAAGATAAAATTTAGTTAACAATAATTTATAGTTTTAACTCCTGCTTTTATAAATATAAATGTTAATTAACTTGATTAATACCAGCTTAAATATTTTTAGATTAATTATTTGTTTGTTGTTGTTCGCGTGCGGCATCGTTCGCACGTCATCGTGCTGTCCGCGCGCGTAGTCGCGTTGACTCGCACGTGTCGCGCGTGATCGTGCGTCGTTTGCACGCTGTCGTGCGGGTTCGCGCGTCGTTCGCGCCGGTCGCGCGCACTGTCTCGTGCGTCGTTCGCATGCTATGTCGCGCGTGTCCACGCGTCGTCTACACGATGTCGTATTGTTTCGCGCGTCGTAAATTCGCCTCGCTTAGAATCTCTCGTGCTAATTATATTAGTTATTTATTTGACAACTGTTAGTGTAGCAGATTGAATCAAAACTACATAGTAGTTATAATTTACATTTTATAATGTCGAATTAAATGTCCTGACTATTACTTGCGTAGTGTAAACGTTATAACTTCTCGACCATAGCTTCGACCGTCGCGTTCCTTATCCCCTCGTAACTGTAGAAGCGCTCTCTTATTTTTATAATGCTTGTTTTGATAATTTTATATCTTCTGTGGTGTAATGTTCTTATACAAGTATATGTTTGCTTGCGTTTGTTTGTATTCATTGCACGTCACGAATAGATCGTGAGCTGTTCCTGAGCTTCAAGGAATCGACGATCAAGTGGTCAGATTCTTCGAGTTCTACAAAGTTGAAGTCCCTGAGCATCTGTTTGATGAAGACAAGTGTCCCTTGACCCATCTATGTCCTATTCATTCTTATAATTCATCTCCCGCATTTACACACTTTATACCTGTAACACCCCAGGTGTTTATCGTCTGCTCGACCACGAGTGCGGACTTTAACACGTAATATCAGTGGATAAAAACGGAAGCTAAATTTTAAACATCTTCGCCTATCGCGATTTTAATATCGCATCTGTTTCGTCTGTCGCAAGTTCGACATCATTTTTATCTATTCGGGCTTATCTTAATTTTTCGTGATGTTCGAAACATCGTTGTTCTGAAAATCGGTGCGTCCGGTGATTATGTAAAAATTCATCGCTCGCGCGAATACGAATACGAATTCGGAAGCCCGACCCACTCGGATGATTTTATCCCGAACAGATTAAGATGAACTCAACGACTAAGCTTTCAGTATAAAATAATTTAGTCCCCTTTTTGTTATCCGTGACATTGTGTCTACGGATTTTTAATTGAATTGTCCTCTAGTCGAGTGTTCGAGTAGCGAACGGAATTCGTCTCAAGTCAACCGAATCAAATGCATATTAAAATACTGAAGCCAAAATCCGTTTAATTCGGTTTGTTGCTTCTCGTCTCGATCTAAATCTTCAAAAAGTGAACTAATGGTACGAATTCATCCGATTGCAGAGTATTCGCCAAATCAAATCCTGTCCAATTGTTACTGTCGATCCTAATTATTCGATCATTTGCTTATCGCTAAAAATGGTGATTCAAAATATCTACGTTCTCTATTAAAAAAAAGAGAAATAAAAAGAAAAATCTTTTTTTCCCTTGTATTCTCACGGCCTAAGCCATCTTTCTCTCCCATACGCTATTTCTCTGTTCTAGAAATTCCTTAAACCTGTGGAAGCATTTATCCACGCATCCATTCTATGCAAAAAAAATCTACGTATTTCTCTAGCTCATCCATTGCCGCTGTTCTCATCCGTTCTAGCGACGGCTGATCTCTGAAATATCTCCACTACGTAGATATTTTCTGGAACTAATCTCCTCACGCCAGCTTCAAATATCGGCTCCTGGAACGTGATTTTTCCACCACGTTGAGCTTCTATCCGGCTGCCACCTCTTGCTCTTATCCTGTGCACGTATTCAAGAAACTTCCTCCACGTAACCTCCATTCTCATCCTGCGTGAGCTGCTTGAGAGCCTTCTCCAATAAGTAATATCCATCACCAGCCGCTCACCTTGCCGGAAGCTGAGCTTATCTCTGCGCTTGGTCTCTCAGCATCCTCGCCTCCCCATACTTTAGCTGTGACTTCCGGCTCTGTCCCGCTCGTCGTGCTGCTCGTGCCCAGGTCGGTGGCCGAGACGCTCGTCTAGCAGCTTGTGCGATCGCGTCGAGTTTCCTTTGCGTCACGCTTAGGCGGGTTTTCTTGACGCGCATCTCCTGTTCTCTCATCATGGCATGGATGACCATCGCCTTTGTTGCCCAGCTCGCCAGCTCTCTGCCGACCGCTCTCACTCTCACTCTTCCATGGCCGCGGCAACGTCCTGCTTCTCCACCGGATCTCGCGTGCGTGGTTTTGAAGCTGTGCGTATTCATCGTGCCGCGTTGTGTGTTGATATTCTCTCCCGTCAGACCTCACCGTCGACCTTGTTCAAGTGATTGCTTGGCGTCCATCTCTAGCTCATCGAATCCCCTGGCTTCTCCCTCCTTCTACCCGTTTTCAAAGCCGTCGTGCGCGCGTCAGCTCCGCTGTTGCTGCGGTGTGGGGTGGGGTACTAGTGGTAAATCAAGGCCGCCGAGTCCGACCTGCTCCTCTGCGCGCAGTTCGCCCTAACTCCCGTCCGTAGTGGTTGCCAGTCGTCGACCCTGCTCGGATTCCATCTCACCAACTCGCTCCAGACTCAATCTCGTCATCGTTCCGTGCGTCATCAAGAAATCCCAAAAATCGGGTGAAGACGAAGCTAGCAGCGCGATATTTCCCAAGCGCTCAACAAATTGCCTGGATCAGAAAATCATTACCGATCTCGCGGATTCGAGTCAGCTGCTGAAACGGTAAGCTGATAAATTATTCAGAATAGTTCGATCGTTGAATAAGTTAATGTGCTAGTGCGATACTCATTAAGGTGCTCGATAAATTGCGTAAGTCACGAAACTCTCGTCGACTTCGCAGTTCTTGCGATTATCGAGCCAGATTCAGTTATAGCGAGTTATTTCGCTATTTCGGTCAATTAGCGGAATTAGTGTACCGAGTAGAATATGAGTAGGCCTATGTGATGATAAAATATTTTAATCACTTCTATAGATGTATATATATATTTACGATAAAGAAATGTTTGAATAATTGTTGACATGAAAAACATGTGAGGAGTAAAATAAAATTAAAATAGTTCTTTGTGAGCGATGTAGTATAATTTATAAAACGAGGGATAAATTTAGAATTTAATTAATTAGCTGATAAGTTGTGTTAGGTTAATCATATTAAATATGTATAATTTGTTGTTTCGTGATGTTTGCGATATGTTCGAGAAGCGTAACTATTGCGCTTAGTCGTATGTCGATAACTAGTGTTTTCGTATATCGCGTAGCACTAGTTAGATTTGTGCTATTCTTGTTTTTTATGCATTCATGTGCATAATGCATTTCATTCAGGTACGTTAATTAATCGCGTAATGCGGAAGACAAGCCAAGTCGACCCCAAGCGCGAGCTACTCCGCATAGTGAAGCTGATGGACGAATCTGAAGACAGATAAACTGAACAAGTGTCAGACCCAAAGCTGATCGTCAAGCGGATGTCGTCTAACAACACTAACCTAGTGTTACCCAGGCAAGCCCCGGTGCATGCAACCCCTTCCTTGTGTTTTTAAATAATTTTTGCACACTTTAAGTCTAGTGAAATGTGCATTAGGTTTATAGGAGTTGCTTGGAACCCTTTAATGCATTGCCTTCCTTGATATCCATACCTTTATAGATACTTCTGGTGAAGTATCAAAATATGATTTACAAAAATGCTTAGCCCTGCTTAGATCTTGTGGATAGAGGTTGTCCTTTGCGTTAATGCCTAGCTCAGGGGTTATCCTGAGGAAGGATGGCTTCTACCTGCAAGAATATTTTCATTGAGAGCGTGGTGGGATCTTACTGCAAAGTTCCCTTTGATGCTCTTTTCATCCTAGGAACATAAACAATCCTAAGGATGGAAGTACTTAAATCGGAACTTGGGCTAGGAACATGTGATGTTCTACCCAGGTTAGTTAAGGATTGGATGCGTATGTAGGCCTGTTGATCAAGGACTATCTTAACTAGCCACATGCCCTGGAAATGGGACAGGGTAAGCTTGAACCCGGCTATTCCATACATGAAAAGACAATCGCGCACTGGGAGTGGAGAGATGGCGAGAGTGGCACGTACCCTCCTGGCAAAGGACCGCCTAAAAAGGGTGGTGTGCTCTCGGGTGGCGCGGACCTGTTCATGCAGTAGAGGATCCGTGGGAATGGTAGACATGCAAGGTTTATGAGAAACATATGTCGTGTGGTTAGAGATCCTCAGCTGAGTAAATCGATTCGGATCGCCGTTATATCCCCGGAGAGTGGAGACTTGATCTCCGACCTACAACCTAAGTCAGGATGTGAACCTCATGAATAAAAATGATGTTGTATTGATGAGATGGTGAAATTAGACCTGGTGCAAACAGAGTCTATTAATATTTTATCTGGCGTTAAAATATTGAAAGTAAGGACTCACTTTAGTAAGCTATTTCTGCAAAAGTATCTACTTTGATTCTTGCTAAAACCTTTCCTTGATTCCCAAATCCAGCATACCCTTAAGAGTCTTTTCTTTAGTCGGGTAAGTCTTGCTGAGTAATTCCATACTCAGGGTTTTATTCCCTGTTGTTTTTCAGGTTATAGTTTTGTGCTGCTGTGATGGTGTTAAGTGCCGGTGGGCTCGGCCTTCTTATATAAGTATACCCCGTCTTTACCTTCTTATTGAGGATGGTCCCTTGAGCTAGCATATATTTCAAAATTACAAATAATTTATAATAGTTCAAAGTTATTTCTTTGAATCACTTTTGTAATCACTCTGATCATGTATAAAGTAAAATTTTTGTAACTTGTAAAATTTGGTAATAAGATTTCCGCTGCAAACTGTTGTGTGTGTGATTTGTGTTACTTAATCCCGCGGTTCTGGTTGTAAGTGGTTTATCCGATGTCCTTGGGGCAATCAGACGGATCCTGTTAAGTTATTTAGTGCACATGCATAGCTGTCTGAGGTCTTTGAGACAAGGACAGGTGCATGTGGACCCAATAACTTGGGAGGTTCTGCCATAGCTGGTATCGGAGCAGGATTAAGTATATACAGTCACATATATATTTTAAAAACAAAGTTTTAGTTTTAGAAAAACCTATTTTCAACTAAAACATTGTTTGGCTTTGAAAAACTATAATGCTAGCGACATCCTCTATTAAGCCCTAAGTTAAGGACTATTAGGTGGCTTATTTAAAAACCACTAACCCACAACCGGGGGTATTGCATACATGTGTATTGTTATTTTTGAGGCCATTCAGTTCTGAATGGATCGACGCTCAGGTAAGGTGAGATGTGAGAGCATGACCGAACAACCGTCGGTCTAGGGAAGTGCTTAATTGTAGCACCTGATTATATACATGTTCTACATATGTATATATGAAGGCTACGATGTGGAGTAATTATTTTTCTGGGAATTCAGTACCCCATGGATGTATGGGTATACAGACATGGGAATACTGAGAAGTGTATTGTACTTGTAACGACGCACCTACGCTCAGGTAAGAAGGTGAGTTACCATAATGAGTTGCCCTATGGTTAAAGTGTGGCAACGGCGCCTTTGCGTGGCTCGGCGCTTAATGATGAGCTGGCCTCCATATAGCGATATATGGAGTATAAACTGTGATAAACTGTCATGTGTGAATTGCATCATTGGGAAATTGGGATGTGATGGATTTTTCTGCAGGTACACTAACCTCGAAAACGTATGTGTAGCTGACGACTAGTAAAATACCGTGAGAATCGTAAGTATGCCACCGGTATAGAACGTTATTGCCACATTATGTTGGCAAAAATCAGTGAGGACGTGTAGGACGAGCATGCATCCTGATTGTTGCATCATGTTTGTCACCTATACATCAAAAATGCTTCTCTCATCCTTATTCCAAAAACCAGTGATTGTAGATAATCTGGTGTAATGTTGAATTATGAACTTCGATGAAATAGGTGTCCTCCATTCTTTAGGTGACCTCTTAGGGTGCTTTATGTGCTTGCTCTTGTGCTTGATGTGTCGATAGAAGGTTAGTGACTTGTTTGCGTAAATCTAGAATTAGGCCATGTTCTTAGTGGTGAACCGAGACCCAAATTTGAATTTACCATTATCGCTCCATGACCAAGCCCATGCAAATAAATGTGTAGATAATTTCCTTATTGGACATAAAGTGCACCCAAGCTTAAAACAAGAACCTCGAGTCATGTCTCCTTCTAGAACCATGCCCTTGTTCGATTGGCACAAGCTGATGTCCCTGATCTAGTTTGCCTGTTCTTAAGAATCATCATGTTGTTTTATCAACCTAACCTAGGAAAGACATGTCCACTCATTTTCTTGAATTTGATGCCTTTGGTTTCCCCACATCTATCGAAGGCATACCAATTCAATCTTGTGGTTGTTTTCCCTCTGTATCTAATCTGATACTAATCCTTGATCTTGTAATCTCTATGATGGGCATAGAAATATGCTTGGGTCTGAATTAACAGTCTCCCATCATACTCCTTTCATCAAGTTTAGGTTATGGCCATGCCTTGTTCATTTCATCGGGCCATGATCTATTTGGCTCTCTACTTGTAACCGTTTTGACAGGTAGAGTCTCTTGTGTATATTGTCACCCTTGCCTAATCCATTGGTGTCGCACGAGATTTCTTATTGGTTATGTCTGGTAATGGTTCTATGACTAAAACTGATGGTGCCGTGACGAAACCGAGGGCCTTCTGTGGGTGCGCACACATGGTTGTGCTACTCGGCACGCGCTGGTATCACAGTTAGTAGTTGTAATCCATTATGAGACTATGTCAATGCGTTATCTTGGCACAATATTTTTTTTACTACGTGAGATTGTTATTGGTGCCAGTTCGGTAATGGTGTCATGGTTAATGACTTATGGTGCCGCAGCAAAACTGAGAGCCTCCTGTGAATGCGCACACAGGACTGTGCTACTCGTCGGATGCTGGTATCAAGGTCTCTGGTCATGATCCATTGTGGAACTACACTGATGTGTTATCTTCCGTAAACTACTTCCTTGAAACAATTCCTAAGTTGTTTGTCAAGTGATCAAGCAACATCTATCATCTCCGTTGGATCAAAAAGGCATACCCCTTTCATGTGTGGTCTCTTTTCCCTTGACTTTGGTGGTGACTACACACATACAAGTTCCCTTTACGTCCTTTGTGTAAAGGTGAAGCCTTGGAGCTTTTTAGTGTCGAGAGACAACTGATTAGCTCTCAAAATGATGATCTGTTTCCCCTGCTGCTGAGATGCAGGAGTTTGTTCATTTGCTCTCTTATTTAATCCATGTATTCCTGGACCAAGTCAGTTCATCTCGCATGAGGAAACGGATGAACAACATGACCAAATGGATTTCTACCCAAGTACATAATCTCTTGTAACAAGAATGAACTCTCAACCCTTGGCATACCGATGGTACTGAGAGGACCTACCCAATATCAAAAGTAGTTCAACAAGTTGGTTTTACTAACTTGTAATTGCCCAATGAACGAAGGTTGAGTTTAGAGGTCGTTTTATCGATTTGCCTGAACTCACTTGGGTTCACCCCACCCTAAAGGAAGTACTTACAAGAATCGAGATTAAGTCGGCCAGTAACCACCTAGTCATCGCTCTAGTCATGCCTCGATCGCCTCACGTGTGCTTTTCCAGCATGAGTGATCAGGTCGAGCCATGATTAGTGCTTGATAAAATGGATTGGTTGCGAAAGCAACATCTACAGATCCTTTCGCTGGTGATTTTCTCGAATCTATATCACTTTTCATGGACTTGCATTCTCTGGCTAACACGAGTTAACTGTGATGTTATTCGACATTCACACCCATCTCGTGTGCTATGAACTTACCATGACCACTTGTTGGTAAACCTCCTTTTATGTGTTTTACCCAAGAGGTTACATATGATTCTGTTTGGGTAAAATCGCGTATTTATCTCTCGCTCAACAGACTCAGATAGTACAGTGTCATCAGAACAAGCAAACTGCACACATGGAACCTTATATGTTCTTTTGGCAGACATCGTCTCTAATGGTGGATATCTTTAAATTAGCTTGTGGCGATACATGCTATGTCCACTAGAGAAACAATCTTCTGAGACACTCATCTTTGCCTGGAACTGTCTCATGATCATCGCTAATATGGACATGGGTTACATGCTTCTCTACTCTTAAAAGTCTTTCGTTCCGAATCTCGGGACGAGATTCTTTTAAGGGGGGAGGGTTGTAACACCCTAGGTGTTTATCGTCTGCTCGACCACGAGTGCGGACTTTAACACGTAATATCAGTGGATAAAAACGGAAGCTAAATTTTAAACATCTTCGCCTATCGCGATTTTAATATCGCATCTGTTTCGTCTGTCGCAAGTTCGACATCATTTTTATCTATTCGGGCTTATCTTAATTTTTCGTGATGTTCGAAACATCGTTGTTCTGAAAATCGGTGCGTCCGGTGATTATGTAAAAATTCATCGCTCGCGCGAATACGAATACGAATTCGGAAGCCCGACCCACTCGGATGATTTTATCCCGAACAGATTAAGATGAACTCAACAACTAAGCTTTCAGTATAAAATAATTTAGTCCCCTTTTTGTTATCCGTGACATTGTGTCTACGGATTTTTAATTGAATTGTCCTCTAGTCGAGTGTTCGAGTAGCGAACGGAATTCGTCTCAAGTCAACCGAATCAAATGCATATTAAAATACTGAAGCCAAAATCCGTTTAATTCGGTTTGTTGCTTCTCGTCTCGATCTAAATCTTCAAAAAGTGAACTAATGGTACGAATTCATCCGATTGCAGAGTATTCGCCAAATCAAATCCTGTCCAATTGTTACTGTCGATCCTAATTATTCGATCATTTGCTTATCGCTAAAAATGGTGATTCAAAATATCTACGTTCTCTATTAAAAAAAGAGAAATAAAAAGAAAAATCTTTTTTCCCTTGTATTCTCACGGCCTAAGCCATCTTTCTCTCCCATACGCTATTTCTCTGTTCTAGAAATTCCTTAAACCTGTGGAAGCATTTATCCACGCATCCATTCTATGCAAAAAAAAATCTACGTATTTCTCTAGCTCATCCATTGCCGCTGTTCTCATCCGTTCTAGCGACGGCTGATCTCTGAAATATCTCCACTACGTAGATATTTTCTGGAACTAATCTCCTCACGCCAGCTTCAAATATCGGCTCCTGGAACGTGATTTTTCCACCACGTTGAGCTTCTATCCGGCTGCCACCTCTTGCTCTTATCCTGTGCATGTATTCAAGAAACTTCCTCCACGTAACCTCCATTCTCATCCTGCGTGAGCTGCTTGAGAGCCTTCTCCAATAAGTAATATCCATCACCAGCCGCTCACCTTGCCGGAAGCTGAGCTTATCTCTGCACTTGGTCTCTCAGCATCCTCGCCTCCCCATACTTTAGCTGTGACTTCCGGCTCTGTCCCGCTCGTCGTGCTGCTCGTGCCCAGGTCGGTGGCCGAGACGCTCGTCTAGCAGCTTGTGCGACCGCGTCGAGTTTCCTCTGCGTCACGCTTAGGCGGGTTTTCTTGACGCGCATCTCCTGTTCTCTCATCATGGCATGGATGACCATCGCCTTTGTTGCCCAGCTCGCTAGCTCTCTGCCGGCCGCTCTCACTCTCACTCTTCCATGGCCGCGGCAACGTCCTGCTTCTCCACCGGATCTCGCGTGCGTGGTTTTGAAGCTGTGCGCATTCATCGTGCCGCGTTGTGTGCTGATATTCTCTCCCGTCAGACCTCACCGTCGACCTTGTTCAAGTGATTGCTTGGCGTCCATCTCTAGCTCATCGAATCCCCTGGCTTCTCCCTCCTTCTGCCCGTTTTCAAAGCCGTCGTGCGCGCGTCAGCTCCGCTGTTGCTGCGGTGTGGGGTGGGGTACTAGTGGTAAATCAAGGCCGCCGAGTCCGACCTGCTCCTCTGCGTGCAGTTCGCCCTAACTCCCGTCCGTAGTGGTTGCCAGTCGTCGACCCTGCTCGGATTCCATCTCACCAACTTGCTCCAGACTCAATCTCGTCATCGTTCCGTGCGTCATCAAGAAATCCCAAAAATCGGGTGAAGACGAAGCTAGCAGCGCGATATTTCCCAAGCGCTCAACAAATTGCCTGGATCAGAAAATCATTACCGATCTCGCGGATTCGAGTCAGCTGCTGAAACGGTAAGCTGATAAATTATTCAGAATAGTTCGATCGTTGAATAAGTTAATGTGCTAGTGCGATACTCATTAAGGTGCTCGATAAATTGCGTAAGTCACGAAACTCTCGTCGACTTCGCAGTTCTTGCGATTATCGAGCCAGATTCAGTTATAGCGAGTTATTTCGCTATTTCGGTCAATTAGCGGAATTAGTGTACCGAGTAGAATATGAGTAGGCCTGTGTGATGATAAAATATTTTAATCACTTCTATATATGTATATATATATTTACGATAAAGAAATGTTTGAATAATTGTTGACATGAAAAACATGTGAGGAGTAAAATAAAATTAAAATAGTTCTTTGTGAGCGATGTTGTTGGGGACTCGTTCTCAAATACTAAGAGTTAAGAACAAGGCAACATAAAAAGTGTTAAGTGTTAAAGTCCTTCGTCCTTTGAAACATTATTCCCCTTCGGGAAATAATGAGTTTCGGACGAAGGTCACAAGAGACATACCTTCGTAAATATAACAAGTAATGACGAAGGATTCATATAAAACATGAAATATAATATAAACATCATAAAATCATTTCTATTTTATTAACATGAAGAAATAGAAATGATTTCAAATTACAAATATACCTTCGGTCTTGAGAGAAGATAAAAGTACAAGCGTGACGCAAAAGCAAATGCCAAGTCAGCGTGAACAGTACGGGAGTACTGTTCATCTATTTATAGACGCGGGACGCAGCCCACATAAAATTACATCCATGTCCATTACATTTGTTAATGACTTATGGAAATCTGTCAAGGCCCACGTAGTCTTTTCATCTTTAAATCGGTTCCCCTTTCTGCTATCGCGACGAAGCTTCCCTGCGCACAGCTTCGGCTGTGCATCATCCTTCGTGGGGCTTGGTAATCAGCTCGTCCTTCGTCCGGTCCAGGCTTCGTCCTGACCGTACTTCATGTTCATAATTCTGAGTCCGAAAGTACCTGTTCACATAATCCACTTGGAAAACATTGTCAAATCATGTTTTTGAGGACCTTCGGAGGACGAAGGCCCCCAACAGTAGCCCCTCGCAATATTAATTTGTTAATGATAAATTCAGATTGCGATATGGACGAAGGCCTTGAGCCGAAGGTCCGAAAAAACACCTTCCCTTTGCTAGAATAGCATCATTCACTGACAAGTGGGGTCTTTCAATTTTGAACGCCCTGGGCGTATAAATAAGATCATACCGCAAACTTATTTGGTACACGCTCTTGCCATCTGCTTCGGCCCACTACATTTTTAGCTCTTGTGCACTACGATTTGCTGATCTTTTTGTTTTTAAAGCTTCGGCCTTGAAAACATTTTTTTTAGCGCTTCCGAAGATGTCTGAAGGTAAGAAGATTGCTGCCGAGACGAAGCTGAGCCTCGAGGAAGAGAAGAACTTGGGGTTCCTTATAGTAATGGCGGAAACCAACACAGAGAAAATCACCAAGGAAATTCTTGAAGGTTTGTCCGAAGATACTGATGACAGCGACAGTTTTGATGTTGAAAGTGGTGGGGAAGAATCCGAAGATCGACCATGGCGACCAAGTCACACGGTTTTCGGGAAAACTACTATTAAGCAGAGCCACATTGATAATATGAGGGGGCGGTATTTTCGGGATATATCTATTGTGAGGGCTGATGCTGGAGAAAAGACTTCTCCCACCCCCGAAGAAGATGAAGTCGTAATTTTCCGAAGCTTTCTCAAGGCTGGGCTTCGATTCCCGCTAAGCAACTTTGTTGTTGAGGTACTGAAAACATTCCAAGTCTACCTTCATCAACTTACTCCCGAAGCTGTCATAAGAATGGGGATGTTTGTCTGGGCTGCAAGAAGCCAAGGTTTAGAAGCAAATGCTAAAAGTTTTTGCAACATTCATGAGTTGTTATATGAGACGAAGCCCTGGGGAAAAGAACAATATCACAACAATTTTGGGTGTTACAGCTTCGGTGCCCGCTCCGGGTCAAGCCGCCCTGTGCCAACCTTTCGGAAGAGGTGGCCCGGAGCCTGGATGACTGAATGGTTTTATGTAAAGAATGACTTATCGGTGCAAGAAGATGTCAAAAGTATCATTATGCGCCCCATCTGGCAACGCTTCGGACTTCGAAGGCCGAAGGTTGAAATGGATGAAGCAGCCGAGGAATGCCAAAGAGCCTTCGGCGTGGTCTGCTCTTTCATTGGGACAAGGGACTTGGTCCAAGAGCACATTGCCTTCAGGGTATGGCCACTTGCAGGAAAGTGGGAAATGCCGATAGAGACCATCAAAGAGTCCGACGAAGGCGGTCTAGTTAGACTGAAATACACATTCAAATACGGAGATAAGTTTGTTGAACCTGATGATGACTGGCTGAAAAGTATTGAAACATTAAGTGACGAACTACTTGGGGCATATTCGAAGGCTGAGAACACTGCGTTATCAGCAGCCTTCGGAGGCCGAAAAAAGAAAAGGCTCAACCGGGTGTTTGACGCAGTCGGGTTTGTCTACCCCGACTATCATTATCCGGTACTGGGTCGCAAAAGAAAAATGACTTCTCCGGCAACAGAAGCTACCACGAGTGCCACTAATGAGCCAGCACCGCAAAGGAAAAAGATGAAGGTGCTCACCCACCGAGCGCGCTTCATTGAGCCGGCCACAGTGCCAAAATTTATTGGTGAAGTCTCTTTGGCCTCTGAAGCTACAGAACCAGCTGCAGTGCCGAAGATAGAAGAGAAAACTGAAGCGCTTCTAGCAGAAAAAGCAGAAAAAGCAGAAAAATCGAAGATTGAAGAGCGGAAAATATCGGAAATCTTAAGTCCTTCAGCAACTGTTGAAACAACAAAAAATCAAAAGGGGCCGTCGGTAACCCCGAGAAGAAAAAGAATGGTGAACGTGTTAGATGTCTTGGAGACAATTAAGTCTTCAAGCACAACTCCAAAAGGGACTATTGAAGTTGCTGAAGTGTCTACCGAAGCTGAAGTTGCTGAAGCTTCGAAACAACAACCTGAAGCCGAAGCTGGGCCCTCAGAGCCCACCAAAGAACAATCTTTGGAGACCGAGAAAATATCAAAACCAGCTTTGGTTAAAGAAATTGACACTGCCGCCCCCGAAGCTTCTTCCAGCGCACACGATTACATCGTGCGACATGCTTCGGGGAAGAAATTATCCGAAGAGGAAACTTACGAAGCTAACTACTATGCTAGAGAGCTAAAGTATCCGAAGGGGGCGATAATATTCAATGGGACAAATGAAGATGACTTCCTATACTGCCTCCCTGATAACAAAGAATTATCTGTCTGCCGGGAGATGGCTAGAAGTATGGGTTTCCCGAAGCTCGAAGCTGGATTGTGTGCTATGACGAAGGAAGATCTCGCAGACAGTCTTGCATACAATAGCTTAAAGGTATGGGAATTAGACGCTTGATAAAATTTTTATTACGTAATTCTTTCTTTTATTCTTATATAGATTCTTTTTTGTATAGGGTTTAATTTTAAGCAACGCATTAAGAGCACAAAAGAGCGCTGAAGATGAAAGCTACGAAATTGCGTTCAACAATCTACGTTCAGAAGTTATTAAACTGAGAAACGAAGCTCTAGAAAAAGACAAAATTCTGCTTACATTAGTGGACAAGGTAAAAAAGGACGAAGCTGCTGCGAAGATTCAGACCGAAGCTCACAAACGCGAGATTAAAGATCTTCAGAAACAACTGGCCCGGGCGAAAGAAGAGCGCATACTTGAAGAAACAAGACGGGAATGCAGCGACCAATGGGCTGATCATTTGGAGGCAACCGTGGAAGAGCTTCGGTCTTCTAAGAAAAAATGCTACGAAAAATCCATGGAATGCGTGAATAAAATTAAAACCAGCTTCGCCAGCGTGGGCGCCTTTTCCAGCGAAGAGAATTTCTCTCGAGGCAATCCCGAAGGTCCACTGGAATGGATCAGCCACGAAGCAGAGGCCTTCGAGGAGATCCTGAGCAGTCGTGGCGACATCTGCACTTTTTCGGGCGCCAGGGGAATTGCTTCTGTCTTAGAGAAGAAAGGTTGCGGGCATGTAAAATTTTTAGCTCAGTCCGAAGCTGCCTTATCTTCCGAAGACATCAAAGACCCCTCGGCCGAAGCAAGCGTGGTTGGTGGCAAATTTTTTACTGATATCTGGATAATTTATAAAACGAGAGATAAATTTAGAATTTAATTAATTAGCTGATAAGTTGTGTTAGGTTAATCATATTAAATATGTATAATTTGTTGTTTCGTGATGTTTGCGATATGTTCGAGAAGCGTAACTATTGCGCTTAGTCGTATGTCGATAACTAGTGTTTTCGTATATCGCGTAGCACTAGTTAGATTTGTGCTATTCTTGTTTTTTATGCATTCATGTGCATAATGCATTTCATTCAGGTACGTTAATTAATCGCGTAATGCGGAAGACAAGCCAAGTCGACCCCAAGCGCGAGCTACTCCGCATAGTGAAGCTGATGGACGAATCTTAAGAACAAGTGTCAGACCCAAAGCTGATCGTCAAGCGGATGTCGTCTAACAACACTAACCTAGTGTTACCCAGGCAAGCCCCGGTGCATGCAACCCCTTCCTTGTGTTTTTAAATAATTTTTGCACACTTTAAGTCTAGTGAAATGTGCATTAGGTTTATAGGAGTTGCTTGGAACCCTTTAATGCATTGCCTTCCTTGATATCCATACCTTTATAGATACTTCTGGTGAAGTATCAAAATATGATTTACAAAAATGCTTAGCCCTGCTTAGATCTTGTGGATAGAGGTTGTCCTTTGCGTTAATGCCTAGCTCAGGGGTTATCCTGAGGAAGGATGGCTTCTACCTGCAAGAATATTTTCATTGAGAGCGTGGTGGGATCTTACTGCAAAGTTCCCTTTGATGCTCTTTTCATCCTAGGAACATAAACAATCCTAAGGATGGAAGTACTTAAATCGGAACTTGGGCTAGGAACATGTGATGTTCTACCCAGGTTAGTTAAGGATTGGATGCGTATGTAGGCCTGTTGATCAAGGACTATCTTAACTAGCCACATGCCCTGGAAATGGGACAGGGTAAGCTTGAACCCGGCTATTCCATACATGAAAAGACAATCGCGCACTAGGAGTGGAGAGATGGCGAGAGTGGCACGTACCCTCCTGGCAAAGGACCGCCTAAAAAGGGTGGTGTGCTCTTGGGTGGCGCGGACCTGTACATGCAGTGGAGGATCCGTGGGAATGGTAGACATGCAAGGTTTATGAGAAACATATGTCGTGTGGTTAGAGATCCTCAGCTGAGTAAATCGATTCGGATCGCCGTTATATCCCCGGAGAGTGGAGACTTGATCTCCGACCTACAACCTAAGTCAGGATGTGAACCTCATGAATAAAAATGATGTTGTATTGATGAGATGGTGAAATTAGACCTGGTGCAAACAGAGTCTATTAATATTTTATCTGGCGTTAAAATATTGAAAGTAAGGACTCACTTTAGTAAGCTATTTCTGCAAAAGTATCTACTTTGATTCTTGCTAAAACCTTTCCTTGATTCCCAAATCCAGCATACCCTTAAGAGTCTTTTCTTTAGTCGGGTAAGTCTTGCTGAGTAATTCCATACTCAGGGTTTTATTCCCTGTTGTTTTTTAGGTTATAGTTTTGTGCTGCTGTGATGGTGTTAAGTGCCGGTGGGCTCGGCCTTCTTATATAAGTATACCCCGTCTTTACCTTCTTATTGAGGATGGTCCCTTGAGCTAGCATATATTTCAAAATTACAAATAACTTATAATAGTTCAAAGTTATTTCTTTGAATCACTTTTGTAATCACTCTGATCATGTATAAAGTAAAATTTTTGTAACTTGTAAAATTTGGTAATAAGATTTCCGCTGCAAACTGTTGTGTGTGTGATTTGTGTTACTTAATCCCGCGGTTCTGGTTGTAAGTGGTTTATCCGATGTCCTTGGGGCAATCGGACGGATCCTGTTAAGTTATTTAGTGCACATGCATAGCTGTCTGAGGTCTTTGAGACAAGGACAGGTGCATGTGGGCCCAATAACTTGGGAGGTTCTGCCATAGCTGGTATCGGAGCAGGATTAAGTATATACAGTCACATATATATTTTAAAAACAAAGTTTTAGTTTTAGAAAAACCTATTTTCAACTAAAACATTGTTTGGCTTTGAAAAACTATAATGCTAGCGACATCCTCTATTAAGCCCTAAGTTAAGGACTATTAGGTGGCTTATTTAAAAACCACTAACCCACAACCGGGGGTATTGCATACATGTGTATTGTTATTTTTGAGGCCATTCAGTTCTGAATGGATCGACGCTCAGGTAAGGTGAGATGTGAGAGCATGACCGAACAACCGTCGGTCTAGGGAAGTGCTTAATTGTAGCACCTGATTATATACATGTTCTACATATGTATATATGAAGGCTACGATGTGGAGTAATTATTTTTCTGGGAATTCAGTACCCCATGGATGTATGGGTATACAGACATGGGAATACTGAGAAGTGTATTGTACTTGTAACGACGCACCTACGCTCAGGTAAGAAGGTGAGTTACCATAATGAGTTGCCCTATGGTTAAAGTGTGGCAACGGCGCCTTTGTGTGGCTCGGCGCTTAATGATGAGCTGGCCTCCATATAGCGATATATGGAGTATAAACTGTGATAAACTGTCATGTGTGAATTGCATCATTGGGAAATTGGGATGTGATGGATTTTTCTGCAGGTACACTAACCTCGAAAACGTATGTGTAGCTGACGACTAGTAAAATACCGTGAGAATCGTAAGTATGCCACCGGTATAGAACGTTATTGCCACATTATGTTGGCAAAAATCAGTGAGGACGTGTAGGACGAGCATGCATCCTGATTGTTGCATCATGTTTGTCACCTATACATCAAAAATGCTTCTCTCATCCTTATTCCAAAAACCAGTGATTGTAGATAATCTGGTGTAATGTTGAATTATGAACTTCGATGAAATAGGTGTCCTCCATTCTTTAGGTGACCTCTTAGGGTGCTTTATGTGCTTGCTCTTGTGCTTGATGTGTCGATAGAAGGTTAGTGACTTGTTTGCGTAAATCTAGAATTAGGCCATGTTCTTAGTGGTGAACCGAGACCCAAATTTGAATTTACCATTATCGCTCCATGACCAAGCCCATGCAAATAAATGTGTAGATAATTTCCTTATTGGACATAAAGTGCACCCAAGCTTAAAACAAGAACCTCGAGTCATGTCTCCTTCTAGAACCATGCCCTTGTTCGATTGGCACAAGCTGATGTCCCTGATCTAGTTTGCCTGTTCTTAAGAATCATCATGTTGTTTTATCAACCTAACCTAGGAAAGACATGTCCACTCATTTTCTTGAATTTGATCCCTTTGGTTTCCCCACATCTATCGAAGGCATACCAATTCAATCTTGTGGTTGTTTTCCCTCTGTATCTAATCTGATACTAATCCTTGATCTTGTAATCTCTATGATGGGCATAGAAATATGCTTGGGTCTGAATTAACAGTCTCCCATCATACTCCTTTCATCAAGTTTAGGTTATGGCCATGCCTTGTTCATTTCATCGGGCCATGATCTATTTGGCTCTCTACTTGTAACCGTTTTGACAGGTAGAGTCTCTTGTGTATATTGTCACCCTTGCCTAATCCATTGGTGTCGCGCGAGATTTCTTATTGGTTATGTCTGGTAATGGTTCTATGACTAAAACTGATGGTGTCGTGACGAAACCGAGGGCCTTCTGTGGGTGCGCACACATGGTTGTGCTACTCGGCACGCGCTGGTATCACAGTTAGTAGTTGTAATCCATTATGAGACTATGTCAATGCGTTATCTTGGCACAATATTTTTTTTACTACGTGAGATTGTTATTGGTGCCAGTTCGGTAATGGTGTCATGGTTAATGACTTATGGTGCCGCAGCAAAACTGAGAGCCTCCTGTGAATGCGCACACAGGACTGTGCTACTCGTCGGATGCTGGTATCAAGGTCTCTGGTCATGATCCATTGTGGAACTACACTGATGTGTTATCTTCTGTAAACTACTTCCTTGAAACAATTCCTAAGTTGTTTGTCAAGTGATCAAGCAACATCTATCATCTCCGTTGGATCAAAAAGGCATACCCCTTTCATGTGTGGTCTCTTTTCCCTTGACTTTGGTGGTGACTACACACATACAAGTTCCCTTTACGTCCTTTGTGTAAAGGTGAAGCCTTGGAGCTTTTTAGTGTCGAGAGACAACTGATTAGCTCTCAAAATGATGATCTGTTTCCCCTGCTGCTGAGATGCAGGAGTTTGTTCATTTGCTCTCTTATTTAATCCATGTATTCCTGGACCAAGTCAGTTCATCTCGCATGAGGAAACGGATGAACAACATGACCAAATGGATTTCTACCCAAGTACATAATCTCTTGTAACAAGAATGAACTCTCAACCCTTGGCATACCGATGGTACTGAGAGGACCTACCCAATATCAAAAGTAGTTCAACAAGTTGGTTTTACTAACTTGTAATTGCCCAATGAACGAAGGTTGAGTTTAGAGGTCGTTTTATCGATTTGCCTGAACTCACTTGGGTTCACCCCACCCTAAAGGAAGTACTTACAAGAATCGAGATTAAGTCGGCCAGTAACCACCTAGTCATCGCTCTAGTCATGCCTCGATCGCCTCACGTGTGCTTTTCCAGCATGAGTGATCAGGTCGAGCCATGATTAGTGCTTGATAAAATGGATTGGTTGCGAAAGCAACATCTACAGATCCTTTCGCTGGTGATTTTCTCGAATCTATATCACTTTTCATGGACTTGCATTCTCTGGCTAACACGAGTTAACTGTGATGTTATTCGACATTCACACCCATCTCGTGTGCTATGAACTTACCATGACCACTTGTCGGTAAACCTCCTTTTGTGTGTTTTACCCAAGAGGTTACATATGATTCTGTTTGGGTAAAATCGCGTATTTATCTCTCGCTCAACAGACTCAGATAGTACAGTGTCATCAGAACAAGCAAACTGCACACATGGAACCTTATATGTTCTTTTGGCAGACATCGTCTCTAATGGTGGATATCTTTAAATTAGCTTGTGGCGATACATGCTATGTCCACTAGAGAAACAATCTTCTGAGACACTCATCTTTGCCTGGAACTGTCTCATGATCATCGCTAATATGGACATGGGTTACATGCTTCTCTACTCTTAAAAGTCTTTCGTTCCGAATCTCGGGACGAGATTCTTTTAAGGGGGGAGGGTTGTAACACCCCAGGTGTTTATCGTCTGCTCGACCACGAGTGCGGACTTTAACACGTAATATCAGTGGATAAAAACGGAAGCTAAATTTTAAACATCTTCGCCTATCGCGATTTTAATATCGCATCTGTTTCGTCTGTCGCGAGTTCGACATCATTTTTATCTATTCGGGCTTATCTTAATTTTTCGTGATGTTCGAAACATCGTTGTTCTGAAAATCGGTGCGTCCGGTGATTATGTAAAAATTCATCGCTCGCGCGAATACGAATACGAATTCGGAAGCCCGACCCACTCGGATGATTTTATCCCGAACAGATTAAGATGAACTCAACGACTAAGCTTTCAGTATAAAATAATTTAGTCCCCTTTTTGTTATCCGTGACATTGTGTCTACGGATTTTTAATTGAATTGTCCTCTAGTCGAGTGTTCGAGTAGCGAACGGAATTCGTCTCAAGTCAACCAAATCAAATGCATATTAAAATACTGAAGCCAAAATCCGTTTAATTCGGTTTGTTGCTTCTCGTCTCGATCTAAATCTTCAAAAAGTGAACTAATGGTACGAATTCATCCGATTGCAGAGTATTCGCCAAATCAAATCCTGTCCAATTGTTACTGTCGATCCTAATTATTCGATCATTTGCTTATCGCTAAAAATGGTGATTCAAAATATCTACGTTCTCTATTAAAAAAAGAGAAATAAAAAGAAAAATCTTTTTTCCCTTGTATTCTCACGGCCTAAGCCATCTTTCTCTCCCATACGCTATTTCTCTGTTCTAGAAATTCCTTAAACCTGTGGAAGCATTTATCCATGCATCCATTCTATGCAAAAAAAATCTACGTATTTCTCTAGCTCATCCATTGCCGCTGTTCTCATCCGTTCTAGCGACGGCTGATCTCTGAAATATCTCCACTACGTAGATATTTTCTGGAACTAATCTCCTCATGCCAGCTTCAAATATCGGCTCCTGGAACGTGATTTTTCCACCACGTTGAGCTTCTATCCGGCTGCCACCTCTTGCTCTTATCCTGTGCACGTATTCAAGAAACTTCCTCCACGTAACCTCCATTCTCATCCTGCGTGAGCTGCTTGAGAGCCTTCTCCAATAAGTAATATCCATCACCAGCCGCTCACCTTGCTGGAAGCTGAGCTTATCTCTGCGCTTGGTCTCTCAGCATCCTCGCCTCCCCATACTTTAGCTGTGACTTCCGGCTCTGTCCCGCTCGTCGTGCTGCTCGTGCCCAGGTCGGTGGCCGAGACGCTCGTCTAGCAGCTTGTGCGACCGCGTCGAGTTTCCTCTGCGTCACGCTTAGGCGGGTTTTCTTGACGCGCATCTCCTGTTCTCTCATCATGGCATGGATGACCATCGCCTTTATTGCCCAGCTCGCCAGCTCTCTACCGGCCGCTCTCACTCTCACTCTTCCATGGCCGCGGCAACGTCCTGCTTCTCCACCGGATCTTGCGTGCGTGGTTTTGAAGCTGTGCGCATTCATCGTGCCGCGTTGTGTGCTGATATTCTCTCCCGTCAGACCTCACCGTCGACCTTGTTCAAGTGATTGCTTGGCGTCCATCTCTAGCTCATCGAATCCCCTGGCTTCTCCCTCCTTCTGCCCGTTTTCAAAGCCGTCGTGCGCGCGTCAGCTCCGCTGTTGCTGCGGTGTGGGGTGGGGTACTAGTGGTAAATCAAGGCCGCCGAGTCCGACCTGCTCCTCTGCGTGCAGTTCGCCCTAACTCCCGTCCGTAGTGGTTGCCAGTCGTCGACCCTGCTCGGATTCCATCTCACCAACTCGCTCCAGACTCAATCTCGTCATCGTTCCGTGCGTCATCAAGAAATCCCAAAAATCGGGTGAAGACGAAGCTAGAAGCGCGATATTTCCCAAGCGCTCAACAAATTGCCTGGATCAGAAAATCATTACCGATCTCGCGGATTCGAGTCAGCTGCTGAAACGGTAAGCTGATAAATTATTCAGAATAGTTCGATCGTTGAATAAGTTAATGTGCTAGTGCGATACTCATTAAGGTGCTCGATAAATTGCGTAAGTCACGAAACTCTGGTCAACTTCGCAGTTCTTGCGATTATCGAGCCAGATTCAGTTATAGCGAGTTATTTTGCTATTTCGGTCAATTAGCGGAATTAGTGTACCGAGTAGAATATGAGTAGGCCTGTGTGATGATAAAATATTTTAATCACTTCTATAGATGTATATATATATATTTACGATAAAGAAATGTTTGAATAATTGTTGACATGAAAAACATGTGAGGAGTAAAATAAAATTAAAATAGTTCTTTGTGAGCGATGTAGTATAATTTATAAAACGAGAGATAAATTTAGAATTTAATTAATTAGCTGATAAGTTGTGTTAGGTTAATCATATTAAATATGTATAATTTGTTGTTTCGTGATGTTTGCGATATGTTCGAGAAGCGTAACTATTGCGCTTAGTTGTATGTCGATAACTAGTGTTTTCGTATATCGCGTAGCACTAGTTAGATTTGTGCTATTCTTGTTTTTTATGCATTCATGTGCATAATGCATTTCATTCAGGTACGTTAATTAATCGCGTAATGCGGAAGACAAGCCAAGTCGACCCCAAGCGCGAGCTACTCCGCATAGTGAAGCTGATGGACGAATCTTAAGAACAAGTGTCAGACCCAAAGCTGATCGTCAAGCGGATGTCGTCTAACAACACTAACCTAGTGTTACCCAGGCAAGCCCCGGTGCATGCAACCCCTTCCTTGTGTTTTTAAATAATTTTTGCACACTTTAAGTCTAGTGAAATGTGCATTAGGTTTATAGGAGTTGCTTGGAACCCTTTAATGCATTGCCTTCCTTGATATCCATACCTTTATAGATACTTCTGGTGAAGTATCAAAATATGATTTACAAAAATGCTTAGCCCTGCTTAGATCTTGTGGATAGAGGTTGTCCTTTGCGTTAATGCCTAGCTCAGGGGTTATCCTGAGGAAGGATGGCTTCTACCTGCAAGAATATTTTCATTGAGAGCGTGGTGGGATCTTATTGCAAAGTTCCCTTTGATGCTCTTTTCATCCTAGGAACATAAACAATCCTAAGGATGGAAGTACTTAAATCGGAACTTGGGCTAGGAACATGTGATGTTCTACCCAGGTTAGTTAAGGATTGGATGCGTATGTAGGCCTGTTGATCAAGGACTATCTTAACTAGCCACATGCCCTGGAAATGGGACAGGGTAAGCTTGAACCCGGCTATTCCATACATGAAAAGACAATCGCGCACTGGGAGTGGAGAGATGGCGAGAGTGGCACGTACCCTCCTGGCAAAGGACCGCCTAAAAAGGGTGGTGTGCTCTCGGGTGGCGTGGACCTGTTCATGCAGTGGAGGATCCGTGGGAATGGTAGACATGCAAGGTTTATGAGAAACATATGTCGTGTGGTTAGAGATCCTCAGCTGAGTAAATCGATTCGGATCGCTGTTATATCCCCGGAGAGTGGAGACTTGATCTCCGACCTACAACCTAAGTCAGGATGTGAACCTCATGAATAAAAATGATGTTGTATTGATGAGATGGTGAAATTAGACTTGGTGCAAACAGAGTCTATTAATATTTTATCTGGCGTTAAAATATTGAAAGTAAGGACTCACTTTAGTAAGCTATTTCTGCAAAAGTATCTACTTTGATTCTTGCTAAAACCTTTCCTTGATTCCCAAATCCAGCATACCCTTAAGAGTCTTTTCTTTAGTCGGGTAAGTCTTGCTGAGTAATTCCATACTCAGGGTTTTATTCCCTGTTGTTTTTCAGGTTATAGTTTTGTGCTGCTGTGATGGTGTTAAGTGCCGGTGGGCTCGGCCTTCTTATATAAGTATACCCCGTCTTTACCTTCTTATTGAGGATGGTCCCTTGAGCTAGCATATATTTCAAAATTACAAATAATTTATAATAGTTCAAAGTTATTTCTTTGAATCACTTTTGTAATCACTCTGATCATGTATAAAGTAAAATTTTTGTAACTTGTAAAATTTGGTAATAAGATTTCCGCTGCAAACTGTTGTGTGTGTGATTTGTGTTACTTATTCCCGCGGTTCTGGTTGTAAGTGGTTTATCCGATGTCCTTGGGGCAATCGGACGGATCCTGTTAAGTTATTTAGTGCACATGCATAGCTGTCTGAGGTCTTTGAGACAAGGACAGGTGCATGTGGGCCCAATAACTTGGGAGGTTCTGCCATAGCTGGTATCAGAGCAGGATTAAGTATATACAGTCACATATATATTTTAAAAACAAAGTTTTAGTTTTAGAAAAACCTATTTTCAACTAAAACATTGTTTGGCTTTGAAAAACTATAATGCTAGCGACATCCTCTATTAAGCCCTAAGTTAAGGACTATTAGGTGGCTTATTTAAAAACCACTAACCCACAACCGGGGGTATTGCATACATGTGTATTGTTATTTTTGAGGCCATTCAGTTCTGAATGGATCGACGCTCAGGTAAGGTGAGATGTGAGAGCATGACCGAACAACCGTCGGTCTAGGGAAGTGCTTAATTGTAGCACCTGATTATATACATGTTCTACATATGTATATATGAAGGCTACGATGTGGAGTAATTATTTTTCTGGGAATTCAGTACCCCATGGATGTATGGGTATACAGACATGGGAATACTGAGAAGTGTATTGTACTTGTAACGACGCACCTACGCTCAGGTAAGAAGGTGAGTTACCATAATGAGTTGCCCTATGGTTAAAGTGTGGCAACGGCGCCTTCGCGTGGCTCGGCGCTTAATGATGAGCTGGCCTCCATATAGCGATATATGGAGTATAAACTGTGATAAACTGTCATGTGTGAATTGCATCATTGGGAAATTGGGATGTGATGGATTTTTCTGCAGGTACACTAACCTCGAAAACGTATGTGTAGCTGATGACTAGTAAAATACCGTGAGAATCGTAAGTATGCCACCGGTATAGAACGTTATTGCCACATTATGTTGGCAAAAATCAGTGAGGACGTGTAGGACGAGCATGCATCCTGATTGTTGCATCATGTTTGTCACCTATACATCAAAAATGCTTCTCTCATCCTTATTCCAAAAACCAGTGATTGTAGATAATCTGGTGTAATGTTGAATTATGAACTTCGATGAAATAGGTGTCCTCCATTCTTTAGGTGACCTCTTAGGGTGCTTTATGTGCTTGCTCTTGTGCTTGATGTGTCGATAGAAGGTTAGTGACTTGTTTGCGTAAATCTAGAATTAGGCCATGTTCTTAGTGGTGAACCGAGACCCAAATTTGAATTTACCATTATCGCTCCATGACCAAGCCCATGCAAATAAATGTGTAGATAATTTCCTTATTGGACATAAAGTGCACCCAAGCTTAAAACAAGAACCTCGAGTCATGTCTCCTTCTAGAACCATGCCCTTGTTCGATTGGCACAAGCTGATGTCCCTGATCTAGTTTGCCTGTTCTTAAGAATCATCATGTTGTTTTATCAACCTAACCTAGGAAAGACATGTCCACTCATTTTCTTGAATTTGATGCCTTTGGTTTCCCCACATCTATCGAAGGCATACCAATTCAATCTTGTGGTTGTTTTCCCTCTGTATCTAATCTGATACTAATCCTTGATCTTGTAATCTCTATGATGGGCATAGAAATATGCTTGGGTCTGAATTAACAGTCTCCCATCATACTCCTTTCATCAAGTTTAGGTTATGGCCATGCCTTGTTCATTTCATCGGGCCATGATCTATTTGGCTCTCTACTTGTAACCGTTTTGACAGGTAGAGTCTCTTGTGTATATTGTCACCCTTGCCTAATCCATTGGTGTCGCGCGAGATTTCTTATTGGTTATGTCTGGTAATGGTTCTATGACTAAAACTGATGGTGTCGTGACGAAACCGAGGGCCTTCTGTGGGTGCGCACACATGGTTGTGCTACTCGGCACGCGCTGGTATCACAGTTAGTAGTTGTAATCCATTATGAGACTATGTCAATGCGTTATCTTGGCACAATATTTTTTTACTACGTGAGATTGTTATTGGTGCCAGTTCGGTAATGGTGTCATGGTTAATGACTTATGGTGCCGCAGCAAAACTGAGAGCCTCCTGTGAATGCGCACACAGGACTGTGCTACTCGTCGGATGCTGGTATCAAGGTCTCTGGTCATGATCCATTGTGGAACTACACTGATGTGTTATCTTCCGTAAACTACTTCCTTGAAACAATTCCTAAGTTGTTTGTCAAGTGATCAAGCAACATCTATCATCTCCGTTGGATCAAAAAGGCATACCCCTTTCATGTGTGGTCTCTTTTCCCTTGACTTTGGTGGTGACTACACACATACAAGTTCCCTTTACGTCCTTTGTGTAAAGGTGAAGCCTTGGAGCTTTTTAGTGTCGAGAGACAACTGATTAGCTCTCAAAATGATGATCTGTTTCCCCTGCTGCTGAGATGCAGGAGTTTGTTCATTTGCTCTCTTATTTAATCCATGTATTCCTGGACCAAGTCAGTTCATCTCGCATGAGGAAACGGATGAACAACATGACCAAATGGATTTCTACCCAAGTACATAATCTCTTGTAACAAGAATGAACTCTCAACCCTTGGCATACCGATGGTACTGAGAGGACCTACCCAATATCAAAAGTAGTTCAACAAGTTGGTTTTACTAACTTGTAATTGCCCAATGAACGAAGGTTGAGTTTAGAGGTCGTTTTATCGATTTGCCTGAACTCACTTGGGTTCACCCCACCCTAAAGGAAGTACTTACAAGAATCGAGATTAAGTCGGCCAGTAACCACCTAGTCATCGCTCTAGTCATGCCTCGATCGCCTCACGTGTGCTTTTCCAGCATGAGTGATCAGGTCGAGCCATGATTAGTGCTTGATAAAATGGATTGGTTGCGAAAGCAACATCTACAGATCCTTTCGCTGGTGATTTTCTCGAATCTATATCACTTTTCATGGACTTGCATTCTCTGGCTAACACGAGTTAACTGTGATGTTATTCGACATTCACACCCATCTCGTGTGCTATGAACTTACCATGACCACTTGTTGGTAAACCTCCTTTTATGTGTTTTACCCAAGAGGTTACATATGATTCTGTTTGGGTAAAATCGCGTATTTATCTCTCGCTCAACAGACTCAGATAGTACAGTGTCATCAGAACAAGCAAACTGCACACATGGAACCTTATATGTTCTTTTGGCAGACATCGTCTCTAATGGTGGATATCTTTAAATTAGCTTGTGGCGATACATGCTATGTCCACTAGAGAAACAATCTTCTGAGACACTCATCTTTGCCTGGAACTGTCTCATGATCATCGCTAATATGGACATGGGTTACATGCTTCTCTACTCTTAAAAGTCTTTCGTTCCGAATCTCGGGACGAGATTCTTTTAAGGGGGGAGGGTTGTAACACCCTAGGTGTTTATCGTCTGCTCGACCACGAGTGCGGACTTTAACACGTAATATCAGTGGATAAAAACGGAAGCTAAATTTTAAACATCTTCGCCTACCGCGATTTTAATATCGCATCTATTTCGTCTGTCGCGAGTTCGACATCATTTTTATCTATTCGGGCTTATCTTAATTTTTCGTGATGTTCGAAACATCGTTGTTCTGAAAATCGGTGCGTCCGGTGATTATGTAAAAATTCATCGCTCGCGCGAATACGAATACGAATTCGGAAGCCCGACCCACTCGGATGATTTTATCCCGAACAGATTAAGATGAACTCAAAGACTAAGCTTTCAGTATAAAATAATTTAGTCCCCTTTTTGTTATCCGTGACATTGTGTCTACGGATTTTTAATTGAATTGTCCTCTAGTCGAGTGTTCGAGTAGCGAACGGAATTCGTCTCAAGTCAACCGAATCAAATGCATATTAAAATACTGAAGCCAAAATCCGTTTAATTCGGTTTGTTGCTTCTCGTCTCGATCTAAATCTTCAAAAAGTGAACTAATGGTACGAATTCATCCGATTGCAGAGTATTCGCCAAATCAAATCCTGTCCAATTGTTACTGTCGATCCTAATTATTCGATCATTTGCTTATCGCTAAAAATGGTGATTCAAAATATCTACGTTCTCTATTAAAAAAAGAGAAATAAAAAGAAAAATCTTTTTTCCCTTGTATTCTCACGGCCTAAGCCATCTTTCTCTCCCATACGCTATTTCTCTGTTCTAGAAATTCCTTAAACCTGTGGAAGCATTTATCCACGCATCCATTCTATGCAAAAAAAATCTACGTATTTCTCTAGCTCATCCATTGCCGCTGTTCTCATCCGTTCTAGCGACGGCTGATCTCTGAAATATCTCCACTACGTAGATATTTTCTGGAACTAATCTCCTCACGCCAGCTTCAAATATCGGCTCCTGGAACGTGATTTTTCCACCACGTTGAGCTTCTATCCGGCTGCCACCTCTTGCTCTTATCCTGTGCACGTATTCAAGAAACTTCCTCCACGTAACCTCCATTCTCATCCTGCGTGAGCTGCTTGAGAGCCTTCTCCAATAAGTAATATCCATCACCAGCCGCTCACCTTGCCGGAAGCTGAGCTTATCTCTGCGCTTGGTCTCTCAGCATCCTCGCCTCCCCATACTTTAGTTGTGACTTCCGGCTCTGTCCCGCTCGTCGTGCTGCTCGTGCCCAGGTCGGTGGCCGAGACGCTCGTCTAGCAGCTTGTGCGACCGCGTCGAGTTTCCTCTGCGTCACGCTTAGGCGGGTTTTCTTGACGCGCATCTCCTGTTCTCTCATCATGGCATGGATGACCATCGCCTTTGTTGCCCAGCTCGCCAGCTCTCTGCCGGCCGCTCTCACTCTCACTCTTCCATGGCCGCGGCAACGTCCTGCTTCTCCACCGGATCTCGCGTGCGTGGTTTTGAAGCTGTGCGCATTCATCGTGCCGCGTTGTGTGCTGATATTCTCTCCCGTCAGACCTCACCGTCGACCTTGTTCAAGTGATTGCTTGGCGTCCATCTCTAGCTCATCGAATCCCCTGGCTTCTCCCTCCTTCTGCCCGTTTTCAAAGCCGTCGTGCGCGCGTCAGCTCCGCTGTTGCTGCGGTGTGGGGTGGGGTACTAGTGGTAAATCAAGGCCGCCGAGTCCGACCTGCTCCTCTGCGTGCAGTTCGCCCTAACTCCCGTCCGTAGTGGTTGCCAGTCGTCGACCCTGCTCGGATTCCATCTCACCAACTCGCTCCAGACTCAATCTCGTCATCGTTCCGTGCGTCATCAAGAAATCCCAAAAATCGGGTGAAGACGAAGCTAGCAGCGCGATATTTCCCAAGCGCTCAACAAATTGCCTGGATCAGAAAATCATTACCGATCTCGCGGATTCGAGTCAGCTGCTGAAACGGTAAGCTGATAAATTATTCAGAATAGTTCGATCGTTGAATAAGTTAATGTGCTAGTGCGATACTCATTAAGGTGCTCGATAAATTGCGTAAGTCACGAAACTCTCGTCGACTTCGCAGTTCTTGCGATTATCGAGCCAGATTCAGTTATAGCGAGTTATTTCGCTATTTCGGTCAATTAGCGAAATTAGTGTACCGAGTAGAATATGAGTAGGCCTGTGTGATGATAAAATATTTTAATCACTTCTATAGATGTATATATATATTTACGATAAAGAAATGTTTGAATAATTGTTGACATGAAAAACATGTGAGGAGTAAAATAAAATTAAAATAGTTCTTTGTGAGCGATGTAGTATAATTTATAAAACGAGAGATAAATTTAGAATTTAATTAATTAGCTGATAAGTTGTGTTAGGTTAATCATATTAAATATGTATAATTTGTTGTTTCGTGATGTTTGCGATATGTTCGAGAAGCGTAACTATTGCGCTTAGTCGTATGTCGATAACTAGTGTTTTCGTATATCGCGTAGCACTAGTTAGATTTGTGCTATTCTTGTTTTTTATGCATTCATGTGCATAATGCATTTCATTCAGGTACGTTAATTAATCGCGTAATGCGGAAGACAAGCCAAGTCGACCCCAAGCGCGAGCTACTCCGCATAGTGAAGCTGATGGACGAATCTTAAGAACAAGTGTCAGACCCAAAGCTGATCGTCAAGCGGATGTCGTCTAACAACACTAACCTAGTGTTACCCAGGCAAGCCCCGGTGCATGCAACCCCTTCCTTGTGTTTTTAAATAATTTTTGCACACTTTAAGTCTAGTGAAATGTGCATTAGGTTTATAGGAGTTGCTTGGAACCCTTTAATGCATTGCCTTCCTTGATATCCATACCTTTATAGATACTTCTGGTGAAGTATCAAAATATGATTTACAAAAATGCTTAGCCCTGCTTAGATCTTGTGGATAGAGGTTGTCCTTTGCGTTAATGCCTAGCTCAGGGGTTATCCTGAGGAAGGATGGCTTCTACCTGCAAGAATATTTTCATTGAGAGCGTGGTGGGATCTTACTGCAAAGTTCCCTTTGATGCTCTTTTCATCCTAGGAACATAAACAATCCTAAGGATGGAAGTACTTAAATCGGAACTTGGGCTAGGAACATGTGATGTTCTACCCAGGTTAGTTAAGGATTGGATGCGTATGTAGGCCTGTTGATCAAGGACTATCTTAACTATCCACATGCCCTGGAAATGGGACAGGGTAAGCTTGAACCCGGCTATTCCATACATGAAAAGACAATCGCGCACTGGGAGTGGAGAGATGGCGAGAGTGGCACGTACCCTCCTGGCAAAGGACCGCCTAAAAAGGGTGGTGTGCTCTCGGGTGGCGCGGACCTGTTCATGCAGTGGAGGATCCGTGGGAATGGTAGACATGCAAGGTTTATGAGAAACATATGTCGTGTGGTTAGAGATCCTCAGCTGAGTAAATCGATTCGGATCGCCGTTATATCCCCGGAGAGTGGAGACTTGATCTCCGACCTACAACCTAAGTCAGGATGTGAACCTCATGAATAAAAATGATGTTGTATTGATGAGATGGTGAAATTAGACCTGGTGCAAACAGAGTCTATTAATATTTTATCTGGCGTTAAAATATTGAAAGTAAGGACTCACTTTAGTAAGCTATTTCTGCAAAAGTATCTACTTTGATTCTTGCTAAAACCTTTCCTTGATTCCCAAATCCAGCATACCCTTAAGAGTCTTTTCTTTAGTCGGGTAAGTCTTGCTGAGTAATTCCATACTCAGGGTTTTATTCCCTGTTGTTTTTCAGGTTATAGTTTTGTGCTGCTGTGATGGTGTTAAGTGCCGGTGGGCTCGGCCTTCTTATATAAGTATACCCCGTCTTTACCTTCTTATTGAGGATGGTCCCTTGAGCTAGCATATATTTCAAAATTACAAATAATTTATAATAGTTCAAAGTTATTTCTTTGAATCACTTTTGTAATCACTCTGATCATGTATAAAGTAAAATTTTTGTAACTTGTAAAATTTGGTAATAAGATTTCCGCTGCAAACTGCTGTGTGTGTGATTTGTGTTACTTAATCCCGCGGTTCTGGTTGTAAGTGGTTTATCCGATGTCCTTGGGGCAATCGGACGGATCCTGTTAAGTTATTTAGTGCACATGCATAGCTGTCTGAGGTCTTTGAGACAAGGACAGGTGCATGTGGGCCCAATAACTTGGGAGGTTCTGCCATAGCTGGTATCGGAGCAGGATTAAGTATATACAGTCACATATATATTTTAAAAACAAAGTTTTAGTTTTAGAAAAACCTATTTTCAACTAAAACATTGTTTGGCTTTGAAAAACTATAATGCTAGCGACATCCTCTATTAAGCCCTAAGTTAAGGACTATTAGGTGGCTTATTTAAAAACCACTAAACCACAACCGGGGGTATTGCATACATGTGTATTGTTATTTTTGAGGCCATTCAGTTCTGAATGGATCGACGCTCAGGTAAGGTGAGATGTGAGAGCATGACCGAACAACCATCGGTCTAGGGAAGTGCTTAATTGTAGCACCTGATTATATACATGTTCTACATATGTATATATGAAGGCTACGATGTGGAGTAATTATTTTTCTGGGAATTCAGTACCCCATGGATGTATGGGTATACAGACATGGGAATACTGAGAAGTGTATTGTACTTGTAACGACGCACCTACGCTCAGGTAAGAAGGTGAGTTACCATAATGAGTTGCCCTATGGTTAAAGTGTGGCAACGGCGCCTTTGCGTGGCTCGGCGCTTAATGATGAGCTGGCCTCCATATAGCGATATATGGAGTATAAACTGTGATAAACTGTCATGTGTGAATTGCATCATTGGGAAATTGGGATGTGATGGATTTTTCTGCAGGTACACTAACCTCGAAAACGTATGTGTAGCTGACGACTAGTAAAATACCGTGAGAATCGTAAGTATGCCACCGGTATAGAACGTTATTGCCACATTATGTTGGCAAAAATCAGTGAGGACGTGTAGGACGAGCATGCATCCTGATTGTTGCATCATGTTTGTCACCTATACATCAAAAATGCTTCTCTCATCCTTATTCCAAAAACCAGTGATTGTAGATAATCTGGTGTAATGTTGAATTATGAACTTCGATGAAATAGGTGTCCTCCATTCTTTAGGTGACCTCTTAGGGTGCTTTATGTGCTTGCTCTTGTGCTTGATGTGTCGATAGAAGGTTAGTGACTTGTTTGCGTAAATCTAGAATTAGGCCATGTTCTTAGTGGTGAACCGAGACCCAAATTTGAATTTACCATTATCGCTCCATGACCAAGCCCATGCAAATAAATGTGTAGATAATTTCCTTATTGGACATAAAGTGCACCCAAGCTTAAAACAAGAACCTCGAGTCATGTCTCCTTCTAGAACCATGCCCTTGTTCAATTGGCACAAGCTGATGTCCCTGATCTAGTTTGCCTGTTCTTAAGAATCATCATGTTGTTTTATCAACCTAACCTAGGAAAGACATGTCCACTCATTTTCTTGAATTTGATGCCTTTGGTTTCCCCACATCTATCGAAGGCATACCAATTCAATCTTGTGGTTGTTTTCCCTCTGTATCTAATCTGATACTAATCCTTGATCTTGTAATCTCTATGATGGGCATAGAAATATGCTTGGGTCTGAATTAACAGTCTCCCATCATACTCCTTTCATCAAGTTTAGGTTATGGCCATGCCTTGTTCATTTCATCGGGCCATGATCTATTTGGCTCTCTACTTGTAACCGTTTTGACAGGTAGAGTCTCTTGTGTATATTGTCACCCTTGCCTAATCCATTGGTGTCGCGCGAGATTTCTTATTGGTTATGTCTGGTAATGGTTCTATGACTAAAACTGATGGTGTCGTGACGAAACCGAGGGCCTTCTGTGGGTGCGCACACATGGTTGTGCTACTCGGCACGCGCTGGTATCACAGTTAGTAGTTGTAATCCATTATGAGACTATGTCAATGCGTTATCTTGGCACAATATTTTTTTTACTACGTGAGATTGTTATTGGTGCCAGTTCGGTAATGGTGTCATGGTTAATGACTTATGGTGCCGCAGCAAAACTGAGAGCCTCCTGTGAATGCGCACACAGGACTGTGCTACTCGTCGGATGCTGGTATCAAGGTCTCTGGTCATGATCCATTGTGGAACTACACTGATGTGTTATCTTCCGTAAACTACTTCCTTGAAACAATTCCTAAGTTGTTTGTCAAGTGATCAAGCAACATCTATCATCTCCGTTGGATCAAAAAGGCATACCCCTTTCATGTGTGGTCTCTTTTCCCTTGACTTTGGTGGTGACTACACACATACAAGTTCCCTTTACGTCCTTTGTGTAAAGGTGAAGCCTTGGAGCTTTTTAGTGTCGAGAGACAACTGATTAGCTCTCAAAATGATGATCTGTTTCCCCTGCTGCTGAGATGCAGGAGTTTGTTCATTTGCTCTCTTATTTAATCCATGTATTCCTGGACCAAGTCAGTTCATCTCGCATGAGGAAACGGATGAACAACATGACCAAATGGATTTCTACCCAAGTACATAATCTCTTGTAACAAGAATGAACTCTCAACCCTTGGCATACCGATGGTACTGAGAGGACCTACCCAATATCAAAAGTAGTTCAACAAGTTGGTTTTACTAACTTGTAATTGCCCAATGAACGAAGGTTGAGTTTAGAGGTCGTTTTATCGATTTGCCTGAACTCACTTGGGTTCACCCCACCCTAAAGGAAGTACTTACAAGAATCGAGATTAAGTCGGCCAGTAACCACCTAGTCATCGCTCTAGTCATGCCTCGATCGCCTCACGTGTGCTTTTCCAGCATGAGTGATCAGGTCGAGCCATGATTAGTGCTTGATAAAATGGATTGGTTGCGAAAGCAACATCTACAGATCCTTTCGCTGGTGATTTTCTCGAATCTATATCACTTTTCATGGACTTGCATTCTCTGGCTAACACGAGTTAACTGTGATGTTATTCGACATTCACACCCATCTCGTGTGCTATGAACTTACCATGACCACTTGTTGGTAAACCTCCTTTTGTGTGTTTTACCCAAGAGGTTACATATGATTCTGTTTGGGTAAAATCGCGTATTTATCTCTCGCTCAACAGACTCAGATAGTACAGTGTCATCAGAACAAGCAAACTGCACACATGGAACCTTATATGTTCTTTTGGCAGACATCGTCTCTAATGGTGGATATCTTTAAATTAGCTTGTGGCGATACATGCTATGTCCACTAGAGAAACAATCTTCTGAGACACTCATCTTTGCCTGGAACTGTCTCATGATCATCGCTAATATGGACATGGGTTACATGCTTCTCTACTCTTAAAAGTCTTTCGTTCCGAATCTCGGGACGAGATTCTTTTAAGGGGGGAGGGTTGTAACACCCCAGGTGTTTATCGTCTGCTCGACCACGAGTGCGGACTTTAACACGTAATATCAGTGGATAAAAACGGAAGCTAAATTTTAAACATCTTCGCCTATCGCGATTTTAATATCGCATCTGTTTCGTCTGTCGCGAGTTCGACATCATTTTTATCTATTCGGGCTTATCTTAATTTTTCGTGATGTTCGAAACATCGTTGTTCTGAAAATCGGTGCGTCCGGTGATTATGTAAAAATTCATCGCTCGCGCGAATACGAATACGAATTCGGAAGCCCGACCCACTCGGATGATTTTATCCCGAACAGATTAAGATGAACTCAACGACTAAGCTTTCAGTATAAAATAATTTAGTCCCCTTTTTGTTATCCGTGACATTGTGTCTACGGATTTTTAATTGAATTGTCCTCTAGTCGAGTGTTCGAGTAGCGAACGGAATTCGTCTCAAGTCAACCAAATCAAATGCATATTAAAATACTGAAGCCAAAATCCGTTTAATTCGGTTTGTTGCTTCTCGTCTCGATCTAAATCTTCAAAAAGTGAACTAATGGTACGAATTCATCCGATTGCAGAGTATTCGCCAAATCAAATCCTGTCCAATTGTTACTGTCGATCCTAATTATTCGATCATTTGCTTATCGCTAAAAATGGTGATTCAAAATATCTACGTTCTCTATTAAAAAAAGAGAAATAAAAAGAAAAATCTTTTTTCCCTTGTATTCTCACGGCCTAAGCCATCTTTCTCTCCCATACGCTATTTCTCTGTTCTAGAAATTCCTTAAACCTGTGGAAGCATTTATCCACGCATCCATTCTATGCAAAAAAAATCTACGTATTTCTCTAGCTCATCCATTGCCGCTGTTCTCATCCGTTCTAGCGACGGCTGATCTCTGAAATATCTCCACTACGTAGATATTTTCTGGAACTAATCTCCTCACGCCAGCTTCAAATATCGGCTCCTGGAACGTGATTTTTCCACCACGTTGAGCTTCTATCCGGCTGCCACCTCTTGCTCTTATCCTGTGCACGTATTCAAGAAACTTCCTCCACGTAACCTCCATTCTCATCCTGCGTGAGCTGCTTGAGAGCCTTCTCCAATAAGTAATATCCATCACCAGCCGCTCACCTTGCCGGAAGCTGAGCTTATCTCTGCGCTTGGTCTCTCAGCATCCTCGCCTCCCCATACTTTAGCTGTGACTTCCGGCTCTGTCCCGCTCGTCGTGCTGCTCGTGCCCAGGTCGGTGGCCGAGACGCTCGTCTAGCAGCTTGTGCGACCGCGTTGAGTTTCCTCTGCGTCACGCTTAGGCGGGTTTTCTTGACGCGCATCTCCTGTTCTCTCATCATGGCATGGATGACCATCGCCTTTATTGCCCAGCTCGCCAGCTCTCTGCCGGCCGCTCTCACTCTCACTCTTCCATGGCCGCGGCAACGTCCTGCTTCTCCACCGGATCTCGCGTGCGTGGTTTTGAAGCTGTGCGCATTCATCGTGCCGCGTTGTGTGCTGATATTCTCTCCCGTCAGACCTCACCGTCGACCTTGTTCAAGTGATTGCTTGGCGTCCATCTCTAGCTCATCGAATCCCCTGGCTTCTCCCTCCTTCTGCCCGTTTTCAAAGCCGTCGTGCGCGCGTCAGCTCCGCTGTTGCTGCGGTGTGGGGTGGGGTACTAGTGGTAAATCAAGGCCGCCGAGTCCGACCTGCTCCTCTACGTGCAGTTCGCCCTAACTCCCGTCCGTAGTGGTTGCCAGTCGTCGACCCTGCTCGGATTCCATCTCACCAACTCGCTCCAGACTCAATCTCGTCATCGTTTCGTGCGTCATCAAGAAATCCCAAAAATCGGGTGAAGACGAAGCTAGCAGCGCGATATTTCCCAAGCGCTCAACAAATTGCCTGGATCAGAAAATCATTACCGATCTCGCGGATTCGAGTCAGCTGCTGAAACGGTAAGCTGATAAATTATTCAGAATAGTTCGATCGTTGAATAAGTTAATGTGCTAGTGCGATACTCATTAAGGTGCTCGATAAATTGCGTAAGTCACGAAACTCTCGTCGACTTCGCAGTTCTTGCGATTATCGAGCCAGATTCAGTTATAGCGAGTTATTTTGCTATTTCGGTCAATTAGCGGAATTAGTGTACCGAGTAGAATATGAGTAGGCCTGTGTGATGATAAAATATTTTAATCACTTCTATAGATGTGTATATATATTTACGATAAAGAAATGTTTGAATAATTGTTGACATGAAAAACATGTGAGGAGTAAAATAAAATTAAAATAGTTCTTTGTGAGCGATGTAGTATAATTTATAAAACGAGAGATAAATTTAGAATTTAATTAATTAGCTGATAAGTTGTGTTAGGTTAATCATATTAAATATGTATAATTTGTTGTTTCGTGATGTTTGCGATATGTTCGAGAAGCGTAACTATTGCGCTTAGTTGTATGTCGATAACTAGTGTTTTCGTATATCGCGTAGCACTAGTTAGATTTGTGCTATTCTTGTTTTTTATGCATTCATGTGCATAATGCATTTCATTCAGGTACGTTAATTAATCGCGTAATGCGGAAGACAAGCCAAGTCGACCCCAAGCGCGAGCTACTCCACATAGTGAAGCTGATGGACGAATCTTAAGAACAAGTGTCAGACCCAAAGCTGATCATCAAGCGGATGTCGTCTAACAACACTAACCTAGTGTTACCCAGGCAAGCCCCGGTGCATGCAACCCCTTCCTTGTGTTTTTAAATAATTTTTGCACACTTTAAGTCTAGTGAAATGTGCATTAGGTTTATAGGAGTTGCTTGGAACCCTTTAATGCATTGCCTTCCTTGATATCCATACCTTTATAGATACTTCTGGTGAAGTATCAAAATATGATTTACAAAAATGCTTAGCCCTGCTTAGATCTTGTGGATAGAGGTTGTCCTTTGCGTTAATGCCTAGCTCAGGGGTTATCCTGAGGAAGGATGGCTTCTACCTGCAAGAATATTTTCATTGAGAGCGTGGTGGGATCTTACTGCAAAGTTCCCTTTGATGCTCTTTTCATCCTAGGAACATAAACAATCCTAAGGATGGAAGTACTTAAATCGGAACTTGGGCTAGGAACATGTGATGTTCACCCAGGTTAGTTAAGGATTGGATGCGTATGTAGGCCTGTTGATCAAGTACTATCTTAACTAGCCACATGCCCTGGAAATGGGACAGGGTAAGCTTGAACCCGGCTATTCCATACATGAAAAGACAATCGCGCACTGGGAGTGGAGAGATGGCGAGAGTGGCACGTACCCTCCTGGCAAAGGACCACCTAAAAAGGGTGGTGTGCTCTCGGGTGGCGCGGACCTGTTCATGCAGTGGAGGATCCGTGGGAATGGTAGACATGCAAGGTTTATGAGAAACATATGTCGTGTGGTTAGAGATCCTCAGCTGAGTAAATCGATTCGGATCGCCGTTATATCCCCGGAGAGTGGAGACTTGATCTCCGACCTACAACCTAAGTCAGGATGTGAACCTCATGAATAAAAATGATGTTGTATTGATGAGATGGTGAAATTAGACCTGGTGCAAATAGAGTCTATTAATATTTTATCTGGCGTTAAAATATTGAAAGTAAGGACTCACTTTAGTAAGCTATTTCTGCAAAAGTATCTACTTTGATTCTTGCTAAAACCTTTCCTTGATTCCCAAATCCAGCATACCCTTAAGAGTCTTTTCTTTAGTCGGGTAAGTCTTGCTGAGTAATTCCATACTCAGGGTTTTATTCCCTGTTGTTTTTCAGGTTATAGTTTTGTGCTGCTGTGATGGTGTTAAGTGCCGGTGGGCTCGGCCTTCTTATATAAGTATACCCCGTCTTTACCTTCTTATTGAGGATGGTCCCTTGAGCTAGCATATATTTCAAAATTACAAATAATTTATAATAGTTCAAAGTTATTTCTTTGAATCACTTTTGTAATCACTCTGATCATGTATAAAGTAAAATTTTTGTAACTTGTAAAATTTGGTAATAAGATTTCCGCTGCAAACTGTTGTGTGTGTGATTTGTGTTACTTAATCTCGCGGTTCTGGTTGTAAGTGGTTTATCCGATGTCCTTGGGGCAATCGGACGGATCCTGTTAAGTTATTTAGTGCACATGCATAGCTGTCTGAGGTCTTTGAGACAAGGACAGGTGCATGTGGGCCCAATAACTTGGGAGGTTCTGCCATAGCTGGTATCGGAGCAGGATTAAGTATATACAGTCACATATATATTTTAAAAACAAAGTTTTAGTTTTAGAAAAACCTATTTTCAACTAAAACATTGTTTGGCTTTGAAAAACTATAATGCTAGCGACATCCTCTATTAAGCCCTAAGTTAAGGACTATTAGGTGGCTTATTTAAAAACCACTAACCCACAACCGGGGGTATTGCATACATGTGTATTGTTATTTTTGAGGCCATTCAGTTCTGAATGGATCGACGCTCAGGTAAGGTGAGATGTGAGAGCATGACCGAACAACCGTCGGTCTAGGGAAGTGCTTAATTGTAGCACCTGATTATATACATGTTCTACATATGTATATATGAAGGCTACGATGTGGAGTAATTATTTTTCTGGGAATTCAGTACCCCATGGATGTATGGGTATACAGACATGGGAATACTGAGAAGTGTATTGTACTTGTAACGACGCACCTACGCTCAGGTAAGAAGGTGAGTTACCATAATGAGTTGCCCTATGGTTAAAGTGTGGCAACGGCGCCTTTGCGTGGCTCGGCGCTTAATGATGAGCTGGCCTCCATATAGCGATATATGGAGTATAAACTGTGATAAACTGTCATGTGTGAATTGCATCATTGGGAAATTGGGATGTGATGGATTTTTCTGCAGGTACACTAACCTCGAAAACGTATGTGTAGCTGACGACTAGTAAAATACCGTGAGAATCGTAAGTATGCCACCGGTATAGAACGTTATTGCCACATTATGTTGGCAAAAATCAGTGAGGACGTGTAGGACGAGCATGCATCCTGATTGTTGCATCATGTTTGTCACCTATACATCAAAAATGCTTCTCTCATCCTTATTCCAAAAACCAGTGATTGTAGATAATCTGGTGTAATGTTGAATTATGAACTTCGATGAAATAGGTGTCCTCCATTCTTTAGGTGACCTCTTAGGGTGCTTTATGTGCTTGCTCTTGTGCTTGATGTGTCGATAGAAGGTTAGTGACTTGTTTGCGTAAATCTAGAATTAGGCCATGTTCTTAGTGGTGAACCGAGACCCAAATTTGAATTTACCATTATCGCTCCATGACCAAGCCCATGCAAATAAATGTGTAGATAATTTCCTTATTGGACATAAAGTGCACCCAAGCTTAAAACAAGAACCTCGAGTCATGTCTCCTTCTAGAACCATGCCCTTGTTCGATTGGCACAAGCTGATGTCCCTGATCTAGTTTGCCTGTTCTTAAGAATCATCATGTTGTTTTATCAACCTAACCTAGGAAAGACATGTCCACTCATTTTCTTGAATTTGATGCCTTTGGTTTCCCCACATCTATCGAAGGCATACCAATTCAATCTTGTGGTTGTTTTCCCTCTGTATCTAATCTGATACTAATCCTTGATCTTGTAATCTCTATGATGGGCATAGAAATATGCTTGGGTCTGAATTAACAGTCTCCCATCATACTCCTTTCATCAAGTTTAGGTTATGGCCATGCCTTGTTCATTTCATCGGGCCATGATCTATTTGGCTCTCTACTTGTAACCATTTTGACAGGTAGAGTCTCTTGTGTATATTGTCACCCTTGCCTAATCCATTGGTGTCGCGCGAGATTTCTTATTGGTTATATCTGGTAATGGTTCTATGACTAAAACTGATGGTGTCGTGACGAAACCGAGGGCCTTCTGTGGGTGCGCACACATGGTTGTGCTACTCGGCACGCGCTGGTATCACAGTTAGTAGTTGTAATCCATTATGAGACTATGTCAATGCGTTATCTTGGCACAATATTTTTTTTACTACGTGAGATTGTTATTGGTGCCAGTTCGGTAATGGTGTCATGGTTAATGACTTATGGTGCCGCAGCAAAACTGAGAGCCTCCTGTGAATGCGCACACAGGACTGTGCTACTCGTCGGATGCTGGTATCAAGGTCTCTGGTCATGATCCATTGTGGAACTACACTGATGTGTTATCTTCCGTAAACTACTTCCTTGAAACAATTCCTAAGTTGTTTGTCAAGTGATCAAGCAACATCTATCATCTCCGTTGGATCAAAAAGGCATACCCCTTTCATGTGTGGTCTCTTTTCCCTTGACTTTGGTGGTGACTACACACATACAAGTTCCCTTTACGTCCTTTGTGTAAAGGTGAAGCCTTGGAGCTTTTTAGTGTCGAGAGACAACTGATTAGCTCTCAAAATGATGATCTGTTTCCCCTGCTGCTGAGATGCAGGAGTTTGTTCATTTGCTCTCTTATTTAATCCATGTATTCCTGGACCAAGTCAGTTCATCTCGCATGAGGAAACGGATGAACAACATGACCAAATGGATTTCTACCCAAGTACATAATCTCTTGTAACAAGAATGAACTCTCAACCCTTGGCATACCGATGGTACTGAGAGGACCTACCCAATATCAAAAGTAGTTCAACAAGTTGGTTTTACTAACTTGTAATTGCCCAATGAACGAAGGTTGAGTTTAGAGGTCATTTTATCGATTTGCCTGAACTCACTTGGGTTCACCCCACCCTAAAGGAAGTACTTACAAGAATCGAGATTAAGTCGACCAGTAACCACCTAGTCATCGCTCTAGTCATGCCTCGATCGCCTCACGTGTGCTTTTCCAGCATGAGTGATCAGGTCGAGCCATGATTAGTGCTTGATAAAATGGATTGGTTGCGAAAGCAACATCTACAGATCCTTTCGCTGGTGATTTTCTCGAATCTATATCACTTTTCATGGACTTGCATTCTCTGGCTAACACGAGTTAACTGTGATGTTATTCGACATTCACACCCATCTCGTGTGCTATGAACTTACCATGACCACTTGTTGGTAAACCTCCTTTTGTGTGTTTTACCCAAGAGGTTACATATGATTCTGTTTGGGTAAAATCGCGTATTTATCTCTCGCTCAACAGACTCAGATAGTACAGTGTCATCAGAACAAGCAAACTGCACACATGGAACCTTATATGTTCTTTTGGCAGACATCGTCTCTAATGGTGGATATCTTTAAATTAGCTTGTGGCGATACATGCTATGTCCACTAGAGAAACAATCTTCTGAGACACTCATCTTTGCCTGGAACTGTCTCATGATCATCGCTGATATGGACATGGGTTACATGCTTCTCTACTCTTAAAAGTCTTTCGTTCCGAATCTCGGGACGAGATTCTTTTAAGGGGGGAGGGTTGTAACACCCCAGGTGTTTATCGTCTGCTCGACCACGAGTGCGGACTTTAACACGTAATATCAGTGGATAAAAACGGAAGCTAAATTTTAAACATCTTCGCCTATCGCGATTTTAATATCGCATCTGTTTCGTCTGTCGCGAGTTCGACATCATTTTTATCTATTCGGGCTTATCTTAATTTTTCGTGATGTTCGAAACATCGTTGTTCTGAAAATCGGTGCGTCCGGTGATTATGTAAAAATTCATCGCTCGCGCGAATACGAATACGAATTCGGAAGCCCGACCCACTCGGATGATTTTATCCCGAACAGATTAAGATGAACTCAACGACTAAGCTTTCAGTATAAAATAATTTAGTCCCCTTTTTGTTATCCGTGACATTGTGTCTACGGATTTTTAATTGAATTGTCCTCTAGTCGAGTGTTCGAGTAGCGAACGGAATTCGTCTCAAGTCAACCGAATCAAATGCATATTAAAATACTGAAGCCAAAATCCGTTTAATTCGGTTTGTTGCTTCTCGTCTCGATCTAAATCTTCAAAAAGTGAACTAATGGTACGAATTCATCCGATTGCAGAGTATTCGCCAAATCAAATCCTGTCCAATTGTTACTGTCGATCCTAATTATTCGATCATTTGCTTATCGCTAAAAATGGTGATTCAAAATATCTACGTTCTCTATTAAAAAAAGAGAAATAAAAAGAAAAATCTTTTTTCCCTTGTATTCTCACGGCCTAAGCCATCTTTCTCTCCCATACGCTATTTCTCTGTTCTAGAAATTCCTTAAACCTGTGGAAGCATTTATCCACGCATCCATTCTATGCAAAAAAAATCTACGTATTTCTCTAGCTCATCCATTGCCGCTGTTCTCATCCGTTCTAGCGACGGCTGATCTCTGAAATATCTCCACTACGTAGATATTTTCTGGAACTAATCTCCTCACGCCAGCTTCAAATATCGGCTCCTGGAACGTGATTTTTCCACCACGTTGAGCTTCTATCCGGCTGCCACCTCTTGCTCTTATCCTGTGCACGTATTCAAGAAACTTCCTCCACGTAACCTCCATTCTCATCCTGCGTGAGCTGCTTGAGAGCCTTCTCCAATAAGTAATATCCATCACCAGCCGCTCACCTTGCCGGAAGCTGAGCTTATCTCTGCGCTTGGTCTCTCAGCATCCTCGCCTCCCCATACTTTAGCTGTGACTTCCGGCTCTGTCCCGCTCGTCGTGCTGCTCGTGCCCAGGTCGGTGGCCGAGACGCTCGTCTAGCAGCTTGTGCGACCGCGTCGAGTTTCCTCTGCGTCACGCTTAGGCGGGTTTTCTTGACGCGCATCTCCTGTTCTCTCATCATGGCATGGATGACCATCGCCTTTGTTGCCCAGCTCGCCAGCTCTCTGCCGGCCGCTCTCACTCTCACTCTTCCATGGCCGCGGCAACGTCCTGCTTCTCCACCGGATCTCGCGTGCGTGGTTTTGAAGCTGTGCGCATTCATCGTGCCGCGTTGTGTGCTGATATTCTCTCCCGTCAGACCTCACCGTCGACCTTGTTCAAGTGATTGCTTGGCGTCCATCTCTAGCTCATCGAATCCCCTGGCTTCTCCCTCCTTCTGCCCGTTTTCAAAGCCGTCGTGCGCGCGTCAGCTCCGCTGTTGCTGCGGTGTGGGGTGGGGTACTAGTGGTAAATCAAGGCCGCCGAGTCCGACCTGCTCCTCTGCGTGCAGTTCGCCCTAACTCCCGTCCGTAGTGGTTGCCAGTCGTCGACCCTGCTCGGATTCCATCTCACCAACTCGCTCCAGACTCAATCTCGTCATCGTTCCGTGCGTCATCAAGAAATCCCAAAAATCGGGTGAAGACGAAGCTAGCAGCGCGATATTTCCCAAGCGCTCAACAAATTGCCTGGATCAGAAAATCATTACCGATCTCGCGGATTCGAGTCAGGTGCTGAAACGGTAAGCTGATAAATTATTCAGAATAGTTCGATCGTTGAATAAGTTAATGTGCTAGTGCGATACTCATTAAGGTGCTCGATAAATTGCGTAAGTCACGAAACTCTCGTCGACTTCGCAGTTCTTGCGATTATCGAGCCAGATTCAGTTATAGCGAGTTATTTCGCTATTTCGGTCAATTAGCGAAATTAGTGTACCGAGTAGAATATGAGTAGGCCTGTGTGATGATAAAATATTTTAATCACTTCTATAGATGTATATATATATTTACGATAAAGAAATGTTTGAATAATTGTTGACATGAAAAACATGTGAGGAGTAAAATAAAATTAAAATAGTTCTTTGTGAGCGATGTAGTATAATTTATAAAACGAGAGATAAATTTAGAATTTAATTAATTAGCTGATAAGTTGTGTTAGGTTAATCATATTAAATATGTATAATTTGTTGTTTCGTGATGTTTGCGATATGTTCGAGAAGCGTAACTATTGCGCTTAGTCGTATGTCGATAACTAGTGTTTTCGTATATCGCGTAGCACTAGTTAGATTTGTGCTATTCTTGTTTTTTATGCATTCATGTGCATAATGCATTTCATTCAGGTACGTTAATTAATCGCGTAATGCGGAAGACAAGCCAAGTCGACCCCAAGCGCGAGCTACTCCGCATAGTGAAGCTGATGGACGAATCTTAAGAACAAGTGTCAGACCCAAAGCTGATCGTCAAGCGGATGTCGTCTAACAACACTAACCTAGTGTTACCCAGGCAAGCCCCGGTGCATGCAACCCCTTCCTTGTGTTTTTAAATAATTTTTGCACACTTTAAGTCTAGTGAAATGTGCATTAGGTTTATAGGAGTTGCTTGGAACCCTTTAATGCATTGCCTTCCTTGATATCCATACCTTTATAGATACTTCTGGTGAAGTATCAAAATATGATTTACAAAAATGCTTAGCCCTGCTTAGATCTTGTGGATAGAGGTTGTCCTTTGCGTTAATGCCTAGCTCAGGGGTTATCCTGAGGAAGGATGGCTTCTACCTGCAAGAATATTTTCATTGAGAGCGTGGTGGGATCTTACTGCAAAGTTCCCTTTGATGCTCTTTTCATCCTAGGAACATAAACAATCCTAAGGATGGAAGTACTTAAATCGGAACTTGGGCTAGGAACATGTGATGTTCTACCCAGGTTAGTTAAGGATTGGATGCGTATGTAGGCCTGTTGATCAAGGACTATCTTAACTAGCCACATGCCCTGGAAATGGGACAGGGTAAGCTTGAACCCGGCTATTCCATACATGAAAAGACAATCGCGCACTGGGAGTGGAGAGATGGCGAGAGTGGCACGTACCCTCCTGGCAAAGGACCGCCTAAAAAGGGTGGTGTGCTCTCGGGTGGCGCGGACCTGTTCATGCAGTGGAGGATCCGTGGGAATGGTAGACATGCAAGGTTTATGAGAAACATATGTCGTGTGGTTAGAGATCCTCAGCTGAGTAAATCGATTCGGATCGCCGTTATATCCCCGGAGAGTGGAGACTTGATCTCCGACCTACAACCTAAGTCAGGATGTGAACCTCATGAATAAAAATGATGTTGTATTGATGAGATGGTGAAATTAGACCTAGTGCAAACAGAGTCTATTAATATTTTATCTGGCGTTAAAATATTGAAAGTAAGGACTCACTTTAGTAAGCTATTTCTGCAAAAGTATCTACTTTGATTCTTGCTAAAACCTTTCCTTGATTCCCAAATCCAGCATACCCTTAAGAGTCTTTTCTTTAGTCGGGTAAGTCTTGCTGAGTAATTCCATACTCAGGGTTTTATTCCCTGTTGTTTTTCAGGTTATAGTTTTGTGCTGCTGTGATGGTGTTAAGTGCCGGTGGGCTCGGCCTTCTTATATAAGTATACCCCGTCTTTACCTTCTTATTGAGGATGGTCCCTTGAGCTAGCATATATTTCAAAATTACAAATAATTTATAATAGTTCAAAGTTATTTCTTTGAATCACTTTTGTAATCACTCTGATCATGTATAAAGTAAAATTTTTGTAACTTGTAAAATTTGGTAATAAGATTTCCGCTGCAAACTGTTGTGTGTGTGATTTGTGTTACTTAATCCTGCGGTTCTGGTTGTAAGTGGTTTATCCGATGTCCTTGGGGCAATCAGACGGATCCTGTTAAGTTATTTAGTGCACATGCATAGCTGTCTGAGGTCTTCGAGACAAGGACAGGTGCATGTGGGCCCAATAACTTGGGAGGTTCTGCCACAATACCTAAGGATTGACTAGCTTTTGTCTATCTTGTCCTTGTTTACCTATTTTGGTTGGGTTATTTCAGTTTAGCTTTATGCTAGCGCTTCACATTAATCAATGAACATGATGAGATTATCTATGATACGTTGTTTTCCCTTTTGATTATGATGATGGTACTTGTGGCCCTTAAGGGGACTCGAGCTGTTTCTCGAGTGCCTCTCCGTAAGGATCTGTTCGTTGGATGAACGCCCGGGAAAACAGTGCAACCATGAGGGTGGAATGGGATGCCCTTAGCTGAATAATTAGAGGAACTGGGGTGTAGTTCGCTTCGCCGTCGTGCCGTTAATGGGGCTCGGTGTATGTGGCTCGCTCTGCCAAGGTTGGTTCGCCCCTTAAGGAGGAGTGCGGTGCATTTAGGAAACCTAACGGGCGGCTACAGCCTCAGGGAGTCTTTGTAAAGGCTTCATAGTGAATCCCTGGCCATTCACCTTAGGAGTGAATAGGGGTCTTGCAAGCCCGGGCTAGAGAGGGAATCACAACTTGTGGGTAAAGTGCGCAACCTCTGTAGAGTGTTATGAAACTGATATATCAGTCGTGCTCGCGGTTATGAGCGGCCAAGGGAGCTCCATTGATTAGAGATACTTTGATCAAAGATGGTTGGTTTGCAGGTGGTGATGAGGATGATGGTTTTTATTATGATTATGGTAATGGTAAGTGGTATTCTTTCCGTTTGGAAAGGGTACTTTGGGTTAAGAACTTGGGTTAATGCTAAAACCTGGCTTTCTACTAGTAATAATAACCTGACCAACTAAAAGCAACTGCTTGACTTAACCCCACATAAAGCTAGTCCACTACAGCCAAACGGGACATTTGCTGAGTACGTTAATGTGTACTCACCCTTGCTTTCACAAAACACCAGGTTGCCTTTGGTGCAATCTATGCTCAGGTAAAGAAGGTGTCGAGGCAGATCTCGAGGAGTTCTAGGACTTCGACGAGTTCGAGGATTAGGCTAGCGACCTCCCCCAGTCAGCTGCCTGTGGTGGGTTGTTTACGTTGGCTACGTTTCGATTTTGTGTACTTTGATTTATATTGTGTAAATGGCTCTAGTCTGTAATATTATTACTTACTCTTTACTGTAATTCGAAGTATTGTGCTATGATGAGTCATTTATGTAATCGCTGTGTACGTGAATTACTGATCCTGGCACGTACATGGTTCACATTCGGTTTACCTTCAAAACCGGGTGTGACACCTTTGTCATTGCACTTCACTTCCTTCGGCAACTTCCATCTAGTCCGAGTTGGATATATGTTGACGCAAGTGCTTCTTGAACCAGATCTCGAGACCTAGTCTTCTTGATAACCACATTGAAAGCCTTGAAGCACTCATCAGCGGCTTCACTCATTTCACACTTTGGCCTCTTTAGAGAAAAGCTTACTTCTAAAGGGCTCATCAGCATTCCCTTGAAGTCTTTTCTCTATTCTGAGTCCACTTCGGCATAAAACCACTCCTTCGCCAGTCGCTATGCCGCTTTGTTCGATAGGACAAGACTGAACCACTCACATCCTTGCGATAAGCAAAATTGTAGCTCCCGAAGTTGTGATGAAGGCCTGACTCTTCCTTGGCCTTCGTCTGATAATGCAAATCACAGGCCTTGCAGAACGCATCAACATCTCTACGGCCTCTGGCTTTGTACAACACATATGAAAACACTTAGCCAAACCATGGCATTCAGAGTTACATGGTGCTAGTTCTCGAAGTGCTTCTGAATGAAAAGCTTTGGAGGCACAACAAATTTTGGTAGCAAGTAGGTAAGGGCAGTAAATGTAATCTGCCCTCACCCCCTCGGCCGCTTTTATACTAAAAATGCATATGAAGCGATGCGGGTCACTGAAATTCTTCCGTGCATCATTCCCTGCTTCTCCCCCCCCCCAACGACTCTAATTCCGGGTCGCCTATTTTTATGGAAAATGCATCATCATCTTCTTAAGCAAGCTTCAAGAAGGTGTTTTTGGATCTTCGATATAGGGCCTCCAAGTTACAACTTTTGCGATCTAATCTCATCACGAAGAAAACAAACTCATCCCGCAAGGGGCTATTATTGGGGGCCTTATATGCCAAAGATCACTTATATGTCGAAGATCACTTGCCTAACATCTGGCTTCGTCGTTAACAAGTGTATTTCAGGAATGTCCTCACTGACGGACGAAGCTAAACTTCGACAAAAAGCTGCATACAAAAGCACTTCGTCTATACACAAGCAACAAAGATAATGGCCGAAGACGGTGACTTTGGCCACAAGTTGAAAGGGAAAGGTAGCTGGGTAACGAAGGCTGAAACTCATGGAGTCAAGAATGAAGAAAGTACATTACTGTCCTAATACCATTTGTAAATGACATATGTAAAAATGGATGAGCATTACTATAAATTTGTACAAAGTTGGTTGGTCTCCCTTATAAATAGATGAGAAGTACCCTGCATAAGGTACTTTTTTCTAGATCTCCAGCTTCGTAGTGCTTAGCCTTCGAAGAACCATCGTGCATCCTATCACTCAGGAGCTGAAGGTATGCTTGTAGATATATCAAATGTTATGAGAGACATATTGAAAATGCCAAGGCAACATAGATAAGCTCTCTGTGTTATTTCATATGTCTCTTTACATTACATTTCACTTATGAGATATGAGCCTGTTAGGTAAACCTTCATCCTTTGAATCGATACTCCGAAGGCATATCGTCCTCTAGATGAAGGTTTTCCTAACACATCGACTTGATCTTCCGTATATTCAAGGGATTGAGATCAAGCATACGACATTCTCATATTTTATTGAATGTTTAAACCTTCGTCCTCATATGATTACACCGAGGGTGTATTATGTCGAGGACGAAGGTTTTAGTTTCTCAACTAGGTGTTGCCTTATTTTTGATGCCATGTAGCAATTGAAAACGAGTGACAAACAATGGCGCCCACCTCCGGTGATCCTACGACCATGACGAGCTTCATCACGATGAAGAGCATGGAAAGCCGTCAAGCTTCGTCAACTTCCATGGAGAAGCTTATTCTCCCCATCACTAGGGCTGCAATAAAAAGCAGAAAAAGAGGCCCAAAAAGGGTGCAGCATGTAGGTGTCTAAGGACCCTACATCAGGACCAAATAGTTCCATATCCCTATTACCTTCTCTCATGATAATCTTCGTCTCAAAGATTACCCGCATAGAGATGCCATGGTTATCTCTTGTGTAATCAAAGGTTTTCATAGTACATAATGTTTTGGTTGGCACAGGTAGCGCTGCAGACATTGAGATTGGGCGATTTTTTGTTGATCTATCACCGGACTGTCTGGTGTGCCGCAAAGAAGCATTAGCTTTTCTCCAACGGCTAGTTTTGAGTTGGGGCCTATATATACTTCACCCAACCAGCCATTTGAAGGTGTGGGAGCTTAAGCAACATACCAACACATGCTATAGAGATTTCCAAGTGCTCAAACGCCCAAGTGTTTAATAGAATCACTCGTTGATTAGTGTAGGTGCTTTGCGAAGTGTTTAGGTTAGTTAGACCGCTTATGAGCTTACTCTAGGTGAATCCTAGTTAGTTGAGTGAGTTTAAAAAAACCCACATAACCCCTTGGCTCTTGCGTGAGTCGCTGTAATATTGTACCGAGTGGGGCGAGAGTATTGCGAGACCGTGACAACCAAGTTTGTGTCACGACCGCTATCATGTACCGGAGGGAACGAGGCCCGCGACATTTTGGCGGGGAGCGTCCGAGAGGAGCCGGAAGCGGAGCACCACTGGCGCGTGGAGACGGCTCGTGGCTCTATACGGAGTTACTCGACCGTGGTGCTTGGCTCTCGCGTGGGCTACCCTTTGTGTAGGGGCACCAACGAGGATTAGTCAGGACCTTGCATGGTTCCGGATACATCGGTAAAAATACCAGTGCCGTACACGGGAGTTTGCATCTCTACCCTTGCTCTTTACTGTCTGCATTTACATTAAGTATTTTAGTTTCAATCTCTTCTTTCTAGTTAGAATATTTAGGATTGAAACTTAGGTTTTGCGGTAGAGATAACAACACATAGACTAAACCTAGTATACACATTCTAAATTGTTTATTTGCATAGGTTTTGTTCTAGGATTTTTTTGTGGCCTAGCTTTAGAGAGAGTTTTTAGAAGTCCTAATTCACCCCCCCCTCTTAGACGTCACCGTTTCCTAGCTCAAAGGGTGTTCGATGGAATGGCACATGTGTGACGCTCAGAGGGTGTTCGATAAAATGGCACGTGTGAGACGCTCGGAGGGTGTTTGATGAAATGTTTGCTACACAATATTTTAAATCGTTGCTTTGTTTTAAATTATTGTGAACTAGAACATATATATGCATACATATTTGTACATATATTCATATACAAAATCTACCATACTTTAAATTTTGTGTGTCATCTACTATTGTTTAAGGGGTTGTTCGTTTTCATCTCAATCCATGTGGATTAGAAGGGATTGTGTGAGCTTAAATCTATATCAAGTCAAAATCTCTAATATTTTTTCAATCCCAGTCAATCCATATAGCGTAGAAATAACCGAACAAGACCTAATTCTGCTTTAAAATTGCACACCCCTGAATTGCATAAATTCAAAGATATTCTGTTGTCAATATGAATGACTTTGACATTTGCCCATGTTGCTAGTAACTCATTTGAATGAGCTCTTGGTGAATAATGTCAGTGGGAGTCGTGTGGGCTTATCTGTATTTTAGTGTTTCGTGTAACAACTGAAATCATTGGTTAGGTAGGGTGCAGTCTGTTTGGGTCTGTGAGTGTTATTCAGTTTGACATTTGCATAAAACATAGTAACTGAGCACCCAATTCATGTGGTCTACTCTTAGTACATAGTCTGTTTGATGGTTTTAGGAAAAGGTTTTAGACAGTATACGACACACAACTGGCGAAGACATATACGTGTATAAAGTATTATGAATTTTAAATATATATTATAAAAGGATGATAGTTAATGTATGGTGAATTGATAGAAGTTAACTTGGATGTGTTTGGTTGAGGAGTTCATATACGTGTATAAAGTATTATGAATTTTAAATATATATTATAAAAGGATGATAGTTAATGTATGGTGAATTGATAGAAGTTAACTTGGATGTGTTTGGTTGAGGAGTGAATGAGAATGAAGTGGCTCCATTCCTATTATTTGGATGTTTGGTTTTCTAAAAAAAATAAGAGTGAAACGGCTACTGAAGTCTCTATATAGAAATTTACTATAAATAGTTAGAATGCTTCCGCTCCACAAAAACGACCGGATGCGAGTGCTCTCATCCCCTCTATACTCGTATGACTCTCCAACCAAACAAAGAACAGAGTGGCTCCACTCTATTCTACTCTTCAACCAAACAAAAAAATAGAAGGCTCTATTCTGGTAGTCAAACGCAGAATAGAGCGGCTCTATTCTCAAAAACTAGAATGGAGCTGCTTCATTTTTAGTTGACTCTCCAATCAAACGTACTCTTATAGCAGGAGAAATATTATGGGGAGGTAATAAAATAGAGTATAAAATATATATTGAGCGAGTTAAATGGGAGAATGGTTGGAGATGGAAGAATAGCGACCCACCAAGCGCGGCCAAGAGGTTGAAATTTAATTTTACCCAACTCGCTTTTTGAAAGATATAACCACACTTGAAAAATGAAAAATAAGACATCAATCAAGATAACATCTCATCTCAAATAAAAAAAGCAGGAAACTGACATAAAATAGATGGAAAAACTGGAGCACGAACTAACTATAATCCTTGAGATCAACAACAAATATACTCCAGCTTATAATCTTATTCCCTTCAATGACGAATTAGGCATATCGACAAGATTATTGGTTTCTTTGTGACAAGAATCAAAACAATGGGCGAAACAAAATGACTTTCTCCTCCAATGGAAGGTCACCGCACCACCTATCCAATATATTCCGAAACTAACTAAACTGTTCAGCTTGCTTTTTATCCCCCCAACGTTAGCCTACGCCACGGACCCAAAAAAAAGGAGACTAGATCCCTACCGGAGCTAATCCAAGTAGAAGAGTGTCACGATCTTCCGAAGGTTCTTGGCCTCCTGGCATGTTTCCATCAGCAGTTTGCTGTCGTGGAACGCGAAGCAGATTACCTGTTGGACCTTAGAGATGATGTCCATATTGCATAACCTGGTGATTGCAACAGTAGCCATTAAGCATAAAGGTGATATTATAGTCACAATACATATTTATGTACAGATAAAAAAAAATGTGACTCTCTTTCAGTCCAAGTCCTTGTGAGCAGATAGGGCTTGTTCGGTTCTACCTCAATCCATATGGATTGAGGGGGATTGAGAGGGTTTCAATCCCTAGTAAGTCAAAATCCCTTCGAATCCGTATAAATCTCCTTCAATCCATATGGATTGAAAATAACCGAACAAGCCCTAAAGGGGTAGTGGAAAACGTACAAGATACAAATAAGCAAAAAGACACGCTGGTCTTCTGTCAAGGACCTCCCGACCTAGGGTAGCTGGCCCCTGACTACGGAGTTCGTAGCCACGGTCCGTCGTCGCCGGTGAGGTTTTTCCCCTCAACCGTCAGCTTGTTTAGAGAGAGAGATTAGAAAATAATAATCTTGCTTGCTCTATTCCCTACTGCCATGTGGCTTATAAATAGCCCTATGGCTAACTAACTTCTCCTATAAACTCTCAACTAACTCCTATTTTCTTGGACTTATCTGCTACCAACTAACTCTCCACAATTCTCTCATCTCAATCTTATTCTCTAGCCTTATCTTTATTTCTAAATCTATCCACTGGTTGTGGCCTCCTCCTGTGCGCGTTCAGCGCGCTCTGCAGCGCGGCGTGCGTCACGGCGGCGCCTATATGTGCGCTCGCACATGACATCTCTCCCCCCCTCGAGACCCAGCTCGTCCTCGAGCTGAAAGTCTGGGTACTTGCTGCGGAATTCGTCGAGGTCTTCCCAGGAAGCAGACTCGGCCGGTTCGCCCCTCCAGTGGACGAGAACTTGACGCACGCCTCGCGCCAAGCGTGCCTGAGTAACCTGCATCGACTCAGGGACCACGGCGCCGTTGTGGATGATTGGTAAGGCAGGCGGGGACGCTGGTGGAACGCCGACAAACTTCTTGAGGACACCCACGTGGAACACATCATGGAGGCGCGCCCCTGGCGGCAAGGCCAGGCGAACGGCGACGTCGTTGATGAGCTCGACGTCGCGGTAGGGCCCCACAAAGCGAGGCTTGAGCTTGCCCGTGGTGGTCCTGGGCATTGAAGAAGCTGCCCGCTGCCGAAGACGAAGGAGGGCCCAATCCCCTGGCTGGTAGGAGACTTGACGGTGGTGCCGATCGTAGTAAAGCTTCTGGGTCGCCTGGGCCTGCTCTAGGCGGTACCAGACCTCCTCCAGGAAGGCCTCCCGAGCCTCCATGTCCCGGGCGACGGCTGCCACCCTCGTCTCCCCCGGCTCATAAGAGCGGATGGAAGGTGGCTCTCGGCCATACACCACCCGAAACGGTGTGTCCCGAAGCAAAGTCTGGTACGCGGTGTTGTAGGTGTACTCAGCCCACGGCAACCAGCGCAGCCATTGGCGGGGGCGATCTCCAGTGAAGCAGCGCAGGTACATCACTATGACTCGGTTGGTGGCTTCTGTCTGGCCGTCCGACTGGGGATGAAAAGCGGACGTCATGTGAAGCCTAGTACCCATAAGCCTCATGAGCTCCTGCCAGAACGTCGAGGTGAACACGGGGTCGCGATCGGAGACGATGGACTGCGGAACGCCGTGGAGGCGCACAATGTCGGTGAAGAATGCCTGTGCCACTGTCTCTGCCGTGTACGGGTGCGCGAGTGGAATGAAGTGGCAGTACTTGCTGAAGCGGTCAACCACGGACAGGATCACCGTCTTCCCATTCACGCGGGGTAGCGCCTCCACAAAGTCCAGCGCGATGTCAGCCCAGACCGCCGAGGGCACGGGTAGAGGCATGAGCAACCCTGCTGGATGGAGATGCTCGGACTTGTACCGCTGACAAGTGGAGCACGCCCGCACAAATTCCTGCACCAAACGTCGCATGTTGGGGAAATGGAAATCACGGCGGAGCCGGTGCAGTGTACGGTGGACGCCCTCATGCCCGTCGCCGTGGACGACCTCCAAAATTTCTTGCAGTAGTGGAGAGGCGGGGGGAATGTATTGCCTCTCGTAGGCGACCATGTCGTCGACGACCGACCAGGGCGCGGTGCGGGTGCCTCGGCGCACCTCGTCGTGGATGGCCACCAGTGCCGGATCGGTAGCTTGGGCGTGACGCAGGCGACCGATGAAGTCAAAGCGCGGCGCAGAAATGGCCAACACGGCGCCCTCCTCAGTGTCGCGGCGGGAGAGGGCGTCGGCCACCGTGTTCGTGGAGCCTGACCGGTACTCGACGGAGAAGTCGAACCCCAGCAACTTGCCGACCCAATGGTGCTGCGGAATCGTGGCGAGGCGCTGGTCGAGCAAGTATTTGAGACTATAGTGGTCTGCCTTGATGGTGAAACGCCGCCCCAAAGGTATGGCCGCCAGTGGCGAACGGCCTGTACCAGGCCGATGAGCTCCCGCTCATAAGCTGCGAGGGAGCGGTGACGTGGAGCCACCGGCCGACTGAAGAAAGCAATGGGGTGGCCCTCCTGGACGAGCACCGCGCCGAAGCCGTACGTCGAAGCGTCGCACTCTACGACGAACTGCTTGGTGAAGTCAGGGAGCGACAGTACGGGTGCGGATGTCACGGCCTCCTTGAGAGTACTGAAGGCCCCCGCTGCGTCGTCGTTCCATCGAAACCCCTCCTTTTTTAGGAGAGCGGTGAGGGGGGCTGCGATGATGCCGTAGTTGTGGACGAATTTCCTATAGTAGCCTGTGAGCCCGAGGAATCCACGCACCGCCCTGGCCGAGCGCGGTTGCGGCCAATCACGGATGGCCTGCACCTTGGTCGGATCCATGGCCACGCCCGACGCCGAGATGGTGTGGCCGAGGTAGGCGACGGTGTCCACGCCAAAAGCGCACTTGGAACGCTTAACGAAGAGACGGTGCTGTCGGAGCACCGAGAGGACGACGCGGAGGTGGCGCAGGTGGTCCGCCCAGGATGAGCTGTAGATCAGAATGTCGTCAAAGAAGACAAGCACAAACCGGCGGAGGTAAGCGCGCAGCACGTCGTTCATGAGAGCTTGGAAGGTGGCTGGCGCGTTGCAGAGTCCGAACGGCATGACCAAAAATTCGAAGAAGGCGTCATGCGTCCGGAATGCTGTTTTGTCGATGTCGGCCGGCCTCATGCGGACTTGGTGGTATCCGGATCGGAGGTCGAGCTTGGTGAAGAAGCTGGCGCCATGGAGCTCGTCCAGCAGCTCGTCGACGACCGGGATGGGGAACGCATCCTTGATGGTTATGGCGTTCAACGCGCGGTAGTCGACGCAGAATCGCCACGAGCCGTCTGGTTTCTTGACCAAGAGCACCGGAGACGAAAACGCGGAGCTGCTGCGCCGAATGAGCCCTTGGTCCAGCATAGCTGTGCACTGACGCTCCAGTTCGTCCTTGTGCAGGGCGGGGTAGCGATACGGGCGTACTGCCACTGGCGGTGCCCCCGACACCAGGGTGATGCTGTGGTCCCGACTGCGTGGGGGAGGTAGGCCGCGAGGCTCGCTGAAAACGTCATCGAAGTCCGCCAAGAGCTCGTCGAGGAGCGTACTGGTGGCGGTGGTTGTGCTGACAGCAGCCGGTCGGCAGGCCGCGACCCCTGCCAGCAGAACGCCTTGCCCTGGAAGGTGAAGGAGATCGCGTGGTTGCTGAAATCCCACATGATCGGTCCCAGCGCTGCCAGCCATCGGGTGCCCAGGACCACGTCGTAGCCCGCCAAAGGCATGGCGTATAGGTCAGCAGGGAAGCAGTGGTCGCCGATGTCCAGTGGTGCGTTGCGGATGACGCCCACACACGCGACGCGCTCCCCATTCGCGACCATTGCCGTGAGGCGTGGCCGGTGTTCGAGGGGCAGGCCCGTGCGTGCAGCCGCGGCTTCCGATATGAAGTTGTGGGTGCTGCCCGAATCCAGCATGGCGACGAGGGAGGTGGCCCCCAGCGTGACCTGCAGCTGCATCGTGTCGGTGAGCGCCACGCCCGCAAGAGCTTGGAGGGAGAATACCGGGGTCTCCTCAGTCCCGGCATCCTCGACAGCCTCATCTTCCTCCTCCTCAAGGCCCTCCAGTAAGAACAGCCGCTTACAGATGCGATTGTGGCCCCTTGTGAATTTGTCGTCACAATTGTAGCAGAGGCCAAGGCGGCGGCGCTCTTCTTGTTCTGCCTGCGAGAGGCGCTTGATGGTGCGGCCTTCGACGGTAATGGTCCCCGGCGCAGCCGGTTTGGCTCCTGGCGGCGCGGGTAGGGCCAGCCGGGCGACAGGGGCCGGCAGTAGAGGACGCCCAGAAGCGCGCGCGGCCGGGGCGACGAATTGCTCGCGCAACTCGAATTGGCGCGCCAGACTCATGGCGGCGGCCAACGTCTGAGGATTCTGGATCCTGACGTCGATGCTGAGTGGCGGCTGGAGTCCACCGACGAAGAGCTGTACCCGCTGCGCCTCCTGGAGTGGTCCCGCGCGAGGAAGCAGGGCCTGGAACCGGTCCTGGTACTCGGCAACCGTACCGGTGCGCCTACACTCCGCTAGTTCGGCCAACGGCGCGGAACGCAGGGGCGGCCCGTACCGAAGGTGCAGCAGCTCCGTGAAGCGGCGCCAGGAAGGCGTGCCCTCGTCCTCCTGGACCATAAGGTACCACATCTGTGCGCCCTCCTCAAGGTTGTAGGAGGCCATCCATACCTTCTCCTCCATGATGCGCTGCTGATGGAAATACGATTCGCACCGACTGGTGAAAATCAGTGGATCAGATTTCCCATCATAGCGGGGGAAATCCATCTTTTGAAAGCGCGGCGGTCGATCATTGTGGTGCTGCCCATCATTGGTCCCATGGCCGCCCGACGAGGTCTTTCCCCTCTGGAGCTCGGCGACAGAGGATTGGAGGGCGGCGACCGTTGATGTCAGGGTCTCGATTATCTTGGCCAAATCAGAGGTGGTTGGCTCGGCCATGGTAGAGGTGGTGTCGACGAAAGGCGGCAAGGTTGGTGGGCTTGGCTGGGATTGTGGCTGGGTGGAAGAAGTCGAGGAACGACTGGATCGCGATACCAGGTTGTCAAGGACCTCCCGACCTAGGGTAGCTGGCCCCTGACTACGGAGTTCGTAGCCACGGTCCGTCGTCGCCGGTGAGGTTTTTCCCCTCAACCGTCGGCTTGTTTAGAGAGAGAGAGATTAGAAAATAATAATCTTGCTTGCTTTATTCCCTGCTGCCATGTGGCTTATAAATAGCCCTATGGCTAACTAACTTCTCCTATAAACTCTCAACTAACTCCTATTTTCTTGGACTTATCTGCTACCAACTAACTCTCCACAATTCTCTCATCTCAATCTTATTCTCTAGCCTTATCTTTATTTCTAAATCTATCCACTGGTTGTGGCCTCCTCCTGTGCGCGTTCAGCGCGCTCTGCAGCGTGGCGTGCGTCACGGCGGCGCCTATATGTGCGCCCGCACATGACATCTTCCAAAATATAACTGATTAAACCCCGCGTAACATACGGCGTGATTGGTTACCGGCGCCCTGGGCGCCTGCTCGCGCGTGCCTCGCTTCCCCGCGCATGCAGTTGAACAAGCGCTTTTTAGACCTGGCCTGCACCCACGCATACCGGCTCGGGCGGTGCCGTGCAGGTAAACAATCAAACACGCAGCTACGGTCAACGCATCCCACGGGCCTGGACACAGCCAGCCAGGAAACCAATCACGCCGATAGTGTTTCGGTCAGTGCAGTGTAATGAAGTTCTGGATTGTACCCAAACCATCAATCATCTATTTGAATTAAACAAAGTGCAATCTGTTTTGTCCAAAAAACAAAGGATGCATAGCACCTACACTTGTGCGAGCTCTGAAAAGAGATGTGACTAAATGATAAACTGCATGGACCGAATTAGTATGTAGCCACACCACTGGTGATTAAAAAAAATTATAGGAAACCTATGAGCAGTTTGAAAAGGTAGCTCACTGACCTGCTAGCCTCAATTAGTGGCAAATGATCATACTGTGGTTTCTCGATCAAGTTTTGTACCTATAAAAAAAATACAAAATGCTATTGAAGCATTTCAAATTATAGTATGGAAAAAATGCATCGACAGGACACCATTAAATTCACAAGGCATGTTATTGGAATTAACACACATGACAGTGAATGCTCAATGATATAGCTTTTGTTTTCTTACACACAGGGGAGCTCGTATCTTTATATTAGCTATCAAGACAGAATCCCAGGTAGAATAATGCTGATGGTTTCTTATTTATGAACGATTTAAATGTCATGGTGAAACATTCCTAACCATGTGATCACACTGATTTTTAAGCATACTTATGATCAAGGTTGTTAAGGTCCTAAGGATAGTAGCAACAAAACACATGAAAGATCCAAACAAACTATAAAACTTTCTTATGTAACAACTGACATACGACAGAACTGATGGTCAGTGGCAACAGCAGAATTAATTAAGAGATCTGAAGTGAAAATAAATAGAATGCTCTATTGGTGAAGAACGAATCAAGTCAACTATTTATCATCGTACTATTCTATAGTTTATACAGAAAAGCATAATTTATTCTCTTTCAATAGTAACAACGAAGCACAATGTTCTCCTCAAGTATCAGTGTTGGTATGTGTATGGTCACGGAGAGATCACAGTTAAAAGGAATGGTTCTAAGACATAACTCAGCAGTAATAATATTACAATTCAGTGTAAACCAGGTAATACCAAACATCAGTTCATTGATATAAAAACACAACTAAGGAAGCTTATGCAGCAGCAGTTGTCATACAATCAGCATCACGAGCATGCTGTTGTCTTTTCCCCTTTTTTGTGCAGCTCTAAGAAACCTTTCCACAACTTTGTGTCAATATGCTGAAAATATTGTAATAACCGATGAGCTGTCTATCAATCGATACAACAACAAAGTCTTTGTCTCAAGCAAGTAGGGGTAGGCTAGAGTTGAAACCCAATAAAAGCCACAAATCAAGGTTCAATTGTGTGGATACTGGATAGCTTTTTCCATTCACAGCTATTCAAGGCTAATTCTTTGGGTATACTCCATCCTTTCAGGTCTCCTTTTCCTACCTCTTCTCATATCAACTTCCTCTCTTCATATTACTATCGTGCCATAGGACCCACTATGTATGGGTGCTTTTAGAGGTCTTTGTTAGACATGTCCAAATGATCAGTGTTAGACAATCTTTTCTTCAATTATGCTATCCCTACTAACCTATCACATATATCATCCTTCCAGACTCGATCCCTTCTTGTATGGCTACAAATCCAACATAGCATACACATTTCTATAACACTTATCTGTTGAACATAATGTGTTTTTGCAGGCCAACATTATGCACCATACAACATAGTAGGTTTAGTTTTTGTCCTATAAAACTTGTTTTTTAGCTTCTATGGTACCCTCTTGTCATATAGAACGTCAGATGTTTGGCGCCAATTTCTCCACCCTGCTTTGATTCTATACCTAACGTAGCATTGCCCTAAATATCAAAAGGTACCCTTTCCAAACTAAAACCTCCTAATATGTATTAGTGCCAAAGTTACATCTCATGCATTCGGTTTTAGTTCTAGAGTCTAAAAACTCAAGTCTCCTGTCATAACTCCATTTTCCTATTTACTTCTACCCAATTTTTATCACCTAGCACTATATCGTCCATAAAAAAATACGCCAAAAGAAATCCCCTTGTACTGGTACGTCCCTTGTAATCTCATCCATGATAAAGGCAAAAAGATAAGGGCTCAAAGCTGAGCCTTGATGTAGTTCTATTCATAGTTCTATCCATCACCACAGCTGCCAACTACTCCCTCTGCTCTCCTTCCACGCCAGCAACTTCTCCCTCCCCGCAGTTCTCCTTCCCTGCAGCTCTCCCGCTCTCCCTCCTCTTAGCTTCTCCCTCACCACAGCCACCATGCGCCGCGACCCGCGCGCCGTCGCCGCCTCTTCCCCGCGCCTTACTCTCGCAGGCAAGGCAACATGACGCCTTGTTTCACCCGGTCGCCTTACCACTTAAGCGTCGCTTTTGTGACCCTTAAGCGACACCTTAATAACTATGGTCCTATTCTAATCGAAAGTCATCTGCGTCCCTATCACGTATTCGAACACTAGTCACAATATTGCTGTACATGTTCTTAATGAGTCTAGCATACTTCATTGAAACATTATGTTTGTCCAAAGCACACCACATAACATTTCTTGGTATTTTGCCATAGGGCTTCTTCAAGTCAATGATTGGTATTTTTTCATAGGCCTTCTCTAAGTTGATGAAAATCATATGTAGGTCATTCTGCTCCCTATACTGCTCCATCACTTGTCTTAGAAAATGACTTTCATGGTTTGCCTTCCAAGCATTATCAATCGTTACAAAATCACTAAATGCTTATACACAATATATAGAACAAAAAGTAAACTGGCGTGCATAAGGCTGTATAAGTAACAGGTCTGGAGAAAAGTTTGACTACAAAATGACCAGTTTATAATAGAAATATCAAAAAGTCTCACTTCAGAACAGAAATATCATGAATTCTTACTTTAGACAACAGTTCTTGGCTTTCAGGAGGCTGCTTCTTTAGACTTTGAGGTAAAATTACAGTAAGCAACTCTGGCTTTTCAGCTCTTAAAGCGCCCCTAATAACAGCTGCATTTGTTCCAGAAGCCCCAGATGTGAATATATGATTTTTCTGCAAATTATACACAAACATTATTAACAAGCTAGAGGGATCAAAGATAATATGAACCACACTGGCATATAAATCAGGGAGATCATATGAACGACAATGGCACATAGGAACCTACTGTTATGACCATAGCATAGCTCAGGATCTCAATAAGCTGTTGGTGCATAAATCCCATGTTGCGGGTTCCAAAGAAACCTATTGCACGAGGTCCTTGCTGCTGAATAGCCAGCAGCTCCTTCATGACCACAAAATAAATGAGTCCACTTCATAGGATAAATCAATTCATAAAGCTCATACATGCTAAGTAGCATTCATTATTGGATTTCTGATTGTATCACACCAACTTTGAAAGGTTTAAGAACCATTAAACTTAAATTTTAATAGAAAAAACAGTTCAGTATAAAATGATCAGAAAAAAGTACCTGTAGGTAATCTAGATCTGGGGTCTGCTTGTATTCTGGTTCAGCAACCGCTGCAGTGCCCTTTACAAGAGTCTCTACCTGAGTAGGAATCTTTACACCATCATCATCTGGCCCAAACATAACAGCACCATCCCTTCCTTGACTGCTCACATCACCTTCATGCCCATCTCTTCGCATGTATCTGCAGAGCAACTATACGAGCACAATAAAAACAGCCCTGGCAGTAAATCATTAGTGAAAACCAAATATACTGCAGTATACACGGAAATAAAAAGGTCATAAAAAATAGGTTGAACCCATAACGATTAGTCAATATTAATCCAGTAGCACAAGAGAGGTTGCAACCATTTAAGATAACCTAAATTCACCAGGTGGATTTATATGTGTGCTGTCAATTTTAAACCCAACTTTCCAGAGACATTACAGAAAATATTGAATAAAAACAGCAACAGAGGTGATAACAATCCCGAGCGTTGGATTCTGAATAAATGAGATCAAGCTGAATTCATCGGAGGATCATATAGGAACTCTACTTTATCCAATGAGCTACTTTGTTCACCTTTTGAGGCATGCTAGAGAAAAGATATAGCACAAACACTTTTTGGCAAGTAATGAGAGTAGCCCACAGAATATATGTGAAAAATGGTTAACTTTCTCAATGGTGTTTTTTATCATTTCCAGCTAGAAAGTTCCACATCAACTGATGTTGGTATTAATCCGAAGCTGCTGTATTTTGTACCGGGCATAGCTCACATGCGGGGGAGGTTTGAACGCTACTGTCTAAACTTTAGGCGCAGGATCTAAGTAGAAGATACCAGCAACCCAAGTAGGATTAGCTGTTACCGTTGACCGTAAAAAGATCAAATTCTGACTGTTTTTTTTTCTTTTGTGATAAGAATTTTGGGTGAACATTGGAACTACGGTGATAACAGGCCGATGCGTGCAATTTTGATGTGACAACAAATCTTAGTTATTACACATTGCAGAGATTAGGCATGTGTATAGGCTTGACATGAAGAAACAAGAATTAAATCCTTTGGCACACAAGGAATTATAATAACAACCAATACTGATAGGTACTCAAATTGAGACCATGTAGTGTCAAGTGTGTCATCTATTAATTTATCTTTGAAGGTGCAATAAGCATAACAAAATTGCCATCACAGCAGCAATGCAATCGAGAAACAGTTTAACAGCAAAGTCAGAAAAAGAAAGAGAAAAGGTTCTAGCCACGATATCATGCAGACCAAACAACAAATCAAGTTTATCTATAAGAAGCAAGTACCTGGTTCAGAACTCCCGGCGTCTGCTTACTGGCCCCAAGAGCGCATCCCAGCACGGCGGCGCCGCGACTCCGCGCGGCCGAGGAACAGAGCATAAAGCCGCCAAGTCTGAGGTGAGTTGGCGTCGGCGTCCTCAACGAGGGGAGACCGGCAACGGGCACCGCGGCGCAAGAACCCGCCATCGTCATCCACTTACAGGCGTCGATTCCGATCCACGAAGAGGAGGGAGGGAGAGAAGCGCTTGAACTGATGTGTGTGGCGGCGTACCCGGGACAGAACAAGGATGGCTGCGCAGCGCGGCGCAGGTCAGGTGGGAAGGGAGGAGGGCATTGCTGTGGGTGGGCTGGGGATGAGACGAAGGGAGGAGAGGAGACGTCACGGCACCAGTTGGGCTGAGGCCGAAACTGTCTTTCTGGTTTGGTTGCTTCCTCTGGCAGTCTCGCTGGCTGACTGGCTGGCTGGCGGTGTGCGGGTGCGCGTGTGGGGAGGAGCTGGACTGGAAGCCATTGGATAACACGTGGCGCACCATCTTGGTTTGCCCACTCGTCATATTGCTCTTGTGCTGCTGCCGGGGTCTTTCCAAAATATAATTGGCTTTAGATTAAGAGCCCGTTTATTTGATTGAAATTGGATTGGATTGAAATTTAATTCTTGGGCTGACCGGTTTAGCAAGATATAGAATTAAAAACTAACTTTCAATCTATTTTTTGGGCCAAATCAGAAGCCTGCAAAACTTTCCTAACCTAAAACGAGGATACAGATTCCTCCTCGAGCGTCGAGCGCCGCCTTCTTCTCGGACTCGTCTCCCCGAGTGTCGTGCTGGACGCCCGCGCCTCCTCCTCGTCGGACTCGACTCCTCCCCCGGCACCGCGCCACACGTCTCAGGTACTTAGTTCCTCTGTTCTCCGAGGTACCTTTGGTCTGGTTCTGTTCAAGGTTTACGAGGGCTGCCTGCCTGCTTTCTCTCTGCTACGTGATGTCTAGTAGGTCATGTCTAGTAGGTACCCGCAGCTGAAAGCACTCTGCGTCATGAGGGGTGTACAAATGAGGGTGTTCGGTAGCCCCTTGAGATCTGTGCTTTGCGAACACGTTTAGTTTGCTCTATCTAGTTCCTCTCATATAAACAGTACATGCTTATTTGTAGCCATGACCGTCAGGCACCACTTGTTTATCTGGGCATTGTAGCCATCTGCAAGACAGGAAGAGCATGAGCATGTCATGTAGCAGTAGCCATTGCAGGTTTTTCAGTGCGTTTGATTGTGTCGTGTGCCTGTGTGGAGCCATTTCAGAAGAAAGCAAGGGCATCCAAATGCAAGTTTGAGTTCATTAATTCCTGATATTTCCAAAGTGATAATCATGTTTCATACTACCTTTGTTTTTTGTGTCCTTATTAGTGAGTAGTTACTAACTGAATTTTTTATTCTTTGGACCTGTGTAAGTTTCAGTTCAATCGTGTGCACTTGTTTTAGATGTGTGGTAAAAAGGATTTCTCTTTTAGAATATGTGTGCACTTGTTCCAGGAAAAATAGTGAGAAGTAAACTATTGAGTCCTTGTGATAGGAATACGATCCCTACCACGGATTGGCACGGATTGGCCTTAGGTTGTATGAGTGTGAGGGGACTGGGCGAGGGAGGAAACGCCCACGGCTATGTTTGGGCGTCGTGGATGCTGGGCGTAGGGAAAGAGAGAGATGGGCTGCTGAACGGAAGAACGCGCTGATGAACAGTAGCGCGGTGAACAGTAGCGCGATGAACAGTGGTGGCTAGGGTTTCTCCCAGCTCCCAGAGGGAAGCTGGAAACTATAATTGTTTCTGCTTAATTCCATATAGGGTGGTGCTTACAATTATTTATACTCCCTTCTAGTACTTATCTAATGAGATCAAATCCCTCTTTTCTCTCTAACAAATCTTATCCCTTAATCTTCTAATCCTTATCCAACTAATCTGCATGTGTAGATCCTTATCCAACTAATTTGCATGTCTATCCGTTGCCTCTGCTGTTATCCGGCGCCTGTAGTGGCGGCCGGTCATAACATCTCTCCCCGCATGCGCAAACAGCTCGTCCTCGAGCTGGAAGTCGGGGTAGAGGCCCCGAAAGTCGTCGAGCGGCTCCCATGTAGCTTCCTCCGGAGATAGGCCCTGCCATTGCACCAAAATGTGCCACGTTCCGCGCCGCTGTTGAGCACGCAGCACCTTCAGCGGCGCCGGTAGTAGTCTGCCATCCTGGACAGGGGGTAACCCCGCACGCTGCTCCGGCGGTTCACCCTTGTGGCGCTTGAGGAGGCCCACATGAAATACGTCGTGCAGGCGGGCTCCCTCTGGTAGCTCCAGCCTGTATGCCACCTTGCCGATGCGCTCCAGGACTCGGAACGGTCCGGCGTAGCGAGGGCCGAGCTTCCCTTTTGCGCGTGGCTCTAGGGACTGCACGGGCCGATGTAGAAGGCGCAGCCACACCCAATCCCCGACAGCCAGCTCCATGTCGCGATGACCAGCATCGTAGTACCGCTTGGATAGATGTTGCGCCTGAACGAGGCGCTGTCGGACCTCCGCAAGGATGTTGTCCCGGTCGCGCGGCAACTCCTCCGCCGCTGCCGTCCGTGCGGACCCGGGCTGGTATGGCAGGATCGGCGGTGGGGGGCGTCCGTACACCACCTCAAATGGCGTGGCACGGAGGGCGGTGTGGAACGAGGTGTTGTAGCAGTACTCCGCCCAAGAGAGCCAGTCCACCCAGGCCCGAGGCCGATCACCTGTCACACAACGAAGGTACATGGCAATCACCTTGTTAACAACCTCGCACTGGCCATCCATCTGTGGATGGAACGCCGTGCTCATGCGGAGGGAGACGCCGGCGCACTTGAAGAGGTCGCGCCAGACGTGTCCGGTAAACACAGGGTCCCGATCGCTGACGATGGAGGAGGGGAACCCGTGTAACCGGACGATGCCATCGAAGAAGGCCCGCGCAACCGATGCCGCCGTATACGGGTGGCCGAGCGGAATGAAGTGGGCGTACTTGGAGAAGCGATCGACCACCGTGAGGATGACCGATTTGCCGCCCACCTTAGGCAGCCCCTCGATGAAGTCCATGGAGATGTCAGCCCACACCTGGGACGACACCTGGAGGGGCTGCAGCAGCCCCGCCGGCTGCAGGGTCTCTGTCTTGTTCCGCTGGCACGTTGTGCATGTCCGCACCCAATCAGCCACCAAGGTGCGGTCGCCAGGAACGTAGAACTCGGCGCGGAGGCGATGGAGGGTTTTCTGAATGCCCTCATGCCCCGCCGAGTGGGCCAGGAGGATGGCCTGATGTCGGAGGTCGCCGTGGTTCGGTACATAGACACGCGAGCCGTGAAGAAGGAGGCCATCCTCCAGGCGCCATGGGGCGGTCAAGGTACCATCCTGGAGCTGCTGGCACAGGCGGCTACTGTCCGGGGATGTTGCTGTGGCGCGGCGGATGTTGTCGAGGAAGGCGAACGAAGGCCCAGAGAGGGCCAGGGCTGCTGCTGTCCCCGGCTCCCCTGCGGATGGTTGGAGTAGCTCGGCGTCGCGGCGGGACAGTGCGTCCGCGGCGACATTGAGACGGCCCGGACGATACTCAACCTCAAAGTCGAAGCCGAAGAGCTTGCTCAGCCACTGGTGCTGGGGCACTGTAGACAGTCGCTGGTCGAGGAGGTACTTCAAGCTGTAGTGGTCAGTGCGGACGGCGAAATGACGACCCCAAAGATAGGGCCGCCAATGGCGCACCGCCTGAACCAAGCCGATCAGCTCCCGCTCATAAGCGGCAAGCTTGAGGTGTCGCGCCTCAAAGGGACGGCTGAAGAACGCCACCAGTCCCGCGCCTTGGTGAAGGACGGCGCCGAAGCCCGTACCGGAGGCATCGTAGTCCACGACGAAGGTCTTCTCGAAGTCAGGCATCTGAAGGACCGGACCCGTGGTCAAGGCTGTTTTCAGCTACTGGAAGGCGGTCTGGGTGTCGTCGTCCCAGGTGAAGGCATCGCGCCGCAGATGGCGCGTGAGAGGTGCCGCGATGACACCGAAGTCGCGGATGAACTTTCTGTAGTAGCCGGCGAGGCCCAAGAAGCCCCGCAGGCCACGAGCGGACTGCGGTGCTGGCCACGAGGAGACGGCCTCCACCTTGGCCGCATCCATGGCCACCCCCGCGGCGGAGATCACGTGCCCGAGGTATGCCACCGAGCGCGCCCCGAAGGAGCACTTGGAGCGTTTGAGATGTAGCTGGTGGTCGCGCAGGGCGTGGAGGACGATGCTGATGTGCTGGAGGTGTTCCGCCCATGTCTTGCTGTAGATGAGGATGTCATCAAAGAACACAAGCACATACTTGCGCAAATAGGGGCGGAGGACGTCGTTCATGAGGGCTTGAAAGGTCGCCGGAGCGTTGGAGAGGCCAAACGGCATGACCAAGAACTCATAGTGTCCCTCGTGTGTTCGGAACGCCGTCTTCTCGACATCAGCGGGGTGCATGCGCACCTAGTGGTAGCCCGAGCGCAAGTCGAGCTTGGTGAAGAAGTGGGCGCCATGCAGCTCATCGAGCAACTCATCGACCACCGGAATAGGGAACTTGTCCTTCGATGTCTTAGCATTCAGGGCCCTGTAGTCGATGCAGAACCGCCACGAGTTGTCGGGCTTGTGGACCAGCAAGACCGGGGCAGAGAATGGCGATGTGCTGGGGCGAATGATCCCTTGGGCGAGCATGGCGCTGCACTGACGCTCTAACTCATCCTTCTGGAGCTAGGGGTAACAGTAGGGCCAAACCGCCACCGGTGCCGCCCCCGAAAGAAGATGAATGCGGTGGTCGTAGGGGCGGGCGGGTGGCAGCCCTTGCGGCTCGGCGAAGACCAGCTCAAATTGCCGAAGAAGATCGTCGAGGAGCGGCTGTGTGGGCGTGCTGGACACCACGCACGCAGCCGGCTGTGGGGGAACCGTGCCGGGCGCCCCCAGGCTGGACCAAATGATGCGGCGGCCCCCCTTGGTGAAGGACATGGATAGGCGGTCGCAGTCCCAGAGGATCGGCCCCAGCAGCCGCAGGAACTCGAAGCCCAAAATGACGTCGAAGGTGCCGAGGGTGAGGCCGATACAGTCGATGGAAAACTGTTCGGTGCCCACCCGTAGGTCGATGCTCCGTGCCATACCTTGGCACGGTATGTTGTCACCGTTGGCCACCTGCACTTTGATGGTGGGGTGTGGCGTGGATGGCAGCTGCTGGCGGCTCATCAGACCCACCGACATGAAGTTGGTGGTGGAGCCGGAGTCGACGAGGGCCACAAGACGATGGCCATTGATGGAGACGGGCAGCAACATGGCGTTTGGTGTGCACACCCCTGCCAATGCGTGCAGCGAGACCGTCAGAATGATGGCCGCGGCGCGCGAGGGTGGCTCCTGCTCGAGCGCGATCTGTAGGTCAGCTCCCTCCTCTTGGGGCTCGTCGTCGATGTAGTCGTCGTTCTCCAAGTAGAAGAGGCGGGGACACACGTGCCCATGCACATAGGGCTCATCACAATTGAAACAAAGCCCTTGACGACGTTGTTCCTGCTGCTCGGCCGGCGTAAGCCGACGGAACGGTCGCGCTGGGGCGGCTGTACCTGCTGGTTGCGCTGCAGCGGTTGGCGGAGCAGTCAGCGGACGCGGCGGTGCTGACAGTCCCGGGTGAGACTGCCGGAACCCGCGCGCTGGAGGCGGAGTGGTCTGCGCCGCTGCACGCTGCTCGAAAGCACACGCCAAGTACATCGCTGATTGAAGGTCCTGGGGGTCTCGGATGGCCACATCAGCCCGGATTTGGTCGGGGAGGCCGCCGACGAAGAGTTCGGCCTTCTGCTGCGCGTCGAGCTTGCGCGTGTGGCCGAGCATAGCGTTGAAGCGGTCGGCGTAGTCCTGTACCATCGAGGTGAAGGGCAGGCGGGCAAGTTCGGACAGGCGGGTGCCCCGAACAGGCGGCCCAAACCGAAGGGTACAGACCTCCTTGAAGCGTCCCCACGTTGGCATGCCCTCGTCTTGCTCCAGGGTGTAATACCAAGTCTGCGCAGCGCCCTTCAGGTGATACGAAGCGAGCCAAGTGCGGTCAGTCACCTGGGTGCGCTGGCCCCGGAAGAACTGCTCGCATTGGTTCAACCAATTTAGGGGGTCAACGCTGCCATCATAGGTGGGGAAGTTGATCTTGTAGTAGCAAGGGGGAGTCTGTGCCGCCTGGCTATAGCCCAGGCCAGCAGCGGGCTCGACGACCCCGGAGGAGGCTGTCTGGGTTGTGGGTTCATGGAAGAGGACTCCCTCGACGCCTCTGTAGAAGACCCCCCTAGAGGCTGGCGCGTGGGGGGCTTCAGACTGCACCACCGACGACGTGATGGTCGCCGGAGTAGAGTAGATCGGCGGCTGCAGCACATATGACGGGACTTGTGATGGTGATCGGGGCCACTGCATTAAGTGCAGCGGTACGCCAGGCGCAGCCCCAGTCATGGAGGATGCGGCAGCGGCGGATGTTGGGAGAGATGCGGTGGGCGGCGGCGCAGATGGGCTGGGCGGCAGTGGCATGGTGGTGGAGGCAGGCAGCGGTGGGTTCTGGGTGCTGGTGATGTAGGTATGGATGGAGGAGATGTTCCCCTGCATCACGATCATGTTTCCCTACATGACAGCCATGTTCCGTGAAATTTCCCGGACTACTTCAGCGAGGGAATCTAGGGTCAGGGGAACAGATGAGGTGCCTGGCGGCACATAACCGGTGGACGGCACCGTGGACGGCACCACGACTAATGGCAGCGACGCCGACGCCTGAGAAAGCGATGGCGCTGATGGCGAGGAGGGCAGCGGCACGGACGGATCGCTGGACATAGACGATACCAGATTGATAGGAATACGATCCCTACCACGGATTGGCCTTAGGTTGTATGAGTGTGAGGGGACTGGGCGAGGGAGGAAACACCCACGGCTATGTTTGGGCGCCGTGGATGCTGGGCGCAGTGAAAGAGGGAGATGGGCTGCTGAACGGAAGAACGCGCTAATGAACAGTAGCGCGGTGAACAGTAGCGCGATGAACAGTGGTGGCTAGGGTTTCTCCCAGCTCCCAGAGGGAAGCTGGAAACTATAATTGTTTCTGCTTAATTCCATATAGGGTGGTGCTTACAATTATTTATACTCCCTTCTAGTACTTATCTAATGAGATCAAATCCCTCTTTTCTCTCTAACAAATCTTATCCCTTAATCTTCTAATCCTTATCCAACTAATCTGCATGTGTAGATCCTTATCCAACTAATTTGCATGTCTATCCGTTGCCTCTGCTGTTATCCGGCGCCTGTAGTGGCGGCCGGTCATAACACCTTGAACCGAGAAGCCAATCAGAAAATTATATATTGCACCATAAGGCACTGATAATTTAGTTGTGAGTTAGCTTGTTGTTTAGTTCAGTTTAGGTGATGTTTAGTTTCAATATTCCTTTTGTATTGCTTGGCTGCTTGTTATTGCTTTTGCTGTATTGGCATGTGAAAGTGAACTATGTCGACTGATGTCAAGTGAATTGCTGCTATGCAAAATTTGTGGAACTGAACTGATGTCAAGTGAACTATGTCAAGTGATGTCAAGTGAATTGCTGTTGCCTGTTTTGCTTTGCTTTAAAATCATGTGGCTCTCACTAGTAGCTTTCTATGTTTCATGCTTTCTATGTTTCTTTGTATTTACTTACTGTTGCTCTGCAGTAGTATGAATCACTATCATACACTGAGGTCACCTCAATTTGAGCCCTGTTTTAACCAATATCATACATGTTTTAACCATTTGTCATTATTGAGCCATGAGTTTCTCCACATTTCTTTTTCTCAAACAGCTATGCATTCAATCTTATAAACTGTATTCACATGTTTTCTCAAGTGTGCTTATGATGTATGGTTTATCTGCTATAGATGCCTCACAACAACTTAGAATTAGTTAGAACAAATTTGGAGGAAATGAGATAGAGGCTGTCATGTACGGCCGCACTTACAGGCGCCATCGTGACGCCAGGAGGGCTGTAGATCGCGTAGTCAAGGTAGGCGCCACAATCAGTGGCTAAGTTTAGAAAGATAAGGATTAGTTTCCCTTTTGCATGCCTTAATCATAGGAGGGATTGGTTAAGATTAGTTTCCTTTTCATATGCCTTAATCATAGGAGAGATTGGTTAAGATTAGTTTCCTTTTCATATGCCTTAATCATAGGAGAGATTGGTTGAACCAGAGGCTATATATATGCCGTGTAATAGACTGGGAAATAATCAAGCAAGATCAATTATCCAAAACTGCTCTTCTCCCTTGCCTCTCTCAAGCCACCGGTGAGGAACCCCTCACGGTGAAGGTCTGGAGCGCGACTACGAACTGCGTAGCTGCGGTCCAGCGACGTTGGGCGTCCAGGCACTTGACAACCTGGTATCAGCGTAACGTCGATCCTCACCCACCCGCTCTTGCCCTCCACCATCCCCTTCCACGCCCACCGCCTCCATCAACCACTCCATCACCATGGCTGTGCCCACCATCAAGGACCTCATGGAGCTGATGCAGTCTTTCCAGACCGAGTTGGCTGCCGTGAAAGCCACCATGAAGGACAAGTCGTCCTCGTCGTCCACCGACGGCTGCGGCGAACGCGAGGATCCCCCTCGTGTGGATCGGCCCCCCAGGTTCCAGAAGCTCGACTTTCCCCGGTTCGATGGCACCACCGACCCGATGCTCTTCATCAACAAATGCGAATCCTATTTTCGCCAACAGCGCACCATGGCGGAGGAACGCGTGTGGATGGCCTCTTATAATCTGGAGGACGTCGCGCAGCTGTGGTTCATCCAGCTGCAGGATGACGAGGGCACACCATCCTAGGGACGGTTCAAGGACCTCCTCAATCTTCGTTTCGGGCCACCACTCCGCTCAGCGCCCCTGTTCGAGTTGGCTGAGTGTCGCCGCACCGGGACTGTGGAGGAATACTCCAACCGGTTCCAGGCCCTGCTGCCGCGCGCGGGTCGCTTCACGGAGGGCCAGCGCGTCCAACTCTACACAGGCGGTCTTCTTCCCCCGTTGAGCCACGTCGTTCGCATCCACAACCCGGAGACACTTGATGGGGCCATGAGTCTCGCCCGTCAGGCCGAGCAGCTGGAGTTGGCACGGGGACTGCCACCGGCCGCTAGGGGAGCCCCTTGGGCTCTTCCTCCAGTGCCGGCGCCCAAGCAGCCGCTGCTCGCCCTCCCTGCACCACCAGCAGGCGCGCCCCAGCCGCGACCAGAGGGTCCGCCCTTGAAGTGGCTGTCACCGGAGGAACAGGCAGAACGGTGCCGCCTCGGCCTCTGCTTCAACTGCAATGAGTCGTACACCCACGGCCACAACCGTGTCTGCCGCCGCATCTTCTACCTTCATGGTGTCGAGCTCGCGGTCGCCGCCGAGGAACCCGCAGGGGACGACCCACAGGACGGCGCCCCTGTCTTCTCCCTCAGGGTAGTCACTGGCATGCCCATCTGCAATTCCATGCAGGTGCGGGCCACCCTAGGCGCCACCACCCTCCTCACGCTCTTGGACACCGGCTCCACGCATAACTTCATCGGGGAGGATGCCGCCCGCCGCACCGGCCTACCGATCCAGCCGTGGCCGCACCTCACGGCCACTATGGCCAATGGTGAACGCATCACCTGCCTAGGAGTCATTCGCCGCACCCAGGTCATCATCGAGGGCGAGCCATTCTTCATCGACCTCTTCGTCATGCCGCTCGCAGGGTACGACCTTGTCCTGGGAACTCAATGGATGGTCACCCTTGGTCGCATGGTGTGGGACTTCGTCGACCGCTCCGTCTCCTTCCTGCACCAAGGCCGCCAGATCTCCTGGTCGGATGTCGCCGACCGTCAGCCACCCCTGCTCGCCGCTACCATGACACTGAGCGCCCTCCTTGAGGAGCTCTTGCACTCCTTCGACGGGGTGTTTGCTGAGCCGGCGGGTCTGCCCACGCAGCGAGCTCGGGACCACGCCATCGTCCTCAAGCCAGGCTCTACACCTGTGGCGGTCCGGCCGTACCGCTACCCGGTGGCGCACAAGGATGAGTTGGAGCGGCAATGCGCCGCCAAGTTGGCCCAAGGCATCGTACGCCGCAGCGACTCGGCGTTCTCCTCACCGGTTCTGCTGGTCAAGAAGCAGGACGGGGCTTGGCAGTTTTGCGTGGACTACCACGTCCTTAATGCTGAAAGTCGCCTAGAGGGGGGTGAATAGGCGAAACCTGAAAATTAAAACTTTATCCCCCAACTAGATCCCTTGATTAGTGGTTAGAACAAGATATACAATTATCGGAGTATAAAAACTAAGTCCTTGCTTGTAAAGAGTATTGCTTTCAAATAATGCAGAATTGATAAAACAATACAACTAATAGGTCTATGAGAATAAAGCAAAGGGACTTAGATAAGAAGAGCAATAGCACAAGTTCTTTCTTGCAAGGCGTTGCTTCACTAAATGAGAATTTAACTTAAAGCAACACCAAATAGTATTAGCAAAGAATAGTGTAAGAAAAACTTAGAAAGGGAAAGAACAAACAAATCACAAGCAATAAGCACACGAGTCACGGGTGATTTGTTTTACCGAGGTTCGGCCCTCGAAGGCCTAGTCCCCGTTGAGGAGTCCACTAAGGACGGGTCTCTTTCAACCCTTTCCCTCTCTCCACCGATCACCAAAGACCGGAGAGCTCTTCTTCTTCTCAAGGATCACTTAAGATCCCACAAGGATCACCACACTCTTTGGTGTCTCTTGCTAGCTTTACAAGCCTCCAAAACTTTGGAGGAAGTTCAATGGGAGTCAAAACTCCACGCGCAAATGAACACAAAGAAGTAGCACACACTATCTCTCAATGAATCTCACAAGGCACTAGTGCTAAACTCAAATGAGTAGCTCTCTCTAGCTTGCTCTATCTTTTGTGGCACTTGTATTGGTTGTAGTGGTCTAAATCTTGTGTATAGGATTGATCAATGAATATATGTGGTTGGGAGGGCTTGAGTATGTCAACTAGATGACTTGGAATGTTGCTTGGGCTCGCCCTCCTTTAAGTGGCCGGTTGGGGCGGTATTTATAGCTACCAACCAAATTGTAGCCGTTGGAGATGGCTGCTGGCGATGGGCGCACCGGACAGTCCGGTGCGTCACCGGACAGTGTCCGGTGTGCCGCCACGTCATCCTCCCATTAGGGCTTGGAGCTGGTCGACCGTTGGAGGCTTTGTCCTCATGTGGCACCGGACAGTCCGGTGTGACATCGGACAGTCCGGTGCCCCTCTGACCGTCTGCTCTGACATCTGTTTTGCACTGTTCACTTTGTAGAGTCGACCGTTGTGCGCAGATGACCGTTGATCCGCTGGCGCACCGGACAGTCCGGTGGCACACCGGACAGTCCGGTGAAGTATAACGGAAGTGTGCCTGGAAAACCCGAAGGTGAAGAGTTTGAAGTCGATCTTCCCTGGTGCACCGGACACTGTCCGGTGGCACACCGGACAGTCCGGTGCGCCAGACCAGGGAGCACTTCGGTTTCCTTTGCTCCTTTCCTTATAGCCATTTCTTTTGACTTTGTATTGGTTTGATGTGAACCTTTGGCACCTGTAGAACATTTATTCTAGAGCAAACTAGTTAGTCCAATTATTTGTGTTGGGCAATTCAACCACCAAAATTAATTAGAAAAAGGTGTAAGCCTATTTCCCTTTCAATCTCCCCCTTTTTGGTGATTGATGCCAACACAAACCAAAGCAAATATAAAAGTGCAGAATTGAACTAGTTTGCATAATGTAAGTGTAAATGTTGCTTGGAATGAGACCAATAATCATTTCTACTAGATATGCATGAAAGTTTTTCTTCTTGTTATTTAAAACTTTGGACCACGCTTGCACCACTTGTTTTGTTTTTGCAAACTCTTTTGTAAATTCTTTTCAAAGTCCTTTTGCAAATAGTCAAAGGTAAATGAATAGGATTTTGAGAAGCATTTTCAAGTTTTGAGATTTTCTCCCCCTGTTTCAAATGCTTTTCCTTTGACTGAAAAAACTCCCCCTTAATGAAATCCTCCTCTTAGTGTTCAAGAGGGTTTTAGGTATTAATTTTGAAGAGGGTATACCAATTTGAAATTATATCAGAATAAGATACCAATTGAAAAACTTTTTTTAACACCAATTAAAGGACTACATTTTTTTTGAAATTGGTGGTGGTGCGATCCTTTTGCTTTGGGCTAATACTCTCTCCCCCTTTGGCATGAATCGCCAAAAACGCTTGAGTGAAATATAAGCCCTTTTAAACTACTCTCTCCCCCTTTGGATGGAAGTAAAGGAGTGAAGATTAAACCAAAGTTAGAGAGTTAGTGCGGAATACGGCAAGGAGTGGATAATACCGATGGAGTTGAGTGGAAGCGTCGTCTTTGCCGAATACTCCATTTCCCTTTCAATTCTATGACTAAGCATGAGAATACACTTGAAAACACATTAGTCATAGACATAAAAGAGATATGATCAAAGGATATGTCAAATTAAGCATGATCATAGTTCTGTATAATATAGATTGCTCCCCTTAAATGTGTGTAAGGAGAGGAACACATATTTTGGCCTTAAATACCAATTGCACATAATTAGGTTAATGAGAACATATCTATATCATTCAGAATGAGAAGTGCATTGTGTCGCAGTATAAGTGTGATGCTCATGACAGTTTATGCACTTATGAAAGCATGTTATAAACATCTCAAGCATTTACCCTTAAGGATTTCAAAGAGACTTAAGGACCATCCACCTTTGGAACAAAGGCAGCTTATCCTCGTTACAAGGTTAAGCTTTAAGCTCTTTGACAATAAAAGCACTTCATCTAGTTTTAACAAAGATGCATTAAAGCAGGAATGAATTTTTGAGAAGTTAAACTAGGTATGAAGCAGGGATAATGCATGGTCATGCTTTCTCTTCCTTTTATACAAGATATGCTGAGAATGTATATACAAGGAAGATTTAGGTACATGTATAAATGAGATGAAGTAGTTTTACCCTTTTGTACCTTCGTATAGAGACGCTCTCTTCATTGTGCTTTGTCCTTAGTCTTAGATTCTTAAGACCTATACTCAATGACAATATTTGGAAATATTTTGCACAAGAGAGAGTTCTACAACTAGTGATCCTTTTCCAAGTTATTGTTAGCATATATCAAATGGATCGTAAATTGCATAAATGTACCATGAATTCTCCATTTAACTTAGTGCACATCAAGAGAGATATCGATTAATAGTATATACGACACTAAGAAGCATGATTGTTAATTGAAGTCATTCAATGATCAAACAAATAACAGATGTGATCAAAAGAACAACATACGCATTAGATTATCAATTAAGCTTAGAGTAGGAGAATCCAGCAAATATGCTACTTTAGAGTGAAAGACAAGAATTTAAAAAAAAGTAGCATACTTCATGAGAAACTCATTCTCATGCAAGAGACTATATGAAATTATTAAGATAAAGTGATAGTCTCAACATAATCAAGATATAGAAAGAGGCTCCCCTAAAGATATGCATCAAGTATTTGAATGAATTGAATGGATGAATTTACTTTAAAGACAAATAGGGAGAAGCATTATACATCTTGATCAAGCCTTATAAAATTTGCAATAAACAACTTAAGCCTAGTATTCTCATTATGAGAGGATTTAGAATACTCACAATCACACCATTGATTGTTTTGTAGATCTTGTTATCCAAGTAGGTGTGGTGTTGTTCTTGATGTCCTCCTCTTTCATTTGAGAGTCCTCCCTTTGCAGTGGCTTCTTTTTCCTTCCAAACTTATTGAAAATACTCAAGAAAGATGTTAATAACACAAGGGAGTATATAATGAAGGATGATTTCTTTAGATAGGAAATAAACACAATTCATCATCCATATTTCACATATATATAAAGTAAATTCCTTAACGTTAGAGCACAATAATATGCATCCTTTAAGCATTTTGATCAATCATAGGAAATTTACTTCTTCATATTGAGTTTATTAATCATTACTTAAAAGCATATCAATACGAGAATGGTTATAGCAAAGGCATGAAATAGATTCTAATGGACTAGTGTATTTATGAGAACCTAGCAAGAATTAAGTCAAATACAGAATCTATTCTTCACATGGATAGAATATCATAATTTAGAGAAGATAATCAATGATGGGAAAAAGAGTTCCCATACCTTTGCTTTTACCTTTCTCCCTTAGAGTGAAGAGTAACCCTAGAGGCTTGTGCACTTTCTCTTTTGTAGATGTTCATGAGTAGGCTCAAGAGATACGTTGTTAGTTACACAAGCACTAGTTTCTATTTTTGTGATAATTTTTGATAAGGAATGAAAAGCTAGATTACTAAAACATGGAAACTTCATAGCATGAACTAGATAATCCTATAGATAATGTTATGCTCAATTTTAACTCATAAAATAAGCATAAATAATCCTTTAAGATTATGGGAATAAATCTAATTCATGATATGGAAAGCGATAAATGTGAAAGAATCATATCCAATTTAAGCAAGTAGAAATACATCATAAATCATTGGATTGATTTTTCTTTTTATGTTAGATCACACGCTTCCAAAGAGAAACTTATTCTCTACGAATGAGACTACTTGGGTTACTTAGATAAAATCATTAGTCTCACTATTCTAGTTATAGAGAGAGTTTTCCTTTTATGAGTGTCCTAAGGATTTGAATTCCTTATATGACACCATATTCTTTTAAGAACTTGAAAAATCTCTTTATATCTAGAATCATGGCAATAATAGAATGACTAGCGAAAAACATGCCATGAGGTACATGCAACAATTTAAAGCATGTAGATTGCCATAGGATGGAAATGATGAGTATGCAATCTACCATATGAGAGGAAATTCTTCAAAGAATGGTAATATAAATTTAAATACATTTGAAGTGCTACACATTTCTATGTGACTACACAAGACACATAAGTAATGATAGTTTAAAATACTTGCACTTAAAAGCATAGAAGTTACCATCCTTTGACTTTCCTCTATGTTGTAGGCCTTGATTTTTCACACATGATAATTCTTTTATTTCCTACAATATCAATGTCTTCCTCGAGATGATATGGGTTTAAGACATAGTAATTTGAAGAATAACTTTGGGTCAATCATGGATATAGATCATTGAAGATTGATAGTTAACAAGAATTGAATTGACTCTCTCAAGCACCCCAAAGCTTCATATCATCTCTTTCTCCTGCAAAGCTTGTCAAACATATTTTGGTACCCATCTCTTGATGGGCCCATAAAGGTTAGTCAACAAAGATCTAGGAACCCAAACGTCCTTTGTGTTAGCACTAGGTAAACTCATTACCTTTCTAGCACAAGTTGCAATTTTGGGTTGCCTAGTTACATGAGAAATAATTGACAAGCTAGGAGTGGGATTATTACCAATGGGACAATCCTTGCATTGATGTCCCTTCTTTCGGCATATGTATCATAGGCGATTCTCAAGTCTTGAAGATTTCTTCTTTCCTTGTTTCTTTCTTGCTACATGGTTAGTGAATATTTTCTTTTCTAACACTATACCTTTTTGTTTTAAAAGGGGACAAGACCTAAACAAGTGTCCCTTCTTGGAGCATTTAAAATAAAGTTTATCATCCTTGTTAATAATCAAGTCATTTTTAATATAGGGACATGACCTAATCGAGTGCCCCTTTTCAAAGCATTCACTACACTTCTTACTTCTCTTGGTGTGAAGTGTGGCTTGATTATTACCTTGGATGTTACCTTTTGTGGAGGCATGGTTGAGGCTTTTCGAAGAGGTATTGATTTTCTTCTTTTGTTCCTTCCTCTTGGCAATCCTCAAGTCCTTGACACTTTCTTCAAGGGATTTAGTGCATGCCACGATTGTTCCCGTCTCAAGCTTCTTCACCATGTGATCACGGTTATCTTGAGAAGGTTGAGCAAAGCACTTCCCTTTTAGTTGTGTCAAGCTCATTTTTAGCCTCTCATTTTCTTCTTTGAGCTTTTGATATGTATCATCATTTGTTCCTGCGAATTCTAGCTCAAAGGAAGATTTGCTTGTCGACGGACAACAAGCATTAGCACATGGTAATATAGTTTCAATTTGAATACTTGTGCATGAGTGAGGTTGTTGGGATTTTAAGTTTTCTATCACAACCTCATGAGCAATATTTAATATGATATGATCATCCATAAAATTTTCATGAGAACATAGAAGCATATCATATTTTTCTTGAAAAGCTAGATTTTCATCTTTTAGCTTTTCTACTTGGTCCTTAAGCAAGGCATTCCTATTTACTAATTGAGTAATACAATGTAAAGCGTTATCTTGCTCAATTGAAATAGTTTCATACCTTTGGACCAAATCAACATGAGAGCACTTTAGCTCCTCATGTTATTTAGTTAACTCGTCAAAGTGTAGCATTTTCATGGAGAGAACATTTTCTAGCCTTTGACGAGCTTCGCTTTGCTCTCTCGCTCTTTCTAGAAGTTTGAGCATGACCACCTTATCTTCTTGGCTTAGGTGAGCGTAGAGTTGCATGAAGCTTCTTTCTTCCTCCTCATCCTCGTTTGTGCTTCCGCTATCATTTTCATTAGCCACACAACATATGTGGGAATCGAAATGGGAAGACAAACCTCTTGCAGAGGTGGATTCATCGTTTGGTCTCCATCGGTCATTTTCTTCTTCTTACTTGCAAGGGTTAGTATCACAAGGACCAAAGGAAGTAGAAGCACAAAATAAACTATCATGTTTGGACTCATCAAATTTGCTTTTAATTCTAGTCCAAATATCATGTGCATCGTGAATAGATTCATTATAATTTGATATGAAGGCACGATAATCTTCATTGCTAAGAGAATTACTTAAGATGTCATAAGCTAGGTAGTTTAAGCGAAAACATCTTTGGTCTTCCTCGGAAATAATTTTTCTATTATAATTAGAGGGGAATACACTCTTGTTTATAATTTGTTCTAATTGATGATCTACGGTCCTAAAAGCATTTATTACCCTAGTGGACCATGAATCATAATTAGAACAATCGGGAAGTAATATCTCAAGAGTTACCTCCTTGTTCTCCTTGGAAGATGTCTTCTTGTTCTTTTGGGATCTTTTACGAGCCATCACTTCGAGTTGTAAGACTCAATATGAAGTGCCTAGCTCTGATACCAATAGAAAGTTGCCTAGAGGGGGGAGGGTGAATAGGCGAAACCTGAAAATTAAAACTTTATCCCCCAACTAGATCCCTTGATTAGTGGTTAGAACAAGATATACAATTATCGGAGTATAAAAACTAAGTCCTTGCTTGTAAAGAGTATTGCTTTCAAATAATGCGGAATTGATAAAACAATACAACTAATAGGTCTATGAGAATAAAGCAAAGGGACTTAGATAAGAAGAGCAATAGCACAAGTTCTTTCTTGCAAGGCGTTGCTTCACTAAATGAGAATTTAACTTAAAGCAACACCAAATAGTATTAGCAAAGAATAGTGTAAGAAAAACTTAGAAGGGGAAAGAACAAACAAATCACAAGCAATAAGCACACGAGACACGGGTGATTTGTTTTACCGAGGTTCGGCCCTCGAAGGCCTAGTCCCCGTTGAGGAGTCCACTAAGGACGGGTCTCTTTCAACCCTTTCCCTCTCTCCACCGATCACCAAAGACCGGAGAGCTCTTCTTCTTCTCAAGGATCACTTAAGATCCCACAAGGATCACCACACTCTTTGGTGTCTCTTGCTAGCTTTACAAGCCTCCAAAACTTTGGAGGAAGTTCAATGGGAGTCAAAACTCCACGCGCAAATGAACACAAAGAAGTAGCACACACTATCTCTCAATGAATCTCACAAGGCACTAGTGCTAAACTCAAATGAGTAGCTCTCTCTAGCTTGCTCTATCTTTTGTGGCACTTGTATTGGTTGTAGTGGTCTAAATCTTGTGTATAGGATTGATCAATGAATATATGTGGTTGGGAGGGCTTGAGTATGTCAACTAGATGACTTGGAATGTTGCTTGGGCTCGCCCTCCTTTAAGTGGCCGGTTGGGGCGGTATTTATAGCTACCAACCAAATTGTAGCCGTTGGAGATGGCTGCTGGCGATGGGCGCACCGGACAGTGTCCGGTGCACCACCGGACAGTGTCCGGTGTGCCGCCACGTCATCCTCCCATTAGGGCTTGGAGCTGGTCGACCGTTGGAGGCTTTATCCTCATGTGGCACCGGACAGTCTGGTGCGACATCGGACAGTCCGGTGCCCCTCTGACCATCTGCTCTGACATCTGTTTTGCACTGTTCACTTTGCAGAGTCGACCGTTGTGCGTAGATGACCGTTGATCCGCTGGCGCACCGGACAGTTCAGTGGCACACCGGACAGTCCGGTGAAGTATAACGGAAGTGTGCCTGGAAAACCCGAAGGTGAAGAGTTTGAAGTCGATCTTCCCTGGTGCAAAGGACACTGTTCGGTGGCACGCCGGATAGTCCGGTGCGCCAGACCAGGGAGCACTTCGGTTTCCTTTGCTCCTTTCCTTATAGCCATTTCTTTTGACTTTGTATTGGTTTGATGTGAACCTTTGGCACCTGTAGAACATTTATTCTAGAGCAAACTAGTTAGTCCAATTATTTGTGTTGGGCAATTCAACCACCAAAATTAATTAGAAAAAGGTGTAAGCCTATTTCCCTTTCAAATGCCCTCACCATCAAAGATGCCTTCCCCATCCCCATCGTCGACGAGCTCCTTGACGAGCTGCATGGTGCGCAGTTCTTCACGAAGCTGGACCTTCGCTTCGGTTATCACCAAGTCCGGATGCGGCCGGCTGACGTGCACAAGACAGCGTTCCGCACCCATGACGGCTTCTACGAGTTCTTGGTGATGCCGTTCGGATTATGCAACGCACCGGCAACCTTCCAGGCGCTCATGAACGACGTGCTCCGGCCATTCCTCCGTCGGTTCGTTCTTGTGACGGAACCTCCCAAGTAATCAGGCCCACCTACAGTTGTCCTTGTCTAACAGACATCAGACACCCTGTAGATGTTCCTAAGTTACTCGACAAGCTCGGTATCTTTCCTTACCTCACCAGGAACGTTTCACCCGTCTTGCAGACATTACAGATCATCGGAGATGAAGATATGCGGAAGCGAATTACATAAACTTACATTTATTTCAAAAGTAAGCTTGAGTTATATTATTACAGACCAGTCTAAAAGCGAGTGCATAGAAGTAATAATTATACAAACCAGGGAGACACAAACTTCTCCCGAAAGGCTATGAACAAAAGATCCTAGATGGAGGACCGAGTCCTCCCGCACTTCAGTCTTGTTTTTCTTCCTTGGGAACCACCTTAGCACAGAAGCAGCAAAAGTCTGCTACTTCCCCACCTAAAACAACAAAGGGATGAACCTTGAGTATGGAATTACTCAGCAAGTCTTACCCGACTAAGAAAAAGACTCTCAAGGGTATGCTGGTTATATGGGAGTCAAGGTAAGGCTTCTCAATAATCAAAGACTCTGTTTGCAGAAATGCTTACTAAAGTGGATCCTTAAAAATCCAATTTTATTGGTCAAGTTAGGTAAAATTACCTGCACTAGAGTTCTTTCTACCCTAGATCAATCACTGGTCCTGCACTAGCCAATTTCTTTAACAAAAACCCATCATCTTTAGTGGAATGCTACGTGTAGGGCAGTGACCAAGTCTTCATAACCGCGAAGGTACGGCGATCCGAATCGATTATACTCAGCTGAGGATCTCCAATCACACGACATATGTAGCACTTAACCCTTGCATATGTCAACCCGCCACCGGGGTTCTTAAGACCGGATCAGGTTCACGCAAACCGAGAGCACAGATACACCACCGTCCAGCCTCTTGCCACGGAGGGTACACGCTACTCTCGCCACCGCTCCACTCCCATTTCGTGTTATCTTATTCCGGCCTTAGTCTGCCCGAGGCAAGGCTTACCCATGACGAGGCATGTGACCAGTTAAAGGGTCCTCGATCATCAAGCCTACATCGACAAGGTCCTTAATCGACTCAGACGGAGACACTACACCGAGACTCTCTTCTCATGCAAGTCACCCGCCCGGTCTCAGCTTAATCATTTCAACCCAAAAACTTGGTACCTGGCAGAGGTACATCTTTTCCGATGTTGAACCCATCACGGCCATGATGGATCCACCATCAAGTTTTATTTTCAAAAACATCCCACCCACTTTTGCCACATCAACTTTTGTAAAAACAAAACATTTTGTTTTTCTAAAGCAAGGCTAAGCATCAAAAATCTTTTGTAAAACGGGTGATCAAGAAAGGTAATCAAGTTCAAGGAAGGTAATGCAGGAATTGTTTTAGCAATCAACTCCTATCACCTAATGCATCAAGCAAGTGAGAAAGATTTTAAAAACATCAAGGGAGGTGGCAAATGCACCGGGGCTTGCCTTTGTTATCAGGTGTGTCCTGCTCGGATCCACAGATATCGAAATAAAAGCAGTTGTCTGCTTGAGGATCAGAGGTGGGTGGTATCCCTTCTTCAGAAACTTCTTCTTCTTCTTCGTGCTCTAATATAACCATATACATGCATAAGAATGGATGTCATGGAATGCTCATGAGGATGCAAAGATAGCATAAACTTATTATTTATGTCTTGAGTACAACTTTCCTTCACGGTACTCCGAGAACCTAGGGTTTCCGGAGTCAGTAAAGGAGTTCATGGAGCAGGGGGGGTAGTGGTGGTTTTGGGTTTAGTGATCAAACAAGGTTCAAATCAAACCAAATTCTACCCATGGCTTCTAAATAATGTGAAAAGCTCACATAAAAAGTTTGGGGAATTTTGGACTTATTATTTATTTTCTAAAAATCCAGAACCAATGGTTTAGGCTATTTTAAATACCCTAAAATTCCCTACTTATCCTAAAAATCATGAAACTATTTTTATTAAATTCTAGGGAAAATAAGGAACCTAGGAAAATTGGTTTCACAATTTTAGCATTTTTCTATTATTTTCTACAGATTTCTAAATCTCTGTGGAAAAAGAAAAAGGAAAAAGCTGCAACAGTGATGGGCTGAATCCGGTCCAGACGGCCCAGATCCGCGCGGAGTCGCGCGCGCGCCCGCGCCCGCGCCCGCGAGGCGACTTTGCGCAGAGGCCCTCGGCTTAACGGCTAAACAGAAATAGGTCCATTCACTATTGTGTTAAGTCACTGACAGTTTGCACAAATGCCCTCGGGTTTATGCCTATTCTGTGTTTCACGTCCTCGACGGCGTTCAAGCGTGGCCGTGCTCCGGCGAGCAGCTACGCCGGCCGATTGAGGCTAAGACCGGTGCTAATCTTCGGCTGAGCCCAAATTCGAGTTCCTATGAACGTTTCCCCCAACTAAATTACACTATCGGTGGACTAGGGAGCTCCGGCCACGGTGGCCGTAAGCACAACGGCAACAAGATCGTGTTCCCGGCGACCCGAGAGCCTTTAGCTCAATTCAATGGCTCGGCAAGCATCACGGAGGTGGGAGGGTACTCAAACGAAGTAACAGAGGACCGGGGCTGACCTGTGGAGGGCTGACCACGGTGAGTTCACTTCTACGGCGGCGGAGAACCGATTTGGGGGAAGTGCGAAATTCAGGCGAGCTGGTGGACGATCGAGTGTGGGAGCGGGTGCGATAGCTAGTAAAATACATGGCGAAGCCGAGGGGGGGCTCAATTTATAGACTCCGAGAGCGGTGGCTCTCAATTTGACCGCGATGCGTTGGCGGCCGGAGGGGAGGAAGAAGCTTGGCACGCGGTTACGTGGCCTACGGCGTGGCAAACTCCGCAACGCTGATGGGATGGCTCAAATGAATTACGGTGACACGGTAGACAAGCTTGGCCACGCGGCGGAGGACCGTCGACCGGAGATGGGGAAGAAATGCGAGCTGAGGGTGCGCTGGCAAGCCTACGTCGGTCTCCGGTGAGGGCACGATTGCCGCTTAACCCAAGCGCGCCACCGAGGTAACTTTTGCCACGATACCCAGTCACTTTACCGCGGCCAACGACGACCGGTCACGCCGCGGTGGCGTTCTTATCGCCGGCGGAGGCGTCCTGATCCATAGCGCGATAGTAACTGATGACGATGAACAGTGCCTCGGATCCAATACACAACTTGACTGACAGACCAACTTAGAGCCCATTTTTCTCTCAATTTTCCATAGTGACACAGGTTAAGCTCTGCAGCAAACTTGTAGAGTATGGTACCCACTACAAACTTGCTATGGCAATCATAGGTATATTTCCACAGGATCATGCTCAAAACCCAGCTTGAAGTCGAGGTCAGTTCACTGCTAGTCTGAAAAGTCAGTCATAACAGCCTGACAGCCCAACTTTAGGCTTGGTTTTCTCTAAATTTTTCTTAACAACTAAGCTCACAACCTTAAGCAAAGTTGTTCTCCTATAATGGGTCTTCAACTTTGATGTGGTGACCTAGGGTAAAAACCCTATACTTTGCAAGTTACAAAGCCCCAAAGTTGAGCCCATTCACTAACTTTCAGACTTAGAATAAAACTCAAATGAGGTCCATTTTGCATTTCAGTCCAAAACTTAGGGTTTGGCCTTCAATCCACATATTTGTGATCCAATTGACTTAAAACACTTATTTGACTTGGTTTTTGCACTTTAGCCCAAAAGTGGACAAATTTTGCACTTAGGTCCCTAGGGTTTGGTTTTAGGGTTTCCCAGGGTTCCAATTAGGGTTTTTGGTATTCCAGGGGTATAAATGTGATTCAACTTAGTGTTTGGGGATATTTTATGACTTTTCTCAGAAGCCCTAAGGTTTTTCTCAACTTGGGTTAAGTTTTACCCCTTTAATCACTATTTAGGGTTAAGTCCTTTAACCAGGGTCCTATTTGTAAAACTTTAAAACAATACAACTTGTTTGAAATTTTTGCCTAGTGAATGCACTCTAGGTGTGTCAAACATATGCAATGCCCATGCTCATGATGCCATGCTCAAGTTTTAGTTATAATAACACCAGGGGTGTTACATCCTTCCCCCCATAAAAGAATCTCGTCCCGAGATTTAAAGCCCTAGGGTGAGTAATGGAAAAGGAAATGTGTCACATCTTTGTTTCCTTATTTTTGGTACAAGGCAGGGGTGGTGTGGGGGTTCATTCCTTTATTACACAGCTATACAACTTTACAACTTACAAGAGGCTAGAAAGCCTGGGAAATTCTTATCTAAGAAATCTTGGGTTTCCCATGTAGCCTCATCTTCCGAATGTTGGTTCCACTGTATCTTATAAAACTTGAGAGTCTTTCTCCGGGTAACCCTGTCCTTTTGATTCAGAACTCGAATGGGATGTTCCGAGTACGTTAAATCTGGTTTCAGGACAACATCAGTCACTTCAATGGTTCGATCGGGAACCCGAAGACACTTCTTCAATTGTGACACGTGGAACACATTATGCACAGCAGACAATGTTTCGGGGAGCTGAAGTCGGTATGCCACTGGTCCACATTGCTCAAGTACCAGGAATGGACCAATGTACCTGGGTGCAAGTTTTCCTTTAATCCCAAAACGCGATACGCCTTTTATTGGTGAGACCTTCAGATAAACATAGTCTCCTTCCAGAAAATATAAGGGCCTTCGCCGCGTGTTTGCATAACTCTTCTGACGAGCTTGTGCCTTCTTCATATTATAAATAATCTTCTGAACCTTATCCTCGGCCTCTTTCACTATATCAGGCCTAAAGAAGCATCTTTCTCCAGGTTCAGACCAATTTAGCGGAGTTCGACACCGTCGCCCATATAAAGCTTCAAAAGGTGCCATCTTGATGCTTTCCTGGTAACTGTTATTATATGAAAACTCCGCCAAAGGTAAACATTCATCCCATTTCTGCGAGAAATCCAGGACACATGCCCGCAACATATCCTCAAGTATCTGATTTACTCTCTCAGTCTGTCCACTGGTTTGAGGATGATAGGCCGAACTGTGGAGTAACTTAGTACCCAAGGATTTATGAAGTTCTTCCCAAAATTTGGATACGAACTGAGGTCCACGATCCGACACTATGGTCTTTGGAATACCATGCAAACTGAGAATACGGGCAATGTATAACTCCGCATAGGTAATGACAGGATATTTTACTTTGACAGGGAGGAAGTGGGCGATCTTTGTGAGTCGATCAATGATAACCCAAATAGAGTCATACCCTTTTGCGGTCCTGGGCAATCCCACAATGAAGTCCATGCTTATGTCTTCCCATTTCCATGTTGGGGTTGGCAAAGATTGCAATGGACCAGCAGTTTTCATGTGTATGGCTTTGACACGTCTGCAAGTGTCACACTTAGCCACATAGCGTGCAATTTCAATCTTCATCTTGGTCCACCAGTAATGTTGTTTTAGATCATGATACATCTTAGTCCTTCCCGGATGAATGGAATAGCGACTAAGATGCGCTTCATCTAAGATTTGCTGGCGGAGTTCTTCATCCCTTGGCACTACTATGCGGTTGTTAAACCATAACACACCTTGATCGTCTTCCTTGAAACATTTGGCTGTACCAGCCCTTATCTTCTCTCGTATGTGCTTCATGCCCAGATTATCCCTTTGAGTATCAATTATCCTTTGCAAAATGGTTGACTCAAGCTTTAGTTGATTCATGACATGCAATATGATGTTGCTCCACAAATGTCTTGCTAATGAAGGTATGCGAAGCACCAGAATCAAAAAGAATAATTGCAGGGTGACTGGCCACAGGGAACGTACCCATCATCACCGGCTCTCCCTCCGGTGTGGTAGCCACTTGCGTATAATATACTCGCCCCGTTTTCTTGGTATTCTTGCCCGAAGTGCTTCCCTTGCCCGGAGCTGAATTTCCCGATCCTTGCTGATTATTAGCCTGATTTTGCCGAGGATAGGGGCAATCTTTAATAAAATGCCTAGATTTGCCACAGTTAAAACATCCAGTTGAAGAACTTGGCAGAGCAGGGAATCGAGTGCCTGGGGCACCCGGCTGACTTTGGACAGTAGGGGCTTTGTTGGGACGAATAATTATGGGCTGCTTGAAAGGAAAAGATGGTGCACTTGAACGGTTCTGGTTAGAGGGCCGGAGAATAAACCGTTGCCTCTTTACCGGGCCCTGATTAGGCCTATCACCACTAAATCCCTTACTTTTCCCAGTATTTGCACATTTTGCCTCCACAGATAAGGCTGTGCTGACAGCCTTCCCGTAGGTGAGATCAATACATGCAGCCATTTTTCGCTGCATTCGGTCATTCAGACCTCTCATAAAACAGTTCCTTTTCTTCAGATCCGTATTCACCTGATCAATTGCATATTGTGACAGGTGATTGAATTTGTTGAGATACTGGTTAACAGTATCTCCCCCTTGCTTCAGTTTCATAAACTCTTCTTGTTTCATGTGCAGCACTCCCTCAGGAATGTAATGTTCGCGGAATGCTGCTTTGAACTCATTCCATGTAATTTGATGGTTGTCCGGTTGGATGGCCACAAAGTTTCCCCACCAAGTACTGGCAGGGCCTCGGAGTTGCTGTGCCGCAAACAATGGCTTCTGGGTTTCCGAACAACGCAGAAGGCCAAACTTCTGTTCAATGACGCGTATCCATTCATCGGCTTCGAGTGGGTCTTCTGCTTTGATGAAGAGAGGTGGACGAGTCTCGGAGAAATCCAGATAAGTAGCCTCGCGGGGACCTTGTTGAAAACCTCTTCCTGCTTGTTGCTGGAACTGTTGCTGACCCGCCATCTCCCTCAGGAAGCGGGTATTGTCGGCTGTAGCATTCACCAAGGCAGCAATTGCCTCGGCAAGCGTGGGTGGAACGGGAGGTGGATTCGGGGTAGCATCCCGACCCCCGGATGTTCCGGCTGCATCCTGTCCGCGAGTCCGGGTCGGCATCTGAGGCAAAAACATTTGAATAAACATAATGTGCCAAAGAAAACCTTCCGTTTTACATTACTATGAAGAGTAATGATACAGACTCGATATTATACAACAGGATACATTACCCATTTTACAAAAGTTTAACCTATTATACAACAGTACACCCTACAATACACTACTCTACTTTTATTACACCATTAGTCCTGCTTTCCGTTGCTTTTGGCGGCTTCATTGTCAGGTGTGGGAGTCCAGACGTCAACCAACCTCAAGGAAGGAGGGGGTTCAAAAAGATCTAACTCCCCACCCAACGCGCGTCCCGCAACGTGAGAGGGTCCGGCTTCCGCCTCAGCAGAGTGTGCAGGCTCACTAGGGTGGAGTTGCGAGTAGAGCACATGGACTTCCTCATGCAACGTATTGCAGTAGACCTGCAGGTTGTCGACAGCTGTGCTAAGTTCTTTAATTCGGGCCTGAGCCCTTGCTTCCTTAGCACATGCCAACATATGTGACTGTACTGCCCAGTCAAGTGCTAAGTCCCGATCAGCCAGCTGATCCTGCAAGTGACGGATGTCCCTTCTTAATTCATTTATTCTATCTCCGTCTGCGATCCAAGTATTGGTCCTGTGTCGCAGCGTTGCTTGAAGTCGACTCACTTCGGCTTCCAAGTCTCCTATGGGGTCATTACTCCCGCTGCTACTGCTCTCGTGTTGAGGGGCCAGTTGATGCCGGGGTACTCCAATTGGTCCCGTTGATTTTCGTGTCGTTAGCCTCGTGCGTGGCGGCATCTTTCTAAGGGGAAAATTTATTAGCATAATTCTTAGCATGATGCATGAGTAAGTACAGAATCAACCTTGGTTGATTCAACCTTCTATACGTTGCACTCTTCCTATCTGGTCTTTAAGATAAACTCTTCAGAATACTTAGGTAAGAAGAGAAAAGAATCTTTAGGTAAGACTTTTGAAAATCTTTTTGAAGATGCCTCATAATATCTGCAAAGAAGGGCTACGCTCCGATACCAGCTGTGACGGAACCTCCCAAGTAATCAGGCCCACCTACAGTTGTCCTTGTCTAACAGACATCAAACACCCTGTAGATGTTCCTAAGTTACTCGACAAGCTCGGTATCTTTCCTTACCTCACCAGGAACGTTTCACCCGTCTTGCAGACATTACAGATCATAGGAGATGAAGATATGCGGAAGCGAATTACATAAACTTACATTTATTTCAAAAGTAAGCTTGAGTTATATTATTACAGACCAGTCTAAAAGCGAGTGCATAGAAGTAATAATTATACAAACCAGGGAGACACAAACTTCTCCCGAAAGGCTATGAACAAAAGATCCTAGATGGAGGACCGAGTCCTCCCGCACTTCAGTCTTGTTTTTCTTCCTTGGGAACCACCTTAGCACAGAAGCAGCAAAAGTCTGCTACTTCCCCACCTAAAAACAACAAAGGGATGAACCCTGAGTATGGAATTACTCAGCAAGTCTTACCCGACTAAGAAAAAGACTCTCAAGGGTATGCTGGTTATATGGGAGTCAAGGTAAGGCTTCTCAATAATCAAAGACTCTGTTTGCAGAAATGCTTACTAAAGTGGATCCTTAAAAATCCAATTTTATTGGTCAAGTTAGGTAAAATTACCTGCACTAGAGTTCTTTCTACCCTAGATCAATCACTGGTCCTGCACTAGCCAATTTCTTTAACAAAAACCCATCATCTTTAGTGGAATGCTACGTGTAGGGCAGTGACCAAGTCTTCATAACCGCGGAGGTACGGCGATCCGAATCGATTATACTCAGCTGAGGATCTCCAATCACACGACATATGTAGCACTTAACCCTTGCATATGTCAACCCGCCACCGGGGTTCTTAAGACCGGATCAGGTTCACGCAAACCGAGAGCACAGATACACCACCGTCCAGCCTCTTGCCACGGAGGGTACACACTACTCTCGCCACCGCTCCACTCCCATTTCGTGTTATCTTATTCCGGCCTTAGTCTGCCCGAGGCAAGGCTTACCCATGACGAGGCATGTGACCAGTTAAAGGGTCCTCGATCATCAAGCCTACATCGACAAGGTCCTTAATCGACTCAGACGGAGACACTACACCGAGACTCTCTTCTCGTGCAAGTCACCCGCCCGGTCTCAGCTTAATCATTTCAACCCAAAAACTTGGTACCTGGCAGAGGTACATCTTTTCCGATGTTGAACCCATCACGGCCATGATGGATCCACCATCAAGTTTTATTTTCAAAAACATCCCACCCACTTTTGCCACATCAACTTTTGTAAAAACAAAACATTTTGTTTTTCTAAAGCAAGGCTAAGCATCAAAAATCTTTTGTAAAACGGGTGATCAAGAAAGGTAATCAAGTTCAAGGAAGGTAATGCAGGAATTGTTTTAGCAATCAACTCCTATCACCTAATGCATCAAGCAAGTGAGAAAGATTTTAAAAACATCAAGGGAGGTGGCAAATGCACCGGGGCTTGCCTTTGTTATCAGGTGTGTCCTGCTCAGATCCACAGATATCGAAATAAAAGCAGTTGTCTGCTTGAGGATCAGAGGTGGGTGGTATCCCTTCTTCAGAAACTTCTTCTTCTTCTTCGTGCTCTAATATAACCATATACATGCATAAGAATGGATGTCATGGAATGCTCATGAGGATGCAAAGATAGCATAAACTTATTATTTATGTCTTGAGTACAACTTTCCTTCACGGTACTCCGAGAACCTAGGGTTTCCGGAGTCAGTAAAGGAGTTCATGGAGCAGGGGGGGTAGTGGTGGTTTTGGGTTTAGTGATCAAACAAGGTTCAAATCAAACCAAATTCTACCCATGGCTTCTAAATAATGTGAAAAGCTCACATAAAAAGTTTGGGGAATTTTGGACTTATTATTTATTTTCTAAAAATCCAGAACCAATGGTTTAGGCTATTTTAAATACCCTAAAATTACCTACTTATCCTAAAAATCATGAAACTATTTTTATTAAATTCTAGGGAAAATAAGGAACCTAGGAAAATTGGTTTCACAATTTTAGCATTTTTCTATTATTTTCTACAGATTTCTAAATCTCTGTGGAAAAAGAAAAAGGAAAAAGCTGCAACAGTGATGGGCTGAATCCGGTCCAGACGGCCCAGATCCGCGCGGAGTCGCGCGCGCGCCCGCGCCCGCGCCCGCGAGGCGACTTTGCGCAGAGGCCCTCGGCTTAACGGCTAAACAGAAATAGGTCCATTCACTATTGTGTTAAGTCACTGACAGTTTGCACAAATGCCCTCGGGTTTCTGCCTATTCTGTGTTTCACGTCCTCGATGGCGTTCAAGCGTGGCCGTGCTCCGGCGAGCAGCTACGCCGGCCGATTGAGGCTAAGACCGGTGCTAATCTTCGGCTGAGCCCAAATTCGAGTTCCTATGAACGTTTCCCCCAACTAAATTACACTATCGGTGGACTAGGGAGCTCCGGCCACGGTGGCCGTAAGCACAACGGCAACAAGATCGTGTTCCCGGCGACCCGAGAGCCTTTAGCTCAATTCAATGGCTCGGCAAGCATCACGGAGGTGGGAGGGTACTCAAACGAAGTAACAGAGGACCGGGGCTGACCTGTGGAGGGCTGACCACGGTGAGTTCACTTCTACGGCGGCGGAGAACCGATTTGGGGGAAGTGCGAAATTCAGGCGAGCTGGTGGACGATCGAGTGTGGGAGCGGGTGCGATAGCTAGTAAAATACATGGCGAAGCCGAGGGGGGGGGCTCAATTTATAGACTCCGAGAGCGGTGGCTCTCAATTTGACCGCGATGCGTTGGCGGCCGGAGGGGAGGAAGAAGCTTGGCACGCGGTTACGTGGCCTACGGCGTGGCAAACTCCGCAACGCTGATGGGATGGCTCAAATGAATTACGGTGACACGGTAGACAAGCTTGGCCACGCGGCGGAGGACCGTCGACCGGAGATGGGGAAGAAATGCGAGCTGAGGGTGCGCTGGCAAGCCTACGTCGGTCTCCGGTGAGGGCACGATTGCCGCTTAACCCAAGCGCGCCACCGAGGTAACTTTTGCCACGATACCCAGTCACTTTACCGCGGCCAACGACGACCGGTCACGCCGCGGTGGCGTTCTTATCGCCGGCGGAGGCGTCCTGATCCATAGCGCGATAGTAACTGATGACGATGAACAGTGCCTCGGATCCAATACACAACTTGACTGACAGACCAACTTAGAGCCCATTTTTCTCTCAATTTTCCATAGTGACATAGGTTAAGCTCTGCAGCAAACTTGTAGAGTATGGTACCCACTACAAACTTGCTATGGCAATCATAGGTATATTTCCACAGGATCATGCTCAAAACCCAGCTTGAAGTCGAGGTCAGTTCACTGCTAGTCTGAAAAGTCAGTCATAACAGCCTGACAGCCCAACTTTAGGCTTGGTTTTCTCTAAATTTTTCTTAACAACTAAGCTCACAACCTTAAGCAAAGTTGTTCTCCTATAATGGGTCTTCAACTTTGATGTGGTGACCTAGGGTAAAAACCCTATACTTTGCAAGTTACAAAGCCCCAAAGTTGAGCCCATTCACTAACTTTCAGACTTAGAATAAAACTCAAATGAGGTCCATTTTGCATTTCAGTCCAAAACTTAGGGTTTGGCCTTCAATCCACATATTTGTGATCCAATTGACTTAAAACACTTATTTGACTTGGTTTTTGCACTTTAGCCCAAAAGTGGACAAATTTTGCACTTAGGTCCCTAGGGTTTGGTTTTAGGGTTTCCCAGGGTTCCAATTAGGGTTTTTGGTATTCCAGGGGTATAAATGTGATTCAACTTAGTGTTTGGGGATATTTTATGACTTTTCTCAGAAGCCCTAAGGTTTTTCTCAACTTGGGTTAAGTTTTACCCCTTTAATCACTATTTAGGGTTAAGTCCTTTAACCAGGGTCCTATTTGTAAAACTTTAAAACAATACAACTTGTTTGAAATTTTTGCCTAGTGAATGCACTCTAGGTGTGTCAAACATATGCAATGCCCATGCTCATGATGCCATGCTCAAGTTTTAGTTATAATAACACCAGGGGTGTTACAGTTCTTGTCTTTTTTGATGACATTTTGATTTATAGCAAGACCTGGGCAGATCACTTGCGCCACATCCGCGTCATCCTTGACGAACTTCTCCGCCATGTCCTCTTCGTCAAGCGATCCAAGTGCATTTTTGGGTCCCCATCGGTGGCGTACCTAGGCCACGTCATCTCCGCCCACGGTGTGGCCATGGACCCGGCCAAGGTGCAGGCCATTCACGACTGGCCGACCCCTCGGTCGGCGCGCGCGGTGCGTGGGTTTTTGGGCCTCGCCGGGTACTACCGCAAGTTCGTCCACGACTACGGCAAGATTGCAGCACCCCTCACCGCGCTGATGAAGAAGGAGGGCTTCTCCTAGAGCGACGAGGCCCAGGCAGCCTTCCAGGACCTCAAGATGGTTGTGACCTCGGCTCCGGTTTTGGCGCTGTCGGACTTCACCAAGGTCTTCATCGTCGAGTGTGACACATCCACACACGGCTTCGGGGCGGTCTTACTGCAAGAACATCATCCGATCGCCTACTTCAGTAGGCCAGTCGCCCCCCGTCACCACGCGCTGGCATTTTATGAGCGGGAGCTCATCGGGCTGGTGCACGCCGTGCGACACTGGCGGCCGTACCTGTGGGGGCGCGCGTTCCTCGTCCGCACCGACCACTACATCCTCAAGTTCCTCCTCAACCAGCGCCTTTCGACAATCCCACAACACCATTGGGTGGGCAAGCTCCTCGGCTTCGACTTCTCGGTGGAGTACAAGTCGGGCACCACGAACACCGTAGCCGACGCGCTGTCTCGGCACGACACCAACACGGCAGGCTTGGTCTTGGTGCTGTCCACGCCCCGCTTCGACTTCGTTGACCGTCTCCGTCAGGCTCAACTTCAGGATCCGGCCCTGGTCGCCATCTGGGATGAACTCGCGGCCGGCACGAGGGGCTCACCATGGTCGCTGCTCGATGGCATGGTGGCATACGCAGACCGGCTGTACATCATGTCGGACTCCCCGCTGCTGCTAGAGGTGGTGGCCGCTGCGCACGACGACGGTCATGAAGGGGTGCAGCGCACTCTACATCGCCTCCGCCGCGATTTCTTCTTCCCCGCCATGCGCCGTGTGGTCCAAGACTTCGTTCGCGCCTGCGCTACGTGCCAGTGCAATAAGTCTGAGCACCTACACCCGGCGGGCCTGCTACTGCCCCTGCCCGTTCCCCAGGCTGTGTGGTCCGACATCGGCTTGGATTTCATCGAGGCGCTGCCCCGCGTTGGGGGCAAATCAGTGATCCTCACTGTGGTCGATAGGTTTAGCAAATATTGTCATTTTATTCCTCTGGCTCACCCCTACAGTGCTGAGTCTGTGGCCTAGGTGTTCTTCGGCGAGATCGTTCGCCTCCATGGGATTCCTCAGTCCATGGTGTCGGACCGGGATTCCGTGTTCACCTCGGCGTTCTGGAAGGAGTTAATGCGCCTCACAGGCACCAAGCTGCACATGACGTCCGCCTTCCACCCGCAGTCCGATGGCGAGACGAAGGCGGCCAACAAAGTCATCGTCATGTACCTCCGGTGCTTCACTGGGGACCGGCCCCGTCAGTGGCTACGTTGGCTACCGCGGGTGGAGTACGTCTACAACACGGCGTACCAATCATCACTCAGGGACACTCCTTTCAAGGTGGTTTACGACAGGGATCCTCCCTCCATCCGCTCTTATGAGCTTGGCGATACCCGGGTGGCGGCGGTGGCCAAGACAATGGCTGAACGCGAGGAGCTCCTAGCGGATGTTCACTACCGCCTGGAACAAGCCCAGACCGTCCAGAAGAAGTTCTACGACCGCCTGCACCGACCGGTCTCCTATACCATGGGCGTCTGGGTGCTGCTGCGCCTGCGTCATCGGGCAGCCTCCTCCCTTCCCCACGCGCCCAAGGGCAAGCTGAAGCCGCGCTTCGTCGGACCGTATCAAGTCATAGAGCTCATCAATCCGGTGGCAGTTCGCCTAGCGCTACCTCTGCGTGCCAAGTTGCATGATGTCTTCCACATCGTCCTTCTCAAGAAGTTCGTCGGTGCCCCACCAGCTACACCACCTCCTCTTCCACCCACTCACAATGGGGTGGTGATCCCAGAACCGGAGCAGGCTGTTCGGTACAGGTTGGCCAGGGGTATTCAGCAGGTGCTCATCCGCTGGAAAGGGCAGGCCACTACTGATGCTACATGGGAAGATGTCGCCGACTTCCGCGACAAATTTCCCCACTTTCAGCTTGGGGACGAGCTGATCATCAAGGGGGGAGAGATGTCATGTACGACCGCACTTACAGGCGTCGTCGTGACGCCAGGAGGGTTGCAGATCGCGCAGTCAAGGCAGGCGCCACAATCAGTGGCTAAGTTTAGAAGGATAAGGATTAGTTTCCCTTTTGCATGCCTTAATCATAGGAGGGATTGGTTAAGATTAGTTTCCTTTTCATATGCCTTAATCATAGGAGAGATTGGTTAAGATTAGTTTCATTTTCATATGCCTTAATCATAGGAGAGATTGGTTGAACCAGAGGCTATATATATGCCGTGTAATAGACTGGGAAATAATCAAGCAAGGTCAATTATCCAAAACTGCTCTTCTCCCTTGCCTCTCTCAAGCCACCGGTGAGGAACCCCTCATGGTGAAGGTCTGGAGCACGACTACGAACTGCGTAGCCGCGGTCCAGCGACGTTGGGCATCTAGGCACTTGACAGAGGCGTAGGAAGAAGAGGCTGATAGTAGCATCCTTATTTGTTGCAACTGTCATGGGCATGATTGCGGACTATTATTATCGGAAAAGACTAGAGAGATGTAGCTGGTCAGAAGCAAATGCTAAGGAATTTGTATAAAGGAGCAAATGTTTATTTCTATGATAGTTTGCGTCTGACTAAGAGATCCTTTTCGGACCTATGCGCCATCTTACGTGAGAGGTGCGGTATGTGTGACACCTTGAATGTGTCGGTAGAAGAAAAGGTTGCTATCTTTTTGCTTGTAGTGGGTCATGGCACTAAAATGAGGATGATTCGTAGCTCATAAGAGTTGGTCACTTGAACCAATTAGCCGCTATTTCAATGAGGTGTTGAGAGGTATTCTATCATTATGCCATGAATTTATCAAGCATCCTGATCCTTTAGTTGTACAACCTGAAGATTCTAAGTGGAGGTGGTTTGAAGATTGCCTTGGAGCACTAGATGGTACACACATTGATGTTTTTGTACCTTTGGCTGATCAAGGGAGGTATAGGAATAGGAAGTAACAAATCACCACCAATGTTTTGGGTGTTTGTGATCGACACATGAAGTTTGTTTATGTTCTAGTTGTATGGGAAGGGTCAGCTTCAGATTCACGTGTGCTACGTGATGCCATGTCTCAGGACGATGCATTTGCTATTCCAAGTGGAAAATATTACCTAGTAGATGTTGGATACACCAATGGACCAGGCTTTCTTGCTCCATATCGATCCACTCGCTACCACTTGAATGAGTGGGCTGCCCAAGGGAATAACCCATCCAATGCTAAGGAATTATTTAATTTGCGCCATTCAATAACTAGAAATGTGATAGAGAGAATGTTTGGGCTATTGAAGATGAGGTGGGCTATACTAAGGAAAAACTCATATTTTGACTTACAAAATCAGATTAGGTCATCAATGCTTGTTGCATATTGCACAACTTTGTAAGAGATATGCATAGAGATATGGATGATTTACTTGTAGGCCAAGTTGATCAAGTAATATCCGTTGAATCTCATGATGTTTAAAGTGAAGTGAGTATGATTACCAATGTGCAATCATCAAATCAATGGAGTAACTTTAGGGACACCAAAGCTAACCAAATGTTTGCTGATTACCAAGCGAGACATGGTCAACGCATGATAATTTTTTAAAGATTTATTTTTTGCAGATATTGTGTTGCTCCTTAAAAACTTTACTAACCTTTTTAATTTTTTATTTGTAGGATATGGAGAAGGGTAAGAAGTCAGGCTCGGGCAGGGGGTACATTTCTTGGAATGATGATATGAATAAGGCACTTGTTGACACATTCGTGGAGTACTACAACAAGGGTGACAGATGCCAAAATGGATGGAAGTCTCATGTCTACACAACTGCTATCAAGAATGTTCGAGAAAAGTGCAATGTGGAAATCACAAAAGACAACATCATGTCAAGGAATAAGACATTTGACAAGCACCACACTATCATCAATGGTATGCTAGAAACAAGTGGCTTTGGTTGGGATTGGAACAAGAACAAGATATCCGTCGATAGTGATTCTGTATGGGAGGCTTATGTGGCAGTAAGTTTTAGTTTTTTCTGTTTTTCTGTTGTTACACTATCATCAATGGTACGAGGATGGCTTTCTGTTTTTTGTGCAAGTTAATGCATTGCATTAGTGAATCTGAATCTGCATTAGCTACCTGGTCAAATCTGAAATTTGCATGTGCCTTTAATAAGTTGGTTCTCGTAGAAAATCTAAAATATGGTATTTCGAGATGCAGTAACTTCTGTTGATGACCATAATGCCTACCTGGTCCTTTTAGATGCAGTTGACATGACCACATGCTTTGTAACTTCTGTTGCTTAGTAGTTGTAGCCTGTAATGAATTTTTTGATGCAACCTGCTTCAGAGCTATGTTGGCAAATCATCTATGCTTAGTTGTCATAAATAAAGGTTTGTATATTGTTGTTTGTTGATATGAATCTATGCTTTTGTTTGCTGTTGTTGCTTGTTGCTATTCTAGATTTTCTTTGCTTCTTACAGTAAAACTGGGCAGTAATGCATGGTATCATCTAGAGCTCACCTCAAATAGTTTTCTGCTGAAAAATAAAGAAACTAATGGGTACAAACATAAGACAATCTTATATTGGGACTTGATCAGCTTGGTGTTTGGGAAAGATCACGCAAATGGTGAAGCGACAAAGACCCCAGCTGATGGTGTTAGAGATATGAGTAAGGAAGAGGGAACCAGTAAAGAGCTTACTTCATCAACAACCTCAGGAAGCTTGAAGAGGCAGCGGTCCAGTGATTCCTTCACCTCAATGATGGCGGAGTAATTAGACAAGTTCATTGAAGCTATTAGGGATGAAGCGCCAAAAGGGTCGACATCAAAAGAAATGTTTAGCACATTGGAGGAGATAGATGGGTTAGATGAAGACACATTTTTAGACTTGATTGATATCTTAACAGGTGATGCGCACAAGTACGAGTCCTTATTGGCACTTCCAATGATCCTGAGAAAGAGATGGTTGTTGGAGCAACTTAAAAATTGAACCGAGTTGTGGTTGGGTGAATTGAACTGTTGTTGGGTGTGTCGATGTTGCTGTCTTAGTATATGTTGGGTGAATTGAACATCATGTTGAGTAGCAAGTAATGTGTTCCAATGATATGTAAACATTTAAGACAAATCTGCATTATTATTACTATTCTCATGATGCATGTTGCTTTATAAATTATAGGGGTAAAACTAGTCTCTAATCTATTGCACATGTATATGACTCATCAAGGCACATGTGCACAACAAGGAACATGTGTATTTTGTTGTGTACAAGTTGATAGGTATTGTGTACAAGTTGATGTGGTTCTCTCCAAATATGTAAATTCCATATATAACTATCTGTTGGGGACTTGTTCTCAAATGCTTCGGATTAAGAACAAGGCAACATAAAAAGTGTTAAATGTTAAGGCCCTTCGTCCTACCAAACATTATTCTCCTTCGGGAATAATGAGTTCCGGACGAAGATCACAAGAGACGTACCTTCGTAAATTCAACAAGTAATAACGAAGGATTCATATAAAACATGAAATGTAAATCGTAGAATCATTTCTATTTTATTAATACAGAGAAATAGAAATGATTACAAATTACAAATGTACCTTCGGTCTTGAAAGGAGGTAAAAAGTACAAGCGTGACGCGAATGCCAATGCTTAGTCAGCGTGAACAGTACGGGAGTACTGTTCATCTATTTATAGACGCGGGACGCAGCCCTCGTAAAATTACATTCATGTCCATTACATTTGTTAACGACTTATGGAAATCTGTCAAGGCCCACGTAGTCTTTTCATCTTTAAGTCGGTTCCCTCCTTCCGCTATCGCGACGAAGCTTCCTCGCACACAGCTTCGGCTGTGCACCTTCGTGGAACTTGGTAACCAGCTCGTCCTTCGTCTGGTTCAGGCTTCGTCCTGACCATGCTTTATGTTCATAATTCTGAGCCCGAAGATACCTGTTCACATAATTCACTTGGAAAACATTGTCAAATCATGTTTTTGAGGACCTTCGGAGGACGAAGGCCCCCAACAGTAGCCCCTCGCAATATTAATTTGTTAATATTAAATTCAGATTGCGATTTGGACGAAGGCCTTGAGCCGAAGGTCCGAAAAAACACCTTCCCTTTGCTAGAATAGCAACATTCACTGACAAACGGGGTCTTTCAATTTTCAACGCCCTAGGCGTATAAATAAGATCACATCGCGAACTCATTTGGTACGCATACTTGCCATTTGCTTCGGTCCACTAAATTTTTAGCTCTTGTGCTTTAGGATTTGCTGGTCTTTTTGATTTTGAAGCTTCGGTCTCGAGAGCAGTTTTTTAGCGTTTCCGAAGATGTCTGAAGGTAAGAAGATTCCTGCTGATACGAAGCTGAGTCTCGAGGAAGAGAAGAATCTGGGATTCCTTATTGCGATGGCGGAGACCAATACAGAGAAGATCACCAAAGAGATTCTCGAAGGTTTGTCCGAAGATACTGATGACAGCGACAGTTATGATGTGGAAAGTGGTGGGGAAGAGGCCGAAGACCGACCATGGCGGCCAAGTCACACAGTTTTCGGGAAGACCACTATCAAGCAGAGTCATATTGATAATATGAGGGGGCGGTATTTTCGAGATATATCTATTGTGAGGGCTGACGCTGGAGAAAAGACTTCTCCCACCCCCGAAGAAGATGAAGTTGTAATCTTCCGAAGCTTTCTCAAAGCTGGACTTCGGTTCCCCCTGAGCAACTTTGTTATTGAGGTACTGAAAACATTTCAAGTCTACCTTCATCAACTTACTCCTGAAGCTATTATAAGAATGGGGATGTTTGTCTGGGCTGCAAGAAGCCAAGGTTTAGAACCAAATGCTAAAAGTTTTTGCAACATTCATGAACTGTTATATGAGACGAAGCCGTGGGGAAAAGAACAATATCACAATAATTTTGGGTGTTACAGCTTCGGTGCCCGCTCCGGGTCAAGCCGCCCTGTGCCCACCTTTCGGAAAAGATGGCCTGGAGCCTGGATGACTGAATGGTTCTATGCAAAAATTGACTTAACAGCGCAAGAAAATGTCAAGAGTATCATTATGCGCCCCATCTGGCAACGCTTCGGACTTCGAAGGCCGAAGGTTGAAATGGACGAAGCAGCCGCGGAATGCCAAAGAGCCTTCGGCATAGTCTGCTCTTTCATTGGGACAAGAGACTTAGTCCAAGAGCACATTGCCTTCAGGGTATGGCCACTTGCAGAAAAATGGGAAATGCCGAAGGATACTATCAAAGAGTCCGACGAAGGCGGACTGGTCAGACTGAAGTACACATTCAAATATGCAGATAAATTTATTGAACCTGATGACGACTGGTTGAAAAGCATTGAAACATTAAGTGACGAACTGCTTGGGGCATATTCGAAGGCTGAGAACACTGCGTTATCAGCAGCCTTCGGAGGCCGAAAAAAGAAGAGACTCAACCGTGTGTTTGATGCAGTTGGGTTCTTCTACCCTGATTATCGTTATCCCATTCGAGGGCAAAAAAGGAAAAACACAACCTCTGCAAAAGAAGAAGCTGCAACTGCTCCTAGCGAGCCAGAACCGAAAGGAAAGAGGGTAAAGGTCCTCGCACACCGGCCACGCCATATTGAACCAGCTTCGGTGCCTGAGTTCACCGGAGAAACTTCTTCGGCCGCTGAAGCTGAACAACCAACCGTGCTGCCAGAAATTGCAGAGATGGCCGAAGCGCCATCCACAGAAAAAATGAAAGAAGCGAAAAAACCGACTAAGGAAAAAAACATCAGAAGTTTTGAGTCCTGCAGCAAATGTCGAAACAGCAAAAAACCAAAAGGGTCCAACGGTGACCCCAAAAAGGAAAAGAATGGTAAACGTACTAGATGTCTTGGAGACAATTAAGTCTTCAAGCACAACTCCAAAAAAGAGTGTTGAAGTTGCTGAAGCTTCTACTGAAGCTTCGACGCGACAGGCTGAAGCTGAAGCTGGGCCTTCAGAGCCCTTCAAGGAGCAAACTTTGGAAGCCGAAGCAATAAAAATACCAGAACCAGTTTTAGTTGAAGAAACTGACACTGCCATCCCCGAAGCGCCTGCCAGCATGTGTGATTACATCATACGACATGCTTCGGGGAAAAAACTATCTGAAGAAGAAACTCATGAAGCTAACCATTATGCGAAGGAGCTAAAATATCCGAAGGGGGCAGTAATATTCAATGGGACGAATGAAGATGACTTCTTATACTGCCTGCCTGACAACAAAGAGCTATCTGTCTGCCGAGAGATGGCCAGGAGTATTGGTTTCCCGAAGCTTGAATCTAGGATTGTGCGCCATGACGAAAGAAGATCTCGCAGACAGTCTTGCGTACAACAGCCTGAAGGTATGAGAGTTAAACGCTTGAAAAACCCCCTTTTTCTTTTTTTTTTCTTTTTTTCTTTTTTTTTTAAATACGCAACTCATTCCTTTTTTCTTATATGGATTCTTTTTTCGTACAGGGCCTGATCCTAAGCAACGCACTAAGAGCCCAAAAGAGCGCCGAAGATGAAAGCTATGAAATTGCGTTTAATAATTTACGCTCTGAAGTTATCAAACTGAGAAACGAAGCTTTGGAAAAAGATAAAATTCTGCTTACACTAGTAGATAAAGTGAAGAAAGACGAAGTTGCTTCAAAGGCCCAGGCCGAAGCTCAAAAACGCGAGATTAAAGATCTTCAGAAACAGCTGGCTAGAGCTAAAGAGGAGCGCGTGCTTGAGGAAACAAAACGAGAACTTAGTGATCTTATGGTCAATAAATTGGAATTAAGAGTTAAAGAGCTTCGCGCATCTCAGGGGAAATGCTATGTCAAATCTGTAGAATGCGTGAATAAAATTAAAACCAGCTTCGCTAGCGTGGGCGCCTTTTCCAGCGAAGAGAATTTCTCTCGAGGCAATCCCGAAGGTCCACTGGATTGGATAAGCCACGAAGCAGAGGCCTTCGAGGAGATCCTGAGCAGTCGTGGCGACATCTGCGCTTTCTCGGGCGCCAGAGGAATTGCTTCTGTCTTAGAGAAGAAAGGTTGCGGGCATGTAAAATTTTTGGCTCAATCCGAAGCTGCCTTATCTTCCGAAGACATCAAGGACCCCTCGGCCGAAGCAAGCGTGGTTGGTGGCAAATTTTTTACTGATATCTGGAACGACGGCGGCCGAGGAATGGCGCAAGAAATCATCCAAAGGAGCGAAAAAGGCATCCATGATGCCAGGAAAGTGGCAGAAGCTGCCGAAAAAAGTACAGAGCCCGAAAGGCAATTAGGTACCAATTAGTCGTTCTTATTGTGCTGTAATTTTTATTTCAAACTTTGCTCAAGGTTTGTAAAAGTAATGAAGAAACGTTCTCTTCCCTCAGAACCTGCTGGATCGCTCACTGACCTTCACACAACAGGGGATGACGAGATTAAGCAAATGACCGAAGCTATCCTGAATAAAGTTGTTGATCAACTGCTAAATGAGGCTGCCGAGGCAGTATTGAGAGAAGATTAGATGCTATTTGGAAAAAACATTTAAAGTGTAATCTATGTAACACTTTGTACATTTGAATGTAATATACAAGTCTCTTTTCATTATTGAATTCTTTACGATGCATGAAACTTTAAATACATACCATTTTTTGAGCCTTCGGCGAAAAAACACCTTCCCTTCTTTTCATGCTTCGTGAAGAAGACATTCTTCGTTAAAATTATTCTGATGAATCACATCCATGCTTCGTGAAAACATTCTCCGAAACTATATTCCGAAGCTATACAATTTCGATATTGATCTGATAAAGCTCGCCCATGTTTCGTAAAAATATTCTCCGAAGCTGTATTCCGAAGCTATACAATTTCGATGTCACTTTCTCAAAGCATCCTTTCGAAGGTTGAGAGTATCCCCTTCTCTTGTCAAATGCAATATGATGTATGATGCTTATGCTATGCAAAATGATGTGATGATGTTATGTTATGCATGTGTCATCTGTTCCGAAGATACACATAAAATATATTCATAAGCTCTGCATTCCCTTAGGAACGTCTTTGGAGCTTCTTCGTCTTTTACTTAGACGGTTTCAGCGTTGACTTTTCGCTGTAAGCCTCCCTTAGGAGCTTCTTCGCCTTTTACTTAGGCGGTATCAGCGTTGACTTTTCGCTGTAGGCTCTGCATTCCTTTAGGAACGACTTTTGAGCAGAAAACTTACACTGCGCTCCCTTTGGAACGGCTTTTTGTGATTTCAGCAAACTTACTCTGCGTTCCTTAGAACGACTTTCTGTTACTCCGAAGGATTCTTAATTCGAAGATCCTCCTTGTTAACGGAAAAAGGTTTAAGCTTCAACAACTTAAGCTTGTGGAGCAAATAGATTTTCCTCGTGGGAAACAACGAAATTATTACATGAAAAGTATCAATGTTTTTTGCTTCACAGAAAATAAAACTGAATAGAAAAGACTGCTATCAAAGGTAGGATATGTGTCAATAAATGTGCTTGGACTCTGGCACAGTGCTGTTGACTGTGCGAGCTTCGGATTGTTCTCTGAAGTCCCTTTGATGTGGAGCGTATTGACTCCCTTCTGGCTGTTGACCCTGTTGCAATGGAGGTGGGGGCGGAGGCTGTTGCCAGGAAGCTTGAGGTTGACTTGCCGAAGCTACAGAAGCTGCAGGATGGTTGTCTATGTATTGTGGGATGTAAGGCGGATGATACGAAGCAGTATGCATGACCTGCTTCGGCTGAGCTTGTTGAGATGCAGCTTCGGCAATTTCCTTTTGCTTCTGGATTGTAATATGGCACATCCTAGTGGTATGGCCCTTGCCTTCTCCACAGAACAAGCAAAACAGTCTCCTTGGCTGATCTCCGAATCTTCCGCCGAAGCCCCTGGCGCCTCTGCCTCTTGGAGCTGGTGGCCGGAAGGAAGTTTGTTGTTGCCCCGAAGCCTGTGAGGAGCACTGCGGTCTGTTCTGCTGACTCCCCTTATCATCATTCTGAGTGTTGTGGATGGACCGGACATGCCTCGGGTAGTATCTTCCTCCGAAGCCCCTTGTCATTTCAGAAAATCTGAAGGCCTCCTCCCTTCTTTGGCGAAAGTCATTGTCAGCACGAATGTACTCATCCATCTTTTGGAGCAGTTTCTCCAAGGTCTGAGGAGGCTTCCGAGCAAAGTACTGAGCTGCAGGTCCAGGACGAAGCCCCTTAATCATGGCTTCGATAACAATTTCATTGGGCACCGTTGGTGCCTGCGCCCTCAATCGTAAGAACCTTCGGACATACGCCTGAAGGTATTCTTCATGATCCTGAATACACTGGAACAGGGCTTGAGCTGTGACCGGCTTCGTCTGAAATCCTTGAAAGCTGGTCAATAACATATCCTTCAGCTTCTGCCATGAAGTGATCGTTCCTGGCCGAAGAGAGGAATACCAGGTCTGAGCAACATTCCTGACGGCCATAACGAAAGACTTCGCCATGACTGCAGCATTGCCCCCGTACGAAGACACTGTTGCTTCGTAGCTCATCAAGAATTGCTTCGGGTCGGAGTGGCCGTCAAACATGGGAAGCTGGGGTGGCTTATAGGATGGAGGCCAAGGTGTAGCCTGCAGCTCAGCGGACAGAGGAGAAGCATCATCAAAAACAAAATTTCCCTGATGGAAATTGTCATACCAGTCATCTTCGTTGACGAAGCCCTCCTGATGAAGGTCTTTCTGATGAGGCCTTCTGTTCTGCTCATCGTGAGTAAGATGGCGAACTTCCTCAGAGGCTTCGTCTATTTGCCTCTGCAACTCAGCTAGGCGGGCCATCTTCTCCTTCTTCCTCTGCACTTGTTGATGTAGCATCTCCATATCCCTGATTTCCTGGTCTAGCTCTTCTTCCTCGAGCGTCGGGCTGACGGCCTTTCTCTTCTGGCTTCGGGCCTCCCGAAGAGAGACGGTCTCCTGGTTGTGGTCCAGCGGTTGCAGTGCTGAAGCCCCAATCGCTGAAGCTTTCTTCGGCGCCATAGCGAAGGTCTATAGCTTCCGAAGGTGTTCAAAAAAGCTCGAAGTGGAAGTGAGTTCACCGGAGGTGGGCGCCAATGTTGGGGACTTGTTCTCAAATGCTTCGGATTAAGAACAAGGCAACATAAAAAGTGTTAAATGTTAAGGCCCTTCGTCCTACCAAACATTATTCTCCTTCGGGAATAATGAGTTCCGGACGAAGATCACAAGAGACGTACCTTCGTAAATTCAACAAGTAATAACGAAGGATTCATATAAAACATGAAATGTAAATCGTAGAATCATTTCTATTTTATTAATACAGAGAAATAGAAATGATTACAAATTACAAATGTACCTTCGGTCTTGAAAGGAGGTAAAAAGTACAAGCGTGACGCGAATGCCAATGCTTAGTCAGCGTGAACAGTACGGGAGTACTGTTCATCTATTTATAGACGCGGGACGCAGCCCTCGTAAAATTACATTCATGTCCATTACATTTGTTAACGACTTATGGAAATCTGTCAAGGCCCACGTAGTCTTTTCATCTTTAAGTCGGTTCCCTCCTTCCGCTATCGCGACGAAGCTTCCTCGCACACAGCTTCGGCTGTGCACCTTCGTGGAACTTGGTAACCAGCTCGTCCTTCGTCTGGTTCAGGCTTCGTCCTGACCATGCTTTATGTTCATAATTCTGAGCCCGAAGATACCTGTTCACATAATTCACTTGGAAAACATTGTCAAATCATGTTTTTGAGGACCTTCGGAGGACGAAGGCCCCCAACACTATCCAAACAAGATATTGAATTTTATTCATGGAAAATAATTCCATTAGCTTCCAAACAAAAAATTTGAATTGAATCAAATTCTAAGGAATTACTTTCTTTAGGAATATAATATCTAGAATGTTATTCATGGAACGAGTTTCATTTCCAAGAAAACAAATGGGCCCTAAGAGACCGCTTGTTTCCTTAAAAATGAAACTCTCTATGAATAACATTCTAGATATTAGATTCCTAAAAATAATTGCATAGAATTTGATTTAATTCATTTTTTGTTTGAATGTTAATGGAATTCCTTTCTATGAATCAAATTCAATATCATGTTTGGATAGTTATATATGGAATTTACATATTTGGAGGGAAGTAACACATCATGGTCAAGATTAGAGAGAACTGCTACCAACACGCAACCAACCAGATTATAGATGTCTCCAGTTTAACCATCAACATCCAGATTAATCACAACCAATAGATACTAAGACCAAATTAATTATTAGATTCAACAGGTACTAAGACTAACAATTTTTTACTCAGCAACACACCCAACAAGGACTCGATTCACTTTTTCATCCAACCACAACTCGATTCACTTTTTCAGTTGCTTCAGCAGCCATCTCTTCCTCAGGATCACTGGAAGTGCCAACAAGGACTCGTACTTGTGCGCTTCACCTGTAAGTCTAAAAATGTGTCTTCATCTAACCCATCTATCTCCTCTAGTGTGCTAAAAATTTCCTTTGATGTCGTCCCTATTGGTGCTTCATCCCTTATAGCTTCAGTGAACTTGTCTAATTTCTCTGCCATCATTGACGTGAAGGAATCACCGGACCGCTGCCTCTTTAAGCTTCCTAAAGTTGTTGATGAAGTAAGCTCTTTACCGGTTCCCTCTTCCTTACTCATCTCTCTCGAGCCATCAGCATGGGTCTTTGTCGCTTCACCAGTTGCATGATCTTTCCTAAACACCAAACTGATCGAGTCTCAATATAAGATTGTCTTGTGTCTGTACCCATTAGCTTCTTTATTTTTCTGCAGAAAACAAATTGAGGTGAGCTCAGCTTATGATAGTGGTTCATACTATTGTAGAGCAACAGTAAGTAAATACAAAGAAACATAGAAATCATGAAACATAGAAAGCTACTAGTGAAAGCCACATGATTTAAAAGCAAAGCAAAATAGGCAGCAACATTTCACTTGACATCACTTGACATAGTTCACTTGACATCAGTTCAGTTCCACAAATTTTGCATAGCAACAGTTCACTTGACATAGTTCACTTTCACATGTTGATACAGCAAAAGCAGCACAAGTAGCAGCAAGCAGTACTAAAAGGAGTATTGAAACTAAATAGCACCTAAACAGAACTAAATAACACCTAAACTAAACTAAACTAAACAACAAGCTAACCCGATTTTGTAAGTCAAAATATGAGTTTTTCCCTAGTATAGCTCACCTCATCTTCAATAGCCCAAACAATTCTAGTTGTTGAATGTCGCAAATTGAACAATTCCTTAGCATTGAATGAGTTACTCCCTTGGATAGCTCACCCATTCAAGTGGTAGCGAGCGGATCGATATGGAGCAAGAACGTCTGGTCCATTAGTGTATCCAATATCTACTAGGTAATATTTTCCACTTGGAATAGCAAATGCATCGTCTTGAGACATGGCATCATGTAGCACACGTGAATCTGAAGCTGACTCTTCCCATCCAGCTATAACATAAACAAACTTTGTGTGTTGATCACAAACACCCAAAACATTGGTGGTGATCTGATGCTTCCTATTCCTATACCTCCCTTGATTTGGCTCATTTGAAACATTTTAGCTTCATTGCTAGGGCTGGGCAAAAATTCCGTAACCCGAAACCCGAACCCGGAATACCCAAACCCGAAATACCCGAAACCTGAATTTCGTTTGGGAATTTTGGGTAGCAACTTGCAAAACCCAAAATTATTTTAGATAATTCGGGTATCATAATCGGGTACCCGAAATACCCGCATTAACCGAACTTTCATGTGTCATGTACTCATGTCATTCTTAATTATTAATTTGTACATCTATAATTATGTGTAAGTGTGCATGACTTGTGATTGTAGATTGCTTGTGTTTTTATGTCCATGTATATCATTATTCAAACTGTATTTTATAATAATTTAATAGGGTGCATGTGTTTTTATGAAGCTGACACCACAGTTCGGGTAGTCCGAGAATACCCGAACCCGAAATTCCGGGTACCCGATTTTTCGGGTACTGTAAAACTCGTTGTAATTTCAGGTATCGATTCTCAAAAACCGAAATTTTAAATACCTGAATTGCCTGACCCAAAATTTTCGAGTAACCCAAACACCCACCCCTATTCACATCTAATAGAGTCAATGGCTTTTAGAGAAAGGGGATGGATACCCATAGGCCACCACACTTCGACGGCACTAACTTCCCATATTATAGTGCTAGAATGGCTTGTTACATAGAAGTCGTTGATCTAGGTGTTTGGAGAGTCACTCGTGACGGGATGAAACCACCTAAAAATCCCGAGAAGCTCACCGTGAGTGATGAAAAAGAAATTCATTTGAATGCTAGAGTCAAAAATTGCTTGTATGAACATCTTAGCATGGAAATTTTCAATCAAGTATTTACCTTGAAAACTGCTAATGAGATTTGGCTAAAATTGTATCAGCTCCATGACGGCACATCTAATGTTTATGAGCAAAAACATTGCCTAGTCTTAAATGAGTATAATTCTTTTGCTATGAAAGAAAATGAGCTTGTTAGAGACATGTATTCCCGCTTAAATCTTGTGATCAATGAGCTCAACTCTATTGGAATTAATAAGCTAGGTGATGCGAACATTATGAGGAAGATCATCTCCCTAGTACCTCAACAAAGATATGGGAGCATCGTTACCATTCTTCACAATTTGGAGGATTTGAGAACAATGACCCCGGTGCTCATAATTGGAAAGGTTGTGGCATTTGAAATGTCACGCAAGATGGGTCATGAAGAGGAGCCTACTTCTTCAAAGCAATATGCTTTTGCATGTGATGAACACAAAAGGATGAAAGGCAAAAAGAAGGCTCCAAGCTCAAGTTCCTCAAGTGAAGAAGAAGAAGAAGAAGAAGATGATGATGATGATGAAGAAAATGATCAAGCCTCAACATCATCCTCCGAGGACAAAGAAACGGTCCAACGCGTCAGAAAGGTAATGAGGATGATTTGCAAGATTAATCTAATGGGTGTATCTCTGTAGGTCGAGGATCTTCTCTTTAACATTGATAGGAAAAAGCAAAGAAAAAGAGGATGCTTCGCATGTGAGGAGAAGGGCTACTTCAGGAACAATTCCCCAAATGTGGTCGTACCCAAAAAGAGTAGGAGCAAAGATAAGGCGCTTACAAGCGTCAAAACTTGGGATGATTCATCAAGCGAAGATCATCCTCCAAAGACTCACAACCACCGCTCTCCATCACACTCCTCACAGTCGTCACACAAATGCCTTATGGCAAGAGGTAATTCAAGTATCCCATCCTCTAGTGATGATAGCAATGATGAGTGTGGAGGTGAGGGAAAGCCCTTCGTAGATGAACTTGTGCATGCCGTCGAGTTTTTTGAGGATGTTTGTACTAAACAAAAGACTCAACTTAAAACCTTGAAAAATAAGTTGATTAGCTCTCAAAATGATTATAAATGTTTGCTAAAAATCGAAACATTTGCAAATTTGAATTATGAGCTAACAACTAAAATTGAGCAATTAGAGTCTAAAGCTCCATCCTCAACTACAGATGATAGTCTTGTTAAAAAGAATAAAAAACTTAAAGCTAAGTTAGCTAGCTCTCAGGATACAATTGAAAATTTGCTAGAGAAAATGGAAATTCTTAGAATTCACAATAATCAGCTAACTACTAAGCCAGAAAACATCGATATCACCCCAGGGGCATCTTTAGTTGAAATTCTTGAAATTATCAAGAAAGATGCTTCTATTTCTTGCTTTGATTTAATTTATGATTCTAATCTTTGTAATCAAGTTCTTGTAAAGAATGTTGTTATAGAAACATGTTCGAATAAGATTGCAATAGAGAATGAGCAGTTAAGGCAAGAGGTGGGTCGCTTAGGCAAGGCTTTGTATGACAAGAAAGGCAAAGCCAAACAAACCCAACCTCCTTAGGATAACACCACTGCGGGAGTGAACAAGCATGTGGAGGGATAAATTGTGGTTTATAGGCTATGCCACAAGGAAGGCCACAAGTCTTACCAATGCAAGGCAAAGACCGGGGAGAAGCAAAAGAAAAGGCCAACAATCAAAATCTCCCACACCTACATCAATAAGGTGGATAAAAAGTCCGCTACACCATATTTGATCAATAAGAAAATGAATGGAAAGGTGATAGCAATCAAGGCCAACAAGCAAGCCAACAAGGGAAAAGGGGGGCCAAACACATCTAGGTGGCAAAAGAGATTATCTCAACATGAAAAGCTCCAAGAAGGTTTGGGTCCCATGAGGGAAGTGAGAAATCCGAATGACTTCGGGGAATTTGGAGACTTGGCAAATTTGGATGTATATCATGGGATGCATCCTGTTGGATCAAGTTTATTGCCAAGTGGGTTAGTGAAAACTTTAGACCCAAATTCCCCATCCATGACTAAGGTAACTAGATTTATTGCATTTCTTTGTCTTTAGATATGCGTATATATTTTTCTTGTATCTATTTTTTTTATCTTACATGCCTAGTTTTACATGTGGTATTTACTTTTGATTAGAGTTGCATGCATACTAGGTCAATCATATGGTAGGAATGCTCGTTTTCAATTCATATACTTGAGCAAACCTACATGGTTTAAAATGTTTAGTTAAACATGACACATAGCTTATTTAAAATTTTTAGATAAATGACATTAATGCTTTGCTTCCAAATTTATATTTTCCAAGTGGTGTCATCTTGTCTGATATGTGCCAAAGCTCGGATTGTAGATAATTTGCCCCTCTTGATCTCAAAATCAATGTGTATGTCTCCTACAAGTATTCAAAACTTGTATGAACATCTTTAGGGGGAGGTTACTCTATAATCTAAGTCTTTGAGACTAACACCTGCTTTCAAGTCTATTATGTGTGTAGTAGTATCATTGAAGGAAAATAGAGTCCCTGGAGAACGACAATAAGCTTCCACTGTAAATCTACAAGTATTTTCAAGTTCCGCAAGTGGTTTCATTCCACTATCGATATCATTTACATGTCTTCTCCAGATTTTAATTAGAATATATTTCACATCTTATGCTTTCCAGTTTGCCATAAATGCATATGTTGTTAAAATATATCTTTTAACTATGCATAGGGAGAGTTAGTCTATTCAATCATATCTTGTTTCCTCTCTTTGTCATGTGTTTTTCCTAAGTAGAGGATCTCCGTCAGGGGGAGTATGTCTTCTTTTGTATAAATAGGGAGAATACTTTTTCAATGGGGGAAAGCTCTCTTTTAGCGGGAGTAACCTTTTTAGAGGGCAAGTCTTTTAATTGCTTCCTATATGCTTTTAATGTCTTCCTTTTCGGTGTTTGATTCTAAAGGGGAGAAGTTTTAGGGACCAAAGAAATTTGAAGTATATCAAATACCAAACACCAACCAATTTAAAAAAATTTAAAATCTTGAGCTTACAAGTGGTTTTGGTTCTACGAGTGGTGTTGGTCTAAAATAGGAAGTATGTGGATTATGGAGTTAGGGGAAGGTTTAAGTCCACAATCTCACATTGTGGGGACATTCATGCATCCTAGCAAGTAGATTACATATTTACATCAAAATGATTGCTTGCTTTGGTTGTGTTGTCATCAATCAACAAAATGGGGGAGATTGTAAGGAAAATGAACCTCGACCCATTTGACTAAATGATTTAGGTGGTTGATGATCAACATAATATGTGGACTAATGTGTTTGCTAGTGTTTGTATTTGTAGTTCATAGGATACAAAAAGTAACTTGGACTAAGGCACTGAGGAAGCAACACCTCAAAAGAAGACTTTATGAAGACCACACATAAAGATCAAGTATCAAGCAAAGTCCAAGACTTGAAGAAAGTGTAGCCACTCGAGGACCGTCCGGATGAGAACAGCGGACTGTCTGGTGGCACACCAGACAGTCCCGTGCCACCCGACGGACTGTCCGGTGCACGAGGGAACAAAAGCCCCACGACTAGTTTCCTGGTGGCACTGTGAAGGAGAACCACCGAACTGTCCGGTGCACCACTGAACTGTCTAGTGCAAGGCTAATGCACGACAATGGTCATCTGTAACGGTCATATCCAACGGTTACGGGGTACCGGACTGGGCACCAGACTGTCCGGTGCCTACCATCAGACTGTCTGGTGTGTCGCAGAGAGCAGCAACTTTCTCCAATGGCTAGTTTTGAGTTAGGACCTATATATACTTCACCCAACAAGCCATTTCAAGGTGTGGGAGCCAAAGCAACATACCAACACATGTTATAGACATTTCCATGTGCTCATACACCCAAGTGCTTAATAGAATCACTCGGTGATTAACATAGGTGCTTTGCGAAGTGCTTAGGTTAGTTAGAACACTTATGCACTTGCTATAGGTTGTTCCTAGTTAGTTGAGTGAGTTTAGAAAAAACCCACAAAACCCCTTGACTCTTGTGCGAGCTGTTGTAATATTGTACCGAGTGGGGCAAGAGTCTTGCGAGACCGTGACAACCGAGTTTGTGTCACGGCCGCCATCGTGTACCGGAGGGAACGGGGACCGTGGTGTTTCGGCCATAAGCTCGATAGTGGAGACGACGGGGAGCGTCCGAGAGGAACCGTAAGCGGAGCACCACTTGCGCGTGGAGAAGGCCGTAACCCTCTACGGAATTATTCGACCGTGGTGCTTGGTCTCGCTATCCTTTGTGTAGGGCACCAACGAGGATTAGTCGAGACCTTGTGTGGTTTCGGATACCTCGGTAAAAATATTGGCGTTATCCATGAGAGTCTGTATCTTTACCTTTTCTCTTTACCTTCTGCATTTACATTAAGTACTTAAGTTTCAATCTCTCCTTGCTAGTTAGAATATTTAGGATTGGAACTTAGGTTGCAAAACTCCTTTTGTGGTAGAGATAGCAACATTTAGATAAAACCTAGTTCACACATTCTATATTGCTTATTTGCATTGGTTTTGTTATAGGGATTAATTTGTGGCCTAGTTAAGAGATAGTTTTTAGAAGTCCCAATTCACCCCCTCTCTTAGGCGTCACCATTTCCTACAACCACCTTTTCTTCTACCGACACATTTAAGTTATCACACATAATGCACCTCTCACGTAAGATGGCACATAGGTCAGAAAATGATCTCTTAGTTAGGCGCAAGCTATCATAACAAAAAACATTTGATCATTGGTATAGATTTCTTAGCATTTGTTTTCGACCAACAACATTTCTCTCTTTCACTTCAGCAGGATCAATAACATGTCTTGGTCTTTTTCGATGATAATAGTTTGTCATCATGCTCATGACAGTAGCAACAAATAGAATTGCTACTCTCCTCTTCTTCCTACTTCTCTCTCTCATCTCCACCTCACTTGTTCTAACCAATTCAACATTGTTATGATTTGAAGCATCTATAGCAATGCAAAGGAAATGCTTTAATTTACCATCAAGAAATCAAGTATAGCAAAAAGACAACATCACTTTGGGATAAAAAGGCACACAAGAGTAAGTTTACCTCTGGCATGTCTAGATGAAGTCTAGACTGTTGTTGTGATAAAAATGATCGAAAAAGAAAAAATAACATCATTATTTAGGATAGTTTGCTCCATTAAATACATTATGCACTATAAACAAAAAAGGTACACAATAAAGAAGTAAAAAAGAAGACTGAAATGAAATATTGGGGTTTTGAAAAGTTGAACACAACATCATTGCTGGAGTCTAGATTGATTTCATACCAACATGTGTTGTCCTAATCAACCGAGGAAAGTAAATTCCATTGACGACTTATAAAGTCTTATTGATCTAATAGCAGTGTGAACGAAGAAAAAAAGATGACCCACACACAAAACTGAATAGAAGTTGCAACATGTGGTGATCTTTAATTTGGGAAGCACTTGAGACTGCCATCAACTACTAAGTTACGTCGTACCAACCAAAGTGGCATGCAGGTGATGGTAAGACTAACCGAAAGCAAACTCTGTACACATAGTATGATTTATTGATAGTATATTTAACTTGTTAGACAATAAGACTGGCTAAAAGCAAACTATTCGATACTGAAATGAAACTCTGTATTTCATCACTATGGTTAAGTCCGATGACACAAGCTAAAAAGAAAAATCATACTATTGAAAAATACTATCGAAAAATCACGCGTTCAGAGTCCTCTGTGAAACTCTGTATTTCATCACTGCGGTTGAAATGAAAAATGAAACTCTAAACTTTTACTAACAAAACCGACGAAGATGCAACAACAGTCTTCGTTCTGGTGCCAAAACGAAACCCTGTATTTCACCAATCAGCAGCACAAGAACATAGGAGGGAGGCTACCATGTCGTTATTAGGACCTTAGCACGATTGATGGCCTCCGATTTGGTGCCACTAGTTGGGTTGCGACGCCTTGGGGCCGCTGGACCGCGTCGTTTACCTCCACCTTGACCGAGGACCAAGGAGCAACAAGTTAAAAGTCGCCTGGAGGGGGGTGAATAGGCAAAACCTGAAAATTATAAACTTTGAACACACACTTCACCTGGGGTTAGGGTTAGAAATAAATAATAATGAATTATAGAGTGCGGAAGATAATTCTTCTTGCTATGAGTTGCTCAATCAATGTGGATAACCTTGGGAGCCAACTCAAACGGTTGTGAGTAAGAGAACTTTACAAAGAAAGGAGAGAGAAAAAACAAATCGAGTGATGAGGATCAACACAAATGAACACGATGATTTTTCCCGAGGTTCGGTTCCAAATAACCTACTCCCCGTTGAGGAGGCCACAAAGGCCGAGTCTATTTCAACCCTTTCCCTCTCTCTCAATCGGTCACTTTGACTGGTCGAGTGCTTCTTCTTAATCACACGGATCAGTAAGACCCCACAAGGATCACCACACAATTAGGTGTCTCTTGCTTGCTTTACAAATCACTTAGAGAGTTTAGAGAGAGATGAAGAAAGCATGATTAAAAGCCAAGCAACAAGTGCAACAAGACATAAAATCACACTCTCTCAAGTCACTAATCACTAATGATCACTAGTCACAATTATGGAACTTGGAGAGATTTAGAAGCTTGAATGTGTCTTTGTTTGAAGTGAATGCTCTTGTATTGAATGAGAGTGAATGAGAGGCTTGGATGAAGTGAATGGAGGTGGTTGTGGTTGTATTTATAGCCTCCAACCACTTCCTAGCCATTGCACTACAAGAAACTGATAAATGTTCGTGGGTAAAATTAAGAACGTGGGTACCCACGTTCTTACTTGAGTTAAGTTCATGGGTTAATTTAAGAACGTGGGTACCCACGTTTTTAAGTTAAGTTCGTGGGCCGTGGATAAAACCGTCGAACTTAATGCGTTAGGAACGTGGGTACCCACGTTCTTAAATTAAGTTCGTCGGGCTCGTGAATACCGTCGAACTTAACTGTGAAAACCTAAACCCACTCATCCCACACGCGCGCATCTCTCTCTCACTCTGTCTCCTCCCACGCGCCCACACGTACGCGCTCCTCCTCCCTCACCAATTCACCGCGCCACCACCGCGCCACCGCCGGGAGCCCGCGCCGCCACCGCCGGGAGCCCGCGCCGCCACCGCCCGGAGCCCGCGCCGCCACCGCCCGGAGCCCGCGCCGTCACCGCGACCGGGCCGCGCCGCCGCCGCGCCGCCGTGAGCGGGCTGCGCCACCGCGAGCGGGCCGCGCCGCCGCCCCAGCTCGCCAGCTCGGCACCGACCGCCCCGGCTCGCCCACCCCACGCTCCTACTCGTCAATAGAAGGTGCTGCAGTTTTCTCGATTCTTCAACTATAAAGGTGTCAGTTCTTCAATATCACAGTTTACAAAATTTAATCCTCTAATCTGAAAGCCTCTGAAGTCGAGATTGAAGCTCACGTGCCTATGTGGTTAAAATAGCTTTCTCGCCAAAAACCTCGCCAGCATGCTGTAGATAGAACAAATGTCAGATATCATGTACCATGACCCTAGGCAGATCAAAAGGTTTTATAAAATGATGATTGAATAGATATTAGGTCAGAGGGTAAGACCATATCATTTGTAACTTGTGATATTGTAAACTGACACCTTAATCCATATTTCTGATCACATATTGTTAGTTCATTCTTGTGCTTTTGATATGCAGAATGAACCATAAGTTCATTCTTGTGCTTTTGAAGAATGAACCATACGTTCATTCTTGTGCTTTATAGTTGAAGAAATATGGCCACAAGAACTGACACCTTAACCCACATTGTGAAACATTATGCATATCAATAGCACAAGAATGAACCACCAACCTCAACAACAATATGGCCACATATGGTTCTTTAGCAGTACAGCAGTATGTGAAGCATTTTTAATTTCAGCAGGAGTGTACAACCCAATATAACTGGATATGTATATATAGGATCTGGAATATTAATTATAATGATCACTGCATATGTTCTTTTAAATGTTTATTATAGCTCATTCATCATTTTGCTTAGTGGTACGGTCATAAAACTAAACAAAATATAGAAAGCCAAGAAAATTGATCAAGGGGAATCAGCTGGTAATAATAACTACACACATATGATTATGGGAAATACTGGGAAACATTATATTCCAGACTAATTATGATTTTGAGTAGACAGCTAAGTGCATATATAAGTATTGCATGATTTTGATTACTAATAGTGACTTTGATGATCTTTCTTTTGAAGACGGTCTAACATATAAGCGCATGATTTAGATGAACGAAATTACTTAATGATGTTTATATGCTTAATTATGTTTATTTACACTTTTTTATACATTGGGTTATTTAGTTTTGCAAATGGATGACAATAGAAGAAGGGCGATGTATGATGGATTCAATAGCGTGACTCTAGGTCACTCAAAGGAATGGGTTAGGGTTGCAAAACAATTCGTGGATCTCGCATTTTCCGTTGGACCTCGTGTGGTGAAGTGTCCGTGTACCAAGTGTCGGAATTTTAAGTATGTGAGAAAGATCGAAGAACTGGAGCATCACCTTTGCAAGAATGGGTTTATGCCTAACTATCTTGTGTGGCGCTCACATGGAGAAGTAGAGCAGAATATCACAGAGTCAGAAATAATTGATGATGATGAGGAGGATCGGATGGATGACTTGGTGGCTGATATTAGTAGAGAGTATCCAACATTGGCCTCAGAACAGGATACACCAAATGAAGTGCAGGAGTTTTACAAGCTTCTTCACGCGTCAGAGGAAAAACTGCATGACGACACCACTGTGACTGTGTTGCAGGTGGTTACACGTCTTATGGCAATGAAGGCAAAGTATAACTTCTCGAATAATTGCTATAACGATATAATCAATCTGATTATTGATCTCATCCCATCGAACCATAAGATGCCAAAAGACTTATACCAGTCTAAAAAGATTGTGTCCGGTCTTGGGATGAAGTATAAGAAGATTGATGTGTGCGAAGATAATTGCATGTTGTTCTGGAAGGAATATGAAGCGAGCACCCATTGTCAGAAATGCGGTAAATCAAGATATGCGGAGGTACTAAAAGAGGATGGAGCTACTTTTGCTACAAAAGTGGCAGTTAAACAACTTCGATATATGCCCATCACTCCAAGGCTTAAACATCTGTTTTTAACCCTAGAAACTGCGAAGCTAATGTTGTGGCATAAGGAAGGAGAACGTGAGATCCAAGACCTAGACATTATGATGCATCCATCAGATGGCGATGCTTGGAAGGCTCTGGATCGTTTTGACCCAGAATTTGGAAGAGACGCTAGGAGTGTTCGTCTAGGCTTGTCCACTGATGGTTTCACTCCTTACGACAACAGTTCAACTTCATACTCTTGTTGGCCGGTTTTCATCATGCCCTACAACCCCCCTCCCAACAAATGCATGAAAGAAGGGTTCATATTTCTTGCCCTTATTATTCCAGGGCCTAAACATCCTGGAAAGAAGATCAATGTATTCATGCAACCGTTGATTGAAGAGTTCAAAGAGCTATGGGTAGGGGTAAAGGCTTATGATGGTCATCTAAATCGTGAATTTACCTTACGTGCGACATATTTGTGGTCAATTCATGATTTGCCTGCATATGGTATTTGGTCTGGCTGGTGTGTTCACGGTCGACTGTGTTGTCCCATATGCATGGGGGACACACAAGCATATCGATTGGAGCATGGTAAAAAGGTCTCATTCTTTGATTGTCATCGACGGTTTCTTCCATCCAATCATCTGTTTCGAAATGATACGAAGTCATTTAGAAGAGGCATAAAAGTTAAAGACGGTCCACCAAAACGTTTAATGGGTGAAGATATCATGATACAACATCGTGCCCTTCAAAGGGCTGCAGAAGGTCATGAGTTTGAAGGCTATGGTCAAGATCACAACTGGACTCATATTTCTTTTCTCTGGGAACTTCCGTATGCGAAGGTATTGATTTTACCACACAACATAGATTTGATGCACCAAGAGCGCAATGTTGCTGAAAGCATCATAAGCATGTGTCTAAACATTAAGGGTAAAACAAAAGACAACATCAATGCCAGGAAAGATTTAGCTAATCTTTGCGATCGCCCTAGCCTTGAGGTCAAATTAAATCCTAATGGAAAGGAGAGGACACCACGAGCTCCATACTGTCTAAAGCCGGAAGAGCGAAAAGAAGTATTTCGATGGTTGAAAATGTTGAAGTTTCCAGACCGCTATGCAGCTAACATAAAACGTACTGTTAACCTCGACACTAATAAATTAAATGGTTTGAAGGCTCACGATTACCATATTTTGATGGAAAGACTTATGCCGGTAATGTTCCGTGGCTATTTGAAGCCTCCTTTGTGGAAGATGATTGCTGAACTTAGTTACATATATAGACATATATGTGCTAAGCATATCTCAAAGAAATTGATGATTCAATTTGAGAAACAAATCGCGGTGCTTGTATGCAAGATGGAAAAAGTATTTCCGCCTGGATTTATGAATGTGATGCAACATTTGCTAGTGCACTTACCTTATGAAGCATTGGTAGGAGGACCAGTGCAGTTCCGATGGATGTACAGTCAAGAAAGAGAATTGAAAAAACTTAGAGCTACTGTGCGGAACAAAGCAAGGGTTGAGGGGTGTATCGCAGAGGCCTTTGCAGCTAAAGAGATCACAATCTTCTCAAGTCAGTATTTATCACACACTAACAACGTGAATGCTCAGTCAACACGGTATCATACTGAAGAAGAAGGTCCTTCGACCGACCTTAGTGTTTTTCTCTGGAAGGGGAAAGGGGTCGGGGCTTCTACTGCACATTATGTTGACATAAGAGAGCGTAATTTCACCATGCTCTACTTGTACACCAACATGGAGGAACTTGATCCATACTTTGAAATGTTTGATTCCATATATTTATCTGGCCACAAACCTACACCAAAGGAACTGGATAATCTACGTATGAAAGGGATGAATGGAAGTCCATGTTTCGTTGAATGGTTCCACGAGCATGTAATTATCTCTTTATAATTTTCCTTTGTGTACTTAGTTTGCACATATGACTTGCTATTTACCTATATCTTTTTTTCTGCTCTATGTAGTGTAAGAAACTTGACTCTCTAGTCTCGGATGATTTGCGACAGATATCACATGGTCAGTTGAAAGCAAGAAAATATAGCCGCTATGATATTAATGGATACCGTTTTCGAACATCAAAATTAGAAAAAATCCGCCCGCAGGCAGCCACGACAAACAGTGGAGTAGTAGCAACTGCCACAAATGCAGACGGAGGCACTCATGACTATTATGGTGTTCTTCAAGACATAACGGAGTACACTCTTGGTGGGGCCAAAGAGTTCATGTTTGTGTTATTTGATTGTGAATGGTTTGATCCGCAACAAACGCGAGAGGATGAATTTGGAATTGTGGAGGTAAAGCATGAATCACGGTTTAAAGGCAGCGATTATAGCAATGTTGTGCTTGCACATCAAGCGCAACAGGTGTACTATCTAACATATCCTCATGAAAACTTGAAGTCTTGTTGGGTTGTATACAAAATTAATCCTGAAGTCCATCCGTTACGATATGATTATTACAACACAAATAACGAAGATGATGATTCTGTTGATATTTATCAAGAAGATGGTGATCAGTCAGAAAATAGAGAATTTACTATATCTGAGGATTTAGGGCTCAATGAAGTAGCTAGTCTTGCCATAGATTTGATGGCAGAAGAACCAGGTCCTTCTAGGGCAAGGACTCGTAAGTCACAGAGAATTCTTGAAAAACAACAAAGACTTGAAATAATTGAGCAGCGTGTTGCTGAAGCAGATTCTGATGCCGATGATTTTTGAAAAGTATATATATTTAAATTCTTGTATATGCATTCCTATTTCAATACTAAAAGTATATATATTTAAATTCTTGTAATGAAATTTGTGCAGATGATGAGGGTCATGGACAAGCTCAAAGGGAAGAAGCGCGGAGACCGTGGTGACTCCTCGAGGTCACGGTCAACTAGGGGTTCAGGTGGTGGGGATACATCCTCTATGTTGTTCCAGGTATTTAATTTGTTTTATTTTCTTTTCTTCTACGTATACATCGAGTACTTGATATATCTCATTGTTGATTATGTTTGTAGGGCTCTACAGCGTCAAGGCAACGGCTAGAGCAGCTCCTTGGTTGCATGGAGGAGCAGGGGCGCGAAGTGGGAAGCCATAGTGCACTTGGGCACGAGCGCGAGGTGGCAGGCCATAGTGCACCTGGGCAAGAGCGCGATGTGGCAGGCCACAATGCACTTGAGCCAGAGCGTGAGGCGATAGGCTCAAGTGGACCTATGCTAGAGCAGGACCACAATGCATTTGAGCAAGCGCGCGAGGCGGCAGAGCACAATGCACCTAGGCAGGAGGACGAGCTGGCACGCCAAGATTCACCGATGCGTGATGATGATGACTATGGGGAGGACTACGATGGAGAGGCCGATGGAGAGGCTGATGACGAGGTTGTTACAACGACATAGGCAACAAACTTCAGGTAATTTTATTTTGACGAGGAGTTCCATTTTTGTTGGATTGATATTATTACCAGTGCACAATTTACAATTTTGTAGGTTTCGGCGGTCCCTTAGAGTTCCACCGACACAACCCTTGGACCAACGTAGGGTCATAAACCCTGCAGGAGAGAGGAGTTGGGTGGAGGTGGCATGGAGTGGCAAAGGTCATTGGACACCAGTTAACACAGTGCTGGGATCTATAGCTCGTTTTCACTATCCAGGGGTGGTACAACTCAACGGGGCAGAGATAGGGGCGTATCACTGGGCTCACTGGGGCCTCAAACCATATGGACCCGGCCGTACTCACCAAGACGCAGTGTGGTCATCGTTTTGGGTGAGTTTATTATGTCTTTTAAATTTACTTATCGTGGGCGTCTATAAATGAATTTAATTGCTTCTTCATTTTGCAGGAACAATTTAGATTGGACGAAACAGCGAACGAAGAACATGCAAAACGTGTATTCCACAATGCTGCTAGAAAAGTTATAAATGGTTCAATGTCAGATGCACGGGTCAAAGCTGTTACCGTGTACTTCAAGAAAGTGAAGGGTCAAAGAATGACCAACAAGCAGGCATGTGAAATCCACTTGACAGCTGAGGAGTACAAACAAAGTGAAGTGGACTGGCTCACTGCTCATCCTGAAGCTTGGGTCAAGCTCTGCGAGTACTGGTCCTCAGATGAGTACAAAGTGAAGTCAGATAGAAATCGTTTGAACCGGAAGAGCAAACCGGGCCTCCATCGATTTGGAGCAGATGGATTTATTGGGAAATCACAACGAATGGTATGACGAGCTAAGTAACATTTAGTCTTTTTCCCTCAGACAAATTTGTATATTTTATTATGTCTCTTACTGCAGGAGGCTCGTGATGGTGTTGAACCCCGATTCATTGACGTTTACATGGAGGGACACCGAGGTCCAGATCCAGATCATCCAGAAGTTTTATGTGACGAAAGCGCGACAGAAAAGCTGGTAGGTGTAAATAATTACTATCTATTCTTAATTAACTTGTGACTCATTTATAATTAACATAAATTGTTTTGTAGACTCGTTATGCTGAGGAGGTTAGGAGGAAAGCAGGAGACGATGATCTAGATTGGAGGGAGGCACCTTTCGATCCGGATGCAGCATATGTTGCCGGTGGTGGGCTACCACATGGGAGGTATGATAAGATCAAAGTTGTGATATATAAACACTATATTATCATAACTTGTGATGTTTCTAGGTTGGGGATCGGCGATGGGGTTGTGAGTCGCGATAGCTTTGGTCGTCGGTCAGTTTCCTCGGCGGGGAGTAGATCTCGAACTTCAACTTCGAGGGAATCAGAGCTTGATGAGCAACTAAGACAACAACAACAACAAGTTCAACATCTATCTCAACAAGTTCAGATGATGCAGGGAATGCTGATGCAGGTAATAATTTTATTAATCCGCTCAGAATCTGCCCATATTTTTTTATCTAAATCGCTCTGAGCCTTAGACAGCCTAAAATCGGTCTGGTCAATTGTTGAGTGATTTCTGCATTTATTAGGAGGTTGTCACAACCTGTGATATGAACATACCCTTAACTGCACAAGCACAACCACTTCAGATTCAGGATGTGATTAGTTGAATCTAGGCTAAGTGAGACAATGTCAATCCCTTAACATTAGCCAAGCAACCTGGGGGCAAATTCAAAGAATTAAAGAACATCGACACACTTGTCTAACGCCAAGCTGCCATGGGCTTTCTACAAGAAAGTTCTCAGCTGCTCTGGTTCCAGAATTAGTTGCACACACTGATCAGCTGCTCTGGTTCTCAGCTGCTCTGGTTCCAGAATTAGTTGAACATCATCTGCCTCAAACAGACTGTTGTAGTGTTTATTCAGGGCAGGCCATTGCCCGTGAATCTCTATCTCATGGCCAGTGCATGCGTGAATCCGGTTGGTACCCTTCAGTTCAGAAAAACTTCCCCACGGAGTGAATTGAAAGCAGCTGGTCGAGCGAGCCTTTCCAACTCCAAACAACAGTGAGCTACTTCCCCGGCCTTCTCCTCGTCTTGTCTCTACCAGTGATCTGGGCAGCTGGTAGGAGTTTTCAAAAGAAAGAGAGGATATTTCGATCCTAGGAGAGGCCATAGGTTTTCTGAGGATAGCGAAGCATATTGCTGCATGCATCTGATAGCAGCAAAGATCTCTCCAGTGCAAAGGTTCTTTGCTTTCGAAGCCCTCCTTCAATCCTCTCTCTCTCAACAAACAGAAACAAACAAGAAAGGGACGCCGTCCTCATAGCCCATAGAAATGGCATCCACGGCAAGCTCATCAAAAGACTGGACCCAATCCCAACTTCCCAAGTGCACTTAGAAAGAAGCTGGGTGAACCAAAAACTGCGTACTTATTACGTCTTATTCTCTCTATCGATCTGTAGCCTCAAAAAGTTTAGCCAAGCTCAAACGCTACAATACAGCGAAATGTGGAAACCATTTGAGCTCCCCCCCTAACGCTTCGTTTGTTTGACACTGATGGGTGATTCTGCTCGCTGCTCAGGGCCGCCCAGCCGCTAGGAGCTAGTATTTCATCCTCGCCATCTTTCCTGCAACAGATGCACGCCCACAGCTCGCCGTGTCCGTGGGTGTAGCCCTTCCCCTCGACGCCCAGGCACTCGTCGACGCATCTCTTGTTCTTCACGCAGTAGTTGTCCCACAGCCGGAAGCATTTCCACTGCGACAGCTCTCTTGCTGCGCGACATGGAAACGAATCGATCGAGCTCGTAAAAACCAATCAGTTCAACCATGTGTTTCATTTCACTTTTTTCAGACATCATAGCTTCAGAGAGAAGATATATATATACCTGAACCTGATGACAAGGCCATCAGCATCTATGCATCAGTGAATTAGCTGATTTTTTGTGTTATGTGTAATCTAGGCTTTTCCTGTTTGCTTTCTTGATTAGCTGTTTTTTGTGTAATGTATAATCGCAATTTCTGTCATCTGCTAGTTGCCTGCATCAGTGAATTGTGACTTCAGTTGGTAAAGCCTAACTCATGGTTCAGTTGGTAACTTGCTTGTGGCTTCTATGATGCATGTGCTAGATAAGATTACCATCCCATGTGTGAGTTTAAACTCTATATATACATTAGTTTAAAATAAAACTCAAGCTTATTGTATTTGCAGATGTATAGTGCTCAGATGGGATCTCCAATGGGACCCCAGTTCACCCGTCCGTCACAATCTGGACAGACCCCAAACACCAACGAAACACAGGTATAGTTTTGTAGTATATTTACTTTCATTTACAATTATAATCATGCATCGTTTTATTTGGTTATAGGGTTCTGAGACCGGACAAGGAAACCCACAGATGGACATTCAGTGGTCGATGCCTCCTAGAGGACAGATTCTTCCTCCTCCACAACCAGGTATGGGATATTGGCCACCACCACCATGGGGATATCCTACACATCCAATGGGGCCTTGGGGATGCCCCCCATGGCCAACACATCCACTTCCGTCACATGCGGTACGTTCCTGAATTTCAATGCTAGTTGATTTCCTCCTAATTAAATAAACTAAGTCTAGATTGGTTTTATCGTCTAGCTTTAGTCACTATCAAAGGGGGGCCACAGTGCACCATTTTCACCTACCTGGGCTAGTTCTCAATTCTCACCTACCTGAGCTCTTCTGAAATCAAACTACAGATTCAGTGTCTATGAACCTATTTAATTGAGATAGTGACTATGAACCTATCTGAAATCAAACTACAGATTCAGCAAAAAAGTGACTATCAAACTAGAAAATCAAACTATCTGAAATCAAACTACAGATTCAGCAAAAAAGTGAAAACAGCAAGTGATGCACACTAAAAATAGTTAGTGACTATGAACCTATTTAATTTCTAGCAAATGAAATGGTACATGGCTAGGCTTTGTGGGCTCAGTTTGTAGTTAGTGGCCATGTACTCCATCTATCCATCTATGAACCTAAATCTGGCGTCTTAGACCACTCGACCAAACTGTCACTATTGATATGAGTGGTACATATAATTATATATTAGCAGCCATCTAAGCTATTTGAAATGGCCAAACAGATGATCTAAGCTATTAAAAATTAGCAGCCATCTAAACTGTCACTACAGATTGTTCCGTACTAATGGATGAGGCGCATCTAAACAATCTGCCAAACTCATCTAAGTTTTTGCATGGCTGAGGCGCATCTAAACAGATGATCTGGGACTTTGAGTCTGCTTCTTGCATTCACAATCTGCTGAGTTACATTTCTAATGACGCATAATCCTTACCTCGGACTGTTCCATACTAATGGATCATCAGATCTGAAGCCCAGTAGCTCATTCCCTGTTCTTTATTGTTCTTGGATGCCGTTGTGCGATAGATTAGGCGATTTAAAATTGCCAAGAATTTAGTGGTCCTGGGCAGAAGAATCCTGGGCAGCAGGACTGGCACTTGAGCGGCCTGTAGGGCATGTTCTTGGTGTCCTGCAGGTTGATCTTCTGGTCGGTGGCCTGTAGGGCATGTTCTTGGGTCCTGCAGGTTGATGTCAGCCATACATTAGCTTGGCTCTACACTTTGAATGCATCCGAGGGCTGCTCATTTTGGTTTATGTGGTCATTTTAGCAATCATACCTTGGTCCTGAGGTTCATGTGGTCATTCTGAAGCTCATTCTCCTGCAGATAGGATATGATGCAAACGAATGAATCTAGATAGGATTAGCTAAAATGAATGAGGTCTGAGGTTTATGCATGTAGGTAACATGTATGTATTACCCTTTTGGCCATGTAATTGATCTCGGCAGCCAGCAGCTCACTCTGAAACAAGAATTCAGCAATCAGAGTCTGACAAATAAACAACCTAGCCATCACGAACTCATAGTTACTTACATCAGAACTCTACCTGTTAGTGTTTTGCAGCATCTGGATCTGGTTGCGCAGTTTTGCGGATTCTTGCTGGTAGAATTGCTTCAACAGATAAAGCAAATAGTTGGAATAATTTTCTGTTCCCAACAGTAACCAAATAGTGGGGGGCCAGAGGAAGAGCCAACGGCGTGTGCCTTCTTGTACCTCTCGATCATTTTGGTTTATGAGAATTTTGGTGTACATGTGATTTAATGCTTTCCTATATTTATTTAGAAAAGGACGCTATGTTTATCATGCTTTCCTATATCTTGGTGTACATGTGATTTAATGCCAGTTGTATATTTATGAGAATTTTGGTTTATTTTGTAGGATTCCGGCTCTCATCAAGTGACTCCTCCCCCTCACGCTGACTTTGCGGACAGATGTCTCAATTCTAGTGGTGGAGCTACGAACAACAATCCGATGTCCTGATCGAGAGCGATGGAGCTAATGTTTGAACTTGTGAACTAAAAATGAGAACTATGGATATGAACCTATGTATTTGGACTTGTGTGAATTTGTGAACTTATGTATTTGGACTTGTGTGAATTTGTGAACTTATGTATATTTGGACTTGTATGAATTTGTGATATGTATATATATCCCTGTGTTTGAAAATTGTATTGTATGTGATATTCTGTGTTGCATGTGTTATTATGTGTGTCTAATTTATCATTTCTGTATTTTTTATTTTTTTCTGGAAAAGAGTTAAGAACGTGGGTACCCACGTTCTTAAGGTTAAGAACGTGGGTACCGTCGAACTTAATGGGCAGCCCGCGCCGACTCACGCAGGACACATAAGTTCGACGGCCACCTGTACCCACGTTCTTAAAGTTAAGAACGTGGGTGCCGTCGAACTTACGGGACACAATTCGACGGTCCCCGTCGAACTTAAAAACCCACGTTCTTAATGTTAAGTTCGACGGTACCCACGTTCTTAAAGTTAAGTTCGACGGTACCCACGTTCTTAACGTTAAGAACGTGGGGGCCGTCGAACTTAATTCTTTAAGTTCGTCCAAAAATCGCCGTGGGCTATATTCGTCGGTAAACCCACGTTCTTACGTTAAGTTCGACGGCCTATTACATTAAGTTCGACGGTTTTTCACCCACGTTCTTTAACCAGTTTCTTGTAGTGTTGGTCCAATTCTATCGACCACGGACGGTTCGTGCCCCTAGTCCGGACGGTCCACCCCTGCACATCAACGACTGAAATCGCAATGGTCAACAGTACCTCTTTTCGAATCTGACTCCCCCACTTCAGTCATTGCTTTTCTTTCTGTTACTTGTAACGGCTATATCAACGACTATAGTGCATTTAATGTGTCGTTAGATGTCAGATAAAGCAGTCACGGACGGTCCGACCGTGCACCCCAGACGGTCCACGAGGACGCTAAAAATGCATTTTACTGAACCCGTCACCTTCGGGTTTTTCTGGTTTTTCAATGACCGGACGGTCCGCGCTTGGTCCCAAATGGTGCTCGCTTCTCCTTAGGACAGTCCGCAGCATAAACGATGTCTTTTGCAGTGTTCCTGTCCGAGGCTCACCCTGGTATCATGGACGGTCCACCGCAAGGGCCCGGACGGTCCACGCATAGGTGTTTTTCCAAAAAGCTTCTCCTATCTGGAATAATCTACGGTATTTCGGACAGTCGACTTAGAATAGTTGTAGATGAATTTATGCACCTGAGAAATGATCAACTAAGCAAACTAGTTAGTCCATAGGTTTGTGATGGTCGTCAAACACCAAAATCGATTATAGAAAATGTTGAGGCCATTTCCCTTTCAATCTCCCCCTTTTTGGTGATTGATGCCAACACAAACCAAAGCAAATACAAAGTGTAGAAATGTAACTAGTTTGCATTTTGACAGATGTGCATAAGTTACTTTAAAATGAAAGCATTTCTAAGCATATATGTTTGATTTGATATATTTAACATTTTGGACCACATTTGCACCACTTAGCTAGTTTTTGCAAATCTTTTGAAGAAGTCTTTTGAAATCCTTTTGCAATTAGCCAATGATATAAGAATATGATTTCAAAAGGCATTTTCAAGTTTTTTGAAAATTCTCCCCTAGTTTCAAATGCTTTTCCTTTGGCTAAATAAAAGCTCCCCCTGAAGAAATTCTCCCTTAGCTATCAAGAGGGTTTTTGCAAACGCCTATTAATTTCCCCCTTTTTATTAATTTCTCCCCCTTTTTGTTTGAAGCATGAGAAACATATGCTCTATTGTCATTGGGGGTGGTGGTGGAGGCAACTGCTAGGTTGCCTCATCCTGTGGGGCTTGTTGCTCTTGCTAGGCACGCCTTCCACCTCGACGCCTATTGTTAGACATCTGTAGAAAGCATTCACACATCAGAACTGCCCTCGTAGTCTTTCAGTATAATGAAAGATATACAGAAGTCTTCATAATACTGAACAAATGAGCATCTTCACTAAATCTCAACACAGCCAACATAACTTCTCAGATAAAGAGGAAAGTGGAAATAAAAGGTTGCCCAACTAAATGACTAACTTTATTAATGACTATACCAAACTGTAGGGGACACCCACACTTTGGTGACAATAATTACATAGAGTCAAATCCATCATAAGTTCATCACGACAAACAGAGAAATACATGATAAGCAAACTACTATGACTAACTAAAACTGACTAAGACACTGACTTAAACATTTATTACAAACTCCAACTCTAGCGATCTAGGGCTCCAAGTTTATCCAAGTCCTGCAGTTATGGGTGCCATAAGCATAACGACCACGGGGCGGCGAGTGATAAGGATGCTGAGTCCCAATAGGAGCGGGGGAACCATCGTCCTGATGGAGGCGCTCCACGCGCTCAGCACACAGTTCCGCAATCTCTGCACAAGCCTTGCCCAACTCATCAAGGGCATGGTCCAGCTTAGTGTTGAGCACGACGACCAGGTTGACCATGCCGCTCAATTTGGGATTGTCCTCACCAACGGGTGAGACAATTACACCACTAGTACTGCCAGTCAAGCGGCGGGGTAGTACTTCAGGTCGAGGCCGTCAACCACCCCACTAAACAATGAGCAGTACTGTGAAAGTGCACGCCGCGCAACATCCTGCATGGTGGCCTCGGCACTGTCCCGCTCAGTGATAGAATAATGCTCTTAGTAGGCCTCTACACCCCGGAGATCATCATCCGGATGACGCACTAAGTAGGTAGCCTCCCACTGGTCCGGGTATAACCCGCGACTGTGCTGGTAGACTACACAGCGGTACTCGATGGACCAAGTGTGTCGGTCGAAGGCCCGACACAACAAGGTGTCGAGAGCGTCGTGGAAATGACAAACGCGAGCGGCGTCACGAGTGATAGGTTGGGCGACCCATCCTTCGGCTCCTGCTCCTCCGAAGACTCCGTGTTGTGGCTCGAACTGCCACCATCATCATCTCCATTAGGGTCTCCTCCAGCAGCCAGGGTGCCCTGTGGTGGTGCAGGGGGCACCTCTGGCTGAGGCACAGAGGAGGTCTTCCTCCTAGACTCCACCTCCTGCTAAGGCGAGGGGAAGAGTTCTGCTGCTCTCACTCCTGGAGTTGGTGTTCCTGCTCCTCGTGAAGGCGGCGATGTAGTCTCTCCAGGTGACTCGACTGTCCTATCACTATGTGGTGCAGTGGACGCTCCGCAAGGCAAGAGGGCAGGAATGGGATCACCGACTTACGTGTAGTGCATCTAAGACGGACCATCTACAAAAGATGTCGTAAGCACAAGAGTGAGAACATAACTATATGACCAGCAAGTAAACCAAAAGTAGAATAAGATAAAAATTTGTAGGGTGAGTATATATGTATTAGTATAACATAGAATTGGTCGAGATGACCAACTTTTGAAGTGACACCAAAGGTCAAGGTGAGAATAAGGGTCTATAGTCTTTAAAGCGACCATTCTAGTCTAGGTTAACAGTCCTATAATCAGCAAGGCTTTGATACCACTTATGTCACACCCAGTTTTATAAGGTAAACCGAATGCAAACCATGTACGTGCCAGAATAAGAAATTCATGTACAAAGTGATTTCATAGTTGGACATCATCACACATTGCTCAAAATAATAGCTGAAACAGTACTTTATTACATCAGGATGTCAAAGACATCCATAGTCATTAACTTAAGTCATAATCATAATCAAAGTGCAATACGAAACGTAGTACGATAAGGCCTTCACATGCAGTTGACTGGGGGTTTGCCACTAAACTAATCTAGAACTCATCAAAGTCTTGAAACTCATGAAAATCTTCCATGTTGCCTTCATCTTCTCCTAAGCACTGGTTGCAATGGGGACAACCTGGGGTTTGGTGTTTTTAAGCAAGGGTGAGTACACACCGACGTACTCAGCAAATATCTCGTTTGGCTAAAGTGGACTAGCTATATGTGGGGTTAAGTTTAAAGTAGTTGTTTTTAGTTGGTCAGGTATTTATTACTAGTAGAAAGCCAAATTTTAACAATAATCCCAAGTTATTAACCCAAAGTACTCCCTCTAAGAGGAAATACCAAATACCATAAATATATTCATCCTCATTAAGTATCATCATAAAAAGTATCCAGAGTAACTCTAATCAAAGGAGCTCCCAAGGTTGCTCATAACCGTGAGCACGGCTGATATACCAGTTTCTAACACTCTACAGAGGTTGCACACTTTACCCACGAGCCGTGATTCCCTTTCTACCCGAGGAGCACTACTCCCTATTGACCACTACCTAGGTGGCCTAGCAGGGTATCACTATGTAGCCTTTACAAAGATTCCCCTGGTGTGTAGTTGCCCATTAGGTTTCGCCAGTCGTACCAACACAGTACTCCTCCCTAAGGCGGGTGACTAACAAAACCAAATCAAATGAACCTCGGCACCCATCCTTAGCAGAGCAAGCACTATGCCCCGACCCCATTGACAGCACTACGACGAAGCCAACTACACCCCCAAGTTTCTCTAATTAATCAGCTAAGGGCATCCCATTCCACCCTCATGGTTGTACTGTTTTTCCGGGTGGTCATCCAGCGAATAGGTCCTTACAGAGAGGTACTCGGGAAACAGCCCGAGTCCCCTAAAGTATCACATGTTCATCATCATATCATAAATGTTCTCATCATGTTTATTGATTAAAGTAAAGCAGTAGCATAATACTAATCATAGTAACCAATTCCCAAAGGGTAAACAAGGACAGGAAAATAGAACACTAGTCAATCCTTAGGTTTATCATAGTATCGTGAAAGGGAAATGTTCCCTTGGGCAATTTCTATAAATGTTTTGGTGATTAGATGTCCAACACATATTGTTTTAAGGTGATGTGTACTAAGTGTTAAAGAGATGCAAATCAAGAATCAAGGTATGACTCTAGCCTTAGTGAATTGTTTTTGGTACTAACATATTCCTCTAAGTGCTAGGAACCTTGTCAAATCAAATGAGATTGAATTGGAGAAGTTTGGCTAAGTACAACCATATTTGCACCAGCCTTTGGTGCATCGGACTGTCCGGTGTGCACCAAACAGTGTCCGGTGCCCAGGCTGGCTCAATGATGAACTCGCTGCTCTCGAGAATTGCAGAGGGTCCTGCGGCTAAAATTCACCGGACTGTCCGGTGTGCACCGGACTATCCGGTGAGCCAACAGCGCTCGCGCCAACGGTCGGCGGCGTGATCAAGGGGTGACACGTGGCCAGAGCCAACAGTCACTAGGCCACACCGGACTGTCCGGTGTGCACTGGACAATGTCCGGTGTGCCAAGTGGACTAAGGGTTCAACGGTTGGCTTCGCCAAAGAAGGAAAGAAATCGTGCACTGTTTATGTCCGATGGTGCACCGGACTGTACAGTGCGCCAACCGACAGAAGGCAAGAATTACTTACCAAATGGAGATCCAATGACTCCTAGCTGCCTTGGGGCTATAAAAGGGACCCCTAGGCGCATGGAGCAGTACACCAAGCCTCCATTGAACATTTTAAGACACTTAAACTCCGCAAGCATGCATCCAGAACATTGTGATTGAGATTTGAGCACTTGTTGAGTTGTGAACTTGTTGCGCTTTGTTTGTGTGCTCGTCTCTTGACTTGTGTGTGTGTCGTTGCTGCGACTCTAGCTTTTGTGTTTGTTTCTTCCCTCCCTTACTCCTGTGGTTTTCTTTAAGATCAATATTGTAAGGGTGAGAGACTCCAACTTGTGGAGATTCCTCACAAAGGGAACATCTACTATAAGGAAGAAAATTGTGGTATTCAAGTGGATCATTGGATCGCTTGAAAGGGGTTGAGTGCAACCCTCGTCCATTGGGACGCCACAACGTGGAAGTAGGCAAGTGTTCTACTTGGCTGAACCACGGGATAAAATCGTTGTGTCATCTGTTGTTATTCTTGTGCGATTCTCTCTGCTTCTACTCACTTGATAATTGCTCTAAGTTTAATACTCACATTGTGAAGAGCAATTAAGTGAAGAAGTCATCTCTTTCTCTCTAGACATAGCACCTTGGTTTTGATTCCACTAACATTTTATAAACCAATTTTGTGCCATTTAGTGTTGATTTTTATAGGATCACCTATTCACCCCCTCTAGGTGCACTTAATTGGTATCAGAGTCGTACTCTTCATTAAGGGACTAACCGCCCGAAGAGATGGATCCTAAAGGTAAGGGGATGGTCAATTGGTGATCAACGACAAGGAGAAGGAAACCCTCTATGTCAACGAGCCAAAAGAGACAAGCCCACTGACTCAGGCTCTAGTCATAAGAAGAGGGATGGAAAGAAGAAGAGGCGCATAAAGAAGATCATCTACTACGACAGCGACACCTCCTCTTCTTCACCAAGGGACGACGACGACAAAGACTCTTCATCAAAAAAGAAAACGTTTAATCAAAACTATTCTTTTGATTATTCTCGCATCCCTTATAATTCAAATGCCCATTTACTATCTATTCCACTTGGAAAACCCCCACACTTTGATGGAGAGGACTATTCATTTTGGAGTCATAAAATGCGTAGTCACTTATTTTCCCTCCATCCTAGTATTTGGGAAATTGTTGAAAATGGAATGCATTTCGATAGCACTGACAATCCTATATTTATCAATGAGCAAATACATAAAAATGCACAAGATACTACTATTTTGCTAGCATCTCTATACAGGGATAAATACAATAAAGTAAGTGGATTGGACAATGCCAAACAAATATGGGATACCCTCAAAATCTCTCACGAGGGTAATGATGCCACCATGATTACCAAGATGGAACTGGTGGAAGGTGAACTAGGGAGGTTCGCCATGATAAGGGGAGAGGAGCCAACTCAAACGTACAACAGGCTCAAGACCCTGGTCAACAAGATTTGAAGCTATGGGAGTACAAGATGGATGGATCATGACGTCATCCGACTCATGCTAAGGTCATTTACCGTTATTGTTACTCATCTTGTAAATCTTATTCGTGAGAACCCCAGATACACCAACATGATGCCCGAGCAAATTCTCGGAAAATTCGTGAGCGGGTGCATAATGGTGAAGGAAGCGATGTATGTGGACGATGCTTTAAACAGACTGCTTCCTCTCTATGAGCCGCAGCCCGTCACTCTCAAAGCAACCAGCAGCAAGGAGGCGCTACCCAGCAAGGTAGCACAAGTGGAGGCTGCCGGGCTCAACGAGGATGAAATGGCGCTTATAATCAAGCGCTTCAAGACCGCCTTGAAGGGACGCAAGGAGTATCCCAACAAGAAAAATCAAGGGGAAAGCGCTCCTGCTTCAAGTGCAGTAAGTCTGGTCATTTCATAGCACAATGTCCTGATAATGACAATGAGCAGGCACAAGAAAAGAAAGGGAAGAAGGAAAGGAAGAAGAACTATAGGAAGGCAAAGGGCGAGGCGCACATTGGAAAAGAATGGGACTCTGACTGTTCTTCATCCGACTCCGATGATGAAGGACTAGCTGCCTCGGCCTTAAACAAATCCTTCCTCTTCCCCAACGAACGACACACGTGCCTCATGGCTAAGGAGAAGAAGGTACATATATGAGATACACCTAAGTACACTTCTTCTAGTGACGAGGAATCTTCTGATGATGAAGTAGATTATAGTGATTTATTTAAAGGACTAGGTGAGTGCCCGTGCGTTGCAACGGAATCGTATAATAACACGATAACTTATGTATATATGTGTGTTATATTGTTATGAGAAAATGTTTCGGAATCCATTTGTGATCCTATCTTATGTATATATGTTTCCGAAGGTCCTCAAAAACATGATTTAACAATGTTTCCGAAGTTGTAATGCATGAACAGGTACCTTCGGATTCGAATCAGTACCACAGTGGGAGAAGCACAAAGAATACGAAGGTTGATGCAGCGCCGAAGCTACGCGTAAGGGAGCTTCGGTATGACAGCAGAAAAGGAAACCGACTTAGAAGGGAAAAGGCTATCTAGACCTCGATGGATCACTATAGAGTCATCAGTAAATGTAAAGGGCATGGGTGTAATTTTACATGGGCTGCATCCCGTGCCTATAAATAGATGAACAGTGCTCCCGTACTATTCACGCGGACTTGACATTTGCTTTTGCGTCACGCTCGTACCTTTACCTTCTTTCTAGCCGAAGGTACATTTGTAATTTAATATCATTTCTATTTTTCCATGATAACAAAATAGAAATGAGCTGATAATGTTATATAATTGTTCATTTCTTACATTCCATATGGTTCTCTTTTTTATTATTGTATGCTACAATGATGAAGGTATGTCCTTCATGACCTTCGTCCGAAGATCATTATATCCTAAGGAAATAATGTCTTGAAGGACAAAGGGCTTTAACATTTAACATTCTTTGTGTTGCCTTGTTCTTAACTCATAGCATTTGAGAACAAGTCCCCAACATTGGCGCCCACCTCCGGTGAACCCTTTTTCGACCACCTTCGGCAAGCACTAACCCTCGTCATGTTGCCGAAGAAAGCTTCAGCGACAGGGGCTGCTGCACTACAGTCACTGGACCCAAATCAGGAGAATCTTTCTCTCCGAGAGGCCCGAAGCCAGAAGAGGAAGGCCACCAGTCCAACACTTCAGGAGGAAGAGTTGGACCAAGAAATCAGAAACATGGAGATACTTCATCAGCAAGTACAAAGGAAGAAGGAGAAGATGGCCCGAGTAGCTGATCTTCAAAGACAGATTGACGAAGCCACTGAAGAAGTACGCCATCTTGCTCAAGACGAACAAGAACGAAGGCCCCAACATAGGGAGCTTCATCAAGAAGGCTTCTTCAACGAGGATGGATGGTATGATGATTACCATCATGGAAATTTTGCTTTTGATAATGCTTCTCCTCTGTTAGCAGAACTGCAAGCTACCCCATGGCCCCCATCATACAAACCACCCCAGCTCCCCATGTATGATGGGCACTCAGATCCGAAGCAATTTTTGATGAGCTACGAAGCAACCATATCTTCATATGGGGGCAATACCGCAGTCATGGCGAAATCTTTTGTCATGGCAGTCAAGAATGTTGCACAAACCTGGTACTCCTCTCTTCGGCCAGGAACAATCACATCATGGCAGAAGCTGAAGGACATGCTGATTACCAGTTTTCAAGGGTTTCAGACAAAGTCGGTTACTGCTCAAGCTTTGTTCCAGTGCACGCAAGATTACGAAGAATACCTCCAGGCGTATGTCCGAAGGTTCTTGCGCTTAAGGGCACAAGCGCCAACTGTGCCCAATGAAATTGTCATTGAGGCCATGATCAAAGGGCTTCGGCCAGGACCTACGGCCCAATACTTCGCCAGGAAGCCCCCTCAGACCCTGGAGAAGTTGCTCCAAAAGATGGATGAATATATCCGGGCTGACAATGACTTTCGCCAAAGAAGGGAGGAAGCCTACAGGTTCTCTGAGATGACTAGGGGCTTCAGAGGAAGAATCCACCCAAGGCATGTCAGGTCAATTCACTCCACCCAGAGTGACGACAGAGGAAATCAGCAACAGAGGCCACAGTATTCCTCGCAAGCTTCGGGACAGCAACAAAGCTCTTTCTGGCTGTTAGCTCCAAGAGGCAGGGGCGCCAGGGGCTTCGAAGGAAGGTTTGGGGATCAGCCTAGAAAAATTTATTGTTTATTCTGTGATGAAGACAAGGGCCATACTACAAGGATGTGCCATGTCACCATTCAGAAACAAAAGGAAATAGCAGAAGCTGCAGCTTAGCAGAATTAGCCGAAGCAGGTCATGCATACTGCTTCGTATCACTCACCCTACATACCAGAGTATGTGGGTAACCATCCTGCAGCGTATGTTGCTTCGGCTAGTCAACCACAGGCATCTTGGCTACAACCCCCACCGCCGCCACCACTACAACCTGTATATTCACGAGGTCAGCAGCCAGAAGGGAGCCAACAGACCCATCAGTAGCGAGATTTCAGGGAGGAGTCCGAAGCTCGCACAGTCAACAGTACTGTGCCAGAATCGAAGCATATCTATTGAGAGATATCCTACCCCTGAAACAGTCTTTACATTCATTGTCATTTCCTTTTTTACTAAGGAGCAGTTATTGAAAACCTAGTTTTCTTGTCATTTTCAATTTCTTGTAATAGCTTCGTTTTTGCCATAAGTGAAATATATCTTCTCCACAGACTCACGAAGTCCAAAAAGTCGCTGAAGCACAAAAGTCGTTCCTAAGGGAACGCGCGGCTAAAAATCACATTACAAATATCTCCGAAGCTACAAGAAGTCGTTCTACGGAATGCAGCGTAAGTTTGCCGAAGATACAAAAAGTTGTTCCTAAGGGAGCACAGTGTAAGTTTTCTGCTCAAAAGTCGTTCCAAAGGGAATGCAGAGCCAAATACCGCCGAAATATAAGGCGAAGCGCGAAAAGTCAACGTGAATACCACCGAAATAGAAGGCGAAGAAGTTCAAAAGACGTTCCTAAGGGAATGCAGAACTTACAGCGAAAAGTTAGCTGTGATACACCGAAAAATAAGCGGTGAAGCCGAAAAATAAGCGGCAAAGAGATTATGAATTCCACTATGGGGGTGTGAGTGTGTGTCTTCGGCATAAATATCATTTTGCATAACATAACATCATCACATCATTTCGCATAACATAACATCATACATCATATTGCATCAATGGAACAAGAAGGGAATACAATGTTGACCTTCGGAGAATACTTCGAAAAAGTGAAATTATGCTAAGGCACAAAATAAGTTTTGAAGAAATACAGCTTCATCAGCTCTGATGTGGAGGAAAAAATCTATTGTTGACGAAGCATTAATGTTTTTGCGATGCTTGGAAGATTTTTTTTACGAAGCATAAAAGCTCTTCTTTACAAAGCATGAAAAGAAGGGAAAGTGTTTTTTCGCCGAAGGCTCAAAAACGGTATGCACATAGAAGTTTCATGCATCGCAAAGAAATGAATTACAAAACCATTCATATATTACATTGAAAACCCATGAGCACCAAATATTACAAGTACTGTCCAGCAAATGTTACATTAATATTCTAGCAATGTTTTTACAATAGCTATGCTTCTTCTTTCAAAACTTTATCTACAGCTTCGGTTAACAGTTGGGTAACGACTTCGTCTACAATAGTTTTGGCCACCTTAATAATTCCTATTGATTCCTTTGCCTTTGGGTCGGCCAGTGACTCGAAGGGCTCTGGGGGAGGAGATAGTTCAGCTGCGGTAGAAAACGTAAATCAATTCGAAGTCACAAAAATAAACAACAAAGTTAAAAACCATTAAGTAATACCTATTCATCTCTCAAGCTCCACAGCCTTTTCAGCTGCTTTTATTGATTCTCGAGTATCGTGAATATCTTTTTCGTTTTTCTTTATTATTTCATGGTCCATTCCTCGGCCGCCATTTTCCCATATGTCAGTGAAAAATTTTCCACTTATTAAGCTTGCTTTGGCCGAGGGGTCCTTCGTATCATCAATACAGAGGGCAGCTTCAGCCTGAGCTAAGGTTTTAACATGCTCATAACCTAACTTCTCCAAAATAGCTGCAATTCCCCTCGCACCAGAAAAGGCACAGACGTCCCCACGGTCACTCAAAATTTCCTCAAAAGCTTCGGTTTCGCTGCTGATCCACTCAATTGGGCCCTCAGGATCGCCTCTTATGAAGTTGTCTTCACTCGAGTACGCGCCCACGTTTGCGAAGCTAGTCTTTATCTTTTTTACACATTCCACAGATTTTTCAAAACATCTTTCTTTTGATGAGTGAAGCTCCGCAACTGTTTTCTCCCAATAATTTTTCCAGTAGTCACTGGCATCTCGGTCAGCTTCGGCAATAGCGCATTTTAATTTGGCCTCGACCAGTTGTTTTTGGAGGTTTTCAATCTCGTTCCTTTGGATTTCAGATTGGGTCTTGTAATTAGCTTCATCCACCTTTACTTTGTCCACCAATGTAAGTAGAATTTTGTCTTTTTCCAAAGCTTCGTTCCTCAGCTTAATAACCTCTGTTCGAAGGTTGTTAAGAGCAATAGTGCAACTCTCGTCTTCAGCATTCTTTTGCGCCCTTAAGGCGTTGCTAAGTATTAAACCCTATATGAAAACAATGACCGAGTTAATATAAGAACAAAAGAATAATTCAAAATTCATAAGCTTCCAAATATACAATTTTTTGTACCTTTAGACTGTTATATGCAAGGCTATCCGCATGATCGTCCTTCGGCATGGCGCAGAGGCTAGCTTCAAGCTTCGGGAACCCCATACTTCTCGCCATCTCCTGGCAGACAGATAATTCTTTGTTGTCTGGGAGGCAATACAAGAAGTCATCTTCATCTGTGCCATTGAACACTAAGGCCCCGTTCGGGTACTTCAGTTCTCGAGCATAGTGTTTAGCTTCAAAAATCTCTTCTTCAGATAATCTTTTTCCCGAAGCGTGTCGTATAATATAATCAAGAACTTTGGAAGGCGTTTCGGGAGTAGGAGTGGCAGCTTTTTCAGGCAGAATCTGTTCTATAGCTTCTTCTTCCGCTGCCTTTTCTCCAGTTTCCAAGGATTTCTCCTTGGCGGGCTCTGAAGGCCCAGCTTCGGCGTCGGCCTGGCTCATTGTAGCTTTGGCTTCAGTCAGCTTTGTCTCGGTTTCAATCTGCGCTTTCGAAGCCTTGACAGTTTTCCCTGGAGTAGAGCTTGAAGCTTTTATTATTTCCAGCACATCTAGTACACTAGCCATCCTTTTTCTCTTGGGGGTCGCTGCTAGACCTTTTTGTGCCTTCGGCACCTCTGCTACTGCTAAAGGGCTTAAGACTTCTAATGTTTTTACCCCTTCGATTCTCGATTTTTCAATTTTGTCAATCTTCGGCATTGCAGTCGGCTCTTCAACCCTCTGCGTAAGAGCAGGTTCTTTGTCTTCAGTAGCTGAAGAAGTCTCATCACCGAATTCGGGCACTATGGCTGGTTCAATGTAGCGCGGTCGGTGAGTAAGGACGTTTAACTTTTTCTTCTTCGGTACGGGCTCGCTTGAAGCAGTCGAAGCAGCAGCCTTCCCAGAAGTTGCACCCTTTCTTTTCTGCCCCCGCGGTGGGTAGCGGTAATCAGGGTACACGAATCCAATAGCATCAAAAACTCTATTTAGCCTTTTCTTTTTTCGGCTCCCGAAGGCCGCTGATAGTGTGTTATCTTCAGACTTGGAGTATGCTCCAAGTAGTTCATCACTAGTATTTTCAACACACTTCAGCCAATCGTCGTCTAGTTTGATAAATTGGTCTCCAAACCTGAAGGTATATTTCAATCGAACCAAACCACCTTCGCTAGGGTTAGTGATGGTTTCCTTTGGCATTTCCCAGCCGTCTATCAGTGGCCATATCCTGTAGGCTATATGTTATTGAACCAAATCTCTTGTCCCAATAAAAGAACAAATTGTACTGAAGGCCCTTCGGCATGCTTCGGCTGCCTCATCAATCTCTACCTTCGGCTTTCGGAGGCCGAAGCACGACCAGATGGGGCGCATGATGATCTCTTTAATGTCTTCTCGCGCCTTTAAATCATTTTTCACATAAAACCACTCTTCCATCCGGGCTCTGGGCCACCTTTTCTGAAAAGTTGGCACTGGGTAGCTTGAGCCAGAGCGGGCAATGAAGCTATAGCAACCAAAATTGTTGTGATACTGTTCTTTACCCCAGGGCTTCGTCATCAGTAAATGTAAAGGGCATGGGTGTAATTTTACATGGGCTGCGTCCCGTGCCTATAAATAGATGAACAGTGCTCCCGTACTATTCATGCGGACTTGGTATTTGCTTTTGGGCACGCTCGTACCTTTACCTTCTTTCTAGCTGAAGGTACATTTGTAATTTAATATCATTTCTATTTTTCCATGATACCAAAATAGAAATGAGCTAATAATGTTATATAATTGTTCATTTCTTACATTCCATATGGTTCTCTTTTTTATTATTGTATGCTACAATGATGAAGGTATGTCCTTCATGACCTTCGTCCGAAGATCATTATATCCTAAGGGAAATAATGTCTTGAAGGACGAAGGGCTTTAACATTTAACATTCTTTGTGTTGCCTTGTTCTTAACTAATAGCATTTGAGAACAAGTCCCCAACACTATCCATACATAAATTTTGTTATTTTAATCTAATAACATACATCCATTCCATGCCACAGATTTTTCTTCTTCGTTCATTTGACCATGGTGCGCTTCCTACCCCGTTGCCTCACTGTTTTGCAAAGAGTAGACAAAAAGTCACTACTCACATCAGTGCAGTTAGCAACGAAGGCCATGCGCTGCCACAAGGGCCAACAAGACCATGCCATACCTTGAGCCAGCTTGTTCTGGGTGGAACACCATTGCTTCCAAGTCTTTCTTTACGCCGCAAGGATTTTCTACATCTGGTTCATCATCAAGATCAGTGCTATTACCCACATAAGTTTGCTAAGCCATGATTAACACAACATAATAGACCTGCATAAAAACCATAGGAAACAAGATGCCACGAACAAAAGGAAAAATCATAAATCCAATTGCAACTGGACTAATCTGTGATGCGGAGTCATAAATGTTTGCACAGATCAGTCGAGCCCAAGCACAGAATAACAGTTTAGCAAAACCAAATATTGACCAAACATATATGGAATTTGGCAATGGTAGTGAGTTCCTACACCAATAGAAAATAAGAAAACAAAACAGGTGTTCTTCCTTCACATTGATGTCCAAGCCTTTACATCATTGATTTCAAATATCTAGTAATAAAAATTTTACGTTAGAAAAATTCAAATGCCCTTGAAGAAAATAACTGTAAAAACCCTGTTACCATGAGTATGAAGCTATAAGTGTAACATAAGTCTTAAGATAGCTAACATAAATGTCCATTAACCAATAAGGGTTACAGAACAATTTAGGATATTCATGCTATACTGGTAACAAAACCCATATAGCATTCACATATAGCCATCAGTTATCAGACATATATAACACAAGCATATAGAACATTCATGGAAGTTCACACGAACTGAAATTGTTCACAGAAGTCCACAAAATTGAAACCGGAACAAGTTCACAGAACTACAAGGTGGCGACCAATACAAGTTCACAAAAGTACAAGAAACTTAATTCATCCTACATTGCAGCAGTTTCCTTAGTGTCAACTTCTTTTTAAGCATACAAACACCTGAACCTTCACTTGGGATCACTTGGCTAGATGTAGCCTAAACTTCGTTGGTACTGCCTTGCACTGCTAATGTCTGCCACCCTTCAACTACTACTGCCTGCATCACTTGTGCTGCTTCACCTTGTGTAACCTGAACTTCAGTACTCGACACAGTTGAGGATAGACATCCACTTATTGAAAATAGCACAAGATGACTACATAGAAACTGAAAAAATAAACATTGTTAGGTTTGAATGGTAGCACGAGATGACCATAGAAACATAGTGGATCAATTATTCACCTATCATATACTGGTTGTAATGGTTCTTGTGATGGTTCCTGTGAAGGCTCGTTTGCTCCATCATCTTTTCAGGTCATTTGCCAATCTCCACCACACTAAGAGGGGACTTCAACAAAACTTCTTCCCTCCACCTGTAAATCATAATAAAACTATCATCCCAATTATGAATAAAGAAGCCATCGCGACGGTGTCTGCCTCCAGTCGAGCCTGGAGGTCGTCGTATAGCTGGTACTGGCCGACATCGCCTCCTCCAACTATGCCTCCAATTTTTAAGAATGAAGAAGCCATGCATTAGGACTAATGCCATGTCATGATACGATACCTGAAGAAATGAAGCACATCTATGACTTGATCAACGAGATCAGCAATAGATGGCACCGGCACATCTGACGACATTGGATGTAACGCCCTGAATTTGGGGGTAGAATTTTTTCTTCTTTTCTCTCACCAAATTCGGGCGTTACTCTCTTCTCTCTTCCTGTTTCGCTCCTTCTTCCTAATTTCAAAACAGTATAGGGACAGGTGTCCGTGTCGTGTATAAACCAAAACCTAAGTGTCATGGGTGTTGCATCATGCCGAAGCACATTTCTTTGTCTGATGTTGCGTGTTCGTCTCGTTCCGTCTCGATTTTCGGTTCGCGATTGGAGTTTGTTTGATGGTTATGCGTGCCGTGAGTTTCGATCCGCGAAGTGGCTCAGCCCTAACCTAGCCCAGCCCAGCCCGGCCCGGCCCTGCGCGCCCCTGGCGCCCCCCCATGCGCCCCCCTCCTCTCCTCCCTCTCTCATTTGGATTTCCCGCGCAGCAACCTCCCTCTCCCTCTTCCACCTCTCTCCCCCCGTGGTGCCCTAGGGATTTGAGACGGCGATCACCGGATTTTGGACCCCGAGGTGAGCTCCCCGCCTCTTCCCTTCTCCTCTCTCTCCCTCTCCCTCCTCTTCTCCCCCTGCGCGCGCCCTCTCTTTTCCCTGCACGCGTGCGCCCCTGCCCTCCCCGTTCGCCGGTGGCGCGGCCCCGCCCCGCCCTCCCTGCTCGCCGGTGGCGCGGCCCCGCCCCTCCCCCGACCCGCGGCGCGCGACCCCGCCCTCCCCCTGCCCGCGGCGGCGGCCCCCGCCCCACCCCCCTGCTCGCGCGCGGCGGCGCCCCCCTCTGCCCCCCCGCCGTGGCCCCGGCGTGGCCCCGGCGCAGCCCCTGGCGCGGCCCGGTGTGGCCCCTGGCGCAGCCTCCGGCCCGGCGTGGCCTCGGCCCCCTGCGCGCGGCGTTCTGCCCCTCGGCGTGGCCTCGCGCTTCCCCGTTCGCCACTAACGCGTTCCCGTGTGCGCAAACCCGCGCGCGCGGTGACTATTTCTTGATTTTTTAGTTAGTTTCAAACTCCGTTAGTTAGTGTGCTGCGTCGCGCGACGAATTTGTCTAATTTCAGATTCTATTAATGTGTTGCGTCACGCGCTTCGTCGCACGACGACTCAATTTAAATTTGTGTTTATTAATGTGCTGCGTCGCGCGCTTCGTCTCGCGACGATTCTTTTGGTTTATATTCATTAAAGTGTTGTATCGCGCGCTTCGTCGCGCGACGATCTATTTTAATTTCAGGTTGTTTATGGTGCGATGTCGCGCGTCCAGACGCGCGACGTTCCACTTTAAACTCAGCCCTGTTGACGTATGTCGTCGTGCGCTTCGTCGCACGATGCTTAACGTCTCTTTATAATTAATGCAAAGTGTCTCGTTGTGTGCTCGATCGCGCGACGAGTCGTTAATTTCTTAATTCGTTTTAGAGTGCTATGTCGCGCGTCTCGCCGCGTGACAATCCTTTTTATTTATCTTCATCTGCTTATAATGATTAAACATGAAACATGACTTTACTTTATGCTAAACATAGTGTCTACATTAATTCCCTTCTATTAAGCGAGTGGTTAATTTATAATCATGTAACGTGACCGTTTCTCGACTGTCTTTTTCTCTTTCTCTCTTAACCGTAATTGCGAGTCCACGTGGAACGTCTGTTTACTTACTGCATTCTATTATATGGTGTACTGTTCTTTTGTATTAAATGTGTGGATGTATGTATGTTTGCGCTCGCATAGAGAACGATCCGGTCGGAGAGCCCGAAGAACTCGCAGGAGAAGCCCCTGAGCAGCAGTCGGTTGGTGGAGGCAAGTGTCCCTTGACCTATCTCTGTCCTATACATTCTTTAATTCACCTCCCGCATTACACATTTTGTAGCATCCCAAAAATTCAAATCCTGAAATTTTCTCAAACTTGCTCTAAATTCAAAATGAATTTCAAATTTCTTTTCAAAATGTTTGTTTGCGAGTTGATATCAACAAATAAAATATAGTGGTCTGCATTCTCTCCAAAATCCTCCTCAAAATATCCTACAAATATTTCTCGAGTGATCCCTCAAATTCTTTCCAGAAATACTGCCCAGATATTTCCCCATGACCCCCTCAAATTCTTTCCAGAAATGCTGCCCATATATTTCCCCAGTGACCCCCCTCAAATTCTTTCCAGAAATACTGCCCAGATATTTCACCGATAATTCTCCAGGTATTTTCCTCTTGAGAAATACCTTCAGAATCATTTTTCAAGTCCCTACAAATATTTTCTTCATAACTTTCCTCATGCTCATACGTACACATATGCCTCCGGTGTCATACGGTGAGCTCTACAAGCTAATTACACTTATACAAGACAAATACATGCTAATCTCCACTAATCCTCTCATCCTCCTCTTAATCCTCTCATCCCTCCCCCTAATCCCCCCCACCATGGCTATAAATAGAGGGGCAAGGGCCTCCTCTCATCCCACCCCAAGCCATTTCATGGCAACTCTCTTCCCCCCCCCCACACACACCCACTCCATGTTCCACACAAGCACACACTAGCACAAGGATCGTTCGATCGTTCTTCGATCGTTCATCCCCTGTTCTTGGTTCGTTCGTCCATTCGTCCGATCGTTCGATCGTTTGTCCGTTCGCTCGTCCAAATAATCTTTTTCCTACCGTTATGCTGCCGAAATTCTGATTGTTCGTTCATAGTTCCTATTCATCGTTCATCGTTCGTTCATAGTTCCTATTCATCGTTCATCGTTCGTTCATAGTCCCTATTCATCGTTCTTCCAGATAATCTTTGTCCTGCCGTTATGCTGCCGAAATTCCGATCGTTCGTTCGTCCGATCATTCGATCGTTCGTCCGTTCGTTCATCCAAATAATCTTTTTCCTGCCGTTATGCTGCCGAAATTCCGATCGTTCGTTCATTCGATCATTCGATCGTTCATCGTTCGTTCATAGTTCCTATTCATTGTTCATCGTTCATTCATAGTCCCTATTCATCGTTCTTCCAGATAATCTTTGTCCTACCGTTATGCTGCCGAAATTCCGATCGTTCGTTCGTCTGATCATTCGATCGTTCGTTCGTTCGTTCATAGTTCCTATTCATCGTTCATCGTTCGTTCATAGTTCCTATTCATCGTTCGTTCATACGAACTATTCACCATCACTATTCACCGTTACTATTCATCATTACTATTCACTGACACTATTCACCATCGTACTATTCAGTGTTACTATTCATCATCGTTACTACTCATCGATGATATATATGTAACTTTTTTGTCATCACTATTCATCGTTACTATTCATCGATTAGCCGATCACCCCAAATTTCAACTACTCATACATCATGTTGTCCAGTCCACCTAAGACCAGCCAGACCCATATTCCAGTCATGCGAACTCCGGTGACTGTGATTTTCCTTCCAGTGGGAACTTCCCATCTGGTCACACATCTCAGGTTTCTCCATGTTGAACACGCTTAACTTTGAGATTCCTTCGAACCAGGCTTCCAAACTCCGATTCCAATAATTCTTGTTTCTAAATTCTTATCGAATTATTCCCTATCCAACCATGTCATCCCTTAAGCATGGTTCATATTCTAGAAAACTCCCAAAATACTGTTGTCCCATATTCTGCCTATAACTCTCCTGTTCATACTAAGTCAGACGATTCATTCGTCACTATTCTCACCAACAGTGAACTTCACTGTGCTGCACCATAGACACCCAGCTATAAATACACCCAGCTACCCTCTCCCTCTCCACACACACTCAACACCCTCAGCCAAGGCAAACACCCCACCCACTCAGTTACTCTGCTCTGCCGGCTACACGCATAGTGTCGCTTCGCCTCCAGTCCACCCTCCTGGTAAGCACCTCCGCTCCACCACCAGTAATATCACAACACCACATGACACAGATTCTACTCAAGACTCTACCCATCCATATATCGCTATTCTGACCACTATACTAAATATTTGTTGGTATACTTGCTGGTTTGTATGTTTGCTTGTTCATGTTGCATAGTTATCGGAGCGTTCATGTCGTCTCGTGGAGGCCAGATCTGCAAGTCTACGCCAGGCGGTGGAGCCAGAAGCCAGTTCCGTGAGCTCCCCTTCCCCCTTCGCCGAATAAGCACGGCAAGCTCACTGGATCCCTTTGATGCATAATTACCTATGTTTTACAACCACAACCCTCAGCCTGTTATTTTATGCATAATATGATTTTGAGACAAGTTATTATGGCCACCCAGCCGCTTGCCGCAATCAATCCCTGATATAATTGTTACAAATGATTTGAGGAAAGGTGTGAGTTTTCAAAAGAAAATGCTTTTCAAAATATGTTTGATGAAGGGTTTTCACCCTTATCACCTTTGAGTAGGGATGATCAAGGACTCCCTGGTTTAGGGGAGGGCCTAAGGTGATGGCTTAGCTGGTTTAGGCGTGAGCAGAAGGATTGTCCCCTCTTATAAGGACTGGTTTGTCATCTTTCACTACCTGTACTCATGATAAGTACAACCACTCGAGACTGTGTGGGCAGTCACTCAATCTGAACTCATACGGTCCAACCCCAGGGTTATGAAGGCTGGGGAGCACTGGGAGGATAAGGAGGGGGAATGTTTTGTCCGGTTTGGACATGGCGGTGGCCTGACTCCTTCCGGTATAACCGTTAAGGTTAGGACGTGCGAGGAAAGAAAGAGATTCGGATTCGGATCTCATCGGCCATGAGATCGTAGAGCCGGACTAGTGGGTAAAGTGTACACCTCTGCGCAGAGTTTGAAAACCTATTCGAATAGTTTGTGTCCACAGGAATGGACGAGTTTGGTGTGGTATGGCAATTAGTGTTTTGTTTTCCAAAAAAAAGGGTGCGTTTGAGAAAAGTGGTTTTTAAAAGGACCGGCGGTTGAGCCGTGAGCTATGGTGGACGGGAAGTCCAGTAGCTGTTTTTGAAAATGAAAACCAGTGGGAAACTGCTGAGATACCTGGATGGTTTAGTCCAGGGGATTTTGTTCTAATATTGAAAAACTTCCTGCTCCTTTTGGAGAGGATGCGCTTTGCAAAATACAAAATGTTTTTCAAAACAACCCTGCATAAAATATTGCTGTTTCTGCAAATATCCTAAGCTCTACATATTCCATGCATTATATCTGATTTCCCCATTCTGCGGGTGAAGGTGGGCTGCTGAGTACGTTTGTACTCACCCTTTCTTATTTGTTGTTTTTCAGAAAAAGGAGATCGGGTAAGAGTTACGACTGTTCCCAACCTTACCTGTGGCTGTTGGACCGCTGATTTGCTTCGCTGCGTATATCGGGCTGCTTTAGCCCCACTCTGATGATATGTCTCGAGTTGTGGACCAACTCTTAAAGTTGTTCGCCACCTTTGTAGGTTTGTCTCGTTTAAGCAGATTTGGTATCATCTGATGTATAAATGTGTTTACTAGCCTCCTGGGACTAGTAATTGTATCACATTTGAGTCCCAGAGGATTGGGGACGCTTCAGGTGGTATCGGAGTTGTTAGGTTGGCCGCAGGACGTAACCCTTAGCCCGATCAAAAGTTTTTGAGTCCAAACTATTTTCTTAAAAAAAATTCTTGCCCTCATCCCTTCATTTCAAAAATGCTTCCCCTTTCCCTTCTCTTAGAAGTCAGATGGAGGTCCACTGCCAAACTAGCTTTTGCCAGAATGAAGATGGTTTCCCCAAGTTGCTGAGAGCATGCACAGTTCGCCTCGGAATCAGGAATCAGCCAGAGTATGATGGTCGTGAGTTCGTCGAGCATGGCACAGAGAAGTGTGTCGTGACTGTATACATTGGATCCAGTCCACACCATGTGGAATGGAGTGTCACTGCTGCTGGGCACATATTCAGAGACACCTGCCAAGTCGTCGCTCGCAAAGCATTGAGGGCCCTGTGTCAGATCTATGAAGAAGAAGTGGCCAACACCCCGCTCAGATTCTTTCCACCCTTTCAGAGAGACCGTCCCGTTTGGATGGCCAGAATGCGTGCATTGGAAGGGCAGCAGCTGCTTGAGGATGACCCCTCAGTCGTGTACCTCACTGCATACCTGCTCATCTTAGATGCCCAATATGATTTCTTGGCTCGGCACCACCGTCAGATGATTGCTCGAGCAGAAGATGCAGAGAAGCTCAACCGTAAGCTCCATGTGGATCTCACCACAGCTCAAGCCCGTGCAACTGCATTGGAAAGTCGTGAAGTCATTGCTGTTGAAGCCCTGAAGCAAGCCAAGGATGAGCATGTCCAGAAGTTGATGGATGCCTACTTGGTCACCCATAACCAACGTAGAGCCCTGCGGATCCAAGAGCCCGCTCCATCCAACCCAGTTCAACCCATCAAAGCTGAAGACCCCCAGATTCTTGAAGGTCACCCGGTCTCTATCGGAGGAGAGAAGAAGGCTTGGGAACTCTCGAAAGGAGCCATAGTCTTAGAAGGAATTCCAGTCTCCCCTCAGGCTATGGATAAGCAAGAGCACCCCGAGTTCTCCCAAGATCCCCCGCCTGAGTTGTTTGAGCCCCTCACCATGAAGAAGATTCCAGCACCCTCCCTTGAGGTCAAGGAAGAAGCCGCAAGCACCCCGCCAGCACCGCCGCCCTCTGAGGAGCAACAAGAGCCAGTCCAGCTTGAAGAAGAGTTCGACCCCGTGCTACCATCTCAGTTGCCGCCAGAAGAAGTCATCAACATTAGCTCCCTCTTGACCCATCCAGGAGATGTCTCAGATTGAAGTTGTGCGCCAGCCTTGCCAGAAGAGAAGTTGCCTGGTCTAAAGTTAGTTATGCCCAGTCCTCTGCATGCATTGGGTAGTGAAGTTTTTCTTCACTTTGGCTAGAGCCCTGCATGTATGAGAGGTAATCGGGTAGACTCGTGTTTTGCAAAACTCTAATTGTGTGGCCCCCTAGGGCGTTTCAAAATGAATTTCGCTTGATGTTTTCTCCCCTTTCGTGTGCATATGTGATGCCTTAACGTTAGTGCTTATAAGTCGCATTTAGCATAGTTCTCAGTTCAGGAGTCGAGCACTAGTAGTTATGCTTAGCCCCCGAATCTGAGTAGTCCGTGCTTTGGAAAAACTCTATTCTTCCCTATTCAAAATATTTGATTTGTTTGTGCTTATCATTGCTGAACTTATGTGTTTTCTTTCTTTTTAAGAAAGGTTTTCTCTAAAAACATAGATCACAAATTAGATTCAAATGTCACCTTATGCTTCCATTCTTATCTTAACCCATCTCAAGAGAAAAGTGCCTTACCCAAGAAGATACCGGGAAGCTTACCCTTGAAGCCTGGAACAAGCTACAGAAGAAACCAGTCCAGCCGCTCAGTCAAAAGGACCGACCGTGGGAATCAAAGCACTGCCCCTGAGTCAAAGTAAACAGGAAAAGAGGACAGAAGGAGTTATTACCATACAGAGATGCAAAGATTCTTGGAACTAGAGACCACAAACATCAGGATCATTGACCCCACCACTCACCCGTGCCCCCCCGCACTCATGCCTCACCTCCATGCGCACTACCACCGCCACCCACCGCCCCCCTTTGCAGCGCACTACCACCGCCCACGCCACCTTTGCAGCGCACCCACCGCCACCCTCATCGCCGGCAACCCCTTGTCGCACCCGTTGCCGCGTAGCACCTACTCCATCACCACTACTCCGCAACCGGACACCCCCGCTCGCCTATAAATCCCCCCACCAGCTCCCTCAGTTCCCATCCAAATCAAAGCACACTCCCGATAAAAATCCCCTCTGCCAAATCGCAAGCAACTCCATTTTTCCACTCCCTCGCCCCTAAGATCACAATGCTTGGTGATTCTTGGGTTGAAGACTGTTGCACATGGTTCATAGTCTTTGGTTTCCTCCAGTGTATGATAGTAATACTCCTTGATAGAATCCTCCAGTGGGAAGAGCAAAGAGAAGGAAAGGAGCAATAAGAAGAGAAAAGAAGATAGTGAAGAGAAGATGAGAAGAAGGTTGTCCTAGAATCAACCCTGTGTCAGTCATTTCTCCGCAGCCTGCTCAAGCAGCAATAGCAGAAGAAGGCCCCGTAACACCCTTGTTATGAGGTACTTCAAAGAGTTCAAATCCCTAAGATTCAAGAGTTCTACCCTCATTCTTTTTAAGTGAGGTAGTGTTCTAGTAAGGTTCCTGCTGTGGAGAAAAGAAGAAGGCCTGTAGCAAGTTTGTGGAGGACCGGATCAACAAAGCCTATAAGTTTCTGAATGAGAAGTGGTCACCCAAGTTTTGTTGATGAAGCACCAGAAGACCAATCAAGGAAGGAATCCATGTGGGAGTTCGCAAGAGAAAGGTTTGCGTGTTGGCATCGATGCTTCTTCAATAAGCTAGCTGCCAAGCAAAAGCTAGAAGCCTGAAGATGATCTTTGAGTAGCCAGAATCAGCGTTTGCAATCAGCAACCGGATGCTCCTGAAAGGCCAGATTTTGTTGAAGTTCCATCTCCTCGAAGAGTCTGCAAAGTGAAGATATGTAGCTGAAGTAAAGCTATACCCATAACCCTTCTAAGCCAAATCTCGAGGACGAGATTCATTTTAAGTGGGGTAGATTTGTAGCATCCCAAAAATTCAAATCCTGAAATTTTCTCAAACTTGCTCTAAATTCAAAATGAATTTCAAATTTCTTTTCAAAATGTTTGTTTGCGAGTTGATATCAACAAATAAAATATAGTGGTCTACATTCTCTCCAAAATCCTCCTCAAAATATCCTACAAATATTTACCGAGTGATCCCTCAAATTCTTTCCAGAAATACTGCCCAGATATTTCCCCATGACCCCCTCAAATTCTTTCCAGAAATGCTGCCCATATATTTCCCCAGTGACCCCCCTCAAATTCTTTCTAGAAATACTGCCCAGATATTTCACCGATAATTCTCCAGATATTTTCCTCTTGAGAAATACCTTCAGAATCATTTTTCAAGTCCCTACAAATATTTTCTTCATAACTTTCCTCATGCTCATACGTATACATATGTGTCGGCGTTCCGAGACCGGGGGGTCCCTGGGCCGACGAGTGAATGTCGCCGCGTGCCCCAGCCCAGATGGGTCGAGCGCGAGGGCGAGCGCGAAGGGGGGAGAGCGAGGCGGCCGGAGACCGGCGTGAGAGAGGTGGGAATCCCGCGGCCTTCGTGTTCGTCTCGCGCCTAGGTCGGGTGCGCTTGCAGTAGGGGGTTACAAGCGTCCACGCGGGAGAGGGAGCGAGCAACTCCAGGCGAGCGCCTGTTCTCGTCCTCGTCCCCGCGCGGCCAACCTTCTCTAAGAGGGCCCTGGTCCTCCCATTTATAGACGTAAGGAGAGGATCCAGGTGTACAATGGGGGGTGTAGCAGGGTGCTACGTGTCTTAGCGGAGGTGAGCTAGCGCCCTAGGTACATGCCGTTGTGGCAGCCGGAGAGATCTTGGCACCCAGCTGGTGTGATGTCGTGGCCGTCGAAGGAGCGATGGAGCTTGGCGGAGGGACAGCTGTCGGAGCGGTTGAGCCCTTGCTGACGTCCTCTTGCTTCCGTAAGGGGGTGGAGAGCCATCGTCGTCACAGAGCATGCGGGGCACCATCATTGCCTATCTGGCGGCGCGAGCCGGATGGGACACCGGTCTTGTTCCCTGTGGCCCGAGTCAGCTCAGGGTAGGGTGATGATGGTGCCTCCTGTCGACGTGGCTGGTCTACGCCCTAGGTTGGGCGATGTGGAAGCTCCTCTGAAGCCGAGGTTGAGTTCGAGCCCCCGGGTCGGGCGAGGCGGAGATCGTCGTATTCTGGGGCCGAGCCCAAGTCCGAGCCCTGGGTCGGGCGAGGCGGAGATCGTCGTCTTCTGGGACTTAGCCCGAGTCCGAGCCCTGGGTCGGGCGAGGCGGAGATTGTCGTCTTCTGGGACTTAGCCCGAGTCCGAGCCCCTGGTCGGGCGGAGCGGAGATCGTCGTATTCTGGGACTTAGCCCGAGTCCGAGCCCTGGGTCGGGCGGAGCGGAGTTCGCCGTCTTCCGGGACTTAGCCCGAGTCCGAGCCCTGGGTCGGGCGGAGTTCGCCGTCTTCCGGGACTTAGCCCAAGTCCGAGCCCTGGGTCGGGCGGAGTTCGCCGTCTTCCGGGACTTAGCCCGAGTCCGAGCCCTGGGTCGGGCGAAGCGGAGCTTCCTATGGTGCCTCCGGCAGGGCCTGACCGCTTGTCAGTCTTACTCTGTCTAGTGGCACTATAGTCGGTGTGGCGTAGGCGGCGCTGTCCTTTCGTCAGGCCGGTCAGTGGAGCGGCGAAGTGACGGCGGTCACTTCGGCTCTACCGGCGGGGGTGCGTGCCAGGATAAGGGTGTCAGGCCACCTTTGCATTAAATGCTCCTGCGACTTGGTCGGTCGGTGTGGCGACTGTCGAGGTTGCTTCTTAGCGAAGGCAGGGCCTCGGGCGAGCCGGGAATATGTTCGCCGCTAAAAGGGGGGCCTCGGGCGAGACGGAAATCCTCCGGGGTCGGCTGCCCTTGTCCGAGGCCAGGCTCGGGTGAGGCGTGATCGTGTCCCTCGAATGGACTGATCCCTAACTTAATCGCACCCATCAGGCCTTTGCAGCTTCATGCTGATGGGGTTTACCAGCTGAGAATTAGGAGCCATGAGGGTACCCCTAATTATGATCCCCGACAGTAGCCCCCGAGCCTCGAAGGGAGTGTTTGCACTTGCTTGGAGGCTTTCGTCGCACCTTTTTGCAAGGGGACCAGCCTTTCTCGGTTGCGTTTTTTTCCGGTGGGTGCGCGCGAGCGCACCCGCCGGGTGTAGCCCCCGAGGCCTTGGAGGAGTGGTTTCACTCCTTCGAGGTCTTACTGCCTCACGTAGTGCTTCGGCTGGTCTGGTCGTTCCCTCATGTGAACTGGTCGTAGCCCAGGTGTACGGTCGGGTCCCAAGTTCTCGGGCTGGTATGTTGACGCTGTCAACGGTTCGGCCGGAGCCGGGTTTGCAAGAGCAGCCCCCGAGCCTCTGCACAGAGCGAGAGGGCGGTCAGGGGTAGACTCGGCTTTTTTACATACGCCCCTGCGTCGCCTTTCCGCAAGGAGGAGGGGGGGAAAGCGCCATGTTGCCCTCGATGGGCGTCGAACATGGTGTCTCCGACGAGCTGCAAGCGGGTAATCCAAGTGGACATTCGTGCCCCGTTCGTTAGGGGTCGGCTAGGGGCCCAGAGGCACGCCCAAAAGTACCTGCGGGTGATCTGCCAGACCCGGTCCCCTGGCGACGGGGTCCGAGGGCTCGATGCCTCCCTCTGGTGGGATTCTGTTACAAGATCGTTCCCGCCGGTCTCGGAAATGTCCTAGGGTACCTCGGGAGCGCAGCCCGAGCCTTGGTTATGTATCGAACGTACCCATGGTCATCCCTCGCTCGGCGTCTGAGGCGGCTGTGAACCCTTCGGGGGCCAGCCTTCGAACCCCTGATCAGTATTGGGCGCAGAGCCCGAGCAGCCTGAGGCGGTCGTTGAACCCTTTCGAGGGGCCGGCCTTCGAACCCCTGACCAGTAGTGGGTGTAGGGCCCACGCGATCTGAAGCGGCTGTTGAACCCTTCCGGGGGGCCAGCCTTCGAACCTCTGATCAGTAGGGGGGCTCGGAGCCTAGTTCCTTCTCGGGGAAGGATCCTTTTTGGGGTATCCCCCTTTCCCGGTCCCTGTTGCAAGAGAGAGAAAGAGGAAAAACGGAAAAGGATACGAAATCGAACGACGCGGCGTACCTTTTTGGACGCGTTCATTTTGGCGAAGGGGAAGCGTCGCCCGCTTCTCTTGCCAGAGGCGCCGCATGTCCCGTCGCGGAGTTAATGTGACGGGGCGAGTGGTTGGAGAGGCGACCGTTGCACGCGCGCGAGCCGTTCGAGGAACGGATCACGGAGCGCGTCGTCTTCATGCCGCGGGAGAGGGTTCTCTCGCTGCCCCCAGATGGGACGTAAGCTTGGCTGACGACGCGACCGCTGCGCCTGCTCGCCTGCCACCGCCATTACTGCCGGCCCACTTCTGGCCGTGTTGAACATCGCGCCAGGCTGGTGCTGCTGGGTCGCGCGCCGGGTCACCTCGAGTCACGGTATTGGTTCCGCAGTCGAGGAGGTGCGGTGGTGGCGCGGGTGGCGATGCAGTTACTCACACGTAGCAAACGGCGCACCGGTTGCACGACGCGTGTGTCGGTGTTTTGGGTCCGACCGCACACCCGGGGTTGCCCCTCAAGGTGTTTTTTGGAGTAGGACGGTGTCGACGACTGTAGCAAAATGGTTCGTGCCGATCGCACGAGGAACAGTGGACAGAGTTTTCAGGTTCGGGCCGCTTAGAGATGCGTAACACCCTACGTCCTGGTGAGTATGCTTGGTGGATGTGGTTACAAAAGAGCTCTCTGAATTGAGATTACAGAGAGTTGACATGGGTGGCTAAGTAAAGGGTCGATGGATCTGAAGGGGTGCCCCCTAGGCCTTATATACTCGACCGTGGGGCAGTACACGTGGATATGATAACAACAAGTAGCTAAAATGTAGTGAACCTCTTGAGTTTATCCCTACGTAACCCTCGCCGACTTATCCTCGCATGGCTCCGTTGCATGGGGGCTTCAGCGCGGGAAAGTCGGGTCTCTGTTGCGATTTACTCGCTCGACGTTGTGGGCCGTCCGAGTTTGCACCAATCTGGTCTCACGTCGCTCTGCTTTGTTGGTTGTTTCTCCCCAGGCCCACGAAAGAATGACCTTACGATTTATTGGGCCCCTGGGCCTTTCGTGAGGTCTTTTACTCCTTTAGTGGACCTGAGGGATATCTATCCCCCACAAGCCCCCGATCTTTGGGTTAATTTAGAGGTAATCAGCCCAAAGATCCCAGGTCCAACTTGCGGGTGTTTTGAAGAAAAATAATTTCCTGCTGTCTTCTCTTGCTCCGATCACTCATTTGACTGAAGCTTAGTTTCGAGTTTGTGCCTTAGAGGTCGGCATTTCAATTTGTAGGATTCTGAACTTCATTGGGTGCACCGAAGGTGCACCCAATGGGTGTAGCCCCCGAGCTTCGAGTAGATTTTTTAAAAAATAATCTACTCGAAGGTCTTCCTCAGAAATTGTTTCCATTTGTGCTCCTGCGTTTTGATTGAGGGCTAGCCTTTTAATCTTGTCCCACGCCTTAGAAGTTGGCACTATCTTGGCTTGAAATGATAATCCATGGGGTGCACCGGAGGTGCACCCAATGGGTGTAGCCTCCGACCTTCAAGTGGATTTTTGAGGATAATCCACTCGAAGGTCTTCCTTTTGTGTCTTTTTGCTGAAGATTATCCTTTCTGCTTGTAAAAAATTGGCATGATGTCATCCGCACTATGTCATCAATATTATACTTCAGAGGTCAGCATGTATTTTGTCTTTTGCAGCCGAGTTCGCAATCCATCCATATCTTGCTGGGTAGTGCAATTTATTTGCTCTGTGACTGATTAGACATTTGATGGACGTTCTCTGTCTAGTCTTCAAGTCGTTTCTGTCGACCATATTTTGTACTCCCCTGGCTATATTTGGCTTCCCTCTAATTCTCACTGATATCTCATTTTTGTCTTGAGGCATTCACTGCGTGCCCTGCACAGATGTGACCAATTTGAAAAATATACTGATAATTCCTGGGCGTCCCCCCCAATGGGTGTGGGCAAGGGACGGCTTGGTACGCTGAGTGTTTTAGCCGGCTGCTTCTGAGTAGTAATGTGATGTGACGGCGAGTGTAATCATATCCTTCGCGCTGTTGACTGGAGTCCCAATGGGTGTAGTGTTGCGTGAAACAGCGTCAGCCGCCTGACGTGTCTTCAGACGGGTTGAAGTGCTTATTGAATGCTTTGCGACTGTTCGGTGACCGCGGTTGGAGGTGAGCAGTTGCCTCCTCCTTCTATAAATAACGCCGTTGTCTCTCTGGCTTTTTCACATCTCTTCGCTGTTCTTCTACTGCCTTCCTCGCCCCTCTCCCTTCTGCCTCCACCATGGGCAAGAACAGCAAGCGCAAGCGCGAGCCAACTCCTCCATCGGAGGAGTTTGGTGACTCGGAATACTCGGAGGAGGAGTTCTCCTCCGAGTCCGAGGGGTCTCCGGCTCCCGTCTCTCCCCCGGCGTCGTCTGATGACTCAGACGACTCCCAGGGGATTGCCGCGGAAGTCTGGACGTACATCCGGGCCGTCGAGCGCTCCGGGCTCGAGGGCTCGGATGAGTCGGAGTACTCCTCGGATGAGGAGGACTCGGACGGCGGCGAGGACGAGGACGACGGCGACGACGACGGCGACGACGACGACGGTGGCGACAGCGACGGTGACGGCAGCGACAGCGGCGGGGGCAGCGGCGGCGGCGACGAGAGCAAGGGCAACACCAGAGGCGGCAGCAGCAAGGGCAGCACCAGGGTCGGCGGCGGTGGCAGCAGCAGCAAGGCCAGTGGCTAGACGCCACTAGTCTTTAGATATTAGTATAGTGTAGTTAGAATAATGTAGTAGTAATGTAGAGTAGTATAGCGTAGTATAGTAGTAGTAGTAATGTAATGTAGTAATAGTAGGGAAGCATCAACTCGCAAAGAGTTGATTTGTAAGCTTATTGTCTTCCCTTAATGAAAGAATGACGTTGGCTTCCTCTTGATGACTCGCTTTGCTTGATTATAAAACTGATTCTTTTGAGACAGTAGATGAATAACTTGGACATCACACTGACGCTTCCAGAAGTAGCTGCCGAGTAATCTTGTAGTCTGTGTCGACGTTTTAGAAGTAATGCCGAGCGACTGAACGCTATACCAGCGTCTTAGAGGCAATGCCGGGTGATTGAAGGTCGACGTCGAAATTTTAGAAGTAATGCCGAGCGATTGAACACGAGATCAGCATTTTAGAGGCAACGCCGAGTGACTGGAGGGTGATGTCGGCATTTTAGAGGTGATGCCGAGCGACCGAATACGAAAACAACATTTTAGAGGCAACGCCGAGTGACTGGAGGTCGGCATCGGCTTTTTAGAGGTAATGTCGAGCGACTGAATATGAAATCAGTGTTTTAGAGTCAACGCCGAGTGACTGGATGGTCGCGTCGGCATTTTAGAGGTAATGCCGAGCGACTGAATATGAAATCAGCGTTTTAGAGTCAACGCCGAGTGATAGCAGGCCGCATGAGCTATTTTGAGGATGATAACCGAGTGATGAGGTGGCCCATCGGCTTTTTGGAAATAACTGCCGGATAACCACGTGGCATGCTGGGGTTTTGGAAATACCGCCGGGTGATGACTGGGCACTTTTTGAAACGGTATATGGCTCGAGAATATCCCATAAGAGCTGCGCTTTTAGCCGCCTTTGCTTTCCGTGCCCTAGTTCTTGCATTCCCGCTTCCGAATCCTCCCTGCCATTCGCCTCCTACTCTGCTCGCTGGTGAAATCGAGATGGCGCCCAAGAGGAAGACTGCGAGCTCGTCTGCTGCGGTGATCCCTCCAATCGACCCCAACAGCCAGCTGCCTTTCGTAGGTAACCATATGTCCATCATTTCCGAAGCTGAACTTCTCCACCTCGTATCCATCGGGGTTCTTCCTCCACGAGAACTCTGTTCTTGGCGGATTTGCCACGGGACTACTGTCCCGACAGAGGATACCCACGAGTCTGTAGTTTACGCTCCTTTTCTTCTCCGCGGCCTCGGCCTTCCCATCTCTCCCTTTTTCCGTGGCCTCCTTGATTTCTACCACATTAACTTGACCCATTTGAACCCTAATTCCATTATGCAAATCTCCATTTTCGTTCACCTATGCGAAGCCTTTCTTGGCGTGCTGCCGCATTTCGGTTTATGGAAGTATTTGTATCATTGTCGTCCTGGGATGGCCGGGGGACAACATCAGTTGGTCGGAGGTGCCAGTTTGGAGATGCGTCGCGGGCGGAAAACTGAGTATCTTGAGATTCCCCTTAAGGACAATATTAAGGGATGGCGCCTAGAGTGGTTTATAGTTGATAATTATGGGAATTCTCTCCCCTCTCGGTCGGGAAGACAGCCAGACGTTCGTACCCCGAGCTGGACTGAGTCTCCCACAGACCAGGAGGTAGCTGAGGCAGGCGTGTTGCTAGCTGAAGTTGGACTGCTGAAAGAGAGAGGTCTAACTGCTGAAGCTGTGGTTGCTGACTTTGTTTTCAAGAATATCCAGCCACTGAAAGACAGGGCCTATCCAGCTTATCTGTACCGAGGGCTAGCCGACTCAACTTGGGTTACCAACAGGAGAATCCCTTCTGCAGACTTGGTGAGCCGACTTGAAATGATCCTTAGGGGCAAGGTGTCAAACGTTGGTGCTCCAGTGGCGCACTCGGCCTGGAATTTGCCTCCTCCCAAAACTTTCACCCTATTTGTATCGAATCCACCTGTTACTAATGGCAGTTTGGGCCTTAGAGTGCGACCTTCTGCTGAAGAAGTCAGTGCTTTGGTTGCTTCGCTTGGGGAGATTCCTAATGACGAACGGCAGGTCCATTTTGAGGTGCCCCTGAACCCTAGTGATGCGGATATAAATGCCATGCTTGATCTGCTAGCTGAGGATTCCTCCGACGCTGCTCCTACTGGTACGTTGGCAGTGGTGCCCCTTCCAGAGGTTGATACAACTTTGGATGTCCAGAAACCTGTCAGTACTCGCCCGAGGCACCCTAGCCGAACCAGTCAGCCTGAGCCTTCTGCTGATGAGCAAAAGAAGAAAAGAAGACGCCTCCGGCGAGTATCCAGTTTTGATGAGGACGCTGGTACCTCAGTTCCTGCTACTGAAGAAGTGCCTGCAACTGGACTTATTAACGCTGAGCCCAATGGGTGTACCCAAACTGCTACTGATCCCAATGTGGGCGCTCCTTGTGTTGTCACTGTGGAAGATGAGGAGGAAGAAAATGAGGCTCCTTTAACTCGGAAAAACAGCCGGCAGTTCATCGCCAGCGGTGAAAGTAGCGGAGTTCCTTCTCCTGCTTTGTCTGCTCTCATTGGTCTGCAAGAACTGTCCCTGGCCAACTTTGATCAAACTCTTGAGGATATGGTCCCAGAGGACTTGTTATCAGAGCCAGTGGATGACGATGCAACGGAGGCTTGCGCTGCCGTGCCTGATGCTGGGTTGAGGTCATCCCGTGCCTCGTCGACCTTAGAGCGCGATCTCGAGGGTCGGGATGCTAACTTGGATTGTCCTGGTCCCATGGAAGTGGCTGAAGGCCCATCAACCTTAGAGGTGGTTACTGCGGAGAGTTTGGACCTCAAGAATGGTGCTGACACATGCCCAGCCCCCGAGGATGTCACCGGGGATGACTTAGCTCGGGTGAAGAGTGTAAGCCACTGCCTAGCCCCCGAGGGTGCTGCCGGGGATGATCCGTCTCAAGTGGGCAGTGCCAACTATGACCCAGCCCCCGAGGGTACCCAAGCAGGGTCTCCTTCTTGCACTTCCATGGACGTTCACGCGGGATCACCTCCACACTCTGGCTGCATGGTGGTAGCCCAAACTTTGGACCAGGGAGTCGCTTTAGAGGGCAGCGTCCCCGCTGATCGGGCGTTTGGCTCTGTTGAAGGCGCTGAGCTGATTCCTACCGGTCCGTTGCAAGCTGCTTCGGGTGGTGGCCTTGCGCCTGGTTATCAGCTGTTTTCTCCTGATTTGGGGATCCCTTCGTTCTTTTCCAACCTCCAGGTACTGTGCTGTATTTTAGCTTGATCTTTACATTGCATGAACTTTTGTTATTATGCTCATCTGTCCTTCTCATCAGGTTTTGGTGGATGGGATGGCCAGCCAGCTGAGATTGCAGGGTGCTTCCGTCCCAGAAGTGGTTTCGTCTCTTGCGTGTTGGAATCCAGTGTCACTTCATCGTCGTGTATCCGAGTTGGAGGCAACTAACGCTGGTTAGTGCCCTTTTTCTTCTCTTCGCCTTTGTTGTGGACTGTTTTACCTTCTGACCTCGTTTTGTTTGATTACCTCTTGCTAGGAATGACTCGGCAGATTGCAATTCTTGAGGAAAAACATTCCCGAGATCAGGCTGAAATGGTTCAACGGTGCGCTGACTTCGAGGAGAAGTACTCTCAGAGCCAAACTAAACTAAATCAGGTCTCCACTGCCTTGGATGACGCCAATGCCCTGAGTTCTTCTCTTCATGCTCGGCTTGACTCTGAAAAGGTAACTTACAAAACTGTACCTTGCCTTGCTATGTTCCTATTACTTGCTTGGTTTCTGAAGGAGTTGATTTTTGTTTGCAGGAAGAAAAGCGTATCCTTGCTGCTTCTCGTGACAATCTTGACAGATTGTATCGTGATTCTAGCAACTCGCTGTCAATCTTGGAGAGGAGTCACCGTTTTACAATGGAGGAACTGGACAATCAACGTTGTAAGCTGCAGGAATCTGCGGACGAAGTGACCCGCCTTAAGCAATTGATATCAGCAAAGGATGCCACCATCAAAGAACTCCGAGCTTCCAAGAAATCCATTGCCCAGGAGTTAGAGGCTGCTCGGCTGGCTGCTAAAGTTGCCGAAGAAACTGCTGCTACTCTCAAAGCCCAGCGCGATAAAGCCATGGACAAGGCTATTCGGGCGGGACGAATCTTAATGAGGAGACCCGGCGTGGTTGTTCCTGAAGACATAAAGGCTGACGTGAATGCTGCCCCTGATTCCTCGAGTCGCCCTTCTTCGTCGGTCGCTCCTGAGAAAGACATTGCGAAATAGAGAAACATTTTGCGTGCTCTGAGCGCGCGGTTAGCATGATCGAGTATTTGTTAGAGGACATCAATTTATCATTCGAATGACATAATTACTCTCTTATTGTATCAGAATTTATTGGTTCGTAAATTTGTGGTAATGAAATGACGCATGATGATTATGAAATTTGTTTGCGGGATATGGAAGTCATCCCCTGAATTACATAGGCGCGAGTATGTTGCTCCGGCTTAAGTCGCCACTGACTTTAGCCGATAGCTCCGTTAGTAGGGTATAGTGGTCACCCCGAGTTAAATAAGCGTGAGCATGTTGCACCGCCTTAAGTCGTTGCCGTCTTAAGTCGATTGCTCCGTTTGTAGGGCATAGTGGTCACCCCGAGTTAAGTAAGCATGAGCATGTTGCACCGCCTTAAGTCGTTGCCGACTTAAGTTGATTGCTCCGTTTGTAGGGCATAGTGGTCACCCCGAGTTAAGTAAGCGTGAGCATGTTGCACCGCCTTAAGTCGTTGCCGACTTAAGTCGATTGCTCCGTTTATAGGGCATAGTGGTCACCCCGAGTTAAGTAAGCGTGAGCATGTTGCACCGCCTTAAGTCGTTGCCGACTTAAGTCGATTGCTCCGTTTGTAGGGCATAGTGGTCACCCCGAGTTAAGTAAGAATGCAAATCAATCGTAAACGAGCTGAGTATCTTTGAAATCTCTCTTTATTGATGACATATTTCCACTTTTCAGAATACATTGTCGCCCCAGCAGTTTTGAAATACAGCTAGGGATAAAACTTTCTGAGGTGCTCTATGTTCCAGGAGTTCCCAACTTCTGTGCCATCCATCTGAGTGAGACGATACGATCCGGGCCGAGTGACTTCTGTTACTATGAAGGGTCCTTCCCATAAGGGTGATAACTTGTGCCGTCCCTCCCCCGTTAGAATTCGGTGGAGGACGAGGTCTCCTACTGAAAAGAACCGTTGCCGCACAGCCTTGTCGTGATAGCGCCTTAGAGTCTGCTGGTACCGTGCTGATTGGATTACCGCATTCAGCCGTTCTTCCTCAAGTACATCAATGTCCTCCAGCCTGGTGGCCTCAGCTTCTGCTATGCTTTCGAAGATCAACCTTGGCGCCCCAAACTTGAGATCAGCAGGTAGCACTGCCTCCGACCCATAGACCATGAAGAAAGGAGTGTTTCCATGCAAAGCTCGGCTAGGTTGGGTTCTTAGGCTCCAAACGACTTAGGGCAATTCCCTTATCCACTTTCCTGTGAATTTTTCATTCTTATCGAAGACCTTTTTCCTGAGTGCCTCCAATATCATCCCGTTGGCTCGCTCAACCTGCCCATTGGCTCTTGGATGGGCTACAGATGCATACTTGATCTGAATGCTCTTTTGCTCGCAGAAGTCGAAGAATTCTGAACTTGTGAAGTTGGATCCTAAATCAGTTATGATGTTGTTTGGTATCCCGAATCTGAATATTATGTCTTGTATGAATTCCACGGCCTTAGCAGAGGTTAAAGAGGCAATGGGCTTGAACTCTATCCATTTAGTGAATTTGTCAATCGCTACCAATACATGAGTGTATCCCCCTTGAGCTTTCTTGAAAGGTCCAATCATATCCAGTCCCCAGCATGCGAAAGGCCAAGTTACTGGTATGGTCTGCAGTTGCTGTGCTGGCATGTGTTGTTGCTTTGACAAATATTGGCAGGCTTTGCACCTCTGAACTAACTCGGCTGCATCGTTCTTTGCTGTTGGCCAATAGAATCCTGACCTGAAGACCTTCCCGACTAGTGTTCTGGAGGCTGCATGTATTCCACATTGCCCAGCATGGACCTCCTCCAGAAGTTGCTTCCCAGTAGACGAGAGAATGCACTTCATAAGGACGCCTGATGCACCCCTTCTGTATAATGTCTCCCCAATAAGTGTATAGTGAGCTGACTGTCTTGCAATGCTCTCTGCCGAATTCTTGTCGTCTGGTTCTTCTTCATTCTTTATATACTTAATGATCGGCCTTCTCCAGTCATCAGGGTTTGACTCGGGTTGATCTATGATGTTGCACTCTTCTGTTTGATCCATCGAGATACTCGGCTGCAGAATTTCTTGCACGAAAACTCCGGGTGGGACCTGAGTTCGACTGGACCCTATCTTGGACAATACATCGGCTGCTGTGTTCCGATCTCTTTCTACATGATGAAATTCCAGACCCTCGAATTTATCTTCCAGCTTTCGGACGGCAGTGCAGTATTTTCCCGTTGAATCGCTTGAGCAATCCCACTCCTTGTTTATCTGGCTGATGACTACCAGAGAGTCTCCGTATACCATCAATCTTTTGACGCCCAACGATATGGCAATGTTCAATCCATGGATCAAAGCTTCATACTCGGCTGCATTGTTGGAGGCCGGGAATAGCAACTGGAGGGCGTACTTGAGGTGTTCGCCGCCAGGCGCAGTGAAGAGAATCCCTGCTCCTGCTCCCTGCAACTTCAGTGAGCCATCAAAATACATTCGCCATACTTCTGCAGTCTCCAGGTTGTCTGGTACTTGTTGTTCGGTCCACTCTGATACGAAATCAACCAGTGCTTGAGTTTTGATGGCAGTGCGAGGTCGGAACTCGATGTCATGAGATCCCAGCTCGCAAGCCCACTTGGCTATTCGACCGATGGCTTCCTTGTTGTGAAGAATATCCCCTATTGGAAAACTTGTAACTACTATGACTTTGTGGTCATCAAAGTAGTGACGCAACTTGCGGGCAGTTAGAAGTACTGTGTATAATAGCTTCTGAACTTGAGGATACTTTTTCTTTGAGGGGCCTAGGACTTCACTAATGAAGTAAACAGGATGTTGTACTGGGTAGGCATGTCCTTCTTCTACTCGCTCGACTACCAACGTGGTGCTTACCACGTGAGTCGTGCAAGAGATATACAGTAGCAAATCTTCAGTTGGTTGAGTTGACGTAGCTCGCCGGGGTGGTTTTAGTACTGGTGGTGTGGTCAAGAATTTTTTCAGAGCATCTAGAGCTTCTTGTGCTTCTGAAGTCCATTGAAACTTATCCACCTTCTTGAGTAACTTGTAAAATGGCAAACCTTTTTCTCCTAGCCTGGATATAAATCTGCTCAGAGCTGCCATACATCCAGTAAGTCGCTGAACCTTCTTTTGCGATCGAGGTGCTTCCATCTTCATGATAGCTTCAATCTTTTCTGGATTAGCCTCAATTCCCCGGTGGCTGACGATAAACCCGAGCAACTTTCCTGCTGGTACCCCGAAAACACATTTCTCGGGATTAAGCTTCCATCTATACCGCCTCAGACTGTTGAAAACCAGTTGTAAGTCTTCGATGAAGTTTTTAGAGTCCTGCGTTTTGATTACCACGTCATCCACGTAGGCCTCCACACGCTTGCCCCAGTGGTCAGCTAAGCATGTTTGAATGGCTCTCTGGTAAGTTGCCCCAGCGTTTTTGAGGCCAAACGGCATGGAGGTATAACAGAAAGCACCAAACGGAGTAATGAATGCCGTTTTTTCTTCATCTTCCTTTGCCAGACTAATCTGATGGTATCCGGAATAGCAATCCAGGAAAGACAGCATAGAACATCCAGCGGTGGAGTCCACCACCTGATCTATCCTCGGGAGCCCGAAAGGATCCTTCGGACAGTGTTTGTTGAGATCAGTATAATCAACACACATGCGCCAATCCACTTTATTCTTTTTGAGTACAAGAACAGGGTTGGCTAACCACTCGGGATGTAACACTTCTCTAATGAATGCAGCCGCGACCAAGCGAGCTAACTCGGTGCGAATGGCCTCTCTCTTGTCGGGCGTGAAACGACGTAGTTTTTGCCGAATCGGCCTTGCATGGGGATAGACTTTCAGTTTGTGCTCGGCCAGTTCTCTTGGGACTCCCGGCATATCCGCAGGTTGCCATGCGAATACATCTCGGTTATCTTGCAGAAACTGGACGAGCGCGCTTTCCTATTTGTCGTCCAAGCTGGAGCTGATGATAGCCGTCTTGCGCTCATCAGCGAACCCCAGGTTGATTCTCTTGGTTTCTTCAGTCGGCCGCATAGAAGTTGCGGTCTGAGCTTCGCTTGCCGGTACGGCGAGGTCTTCCTCAGGCTTAGAGTTCGCCAGTGTGGAAGGGACCGTCGATGGCTTGGCGGTGAGGGCTGCTTGAATAGCCACTCGGAAACACTCTGCGGCACCTTGGAAGTCGGCGCGCACAGTTATGATCCCTCGCGGTCCTGGCATCTTCAGTATCATGTATGTGTAATGCGGAATGGCCATGAACTTGGCCAATCCAGGCCTCCCGATGATGGCGTTGTACCCGCAGTCGAAGTTCGCCACTTCAAACCTCAGGAACTCGGTTCTGTAGTTCTCCGGAGTTCCGAAGGTGACTGGCATGTAGATGTGGCCCAGCGGGTACTCCCCTTCTGTCGGCACGATGCCGAAGAAAGGAGTGTCCGACTCGTGGAGCTCTTTAAGGCGAACTCCTAAGCCTTGGAGTGTCCGGGGGAAGGTGACGTTGATGCTGCTCCCCCCGTCCACCAGCACTTTCTTTACCCGGCTTTCTCGGATCACCGGATCGACGAGGAGCGGATATTTGCCTGGATGGTCAAAGTTGAGCCATTGATCTCCCCGAGTGAAGGTGATCGGGTGTTCTGACCACCGGTATGGGGCGGGAGGACCGGTGGTCGCCACCAGTATCTGGCGGTCGTTGAGCTTTTGTTGTCTCTTGTTCTCCTGCGACCCATGTCCACCGAAGATGACGTTGACCTCCCTGTCGACGCGTGGGAAAGCTCCTCCTCCTCCCTCCTCCGGCCGATGAGGTTGTCGTGGTTCATCCGGTCCTCCCCTCGGCGGAGGAGGAGGTAGAGGTTGGAAGGGTCGGCCATGCCCAACGGAGTGCTTGAAGTCCCGGCAGTTGCGAAGAGTGTGGCGCATGTCCTTGTGGTATGGGCACTGGGCGTCGAGGATGTCGTCCAGCGTGCGCTCGCCTCCGCGAGGTCCTCCTCGGGCGCGAGAGGCAGGTGGTCCGGTGGCGTGTACTTCTTCGCGAGGCCTCTTCTCCCAGCGTTTGTCGGGTGGCTGGTTCGCGTCGCGTCGTGGTGCTGCCGGTGCAGGCTTTGCTCCTCCGATGAGGTCCTGAGCTCGCTCGTCGGCGGTGATGTAGAGGTCGGCTTCCCGGAACAGCTCCTCGGAGGTAGTCGGCGCCTTCTGTAGTATGGCTCGGACGAAAGCCGAGTCATTGGATCCTCTGTAGAAGTCCTCGATCACGGCCGCCTCCATGACCTTGGGGATACGATTTCTCATGGTCTGGAACCTTTTGAGGTACGACCGAAGAGTCTCATCCCCCCGGCGCTTGATGGATTTGAGGTCCCATGGTTGCGCTGACTTGTCGGAGAGGGACTGGAAGTTGGCGGTGAAACGTCGACTGAAGTCTCCCCAGTCGTCGATGCAGTGTCGGGGTAGATGTCGTAGCCACTGTAGCACATCTTGCCCAAGGACGATGGGCAAATACGCGGTCATAACGTCCTCAGATGCCCCGGCAGCTCGAGCGGCGGTGGTGTAGACGGCTAGCCAACCCCCTGGATCCTGCTTAGGTTCATATTTGTCGACATTGGATACCTTGAAGTTGGGAGGCCATTGGATGGCCCTAAGGCGCGGAGTAAGAGCGGACACTCCGCACGTGTCCTCCTGTCATCGGGGACGATGTCTGTCCCGGGGAGAGGAGTTATGATTGTGGTTCCTCGACCGTCCCCAGGTGGTTCCGCCAGTTGAGGCCGTTGCCGACTCAGTTCCGGTGGCTTGGCTCTGAGTCGGGACGCCATGATCCCTGTCGTACTCCTCTCGACGGCGGATCTCGTTCTCATGCCGCCGCTCGTGCGAAGCATTGATGGAGCTTCACGCGTCTTGGTGACTGTTGATGGCGTGCCGTAGATCGTTCGGCGGGTGAGCAAGCGGTAGAAGGTGGTTGGCCGCCTGGGTGAATAGTCATCGGTAGCCCTCAGCGTCAGGAGTTCGAGGAAGTCCATCAGCTATTCGAGCCAATACTCCTCCGACTTCGCTCGGCGTGTTCATAGCTCGGGCGAAGTCGGGATTCAAGTTACGCCCGAAGAATGGATTCTCCCGGCGTTGCCTTGCATCTTGCTCAGTCTGTTCCTGAGCTCGTCGGTGATCACGTCGTCGGGAGTTCCTTCGTTCTCTGAAGACGCGTTCTTCCGGAGTTTCTCCTATCTCCGAGACCTCGTCTCGCGAGACAGGCTGCTCCGGATCCCGCTCCCCGGCCGCGTGATGTCGTCGAACGTTCCTGCGCCGGTTCCTCCGTCGTCGGGACTCTCGTTGAGGCAGTTCTTCCCCGGGTATGGTCGGCTCGTCGTCGGAGACGATAGGCGACTCCACTCTCCCGATGAAGAGGAGTCGGGGTAGAATGGAGCTGCTGTCGTGGCGACTTTCTTTCCGTTCTCCTTTGAGGCCGGAGGAACGGAAAAAACGACTTGCTTTTCCCTGGTCTCCTTCTTCCTCGCGATCCGTGTCCATTCTTTTGTCGGGGAAGTAGACAGCGGAGTCTTCCGGGTCAGCGAGCCCTCGGCCCCCGACTTTCCGGAGACGATCTTTTTCCAAAGAGCTGGAGGTTGCGCCTCTCCGGCATTTTCGGAGTTCATTGGAGGAGACTTCTTTTCCGGCGGATCCGCGATACGGTGTAGAATTCCCTCTTCATCTGCTATAGATGAAATTGTCCCGAAGCAGAATACGGATCCGGGACGCATGGTGATCTTGCTGTAGAAGGTGACGGCCATTGAGCTAGCTTGGATCGTCGACACACCCCCTACCTGGCGCGCCAGCTGTCGGTGTTTTGGGTCCGACCGCACACCCGGGGTTGCCCCTCAAGGTGTTTTTTGGAGTAGGACGGTGTCGACGACTATAGCAAAATGGTTCGTGCCGATCGCACGAGGAACAGTGGACAGGGTTTTCAGGTTCGGGCCGCTTAGAGATGCGTAACACCCTACGTCCTGGTGAGTATGCTTGGTGGATGTGGTTACAAAAGAGCTCTCTGAATTGAGATTACAGAGAGTTGACGTGGGTGGCTAAGTAAAGGGTCGATCGATCTGAAGGGGTGCCCCCTAGGCCTTATATACTCGACCGTGGGGCAGTACACGTGGATATGATAACAACAAGTAGCTAAAAGGTAGTGAACCTCTTGAGTTTATCCCTACGTAACCCTCGCCGACTTATCCTCGCATGGCTCCGTTGCATGGGGGCTTCAGCGTGGGAAAGTCGGGTCTCTGTTGTGATTTACTCGCTCGACGTTGTGGGCCGTCCGGGTTTGCACCAATCTGGTCTCACGTCGCTCTGCTTTGTTGGTTGTTTCTCCCCAGGCCCACGAAAGAATGACCTTACGATTTATTGGGCCCTTGGGCCTTTCGTGAGGTCTTTTACTCCTTTAGTGGACCCGGGGAATATCTATCCCCCACAGCGTGGGCCTGGGCCTCTATGCCGGGCGTGTTGGGAGTCGGAGGAGCGTGCCCACTTGGCGCGGTTGCATGCCGCCTGCATGGCTGCCCACCCTTTCGCCCGTTGGTCTGGGCAAAAGTGGAGGGTCGCTTGTAACCGCTGGGCGGTTGTGTGCACCGCGCGCGGCGGTTTGGCTTCTTCTGCCCTGAGTTGGCTTGCATGACGTGTGGGACCCAGCCCCCGCGCCGTAGGGGAGGACTTTGGAGTGTGTTGGAGAAGACTCAGCCCGTGACGGCTGGGGGCGCGAGTAGGGAGAACCGTCCTTAAAAGGAGGGTGACCCCTTTGGAGGGTGACCATGTCTTTGCGCTCCCTTATGCATCATGTCTTTCCACCTTCCAGGCCCCCGGATGGGGGAGATCCGTCGTCTTTCCGCCTCGTCGTTGGGGGAACGCAACTCCACGGGAGTTGGTACCTTTCAGCCATCGTTCGGCTTCAAGGATTTTCATCAGCCGGCCCGGCCGCTCCCCTCGCCGGGGGTCACCCAAGACGGTGACCACCAGCCCCTGGATGGGGAGGAGCAAGCTAGGCTGTGGTCTTTGCCCCGCCCCCAGCTGGTCTTCATCATCCCCGCTGGGACGGGGCCCGGGCCAAGCTGGTGCTCTGCCCCCTGCGCGGGTCGGCCGACCGCCTCCTCTTCCAGCTTCTGGTGGTGGAGACCATCCTCCAGTTCTGCGGAGGAGACGTCCTCCAGTCATGCTGGGGGAGGCGGGCTGTTGCTGTCCAGCTAGGATGCAACATTCCGTCCTCTTCCTCGCTTGCGTGGCGAGGACAGGAGTGAGGACCTGCCGATGCGCCTTGGGGTGACCCGCGTTTGCTGGTGATTCGCCTAGAGCTTGTCGCTCCATGGGCTTCCCCGTCGTGGGGGTTGTCCATACCTGCGGGGATAGAACCGGAGTTCCGTTTGTAATGGCGCCTTGAGTGCCAGTGTTTTTGTTCATTGTGGCTATCGGGGCCTGAACATGTATGTAGTTTCAGCACGAAGCCGTGTATTTTCCTCCTTTCCGAGCACTGAAACTCGCCTGTTGGTTGTCTGAACCGCTTCACCAAGTGTGAGTCGCCCCGTGTACAGGTGACGAGCGAGGTATCCGTATCCCGGAGGCGTAGGAGTTCCTCGGCTCGGTCGGCCTTGTTGTCCGAGGCTTCTCTAACTTAGTTAAAGGAACCCCTCGGCCGCTCTTCGATGAGCCGAGGCCAGGGGTAGTGGCGTCAACATGGGCAGAGGCAGAGTTGGCTTGAAAATGAAACCTGGTTGGCCGGAGCCTAGCCGGGTCGTCCGTCGGCGGGACCGACGCCGGAATTGACCAGCCGAGGCCTCGGGTCGGGCTGACGTCCTTGGAGGGCAGCTGGCCGAGGCCCCGGGGTGACCGACCGAGCCGCCTGCTCGGGCCGGATTGACGTCCTTGGAAGGTAACTGGCCGAGGCCCCGGGGCGACCGACCGAGCCGCCTGCTCAGGCCGGATTCCCGGAGAAGACCCTAGCGGTGATGGCCCGGGCGTGGTGATGACGTCGTCCTCCAGAGTGGAGATCCTCGGACCGCGTCGCCGTCCGAGGCTAGGTCGGCCCTCGCCGAAGGTGTCGTCGATGCCAAGGGTGCTGCTGCTCCCTTCAGCCGTCAAGATCCGAGCCTGCAGGATCGGATTGTCTTGTAGCGTGTGTTTCCTGCGGCCGCCGAGGCCTAAACACACCCTCGCCGTGTTGTAAAGCTGCGTCTCTTTTCCTTTTATTTCGAGTATCTGGACTTTTTTGTTGGTAACAGAAATGTTTGTGCGAGCAAGAGTTGCTTCTCGCGAAAGGTGATGAGTGAGGTATCCATATCCCGGAGGCGTAGGAGTCCCTCAGCTCGGTCAGCCTTGGCTGCTTACGTGTACTCCGTCGTTTTCAGGATCCACTTTCGAAGTAGCCAAAAAGCGCGAAAGACATTCTGGCAGAAAAGATCTTTTTTCGAGGAAAATTTCGACGCAGAGGGCGTACCCCCCTTTTAGCCCCCGAGGGAGGGTCGGGCTTTGCCGAGGCGAGGCCGACCCTTCCTTGATGACTAAACTTTGCGTGGGTGCGAGGTATATGATCAACTTGAAAACATCTTAAGGGTAGAAGCAACGTAGTTGTTGGATGTTCCAGGCGTTGTCGTAGACCTCGCCTTGGCTGTTGGCCAGCTTGTATGTTCCGGGCTTCAGAACCTTGGCGATGACGAATGGCCCCTCCCAGGGAGGCACAAGCTTGTGCCGCCCTCGGGCGTCTTGTCACAGCCGAAGCACCAGGTCGCCCACCTGGAGGTCTCGGGACCGGACCCCTCGGGCGTGGTAGCGTCGCAGGGACTGCTGGTACCGCGCCGAGTGTAGCAAGGCCTGGTCCCGAGCCTCCTCCAGCTAGTCCAGCGAGTTTTCTCGGCTGACTTGGTTGCTTTGGTCGGTGTAGGCCCTCGTCCTCGGGGAGCCGTATTCTAAGTCTGTGGGCAAGATGGCTTCGGCCCCATAGACTAGAAAGAACGGCGTGAAGCCCGTGGCTCGGCTCAGCGTTGTCCTCAGACTCCAGACCACCGAGGGGAGTTCCTTCATCCATCGCTTGCCAAACTTGTTGAGGTCGTTGTAGATCCGAGGCTTGAGCCCTTGTAGAATCATGCCGTTGGCACGCTCTACCTGCCCATTCGTCATGGGATGAGCCACGGCGGCCCAGTCCACCCGGATGTGGTGATCCTCGCAGAAGTCCAGGAACTTTCTGCCGGTGAACTGGGTGCCGTTGTCGGTAATGATGGAGTTCGGGACCCGAAGCGATGGATGATGTTGGTGAAGAACGCCACCGCCTGCTCGGACCTGATGCTGTTCAGGGGTCGGACCTCGATCCACTTGGAGAATTTGTCAATGGCGACCAGCAGGTGCGTGTAGCCCCCGGGTGCCTTCTACAAGGGGCCGACGAGGTCCAGACCCCCACACCGCAAAAGGCCAGGTGATGGGTATCGTCTACAGAGCCTGAGTGGGCAGATGGGTCTGCCTCGCGTAGAATTGGCACCCTTCGCAGGTGAGGACGATTCTGGTAGCGTCGGCCACCGCCGTCGGCCAGTAGAAGCCTTGCCGGAAAGCGTTCCCGACAAGGGCTCGAGGCGTTGCGTGATGGCCGCAAGCCCCCGAGTGTATCTCTCGCAGGAGTTCCTGACCTTCGACGATGGAGATGCATCGCTGGAGGATGCCTGAGGGGTTGCGGTGGTAGAGCTCCTTCTCATCTCCCAGCAAGACGAACGACTTGGCACGCCGCGCCACCCGCCGAGCCTCGGCTCGGTCGAGGGGCAGCTCTCCTTGGTGGAGATATTGCAGGTACGGGGTCTGCCAGTTTTGATTAGGCGCGACCCCGCTTTGCTCCTCCTCGACGCGCAGTGCCTCACCCTCGGGGGCTGAGGGTACCTTGGACTGAACCGAGGGCGCCTCGGGTCGAGCTGAGGGTGCCTCGGACTGAGCCGAGGGCGCCTCGGGTTGAGCCATGGGCGCCTCGGACTGGGCCGAGGGTACCTCGGGCTCGGACGTGTCGTCGATCTTGACGGAAGGTTGATGCAGGTCTCGGGAGAAGATGTCCGGGGGAACCGTCGTTCGCCCCGAGGCTATTTTAGCCAGCTCGTCCACAGTCTCGTTGTAGCGCCGAGCGATGTGGTTGAGCTCGAGCCCGTAGAACTTGTCTTCCAGGCGCCGAACCTCATCGCAGTAGGCCTCCATCTTCGGGTCGCGGCAATGGGAGTTCTTCATGACTTGGTCGATGACGAGCCGCGAGTCACCACGAGCATCGAGGCGTCGGACCCCTAGCTCGATGGCGATCCGCAACCCGTTGACCAGGGCCTCATATTCGGCCACATTGTTGGGCGCCGGGAAGTGGAGGCGTAGCACGTAGCGTAGATGCTTTCCGAGGGGTGAGATGAAGAGTAGGCCTGCGCCGGCTCCTGTCTTCATCAGCGACCCGTCGAAGAACATGGTCCAGAGCTCCGGTTGGATTGGAGCCGTAGGTAGCTGGGTGTCGACCCATTCAGCCACGAAGTCCGCCAAGACCTAGGACTTAATGGCTTTCCGAGGAGCGAACGAGATTGTCTCGCCCATGATCTCCACCGCCCACTTTGCAATCCTACCCGAGGCCTCTCGGCACTGGATGATCTCCCCCAGGGGGAAGGATGACACCACAGTTACCGGATGAGACTCGAAGTAGTGTCGCAGCTTCCGTCGCGTTAGGATCACCACGTACAGCAGCTTCTGGACTTGTGGGTAGCGGATCTTGGTTTCGGACAGTACCTCGCTGACGAAGTAGACTGGCCTCTGAACGGGCAATGCATGCCCCTCTTCTTGCCTCTCGACCACAATCGCGGCGCTAACCACCTGGGTGGTCGCGACGACGTAGACTAGGAGGGCTTCTCCGGCAGCTGGGGGCACCAAGATAGGCGCCTTTGTGAGGAGCGCCTTCAGGTTCCCGAGGGCTTCCTCGGCCTCAGGGGTCCAAGTGAAGCACTCGGCCTTCCTTAAGAGGCGGTACAGAGGTAGACCTCTTTCGCCGAGGCGTGAGATGAAACGGCTCAGAGCCGCGAGGCATCCCATGACCCTCTGTACGCCTTTCAAGTCCTTGATAGGCCCCATGCTGGTAATGGCTGCGATTTTTTCCGGGTTGGCTTCGATGCCCCGCTCGGAGACGATGAACCCCAAGAGCATGCCTCGGGGCACCCCGAAGACACACTTTTCGGGATTGAGCTTGATGCCTTTTGCCTTGAGACATCAGAATGTCGTTTCAAGGTCGGAAAGGAGGTCGGAGGCTTTCCTCGTCTTGACTACGATGTCGTCGACGTAGGCCTCGACCGTGCGGCCAATGTGTTCGCCGAACACATGGTTCATGCACCGCTGGTATGTCGCGCCCGCATTCCTCAAACCGAACGGCATGGTGACATAGCAGTACATGCCAAAGGGTGTGATGAAAGAAGTCGTGAGCTGGTCGGACTCTTTCATCTTGATTTGATGATACCCCGAGTAGGCATCAAGGAAAGACAGGGTTTCGCACCCAGCAGTGGAATCCACGATCTGGTCGATGCGAGGCAGAGGGTAGGGAACCTTCGGACATGCTTTATTGAGACCAGTGTAGTCTACACACATCCGCCATTTCCCCCCTTTCTTTCTCACAAGCACAGGGTTGGCAAGCCATTCGGGATGGAATACCTCTTTGATGAACCCTGCCGCCATTAGCTTGTGAATCTCCTCGCCTATAGCTCTGCGCTTCTCCTCGTCGAATCGGCGCAGCGGCTGCTTGACGGGTCGGGCTCCGGCTCGGATGTCCAGCGAGTGCTCGGCGACATCCCTCGGTACGCCGGGCATGTCCGAGGGACTCCACGCGAAGACGTCAGCGTTTGCGCGAAGAAAGTCGATGAGCACTGCTTCCTATTTGGGATCGAACCCGGAGCCGATCCGGATCTGCTTGGAGGTGTCGCCGCTGGGGTCAAGGGGGACGGACTTAACCGTCTCCGCTGGCTCGAAGTTGCCGGTGTGACGCTTCACGTCTGGCACCTCCTTAGAGAGGTTCTCCAGGTCGGCGATGAGGGCCTCGGACTCGGCGAGGGCCTCGGCGTACTCCACGCACTCCACGTCGCATTCGAACGCGTGTTTGTACGTAGGGCCGACGGTGATGACCCCGTTGGGGCCCGACATCTTGAGCTTCAGGTAGGTGTAGTTGGGGACGACCATGAACTTCGCGTAGCATGGCCTCCCCAGTACCGCGTGGTAGGTCCCTCGGAACCCGACCACCTCGAACGTCAGGGTCTCCCTTCGGAAGTTGGAGGGTGTTCCGAAGCAGACGGGAAGGTCGAGCTGTCCGAGGGGTTGGACGCGCTTCCCGGGGATGATCCCATGGAACGGCGCAGCGCCTGCCCGGACAGAGGATAGATCAACACGCAGGAGCCCGAGGGTCTCGGCGTAGATGATGTTGAGGCTGCTGCCTCCGTCCATGAGGACCTTGGTGAGCCTGACGTCGCCGATGACGGGGTCGACGACGAGTGGATATTTCCCCGGGCTCGGCACATGGTCGGGGTGATCGTCTCGATCGAAGGTGATGGGCTTGTCGGACCAGTCTAGATAGACTGGCGCCGCCACCTTGACCGAGCAGACCTCCCGGCGCTCTTGCTTGCGGTGCCGAGCCGAGGCGTTTGCCGCTTGCCCACCATAGATCATGAAGCAGTCGCGGACCTCGGGGAACTCTCCTGCCTGGTGATCTTCCTTCTTGTCGTCGTCGCGGGCCTTGCCACCCTCCGCGGGTGGCCTGGCCCTGTGGAAGTGGCGCCGAAGCATGACGCACTCCTCAAGGGTGTGCTTGACCGGTCCCTGGTGATAGGGGCACGGCTCCTTGAGCATCTTGTCAAAGAGGTTGGCACCTCCGGGGGGCTTCCGAGGGTTCTTGTACTCGGCGGCGGCGACAAGGTCCGCGTCGGCGGCGTCGCGTTTCGCTTGCGACTTCTTCTTGCCCTTCTTCTTGGCGCCGCGCTGAGTTGACGCCTCGGGAGTACCTTCCGATGGGCGGCCCTGGGGCTGCATGTCCTTTCGGAAGATAGCCTCGACCGCCTCCTGGCCGGAGGCGAACTTGGTGGCGATGTCCATCAGCTCGCTCGCCCTGGTTGGGGTCTTGCGGCCCAGCTTGCTCACCAGGTCGCGGCAGGTGGTGCCAGCGAGGAACGCGCCGATGACATCCGAGTCGGTGATGTTGGGCAGCTCGGTGCGCTGCTTCGAGAATCGCCGGATGTAGTCTCGGAGAGACTCTCCTGGCTGCTGTCGGCAGCTTCGAAGGTCCCAGGAATTCCCGGGGCGCACATACGTGCCCTAGAAATTGCCGGCGAAAGCTTGGACTAGGTCGTCCCAGTTGGAGATCTGCCCCGGAGGCAGGTGCTCCAACCAGGCGCGAGCGGAGTCGGAGAGGAACAGGGGGAGGTTGCGGATGATGAGGTTGTCATCGTCCGTTCCACCTAGCTGACAGGCCAGACGGTAGTCCGCGAGCCACAGTTCCGGTCTCGTCTCCCCCGAATACTTCGGGATAGTAGCCGGGGGTCGGAACCGGGTCGGGAACGGCGCCCGTCGGATGGCTCGGCTGAAGGCTTGCGGACCGGGTGGTTCGGGCGAGGGACTCCGATCCTCCCCGCTGTTGTAGCGTCCCCCACGCCTGGGGTGGTAGCCTCGGCACACCCTCTCGTCGAGGTGGGCCCGTCGGTCGTGGTGGTGGTGCTCATTGTCGAGGCGACCCGGGGCCACAGGCGCGGTGTTGCGCGTGCGCCCGGTGTAGACCGAGGCTTCCCGCATGAATCGGGAAGTCACGGCATGAGGTTCCGAGGGGTACCCCTGCCTTCGGGAGGCAGAGCTCTCGGCCCGTCGGACCGCGGCGCCTTCTAGGAGATTCTTGAGTTCTCCCTGGATTCGCCGCCCCTCGGTGGTTGATGGCTCTGGCATCGCGCGAAGAAGCATTGCTGCTGCCGCCAGGTTCTGGCCGACCCCACTGGATGCGGGTGGTGGCCTGAGCCTGACGTCGTCAGCGATGCGGTGCTGGAAGCCCTAGGGTAGATGACGTATTTCTCCAGCCGGAGGTTGGCCCGCCCATGCCAGCCCGACGTCCCGACAGATCGGCTCCAGCGCTCCTGCTCCCTCGTCGAGCCTGGCCTGCACCCTGTGGATTTGCTCGAGTTGTGGGTCATGACCCCCCGCCTGAACGGGGACCACAGCTAGCTCCCAGTGGGATGTCAACGCGAGGCACCGGCCTAGGGAGGTCACTGTCCTCCGGCATGCCGAGATGGCTGCCTTCGGGGGGACCCCCTAGATCGACGTGGAAGCATTCGCGACTTGGGCCGCGATCCTCGTCGCCGAGGCTTCGGCCACCGTCGGAACAGTCGGAAAGGCAGTAGTCGCATGCGGTCATGAAGTCTCGCATGGCACTAGGGTTACCAAGTCCAGAGAAATCCCAACAGATGTTGGGTTCATCGTCTTCCTCGGACCCGGAGGGCCCGTAGGTCGAGACGTCCGTCAGCCGGTCCCAAGGTGACCGCACACGAAACCCTAGAGGGTCTGGATTTGCCTCTACGAGAGTGCCCGCCAAAGCGAAGTCGCTAGACGGGTTGAGGCTGAACCCAAAAGACGCAGGATGGGAATCGATCGGTACCTTTTGGTCGACGGGCGGCGATAAGGTCGCGTCGGGGACTGACTGCGCCGTCGTCTCAGGTACGAGGGTGACATCCAGCAAGCTTTTCGCGAGCGTGCTGGCGTCGTCCGCTTGCTCGGGATTGGCGTGTCGCGGGGAGACGGCGCTCGCCTTCGTCTCAAACGCGAGGTCGACGCCTGGTGCGCCCCCCGTTGGGGTGCCGGGACCGTCGACTCGCTCGACAGCCGACGAGGCGCTGTCTCCTGCTTGGCCTTGGTTGCCCCGCCTCCTCCTCCGTCGACGGGGGAGAGGGCGGGGTGAGATCGAAGGTTGCTCTTCCACCATGCGGGGAAGACGTCGCCGATTCCGCCGCCGGCAGGCGGGTTGTCGGCCGCCACTGTTGTTGTCGCACGGCGGTGGAAGGAGTATCATGTCGTAGCTGCCGTCGAGGGACATGAACTCAAGACTCCCGAAACGGAGCACCGTCCCGGGTTGGAGAGGTTGCTGGAGACTGCCCATCTGGAGCTTGACGGGAAGCTGTTCGTCAACACGCAGCAGGCCCCTACCTGGCGCGCCAACTGTCGGCGTTCCGAGACCGGGGGGTCCCTGGGCCGACGAGTGAATGTCGCCGCGTGCCCCAGCCCAGATGGGTCGAGCGCGAGGGCGAGCGCGAAGGGGGGAGAGCGAGGCGGCCGGAGACCGGCATGAGAGAGGTGGGAATCCCGCGGCCTTCGTGTTCGTCTCGCGCCCAGGTCGGGTGCGCTTGCAGTAGGGGGTTACAAGCGTCCATGCGGGAGAGGGAGCGAGCGGCTCCAGGCGAGCGCCTGTTCTCGTCCTCGTCCCTGCGCGGCCAGCCTTCTCTAAGAGGGCCCTGATCCTCCCTTTTATAGACGTAAGGAGAGGATCCAGGTGTACAATGGGGGTGTAGCAGGGTGCTACGTGTCTTAGCGGAGGTGAGCTAGCGCCCTAGGTACATGCCGTTGTGGCAGCCGGAGAGATCTTGGCACCCAGCTGGTGTGATGTCGTGGCCGTCGAAGGAGCGATGGAGCTTGGCGGAGGGACAGCTGTCGGAGCGGTTGAGCCCTTGCTGACATTCTCTTGCTTCCGTAAGGGGGTGGAGAGCCGTCGTCGTCACAGAGCATGCGGGGCGCCATCATTGCCTATCTGGCGGCGCGAGCCGGATGGGACGCCGTTCTTGTTCCCCGCGGCCCGAGTCAGCTCGGGGTAGGGTGATGATGGCGCCTCCTGTCGACGTGGCTAGTCTACGCCCTAGGTTGGGCGATGTGGAAGCTCCTCCGAAGCCGAGGTTGAGTCCGAGCCCCCAGGTCGGGCGAGGAGGAGATCGTCGTCTTCTGGGGCCGAGCCCAAGTCCGAGCCCTGGGTCGGGCGAGGCGGAGATCGTCGTCTTCTGGGACTTAGCCCGAGTCCGAGCCCTGGGTCGGGCGAGGCGGAGATTGTCGTCTTCTGGGACTTAGCCCGAGTCCGAGCCCCTGGTCGGGCGGAGCGGAGATCGTCGTCTTCTGGGACTTAGCCCGAGTCCGAGCCCTAGGTCGGGCGGAGCGGAGTTCGCCGTCTTCCGGGACTTAGCCCGAGTCCGAGCCCTGGGTCAGGCGGAGTTCGCCGTCTTCCGGGACTTAGCCCGAGTCCGAGCCCTGGGTCGGGCGGAGTTCGCCGTCTTCCGGGACTTAGCCCGAGTCCGAGCCCTGGGTCGGGCGAAGCGGAGCTTCCTATGGTGCCTCCGACAGGGCCTGACCGCTTGTCAGTCTTACTCTGTCCAGTGGCACTGTAGTCGGTGTGGCGTAGGCGGCGCTGTCCTTTCGTCAGGCCGGTCAGTGGAGCGGTGAAGTGACGGCGGTCACTTCAGCTCTACCGGCGGGGGGTGCGTGCCAGGATAAGGGTGTCAGGCCACCTTTGCATTAAATGCTCCTGCGACTTGGTCGGTCGGTGCGGCGACTTGGTCGGGGTTGCTTCTTAGCGAAGGCAGGGCCTCGGGCGAGCCGGGAATATGTTCGCCGCTAAAAGGGGGGCCTCGGGCGAGACGGAAATCCTCCGGGGTCGGCTGCCCTTGTCCGAGGCTAGGCTCGGGTGAGGCATGATCGTGTCCCTCGAATGGACTGATCCCTGACTTAATCGCACCCATCAGGCCTTTGCAGCTTCATGCTGATGGGGGTTACCAGCTGAGAATTAGGAGCCTTGAGGGTACCCCTAATTATGGTCCCCGACAATATGCCTCCGGTGTCATACGGTGAGCTCTACAAGCTAATTACACTTATACAAGACAAATACATGCTAATCTCCACTAATCCTCTCATCCTCCCCTTAATCCTCTCATCCCTCCCCCTAATCCCCCCACCATGGCTATAAATAGAGGGGCAAGGGCCTCCTCTCATCCCACCCCAAGCCATTTCATGGCAACTCTCTTCCCCCCCCCCACACACCCACTCCATGTTCCACACAAGCACACACTAGCACAAGGATCGTTCGATCGTTCTTCGATCGTTCGTCCCCTGTTCTTGGTTCGTTCGTCCGTGTAACACCCCTGGTGTTACGTTAACTAAAACTCTGACATGTCATCATAAGCATTGGCATTATCTGGTTTGATATATCTAGAATGCATTTACTAGGTTAAACCTTTTCAAAAGTGTGATGTTGTGTGTTGGGTTTAGAGTTTAGTTTAAGGACTTGGCTCAAGTTAAACAGAAGTAGATCATCTCTCAAGCAAGTGACAAGTTGGTTTGAAGTCTTAGAGTGCTAAAGGCAAGACTTAGAACCTTGAGCAACTATGATTTTGGAGGTAGGTTAAGTGGAAGAATTAATTGATGAACTGGATTAACCTTAAAACCCTTAAGTGAGATTTGAAAACCTTGCTTGGAATTGTGGATAAACAAAACAACTCCTAAACCAGGGACACTTTGGACATGAGCTTCATATACTAGAGTTGGATTTGAGATTAAGGAGTCGCATGTCTTTTAGGAGGATGGATTGAGTTGGTAAATCACTAGATGAGGAGTCACATTTGAAACCCTAAATTTGCCAAAAGTGGAATTCAAAATATAGAGAAAATTGGGCAAAAGTCAAAGTACCAAAGTTATAGAGCTTGGAAAAGTGAATAACTTTCTTATTTGGAGATTCCCAAGTTGTGTGAAAGAATTTGGAGTTAAGTACAAAAATTCAATTTTGGGTTCATTTTGGAAGTGCTGAAAATAATATAAACTAGTCAACTTTGGACCATTGTAACTTTTGATTTATAAGCAGTTTGGAGATGGTCGCTATAACTAAGTTGTAGAGCTATCCTAGGTGAGCAAACTTGTTTAAGTTACTTAACCTTAAAGCCATATGGCACTAGGTGTAAAACTGGTCCAAATTGGGAATATTAGAATCTGAATTTCAGACTTAGTGCACAATTCAGCACTGCAGTTTTTGTATTCCGAAGAAAACTTGGAGCCTGTTGGTGGCTGATCTATACAATGATTGGTTAAAGTTTCTATACCAAAGTGAAAGACCACATGTTGATGTATAAGTTTTGTTAATGGTTATGGCCCTAAAGCTATTTGGAACTTGGAGTAAAACTGGTCCAAAATAAAGCTATCAGAAATTGTGGGTTTCAGACTTAGTGTTATATCTGAATCTGAAATCTTTATGTTTTGGAGCAACTTTGGAATCTGTTTGGGGCTAATACATATAGTTATGGGCTAAGAGTGCTATATAAAGGTGGAAGCCCATGTATTGGTGTGTAAGTTTGGTAAAAGATCACACCCCTAAAGTTATATGGAACTTGGAGAAAAGGTGATTCAAAGTGGGGCTGCCAATGTGTCTGAATTTTCAGATTATGAATAGGAGTTTAAGTCTGAATTTCAGTGTTTGTAGCTGTTTTTGGAGCTCAATTGTGCCTAATCCATGAGGTTTTGGGCTGTAGAATATATAGAGGAATTAAAGACCATATGATGGGAAACAAATTTCTTTAAGAGAGTTGGGCTTGATCTCAAATAAAATGTAGAGCAAAACCTGCCCAAAAGTGGATTGTTAGAGTTGCACTAGCTGAATTTTTGTCAGTACTGAAATCTGAATTTCAGTAAAAAGTGTCAAATTTGGAGCTCATTTGTGATCAATACAAGTGGATTTGGACTAAGAATTATATAGCAAAGTTGGAGTCCATAGTACAGAGAACAAGTTTTATAAAGTGGGATGGACTTGGTTCTACAGAAATTTGGGAGTAAAATACCTCCAAACCTTCCCTGTCAGACTAGGGGTGGGCTATATCAGTTCACAAAATCTGTTTCAGGGTTAGTGGCTGTCTGAAATTGTGAGATTAAGGATACTGAACAAGAAGTGAAGTGGAGCAGTAGCACTGATGAAGCTGATGCAGTATGGATTGGTTTGAGGTGTAGAAAATATCTTCACTCCTTACTGTCATCCACTTGGTTCTCAAATCTGGATCAGGTTTGGGGGGGAACAACGAGGGATCTAGGAGTCGAGTTCCTACTGTAGGAAATATCAGCTTTGATCAAATTGAACCTATCCCCAAGTTGAGTTCCCAGCTGCTATACTTCCTGTCTGTATTCTCTGGACAGGGGGATATTTTGGCTGTAAAAAAATATCAACCAAGTGCAGTGTATCAGCCGAACCTGTTAATCTGAGTGATATGGGAGCAGTGAGAAGAGGGGCATTAATGAGTAAAAATCATGTTGTGGACTGCTCGACTGAAATATCAAGTTGTGGACCTGTTAGAGCATATCAACAATAGATATTTGTGTTGTAAGTGACCAAGTTCAATGTCTCAGCTATATGGTGTGCTGGTGCAGATCTGGTGCATGAGGGCCACGTTGATTAACTCAAGTAGTGCTGGCACACTGAAAATACTCCTTCACTGCATGTTTGCCAAGTTCAGGGAACACCTACCTCATTTCAGCTGTTTATAAGCGCAGGATCCAGTGGAGATTTCCTCCCTGCCGTGAGCTCTGCTCACAGACACCTGCAAAGAGTGTGGTGTCTCATGTTCATACTGGTGTAACCCTCTCTTATACCACACAGTTGAGCTGCTCCAGAGCTGAGTGTTATTTTCCCTGTGCCGTGGTGACCATACCCATCCAGTTGCTTTGTTCAAGACAGATGCTCGACATCGTCCTCCTGTGTAGCGACCTCAGCCACCAGCCCCTTCACCTCACAGTGGCCAGAACGTAGTCGCGCCACCGCAAATCATCGCCATGTTTAGTTTCATCGTCGACCAGCCAACGTACGTCTTCCCCAAGCAGTTTCATGCACCCACCGAGAACTTGGACTGTCAGGTTTGTTGGACTCAATTTTTGTTCAGAACTGAAACCTGAAATTGCAATGTTGGGTGCTCAGTTTGGAAGTGTTTTGTGACCAATCTGAGTAGTTTTAGACTATAGTTGCTATAGAAAACTTGAAGACCAGTGTTAGGGTAGTAAAGTTTGGTGAGGATTATGCCCTTGACACTACTTAGAGCTGGGAATAATTAGTGCCTAAAGTGTACTGTCAGGCTTATTTTTTCTCTAAACTGAATTCAGTTAACTTCAACTGAAATTTTAGTATTTGGTGCCCAGTTTGGAGCAACTTTGTTATCAGTCCACAAGGTTTTGAACTAAGAATCTTATAGCACAGTCAAAGACCAGATGAAGATGAACAAGTTTCATCAGAGGAGTGGGGCTTGCTACTGTGTAAAATATGGAGAAATATGTGCTGCAATTTTCTATGTCAGGTGTTGTGTTCAGGTCTTTTTCAGTTAGCTGAAATTTAGCCTTTGCGTTTCCACCTCAAGTTTGGTGCTCTGTAACTTGAGATCTGTTCAAGGTTAGCTAGTAGCTGTTGTAACAAAGATGGAGAGAGATTATAGAGGAACCATTCCTAGTAAGGAAATACATTGAGCCCTCATATGGAATTGCGAGAAAATAGTGTTACAAAACCCTCTGTCAGACTTGGAGTGGGCTGTTTCAGCTAACTGAAAACCTGTTCAGGGTGTTGTTTAGTTAACTTTGGAGCTCTGTAGTAATTAATAAAACCAGAATTGGGTTAAGAGTTTTATAGAAAGGTGAAAGACCAAGTGTAGGAGAACCAGTTTTATACAAGCAGATTGGCTTGTTGATGTATGGAATTTAGAGAAAAGCCTGTTGCAAAACTCTCTGTCAGGCATGGTAAGGTGCTGTTTCAGATCGAGGAACTGAACTTTTCAGTGTTTTGCTCTAACTTTGGTGCACCATAGCTATTGCTCTATGTATTTTTAGCCTTGGAGTGTTATACCAAAGTGGAAGGGCAATACTTAGGGAATAGATTTGGTTAAGTAAGTGGGGTCTCTTGTAAGTTTATGAGATAAAAAGTATTGAACAGAGGGGAGATGAATGGAGCAATGGAAGATTAATTCAGAGAACTGAAAGCAAGTCCAGTGAATTGTGGCTGATTCTTGGACACTATAACTTGTAGTACATGCAGTTTGGATCCTTGCTTAAGACATAAATGAAGTACTTGGTTGGTTATGGAGGCAAGGTTTCCTAGTTTGGTTGATGAATTGAGCTGTGATATTAGAGTATTTAGCTCTCTTAAGGTTTTGTAGTTTTTATGTGCACCTTTAGAGAGGTGTAAGTCTTGTGATGCTTTTTAGTATTTTCTTTTCAAGTTGCATAAGCATAAGCATTCATGTTCATTTCTTTACATGTAGAATTCCCAAAAGAAGAAGATGAAATTCAAGAAGTGGTTTCTAAAGAGGAGTCTGCTCCAGTGCCCGCTCATCAAGTGGATCGAGCTATCTAACTGGTTATTGGGTAGAAAGGTCTTAAGCCTCTTCCCTGCAACAAAGGCAAGCCCCGGTGCATGCAACCCCTTCCTTGTGTTTTTAAATAATTTTTGCACACTTTAAGTCTAGTGAAATGTGCACTAGGTTTATAGGAGTTGCTTGGAACCCTTTGATGCATTGCCTTCCTTGAAATCCATACCTTTATAGATACTTCTGATGAAGTATCAAAATATGATTTACAAAATTGCTTAGCCTTGCTTAGAGGTAAATCTTGTGGATAGAGGTTGTCCTTTGCGTTAATGCCTAGCTCAGGGGTTATCCTGAGGAAGGATGACTTCTGTCTGCAGGAATATTTTCATTGGGAGCAATAGTGGGATCTTACTGCAAAGTTCCCTGTGATGCTCTTTTCATCCTAAGGAACACAAACAATCCTAAGGGTGGAAGTACTTAAATCGGGACTCGGGCTAGGAACAGGTGATGTTCCGTCCGGGTCAATTAAGGATTGGATGCGTATGTAGGCCTGTTGATCAAGGACTATCTTAACTAGCCACATGCCCTGGAAATGGGACAGGGTAAGCTTGAACCCGGCTATTCCATACGTGAAAAGACAACCGCGCACTGGGCGTGGGAGATGGTGGGAGTAGCGTGTACCCTCCTGGCTAGAGGCTGGATGGAGGAGTACTGTGCTCCCGGGTAGCGCGGACCGGTTCACGTTGTGGAGGATCTGTGGGAACGGTTGACATATGCAAGGGTTAAGTGCTACATATGTCGTGTGGTTAGAGATCCTCAGCTGAGTAAATCGATTCGGATCGCCTTTATATCCCCGGAGAGTGGAGACTTGATCTCCGACCTACAACCTAAGTCAGGATGTAAACATTATGAGTAAAAATGATGTTGTATTGATGAGATGGTGAAATTAGACTAGGTGCTACCAGAGTCTATTAATATTTAATCTGGCGTTAAAATATTGAAAGTAAGGACTCACTTTAGTAAGCTATTTCTGCAAAAGTATATAAGTTGATTCTTGCTAAAGCCTTTTCCTTGATTCCTATTTTAACCAGCATATCCTTGAGAGTCTTTTCTTTAGTCGGGTAAGTCTTGCTGAGTAATTCCATACTCAGGGTTTTATTCCCTGTTGTTTTTCAGGTTCTAACTTTGTGATGTTGTGATGGTGTTAAGTGCCGGTGGGCTCGGCCTTCTTATATAAGTATACCCCGTCTTTATCTTCTTATTGAGGATGGTCACTTGAGCTAGCATATATTTCAAACTTATACTTTTGTATTCACTCCGATAAAATAATGTAAAATTTTTGTAACCTGTAAAATTTGGTAATAAGATTTCCGCTGCAAAAATGTTGTTGTGTGTGATTTATGTTACTTAATCCCGCGGTTCTGGTTGTAAGTGGTTTATCCGGTGTCCTTGGGGCAATCGGACGGATCCTGTTAAGTTATCTGGTGCACATGCAAGGCCGTCTGAGGTCTTTAAGACAAGGACAGGTGCATGTGGGCTCGATAACTTGGGAGGTTCTGCCACAGTCCGTTCGTCCGATCGTTCGATCGTTTGTCCGTTCGTTCGTCCAATTAATCTTTTTCCTACCGTTATGCGGCCGAAATTCTGATTGTTCGTTCATAGTTCCTATTCATCGTTCATCGTTCGTTCATAGTTCCTATTCATCGTTCATCGTTCGTTCATAGTCCCTATTCATCGTTCTTCCAGATAATCTTTGTCCTGCCATTATGCTGCCGAAATTCCGATCGTTCGTTCGTCCGATCATTCGATCGTTCGTCCGTTCGTTCATCCAAATATTCGGTGTTACTATTCATCATTACTATTCGCTGACACTATTCACCATCGTACTATTCGGTGTTACTATTCATCATCGTTACTACTCATCGATGATATATATGTAACTTTTTTGTCATCACTATTCATCGTTACTATTCATCATTACTATTCATCGATTAGCCGATCACCCCAAATTTCAACTACTCATACATCATGTTGTCCAGTCCACCTAAGACCAGCCAGACCCATATTCTAGTCATGCGAACTCCGGTGACTGTGATTTTCCTTCTAGTGGGAACTTCCCATCTGGTCACCCATCTCAGGTTTCTCCAAGTTGAACACGCTTAACTTTGAGATTCCTTCGAACCAGGCTTCCAAACTCCGATTCCAATAATTCTTGTTTCTAAATTCTTATCGAATTATTCCCTATCCAACCATGTCATCCCTTAAGCATGGTTCATATTCTAGAAAACTCCCAAAATACTCTTGTCCCATATTCTGCCTATAACTCTCCTGTTCATACTAAGTCAGACGATTCATTCGTCACTATTCTCACCAACAGTGAACTTCACTGTGCTGCACCACAGACACCCAGCTATAAATACACCCAGCTACCCTCTCCCTCTCCACACACACTCAACACCCTCAGCCAACGCAAACACCCCACCCACTCAGTTACTCTGCTCTGCCGGCTACACGCATAGTGTCGCTTCGCCTCCAATCCACCCTCCTGGTAAGCACCTCCGCTCCACCACCAGTAATATCACAACACCACATGACACAGATTCTACTCAAGACCCTACCCATCCATATATCGCTATTCTGACCACTATACTAAATATTTGTTGGTATACTTGCTGGTTTGTATGTTTGCTTGTTCATGTTGCATAGTTATCGGAGCGTTCGTGTCGTCTCGTGGAGGCCAGATCTGCAAGTCTACGCCAGGCGGTGGAGCCAGAAGCCAGTTCCGCGAGCTCCCCTTCCCCCTTCGCCGAATAAGCACGACAAGCTCACTGGATCCCTTTGATGCATAAATTACCTATGTTTTACAACCACAACCCTCAGCCTGTTATTTTATGCATAATATGATTTTGAGACAAGTTATTATGGCCACCCAGCCGCTTGCCGCAATCAATCCCTGATATAATTGTTACAAATGATTTGAGGAAAGGTGTGAGTTTTCAAAAGAAAATGCTTTTCAAAATATGTTTGATGAAGGGTTTTCACCCTTATCACCTTTGAGTAGGGATGATCAAGGACTCCCTAGTTTATGGGAGGGCCTAAGGTGATGGCTCAGCTGGTTTAGGCGTGAGCAGAAGGATTGTCCCCTCTTATAAGGACCGGTTTGTCATCTTTCACTACCTGTACTCATGATAAGTACAACCACTCGAGACTGTGTGGGCAGTCACTCAATTTGAACTCGTACGGTCCAACCCCAGGGTTATGAAGGCTGGGGAGCACTGGGAGGATAAGGAGGGGGAATGTTTTGTCCGGTTTGGACATGGCGGTGGCCTGACTCCTTCCAGTATAACCGTTAAGGTTAGGACGTGCGAGGAAAGAAAGAGATTCGGATTCGGATCTCATCGGCCATGAGATCGCAGAGCCGGACTAGTGGGTAAAGTGTACACTTCTGCGCAGAGTTTGAAAACCTATTCGAATAGTCTGTGTCCACAGGAATGGACGAGTCTGGTGTGGTATGGCAATTAGTGTTTTGTTTTCCAAAAAAAGGGTGCGTTTGAGAAAAGTGGTTTTTAAAAGGACCGGCGGTTGAGCCGTGAGCTATGGTGGACGGGATGTCCAGTAGCTGTTTTTGAAAATAAAAACCAGTGGGAAACTGCTGAGATACCTGGATGGTTTAGTCCAGGGGATTTTGTTCTAATATTGAAAAACTTCCTGCTCCTTTTGGAGAGGATGCGCTTTGCAAAATACAAAATGTTTTTCAAAACAACCCTGCATAAAATATTGCTGTTTCTGCAAATATCCTAAGCTCTACATATTCCATGCATTATATCTGATTTCCCCATTCCGCGGGTGAAGGTGGGCAGCTGAGTTTGTTTGTACTCACCCTTGCTTATTTGTTGTTTTTCAGAAAAAGGAGATCGGGTAAGAGTTACGACTGTTCCCAACCTTGCCTGTGGCTGTTGGACCGCTGATTTGCTTCGCTGCGTATATCGGGCTGCTTCAGCCCCACTCTGATGATATGTCTCGAGTTGTGGACCAACTCTTAAAGTTGTTTGCCACCTTTGTAGGTTTGTCTCGTTTAAGCAGATTTGGTATCATCTGATGTATAAATGTGTTTACTAGCCTCCTGGGACTAGTAATTGTATCACATTTGAGTCCCAGAGGATTGGGGACGCTTCACATTTATACCTAAGGATTTACTAGCTTTTGTTATCCATGTCCTTGTTTACCTATCTAGGTTGGATTATTATTGCTTAGTCTTATGCTATTGCCCAACTCTAATCAATGAACATGATGAGAATGATCAATGATACGCTGTTTTCCCCTCTTTTATTATGATGTTATACTTATGGTCTTTAAGGGGGCTCGAGCGGTTTCTCGAGTGCCTCTCCGTAAGGACCTGTTCTTTGGATGACCGCCCGAGAAAACAGTGCAACCATGAGGGTGGAATGGGGTGCCCTTAGCTGAATAATTAGAGGATCCGGGGTGTAGTTCGCTTCGCCGTCGTGCCGTCAATGGGGCTCGGTGTATGCGGCTCGCTCTGCCAAGGTTGATTTGTCCCTTGGGGAGGAGTGCGGTACATTTAGGAAACCTAACGGGCGGCTACAGCCCCAGGGAATCTTTGTAAAGGCTACGTAGTGAGACCCTGCCTACACACCTTGGGAGTGTTCAAGGGTCCGTACAACTCGAGGCAAAAAGGGAATCACGGCTCATGGGTAAAGTGCACAACCTCTGCAGAGTGTTATGAAACTGATATATCAGCCGTGCTCGCGGTTATGAGCGGCCAAGGGAGCTCCAGTGATTAGTGGTACTTGATCAGAGATGTTTGGATTATAGGTGGCAATGAGATTGATGGTTCTTGGTTTTGACTCTGGTAATGGTAAGTGGTACTCTTTCCGTTTGGAAAGGAGTACGTTTGGGTTAATAACGTGGGTTAAAACTAAAACTTGGCTTTCTCTACTAATAATAAGAATCTGACCAACTAAAAGCAACTGCTTGACTTACCCCCACATAAAGCTAGTCCACTACAGCCAAACAGGATACTTGCTGAGTATGTTGATGTGTACTCACCCTTGCTCTACACACCAACCCCCCAACAGGTTGTCAGCATTGCAACCACTGCTCAGGAGAAGATGAAGCCGTGGAAGGAGACTTCCAGGAGTTCCAAGACTACGACGAGTTCTAGGTGTGGGTTAGCGGCAACCCCCAGTCGGCTGCCTGTGAAGGCCGCAGTTATCTATGTTTCGTTTCCGCACTTTGATTTATTGTAAAGACTATGTGGATGTCTCAGACATATGATGTAATCGACTATTATTTCCCTTTTTAATACTATTTGAGCACTGTGTGATGATGTCCATGTTATGTAACTGCTGTGTACGTGAATTGCTGATCCTGGCACGTACATGGTTCGCATTCGGTTTGCCTTCTAAAACCGGGTGTGACATAGGTGGTATCAAAGCCGTGCTGACTGTAGGACCGCTAACCTAGAGTAGAATGGTCGTTCTAAGGATTATAGACCTCTATCCTTGCCTTGACTTTGGTATCCCTTCAAAAGTTGGTCATATTGACCAAATTATGTTCTACTATATATTATACCTTGCCGAAATTTGTGTTTTATTCTAATCCTTCATTTATTTATGATTCATTACTTGCTGGTCATATTAATTCTGTTCTCACTCTTTTGCTTGTGGTGTCTTTTGTAGATGGCTCGTCTTAGACACACTGCATGGAAGTCTGTCATCCCCTTCTTACCCTCCCGCCTTGCTGAGCGTCTGCTTCGCCGTCCTGTGGCCGGACAGTCCAGCCATTTGGAGAGGCTGCACCACCGCCTGCATGAGGAGCAGGAACGTCGACGACAGGAGCAGCAGGACTCTTCTTTCTCGCTCCAGCAGGAGATAGAGTCGGTGAGGAGCTGCTCCCCCGTGCTTCCCCTAGAGGCGCCCCCTGCACCACCACTGGGCGCCCTAGCCTCTGGAGTAGCTGCTGGGGGAGACCCAGACGACGGAGGTGGTGACGACAGCTCGAGCCACAACACTGACTTTTCTGCTGACCACGAGCCGGAAGGATGGGTTGCTCGACCCGTCACTCGCGACGCTGCTCGCGGGTGTCACTTCCATGATGCGCTCGACACCCTGCTACGTCGGGCACTTGACCGGCATACTTGGTCCATCGAGTATCGCTGTGTGGTCTACCAGCATAGTCGCGGGGTCTACCCGGACCGTTGGGAGGCGACTCCATTGGTGCTCCGTCCGGAGAACAGTCTCTGGGGTGCTGAGGTCTGCTCGGAGCACTATTCTATCTCTGAGCGGGACTCAGCTGAGGCGGCCATGCAAGATGTTGCACGGCGTGCGCTTTCGCACTACTGCTCGGTTCTCGGTGGGGTAGCTGACAGCCTCAACCTAAAGTACTACCCCCGCCATCCATCTGGCAGCACAGGAGGCGTGATTGTCTCACCTGTTGGTGAGGACAATCCTAGGTTGAGCAGCACAGTCAACCTAGCCGCCGTGCTAAACACGGAGCTGGACCATGCATTAGACGAGCTGAGTAGGGCTCGTGCTGAGATGGCCCAGCTGCGGGCTGAGCGCGCGGAGCGTCGTCACCTGGATGATGGTTCCCCCGCTCCCGTCGGGACTCAGCACCCGTACCGCTCACCTCGGCATGGGCACCAGTCTTATGGCAACCCTGACTGCAAGACCAAGATAAATTTAGAACCATAGATCGTTAGAGTCGGATCTTGTAATTAATACGAAGATACATACATAGAAGCTACAGTCTTAGTATTAGTCTCGCTCTTAGTTAGTCTTAGTTAGACAGGGTAGTTTGCTATATCCTGTGCATTTATGTTTGTCATGATGAACTATGTTTGATTTGGATCTTTGTAATGACTGTCACCAGGATGTGGGTATCCCCTGCATTTTGGTTTACCTGTTATATGTTAATGGAGTTAGCTATTTAGTTGGGAAGCCTTTTATTCCACTTTCCTCTTTATCTGAGAAGCTGTGTTGGTCTGTGTTGGAGATCAGTGAAGATGCTCATCCGTTCAGTGTGGTGGAGAATTCTATACTCTTTTCTTATGCTGCAAGATTTGCAAGATCAGTTCTGATGTGTGATTGCATTCTGCAGATGTCAGAAAACATGCGCAGAGGAGGAAGGCGTGCTCAGCAGGAGCAGGCAGCTCCGCAAGATGAGGTGCCCCAGCAACAGCACCTGCCTCCCCCGCCCCCGATGTCCATCGAGCAGATGTTTCTGATGCAGACTCAGGCAGTTCAAGCCATTTGTCAGACTCTGGCCGCCATTCAGCAGCAGCAGCAGCAGGCCCCACCTCAGCCTCAGATGCCCAGGGACAAGCGTGCTGAATTCAGGAGAGGTCATCCCCCAACGTTTGCTCACTCTTCTGACCCCATGGATGCTGAAGACTGGCTATGCACTGTGGAGCGGGAGTTGCATACCGCTCAGTGTGATGACAGAGAGAAAGTTCTGTATGGTCCCCGTCTGCTGAGAGGAGCAGCTCAGTCTTGGTGGGAGTCCTATCTCGCCACCCACGCCCACCCCGACACCATCACCTGGGAAGAATTCAGAGGTAGCTTTCGTCAGTACCATGTCCCTGCAGGTCTGATGACAGTGAAGAAGGAGGAGTTCCTGGCTCTTAAGCAAGGGTCATCGTCAGTCAGTGAGTACCGGGACAGGTTTCTGCAGTTGTCTCGCTATGCTCCTGAAGATGTCAACACCGATGCCAAGAGACAGTATCGTTTCCTGAGAGGCTTGGTTGACCCTCTGCAGTATCAGCTGATGAATCATACTTTCCCAACATTCTAGCACCTGATTGACAGAGCAATCATGACAGAGAGGAAGCGTAAAGAGATGAAGGATCGCAAGCGCAAGATCAGTGGACCCCAGCCTGGAAGCAGCAATCACCCTCGTTTCTCAAGCAATCAACCTCAGCAGTTCAGGCAGAACCAGCGTCCACCTCAGCAGCATCAGCAGTTCCAAAGGCAGTATCCTCAGCACCAGTATCAGAATCGTCAGAACAATCAGTCAGGAGGAGGTCAGTTTTAGAGGCAGAATCAGCAGGCACCTCGTCTTCCTGCCCCAGCAAACCAGCAGAACAGTCAGGCAGCACCAGCTCAGGTTGGAAACAGAGCATGTTTCCACTATGGAGAGCAAGGCCATTAGGTGATGCAATGTCCGAAGAAGGCAGCCCAGCAGCAGTCAGGCCCCAATGCCCCAGCAAAGCAGAATGTCTCTCAGCCTGGAGCAGGCAACCGCTCTCAGTCGCGCTATAATCATGGGAGACTGAACCACTTGGAGGCTGAAGCAGTTCAGGAGACCCCCGGCATGATAGTAGGTATGTTCCCAGTCGACTCCCATATTGCAGAAGTGTTATTTGATACTGGAGCAACACATTCTTTCATTACTGCATCATGGGTAGAAGCACATAATCTTCCAATTACTACCATGTCAACCCCCATTCAAATTGACTCAGCCGGTGGTAGAATTCGAGCCGATAGCATTTGTTTGAATGTAAGTGTGGAAATAAGGGGGATAGCGTTTCCCGCTAATCTCATAGTAATGGGTACTCAGGGAATAGATGTCATCCTAGGGATGAATTGGCTAGATAAGTATCAGGCAGTTATCAGTTGTGATAAGAGGACAATCAAGTTGATGTCCCCACTTGGAGAGGAAGTGGTGACGGAGTTAGTCCTGCCTGAGCCGAAGAAAGGAAGTTGTTACCAGATGGCTGTCGATAGCAGCGAAGCAGACCCAATCGAGAGTATCAGGGTTGTGTCCGAGTTCCCAGATGTGTTTCCAAAGGACTTACCAGGCATGCCGCCAGAGCGGAAAGTTGAGTTTGCCATAGAGCTTCTTCCTGGAACCGCCCCCATCTTCAAGAGAGCTTACAGAATATCCGGACCAGAGTTAGTTGAACTTAAGAAGCAGATTGATGAGCTGTCAGATAAAGGTTACATCCGGCCAAGCACCTCGCCTTGGGCCGCCCCTGTCCTATTTGTGGAAAAGAAAGATGTGAAAGGGAATTAGGCTTACACCTAGTTCCTAAATAATTTTGGTGGTTGAATTGCCCAACACAAATATTGGACTAACTAGTTTGCTCTAGTGCATAAGTTATACAGGTGCAAAAGGTTCACATTTAGCCAATAAAAAGACCAAGTGTTGGATTCAACAAAGGAGCAATGAGGCAACCGAGGGCACCTCTGGCTGAAGGCACCGGACTGTCCGGTGTGCACCGGACATGTCCGGTGCGCCCAGAGGACTTCGACTCAAACTCTTCGCCCTCGGGAATTCTCGGAAGCCGGCGCGCTATAATTCACCGGACTGTCCGGTGTGCACCGGACATGTCCGGTGCTCCAAGGAAGCGCGGTCTCCGGAACTCGCCAGCCTCGGGTTCGCGCGGCAGCCGCTCCGCTAAAATTCACCGGACTGTCCGGTGTGCACCGGACTGTCCGGTGTGCCAGCAGAGCAACGGCTCCCTGCGGCGCCAACGGCTCCCTGCGGAGCATTTAATGCGCGCGCAGCGCGCGCAGACGTCAGGCGTGCCCATACCGGTGCACCGGACATCAAACAGTACATGTCCGGTGTGCACCGGACACCCAGGAGGGCCCAGAAGTCAGAAGCTCCAACGGTCAGAATCCAACGGCAATGGTGACGTGGCAGGGGCACCGGACTGTCCGGTGCGCACCGGACTGTCCGGTGCGCCATCGAACAGAGGCCTCCAGCCAACGGTCACTTTTGGTGGTTGGGGCTATAAATACCCCAACCACCCCACATTCATTGCCATCCAAGTTTTCCACTTCTCAACTACTACAAGAGCTCTAGCATTCAATTCTAGACACACCAAATAGATCAAGTCCTCTCCAAATTCCACACAACTCCATAGTGACTAGAGAGAGTGATTTGCTTGTGTTCTTTCGAGCTCTTGCGCTTGGATCGCATTCTTTTCTTTCTCACTTGTTCTTGAGATCAACACTCAATTGTAACCAAGGCAAGAGGCACCAATTGTGTGGTGGCCCTTGCGGGGAAGTTTTGTTCCCGGTTGATTGAGAAGAAGAGAAAGCTCACTCGATCCGTGGGATCGTTTGAGAGAGGGAAGGGTTGAAAGAGACCCGGCCTTTGTGGCCTCCTCAACGGGGAGTAGGTTTGCGAGAACCGAACCTCGGTAAAACAAATCCTCGTGTCACACTCTTATTTGCTTGCGATTTGTTTTGCGCCCTCTCTCGCGGACTCGTTTCTTTATTACTAACACTAACCCGGCTTGTAGTTGTGATTATTTTTGTAAATTTCAGTTTCGCCCTATTCACCCCCCCCCCCCTCTAGGCGACTATCAATTGGTATCAGAGCCCGGTGCTTCATTAGAGCCTAACCGCTCGAAGTGATGTTGGGAGATCACACCAAGAGGGAGATGGAGACCGGCGACAAGCCCACTACAAGCCAAGGGAGTACTTCATCGGAAGAGTCCCGCACCAAGAGAAGGGAGAAGAAGAAGAACTCCTCCAAGCGGAAGGAGAAAAGGTCTTCCTCTTCTCACCACAAGGAGAAGAAGGAAAAATCTTCTTCTCACAAGCCGCATCGGAGTGGGGACAAGCACAAGAGGATGAGGAAGGTGGTCTACTACGAGACCGACACTTCATCGACATCCACCTCCGGCTCCGACGCGGCGTCCGTCACTTCTAAACGCCAAGAGCGTAAGAAGTATAGTAAGATCCCCCTACGCTACCCTCGCACTCCTAAACATACACCTTTACTTTCCGTCCCATTAGGCAAACCACCAACTTTTAATGGTGAAGATTATGCTATGTGGAGTAATTTAATGCGATTTCATCTAACCTCTCTCCACAAAAGTATATGGGATGTTGTTGAGTATGGTGTACAGGTACCATCCGTAGGGGATGAGGACTACGACACGGACGAAGTGGCCCAAATCGAGCACGTCAACTCCCAAGCCACAACCATCCTCCTTGCCTCTCTAAGCAAGGAGGAATACAACAAAGTACAAGGGTTGAAGAACGCCAAGGAGATTTGGGACCTACTCAAGACGGCGCACGAGGGTGATGAACTCACCAAGATCACCAAGCGGGAAACGATCGAGGGGGAGCTCGGTCGCTTCCGTCTTCGCCAAGGGGAGGAGCCACAAGACATGTACAACCGGCTCAAGACCCTGGTGAACCAAGTGCGCAACCTCGGAAGCGCAAAATGGGATGACCACGAAGTGGTTAAGGTTATTCTAAGAGCCCTTATTTTCCTTAATCCCACACAAGTTCAATTAATTCGTGGCAATCCTAGATATACACAAATGACCCCCGAAGAAGTCATCGGGAATTTTGTTAGTTTTGAATGCATGATTAAGGGCTCAAAGAAGATCAACGAGCTTGATGAACCCTCCACATCCGAGGCGCAACCCGTGGCCTTCAAGGCAACGGAGGAGAAAAAGGAGGAGTCTACACCAAATAGACAAACGATTGACGCCTCCAAGCTCGACAATGAGGAGATGACCCTAATCATCAAAAGCTTTCGGCAAATCCTCAAGCAACGGAAGGGGAAGGACTACAAATCCCGTTCCAAGAAGGTTTGCTACAAGTGTGGTAAGCCCGGTCACTTTATTGCTAAATGTCCATTATCAAGTGATAGTGACAGGGGCGATGACAAGAAGGGCAAGAGGAAGGAGAAGAAGAGATACTACAAGAAGAAGGGCGGCGATGCCCATGTTTGTCGGGAGTGGGACTCCGACGAAAGCTCAAGCGACTCCTCCGACGACGAGGACGCCGCCAACATCGCCGTCACCAAGGGCCTCCTCTTCCCCAACGTCGGCCACAAGTGTCTCATGGCCAAGGACGGCAAAAAGAAGGTAAAATCAAAGTCCTCCACTAAATATGAAACATCTAGTGATGAGGATGATGATAAAAATGAAGAGGATAATTTGCGTATTCTTTTTGCCAACCTTAACATGGAACAAAAGGAAAAATTAAATGAGCTAATTAGTGCCATCCATGAAAAGGATGATCTCTTGGACTCCCAAGAGGACTTCCTAATCAAGGAAAACAAGAAACATGTTAAGGTTAAAAATGCTTATGCTCTAGAAAGAGAAAAATGTGAAAAATTATCTAGTGAGCTAAGCACTTGTCATGAGACTTTAGACAACCTTAAAAATGAAAATGCAAATTTGTTAGCTAAGGTTGATTCTCATACTTGCAATGTTTCAATTCCTAGAAATGATAATGATGATTTGATTGCTAGGATTGAAAAATTGAACTGTTCTATTGCTAGCCTTAGAAATGAGAATGAGAAATTAATTGCTAAGGCTAAAGATTTTGATGTTTGCAATGCTACTATTTCTGACCTTAGAACTAAAAATGATTTATTGCATGCTAAGGTCATTGAACTAAAATCTTGCAAACCATCTACATCTACTGAGCATATTTCCATTTGTACTAGATGTAGAGATATTAATATTGATGCTATCCATGATCACCTAGCCTTAATTAAAAAACAAAATGATCACATAGCACAACTTAATGCTAAGATTAGAGAGCATGACTTAGAAAATGAAAAATTTAAACTTGCTAGAAGCATGCTCTATAATGGGAGACGCCCTGGCATTAAGGATGGCATTGGCTTCCAAAGGGGAGACAATGTCAAAATTAATGCCCCTCCAAAGAACTTGTCTAACTTTGTTAAGGGCAAGGCTCCCATGCCTCAGGATAACGAGGGTTACATTTTGTACCCTGCCGGCTATCCTGAGAGCAAGATTAGGAAAATTCATTCTAGGAAGTCTCACTCTGGGCCTAATCATGCTTTTATGTATAAGGGTGAGACATCTAGATCTAGGCAACCAACCCATGCCAAGTTGCCTAGAAAGAAAACTACTAATGCATCAAATGATCATGCCATTTCATTTAAAACTTTTGATGCATCTTATGTTTTGACTAGCAAATCCGGCAAGGTAGTTGCCAAAATTGTTGGGGGCAAACACAAGGGCTCCAAGACTTGTGTTTGGGTACCCAAAGTTCTTGTATCTAATGCCAAAGGACCCAAAACCGTTTGGGTACCTAAAACAAAGAACTAAACTTGTTTTGTAGGTTTATGCATCCGGGGGCTCAAGTTGGATACTCGACAGCGGGTGCACAAACCATATGACAGGGGAGAAAAAGATGTTCTCCTCATATGAGAAAAACCAAGATCCCCAACGAGCTATCACATTCGGGGATGGAAATCAAGGTTTGGTCAAAGGTTTGGGTAAAATTGCTATATCTCCTGACCACACTATTTCCAATGTTTTTCTTGTAGATTCTTTAGATTACAATTTGCTTTCCGTATCCCAATTATGTCAAATGGGCTACAACTGTCTTTTTACTGATATAGGTGTTACTGTCTTTAGAAGAAGTGATGATTCAATAGCTTTTAAGGGAGTATTAGAGGGTCAGCTATACTTAGTAGATTTTAATAGAGCTGAACTCGACACTTGCTTGATTGCTAAGACTAACTTGGGTTGGCTCTGGCACCGCCGACTAGTCCATGTTGGAATGAAGAATCTTCACAAGATTCTAAAGGGAGAACACATTTTGGGACTAACCGATGTTTATTTTGAGAAAGACAGGATTTGTAGCGCATGCCAAGCCGGGAAGCAAGTTGGCACTCATCATCCACACAAAAACATCATGACTACCGACAGGCCACTGGAGCTTCTACACATGGATTTGTTCGGACCGATCGCTTACATAAGCATCGACAGTAGTAAGTATTGTCTTGTAATTGTGGATGATTATTCTCGCTTCACTTGGGTGTTCTTTTTGCAGGACAAATCTCATACCCAAGAGACCTTAAAGGGATTCTTGAGACGGGCTCAAAATGAGTTCGGCTTAAGGATCAAGAAAATTAGAAGCGACAATGGAACGGAGTTCAAAAACTCTCAAATCAAAGGTTTCCTTGAGGAGGAGGGCATCAAGCATGAGTTCTCTTCTCCCTACACTCCTCAACAAAATGGTGTAGTGGAGAGGAAGAATCGAACTCTATTGGACATGGCAAGAACCATGCTTGATGAGTACAAGACACCGGATCGGTTTTGGGCCGAGGCGGTCAACACCGCCTGCTACGCCATCAACCGGTTATATCTTCACCGAATCCTCAAGAAGACATCTTATGAACTCCTAACCGGTAAAAAGCCCAATATTTCATATTTTAGAGTTTTTGGTAGCAAATGTTTTATACTTGTTAAAAGAGGTAGAAAATCTAAATTTGCTCCTAAAACTGTAGAAGGCTTTTTACTAGGATATGACTCAAACACAAGGGCATACAGAGTCTTTAACAAGTCCTCAGGACTTGTTGAAGTTTCTTGTGACGTTGTGTTTGATGAGACTAACGGCTCTCAAGTAGAGCAAGTTGATCTTGATGATGTAGGTGAAGAACAGGCTCCATGCATAGCGCTAAGGAACATGTCCATCGGGGATGTGTGTCCTAAGGAATCCGAAGAGCCTTCAAATGCACAAGATCAACCATCCTCCTCCACGCAAGTATCTCCACCAACTCAAGTTGAGGATGAGGCTCAAGATGTTGAACAAGAAGATCAAGAAGATGAGCCACCTCAAAATGACGGCAACGATCAAGGGGGAGATGCAAATAATGAAGACAAGGAGGATGAACAACCAAGGCCGCCACACCCAAGAGTCCATCAAGCAATACAACGAGATCACCCCGTCGACACCATCCTCGGCGACATTCATAAGGGGGTAACTACTCGATCTCGTGTTGCTCATTTTTGTGAACATTACTCTTTTGTTTCCTCTATTGAGCCACACAGGATAGAGGAAGCTCTTCAAGATTCGGATTGGGTGATGGCGATGCAAGAGGAGCTCAACAATTTCACAAGGAATGAGGTATGGCACTTAGTTCCACGTCCTAATCAAAATGTTGTAGGAACCAAGTGGGTCTTCCGCAACAAGCAAGACGAGCATGGTGTGGTGACTAGGAACAAAGCTCGACTCGTGGCCAAGGGATATTCACAAGTCGAAGGTTTGGATTTTGGTGAAACCTATGCACCCGTAGCTAGGCTTGAGTCAATTCGTATATTATTGGCCTATGCTACTTACCATGGCTTCAAGCTTTATCAAATGGACGTGAAGAGTGCCTTCCTCAATGGACCAATCAAGGAGGAGGTCTATGTTGAGCAACCTCCCGGCTTTGAAGACAGTGAGTATCCTAACCATGTTTATAGGCTCTCTAAGGCGCTTTATGGGCTCAAGCAAGCCCCAAGAGCATGGTATGAATGCCTTAGAGATTTCCTTATTGCAAATGGCTTCAAAGTCGGCAAAGCCGATCCTACTTTATTCACTAAGACTCTTGATAATGATTTGTTTGTATGCCAAATTTATGTTGATGATATCATATTTGGGTCTACTAACAAATCTACATGTGAAGAATTTAGTAGGATCATGACACAAAAATTCGAGATGTCGATGATGGGGGAGTTGAAGTATTTTCTAGGATTCCAAGTCAAGCAACTCCAAGAGGGCACCTTCATTAGCCAAACAAAGTATACTCAAGACATTCTAAGCAAGTTTGGAATGAAGGATGCCAAGCCCATCAAGACACCCATGGGAACTAATGGGCATCTCAACCTCGACACGGGAGGTAAGTCCGTGGATCAAAAGGTATATCGGTCGATGATTGGTTCATTGCTTTATTTATGTGCATCTCGACCGGACATTATGCTTTCTGTTTGCATGTGTGCAAGATTCCAAGCCGACCCTAAGGAATCACACCTTACGGCCGTGAAACGAATCTTGAGATATTTGGCTTTTACTCCTAAGTTTGGGCTTTGGTACCCTCGGGGATCCACTTTTGATTTGATTGGTTATTCGGATGCCGATTGGGCGGGGTGTAGGATTAATAGGAAGAGCACATCGGGGACTTGCCAGTTCTTGGGAAGATCCTTGGTGTCTTGGGCTTCAAAGAAGCAAAATTCGGTCGCTCTTTCCACCGCCGAAGCCGAGTATATTGCCGCAGGTCACTGTTGCGCGCAATTGCTTTGGATGAGGCAAACCCTGCGGGACTACGGTTACAAATTAACCAAAGTCCCATTGCTATGTGACAATGAGAGTGCAATCAAAATGGCCGACAATCCCGTCGAGCATAGCCGCACTAAGCACATAGCCATTCGGTATCATTTTCTTCGGGATCACCAACAAAAGGGGGATATCGAGATTTCTTACATTAACACTAAAGATCAATTAGCCGATATCTTTACCAAGCCACTTGATGAACAATCTTTTACCCGACTTAGGCATGAGCTCAATATTCTTGATTCTAGGAATTTCTTTTGCTAACCTTGCACACATAGCACATGAATATACCTTTGATCATGTCTCTTTTATATATGCTATGACTAATGTGTTTTCAAGTGAATTTCAAACCAAGTCATAGGTATATTGAAAGGGAATAGGAGTCTTCGGCGAAGACAAAGGCTTCCACTCCACTCTACTACTCATCTTTCGCCGTCGCTCCGCATCATCTCTCCAACTTTGGTATAATCTGTATTCTTTCATTTTTTGACCAAAGGGGGAGAAACTACTTCATTGGGCTCTAATGATTCCGTTTTTGGCGATTCATGCCAAAGGGGGAGAAAATATGAGCCCAAAGCAAAAGGACCGCACCACCACCCTAATTTTAAAATTGATGATTTTCATTTGGTAAATTTCAAAATTGGTATCTCTTTGTGTTCTAAAGGGGGAGCAAATAGTATTTTCAAAATGATAAATCAAAACCCTCTTGAACACTAAGAGGAGGATCTCATTTAGGGGGAGCTTTGTTTAGTCAAAGGAAAAGCATTTGAACAAAGGAAGAAAATTTCAAATCTTGAAAATGCTTTGCAAAATCTTATTCATTTACCTTTGACTATCTTGCAAAATGACTTTGAAAAGGATTTACAAAAGAGTTTGCAAAAACAAAACTTATGGTGCAAATGTGGTCCAATATGTCAAAAACAAAGAAACCATCCATGCGCATCACATAAGTATTTATATTGGCTCATTTCCAAGCAACCTTTGCACTTACTTTATGTAAACTAGTTCAATTATGCACTTCTATATTTGCTTTGGTTTGTGTTGGCATCAATCACCAAAAAGGGGGAGATTGAAAGGGAATTAGGCTTACACCTAGTTCCTAAATAATTTTGGTGGTTGAATTGCCCAACACAAATATTGGACTAACTAGTTTGCTCTAGTGCATAAGTTATACAGGTGCAAAAGGTTCACATTTAGCCAATAAAAAGACCAAGTGTTGGATTCAACAAAGGAGCAATGAGGCAACCGAGGGCACCTCTGGCTGAAGGCACCGGACTGTCCGGTGTGCACCGGACATGTCCGGTGCGCCCAGAGGACTTCGACTCAAACTCTTCGCCCTCGGGAATTCTCGGAAGCCGGCGCGCTATAATTCACCGGACTGTCCGGTGTGCACCGGACATGTCCGGTGCTCCAAGGAAGCGCGGTCTCCGGAACTCGCCAGCCTCGGGTTCGCGCGGCAGCCGCTCCGCTAAAATTCACCGGACTGTCCGGTGTGCACCGGACTGTCCGGTGTGCCAGCAGAGCAACGGCTCCCTGCGGCGCCAACGGCTCCCTGCGGAGCATTTAATGCGCGCGCAGCGCGCGCAGACGTCAGGCGTGCCCATACCGGTGCACCGGACATCAAACAGTACATGTCCGGTGTGCACCGGACACCCAGGAGGGCCCAGAAGTCAGAAGCTCCAACGGTCAGAATCCAACGGCAATGGTGACGTGGCAGGGGCACCGGACTGTCCGGTGCGCACCGGACTGTCCGGTGCGCCATCGAACAGAGGCCTCCAGCCAACGGTTACTTTTGGTGGTTGGGGCTATAAATACCCCAACCACCCCACATTCATTGCCATCCAAGTTTTCCACTTCTCAACTACTACAAGAGCTCTAGCATTCAATTCTAGACACACCAAATAGATCAAGTCCTCTCCAAATTCCACACAACTCCATAGTGACTAGAGAGAGTGATTTGCTTGTGTTCTTTCGAGCTCTTGCGCTTGGATCGCATTCTTTTCTTTCTCACTTGTTCTTGAGATCAACACTCAATTGTAACCAAGGCAAGAGGCACCAATTGTGTGGTGGCCCTTGCGGGGAAGTTTTGTTCCCGGTTGATTGAGAAGAAGAGAAAGCTCACTCGATCCGTGGGATCGTTTGAGAGAGGGAAGGGTTGAAAGAGACCCGGCCTTTGTGGCCTCCTCAACGGGGAGTAGGTTTGCGAGAACCGAACCTCGGTAAAACAAATCCTCGTGTCACACTCTTATTTGCTTGCGATTTGTTTTGCGCCCTCTCTCGCGGACTCGTTTCTTTATTACTAACACTAACCCGGCTTGTAGTTGTGATTATTTTTGTAAATTTCAGTTTCGCCCTATTCACCCCCCCCCTCTAGGCGACTATCAAGATGGCACCAAAAGGATGTGTATCGACTATCGAGCTCTGAATGAGGTAACCATCTAGAACAAGTACCCTTTGCCCAGAATAGAAGATCTGTTCAACCAGTTGAGAGGAGCCAGTGTGTTCTCCAAGATAGATCTGAGGTCGGGTATCATCAGCTCAGGATTCGACCTTCAGACATTCCGAAGACAGCATTCATTACCAAGTATGGGTTGTATGAGTTCACTGTGATGTCTTTCGGTCTAACCAATGCACCGGCCTTCTTTATGAACTTGATGAACAGTGTATTCATGGATTATCTTGACAAGTTTGTGGTGGTATTCATTGATGACATTCTGATTTATTCTCAAAGCGAAGAAGAGCATGCAGATCATTTGAGGATGGTATTGCAGAGATTGCGAGAACACCAGTGTATGCAAAGTTGAGCAAGTGCAAGTTCTGGATCAGTGAAGTCCTGTTCTTGGGTCACATAATCAACAAAGAAGGATTGGCTGTGGATCCGAAGAAAGTGGCAGACATTCTGAACTGGAAAGCGCTAACAGATGCTTGAGGAATCAAGAGCTTCATTGGAATGGCCGGATATTATCGGTGATTCATTGAGGGGTTTTCGAAGATTGCAAAACCAATGACAGCGTTGCTAGGCAACAAAGTTGAGTTCAAGTGGACCCAGAAATGTCAAGAGGCCTTCGAAGCGCTGAAAGAGAAGTTGACTACAGTGCCTGTCTTAGTCTTACCTGATGTGCACAAGCCCTTCTCGGTGTATTGCGATGCTTGTTACACTGGTTTGGGATGTGTGTTGATGCAAGAGGGAAGAGTTGTGGCTTACTCGTCCCGACAGCTGAAGGTTCATGAGCAAAATTACCCAATCCATGACCTAGAGTTGGCAGCAGTGGTTCACGCATTGAAGACATGGAGGCACTATCTGTATGGACAGAAATGTGATGTTTACACAGACCACAAGAGTCTGAAGTACATATTCACTCAGTCAGAGCTGAATATGAGGCAAAGAAGATGGTTAGAGTTGATCAAAGACTATGAGTTGGAGATCCATTACCATCCCGGCAAAGCGAACATAGTGGCAGATGCTTTGAGCAGAAAGAGTCAAGTCAATCTGATGGTCGCTCATCCGATGCCTTATGAGTTGGCCAAAGAGTTTTACAGGTTGAGTCTTGGGTTTCTGAACAACACGCGAGGGGTCACAATTGAGTTGGAACCTACCCTGGAGCGGGAAATCAAAGAAGCGCAGAAGAATGACGAGAAGATCAGTGAGATCCGGCGGCTGATTCTGGAAGGCAAAGGCAAAGATTTTCGAGAAGATGCAGAAGGTGTGATATGGTTCAAAGACCGCTTGTGCGTTCCCAATGTCCAGTCTATTCGGGAGTTGATTCTCAAGGAGGCTCATGAGACAGCCTATTCGATTCACCCTGGCAGTGAGAAGATGTATCAGAATCTGAAGAAGAAATTCTGGTGGTACGGAATGAAGAGGGAAATCGCAGAGCATGTGGCTATGTGTGATAGTTGTCGAAGGATCAAGGCGGAGCACCAGAGACCAGCTGGATTGTTGCAACCGTTGCAAATTCCTCAGTGGAAATGGGATGAAATCGGTATGGACTTCATAGTCAGATTGCCTCGCACTCGAGCCGGCTACGATTCCATTTGGGTAGTGGTGGACCGCTTGACCAAGTCAGCCCACTTCATACCTATCAAGACCAACTACAACAGTGCAGTATTGGCAGAGCTGTACATGTCTCGGATCGTTTGTCTTCACGGTGTGCCAAAGAAGATAGTGTCAGACAGAGGAACTCAATTCACCTCTCATTTCTGGCAGCAGTTGCATGAAGTCTTGGGCACGCATCTGAATTTCAGTTCAGCTTATCATCCGCAGACAGATGGTCAGACCGAAAGAACCAATCAAATCCTTGAAGACATGTTGAGAGCCTGTGCGTTGCAAGACCAGTCCGGATGGGACAAGAAGTTGCCTTATGTAGAGTTCTCCTATAACAATAGTTACCAGGCCAGCTTGAAGATGTCACCATTTCAGGCGCTCTATGGGAGGAGTTGTAGAACTTTGTTGCAATGGGATCAGCCTGGAGAAAAGCAAGTGTTCGAGCCAGACATCCTACTTGAAGCTGAAGAGAACATCAAGATGGTTCGAGAGAACCTGAAGATAGCGCAATCAAGGCAGCGAAGCTATACAGACACATGAAGAAGAGAGCTAAGTTTCGAAGTCGGAGACTTCGTCTATCTGAAAGTGTCACCGATCAGAGGAGTCAGAAGGTTCGTAGTCAAAGGCAAGCTAGCACCCCGCTACATCGGTCCGTATCAGATTCTCGCAAAGCGTGGAGAAGTAGCTTATCAGCTCAGTCTACCAGAAAATTTGTCTGTTGTGCATGATGTCTTTCATGTGTCTCAATTGAAGAAGTGTTTGCGTGTGCCAGAAGAGCAGTTGCCAGTGGAAGGTCTTGAAGTCCAGGAGGACTTGACCTACGTTGAGAAGCCAACACAAATCCTTGAGACCGCAGACAGAGTCACCCGAAGGAAGACCATCAGAATGTGCAAAGTCAGATGGAGTCATCACTCTGAGGAGGAGGCAACCTAGGAGCGTGAAGATGATCTGATGGCTAAATACCCTGAGCTCTTTGCTAGCCAACCCTGAATCTCGAGGGCGAGATTCTTTTAAGGGGGATAGGTTTGTAATGCCCTGAATTTGGGGGTAGAATTTTTTCTTCTTTTCTCTCACCAAATTCGGGCGTTACTCTCTTCTCTCTTCCTGTTTCGCTCCTTCTTCCTAATTTCAAAATAGTATAGTGACAGGTGTCCGTGTCGTGTATAAACCAAAACCTAAGTGTCATGGGTGTTGCATCATGCCGAAGCACATTTCTTTGTCTGATGTTGCGTGTTCGTCTCATTCCGTCTCGGTTTTCGGTTCGTGATTGGAGTTTGTTTGATGGTTATGCGTGCCATGAGTTTCGATCCGCGAAGTGGCTCGGCCATAACCTAGCCCAGCCCAGCCCGGCCCGGCCCGACCCTGCGCGCCCCTGGAGCCCCACCCCCCCCCCCCCCACGCGCCCCCCTCCTCTCCTCCCTCTCTCATTTGGATTTCCCGTGCAGCAACCTCCCTCTCCCTCTTCCACCTCTCTCTTCCCGTGGTGCCCTAGGGATTTGAGACGGCGATCACCGGATTTTGGACCCCGAGGTGAGCTCCCCTCCTCTTCCCTTCTCCTCTCTCTCCCTCTCCCTCCTCTTCTCCCCCTGCGCGCGCTCTCTCTTTTCCCTGCACGCGCGCGCCCCTGCCCTCCCCGTTCGCCGGCGGCGCGGCCCCGCCCCGCCCTCCCCCGGCCTGCGGCACGCGACCCCGCCCTCCCCCTGCCCGCGGCGGTGGCCCCCGCCCCGTCCCCCTGCTCGCGCGCGGCGGCGCCCCGCCGCCCCCCCCCCCCCCGCTCGCCCGCCGTGGCCCCGGCGCAGCCCCTGGCGCGGCCCGGTGTGGCCCCCGGCACGGCCCCCGGCCCGGCGCGACCCCCGGCGTGGCCTCGGCCCCCTGCGCGCGGCGTTCCGCCCCTCGGCGTGGCCTCGCGCTTCCCCGTTCGCCACTAACGCGTTCCCGCGTGCGCAGTGACTATTTCTTGATTTTTTAGTTAGTTTCAAACTCCGTTAGTTAGTGTGCTGCGTCGCGCGATGAATTTGTCTAATTTCAGATTCTATTAATGTGTTGCGTCGCGCGCTTCGTCGTGCGACGACTCAATTTAAATTTGTGTTTATTAATGTGCTGCGTCGCACGCTTCGTCGCGCGATGATTCTTTTGGTTTATATTCATTAAAGTGTTGTGTCACGCGCTTCGTCGCGCGACGATCTACTGGTTGTTTGAGGTGCGATGTCGCGCGTCCAGACGCGCGACGTTCCACTTTAAACTCAGCCCTGTTCACGTATGTCGTCGTGCGCTTCGTTGCACGATGCTTAACGTCTCTTTATAATTAATGCAAAGTGTCTCGTTGTGTGCTCGGTCGCGCGACGAGTCGTTAATTTCTTAATTCGTTTTAGAGTGCTATGTCGCGCGTCTCGCCGCGCGACAATCCTTTTTATTTATCTTCATCTGCTAATAATGATTAGACATGAAACATGACTTTACTTTATGCTAAACATAGTGTCTACATTAATTCCCTTCTATTAAGCGAGTGGTTAATTTATAATCATGTAACGTGACCGTTTCTCGACTGTCTTTTTCTCTTTCTCTCTTAACCGTAATTGCGAGTCCACGTGGAACGTCTGTTTACTTACTGCATTCTATTGTATGGTGTACTGTTCTTTTGTATTAAATGTGTGGATGTATGTATGTTTGCGCTCGCATAGAGAACGATCCGGTCGGAGAGCCCAAAGAACTCGCAGGAGAAGCCCCTGAGCAGCAGTCGGTTGGTGGAGGCAAGTGTCCCTTGACCTATCTCTGTCCTATACATTCTTTAATTCACCTCCCGCATTACACATTTATACCTAAGGATTTACTAGCTTTTGTTATCCATGTCCTTGTTTACCTATCTAGGTTGGATTATTATTGCTTAGTCTTATGCTATTGCCCAACTCTAATCAATGAACATGATGAGAATGATCAATGATACGCTGTTTTCCCCTCTTTTATTATGATGTTATACTTGTGGTCTTTAAGGGGGCTCGAGCAGTTTCTCGAGTGCCTCTCCGTAAGGACCTGTTCTTTGGATGACCGCTCGGGAAAACAGTGCAACCATGAGGGTGGAATGGGGTGCCCTTAGCTGAATAATTAGAGGATCCGGGGTGTAGTTCGCTTCGCCGTCGTGCCGTCAATGGGGCTCGGTGTATGCGGCTCGCTCTGCCAAGGTTGATTTGTCCCTTGGGGAGGAGTGCGGTACATTTAGGAAACCTAACGGGCAGCTACAGCCCCGGGGAATCTTTGTAAAGGCTACGTAGTGAGACCCTGCCTACTCACCTTGGGAGTGTTCAAGGGTCCGTACAACCCGAGGCAAAAAGGGAATCACGGCTCATGGGTAAAGTGCACAACCTCTGTAGAGTGTTATGAAACTAATATATCAGCCGTACTCGCGGTTATGAGCGGCCAAGGGAGCTCCAGTGATTAGTGGTACTTGATCAGAGATGTTTGGATTATAGGTGGCAATGAGATTGATGGTTCTTGGTTTTGACTCTAGTAATGGTAAGTGGTACTCTTTCCGTTTGGAAAGGAGTACGTTTGGGTTAATAATGTGGGTTAAAACTAAAACTTGGCTATCTCTACTAGTAATAATAATCTGACCAACTAAAACCAACTGCTTGACTTACCCCCACATAAAGCTAGTCCACTACAGCCAAACAGGATACTTGCTGAGTATGTTGATGTGTACTCACCCTTGCTCTACACACCAACCCCCCCCCCCAAGGTTGTCAGCATTGCAACCACTGCTCAGGAGAAGATGAAGCCGTGGAAGGAGACTTCCAGGAGTTCCAAGACTACGACGAGTTCTAGGTGTGGGTTAGCGGCAACCCCCAGTCGGCTGCCTGTGAAGGCTGCAGTTATCTACGTTTCGTTTCCGCACTTTGATTTATTGTAAAGACTATATGGATGTCTCAGACATATGATGTAATCGACTATTATTTCCCTTTTTAATACTATTTGAGCACTGTGTGATGATGTCCATGTTATGTAACTTCTGTGTACGTGAATTGCTGATCCTGGCACGTACATGGTTCACATTCGGTTTGCCTTCTAAAACCGGGTGTGACATTGGAGCTGCTCCCATCTGTAGGACTCTTAACAAAAGCCACGCAACAAAGATCATGTAAGTAACCAACTCGAAATATAGAGGCAGCACACCTTATCACAGGGATTGAACCAGCATCACTGACCTCGTGCCCCTGGGGATTGGTGTGGTAGACGTATAAGTTGTGTAGCAGTAAAGACGCCACTTCGGGGCAGAAGAAAAATCCTTGGAAACAGGACATGTCTGCCCAAGCCAATAGGAAGCAGCGAGATATAAACAATGTTAATTCTTGGCAGTGAATCAGAAAAAATCTTCGATCGACAGCACTTACAGTTCAAAGCTACATTCGGGTATGTTATAAGCGCTGGCTTGTCCTCGTCTCCGTACACGACAACAGTCACAGAACCACATCTCGTCCTCACAAGATGTTCCTGGGGAAGAAGAAAAAGTAGTCACCTTTTAGCAGCTATTTCAGCAGCACCGGCACTGACCACACCAAGCCAAAAAGAAGAATAGAAAAAAAGACAGAACATCATGGAAGTGGAACAGACAAAGTTTGGCAGATTTTAGATGACTCCCATACACATTGACCAAATATAGGTAGCAGTTTCAAGAAGAAACATTAGAATTCCGGCATGCTGTTTCATCGAACATATTACTATATAAATTGAGTTTCACCGAACCAGTCATCTATCTCTAAGCAGAACGAAAGGGCTAGACTCTACACAATAGCACATAAAGAAACCAAACTCAATTCAATTGCCATCTAATAAACTAACTGAAATCAACCAGTACAAAAAATAGAGTCGCGCGGCCCAAAATTCAAGTTCAAAGACTTTAGCCTATCCTTTGATTGGAATAAATGGCAAGATGTAATCTGATGGAAGCACGGGTAATGTAATCAAGGTGCCAGATAGTTTACCTTGACTGGAAATGTGACAGATATGAAGTTTGGTTGTCAAGAGTTCCCTAAGCCTCCTGATAGCCTTCACTTTGTTTGCTAGGACATCAAGCAGAGGGATCAAACCTGTGATGGACGTACGTTTAAAAAACTTCATAATATAAATATAAAGCATAAACATAACATTTCCATGCAATCTGAAAGCTGCTAGTCACAAATAATATACTAAAACAAAAGGAATCAGAAAGTAGCTGGGCATGAAGACACTGACTGATAATTGGACAGATTGCTCCTCGGTAGGTCTACTGAAAGCTATAGCGAGTCCAAGTCTCCATTCAGATAAATAAATATAAGCAATAAACCAATGTCATGATATCAAGATTGTTCATTATTGATACGATGACCAGTCACATCACGTGCAATTTGTATAGACATTAGAACAGTCAGTGTGGCAGTCATTTTTTTATTTTTGAAACAACCCATAAAAATCTATGAAAAGCAGCATAGAAACAACTATAGCTACCCCTGAAGAAGGATCATAGACATAGTCTGAGTCCATGCTTCCATTATCGGCTTCTGCAGGAAAAGGAATGTTGGGGACTTGTTCTCAAATGCTTCAGATTAAGAACAAGGCAACATAAAAAGTGTTAAATGATAAAGCCCTTCGTCCTTTGAAACATTATTTCCCTTCGGGATATAATGTGTTCCGGACGAAGGTCACAGACAACATATCTTCGTAAGCACAATAAGCTATGATGAAGAACTTACATGCAACATAAAAAGTAATATAAACATTTAAATATTATCACAACGTCATTTCTATTTTATTATCATATAAAAATAGAAATGACTTCAAATTACAAGTGTACCTTCGGATTGCAGGAAGGCAAAAGTACAAGGATGACGGAAAGCAAATGCCAAGTCAGCGTGAACAGTACGGGAGTACTGTTCATCTATTTATAGGCGTGGGACGTAGCCTATGCAAAATTACATTCATGTCCATTACATTTGCTAATGACTTATGGGAATCTATTAAGGCCTAAGTAGTCTTTTCATCTTTAAGTCGGTTCCCCTTTCTGCTATCGCGACGAAGCTTTCTGCGCACAACTTCGGCTGTGCACCATCCTTCGTATAGCTTGGTAATCAGCTTCGTACAGCTTGGGCTTCGTTCTGACCGTACTCCATGTTCATGATCTGAGTCCGAAGATACCTGTTCATATAATTCACTTGGAAAATATTGTCAAATCATGTTTTTGAGGACCTTCGGAGGACGAAGGCCCCCAACAGTAGCCCCTCGCAATATTAATTTGTTAGTGATAAATTCAGATTGCGATATGGACGAAGGCCTTAAGCTGAAGGTCCGAAAAAACACCTTCCCTTTGCTAGAATAGCAAAAGTCACTGACACCTGGGACCAGATAGTTTCCGTCATATCGAGTGTATAAATAGGAGCCCGCCACATTTGATTTGACACGCTCTCTTTGCCATCTGTTTTTCGTGCTTATAAAACTTTCTGCCCAAAAATATTTGTTTTCTTTCCTAGTTTTAAGCTTCGGAGGCGAGAAGTAGGATCTCCGAAGAGATCTCTGAGGAGAAGAAGGCTGTTGTCGAGATGAAGCTAAGTCTCTCTGAAGAGAAGAACCTGGGCTTTCTTGAGGCAATGTCGAAGACCAATACAGAAAAGATCACCAAAGAGATTTTAGAAGGTTTATATGAAGATACTGGTGACAGCGACAGTTATGATGTAGAAAGCGGCGGGGGAGAGTCTGAAGATCGACCATGTCGGCCAAGTCACTCGGTTTTCGGGAAAACCACTATTAAGCAGAGTCATATTGACAATATGAGGGGGAGATATTTTCGAGATATATCTATTGTGAGGGCTGATGCTGGAGAAAAGACTTCTCCTACCCCCGAAGAAGATGAGGTCGTGATCTTCCGAAGCTTTCTCAAGGCTGGGCTTCGGTTCCCCCTAAGCAGCTTTGTTGTCGAAGTCTTGAAGACATTTCAAATCTACCTTCATCAAATTACTCCCGAAGCTATCATAAGAATGGGAATCTTTGTCTGGGCTGTGAAAAGCCAAGGTTTAGAACCAAATGCTAAAAGCTTTTGCAAAATTCATGAGTTGGTATATGAGACGAAGCCCTGGGGGAAAGAACAATATCACAACAAATTTGGTTGTTACAGCTTCGGTGCCCGCTCCGGGTCAAGCTGCCCTGTGCCAACCTTTCGGAAGAGGTGGCCCGGTGCCTGGATGATAGAATGGTTCTATGTAAAGAATGACTTGACAGCGCAAGAAGATGTTAAGAGTATCATTATGCGCCCCATCTGGCAACGCTTCGGACTCCGAAAGCCGAAGGTTGAAATGGATGAAGCGGCCGAAGAATGCCAAAGAGCCTTCGGCGTAATCTGCTCTTTTATTGGGACAAGGGATCTGGTCCAAGAGCATATTGCCTTCAGGGTGTGGCCACTTGCAGGAAAGTGGGAAATGCCGAAGGAGACCATCAAAGAGTCTGACGAAGGTGGACTAGTCAGACTAAAATACACATTCAAATACGGGGATAAGTTTGTTGAACCTGATGACGACTGGTTAAAAAGCATTGAAACATTAAGTGACGAACTGCTTGGGGTATATTCGAAAGCCGAGAACACTGCATTATCGGCAGCCTTCGGAGGCCGAAAGAAGAAGAGGCTCAACCGGGTATTTGATGCAATCAGGTTTGTCTACCCTGACTACCATTATCTGGTGCCGGGCCGCAAAAGAAAAAATACTTCTCCTGCAACAGAAGTTGCCACAAGTGCTTCTAGTGAGCCAGCGCCGCAAAGAAAAAAGATGAAGGTGCTCACCCACCGGGCACGTTTTATTGAGCCGGCCACAGTGCTTGAATTTATCGGTAAAGTCTCCTTGGCTACTGAAAGTACAGAGCCAGCTCCAGTGCTGAAGATCGAAGAAAAAACTGAAGTACCTTCAGCAGAGAAAGCAGAAAAACCGAAAATGGAAGGACCAAAAATATTAGAAATCTTAAGTCCTTCAGCAAGTGTTGAAACAATAAAAAATCAAAAGGGTCCATCGGTAACCCCGAAAAGAAAAAGAATGGTGAACGTGCTAGATGTTTTGGAGACAATTAAGTCTTCAAGCACAACTCCAAAGAAGACTGTTGAACTTTCTGAAGTGTCTACTAAAGCTTTAGTTGCTGAAGCTTCGAAGCAACAACTTGAAGTTGAAGCTGGGACTTCAGAGCCCACCGAGGAACAACCTTTGGAGACCGAAGAAAAAATAAAAATGCCAGAGCCAATTTTGGTTGAAGAAATTGACACTGCTGCCCCCCGAAGCTCCTTCCACCATATGCGATTACATTGTGCGACACGCTTCGGGGAAGAAATTATCTGAAGAAGAGATTTATGAAGCCAACCACTATGCCAAAGAATTAAAATATCCGAAGGGGGCACTAGTGTTCAATGGGACAAACAAAGATGATTTCCTATACTGTCTCCCTGACAACAAAGAATTATCTGTCTGCCGGGAGATGGCTAGGAGTATGGGGTTTCCGAAGCTTGAAGCTGGACTATGCGCTATGACGAAGGAGGATCTTGCGGATAGCCTTGCATATAATAGTCTGAAGGTGCGAGAATTGCGCATTTTGGAAACTTTATGATTCAAAATCTATTGTTTTATTCTTATACTAACTTTTTACATATAGGGATTAATACTAAGCAACGCGCTGAGAGCGCAAAAGAGTGCCGAAGACGAAAGCTATGAAATTGCCTTCAACAACCTTCGAACAGAGGTTATCAAACTGAGGAACGAAGCCCTGGAAAAGGACAAAATTCTAGTTACATTGGTGGATAAAGTAAAGGAGAATGAAGCTGCGTCAAAAGCACAAATTACAGCTCAAAAGCACGAAATTGACGATCTTCGGAAGCAATTGGCCCAAGCTAAAGAAGAACGCATACTTGAAGAGACAAGGCGGGAATGCAGCGACCAATGGGCTAATCACCTGGAAGGAACCGTTGAAGAGCTTCGGTCTTCTAAGAAAAGGTGCTACAAAAAATCCACGGATTGTGTAAAGAAAATAAAAACCAGCTTCGCCAGTGTTGGCGCATTTTCGAGTGAAGAAGATTTTGTGAGAGGTAACCCAGAAGGACCGATCGAATGGATCTGCCACGAAGCTGAAGCCTTCGAAGAAATTCTAAACAGTCGTGGAGACATTTGTGCCTTCTCGGGTGCCAGGGGGATTGCTACTATACTGGAGAAAAAAGGCTGCGATCATGTTAAGGCTCTTGCACAATCCGAAGCCAGCTTATCCCCTGAAGATATTAAAGACCCCTCGGCCGAAGCTAGCCAGGCTGGTGGAAAATTTTTCACCGACGTCTGGGACAATGGTGGCCGAGAAATGGCCCGAGAAATTATTCAGAAAAGTGAGAAGGGCATTCACGACGCTAGAGAAGTAGCTAAGGCCGCTGACAAAAGCTCAGAGCCCGAAGGGCAAATAGGTATTAGCTAATGGTTTTTATTGTGTTGTAATTTTTGATCTTAAACTTCGCTCGCAATTTATAATAGCAATGTGGCCGTATCATGTCCTCCTTCAGATCCTACTAAAGCGTCTCCGGGCCCTCACCCGAAAGGAGACGAAGAAATTAAAAAGATGGCCGAAGCTGTTAACCGGCTTCTGAACGAAGCTGCCGAAGTTGTTTTGAGAGAAGATTAAGCACTATTGTAAAGACTTCTGAAATGAAATATGTGTGACATTTTGTAACCCTGTGATATATTTGCTTTTAATGATTCGATTCTTTACGATGCATGAAACTTTACATACGTACCGTTTTTGAGCCTTCGGCGAAAAAACACCTTCCCTTATTTTCATGCTTCGTGAAGATAGAGAAACTTTTATGCATCACGACAATGTTCATAGTGTTCTGATGAAGGATATCGAAGCTTCATGAAAATATTCTCCGAGGATATATTCCGAAGATCAACATTGTATCCCCTTGTGACTTAGCACGATTTTCACTTTCTTAAAGTATCCTTCCGAAGGTTGATACCGTGTCCCCTTCTTTTACCATATGCAACATGATGTATGATGCTTATGCTATGCAAAATGATGTGATGATGCTATGTTATGTAGATGACATTTGTTCCGAAGATACACACATATCCCCGTAAAACACAAAATATTTTTGTATCAGCGCTGACTTTTCGCTATAAGCTCTGCATTCTCTTAGGAACGACTTTGGAGCTTCTTCGCCTTTTACTTAGACGGTATCAGCGTTGACTTTTCGCTGTAAGCTCTGCATTCCCTTAGGAACGACTTTGGAGCTTCTTCGCCTTTTACTTAGGCGGTATCAGCGTTGACTTTTCGCTGTATGCTCTGCATTCCCTTTGGAACGACTTTGGAGCAGAAAACTTACACTGCGTTCCCTTTGGAACGGCTTTTTGTGATTTCAGCAAACTTACTCTGCGTTCCTTAGAACGACTTTTTGTTGCTTCGAAGGATTTTCGATAATTCGAAGGTCCTCCTTGTTATCGCAAATTTTTAAGCTTCAACAACTTAAACCTGAAAAAAAATACATTTTCCTTGTAGCAAGCAAAGAATTTTTTGCATGAAAACTAAACAATGTCCTTTATTACTCAGAAAATAGAACTGAATGGAAAAAACTAGTAGGATATTTGTTAATAGATGTGCTTCGACTCTGGCACAGTGCTATTGACTGTGCGAGCTTCGGATTGTTCTCTGAGATCCCTTTGGTGTGGAGCATATTGGCTCCCTTCTGGCTGTTGGCCTTGTTGCAGCGGTGGTGGAGGCGGAGGCTGTTGCCAGGAAGCTTGAGGTTGACTCGCCGAAGCAACAGAAACTGCAGGGTGGTTGCCTATGTATTCTGGGATGTAAGGCGGATGGTACGAAGCAGTATGCATGACCTGCTTCGGCTGAGCTTGCTGCGCTGCAGCTTCGGCTATCTCCTTTTGCTTCTGGATGGTAACATGGCACATCCTGGTGGTATGGCCCTTGTTTTCACCACAGAATAAGCAAAATACTCTCCTTGGTTGATCTCCAAATCTTCCGCCGAAGCCCCTGGCGCCTCTGCCTCTTGGAGCTGGTGGCCGGAAGAAACTTTGCTGTTGCCCCGAAGCCTGTGAGGAGCACTGCGGCCTATTCTGCTGACTCCCCTTATCATCATTTTGAGTAGAGCTGTGGATGGACCTGACATGCCTCGGATAGAATCTTCCTCCGAAGCCCCTGGTCATTTCAGAAAACCTAAAAGCCTCCTCCCTTCTTTGGCGAAAATCATTGTCGGCACGAATATACTCGTCCATCTTCTGGAGCAATTTCTCCAAAGTTTGAGGAGGCTTCCTAGCAAAGTATTGAGCTGAAGGTCCAGGCCGAAGTCCCTTGATCATGGCCTCAATGACAATTTCGTTGGGCACCGTTGGTGCCTGCGCCCTCAAACGCAAGAACCTTCTGACATACGCCTGAAGGTATTCTTCATGATCCTGAGTGCATTGGAACAGGGCCTGAGCAGTGACCGGCTTCGTCTGAAACCCTTGGAAGCTGGTTAACAACATGTCCTTCAGTTTTTGCCATGAAGTGATCGTTCCTGGTCGAAGGGAGGAATACCAGGTTTGAGCAACACTCCTGACAGCCATAACAAAAGACTTTGCCATGACTGCAGCATTGCCACCATACGAAGATACTGTTGCTTCGTAGCTCATCAAAAACTGCTTCGGGTCTGAATGGCCATCGAATATGGGAAGCTGGGGCGGCTTATAGGACGGAGGCCAAGGTGTAGCCTGCAGCTCAGCGGACAAGGGAGAAGTATCATCGAAAACAAAATTTCCATGATGGAAATTGTCATACCAGTCATCTTCGTTGAAGAAACCCTCCTGATGAAGGTCTTTTTGTTGAGGCCTTCGGTTCTGCTCATCGTGAGTAAGATGGCAAACTTCTTCAGAAGCTTCGTCTATCTGCCTTTGCAGTTCAGCTAGCCTGGCCATCTTTTCCTTCTTCCTCTGCACCTGTTGATGAAGCATCTCCATATCTCTGATCTCTTGGTCTAGCTCATCCTCTTGAGGCGTCGGGCTGACAGCCTTCCTCTTCTGGCTTCGGTCCTCCCGAAGAGAGACAGTCTCCTGATTGTGGTCCAGCGGTTGGAGAGCTGCAGTGCCAGCTGCTGAAGCTTTCTTCGGCGCCATAGCGAAGGTTGATGATCGCCGAGGGCGCTCAAAGACTTAAAGAGTGGAAGTGAGTTCACCGGAGGTGGGCGCCAATGTTGGGGACTTGTTCTCAAATGCTTCGGATTAAGAACAAGGCAACATAAAAAGTGTTAAATGATAAAGCCCTTCGTCCTTTGAAACATTATTTCCCTTCGGGATATAATGTGTTCCGGACGAAGGTCACAGACAACATATCTTCGTAAGCACAATAAGCTATGACGAAGAACTTACATGCAACATAAAAAGTAATATAAACATTTAAATATTATCACAACGTCATTTCTATTTTATTATCATATAAAAATAGAAATGACTTCAAATTACAAGTGTACCTTCGGATTGCAGGAAGGCAAAAGTACAAGGATGACGGAAAGCAAATGCCAAGTCAGCGTGAACAGTACGGGAGTACTGTTCATCTATTTATAGGCGTGGGACGTAGCCTATGCAAAATTACATTCATGTCCATTACATTTGCTAATGACTTATGGGAATCTATTAAGGCCTAAGTAGTCTTTTCATCTTTAAGTCGGTTCCCCTTTCTGCTATCGCGACGAAGCTTTCTGCGCACAGCTTCGGCTGTGCACCATCCTTCGTATAGCTTGGTAATCAGCTTCGTACAGCTTGGGCTTCGTTCTGACCGTACTCCATGTTCATGATCTGAGTCCGAAGATACCTGTTCATATAATTCACTTGGAAAATATTGTCAAATCATGTTTTTGAGGACCTTCGGAGGACGAAGGCCCCCAACAAGGAAAAATATTTATGAATAAAGAAAACACAATGGTTGCCAGAAACAAGGGGAAATGTGCAACAGATTTCCACAAAAGGGGAAAAGAGCTAAAGATATGGACCAAAGTAAAGAATGTTGATCTTTTCAAGCAGACTCCTCTCATTTTGTACCAATGCAAGTTGTACACTCAAAGCGGTGCCCGTGTGTTGCTACAAAAGTTAAAAATTAGTATAAAATATAGATACGGAATGACAAATATCACTATGATAGTTAGATACCCGTGCGTTGCTATAGTATCTTATGTATCCGTAATTGTTGAGAAAACATTCACTACTAGAAACATGCTTATTTAAGACATACATCTTAAGACAAATATCAGTATATTTTATAGAAGCATCTTTTATCATATGGTGATGAGTAAGGTAAGACGGTTTGTTGGAGATCCGTCTTTAATGAAGAAGGTTTTTGAGACAGATATATGGTAGGAAATGTCTTATATTGATTTAATACAGATTGATTTTGAAAACCGTCTCAAATAAATATACCTTTTGAGGCATTAAGTTTACAAGAATTGTCTTATATTTTGGTTAGTATATTAGACACTTCTGTATATGAAACCATCTCAAATAAAGATATTATTAGAGTCATCTAGACTATACAAACTGTCTTAGATGTTCGTGAGTATACTAGAAACTTGTAAACATAAAACCATCTTTGTATGATATTTCTGATAAGACATATTATGAAAAAACGTAGTAAATAATAAATTATGCTTAGATTGAACTAAGTATGTTCCATAGTGTTTCTAAAGCGCAAAACATGTTTAAATCATGTTAATATATCATGTAGAAGTCCCCGTAATTATTCAAATTTTTTCGATTAGTTTTTTATTTTTGAAAAGAAAAATCTAATTATGTGTTTGTAGGGATGGCCCATCGATCACTAAAAGTCTAGAAATTTAACCACTTATGATCGGTCGCTATAGAGTTAAGTGTGCGACTGATGGTGGGTCGCTATATAGACAGGTTGGATAATAGAAACATCTCTTTATATTTAAAACCGAGAGGATTCTCGAGGTGGAGTTGTCCACGTCGCCCCAAAGATCACAGCCGTCTGTGTGACTTGATCCATCTCACGCGGCCATCCGACCAGCTTCTTTCACTTTGGAACCCTCGTGAGGCCACCATCCCCTTCTCTCCCCCTTCTTTCATCTCCCCCTCCCCATTTGGATCCTCCGCCACCGGTTCCCCATTGCTGCCTCCACCGCCCCTGCTCCGAGGAGGGCCACGACGGCCGGATCCTAGACTCGTTGTCGCGCGCCATGGCAAAATGAGCTCTAGTCCTTGTTCCTCACTGGATTCTGTGCTTACTATCACGCTTCTGGTTTTGCTTCCTACTGAGTTTTCATTTTGGGGGAATTTTTGGGGACTATTTGATAAGCTTGGTGGGTGGAGATTAGGGATTTTTTGCGCCAGGGAAAAGTGGTTGCGCGACTGAAAACGGAGCTGAGGATGGGGTTAGGGTTCGGCGGGAGGGAGAGCTGGAAATGGGTCATGAGGACTGCTGTCGATTTTGACGTGCGTAGTCGGTGAATTGGTGCATTGGTGGGACAGCTGGAGCGAGGCTGCCGACTACATTTCAGTGCTGATACAACATCAGTAGGACTGTTGTTGCTTCTCTCTCTGTCTCAGCTAGTGTTGTTGATATTAGCATGTTTACGTCGAGATTGCTGGTGAATCAGGCTTACACTATACTAACCACATAATTAATTATAATGGATGACGAAAGGACATGAAGGAATTTAACACCGACAAAAATCCTGATGACATAATATAGTTTACTGTTTATAGATTACAGAAAGAGTAAACCTGCAGATAGAGATATCAGCAGAGCATTCACCAGTCATAGCATGAGCTGATTTCAGAAACCATTACTTGAGCCATGACGCATCCCACATGGGCTCGATGGACCAAATTCAGTTTATGCAGTTCTCCCTCTATCTCAAGGAAGATGCATGTCAAAACATGATACATTAGAAACTAATACTAGTGGTAGAGTTTTTGCCAAGTAGTCAATTTTCTTATGCTGGAGAAATGTGGTTAGAAGGGGCATACCATTGGAAAGAGAAATATCCAAGACCGTAGATGTTAGCTAGCTAATACCATGTGTTGATGGATAACATATAAGAACTATTAATCTGCTCATCTTGTGTAATTTTCTTTTGTATTCATGGCTTTAGAATTCTCTAGTGTAATTCTCTTTTGTTCGCACCTCAGATGTCAGCTAGCTAAGAAGCTTGTTTATCTTATTAATATATTCTTGTATCGATGGCTTCTAGTGGTTTAATACTAATATTATCTGAATACTAACGTGTTGCTCTATTTTAGATATTACTATGATTGGTATATTTGCTCTTTTTATAGATGAGCAATTCATCCCTCACTGTGTTGTTTCACGGTGGCTATTCTTATAGATATATGTTTTGAAGTTATATGATTCTCTGATGGATGAAATATTTGTGTTCAACATATTCATATGATATTTTGGTTGTGATGTGTAATATTCAATGATGATATGAATTCATATGATGTGTTTCATCTGATGGCGATTTTATCTGTTACTCTTCTTTAAGTGATGGCGGTGGGGTAGGTGAGGTAGGTTTCTAGATGAGCTGCGGTGGTTATGCAGTGACAGGGTGCAGCACTGATGGTGAGCCATCTCCCCACTCCCTTCCATTACCCGCATATTGGCTCATCTGAGCTGATTAGTTTGTTAGATATTTACCATGGAATACATTGATTCAACTTTGATCTCGTATTTGGCATTCGTTTTCCCTCTACATTAGTTTCTCATTATTATATTTGTATAGATTCATATTCTTGAGACTAACCTAATCAGCATTCTTTACATAATAATATTATAGGGAGGATTAATTTCATATACAATACTATATATAATAAGATGAATCATTTGGCCATACGATATATGTAAGAAATAATGCTTTGACAATTATATTGGCAGCCTATCAATAGTTTCATAAGTGTAGAACAATTTTTTTGACTGTTAACATAGTGTATGACATTTGATGTTGTAATTTGTTGTGGAAGAAAATTTAATCTCAACATAGAATTTTTACCGACAGATTTATGGTCTTTTAATATCTACAGGTTGTGGAAACTGAGATCATTGTAACTCAAATGAGAGCTTGGCACTTAGCATATAGATGCCACTAGAACCAATCTGGAATTACTGTGAGGTAATTTTATATCTTGTTCAAGTTGGAGAATTAATAGCTAGCATATGCTTCCTTAATGATGTTTTCTTTTTCCATGCATCTTTATATTACCAAACCCTTTTCTTGTAGGAGAAACAGATATAGAGTGATAAAAGGCATTAATGTAAGTACTACATAAATAAACTACTGGAATTACTTGTGGATACTTTGGCTTATCTCAAGGTAGAATCTGTATACCCAGTGGTTTAGTCTATGACAACATCATCCTATCTAGCTCCACATAGTACTGCTAGAAGCACCCAGCTAGGTGAGCAACTAGAATTGTTTTTCACCTGTGTCTAAGTAGCTAGGATGTAATTAGATGGCGAGGTCTGTCTTACCGCGCCGCTGCTGTCATCATCGTCATTTAGATCTGAATATGTCAACCATTCTTGGCCCCTACCGTTTATGGCACCACTTCCTTTGATTGTGATTCTGGTTAGCTTTGTGAACTCAATGCATTAGAGCAAACCAAAACTCCACGCTCTTGCACTGGTTTCAGCCAAAATAATTCCGTCCAGCTGCAAAATTTGATAATGCCATTTAATTTGGAGACTAGTATATTTATTCAATTTGCTGCTAATGTTTTTTATTTATGTGTAGTCTGGATATATCAATTGAGAGGCTAAAGGAACATGGTATAACAACTAAGAAATCCTCTCAAAATCCGAAGGTATTCAATCGAATAACTACATTATACATTATATCTTTCTTTCCTAGGAGATAGCTAGTTTGACATCAATTGATCTAGTGTAGCAAACTAAAACATATTGATAAAATGTCCTTAATGTTAAGGAATGTTCTAAGTTTCTTGTTTTATTCCTTGCAGAAAATTGGAGCTTGCCACATGAGCATCAGTCAAAGGTGTTTCATGTTAAGTATCTAGAAGTATTGTCTTTATTTGCTCTCCCAGCATGTGCTATCTGCTTCTTTTGTTATGATGTTGTCCTGCGCTGAATATTGTTCTAATATTGCCCAAATTTGCATATTCTAACTTTGCTCATGTATTTTGAGCACATGAACAAAAAGAGCAGAACATGCGTATTCATCCTGTTGACCCTACTGATCTTCGCAGGCTTGCCTTAAGTTAAGCTGTCATCTTGCTGTCTAATCTGAGCAAATTCTCAGCAGGGAGGGCAGGTTGCAGTTTGTTCCACTACCGGGTACCCAAACGGCCACAGGGAAAAGGAGCCCCGCCAGGCAGCACCACACAGGTGATAGACACTGCAGGTAATGCCCCACCTGTGGTGTCTGACCGGGGTGCGCTGTTACCTAGCTCCCAAACGAGGCCTAACTGTTTGGTGAAATGCTTGGGACAAAGTGGCCAGCAAGAATGGAGTCATGGAACATCGGCAGGAGGGGTGCGGCAGCTGCAACCGATGTATCCCTTGGATAATTTGGTTTTGACATGATGCAAATCAATCTGTTGTACACTGTATTCCGCACTTGCACAGATTGTTTGGCTAATTACAAGATTATCTCAGTGTTTTGGTTTGGATTTAGAGTACACTTATGTATGAAATATTGATTGGTACTTATCTATATTATATTAATTATATTATTATTAAATATATGTGTGTGTATTTCTCTTTCAAATTATTATAATGTGGTATCTCAAATGAATATAAATTGAAGAATATATTGTTATTTAAGTCAATTTGTTTAAATCTTATTAAGACGGTTCTAAAAATGTCCAATATCGGTTTTCTAAATAAGACGATTTCCAAACGTCCAATATCAGTCACCTAAATAAGACGGTTTTTATATTGCAAGCGTTTATTAATATAGAACATTTTAGACAGTTTACTAAATAACTTGTGACTTAAAATGTTCATATACTCGACGGTTGTTTTGAAAAAGTGTCTTAAATAAACATAATTTAAGATAGGTTATTGAACAAAATGACTTAAACAACTACATTTTTTGGACGATTATAAACTAACAATATCTTATGCAATATCTTTTTAAGACAATTTACAACCATCTTAAATGAGGGACATCTTTTGCGACTCCATCAAATTTGGACACATGAGAAACGTCTTAATAAGTGAAAATTAACCGTCTCATATAATAGGATCTGTAGTAGTGATTGATAATCAAGCTCCTGGGAACAAGTATGACAAGTGGCGGCCTAAGAAAGATACAGGGACAAGCACAACCGGTGAGAGCATTACAAGGGTATCTGCGCCCACCTTCCAACCCACAATGGCATCAGTACCTCTTCTCCTACTCGATCCGTCTCCGCTCGCTTGGCTTTACTGTCGCTGCTTTGCTCCATTAGCGCTAAACAACTATCTCATTTTCTTCCAACTTCTCGTCGGATCATGCAATTTTCAAATGGGCAGGTATGAGCTATGCTGATTAAGATCGCTTGGCATTATGACCATAAAATATTTGTGACCTTTTATGAAGAACGGAGACTACTTTCACCCCCAAATTTCCATAAAGGAAATGTGAATGGCATTTAGTGACTAATTTGATCAGCCCTTAAGGACATGTACAGAAAGTGGGATGGTATAGTATTCTTAGCTAATTAACTAAGGCACTGTTTGTTTTAGTTAGGGATTCTAGAAAGCAGCTTGTAGAACTTGGGTTGTGGAAAAGCTATCCAAAATCTGAAGCTGTGTGAATTCTATCTTATGACCATCTTTATCTTCCTCCCACCTCCTATGTTTGTAATGACATTGGATAAATTTGTGTGCTACAATCTAGGAAAAGCTGGTGGAGGGTGGATTGTAGGATTGTGAAAACTGGGCAAAGTATTCAGTAGGCATGTTTAATTTCCTGAACATCATATAGCTGCAATTCCATTTCCTAAAAGTCATGTACGACTTGACAATGTAGGTGCAGTTATTTAAAGAATAATTTACTGGTGTTGTTCAGTCTTTATACTTCTGCAATACAAGGGTGTTTCAAAATCCATGCAAATGACATGTGTTGTGCTGATTCTCTAAGTAGCCCACACTGTTTCATGAAGATTTTTTAATAATTCAAATTTTTAATCTTGCTGCTCTTGTTTACACACAAGAAAAAAGTGTGCAAATTCTTTATTCAATACTCTCTTTCCAGGTATCTAAGATTCTTTCATATTGCAATACCTATTGTCGTGGGAACTGAATGTTTTTTGTGAAAGTATTACATTTTTGCCCAATCCGAATATTATCAATGCTGATAAACAAATAGTGTGAGGGCTTCTTAATAATTCTATTTAGAATATTATCAATCATTGGTGATAAGTGATCATCAGGATTTAGGAATCTTTTATGGACATGTTTAGTGCTTTTTGGGACTTTAGGGAAATATTTGTATTGTCTTGGGTGATTGGTGTGTGGTATGGTAGTAGAAAGTGTTCCTTTGTTTATCTCTATTTCAATATCATTTGTGTTTTCCTTTATCATAGTATTGTTTCAAATGTTTTGTATGCAAATGCAGGCACACATGAGCTGCAGAAATTGGTAAAGAAAAGAAAAAAAACTTGCATAACTGTGTGCCATGTCAACTCAGGACAGAACTTGGCTGTTCAAGAAATATATAGAGAGAACTTGCATAATTGTGTGTCATGTCAAGTGAGGACATAACCGTGTGTATACTGTATAAACTGGTATTCAATTGAAGTGCTCTGTGTATACTGCTTTCATGTGAATGTGGCTTTCAAGGGTGCTCTATGTATAAACTGTACAAATTAGCTCCAAATAATTCAGATTTCTATAAACTAATTTGTATAGAGTGTGTATAAACTGAAGAGCAATCTGATAAATTGTGTATAAACTAATTAGCTCTGTCCAAATGATCCAGTTTATACAAGCTAGATGCATAGACTGTATAAACACTATAAACTGTGCAAATTGTATAAACCGTGTCCAAATCTGATAAAATGTATAAATTAGCTTGTATAAACTGTCCAAGTTAGCTATGTGCAAATCTAATAAATTGTCCAAATTAGCTATATATAAACTGATAAACTGTCTAAATTAGCTCTATCCAAATATGATAAACTGTGTATTTTGTATAATCTGAATAAAAATGTGACAAAATGGCATATCATGCTAACTCCCTCACTGAGATGCTACTCCTCCTGGTGCTCCTCCTAGCCGTCGCCTTCCGGCCCAGGGCGGCCCTCTTCGCCCGTCCCACAGATCAGCTCGCTTGTCGCCGCCGCCATCGTTCCCTATTAAAATGCGGCCCGATAGGTGCGATTCGATCCTAATTTTCTGCTCCCTCAACGCACGGGCCCAAGCAGCACAATCACCCTAGTATGCCGGTGAGTCGTCGTCTCTCCATGTTCACGCAAGAGGAGACCTGATTTTGTTCCCTTACCTATAGAAATTTAAGGCCGACCACCATACCTAAACAATAATAATATTCGCAGTCTTCACCAGCTCCCCCGCCTCGTGGCAACGCATGGGCATATACCTAGTAAATTTTGAAGTGTGAAAATTCAAAAAGTTCCCTTCCTTTTCACTGTTTGGTCATGAATCCAGGACATATCAATAGTGCTCTGAGAAATCCCAATTGTTAACCCAAGGGATAAAGTCAATCGGTCATATAGTATAAATCAATTTAAACATCTCAACTTTGATGTTCAATTAAATGCATCATTTGGTATATATACGAGAAGAATTATCTTATAGCTTGCCAAAATATGTTTGTTTTGGACTTTTGGTGGATTATCAGTTGACGTCTCTGTTTTCTGTGTTTATATTTGAGTTCAGAACACAACTGTGTTGGTCCGCAGAATTTCCATTCCCGGGCAACTGTCAGAGAAGATTGTTTTGTCCCCTAGGTAAGGTATTCTTTTTAGTATTTTACTTTGCATTATCATTAGGCTAGGGGTCAGACATTTTAAACATAGACCAATTCATGTGGAAATGTGTGACTACAGTCTGAACATTTTGGCTTCACAATGAAATCAACATAATAGTTCTCACTATTTCCCTACTGTTTTTTGTCTAAATTGCTCCCAGTAAAAGAGGATTGTTGGGTTTGGGCATGGATGCTGAGGCAGCGTTTGAAGGATAGGGGAAGTCGAGCACGCTGGCTTACGGATCCATGCTAAACCCACCGCAAACCCACCGGATCTACTCATGCACGGAACAAATGCAGCAGATCGAGGGGCATACCATGTAGTCCGTGGTGATGAAAGGGTCATCGACGGTGACGAGCTTGACATCCTCGCTCTGGAGGGGGACCCTGCCACGAGCTCACTGATCCTCCCAAAACCTGAGCAGACACATAGTTTAGATCGGACCAAACCAACTTGAAGTAGCCGAAGAGATCGAGGGGAAGAGGGCGCAATGGGGCGGATCGTGGAGCAGAGGGGAGGAGGGTGAGAAGATAGGGACGGGGATCTAGGCCGCCGCGCGGGGGGGGGGGGAGAAGGGGATGACGGATGGCGAGCGGGGGAGGAGTGTGAGAAGAAGGGGATGATGGGCTGCCACACGAGGGGAGAAGAAGCATGACCTCCATTTTTGCCTGTAGGGCATCGACGTCGTCAATCTCGCGCAGACCACGGAAGCCGATCTCCACGCCCGCCAACGCGACTCGGCCCACCGGAGCCAATCTCCACATCTGCCAGTCAGGAGGAGGGTGAGAAGGGGCGGGGATCTAGGCCGCTGCGCGAGGGGTGAAGAAGGGGACGATGGGGGTGCGGGACGGAGAGGAGGGTGCATCACGGGGCCGGAGAGGGAGGCGTTCGTCGTAGAGAGGATGGAAGGGGGCACGGCTGGGGTGGATCCGATGATGGCGGCGCGAGGGGCGGATCGGCGTAGGGAGGCGGGGATCTCGGGAACCTTCCAAGCTGGGATGCAGGCGGACCATGGCTATGGGCGGATGGAGGTGAGCGCGTCCGTATGGCAGAACCGTGCGTGCTGTGGACGCCTACACTAAGGGCTTAAGGAGTAGTAGAGATTAGATAGAACTAAGGTAGATAAAATAAATGAATTGATTGATGCTCTTAATGAAAAGGATAGGTTGCTAGAAAAGCAAGAAGATATTCTATATGACGAACATGATAAATTTATTAATGTGATTTGTTTTCACCCTCTCTTTTGAACTTGAATTTATTTCTAACGCTAACCCCGGCTTGTAGTTGTGCTCAAAGTTTGTAAATTTCAGTTTCCGCCTATTCACCCCCCTCTAGGCGACTTTTAATTGGTATCGGAGCACGGTTGTAACACCCCTGGTGTTACTAACACTAAAACTTTAGCATAACATCATCAGCATTAGCATTTCATATGTTTGATACACCTAGAATGCATTCACTAGGTAAAGACTTCAAACAAGTTGTATTGATCTGGCATTTTGCAAATAAAACCCTGGAATAGGGTACTTAACCCTAAATGGGGTTCAAAAGGGTAAAACAAAATCCAAATAGAGAAAACCCTAAAGCTAAAGTGAAATAGTCATAAAATGTTACTAAGAATGGACCTACATTACATTCACCCCCTTGAAATACCAAAAACCCTAATAAGGACCCTAGAAAACCCTAAACCTAAACCCTAGGGGGCTAAGTGCAAAATCAGTGCACTTTTGGACTAAAGTGCAAAAACCATGACAATAAGGTATCTTAAGTCTAATGGTTCACAAATATGTGAATTTGCAAGTTAAACCCTAAGTTTTGGGTCTATTTGCAAAAAGCACCACTTAAACCCTATAAACCTAAGTCTGAAATTCTGTGATATTGGCTCAACTTTGGAGCTCTATATCTTCCAAATTAGTGAGAATTTACCCTAGGTTACCACATCAACTTTGTAGCTCTATGAAAGGGGAACAACTTTGCTTAAGAGTGTAAGCATGGTTGTTTTGAAGAAATTGGAGAAAAATGTACTCAAAGTTGGGCTGTCAGGCTATCTGGGACTGAATTCTGGTATGACAGTGTAATGAAGCCATCTTTGAGCTTAAATTTGATCATGATCCAGTCATTATCTGGTTATGATTACTATAACAAGGTTAAAGCTGAATAATAGAGCTACAACTTCTGTAAAGGCAGATCGTCAAGTCATTACATGGGAAAGGGAGATTTTTGCTCTGCAAATCAGGCTATCAGTCCAACTGAATGGGGTTTGCCATTGTACAGTAACCTGACGAAGATCAGATCCACCGCTCACCCCACCGCCGGTGACCTCGCATGTAGATTCGCGCCGGTGAGGTGATTCGTGCCCATCATAGTCTAGATAACGTCGTGGGGTCAAAAGATCATCACTGTCGTTGGGCTGGACACCAATCCGGCTAGCCGCCGTACTTTCCCCCTTGCTCATCGTTGATCGGATAACCTTCACCGCCGTCGATCCATCACTGTCGTCTGCCGCGTGTCCATACACTTTACCACGTTGCGGCTAACCGTGCTATGCATGCCTGGTGATCGCCGGAGTACTTGCCACGGTGAAAGCCACCTGTTTCAAGCGCCAAAGCCCCTTTTCCCCTCCGGTTGCCAGCGCGATTCAGTCAAATTGATCACCACCGCTTGAGCATCCTATAAATTGGAGCCTCAGCATGTTCCGCTAGGTGATTGTGCATCCAGTAAACCAACTTTCAGCTATGATCGTTTCCCACAGCTCCCCAATTTGGGATGACCCCCAAATCGGTCGAAGAACGCCGCAAAACCAAGCTCACCGTGGGCAGCTCTCCATAGGTCCGATCATGTTATCTTTGATCTTGTTCCAGCATTCTTGTGTGTTCCTACAACTCATTGGCCCAACCAATTGTACTAAACCGAAGTAGATCATAGGGAACACTTTGAATTGTTCCCGGGGTGCGTGGTCACCATGGCCAGAGCAAACTAGGTCGCCATTCTTGAAATTAAGTTGGGGGAAATGCGCGGGTGGGGTCCGATTCGGTGTCTGTCACTCGGGAGCACCGGTCGTGGCTCCCTCCGGCCAGTCTAGCTCGCCGGAGCTCGGCTCCCTGTGCGGTGCATCGTCGGGGACCTCAACGTGTAAAGGAATAGAATGTGGAGGTTCTTTTTGCAAACTGGCTGTGACTCAAAGTAATAGTGAAAGCACCCACTTCGGGTTATCCAGAATGCCGAGGGCTTTTTCGCAAAGCTGCCAGCGTGGGCGCGGGAGCACGCTTTCCCCTAGAATTGGGCCGCTTGGGCTCCTTCCGGCCCAGCACTGTTCCAGCTTTTTCCTTTTCCTTTTCTATGAAACTTTGGAAATCTGTAGAAAATTGTAGAAAAATGATAAAAATGTCAACCCAATTTTCCAAGATTCCTAATTTTCCATAGTATTTAATAAAAATAGTTTCATGATTTTTAGAACAAATAAGGAATTTTGGAGCATTTAAAATAGCCTAAAACATTGTTTCTAGATTTTTAGAAAATATGGAATAATTCCAAAATTTCCCAAACATTTTAGATGACCTTTATACATCATTTAGAAGCCTTGGGTAGAGTTTGGTATGATTTGGACCTTGTTTGATACTTAGAGCCCAAAACCCTACCCCCTGCCCTTTGAACTCCTATATTGACTCTAGAAACCCTAATTCTCTAGAGTACCGTGAAGGAAAATTGTATTCAAGATTTTAGATAATAAACTCTTAATATCTTTGCACTCTCATGAGCATCACATGGGAATTCATTATTATGTACGGTTATATTTAGAAAACGAGGAAGAAGTTGGAGTAGAAGAAGAGAAGACTTCGCCACCACCACCTGCGGAACATCAGGCAAAAGATTGCTTTTATTTTGACATCTGCGGATCCGAGCCTGAATCACCTGTAAACCAAGGCAAGCCCCGATGCATTTGCCACCTCCTTAACTCTTTTAAAATCTTTCTCACTTGCTTGATGCATTAGGTGATAGGAGTTGATTGCTAAAACAATTCCTGCATTACCTTCCTTGAATTTGATTACCTTCCTTTGAATCCCTGTTTTATAAAAGGTTTTTACTATGCTTAGTCTTGCTCTAGCAATGAAAAAGGTTTTGTTTTTACAAAAGATGGTGTGGCAAAGTGGGAGGGATGTTTTTGGAAAATAAAACTTGATGGTGGATCCATCATGGCCATGATGGGTTCAACATCGGAAAAGATGTACCTCTATCAGGTACCAAACTTTGGGATTGAAATAATTAAGTTGAGACCGGGCGGGTGACTTGCACAAGAAGAGAGTCTCGGTGTAGTGTCTCCATCTGTGTCGATTAAGGACCGTCTCGATGTAGGCTTACTGACCGAGGACCCTTTAACTGGTCACATGCCTCGTCATGGATAAGCTTTGCCTCGGGCAGACTAAGGCCAGAATAAGATACCACGCAATGGGAGTGGAGAGATGGCGAGAGTAGCGTGTACCCTCCGTGGCAAGAGGCTGGACGGTGGTGTATCTATGCTCTCGGTTGGCGTGAACCTGATCTGGTCTTAAGAACCTCGGTGGCGAGTTGACATATGCAAGGGTTAAGTGCTACATATGTCATGTGATCGGAGATCCTCAACTGAGTATAATCGATTCGGATCGCCGTACCTTCACGGTTATGAAGACTTGGTCACTGCCCTATACGTAGAACTCCAGTGAAGATGAAGGGTTGTTAAGAAAAATGGCTAGTGCAGGTCAAGTGATTGAACTAAGGTAGAAAGAACTCTAGTTGCAGGTAATTTTACTTAACTTGACAAATAAAATTGGATTTTTAAGGATCCACTTTTAGTAAGCATTTCTGCAAACAGAGTCTTTGATTATTGTTAAGCCTTACCTTGACTCCCTCAAGCCAGCATACCCTTGAAAGTCTTTTCTTTAGTCGGGTAAGACTTGCTGAGTAATTCCATACTCAGGGTTTTATTCCCCGTTGTTTTTAGGTGAAGAAGCGACAAACTTTTGGTGCTTCTGTTCTAAGGTGGTACCAAAGGAAGAGCACCAAAGTTGCGGGAGGAAAGGATCCTCCATAAAAACTTTTGTTTGATACTTATCGGGAGGGGTTTTTGCCTCCCTTGGCTTGTAATAATAATACTCTGCACTCGTATGTTATATTCTGGTCTGTAAATATTTAGCTCTATCTTACTTTTAAATAAAGGTAAGTTTATGTAACTGCTTCCACATTTTCGTAACTCTGATGCTTGTAATGTCTGCGTGATGGGTAAAACGCTCTTGGGAAAGGTGAGAAAAGCAGATACCGAACTTGTCAAGTGATTTAGGGGCACCTACAGGGTTGTCTGAGGTCCGTGGGACAAGGACAACTATAGGTGGGCCTAATGACATAGGAGGTTCCGTCAGAGCTGGTATCGGAGCGAATCCCATCTCTGCAGATATTATGAGGCATCTTCAAAAAGAATTTTCTAAGACTCATCTAGAAAATTTCTTCCCTTCTTACCTAAGTATCTCTAAAGAGTTTATTTTAAAGACCAGATAGGAAGATTGCAATGTATAGAAGGTTGAATCAACTAAGGTTGATTCTGTAATTACACATGCATCATGCTAAAAAAATTATGCTAATAAGATTTCCCCCTTAGAAAAATGCCGCCACGTACAAGAAAGACTGCACGCAAGTCAACTGGGCCAATCGGTGTACCTCGTCACCAACTTGCCCCGAGACATGACGACAGCAGTAGCGGTAGTAACGATCCAATTGGGGACTTAGAAGCTCAAGTTAATCAGCTTCGAACAGAACTCCGATGCAGGAACAAAATATGGGTTGCGGATGGCAAAAAAATCAATGAATTAAGAAGAGACATCCGCCAACTGCAAACCAGCTATCGGATCGAGATCTAGCGCTTGACTGGGTTGTGAACTCTCATTCACTAGCTTGGGCAAAGGAAGCTAGAGCTCGAGCCCGAGTGGAAGAGCTTAGCTCAACCGTGGATAGCTTGCAGGTATATTGCAACACACTACATGAAGAAGTTCATGTACTGTACTCGCAACTGCACCCGAACGTCCCTGCGGATCCTGTTAGGACGGAAGCCAGACCTTCTCGAGTAGCGGGAGAAGCACTTGGCGGCGAGCTGAACCTTTTCAGGCCTCCTCCCTCTATGAAGCTGGTCGACGAATGGTCTCCGACGCCTGACAGCGAGGCTACCCAGAGTGACAAAAAGTAGGAATAGTATAGTATAGAAATAGTACTATTGTGTAATAGGGGTGTAATCCTATTGTAAAGTACGAGTCTGTAACATTACCTTTTTAAGTAATGTGAAATGGATGGTTTATATGGCATATCATATTGCTTCAAATGTTCTTTGCCTCAGATGCCTTCTAGGACTCGCGCTCAGGATGGGGCTGGTACCTCCCGTGGGAGGGAAGCGACCCCGAATCCACCTCCAGTACCTCCGACGCTTGCCGAGGCCATCGCTGCCTTGGTAAACGCTACAGCAGACAATACCCACTTCCTGCGGGAGATGGCAGGTCAACAACTACAACAACAAGGCGGGCGGGCATATCCGCAAGGCCCCCGTGAGACATCTTATCTGGACTTCTCTGAGACGCGCCCTCCATTGTTCGTCAAAGCAAAAGATCCTTTAGAGGCGGATGAATGGATCCGCGTCATTGAACAAAAATTCGGGCTTCTTCGGTGTTCAGAAGCTCAAAAGCCCTTGTTTGCAGCCCAACAACTGCGAGGCCCTGCCAGTACATGGTGGGGAAATTTTGTGGCCATTCAGCCGGCCGGTCATCAGATCACATAGGATGAATTCAAGTTGGCCTTCAGAGAGCATTACATACCTGAGGGAGTTCTTCACATGAAGCAAGAGGAGTTCATGAAATTGAAGCAAGGCAGAGATACTGTCACCCAGTATCTCAATAAATTTAATCACTTGTCTCAATATGCAATCGACCAAGTCAACACAGATGTGAAGAAAAGGAATTGCTTCATGAGAGGCTTGAATGATCGGATGCAAAGAAAGATGGCCACCTGCATCGACCTTACTTATGGAAGGGCTGTCAGCACAGCACTGGCAGTCGAGGCTAAATATGCAAGTTCCGGAAAATCCAAGGGGAATGGAGGCAACAGGCCCAATCAGGGCCCCGAGAAAAGGCAAAGGTTGGTTATCCGACCTTTCAATCAGAATCATTCTTCTTCGTGCCCACCCTCCTTCCCATTCAAGCAACCAGTGTTTATCCATCCTACCCCTGCCCCCACTGCTACAAATCAGCCGGGTGCCCCTAGCACTCGTTTCCCTGCTCTTCCAAGCTCATCAATCGGCTGCTTCAACTGTGGAAAGTCCGGTCATTTCATTAAGGACTATCCATATCCGAGGCAGAATCAATCAAATAATCAGCAAAGCTCCGGAGGTTCTAAGGGAAATGCGGCAACCAATACCACGGGCAGGAATACAAGGAAAACTGGATGGGTTTATTACACTCAAGTGGCCACAACACCGGAAGGCGAACCGGTGATGATGGGTACGTTCCTCGTAGCCAACCACCCTGCACTTATTCTCTTTGATTCTGGTGCTTCGCATACATTCATAAGCAAGAAATTTGTGGAGCAACATTGCATTCTATACCATGAATCAAGGGAAGGGATTAAAATTCATTCACCTGGGGGACAAATATTTACTAAAGAAGTGGCTTTCCAAGTGCCCGTAACACTGGCTGGACAGGACTTTCCTACTAATATGATTGTTCTGAAAGGCCAAGACATAGGTGTAATCTTGGGCATGAATTGGTTGGCCCAGCATAAAGCAATCCTCAACACTGATCTGAGAACTATCAGGTTGAGTTATGGCCAAGAAGAAATTCTTTTGTCTATCCCCATAGCCATTTCAGCTAAACCAATTGGCAGAATTAATGAAGCCATTATACCGGAGATCAAAGATATTCCGGTAGTATGCGAGTTCCCAGATGTTTTTCCAGAAGATTTGCCTGGATTGCCACCCGAAAGAGATGTAGAGTTTGTAATTGAGTTGAAGCCCGGTACGGCTCCCATTTCTAGAAGATCGTACCGAATGCCTCCAAATGAGCTGGCAGAACTTAAGACCCAATTGCAAGATCTACTTGAGAAGGGATTCATCTGGCCAAGCTCATCACCATGGGGTTGTCCAGCCATCTTCGTCAAAAAGAAGGATCAAACATTACGGATGTGTGTGGATTATCGACCCCTTAATGAGGTCACTATCAAGAATAAGTATCCTCTTCCTCGGATTGATATTTTGTTTGATCAACTGACTGGAGTGAGGGTATTCTCCAAAATTGATCTCAGGTCAGGCTATCATCAGATCCGTATTAGGCCCGAGGATATACCAAAGACCGCATTCACTACGCGATATGGTTTATTTGAATACTTGGTAATGTCTTTCGGACTGACAAATGCTCCAGCCCACTTCACTTATCTGATGAACTCGGTATTTATGCCCGAGTTGGACAAATTCGTGGTGGTCTTCATAGATGATATCTTAATATACTCCAAGAATGAAGAGGAGCATGCTCAACACTTGCGGATTGTATTAACGCGCTTGAGAGAACATCAGTTATATGCCAAATTCAGTAAATGCGCGTTCCGGCTGGAAGAAATCCAGTTTCTGGGACATGTGTTATCTGCCAAGGGAATTACGGTAGATCCCAGCAAAGTCAAGGATATTTTAGAGTGGAAACCCCCAACCACTATACATCAAGTCCGAAGTTTCCTGGGACTGGCTGGCTATTACCGCCGATTTATATCAGATTTTTCCAAACTTGTGAAACCAATCATGAGTTTATTGAAGAATGATACTAAATTTAATTGGTCTTCAAAGTGTCATGAAGCCTTTGAACAATTAAAGGTATTATTAACCACTGCTCTAGTATTGGCTCAACCGGATATTGAGAAGCCCTTTGATGTGTATTGTGACGCATCAGGCAGTGGTCTTGGCTGTGTATTAATGCAAGAAGGCTGAGTAATAGCTTATGCTTCAAGGCAGTTGCGCCGGCATGAGGAACATTATCCAACTCATGATCTGGAGTTAGCTGCAGTGGTTCATGCCCTGAAGATATGGCGTCATTATCTGCTGGGTAATATCTGTCACATTTATACAGATCATAAAAGCTTGAAGTATATCTTCACCCAGATAGAGCTCAATATGAGACAAAGGAGATGGCTCGAGCTTATTAAAGATTATGAACTAGAGATTCATTATCACCCAGGCAAAGCTAATGTAGTGGCAGATGCCTTGAGTCGCAAGACTTTTTGTCATTGTCTTACAATGGAAACTTTTGACATTACGTTATGCCAAGAAATGGAAAATTTAAACCTAGGAATGATTCAGCATGGAACTCTAAATCAGCTAAAGCTTGAGTCAATCCTTTTACAAAGGATAATTGATGCCCAAAAAGATAATGAAGGTATGAAGCACATCCATGAAAAGATAGAGGCTGGAAAAGCCAACTGTTTTCGGAAAGATGATCAAGGCATTGTATGGTTCAACGACAGCATAGTTGTACCAAAGAATGAAGAAATCCGCCAACAAATTTTGGATGAAGCACATCTTAGTCGCTATTCTATTCATCCCGGAAGCACTAAGATGTATCATGACCTAAAACAACATTATTGGTGGACAAAGATGAAGATTGAAATCGCACGCTATGTGGTAAGATGTGACACTTGCAGACGCGTCAAAGCCATATATATGAAGACTGCCGGTCCATTACAATCTTTACCTGTCCCTACATGGAAATGGGAGGATATTAGTATGGACTTTATTGTGGGATTGCCTAGGACTACCAGAGGATATGATTCTATCTGGGTTATTGTTGATCGACTTACCAAGATTGCCCACTTCCTTCCAGTCAGGGTAAAGTATACAGTGGCCACATATGCAGAATTATACATTGCCCGTGTTCTCAGTTTGCATGGTGTTCCAAAGACGATAGTGTCGGATCATGGACCGCAATTCGTATCCAAATTTTGGGAAGAACTTCACAAAGCATTGGATACTAAGTTGCTCCATAGTTCGGCCTACCATCCTCAGACCAGTGGGCAGACGGAGAGGGTTAATCAGATACTTGAAGATATGTTACGAGCTTGTGCTTTGGAATTCCCACAAAAATGGGATGAATGTTTACCATTAGCTGAGTCTCATATAATAATAGCTATCAAGAAAACATTAAGATGGCACCCTTCGAAGCTTTATATGGACGACGATGTTGTACTCCGTTAAATTGGTCTGAACCAGGTGAAAGGAGTTTCTTCAGGCCAGATATGGTAAAAGAAACCGAAGAAAAAGTTCAAAGAATAATTCATAGTTTGAAGAAAGCCCAAGCTCGTCAGAAGAGTTATGCAGACAAGCGACGACAACCCTTGTACTTTCTTGTGGGAGATTATGTCTACCTGAAAGTTTCACCAATGAAGGGTGTATCGCGTTTCGGGATTAAAGGGAAGCTTGCACCCTGATACATTGGTCCTTTTCTTATCCTTGAAAGGTATGGACCAGTGGCATACCGACTACAACTAACAGAAACCTTGTCTGTTGTACATAATGTGTTCCACGTGTCTCAGTTGAAGAAGTGTCTTCGGGTTCTAGATCGAACCATTGAAGTAACAGATGTTGTCCTAGAGCCAGAATTGACATATTCAGAACACCCTATTCGAGTCTTGGATCAAAAGGACAGGGTTACCCGGAGAAAAACTCTCAAGTTTTACAAGATACAGTGGAACCAGCATTCAGAAGACGAGGCTACATGGGAAACTCGAGACTTTTTAGAAAAGAATTTCCCAGGCTTTTTAGCCTCCTGTAATTTGTAAAGTGTATAAAAATTGTTGTAATAAAGGAGTGAGCCCCAAACCACCCCTGCCTTGTACCAAAAATCAGGAAATAAAAATGTGAAGCATTTCCTTTTCCACTACTTACCCTAAGACTTTTAATCTCGGGACGAGATTCTTTTATGGGGGGAAGGATGTAACACCCCTGGTGTTACTATCACTAAAACTTGAGCATAACATCATTAGCATTAGCATTTCATATGTTTGATACACCTAGAAAGCATTCACTAGGTAAAGACTTCAAACAAGTTGTATTGATCTGGCATTTTGCAAATAAAACCCTGGAATAGGGTACTTAACCCTAAATGGGGTTCAAAAGGGTAAAACAAAATCCAAATAGAGAAAACCCTAAAGCTAAAGTGAAATAGTCATAAAATGTTACTAAGAATGGACCTACATTACATTCACCCCCTTGAAATACCAAAAACCCTAATAAGGACCCTAGAAAACCCTAAACCTAAACCCTAGGGGGCTAAGTGCAAAATCAGTGCACTTTTGGACTAAAGTGCAAAAACCATGACAATAAGGTATCTTAAGTCTAATGGTTCACAAATATGTGAATTTGCAAGTTAAACCCTAAGTTTTGGGTCTATTTGCAAAAAGCACCACTTAAACCCTATAAACCTAAGTCTGAAATTCTGTGATATTGGCTCAACTTTGGAGCTCTATATCTTCCAAAATAGTGAGAATTTACCCTAGGTTACCACATCAACTTTGTAGCTCTATGAAAGGGGAACAACTTTGCTTAAGAGTGTAAGCATGGTTGTTATGAAGAAATTGGAGAAAAATGCACTCAAAGTTGGGCTGTCAGGCTATCTGGGACTGAATTCTGGTATGACAGTGTAATGAAGCCATCTTTGAGCTTAAATTTGATCATGATCCAGTCATTATCTGGTTATGATTACTATAACAAGGTTAAAGCTGAATAATAGAGCTACAACTTCTGTAAAGGCAGATTGTCAAGTCATTACATGGGAAAGGGAGATTTTTGCTCTGCAAATCAGGCTATCAGTCCAACTGAATGGGGTTTGCCATTGTACAGTAACCTGACGAAGATCAGATCCACCGCTCACCCCACCGCCGGTGACCTCGCATGTAGATTCGCGCCGGTGAGGTGATTCGTGCCCATCATAGTCTAGATAACGTCGTGGGGTCAAAAGATCATCACTGTCGTTGGGCTGGACACCAATCCGGCTAGCCGCCGTACTTTCCCCCTTGCTCATCGTTGATCAGATAACCTTCACCGCCGTCGATCCATCACTGTCGTCTGCCGCGTGTCCATACACTTTACCACGTTGCGGCTAACCGTGCTATGCATGTCTGGTAATCGCCGGAGTACTTGCCACGGTGAAAGCCACCTGTTTCAAGCGCCAAAGCCCCTTTTCCCCTCCGGTCGCCAGCGCGATTCGGTCAAATTGATCACCACCGCTTGAGCATCCTATAAATTGGAGCCTCAGCATGTTCTGCTAGGTGATTGTGCATCCAGTAAACCAACTCTCAGCTCCGATCGTTTCCCACAGCTCGCCAATTTGGGATTACCCCCAAATCGATCGAAGAACGCCGCAAAACCAAGCTCACCGTGGGCAGCTCTCCACAGGTCCGATCATGTTATCTTTAATCTTGTTCCAGCATTCTTGTGTGTTCCTATAACTCATCAGCCCAACCAATTGTACTAAACTAAAGTAGATCATCGGGAACACTTTGAATTATTCCCGGGATGCGTGGCCACCGTGGCCAGAGCAAACTAGGTCACCATTCTTGAAATTAAGTTGGGGGAAATGCGCGGGCGGGGTCCGATTCGGTGTCTGCCACTCGGGAGCACTGGTCTTGGCTCCCTCCAGCCAGTCTAGCTCACCGGAGCTCGGCTCCCTGTGCAGTGCACCGTCGGGGACCTCAACGTGTAAAGGAATAGAATGTGGAGGTTCTTTATGCAAACTGGCTGTGACTCAAAGTAACAGTGAAAGCACCCACTTCGGGTTATCCAGAATGCCGAGGGCTTTTTCGCAAAGCTGCCAGTGTGGGCGCGGGCGCGCGCTTTCCCCTAGAATTGGGCCGCTTGGGCTGCTTCCGGCCCAGCACTGTTCCAGCTTTTCCCTTTTCCTTTTCTATGGAAGTTTGGAAATCTGTAGAAAATTGTAGAAAAATGATAAAAATGTCAAACCAATTTTCCTAGATTCCTAATTTTCCATAGTATTTAATAAAAATAGCTTCATGATTTTTAGAACAAATAAGGAATTTTGGAGCATTTAAAATAGCCTAAAACATTGTTTCTGGATTTTTAGAAAATATAGAATAATTCCAAAATTTCCCAAACTTTTTAGATGACCTTTATACATCATTTAGAAGCCTTGGGTAGAGTTTGGTATGATTTGGACCTTGTTTGATACTTAGAGCCCAAAACCCTACCCCTGCCCTTTGAACTCCTATATTGACTCTAGAAACCCTAATTCTCTATACTACCGTGAAGGAAAATTGTATTCAAGATTTTAGATAATAAACTCTTATTATCTTTGCACTCTCATGAGCATCACATGGGCATTCATTATTATGTACGGTTATATTTAGAAAACGAGGAAGAAGTTGAAGTAGAAGAAGAGAAGACTTCGCCACCACCACCTGCGGAACATCAGGCAGGAGATTGCTTTTATTTTGACATCTGTGGATCCGAGCCTGAATCACCTATAAACTAAGGCAAGCCCCGGTGCATTTGCCACCTCCTTGACTCTTTTAAAATCTTTCTCACTTGCTTGATGCATTAGGTGATAGGAGTTGATTGCTAAAACAATTCATGCATTACCTTCCTTGAATTTGATTACCTTCCTTTGAATCCCTATTTTGTAAAAGGTTTTTACTATGCTTAGTCTTGCTCTAGCAATGAAAAAGGTTTTGTTTTTACAAAAGATGATGTGGCAAAGTGGGAGGGATGTTTTTGTAAAATAAAACTTGATGGTGGATCCATCATGGCCATGATGGGTTCAACATCGGAAAAGATGTACCTCTGTCAGGTACCAAACTTTGGGATTGAAATGATTAAGTTGAGACCGGGCGGGTGACTTGCACGAGAAGAGAGTCTCGGTGTAGTGTCTCTGTCTGTGTCGATTAAGGACTGTCTCGATGTAGGCTTGCTGACCGAGGACCCTTTAACTGGTCACATGCCTCGTCATGGGTAAGCTTTGCCTCGGGCAGACTAAGGCCAAAATAAGATACCATGCAATGGGAGTGGAGATATGGCGAGAGTAGCGTGTACCCTCCGTGGCAAGAGGCTGGACGGTGGTGTATATGTGCTCTCGGTTGGCGTGAACCTGATCTGGTCTCAAGAACCCCGATGATGAGTTGACATATGCAAGGGTTAAGTGCTACATATGTCGTGTGATCGGAGATCCTCAGCTGAGTATAATCGATTCGGATCGCCGTACCTTTGCGGTTATGAAGACTTGGTCACTGCCCTATACGTAGAACTCCAGTGAAGATGAAGGGTTGTTAAGAAAATTGGCTAGTGCAGGTCAAGTGATTGAACTAAGGTAGAAAGAACTCTAGTTGCAGGTAATTTTACTTAACTTGACAAATAAAACTGGATTTTTAAGGATCCACTTTTAGTAAGCATTTCTGCAAACAGAGTCTTTGATTATTGTTAAGCCTTTCCTTGACTCCCTCAAGCCAGCATACCCTTGAGAGTCTTTTCTTTAGTCGGGTAAGACTTGCTGAGTAATTCCATACTCAGGGTTTTATTCCCCGTTGTTTTTAGGTGAAGAAGCGACAAACTTTTGTTGCTTTCGTTCTAAGGTGGTACCAAAGGAAGAGCACTAGGAATGAAGTTACGGGAGGAAAGGATCCTCCATAAAAACTTTTGTTTGATACTTATCGGGAGGGGTTTTTGCCTCTCTTGGCTTGTAATAATAATACTCTGCACTCGTATGTTATATTCTGGTCTGTAAATATTTAACTCTATCTTACTTTTAAATAAAGATAAGTTTATGTAACTGCTTCCGCATTTTCATAACTCTGATGCTTGTAATGTCTGCGTGACGGGTAAAACGCTCTTGGGAAAGGTGAGAAAAGCAGATACCGAACTTGTCAAGTGATTCAGGGGCACCTACAGGGTTGTCTGAGGTCCGTGGGACAAGGACAACTGTAAGTGGGCCTAATGACTTGGGAGGTTCCATCACAACGGTACTTCATTAGAGTCTAACAACTCGAAGTGATGTCGGGAGAACACGCCAAGAAGGAAATCGTGACCGGCGGTGACAAGTCTACAAGCCACGGGAAGGCTCCATCGGGGGAGTCTGGCAACAAAATGAAGGGAGCCCCTTACATACCAAGTCGCATCGGAGTGGCGACAAGAAAAAAAAGATGAGGAATGTGGTCTACTACGAGACCGATTCCTCGTCTCCATCCACCTCCGGCTCCGACACTCCGTTTGTCACTTCTAAGCGCCATGAGCGCAAGAAGTTTAGTAAGATCCCCCTACGCTATCCTCGCATTTCAAAACGCACTCCTTTACTTTCTGTCCCATTAGGCAAACCACCGGTTTTTTACGGTGAAGATTATTGTATGTGGAGTGATAAAATGAGGCATCATCTAACCTCACTCCACTCTAGCATTTGGGACATTGTTGAGATTGGAGAGCAGGTACCATCCGTAGGGGATGAAGCATATGATTTGGACGAGGTCGCCCAAATCCAGCATTTTGACTCCCAAGCCACCACTATACTCCTCGCCTCTCTATGTCGAGAGGAGTATAATAAGGTGCAAGGGTTGAAAAGTGCTAAAGAGATTTGGGACGTGCTCAAGACCGCGCACGAGGGAGATGAGGTGACCAAGATCACCAAGCGGGAGAGGATCGAGGGGGAGCTCGATCGATTCATCCTCAACCAAGGAGAGGAGCCACAAGCCATGTACAACCGGCTCAAGGCTTTGGTCAACCAAGTGCACAACATCGGGAGCACCAAATGGGATGACCATGAAATGGTCAAGGTTATTCTAAGATCACTTGTTTTTCATAATCCTACACAAGTTCAATTAATTCGTGGTGATCCTAGATATAAGCTAATGTCTCCAGAGGAGGTTATAGGAAAGTTTGTGAGCTTTGAGTTGATGATCAAAGGCTCAAAACAAATCGTTGAGCAAGGTGGCACCTCCACACCCGAGGTGCAACCCATCGCATTCAAAGCGACGGAGAAGAAAGAAGAGTCTACGTCAAGTAGGCTCCCCATCGACGCCTCCAAGCTCGACAACAAGGAAATGGCGCTCATTATCAAGAGCTTCCGCCAAATCCTCAGGCAAAGGAGGGGGAAGGATTATAAACCCCGCTCCAAGAAAGTGTGCTACAAGTGTGGTAAGCTTGGTCATTTCATTGATAAATGTCCATTATCAAGCGATAGTGACAGGGGCGACGACAAGAAGGGAAGAAGGAAGGTGAAGAAGAAGTACTACAAGAAGAAGGGCGGTGATGCCCATGTATGTCGAGAATGGGACTCCGATGAGAGCTCCCCCGACTCCTCCTCCGACGAGGACGCCGCCAACATCGCCATCACCAAAGGCCTCCTCTTCCCCAACGTCGGCCACAAGTGCCTCATGGCAAAGGACGGCAAAAAGAAGAAGGTAAAATCTAGAGCCTCCACTAAATATGCAATATCTAGTGATGAGGGTAGCTCTAGCGATGATGAGGATAATTTGCTTGCCCTTTTTGCCAACCTAAACATGCAACAAAAGGAAAAATTGAATGAATTGATAGGTGCTATTCATGAGAAGGATGAACTCTTGGATAGTCAAGAGGAATTCCTTATTAAGGAAAACAAAAAGCATGTTAAAGTTAAAAATGCTTATGCTCAGGAAGTAGAGAAGAATGAAAATTTATCTAAGGAGCTTAGCATTTGCCATGACACTATCTCTAACCTTAGAACTGAGAATGCCAAATTACTTGCTAAGGTTGAAAAGAGAAATGTTTGTGATGATTCATTTGCCAATCTTAAAAATGATAATGCCAGTTTGATTGCTAAGATTGACAAAATGAATGAATCACTTTCTTGCCTTAAGATTGAGAATGATAAATTAATCTCTAAGGCTAAAGAATTAAATGTTTGCAATGTTTCTATTTCCAATCTTAGAAATGAAAATACAATGTTACATGCTAAGATTGATGAATTAAATGCTTGCAAACCCTCTGCATCTAGTGTTGATCATGTTACTATATGTACTAGATGTAGAGACATTAATGTTGATGCTATCCATGATCACATTGCTATGATTAAACAACAAAATGATCATATAGCTAAACTAGATGCTAAAATTGCCGAGCATGAATTAGAAAATAAAAAATTTAAATTTGCTCGTAGCATGCTTTATAATGGGAGATGCCCTGGCATTAAGGATGGCATTGGCTTCCAACAGGGAGACAATGTCAAGCTTAATGCCCCCAAGAAATTGTCTAATTTTGTTAAGGGTAAGGCTCCCATGGCTCAGGATAACGAGGGCTATATTTTATATCCTGCTGGTTATCCCAAGCATAAGATTAGGAGAATTCATGCTAGGAAACCTCATAATGTTTCACATCATGCTTTTATGTATAAAAATGAGGCTTCTAGCTCTAGACAATCAACCCATGTTAAATTGCCTAAAAAGAGAACTCCTACTACATCAAATGAGCCTAGTGTTTCATTTAAAACTTTTGATGCATCATATGTGCTTACTAACAAATCAGGCAAAGTAGTTTCCAAATATGTTGGGGGCAAACACAAGGGCTCCAAGACTTGTGTTTGGGTACCCAAGGTGCTTGTTTCTAATGTAAAAGGACCCAAGACCGTTTGGGTACCTAAGAACAAGGCCTAAACTTGTTTTGTAGGTTTATGCATCCGGAGGCTCAAGTTGGATCATTGATAGCGGGTGCACAAACCACATGACTGGGGAGAAAAGAATGTTCTCCTCCTATGAGAAAAACGAAGATCCCCAAAGAGCTATCACATTCGAGGATGGAAATCAAGGTTTGGTCAAAGGACTTGGTAAAATTGCTATATCACCTGACCATTCCATTTCTAATGTTTTTCTTATAGATTCTTTAGATTACAATTTGATTTCTGTTTCTCAATTATGCAAAATGGGTTACAACTGTCTTTTTACGGATTTAGGTGTTACTGTCTTTAGAAGAAGTGATGATTCAGTAGCATTTAAGGGAGTACTCGAGGGTCAGCTATACCTAGTTGATTTCAATAGAGCTGAACTCGATACTTGCTTAATTGCTAAGACTAATATGGGTTGGCTCTGGCATCACCGACTAGCCCATGTTGGAATGAAGAATCTTCATAAGCTTCTAAAGGGAGAACACATTTTGAGACTAACTAATGTTCATTTTGAGAAAGATAGGGTTTGTAGCGCATGTCAAGTAGGGAAGCAAGTTGGTGCCCACCATCAACACAAGAACATCATGACGCCGACAGACCGCTTAAGCTACTCCACATGGATTTATTCGGCCCGATCGCTTACATAAGCATCGGCAGGAGTAAGTATTGTCTTGTAATTGTGGATGATTATTCTCGCTTCACTTGGGTATTATTTTTGCAGGAAAAATCTCAAACCCAAGAGACCTTAAAGGGATTCTTGAGACGGGCTCAAAATGAGTTCGGATTAAGGATCAAGAAAATAAGAAGCGACAACGGGACAGAGTTCAAGAACTCTCAAATAGAAGGCTTTCTTGAGGAGGAGGGCATTAAGCATGAGTTCTCTTCTCCCTACACACCTTAGCAAAATGGTGTAGTGGAGAGGAAGAATAGAACTCTACTTGACATGGCGAGGACCATGCTTGATGAGTACAAGACTCTGGACCGGTTTTGGGCGGAAGCAATCAACACTACTTACTACTCCATCAACTGGCTCTACCTTCACCGAATCCTCAAGAAGACATCATATGAACTCCTCACCGGTAAAAAGCCCAATGTTTCATATTTTAGAGTCTTTGGTAGCAAATGCTTTATTCTTGTTAAAAGAGGTAGAAAATCTAAATTTGCTCCTAAGGCTGTAGAAGGCTTTTTACTTGGTTATGACTCAATCACAAGGGCATATAGAGTCTTCAACAAATCCACAGGATTAGTTGACGTTTCTTGTGACATTGTGTTTATGAGACTAATGGCTCCCAAGTGGAGCAAGTTGATCTTGATGAACTAGATGATGAAGAGGCTCCATGCGTCATGCTAAGGAACATGTCCAATGGGGATGTGTGTCCTAAGGAATCCGAAGAGCCTCCACAAGCTCAAGATCAACCATCATCTTCAAATCAAGCATCTCCACCAACTCAAGATGAGGATTAGGCTCAAGACAATGAAGAAGATGATCAAGAAGATGAGCCACCTCAAGAGGAGAGCAATAATCAAGGGGGAGATGACCATGACAAAGACAAGGAAGATGATCAAGAAGTACAGGGTCAAAGACCGCCTCACCCAAGAGTCCACCAAGCGATTCAAAGAGATCACCCCGTGAACTCCATCCTTGGCGATATTCATAAGGGGGTAACCACTCGATCTTGTGTCGCTCATTTTTGTGAACATTACTCTTTTGTGTCTTCTATTGAGCCATACAGGGTGGAAGGCGCATTAAGAGATTCGGATTGGGTGTTGGCAATGCAAGAGGAACTCAACAACTTCACGAAGAATGAGGTATGGCATCTTGTTCCACGTCCTAACCAAAATGTTGTAGGAACCAAGTGGGTATTCCGCAACAAGCAAGATGAGCATGGTGTGGTGACAATGAACAAAGCCTGACTTGTGTCCAAGGGATATTCACAAGTCGAAGGTTTAGATTTCGGTGAAACCTATGCACCCGTAGCTAGGCTTGAGTCAATTCACATATTACTTGCCTATGCTACTTACCATGGCTTTAAGCTTTACCAAATGGACGTGAAAAGTGCCTTCCTCAATGGACCAATCAAGGAGGAGGTCTATGTTGAGCAACCTCTCGGCTTTGAAGATAGTGAGTACCCTAATCACGTTTATAAACTCTCTAAGGCGCTTTATGGGCTCAAGCAAGCCCCAAGAGCATGGTATGAATGCCTAAGAGATTTCCTTATCACTAATGGCTTCAAAGTCGGAAAAGCCGATCCTACACTCTTTACTAAAACAATTGCAAATGATTTGTTTGTATGCCAACTTTATGTTGATGATACCATATTTGGGTCTACTAACAAATCTACTTGTGAAGAGTTTAGTAGGATTATGATTCAAAAATTCGAGATGTTAATGATGGGGGAGTTGAAGTATTTCCTAGGATTTCAAGTGAAGCAACTCCAAGAAGGTACCTTCATCAGCCAAACCAAGTACATTCAAGACATACTCAACAAGTTTGGAATGAAGGATGCCAAGCCCATCAAGACACCCATGGGAACTAATGGGCATCTCGACCTCGACACAGGATGTAAATCCGTAGATCAAAAGGTATACCGGTCGATGATAGGATCTTTACTCTATTTATGTGCATCTCGGCCGGATATTATGCTTTCCGTATGCATGTGTGCAAGGTTCCAAGCCGATCCTAAGGAAGTTCACCTTAGGGCCGTGAAAAGAATCTTGAGATATTTAGTTCATACACCTAAGTTTGGTCTTTGGTACCCCAAGGAATCCACCTTTGATTTAATAGGTTATTCAGATGTTGATTGGGCAGGGTGTAAGATTGATAGGAAGAGCACATTAGGGACTTATCAGTTTCTGGGGAGATCCCTGGTGTCTTGGGCTTCAAAGAAACAAAATTCAGTAGCTCTTTCTACCGCCGAAGCCGAGTATATTGCCGCAGGTCATTGTTGCACGCAATTGCTTTAGATGAGGAAAACCCTTAGGGACTATGGCTACAAATTTAGCAAAGTTCCTCTCCTATGTTATAATGAGAGTGCAATCCGCATGGCGGATAATCCCGTTGAACACAGCCGCACTAAGCACATAGCCATTCGGTATCACTTTTTGAGGGATCACCAACAAAGGGGGATATCGAGATTGCTTATGTTAGCACCAAAGAACAATTAGTCGATATCTTCACCAAGCCATTAGATGAGAAAACCTTTACCAATCTTCGGAATGAGCTAAACATTCTTGATTCTTGGAACTTTGATTGATACTTTGCACACATAGCTCATTTATGTACCTTTGATCATACTTCTTTTATGTCTACGACTAATGTGTTTTCAAGTGTATTCCTATAATAAGTCGTAGATTGAAAAGGAAATGGAGCCTTCGGTGAAGACGGCTTCCACTCCACTCTATCGATATTATTTACCCTTCGTCGTCACTCCGCACCGCTCTCCACTTTGGTATAATCTTCATTCATATTTATTTGTACCATTGGATAGAAAGTAAAAAGGGCTCATATTTCACTTACAAAGTATCTGTTTTTGGCGATTCATGCCAAAGGGGGAGAAAGTATTAGCCCAAAGCAAAAGGACCGCACCACCACCAATTTGAAGAAGTCTTTCAAATGATATTAAAAAGTTTTTCAATTGGTATCTTATGTTTAATATAATTTCAAATTGGTATAACCTCTTTCAAAATTGATATCTAAAACCCTCTTGAACACTAAGAGGAGAATTTCAATTCAGGGGGAGTTTTATTTAAGTCAAAGGAAAAGCATTTGAAACAGGGGGAGAAAATTTCAAATCTTGAAAATGCTTCTTGCAATCTTATTCATATACCTTTGACTATTTGCAAAAGTACTTTGAAAAGATTTTCCAAAAGAATTTGCAAAAACAAAACAAGTGGTGCAAGAGTGGTCCAAAATGGTAAAAAGAAAGAAAGCAATCCATGCATATCTAATGAAAATATAAATTGGTTTAATTCCAAGCAACCTTTGCACTTACCTTATGCAAACTAGTTCAATTCTGCACTTATATATTTGCTTTGGTTTGTGTTGGCATCAATCACCAAAAAGGGAGAGATTGAAAGGGAAATAGGGTCAAACCTTTTTCTAAATGATTTTGGTGGTTGAAATGCCCAACACAAATAATTGGACTAACTAGTTTGCTCTAGATTATATGTTCTACAGGTGCCAAAGGTTCAACACAAACCAATAAAAAGGTCCAAGTTAGGGTTCAAAAGAAAGGAGCAAAAGAAACCGAAGTGAACCCTGGTCTGGCGCACCAGACAGTGTCCGGTGCACCAGGGTGGATCGACTTCAAACTCTTCACGTTCGGGTTTCTGAGACCGCGCTCCGCTATAATTCACCGGATTGTCCGGTGTGACAGCGGAGCAACGGCTCCCAAGGGCAACGGTCGACTCCAACGGTCGCCTGCAATGTGAACAGTGCGCGGACAGTTCGCGCAGAGTCAGAGCAGCGCCAGAAGGCGCACCGGACAGTGAACAATGACTGTCCGGTGTGACACCGGACTGTCCGGTGGCCCAGGCTATCTGAGCTCCAACGGTCGAAACCATCAGAACCCTAATGGTTGGGTGACGTGGCTGGCGCACCGGACAGTGTCCAGTGCGCCCATCGACAGCAGCCCTCCCCAATGGCTATTTTGGTGGTTGGGGCTATATACCCCCAACCACCACCATTCAAGGCATCTAAGCATTCACTACTCCTCATTCAATACAAGAGCAATACACAACACTCCAAGACACAAATCAAAGCCTCCGATTAAATCAAAGTCCACAATTCAACTCTAGTTTTTAGGACTTGTGAGAAGATCGACTTGTGTTCTTTTGTTGTTCTTGTTGCTTGGTTGGCTTTCATCTTCCTCACATTCTTACTCTCAAAGCCTTGTAAGCGAAGCAAGAGACACCAATTGTGTGGTGGTCCTTGCGGGGTCTAAGTGACCCGGGAAATCAAGGAAGGAAGCTCACTCGGTCTAAGTGACCGTTTAAGAGAGGGAAAGGGTTGAAAGAGACCCGGTCTTTGTGACCACCTCAACGGGGATTAGGTTTGCAAGAACCGAACCTCGGTAAAACAAATCACTGTGTCTCTCTCTTCATTTTCTTGTGATTTGTTTTCACCCTCTCTTTTGGACTTGAATTTATTTCTAGCGCTAACCCCGGCTTGTAGTTGTGCTCAAAGTTTGTAAATTTCAGTTTCCGCCTATTCACCCCCCTCTAGGCGACTTTCAACTTTGAATGATGATTTAAATACAAAGCTAGAAAAATCTAATGTGGCTAGTTCATCTGTAGAGCATGTTGTTATCTGCAATAGATGCAAAGAATTTAATATTGATGCTTGCAATGAACATGCTTCTACAATTGTTAAGTTAAACAATGATGTTGCAAGTCTTAATGCTCAACTTAAGTCCTGCAAGGATAATTATGAGAAACTAAAATTTGCTAGGGATGCCTACACCATTGGTAGACACCCCTCTATTAAGGATGGACTTGGTTAACAAAAGAAGATCAAGAACTTAACAAGCCAAAGGACTTCCAGTCTCAACAAAGGGAAAGGGAAGACTCCTATGGCTAGTAGCTCTCAAAAGAACCACGCCTATCTTTATGATAAGAAAGTTACTAATGTTGCTCATCATGATAGGTGTCATAATCATGCTATTTTCTTGTATGTCATGATGTTGTATTTAGTTCTCATGCCATGTTTGCTTCTAGCTCTTCATATGCTCACGGTAGGAATAGACCTAGGCACCATCATATTGCTTCTCAAGCGCCTAGGAAGACATTAACTGGACCAACTACACTTTATCAAACAAGTAATGCTTTATTTGTACTGTTATGCAAAAATGATAAAGTAGTTGCTAGAAGGTTGGGACCTAAGTGCAGGAGAGACAAAACTTGCATCTATGTTCCAAAGTCTGTTGTGACTAACCTTGTAGGACCCAACAAGAGTTGGGTACCTAAAACCCAAGCTTAATTACCTTGCAGGGTTATGCATCCGGGGGCTCAAGCTGGATCATTGATAGCGGATGCACAAACCACATGGCGGGGGAGAAGAAAATGTTCACCTCCTACATCAAAAATAGGGATTCCCAAGACACTATCATCTTTGTAGATGGGAACCAAGGCAAGGTCAAGGGCTTAGGCAAAATAGCCATCACATCCGAGCATTTGATTTCTAATGTGTTTCTAGTAGAATTGCTCGGATACAATTTATTGTCTGTAAGCCAATTATGTCATATGGGTTATAATTGCTTATTTACGAATATTAATGTATCTGTCTCTAGAAGAAGTGATGGTTCATTAGCTTTTAAGGGTGTATTAGATGGCAAGCTCTACTTAGTTGATTTCTAAAAAGATAATGCCGATCTAGATGCATGCTTAATCACTAAGACTAATATGGGCTAGCTCTGGCACCGTCGTCTTGCACATGTTGGGATGAAGAACCTTCATAAACTTCTAAAGGGAGAACATGTGTTAGGACTAACCGATGTCTGTTTTGAGAAAGACAGACCTTGTGCAGCATGCCAAGTAGGGAAGCAGGTGGGAAGTACTCATCAAAGCAAGAACGTAATGAAAACATCAAGACCACTGGAACTCCTACATATGGATCTCTTCGGGCCCGTTGCTTATCTCAGCATCGGGGGAAGTAAGTATGGTCTTGTCATTGTTGATGATTTTTCCTGCTTCACTTGGGTGTTCTTTCTGAAGGACAAATCAGAATCCCAAGGAACTCTAAAGTGCTTCTTAAGGAGAGCTCAAAATGAATTCGAGCTAAAGGTGAAAAAGATAAGGAGCGATAATGGATCTGAGTTCAAGAACCTGCAAGTCGAAGAATATCTTGAGGAGGAAGGCATCAAGCATGAGTTCTCTGCTCCCTACGCACCACAACAAAATGGTGTGGAAGAGAGGAAGAACAGGATGCTAATTGATATGGCAAGGACAATGCTTGGTGAATACAAGACGCCTGAGCGGTTTTGGTCGGAAGCTGTGAATACAACCTGCCATGCCATAAACCGGCTCTATCTGCATCGCCTCCTCAAGAAGACATCATACGAACTTCTAACCGGCAACAAACCAAATGTTTCCTATTTTCGTGTATTTGGGAGCAAATTCTACATCTTGGTAAAGAAAGGTAGGCATTCAAAGTTTGCTCCCAAAGTTGTAGAAGGGTTCTTACTAGGTTATGACTCAAATACAAAGGCGTATAGGGTCTTCAACAAATCATTAGGATTAGTTGAAGTCTCTAGCGACGTTGTATTTGATGAATCTAATGGCTCTCTTAGAGAGCAAGTTGATCTTGATGATATAGATGAGGATGAGGTTCCGACGACCGCAATGCGAACAATGGCGATAGGCGACGTGCGACCACGGGAACCACAAGAGCAAGATCAACCTTCTTCTTCTACATTGGTGCATCCCCCAACCCAATATGAGGAACAGGTACCTCAAGATGAAGGTCTGGATCAAGGGGGCACATGAAGAACAAGATAACGAAGAAGAAGTGTCACAAGTTCCTCCAACTCAAGTCCAGTCATCGATTCAAAGAAATCATCCAGTAGATCAGATTCTAGGTGATATCAGCAAGGGAGTAACCACTCGCTCACGTTTAGCTAATTTTTGTGAGCATTACTCGTTTGTTTCTTCTATTGAGCCTTTCAAGTTAGAAGAAGCCTTGCAGGATCCGGACTGGGTGTTGGCCATGCAGGAAGAGCTCAATAACTTCAAGACAAATGAAGTTTGGAGCCTGGTGCCACGTCCGAAGCAAAATATTGTAGGAACCAAGTGGGTGCTCTGCAACAAGCAAGATGAACACGGTGTGGTGACAAGAAACAAGGCTCGACTTGTGGCAAAAAGTTATGCCCAAGTCGTAGGTTTGGATTTTGAGGAGACTTTTGCTCCTATAGCTAGGCTAGAATCAATTCTAATATTATTAGCCTATGATGCTCACCACTCTTTTAAGCTGTTCCAAATGGATGTGAAGAGCGCCTTCCTAAATGGAACAATCAAGCAGGAAGTGTATGTTGAACAACCCTCTAACTTTGAGGATGACAGGTATCCCGACCACGTCTACAAGCTCTCTAAGGTGCTTTATGGACTTAAGCAAGCCCCAAGAGCATGATATGAATGCCTTAGAGATTTCCTCATTTCTAATGCTTTCAAGGTTGGGAAAGCTGATCCTACTCTATTTACTAAGACTTGTAATGGTGATTGTATGCCAAATATATGTTGATGGCATTATATTTGGTTCCACTAATGAAAAGTCTCGTGAGGAGTTTAGTAGGGTAATGATGTAGAAATTTGAAATGTCAATGATGGACGAGTTGAATTAATTCCTTGGATTTGAAGTGAAGCAACTCAAGGAAGGAACCTTCATATCCCAAACGAAGTATACTCAAGATCTGCTCAAGAGGTTTGGGATGAAGGATGCAAAGCCCGCGAAGACACCAATGGGAACGGACGAACATCTGGACCTCAATAAAGGAGGTAAGTCCGTTGATCAAAAGGCATACCGATCTATGATAGGATCTTTACTTTATCTATGTGCTAGTAGACCGGATATTATGCTGAGTTTATGCATGTGTGCTAGATTTCAATCCAACCCCAAAGAGTGTCACCTTGTGGTCGTTAAGCAAGTTCTTAGATATTTGGTTTCTATGCCTTGCTTCGGGATCTGATATCCAAAGAGGTCTACCTTTGACTTAATCGGATACTCTGATTCTGACTATGCGGGGTGCAAGGTTGATAGGAAGAGTACATCAGAGACTTATCAGTTTCTGGGAAGATCCCTGGTGTCCTAGAGCTCTAAGAAACAAACTTCTGTTGCCCTATCCACCGCTGAGGCCGAGTATGTTGCCGCAGGACAGTGTTGTGCACAACTGCTTTGGATGAGGCAAACCCTCTGGGACTTTGGCTACAATCTAAGCAAAGTCCCACTCCTATGTGATAATGAGAGTGCAATCCACTCGACGGATAATCCTATTGAACACAGCCGCACTAAGCACATAGACATCCGAGATCACTTTTTGAGAGACCACCAGCAAAGGGGAGATATCGATATTTATCATATTAGCACCGAGAACCAGCTAGCCGATATCTTCACCAAGCCATTAGATGAGAAAAGGTTTTGCAGGTTGCGTAGTGAGCTAAATGTCTTAGATTCGCGTAACTTGGATTGATATATAGCATACATGTGTTATATGCCTTTGATCATATCACTTTAATTAGCATTAATGTCTTTAATTGCTTATTTTTGGTGCTCAAGTTGTACGAGTCATCCCCGGACCTCACAAGTCCCTATGCAAATTATGCACATGTTTAGGGGGAGGATATGCTACAACTTGACTCCCTTAAGACTAACTTGTTTGTTGAGTGCTCTTGATATAGTCTCAAAGGTGCATTGAAAGGGAAAAGTGAACTTGGACAAAGAAAGGGCTTCCACTGCATTCCGGTATCAATGTATCTTGTCCCAAGTTTGTACTTGTGTTCTCATTGCCTTTTACTCTTATTTGACATTTTGGTGAGGCAATGGGGTTAAAGGGCCAAAAGTTCTCCTGTTTTGGTGCTTCATGCCAAAGGGAGAGAAATTAAGGCCAAAGCAAATGGATCAGCCAACCACTTGTGAATTTCAAAAACTGTAGAGTTAGAATATTTGTGTTTTTCTTTATGTTTGATTAAAATCCTCTTATTGCAAAAAAATGTTCTCTTATGGGGAGAATTTTCGTTATAAAAAAGGGGGAGTTTGTGGCATTTGATCAAATTTACTCCTGAAAGATCTCTTGATTTGCCAAAACAAGTATTCTTAATATAGAGATAGGAAAAAGAATTTGTTTTGTGAAAATAAACCAAGTGGTGGCAAAAGTGATCCAAATATGCCAAATCCTATGTGAGATAAATTGGTCTTCAATTTGCACTCTTTAGCTTCTCTTTGAAAATGATGTTGCGCTTTGAGTTGCTTTTAATGTGTTGGCATAAATCACCAAAAAGGGGGAGATTGAAAGGGAAATGTGCCCTTGGGCAATTTCTATAAATATTTTGGTGATTAGATGCCCAACACATATTGTTTTAAGGTGATGTGTACTAAGTGTTAAAGAGATGAAAATCAAGAATCAAGGTATGACTCTAGCCTTAGTGAATTGTTTTTGGTACTAACATATTCCTCTAAGTGCTAGGAACCTTGTCAAATCAAATGAGATAGAATTGGAGAAGTTTGGCTAAGTACAGCCAGACTTGCATCAGCCTTCGGTGCACCGGACTGTCCGGTGTGCACAGGACAGTGTCCGGTGCCCAGGCTGGCTCAACGATGAACTCGCTACTCTCGGGAATTGCAGAGGGTGGTGCGGCTAAAATTCACTGGACTGTCCAGTGGGCACTGGACTGTCCGGTGAGCCAATAGCGCCCGCGCCAATGGTCGGCATCACGATCAACGGGTGACACGTGGCCAGAGCCAACAGTCACTAGGCCGCACCGGACTATCCGGTGTGCCAAGTGGACTAAGGGTTCAACGGTCGGCTTCGCCAAAGAAGGAAAGAAATCGTGCACTGTTCATGTCTGGTGGTGCACCGGACTGTCCGGTGCGCCAACCGATAGAAGGCAAGAATTGCATACCAAATGGAGATCCAACGGCTCCTAGCTACCTTGGGGCTATAAAAGGGACCCCTAGGCGCATGGAGCAGTACACCAAACCTCCATTGAACATCCTAAGACGCCTAGACTCCGCAAGCACGCATTCGAAACATTGTGATTGAGATTTGAGCACTTGTTGAGTTGTGAACTTATTGCGCTGTGTTTGTGTGCTCATCACTTAAATTGTGTGTGTGTCATTGCCGCGACTCTAGCTTTTGTGTGTGTTTCTTTCCCTCCCTTACTCGTGTGGTTTTCTTTGAGATCAATATTGTAAGGGTGAGAGACTCCAACTTGTGGAGATTCCTCACAAAGGGAACATCTACTATAAGGAAGAAAATCGTGGTATTCAAGTGGATCATTGGATTGCTTGAAAGGGGTTGAGTGCAGCCCACGTCCATTGGGATGCCACAATGTGGAAGTAGGCAAGTGTTATACTTGGACGAACCTCGGGATAAAATCATTGTGTCATCTGTTGTTATTCCTGTGCGATTCTCTCTGCTTCTACTCACTTAATAATTGCTCTAAGTTTAATACTCACATTGTGAAGAACAATTAAGTGAAGAAGTCATATCTTTCTCTCTAGACATAGCACCTTGGTTTTGATTCCACTAACATTTTATAAACCAAGTTTGTGCCATTTAGTGTTGATTTTACAGGATCACCTATTCACCCCCCTCTAGGTGCTCTCAATGCGGGACAATGAATTGTAAAGTAAATAGGACATAGTGGGTCAGAGGACACTTGCCTTCACTAGGTTGTTGCTCAAGGAAGTCTCCTGCAACACAGTCGGAAACCTCGAACTGCTCGTTGACTATGCAAAACAATCAATCATTCAACACACATGGGAAATAACAAAGGAACAATGCACCAATCATATGAAATAGAGTAAACACAGGTTCAATGGAAAAGTACAAACACACAAGTGAACTCTAGGTTCTAGGGTAGGTTGATATACCTTGTGGTCTGTTGTTCTCTAACTACTGCTTATCTCAATAGATCAACTACCTAACTATGTCTATTTTATTAAATTACTTATTTAGATAAAGTTATTCCAGGGATGGGATTACATTAACTGAGATTTAAATATACAAGATTAAGCATTTGCACATTTATTAGAGTTTCACTTTTATCTTACCTTTAATGAACATTCTATCACTTTAAATTAACCTAGAGTCTAGCCACAAAACTAAGACATGCAAACAGTGGATGAATATAATTTAATAGGTAGAGAATAACATTATGAACATTTTGCAATTTGAACCACCTAATTTGGAGTTCATATGCAAAAGATACAAAATTTACAAGTTTTAGAATCCAAAAACACTAAATTAAACCCATTTATGTGATTAAAATAAAGACCAGGGGGTTCCCTACAATAAACCAGGGGCTCGATTGAAAGAAAACTGGACTGCGGGATCTAATTCCAGGGAACCGAGGGTTTCATTTACAAAACAGCCAACCGAAGGGGTATTAGGCTCCCTCGGCTGTTGGATCTCGGATCAACGACCGAGATTAGATCGGCGGGCGAGCGCGCGGCGCGCGCGACTGACTGGTGGGCCGTGGCTAGGCCCGATGGTAGGGGTGTGGGTGAGGGACGAATCCGAGCGGCCGGATCCCAAGCGAACGGTTAGGATTAGGTTTGATCTATTTAAATTCGGGCCATCCAATCTAAGATGAACACTGGGGATTGAATGACCAGCCTGAGCAGGGGCTCCCTGGCTACCAACGGCGGCGCCGCCCGTGTCCGTGGCGGAGCTTCGCCGGAGACAAGGGCGCGGGCACGTGCGGGGACCTCGGGGCGCCGGGAAGGGCTCAAGGAGGTTTAGGGGAGTGTGGCAAACACGACCATGGGCATAGCACCGACACAGGGGCACTGGAGGGTGGCGGTTCACAGCGAGGCGGCTCGACGGCGGCACAACTCTACTCCGGTGAGCAATCACGCACAACCGAGGGCAGACAAGAGGAAAATAGAGGTGGGGGTAGGTTGGTTACCTCGAGGGGAGTCTTCGGGACCCTTGAACGGCAGCAGAGGCACGACGGGGTCTCGTGTTGACGGCGGTGGAGCTGCTGCTGCGCGGAGGAAAGGCCGGTGAGCGTGGACAGAGAGGAATAGAGGGGGAGGGGGTGAACTGAGGGGTGTCCCAGGTTGGTGGCATCGAGGCGAAGCTCATCGAGGCAACGGACACGACGAGGGCTCGACGGCGACCGCGGAACAGGCACAAGACCACGACGGACGACGACGATGTCCTCTCTAGCGCGCGCGGTGTGGGGTGAGTGCGGGAGTTCTGTAGGGGGTCCGAGTGAGGGAGGGGGAGGGAGTCGGGTGCGGGCCGCTAGAAATGGTCGGGGTGGGGCGGGCGCGGCCTCAGCGTGCGTCGTGGGCGCGGAGTCCACAGCATGCGCGCAGGTCATGCACGCGGACGGTTGGGGGGACAAGACTGACAGGCAAGGCCCACGGGCCAGCGGGAGAGGGCGCGCGAGCGAGAGGGCAGCGCCGACAAGCGGGACCGGGCTGGCAGAGGGAGATGGGGCAAAGGGCGCGCGCATGGGCGAGAGGAATGGCGCCGACATGCAGGCCCCACCGTGCAGAGAGAGAGAGAGAGAGAGAGAGAGAGAGAGAGAGAGAGAGGGCACGCGCGGGAGCGAGCTAGGCCGAAAAGGTCTAGGGAGAGGGTGTCTTGGGCTGATTTCTGGTTTTTCTTTTGTTCTGAATTTTCTATTTCTTTTCTTTTATTTACTCTATTGAATTCAAATCAAATAAACCACAAATTCAAATTTGAATATTTCAAACATGTGCATCAACCAAAAATAAAGTTTTAGCTCAGCATGATGCACCAATTCATGTCTCCCCTAGGTTTTAATATTCTAAAAAAACAATACACCTCTCGAATAAACACCCAAAATTCTATTAAAAAGAAGAGAAAGGAAATCTATAGAGGTGAGAAAATGAGTAATACCTGAATTTGGTAAATATTAGAGAACAAATTTTATATCCTAAATTCAGAGTGTTACATGCTCGGTTGGTTCTCAAGAGCTCTCTTAAATCTTGGTGGAAGACACGTAACCATAAGTACAAAGCTAGGTCTTTCGATGATGCTGCAGGTAGGGATGGTAATGGGTTGGTTCGGGTTAGGTGGAGCAAAAACCCGCTCGCGATTGCACCTGTGAAGTCTAACTAAACTCGTCCACGATTGCACCCGCGGGTATAATTTTAAGCCCGCACCTGAACCCGTCGGGTTTCGGGTCACCCGCGGGTTTTTACTTAGTGTCACTTTTAAATAACAATTAGCTATAAGCAATTAAGTATCAACAATAATTAAGTTATATCTACATATTTTAAGCCTTCACATATTGAGTAGCAACAAAACTTTTCATGAATCAGTAGCCATGTTACTTATTCAAAACAATTACCGTTGTATCTTAATTATTTTTTGCACAAAAAATAAAAAATAAACCAACATTTCGGACGAGGTACAGTCTTCACCTATATCCACATCCAATAGGTCAGGTGTCTATCGGATTTTGGGTTTGCTGATTAAACTGCCATGCTGCCAATTTATTATCTTTTCTACCCAGCGTGTACTAGAAAAGGATGAAAAAAGAAGGAAAAGAAAAGAAAGAAAAACTCCATCGAAGCCTTCTGGGTCTGAACGTCCACGTCCAATTGTGTCCTACTCCTTCGGTCCTTCCCCATTTCTTCCTTTCCTTGGCCTCGACTCCTCCCGACGTGATCGCTCCAGAGAAAATTTCGCGGGTTTAGACAAACAGCGATTGGGATCGAGATCGGGGCAACATGAGCAAGGTGTTCGAGGGCTACGAGCGCCAGTACTGCGAGGCGTCCGCCTCCCTCACCCGCAAATGCACCGCCGCCGCTGCCCTACAGGGAGGTAATCCTCCACCCCTCCCAAATCTCTTCGTTTTCTAGAAGCAACCTCAATCTCGGTAGGCTCTCCCTCCGAATCGTCTCTTGGTAAAATATTTGGTTGCGCAGAGAAGCTGAAGCAGAAGGCGGCGGAGATCCAATCCGGCATCGATGGCGCTGAGGCACTGGTATCCCCTCGCTCCTCTTTTTTGTTTTTGTTTTATTAAACATAGGCAAATAGTGGCTGTGCTCTTGTTACTAAGTAGCCGCGAAGGATGCACCACCGTGTAGGGAGAAAAAAAGAAACAAGGAACGATCCTTCTTTAGAGCTGTATTTTTTATAGATCACGGAAAATTTTGAACCCTAAGGATTACATAATTGTTTAAACTTAGGGACGTTTCCTTCTTATAGGATCAGGCTAAGCAGTTATCAAATTCAAATGGAAGTTTTATTGTGCGGCGGAAGACATCTATTGTATATTGGTAATGTTGTTTTTGTTTTCAGATAAGGAAGATGGATCTTGAAGCAAGAAACCTGCAACCAAGCATTAGAGCTGATCTCCTAGTAAAGATCAGGGAGTACAAGTCAGATCTTAATAACCTTAAGGGAGCGCTGAAGAGGGTTACTAGTATTAATGCACAACAGGGGGCGAGGGAGGAGTTGTTGGAGTCAGGAATGGCAGATACATTGGGGGTATGTTACCTTTTCTGAATTCATGAATCATTCTCATCTGGATTGAACCATGCTCTTTTTGGTTTGTTAACAAGGTTGTGCAAGGCATGTCTATATTTGAACCATCATTTTCTCTTGGTTATTTGGCAGAAATGACACAAAAACATACCTGTTTGGTTGGTGTTAATTTGGCTCAAGTTCTTTAATGTTAGCCCTATGATCTGGATACAAGTGTCTATGACTCCTTTCAGTACTGCAGTTAGTGAAGGCATTGAACCTTCCAAATTACAGATGTGGAGCTAATTGGGACAAAAGCAATGCCTTGTATGAGTAGCTAATGTCAGGATGTGCTCTTTGGTTGTTTCATGGACTTGTAGTGAATGAATCCACAATTCATCTTAAACGCACTCTGAATGGCAAAGCACTTATTTTCCCATGTTCGTCGAAAATATCAATCATTTTTTGTTGAAGCAGCTCTATACCAATCTAGAAAATTCTAAAGGCTACCCCTGCAGCATGGATAAGCCGAAGCTATCAATAATGTCTGCAAGGTGGTAGTAATGTGTCCTGCATGCTGTGGCATATGCTGTCCAGAATCCATATGGCTAAGCTCTAGCTATATCAAACTGGCAATATTCATATTCTGATGAAGCATGAGGCGCTAGTTCTTTTGCACGCACATATTTCTGATTTATCATTGATCTTAGATTTGTTTATTTGTTAGTTTCATGTGTCTATCCTTCAACCTTGCAAGTAAAAAGTTGACAGTCTCCATGAGAGTCTAATGTTGTTTTTTTTATGATCACACAGGTTTCTGCTGATCAAAGGTCAAGATTGCTCAGGGCAACCGAGAGACAGAACCAAACAACTGATAGGCTCAGAGATAGCCATAGAACTATGCTGGAGACTGAAGAACTTGGTGTCTCCATCCTGCATGACCTGAGTCAACAGCGCCAGTCTCTCTTGCATGCTCATGATGTAGTAAGTATTTTTTTACCAAATTCTACCAGTTTGAACTAACTGTTTTGGTTTTTGTGTGCCATTTAGTTTTATTTTAAATTAAATTATCTTAAACATCCAGTACTATGAAATTTGTTGAAAGGAAATCACTTACAAGTCACAAGTTTCTCTCTACTTACTGTGTGTCAGATTAGATGAAATGTAGCTTTCCATAGTCTACTGTTAAAAAAATGTCATGCATACAGGTTTTTATGTGGATAATTATGTCTATTATGCCTTTTGATGTCAGCAAACACTAAGGGCTCCTTTGGTAGCTGGGGTAGAGGAACCCAGGGGAGTCCGCCACCCAGGGACAAAATCCTTGCTACTCAGATTCCCTGGGTGGGCACCGCCCAACAGGGCTGCCCTCCCTTGCTGCTCTTTGGCAGCCAGCAGCCAGGATCTACCCGCCCATATGTACTCAACAAATTAGCCACATTTAAATATACAACACATGAATCTCACACTTGAATATACAACACATGAATCTAAAGCGAACACCACATTATTAGTGCATACTGAATTACTGATATTATCTGCCGACAGCATGTATGTACAAGAATCCACACTTGCTAATAATTCTGAATATGTCAGCGAGAATCAATATCTACTGATAGATTGGTAGATTGCATAGCGTAATAATAAAACAAACATAGTCTCAGTGCATAGAAAAATCAGATAGATGTCGTTATTCAGCTTAGCACCATCTCCTGAATGCATAACATAATACTACATGACTTCAGTTTAGCATCATCGCCTGAATGGCAAGACCTAGAAGCAGACACCATCTTGATGTTTCAGCTCTTCTTTTAGCGACCACTTGTTGACGAAAAACCCTTGTGTACCGCCTATTGATGAGAAAACTCAGACAAATGTTTATATATTCAATTCCTCGTCTACTAAGAACTTAATGCTAAGAAACAAGAGAAGCAGAATTGTTTCAGGACATGAAAGAATTGGACATGTAAATACTAAATAGTGACTAAAATTAAGGACTTCCACATGAACAGAAAAATCTATAGAAAGCAATAATTAACAGAAAAATTCTACAACTTCAATATTCACCGCAAAAATCAATTCGACCATTTACTATGTCTAATCGTAGTGACAAAGAGACCATGTGGGTCTGACACATCTTGCAAGCAGCATGACATTGCAATTCCATGGCTCTTGATTGTTCTATCAAAATTAGAGTTTAAACATTGTATAGAAAGATAAAAAATTACCTACCCCATTAAGCACACCACTTGTTGTGCGTCGTCCAGCAACGACCAAATCTGTGGCAAGCCGCTGTTCCCAATGTGCCTCCTCAGATCTGTGGCAACCCCGCTAGTTTGGCTACCTGCGCCCTAATCAAGATTACTGCACAAGCAGCAGCAACAGGGTGAGCAGGGTCAGCGTGCCTCTGATTACGGCACAAGCAGCAGCAGGGTGAGCAGATTGAGCGGCCGACGAGCGTACATGGGGCGTGCCTCTGTGTGGACCTGTGCCTGCCGTAGCGGCACGCTCTAGGCGAGGAGGAGGAAGGGGCGAGCCACGGAAGGTGGGTGAGTGCGAGGGAGAGAAGGAGGCGATGGACGATGGCGGGTTCGCGAGGAAGAGATGGCGACGGGTTCGAGAGAGAGGAGAGGAGACGAAGGCTTCGACGGGGAAAACCCTCCCCACCCTGAGAGCCCGGGGATACAAACGCTGTGCTCCCCCGCGGATCGGGCAGGGAGAGCGTGGTCACCAAATAATGAAAAAAAATCACGGGGGTGATTCGGCCCGTGGTTTCTGTTGCCAGGGATTGAGCAGTGATCCTCCCGGGATCCTGACCTGCCAAAGGACGCCTAAAGGAGATAGTGTAGACCCTGACCTACTTTTCTTCAATAGTTTTTCCTGGGTAACTGTAGTATCTACATTGGCTGAGTTTTAATAACTCTTCACTGTTTTTCTTTGTCATGCATAGATTCACTTTTACTTTCATATAGTTCCCCCTTTTCATTTTTATGTTACTTGTGACTGTTGTAATTGGCAAGCATTGCATATGTTCATTAAGTGCACATATTTTCACATGCCTAACGACATACATACAACTGTGGGGGCACACGCCTGAAACACTGAGCCCACTATCAATCTGGAGAGATTTAGAGTAATTGATTGCTGACTGGGCCGGACTTGCATTATTGAATAGATAATAGATAGATGTATATCAATATAAACTTATTATTAATTGAACCAGGCGTCACCAAGTTTGTGTGGTTATCAGATCGTCTAATGCATCAACTTTGATTAGAAAAACACAGTATAGCTTTGTTCTTCAATACCAACTCGTATCCATAGTTTATGTTCAAACAAATATGAGCGATAGTTGATGCCAAAGTCCATGCTGCCATGCACCGGTCAAATATAATAACTGGTATCCACAATTACCAACATGCGGTTGTTGTTTGTTTTGTTCAGATCTCCTGTTTCCTATTTAACCCCTGTTTTGTAATCTTTATTTGGATCTGCAGTTGGACGAGGTGGATAACAACGTCGGCAAGAGCAGGAGGACCATTGGAGGCATGATGAGGAGAATGGATAGAAACAAGTGGATCATCGGTCTCATCATAGCAGTTCTTGTCTTGGCTATCCTCGTGATTCTGTATTTCAAGTTCGTGCACTAGTGGATTGCGTTGCGTACGTTGCATGGACGGTACGTAGTTTTCTACTGCGACCAGAACGAAGAGGAAGGCAGCTGTGAATTTGCTTCTATCTACATTTTGCGTTTTCCTGTATTTATTTTCAGTTTTCTATTTCTTTTTAAATCATATTTCTGGGGGTGTGCTCGTACGGTACCGGATGTGTTGTGTGAGGAAACAAGTTCAGGCCATGACGCAGAGTTTTGTATATCTGATTGGTTTCTATTTAAAAGAAAAACTGAACGGATAGTCAATAACTAAGCATATTTGGGAATTTTGCTGCAGCTTTTGTTTTTGTTGATTGGGTCTGTAAGACGGCCTGCGTGCCTTTAGGCTGTATTGAGGCTGCTCCAGCTATTATCTTCGGTTTTCAGAAACTGGTTTATGAAAAAAAAAGGTTATCAATTTTCATAAAATAATTTTAGCTAGGAAAGACTAGCTTTTTAGTTTTTAAGAAATTAGAAATCCAGTTTTTATAAACTGGGTATAAACTATTATGTTTGGAACTAACTCAGTTTTAATAAACCAGTTTTTTAAAAACTGAGGCCTTCCAAACATGCTCTTACTTGTATCCACTATTGTGCTTGGATATGTAAAATCATATCGAAAGAGCTGCAAAATCATGGAGATTGAAGCAGCTCACTTGATCTGCTTTAATTTTGGTAGATCCGACTATACATGTAGGCCAGCCCGGCACAGACACGTAGGCCAGCCCGGCACAGACACGACTAAGTCATGCACTGGCCTAGACACGACTAAGTCATGCTCAGGCATAGCACGACGGTTAAATGGGCTAGACCGGGCTAGCACGTGGGCCAAGTTTTCTGTCTAGGCACGGCACGTCCACTGTTATGGACCGGGCTGGGGCACGGTCAGCCCATTAACTTCGTGCTGGGCTCGGGCCTAGTAATCAAATACATTGAATACATCACATTTAACAGAATACATCACATTTAACAGTAAAACCAACATAGAACAAGGCAAATAGGCTATAAAATAGTCTTTAAATGTTTTGAAGCCTTAGTGCAATGCTTCCTCATTAAAAACCTTTGTAGGTAAAAACTTACACCTCGTGAGAAAACCCTAAGAAGAAAAAGAGTATAACCAACTCCTTAAATTATTTATAAGTTCATAGTTCAGTCTACAGTCCATAGTCCATATGACCATATTACAGAGATCATATTATTTAATTGGGTTGGTATACACTTATACTTAATAATTGCTAATAAAATTTTGACCGGCTTATTAAAACCAATGCTCAATCTTAACCATTTTCCTTGGTAAGCTTTACACTACACATGAGTCCCCATCGTAAGTGAGCTCGTGCACATTATTACCCACACTTGCTGAGCGATAAACGTCTGTGAGCTCACTCTTACTATAATCACACCAAGTCAAGAACATGTACCTGAGAGCACCTAGAGGGGAGGGGGGTGAATAGGTGATCCTGTAAAAACTTGAAACTTAAAGCCACAAACTTGATTAAGTGTTAGAGCAATAAGGCCAAGTGGCTAGAGAGGAGTTCTTGCTAAACACGATAACCACAAAGAAATCAACACAGAGATGCACAGTGGTTTATCCCGTGGTTCGGCCAAGTCCAACACTTGCCTACTCCACGTTGTGGCATCCCAACGGACGAGGGTTGCACTCAACCCCTTTCAAGCGGTCTAAAGACCCACTTGAATACCACGGTGTTTCTCTTTGTTTCACTATATCCCGCTTGCGAGGAATCTCCACAACTTGGAGCCCTCTCGCCCTTACAATTTGATGATCACAAATAAGCACGGAAGTAAGGATGGGATGAGCAACACACGCAAGACACAAAATCAGAGTACAAACATACACACAAGTCACAACTTGAGCTCGCAACACAACTCGAAGAGTTCTCTACTCAAATGGAGCTCTAGTTGCTATCACAAAGAATCAAAAGCGCGGAAATGGAGTCTTGGTGCTTAGAGTTGATCAAAGAATGCTTGGTGTTCTCCTCCATGCGCCTAGGGGTCCCTTTTATAGCCCAAGGCAGCTAGGAGCCGTTGGAAGCAATCCAGGAAGGCAATTCTTGCCTTCTGTCAGGTGGCGCACCGGACAGTCCGGTGCACCACCAGACACTGTCCGGTGCGGATTGCTTTCCTAATCTGGCGTAGCCGACCGTTGAAGATTTGAAGCCGTTGGCGCACCGGACACTGTCCGGTGCACACCGGACAGTCCGGTGCCCCCATCCGACCGTTGGCTCGGCCACGCGTCACGCGCGGATTGCGTGGCCGACCATTGGCGCGCCCGACCGTAGGCTCACCGGACAGTCCGGTGCATCACCGGACAGTCCGGTGAATTTTAGCCGTACGCTTGTTGACTGATTCCCGAGAGCGGCGACTTCGCCACAGACAACTCACCGGACAGTCCGGTGCACCACCGGACAGTCCGGTGATTTATAGCCGTACGCCGCCGTTGAGACCCGAGAGCAGGCAGTTCATCTGGACTGGTCTTGGCACACCGGACACTGTCCGGTGCACCACCGGACACTGTCCGGTGCACCTAGACCGAACAGCTATTTTGCTAAACACAACCAATTTAACTCCAACGTGATTTCTCCTGTTTCTAGCACTCAGACTAAATACATTAGTCTTCAAAACAATGTACTAAGTCTAGAAACATACCTTTAATCTTGATTTGTACTTCTTGAGTCTTTGGCACACATATCACTCAAAGCCTTTGTGTTTAACACTTAATCACCAAAATCTTATAGAAATGGCCCAAGGGCACATTTCCCTTTCAATCTCCCCCTTTTTGGTGATTAATGCCAACTCAACAAAAAGCAACTAAAAGAAGTGCAACATCAATGCAAATGAGAACAAAAATGTTTTTGATTCAAATTTGACATATTTGGATCATTCTTTGCCTCCACTTGGTTTGTTTTTGCAAATCAAACTCAAATTCCTATCTCTAAGTCAAAATCACTTGTTGAGGCATAGAGAGAGGTATTGCAAGAGAAATTGATCAAAGATTCAAAAACTCCCCCTTCTTCCATAATCAACCATTCTCCCCACAAGAGACTAACTTTTGACAATAAGAGACACTAAGAGTGTTTTGGCAAAACAAAAACTCTAACTCTACTAATTTCAAAATTCTCAAGTGGTAGCTGATCCATTTCTTGCTTTGGCCTTAATTTCTCCCCCTTTGGCATCAAGCACCAAAACAGGATCATTTTTGGCCCATAAACCTCATTGCCTCACCAAAAATCTTCAATTAAGAGTAAAAAGGCAATAAGAACACGGAGATGAACTTGGAGTAAGTTACCCTCTCACGGAGTGCAGTGGAAGTCTTGCATGGTCCAAGTTCACCTTTTCTTTTTCAATCCTCCTTTGAGACTAAATTAAGAAAACTCATGCACACGGTTAGTCTCAAAGGGTCAAGTTGTAACATTTCTCCCCCTAAATATGTGCATCATTCACACATGGACTTGTGAGGTCCGGGGAATCCTTGCACAACTTGAGCACCATAAATAAGCAATAAAATGCATAATGGAACATGACCAAAGGCATAAAACACATGTATGCTCTATATCAATCCAAGTTACGCGAATCTAAGACATTTAGCTCACTACGCAGCCTACAAAAGATCTTCTCATCTAAAGGCTTGGTAAAGATATCGGCTAGCTGGTTCTCGGTGCTAACATAAAACACTTAGATATCTCCCTTTTGCTGGTGGTCTCTCAAAAAGTGATGCCCGATGTCTATGTGCTTTGTGCGGCTGTGTTCAATAGGATTGTCCGCCATGCGGATTGCACTCTCATTGTCACATAGGAGTGGGACTTTGCTCAGATTGTAGCCAAAGTCCCGGAGGGTTTGCCTCATCCAAAGTAGTTGCGCGCAACACTGTCCTGCGGCAACGTACTCGGCCTCAACGGTGGATAGGGCAACGGAGGTTTGTTTCTTAGAACTCCAGGACACCAGGGACCTTCCTAGAAATTGGCACGTCCCTGATGTACTCTTCCTATCGATCTTACATCCAGCATAGTCGGAGTCTGAGTATCCAATTAAGTCAAAGGTAGACCCCTTTGGATACCAGATCCCGAAGCAAGGCGTAGAAACTAAATATCTAAGAATTCGCTTAACGGCCACAAGGTGACACTCCCGTGGGTCGGATTGAAATCTAGCACACATGCATACGCTAAGCATAATATCCGGTCTACTAGCACATAAATAAAGTGAAGACCCTATCATAGACCGGTATGCCTTTTGATCAACGGACTTACCTCCTTTGTTGAGGTCGACATGTCCGTCGGTTCCCATTGGAGTCTTTGCGGGCTTGGCGTCCTTCATCCCAAACCGCTTGAGCAAGTCTTGCGTATACTTCGTTTGAGAGATGAAGGTGCCGTCCTTGAGTTGCTTCACTTGGAACCCAAGGAAGTAGTTCAACTCGCCCATCATCGACATCTCGAATTTCTGAGTCATCACCCTGCTAAACTCTTCACAAGACTTTTGGTTAGTAGAACCAAAAATTATGTCATCGACATAAATTTGGCACACAAATAGATCACCGTCACAAGTCTTAGTGAAAAGAGTTGGATCGGCTTTCCCAACCTTGAAAGCATTAGCAATTAAAAAGTCTCTAAGGCATTCATACCATGCTCTTGGGGCTTGCTTAAGTCCATAGAGCGCCTTAGAGAGCTTACACACGTGGTCGGGGTACCGTTCATCCTCAAAGCCAGAGGGTTGCTCCACGTACACCTCCTCCTTGATTGGACCATTGAGGAAAGCGCTCTTCACGTCCATTTGGAACAACCTGAAAGAATGGTGAGCGGCATAGGCTAACAAAATACGAATCAACTCTAGCCTAGCCACAGGAGCAAAAGTCTCTTCAAAGTCCAAACCTGCGACTTGGGCATAACCTTTTGCCACAGGTCGGGCCTTGTTCCTTGTCACCACCCTGTGCTCGTCCTGTTTGTTGCGGAACACCCACTTGGTTCCCACAATGTTTTGCTTGGGACGCGGCACCAGTGTCCAAACTTCATTTCGCTTGAAGTTGTTGAGCTCTTCCTGCATGGCCAACACCCAGTCCGGATCTAGCAAGGCCTCTTCTACCCTGAAAGGCTCAATAGAAGAGACAAAAGAGTAATGCTCACAAAAATTAGCTAATCTAGAGCGAGTGGTTACTGCCTTGCTAATGTCACCCAAAATCTGGTCGATGGGATGATTCCTTTGAATCATCGCTCGAACTTGAGTTGGATGGGCCCGTGGTACTTCTTCCTCCTCAATTTGGACATCCTGTGCTCCCCCTTGATCACACGCCTCTTCTTGAGGAACCTGTTCATCATCTTGAGTTGGGGGGTGCACCATCGTTGAGGAAGAAGGTTGATCTTGCTCCTTGTGTTCCTGTGGTCGCACGTCTCCAATCGCCATGGTACGAATTGCGTCCGTTGGAACATCATCCTCATCTACATCATCAAGATCAACTTGCTCTCTTGGAGAGCCATTAGTCTCATCAAATACAACGTCGCTAGAGACTTCAACCAAACCCGATGATTTGTTGAAGACTCTATACGCCTTTGTATTTGAGTCATAACCTAACAAAAATCCTTCTACAGCTTTGGGAGCAAATTTTGAATTTCTACCTTTCTTCACCAGAATGTAGCATTTACTCCCAAAAACTCGAAAATACGAAACATTGGGTTTGTTACCGGTTAGTAGCTCGTATGACGTCTTCTTGAGGAGGCGATGAAGGTAGACCCGGTTTATGGCGTGGCAAGCTGTGTTCACAGCTTCCGACCAAAACCGCTCGGGCGTCTTGAATTCTCCAAGCATCGTCCTCGCCATGTCTATTAGCGTCCTGTTCTTCCTCTCTACAACACCATTTTGCTGTGGTGTGTAGGGAGCGGAGAACTCGTGCTTGATTCCTTCCTCCTCAAGAAACTCCTCCACTTGCAGGTTCTTGAACTCGGACCCGTTGTCGCTTCTAATCTTTTTCACCTTGAGCTCAAATTCGTTTTGAGCTCGCCTTAGAAAGCGCTTGAGGGTCCCTTGGGTTTCTGATTTATCTTCCCCCGATGCTGAGGTAGGCGACGAGTCCAAAGAGGTCCATATGCAATTGCTCTAGAGGTCTTGATGTAGTCATCACATTTTTGATGTGATGAGCACTTCCCACTTGTTTACCTGCTTGACAAGCTGCACAAGGTCTATCTTTTTCGAAAGTTACATTTGTTAGACCTAACACATGTTCTCCCTTTAGAAGCTTGTGAAGGTTCTTCATCCCCACATGTGCTAAACGGCGATGCCACAGCCAGCCCATGCTAGTCTTAGCGATTAAGCATGCATCTAGATCGGCCTCCTCTTTCGAAAAATCAACTAAATAGAGTTTGCTGTCTAGTACACCCTTAAAAGCTAATGAACCATCACTTCTTCTAAAGACAGACACATCTACGTTTGTAAATAAGCAGTTGTAACCCATATTACATAATTGACTAACAGACAACAAGTTATAACCGAGCGATTCTACTAAAAACACATTAGAAATGGAATGCTCAGAAGAAATAGCTATTTTTCCTACTCCTTTAACCTTGCCTTGATTCCCGTCACGGAATATGATTGAGTCTTGGGAATCTTTGTTCTTGACGTAGGAGGTGAACATCTTCTTCTCCCCCGTCATGTGGTTTGTGCATCCGCTGTCGATAATCCAGCTTGAGCCCCCGGATGCATAAACCTGCAAGGCAAATTAGGCTTGGGTTTTAGGTACCCAACTCTTGTTGGGTCCTACAAGGTTAGTTACAATAGCCTTAGGGACCGAAATGCAAGTCTTGTCTCCCTTGCATTTGGCTCCCACCTTTTTAGCAATCACCTTTTTATTTTTACATGAAAGAATAAATTTAGCATTGCAAGCATGAAAGACAGTGGTAGATCCATTAAACACTTTCCTAGGAGCATGAGACACAGAATTCCTCCTAGATCTACCATTAAAGTTTGAACTCGAAGCAATCATGGCATGTGAGTCAAAAGCATTATAACTCCTATTATAATGAACATTTCTAGAAAATCTCTTATCATGATACATGAAAGCATGATTTTTATGAACACTATTAGCCATAGGGGCCTTCCCTTTCGAAAGTCGCCTAGAGGGGGGGGGGGGGTGAATAGGGCAAAACTGAAATTTACAAAATTAATCACAACTACAAGCCGGGTTAGCGTTAGAAATATAAGCGAGTCCGAGAGAGAGTGTAAACCCTGAAATCTAGCTTCTAAAACCCTAGTCAGTCAAGAAAAAAAAATGAAATGAGGGTATATAAAAAGATCTTTATATGGGTAATATATTTATAAACACTTCCTTGAAATATCTAAGTTAACATATGATATATATATATATATATATATATATTAGAAATTACTTAAATATATATAATAAATACAATTCAAAGTATACAAGTGACATATTCAAAAGCATTTTTATAAATAAAATAATGAATAAGATTAATAAAAATATATTCATGTATTCATATCAAATTTTTGACTGAACATGTATTTGAAATTGAAACTTGAATTCTGATTGAATTGGGAATTTAAAAATAGAAAACAGTAAAACAAAAAAAAAGGATGAGGCGACCCACATGCGCGTGGGCCAAATTCCCCTCTGTCGGCCCAGTCGTTCAATCCCACCGCGCCAGCCCAGCTCTGTCCCTGTGCGCACCTCACTTACATGTGGGACTGACTCAACAGGTTCTTCTCCCTGCTTGAGTCCGTTTGCAAACCACCGCCCGAGATCGCGGGATCCCGATCCAGTCGGGCTTCAATCGAATCGCCCTTGCCCCTAGAGTATAAACACGGGACCCCATGACCTCCTCACCCCTCGAATCGAGTTCTGCCTTGGATTAGCGCCACCATTCTAGAATAAGGGGAGTTCCGCCGCCATGGTTAAAACCTGCACATGCCGTGGCGCGGATCTAGCTATGGCTGTTGGGTGTTTGCCGGGATTGGAGCTTTGGATCATGGCGCACCAGCTTGGGACCTCGGTGGGTGGAGATTGGATCATCTGGGTGTTGGATTGCTCGTCGGTAAGTAGCTCGGCGCAACCGTCTGCATCGCCGCGTAGCCCGCATCACGCAAACACCGATTGAAGGTAAGGAGACCGCCGTTGAGTTCACTTATGTCATCTCTGCGCGTAGGCGTGTCGTGGGCTGGGTAGGATCCCCGGGTGGTCACGATGAGTGCATCGCCGGCCATAGCTTCGCCGTGCCCTTGCCCTGTGCTGCTGCGTGGGGAGATGACGCTCTGGCCATGGCCGATTTGTGGGATTAGCGGCACCAGCAAATTCACCCTCGCACCCTCTTCACATAGTACCTAGCTAGGCTTGGGTTAGTGCGCCTGGGCCTCGGACTGCTGCACGCGGTGGGCTCGCCGCCATGGATGCGTGCTTTGCCGCCGCGTCCGACCTTGGGAAAGAAAGGGAGCACCAGCGCTGTAGATTTTTTTATTGTGTGGCCAAGATTAGATCCATGGATGGGGATGCCTGGGCCGTCGGATTCGTATGGACGCTCCCGATTCATCGATGCATACCCCTTCGGCTAATGATACCAGGACCGTTGGATCCACCTTGGGCGGTCATGATTAGATCATTGGTATGCTATTCGGGTATATTGGATCTGGGCCATCGGATCTCGATCTTGCGGTGAGCGCTGCGTACCGGTTCACCTGGTGTACCCATTTAATCTGAGTCGCACCTTTTTGATCCATCGGCTCAGATCTATTGATACCCCTTCGCCGAGGCAAACTTTCTAAAGAACCCTCGGAGTTTTGGTGATTTAACCCGCCATCCAGTTCAGGTGGGAAGTAATTACAGATAGGTCCGATATTATTCAAAATAGACCCTGGCTTTCCAGAAAATAGAAACCACAGTACATATAAGCGCTGAAATTTATAAAATAAATCTGAAAATTGATTATCAATACAAAAATAAATCCAGAGATTTGTTTAATTCATATTAAATTCATTTTAACTCTAAATTCATCCATTCTAGTTGCATTAAATTTGTATTAATATGGTTTATCACCTAGTAACTTTATTTGGTTATGAAACCTAAACTAAAATTATGTACTTAGTTTCTTTCGTACCCCATTCCTAAATCTTTGGAAAATCATAACTTAATAATCGTAGCTCCGAATTTAGTGGTTCTTGTTTCTACGATCTCGTTACGCAGCGTAGATTATTATTACGCAGTTTGTTCTCATGTTTGGTGTGATGTTAATTTTGCCTATACCATGTTTGTTTGTATTGCTACGACTAGCGTGAGGTCACGAGTCACCTGAAGATCATCCTGGTACCTGGAATCTCAAGTCCCAAGCAAGTTGTGCCCTTGATCACTTCTTTTTACCCACTCATGTTCTAATTAATCATAATGATCTGCATAGGTTAATTTTGATGGGACCCAATAGGTTACCCTAGTTTGACTAACTTTATACCTTGTTCACCACTGAATCTTTGGGTAGTACTTGCTATCACTTTATGTAGTTTTGGGTATAGAGATACATATTACTATTCATGATTATACTTTATTTGTCAGTTGTTATTTACTGTTCATGTTAAGATCATTATGTTAATTGGAACATGGAGAACCACCCGGGAAAACAGTGCTACCACAAGGGTTTAATGGGACGCCCTTGGCCGATTAATTAGGAAAGCTAGTGGAAGACTACCTTACCCGAAAGGGGCAAGGGCAGTAGGGGAGTGGTCAGTGTAGGGAGGCCCTCGGGAGGATTTTGCTGCGTTGGCAGTCCTGCAAGGGATTCCTGCTAGGGAGGCCCTCGGGAGGATTTTGCTGCGATGGCGGTCCTGCAAGGGATTCCTGCATTGGAACTTCCTATAAACTGTAGCGGGTTTTCTGAAGCTAGTGGAACTTTGTAAAGGCCTCGTAGTGTTACCCTGCCTCGCCTCCTCGGTAGAGGTGTATGGGATTGGGCGTCTCTTGGCAGATGGGTAACACGACTTGTGGGTAAAGATGCGCAACCTCTGCAGAGTGTAAAACTGGTATACTAGCCGTGCTCACGGTCATGAGCAGCTCGGACACTCACATGATTAATTTATGGAACTAAATTCAATATGTCATATGCATTGCATCGCAGGTGATGTTGTTACTTTTGTTCTATTACTTAATTGGGTTTGGTATTTACTTATACTTAGTAATTGCTAATAAAATTTTGACTAACTTTAAAAGAAATGCTCAGCTCTAACCATCCTCTTTGGTAAGCCTTACACTTCACGTGAGCTCCCACCTTTGGCGAGTTCATGCACATTATTCCCCACAACTTGTTGAGCGATGAACGTATGTGAGCTCACTCTTGCTGTCTCACACCCCCACAGGTCAAGAACAGGTACCACCGGATGAGGCGCATGGAGGATGCCGTGATGTGTTCGTGAGAGGTCTAGGTCGTCGTCTCCTAGTCAACTTTGGGTTGCTGGACCGTTGTCTCCTTATAATGTAATTATTTATTTTGTATAGAACTCCTGTTATATATAAAGATGTGACATTCGATCCTGTGCCACTATACATCATATGTGTGAGACTTGGTCCCAGCATACCTAGTGTTTATGTTCGCGCCCGGGTCTTGGTGCCCCGAAACCCGGGTGTTACAGAGAGGGTGAAAAACAAATCACAAGCAAATAAAGAGTGAGACACAAGGATTTATTTTACCGAGGTTCGGTTCTTGCAAACCTACTCCCCGTTGAGGTGGTCACAAAGACCGGGTCTCTTTCAACCCTTTCCCTCTCTCAAACGGTCACTTAGACCGAGTGAGCTTCTCTTCTCAATCACACGAGACACTAAGTCCCCGCAAGGACCACAAGTGGATTGGTGTCTCTTGCCTTGGTTACAATTGAGTGAATCTCAAGAAAGAATGAGAAAGAAAAGAAGCAATCCAAGCGCAAGAGCTCAAATGAACACAAGTCACTCTCTCACTAGTCACTATTGATTGGAATTGAACTAGAGACTTGGGAGAGGATTTGATCTCTTTGGTTGTGTCTAGAATTGAATGCTATAGCTCTTGTATGAGGTGTGAATGCTGAAAACTTGGATGCAATGAATGGTGAGGTGGTTGGGGTATTTATAGCCCCAACCACCAAACTAGCCGTTTGGTGGAGACTGCTGTCGCATGGCGCACCGGACAGTCCGGTGCGCCACCGGACAATATCCGGTGCGCCACCGGACACTATCCGGTGCGCCAGCCACGTCACCCGGCCGTTAGGGTTCGATCGTTAGAGCTCTGACAGGTGGGGTCCCCTGGCTGTCCGGTGGTGCACCGGACAAGTCCTGTAGACTGTCCGGTGCGCCTGCTGCGCGTGCTCTGACCTCTGCGCGCGCAGGCGCGCATTAAATGCGTTGCAGTTGACCGTTGCGCGCGAAGTAGCCGTTGCTCCGCTGGCACACCGGACAGTCCGGTACGCCACCGGACGGTCCGGTGAATTATAGCGGAGCGGCCTCCATTCTCCCGATGGTAGCGAGTTTAGCGTCGAGTTCCCTGGTGCACCGGACACTGTTCTGTGGCACACCGGACAGTCCGGTGCGCCAGACCAGGGCACACTTCGGTTGCCTTTGGCTCTCTTTGTTTGAACCCTTTCTTGGTCTTTTTATTGGTATATTGTGAACCTTTGGCACCTGTAAAACTTATAAACTAGAGCAAACTAGTTAGTCCAATTATTTGTGTTGGGCAATTCAACCACCAAAATCAATTAGGAAAAGGTGTAAGCCTATTTCCCTTTCAATCTCCCCCTTTTTGGTGATTGATGCCAACACAAACCAAAGCAAATATAGAAGTGCAGAATTGAACAAGTTTGCATAATGTAAGTGCCAAGGTTGCTTGGAATGAAACCAATAAATATTACTTACTAGATGCGCATGGATGGCTTTTCTTCTTATTAGCATTTTGGACCACGCTTGCACCACATGTTTTGTTTTGCAAAATGTTTTGGAAATTCTTTTCAAAATTCTTTTGCAAATAGTCAAAGGTAAATGAATAAGATTTTTTTGAAGCATTTTCAAGTTTTGAGATTTTCTCCCCCTGTTTCAAATGCTTTTCCTTTGACTAAACAAAACTCCCCCTTAATGAAATCCTCCTCTTAGTGTTCAAGAGAGTTTTAGATATTAATTTTGAAGAGGGTATACCAATTTGAAATTATATCAAAGTAAGATACTAATTGAAAAAAAACTTCTTTTAATATCAAATAAAAGACTACATTTTTTGAAATTAGTGGTGGTGCGGTCCTTTTGCTTTGGGCTAATACTTTCTCCCCCTTTGGCATGAATCGCCAAAAACGGATGCTTGAGTGAAATATAAGCCCTTGTGAACTACTCTCTCCCCCTTTGGATGGAAGTAAAGGAGTGAAGATTATACCAAAGTTGGAGAGTTGGTGCGGAGCGACGGCGAAGGATGAATGATTTGATGGAGCGGAGTGGAAGCCTTGTCTTCGCCGAAGACTCCTTTTCCCTTTCAATCTATGACTTATCATGAAATGGACTTGAAAGAACACATTAGTCATAGCACATGAAAGAGATGATCAAAGGTAAATATATGAACTATGTATGCAAGACATCAATAAAAATTCCTAGAATCAAGAATATTTAGCTCATGCCTAATTTTGGTAAAAGTTTGTTCATCCAATGGCTTGGTAAATATATCGGCTAATTGTTCTTTGGTGCTAACATATGCAATCTCGATATCCCCTTTTGTTGGTGATCTCTTAGAAAATGATACTGAATGGCTATGTGTTTAGTGCGGCTATGCTCAACGGGATTATCCGCCATGCGGATTGCACTCTCATTATCACATAGAAGAGGAACTTTGGTTAATTTGTAACCATAGTCCCTAAGGGTTTGCCTCATCCAAAGCAATTGCGCGCAACAATGGCCTGCGGCAATATACTCGGCTTCGGCGGTTGAAAGAGCCACAGAATTTTGCTTCTTTGAAGCCCAAGACACTAGAGACCTTCCCAAGAACTGACAAGTCCCCGATGTGCTCTTTCTATTAATTTTGCACCCTGCCCAATCGGCATCGAAATAACCAATTAAATCAAATGTGGATCCCCTGGGGTACCAAAGGCCAAACTTAAGAGTATAAACTAAATATCTCAAGATTCGTTTTACGGCCCTAAGGTGAGCTTCCTTAGGATCGGCTTGGAATCTTGCACACATGCATACGGAAAGCATAATATCCGGTCGTGAAGCACATAAATAGAGTAAGGAACCTATCATCGACCGGTATACCTTTTGATCTACGGATTTACCTCCCGTGTCGAGGTCGAGATGCCCATTAGTTCCTATGGGTGTCTTGATGGGCTTGACGTCCTTCATCTCAAACTTGGTTAGAATGTCTTGAATGTACTTTGTTTGGCTAATGAAGGTGCCCTCTTGGAGTTGCTTGACTTGAAATCCTAGAAAATACTTCAACTCCCCCATCATAGATATCTCGAATTTTTGTGTCATGATCCTACTAAACTCTTCACATGTAGATTCGTTAGTAGACCCAAATATGATATCATCAACATAAATTTGGCATACAAACAAATCATTTTCAAGTGTTTTAGTAAAGAGTGTAGGATCGGCTTTTCCGACTTTGAATCCATTAGCAATAAGAAAATCTCTTAGGCATTCATACCATGCTCTTGGGGCTTGCTTGAGCCCATAAAGCGCCTTAGAGAGTCTATAAACATGATTAGGATACTTACTGTCTTCAAAGCCGGGAGGTTGCTCAACATAGACCTCTTCCTTGATTGGTCCATTGAGGAAGGCACTTTTCACGTCCATTTGATAAAGCTTAAAGCCATGGTAAGTAGCATAGACAAGTAAAATGCGAATTGATTCAAGCCTAGCTACGGGTGCATAGGTTTCACCGAAATCCAAACCTTCGACTTGTGAATATCCCTTGGCCACAAGTCGGGCTTTGTTCCTTGTCACCACACCATGCTCATCTTGCTTGTTGCGGAAGACCCACTTGGTTCCTACAACATTTTGGTTAGGATGTGGAACTAAATGCCATACCTCATTCCTCATGAAGTTGTTGAGCTCCTCTTGCATCGCCATCACCCAATTCGAATCTTGAAGTGCTTCTTCTACCCTGTGTGGCTCAATAGAGGAAACAAAAGAGTAATGCTCACAAAAATGTGCAACACGAGATCTAGTGGTTACCCCCTTATGAATGTCACCGAGGATGGTGTTCACAGGGTGATCTCGTTAGATTGCTTGGTGGACTCTTGGGTGTGGTGGTCTTGGAACTTGCTCATCCTACTTGTCTTGATCAATTGCATCTCCCCCTTGATCATTGCCGTCGTCTTGAGGTGGCTCATCTTCTTGATCTTCCTCTTCATCATCTTGAGCCTCATCCTCATCTTGAGTTGGTGGAGATGCTTGCATGGAGGAGGATGGTTGATCTTGTGCTTGAGTGGGCTCTTCGGATTCCTTAGGACACACATCCCCAATGGACATGTTCCTTAGCACGATGCATGGGGCCTCTTCATCATCTAATTCATCAAGATCAACTTGCTCTACTTGAGAGCCGTTAGTCTCATCAAACACAATGTCACAAGAAACTTCAACTAGTCCAGTTGACTTGTTAAAGACTCTATATGCCCTTGTGTTTGAATCATATCCTAGTAAAAAACCTTCTACAGCCTTAGGAGCAAATTTGGACTTTCTACCTCTTTTAACAAGTATAAAACATTTACTACCAAAGACTCTAAAATATGAAACATTGGGCTTTTTACCGGTGAGGAGTTCGTAAGATGTCTTCTTGAGGATTCGGTGTAGATACAATCGGTTGATGGCGTAGCACGCGGTGTTGACCGCCTCGGCCCAAAACCGATTCGAAGTCTTGTACTCATCAAGCATGGTTCTTGCCATGTCCAGTAGAGTTCTATTCTTCCTCTCCACTACACCATTTTGTTGTGGCGTGTAGGGAGAAGAGAACTCATGCTTGATGCCCTCCTCCTCAAGGAAGCCTTCAATTTGTGAATTCTTGAACTCCGTTCCATTATCGCTTCTTATTTTCTTGATCCTCAAGGCGAACTCATTTTGAGCCCGTCTCAAGAATCCCTTTAAAGTCTCTTGGGTTTGAGATTTTTCCTGTAAAAAGAATACCCAAGTGAAGCGAGAATAGTCATCCACAATAACTAGACAGTACTTACTCCCGCCGATGCTTATGTAAGCGATCGGGCCGAATAGGTCCATGTGGAGGAGCTCGAGTGGCCTGTCAGTCGTCAAGATGTTCTTATGTGGATGATGAGCGCCAACTTGCTTCTCGGCTTGGCATGCGCTACAAATCCTGTCTTTCTCAAAATGAACATTGGTTAGTCCTAAAATGTGTTCTCCCTTTAGAAGCTTATGAAGATTCTTCATCCCAATATGTGCTAGTCGGCGATGCCAGAGCCAGCCTATGTTAGTCTTAGCAATTAAGCAAGTGTCGAGTTCAGCTCTATTTAAATCAACTAAGTATAGCTGACCCTCTAACACTCCCTTAAATGCTACTGAATCATCACTTCTTCAAAAGACAGTGACACGTACATCAGTAAATAGACAGTTGTAGCCCATTTTGCATAGTTGAGAAACAGAAAGCAAATTGTAATATAATGAATCAACAAGAAAAACATTGGAAATGGAATGGTTAGGTGATATAGCAATTTTACCCAATCCTTTGACCAAACCTTAATTTCCATCCCCGAATGTGATAGCTCGTTGGGGATCTTGGTTTTTCTCGTAGGAGGAGAACATCTTCTTCTCCCCTGTCATGTGGTTTGTGCACCCGCTATCGATGATCCAACTTGAGCCCCCGGATGCATAAACCTACAAAACAAATTTAGTTCTTGTTTTTAGGTACCCAAACAGTTTTGGGTCCTTTGACATTAGATATAAGAACTTTGGGTACCCAAACACAAGTCTTGGAACTCTTGTGTTTGCCCCCAACATACTTGGCAACTACTTTGCCGGATTTGTTAGTCAAAACATAAGATGCATCAAAAGTTTTAAATGAAATGCTAGGTTCATTTGATGCACTAGGAGTTTTCTTCTTAGGCAATTTTGCACGAGTTGATTGCCTAGAACTAGATGTCTCACCATTATACATAAAAGCATGATTAGGGCCAGAGTGAGACTTCCTAGAATGAATTCTCCTAAGCTTATGCTCGGGATAACCGGCAGGGTACAAAATCTAACCCTCGTTATCCTGAGGCATGGGAGCCTTGCCCTTAACAAAGTTAGATAATTTTTTAGGAGGAGCATTAAGTTTGACATTATCTCCCCTTTAGAAGCCAATGCCATCCTTGATGCCAGGGCGTCTCCCATTATAAAGCATACTACGAGAAAATTTAAAATTTTCATTTTCTAGTTCATGCTCGGCAATTTTAGCATCTAATTTTGCTATATGATCGTTTTGTTGTTTAATTAAAGCCATATGATCATGAAAAGCATCAATGTCAACATCTCTACATCTAGTGCAAATAGAAACATGCTCAATGGTGGATATAGAGGGTTTGCAAGTTTTTAGTTCAACAATCTTAGCATGTAAAATGTCATTTTCACTTCTAAGATCGGAAATGGATGCATTGCAAACATCTAAATCTCTAGCCTTAGCAATCAATTTTTATTTTCAATCCTAAGGCAAGCAAGAGAGGCATTTAATTTTTCAATCTTAGCAATAGAAATATCATGATCATTTCTAAGATTGGCATATGAATCATCACAAACATTTGAATCAACCTTAGCAATTAATCTAGCATTTTCATTTCTAAGGTTGGCAATCAAATCATGACAAGTGCTTATCTCACTAGTTAATTTTTCACATTTTTCCATTTCTAGAGCATAAGCATTCTTAACCTTAACATGCTTCTTATTTTCCTTAATTAAGAAGTCCTCTTGGCTATCCAAGAGTTCATCCTTATCATGAATAGCGCTAATCAATTCATTTAACTTTTCTTTTTGTTCCATGTTAAGGTTGGCAAAAAGAGTAAACAAATTATCCTCCTCATTACTAGAATTGTCTTCATCACTAGAGGATGCATATTTAGTGGAGGATTTAGATTTAACCTTCTTCCTTTTGCCGTCCTTTGCCATGAGGCACTTGTGGCCGACGTTGGGAAAGAGAAGTCCCTTGTTGACGGTGATGTTGGCGGCGTCCTCGTCGGAGGAGGAGTCGGTGGAGCTCTCGTCGGAGTCCCACTCGCGGCACACATGGGCATTGCCGCCCTTCTTCTTGTGGTACCTCTTCTTTTCCTTTCTTCTCCCCTTCTTGTCGTCGCCCCTGTCACTGTCACTAGAAATAGGACATTTTGCTATAAAGTGACCGGGCTTACCACACTTGTAGCAAACCTTCTTGGAGCGGGGTTTGTAGTCCTTCCCCCTCCTTTGCTTGAGGATTTGTCGAAAGCTTTTGATGATTAAAGCCATCTCCTCATTGTCGAGCTTTGAGGCGTCGATGGGGAGCCTACTTGGTGTAGACTCTTCCTTCTTCTCCTCCGTTGCCTTGAATGCGACGGGTTGTGCCTCGGGCGTGGAGGAGGTGCCTTGCTCGATGATTTTCTTTGAGCCTTTAATCATTAGCTCAAAGCTCACAAATTTTCCTATAACTTCCTCGGGAGACATTAGCTTGTATCTAGGATCACCTCAAATTAATTGAACTTGTGTAGGGTTAAGAAAAACGAGGGATCTAAGAATAACCTTGACCATCTCATGGTCATCCCATTTTGTGCTCCCGAGGTTGCGCACTTGGTTCACCAAGGTCTTCAAGCGGTTGTACGTAGCTTGCGGATCCTCCCCTTGGTGAAGCATGAAGCGACCGAGCTCCCCCTCGATCGTCTCCCGCTTGGTGATCTTTGTCACCTCGTCTCCTTCGTGCGCGGTCTTGAGCACGTCCCAAATTTCCTTTGCGCTCTTCAACCCTTGCTCCTTATTATACTCCTCTCAACTTAGAGAGGCAAGGAGTATAGTAGTGGCTTGGGAGTTGAAGTGGTGGATTTGGGCCACTTCGTCCGAGTCATAGTCTTCATCCCCTACGGATGGTACCTGTACACCAAACTCAACAACATTCCAAATGCTTGTGTGGAGTGAGGTTAGATGATGCCTCATTTTGTCACTCCACATATTATAATCTTCACTGTTAAAAACCGATGGTTTGCCTAATGGAACGGAGAGTAAAGGAGTACGCTTTGAAATACGAGGGTAGCATAGGGGAATCTTACTATACTTCTTGCGCTCATGGCGCTTAGAAGTTATGGACGGCGCGTCGGAGCCGGAGGTGGATGGCGATGAAGAATCGGTCTCGTAGTAGACCACCTTCCTCATCTTCTTTTTCTTATCGCCACTCCGATGGGACTTGTGGGAAGAGGATTCCTTCTCCTTCCCTTTGTTGCGGGACTCTCCCGATGGAGCCTTCCCGTGGCTTGTAGCGGGCTTGTCGCCGGTCACCATCTCCTTCTTGGCGTGATCTCCCGACATCACTTCGAGCGGTTAGGCTCTAATGAAGCACCGGGCTCTGATACCAATTGAAAGTTGCCTAGAAGGGGGGGGGGGTGAATAGGGCAAAACTGAAATTTACAAAATTAATCACAACTACAAGCCGGGTTAGCGCTAGAAATATAAGAGAGTTCGAGAGAGAGGGTGAAAAACAAATCGCAAGCAAATAAAGAGTGAGACACAAGGATTTGTTTTACCAAGGTTCGGTTCTTGTAAACCTACTCCCCGTTGAGGTGGTCACAAAGACCGGGTCTCTTTCAACCCTTTCCCTCTCTCAAACGGTCACTTAGACCGAGTGAGCTTCTCTTCTCAATCACACGGGACACTAAGTCCCCGCAAGGACCACCACACAATTGGTGTCTCTTGCCTTGGTTACAATTGAGTGAATCTCAAGAAAGAATGAGAAAGAAAAGAAGCAATCCAAGCGCAAGAGCTCAAATGAACACAAGTCACTCTCTCACTAGTCACTATTGATTGGAATTGAACTAGAGACTTGGGAGAGGATTTGATCTCTTTGGATGTGTCTAGAATTGAATGCTATAGCTCTTGTATGAGGTGTGAATGCTGAAAACTTGGATGCAATGGATGGTGGGGTGGTTGGGGTATTTATAGCCCCAACCACCAAACTAGCCGTTTGGTGGAGGCTGCTGTCGCATGGCGCACCGGACAGTCCGGTGCGCCACCGGACACTGTCCGGTGCGCCAGCCATGTCACCCAGTCGTTAAGGTTCGATCGTTGGAGCTCTGACAGGTGGGGTCCCCTGGCTGCTCGGTGGTGCACCGGACAAGTCCTGTAGACTGTCCGGTGCGCCTGCTGCGCGTGCTCTGACCTCTGCGCGCGCAGACGCGCATTAAATGCGTTGCAGTCGACCGTTGCCCGCGAAGTAGCCGTTGCTCCGCTGGCACACCGGACAGTCCGGTGCGCCACCGGACACTGTCCGGTGCATACACCGGACGGTCCGGTGAATTATAGTGGAGCGGCCTCCATTTTCCCGAAGGTAGCGAGTTCAGCGTCGAGTTCCCTGGTGCACCAGACACTGTCCGGTGGTGCACCGGACACTGTCTGATGGCACACCGGACAGTCCGGTGCGCCAGACCAGGGCACACTTCGGTTGCCTTTGGCTCTCTTTGTTTGAACCCTTTTTGGTCTTTTTATTGGTGTATTGTGAACCTTTGGCACCTGTAAAACTTATAAACTAGAGCAAACTAGTTAGTCCAATTATTTGTGTTGGGCAATTCAACCACCAAAATCAATTAGGAAAAGGTGTAAGCCTATTTCCCTTTCACCTTTCTCCTTGGCGGAGATGGGAGCCTTATGACTTGTTAAGTTCTTGGCTTCCCTTCGAAAGCCAAGCCCATCCTTAATAGAGGGGTGTCTACCACTAGTGTAGGTATCCCTTGCAAATTTTAGTTTATCAAAATCATCTTTGCTGGTCTTAAGTTGGGCATTAAGACTAGCTACTTCATCATTTAATTTAGAAATGGAAATTAAATATTCATTGCAAGCATCAACATTAAAATCCTTACACCTATTGCAAATTACTACATGCTCAATACAAGAACTAGATTTATTTGCAACTTCTAGCTTAGCATTTAAATCATCATTCAAAATCTTCAAGCTAGAAATAGATTCATTGCAAATAGACAATTCAGAAGATAGTAATTCATTCCTTTTAATCTCTAAGGCAAGAGACTTTTGAACATTAACAAATTTATCATGTTCCTCATACAAGATGTCCTCTTGCCTCTCTAGCAGTCTATCTTTTTCATTCAATGCATCAATCAGCTCATTAATCTTTTCTATCTTAGCTCTATCTAAACCTTTGAACAAGCTAGTGTAATCAATTTCATCATCATCACTAGAGTCCTCATCACTAGAAGTAGAGTACTTAGGAGTTTCTCTAGTGATTACCTTCTTTTCCTTTGCTATTAGGCAAGTGTGGCGTTCGTTGGGGAAGAGCGACGATTTGTTGAAGGCCGAGGCGGCGAGTCCCTCATCGTCGGAGTCGGACGACGAACAATCTGAGTCCCACTCTTTGCCGAGATGTTTCTCGCCCTTCGCCTTCTTATAGGCCTTCTTCTTTTCCTTCTTCCCGCCTTTCTCTTGTTCCTGGTCATTAGTGTTGTCAGGACAATTAGCTATAAAATGACCATACTTACCACACTTGAAGCAGGAGCGCTTCCCCCTTCGTCTTGTTCTTGTTGGGATGCTCCTTGCGACCCTTTAGCGCCGTCTTGAAGTGCTTGATGATGAGGGCCATTTCTTCCTCGTTAAGCCCCGCCGCCTCAACTTGCGCCACCTTGCTAGGTAGCGCCTCCCTACTACTTGTTGCTTTGAGAGCAACGGTTTGAGGCTCGTGGATTGGGCCATTCAACGCCTCATCAACGTATCTCGCCTCCTTGATCATCATTCACCCGCTTACAAACTTCCCAAGTATTTCCTCGGGCGTCATCTTGGTATACCTAGGATTTTCACGAATAGAGTTAACAAGATGAGGATCAAGGACAGTGAAGGACCTTAGCATGAGTCGAACGACGTCGTGGTCCGTCCATCTTGTGCTTCCATAGCTCCTTATTTTGTTGACCAGGGTCTTGAGCCTGTTGTATGTTTGGGTTGACTCCTCCCCCCTGATCATTGCGAACCTCCCTAGTTCGCTCTCCACCAACTCCATCTTGGTGAGCATGGTGACATCATTCCCCTCATGCGAGATCTTGAGGGTGTCCCAAATCTGCTTGGCGTTATCCAAGCCGCTCACCTTATGGTACTCTTCCCTGCACAAGGATGCTAAAAGAACAGTGGTAGCTTGTGCATTTTTGTGAATTTGTTCATTTATAAACATGGGGTTATCCGAACTATCAAAATGCATTCCATTCTCTACTATCTCCCATATGCTTGGATGAAGAGAGAACAAGTGACTACGCATTTTGTGACTCCAAAATCCATAGTCCTCTCCATCAAAGTGTGGAGGTTTACCAAGAGGAATGGAAAGCAAATGTGCATTTGAATTATGCGGAATGCGAGAGTAATCAAAAGAAAAGTTTGAGTTGACCGTCTTCTTTTTCTCGTAGTCGTCCTTTTGGGAAGAAGAGGATTCGTCGCTGTCGTAGTAGACTATCTTCTTGATGCGCCTCTTCTTCTTCCCATCCTTCTTCTTATGACTTGGGCCTGAGTCAGTGGGCTTGTCGTCTTTTGGCTCATTGATGAAGGACTCCTTCTCTTTGTCGTTGATCACTATTCCCTTTGCCTTAGGATCCATCCCTTCGGGCGGTTAGTCCCTTTCTTGAAGAGAACCTGACTCTGATACCAATTGAGAGCACCTAGAGGGGGGGTGAATAGGTGATCCTGTAAAAACTTTAAACTTAAAGCCACAAACTTGATTAAGTGTTAGAGCAATAAGGCCAAGTGGCTAGAGAGGAGTTCTTGCTAAACACGATAACCACAAAGAAATCAACATAGAGAGGCACAATGGTTTATCCCGTGGTTCGGCCAAGTCCAACACTTGCCTACTCCACGTTGTGGCATCGCAACAGACGAGGGTTGCACTCAACCCCTTTCAAGCGGTCCAAAGACCCACTTGAATACCACAATGTTTCTCTTTGTTTCACTATATCCCGCTTGCGAGGAATCTCCACAACTTGGAGCCTCTCGCCCTTACAATTTGATGATCACAAATAAGCACGGAAGTAAGGATGGGATGAGCAACACACGCAAGACACAAGATCAGAGCACAAACACGCACACAAGTCACAACTTGAGCTCACAACACAACTCGAAGAGTTCTCTACTCAAATGGAGCTCTAGTTGCTATCACAAAGAATCAAAAGCGCGGAAATGGAGTCTTGGTGCTTAGAGTTGATCAAAGAATGCTTGGTATTCTCCTCCATGCGCCTAGGGGTCCCTTTTATAGCCCCAAGGCAGCTAGGAGCCGTTGGAAGCAATCCAGGAAGGCAATTCTTGCCTTCTGTCGGGTGGCGCACCGGACAGTCCGGTGCACCACCGGACACTGTCCGGTGCGGATTGCTTTCCTAATCTGGCGTAGCCGACCGTTGAAGATTTGGAGCCGTTGGCGCACCGGACACTGTCCGGTGCACACCGGACAGTCCGGTGCCCCCATCTGACCGTTGGCTCGGCCACGCGTCACGCGCGGATTGCGCGGCCGACCGTTGGCGCGCCCGACCGTTGGCTCACCGGACAGTCCGGTGCATCACCGGACAGTCCGGTGAATTTTAGCCGTACGCTTGTTGACTGATTCCCGAGAGCGGCGACTTCGCCGCAGACGACTCACCGGACAGTCCGGTGCACCACCGGATAGTCCGGTGATTTATAGCCGTACGCCGCCGTCGAGACCCGAGAGCAGGCAGTTCATCTGGACTGGTCTTGGCACACCGGACAATGTCCGGTGCACCACCGGACAGTTCGGTGCTCCTAGACTGAACAACCATTTTGCTGAACACAGCCAACTTAACTCCAACGCGATTTCTCCTGTTTCTAGCACTCAGACTCAATACATTAGTCTTCAAAACAATGTACTAAGTCTAAAAACATACCTTTAATCTTGATTTGCACTTCTTGAGTCTTTGGCACACATATCACTCAAAGCCTTTGTGTTTAGCACTTAATCACCAAAATCTTATAGAAATGGCCCAAGGGCACATTTCCCTTTCAGTACCATAAGATGAGAAGCATGATAGATGATGCGATTAGTTCGGAGAGGTCTAGGCTATCATCTCCTAGTCAACTATGGTTGCAGAGGATCGTTGTCATCATATGATGTATTTATTTAACTATTTTGTACAGAATTCTATTATGTAAAAAAGATGTGATATTGATTTTTGTACCATGATCCATCATATGTTTGAGACTTGTTCCTAGCACGCATTTGAGACGCACCTTGATTTTCTCTTAAATCTGGATGTGATAGAAGTGGTATCAGAGGAATGTTGACTATAGGACGTAACCTAGATAGACCCGAGAAACCTTTACCTACTTACCTTTTCTACTCTAATTCTTTCTAAAACTTTCCTTAACCTTTTGTCATCTATTGCTGCTTTACTCTGATTACTCTTACCTTTTCTTTTCTAAAGACAAAAGGAGATTTCACATCTTAGAATCGTACACCTAAAGTGATACTTGTCTGATGAATGCTTGTTCTTATGATACTTGTCTGATTAGGAATAGGACACCTAATCCTTGGGGGAAAACTATTTTGTAGGCATCTATACTCTTGAATGCTTGTTCTTATGATACTTGTCTGATTTGGTTCTTTGATTAAGTGTGATGAGTTGTGGAGTAATGTCCGCAATTATATCTACATATAGGTATAAAAATATATTGTTAAGGTAACCACTCAACTCAAAATATTTTCCCCTTAAAAATAATAATAATAGATCAATCCAACAAGAATATGACCCCTTATCTTAATAGATTTATCTTATTTTAATATGATCCATTTTTAGATCTAACTTATTCCAATAAGATTCATCTTATCTTAAAAGATTCTATCTTATCCTAATAGACTCATATTGTCCTTATACACATGCTTATCCCACCCTAGAGTAACAACTAGGATCTAGTCCAAATTAATTGAATCTTATCTAGTTTAATCTAAATGTAATCTAGATCCCATCTAAACTAATACGAGGTAATGTGGTTAATCTAATCTAATCTAATAAGGCCTAGTCAATCGGTTCACATTTTCTTACACCAATTTGTAGGGTAGAGCAAATTAACCTAGATTAGTTAATAGATTAAAATCTACACCTAGAAACTCTTTTTCCACCTAGTTCACCTAAATTGTTGTCTTAGACCAACTCGGCCATGCACAACTACCTGACCTACCATATGGGTTGCCTAATCCATTCATCCCAACCAAAAAGCAAAGTAACCTATTTGACCTATCTCATGTTCCACAACCATCTACCCATCTAAACCTCCTAGACCAGATGGTGACACCAAGACCCAAGATGAAAACCCCAAGATCGGAGGAGAAAGATAAGGTCAATCTCGTCAAGGAAGGACAAGAGTCACACCAGATCTCCAAATAAGTCAAAGATCCACCATCCAATTTGAATTCTTTCCTTGCCATAATCTTTATTACTTACCCATCTCTAATTATGGCCTATTAGGAGGCTAAACAAAAAAAACTATCTATTGTGAACCAATTTAGAACTAGATGCAAAATTACAACAAACCGATCTACATCCCTTTTCTTATGAATCTCAAGGACGAGATTCCTTTTTAAAGGGGTAGAATTTGTAACATCCAAAACCATGTTTTGGTGATTTAAAAAATTCTCTAAAAGATTTATGATAAGATGTCTTTTAATAACGATTTCACTCCTTTATAAAGTATATATCTCTGAAGTAAATAAATAATAATAGTAAAAATTTGGTATCCAAAAACTTAGATCCAAAAACTTAATACTAAATCTTGGGACAATAAATAAAAGAAAGGCTCCAATCTAGTTATAAATCCCTTTATAAAATCAAAGCACTATTTACAAAAAAATATATTAATTATTGGTAAACATATTAACTTGTCCTAAATAAATAAGTAATAAAATTTAGGGTATACATTCAAAGGAGTATCTATGGAGATACAACATGTGTGGTTTACGTTTTGAAGCATTTTTACTTAGAGAACTAAGAATGGTAATAATAAATATTTCTACACTTTGCATACATGCTGGGTCTTTGAGTTGTGCATTTAATTATAGTTTGAAACCATCAAACTCCGAGTTGAAAGTAATTTGAAATTGAATTCGAAGATTGAAACTTGAATTATAAAAGGAATAAGAAAATAAAAAAAGAAAAAGAAAAAGAAAAAAAGTGAAGTGCTTCTGGGTTGAAACGAGCCTCTCGGCCCAGCCCCTCGTCACGCCCGCTTGGCCCAAATACATGTTAATGCCGACATGTGGGGTCAGCCGGTCAGCCTCACACACAGACAGCCCACTCCTTGACCCACGTTTAGAGATGTTCAAACGGATCGCCCGGCACGACCCAAACCCATTGAAGCACGACCCTTTTAAGCACATCACGGTTAGGCCCAAATAATTATCCAGGCTGGGCCAGGACGCCCGATAGGCTCAATTCTCTGAACGAGCCCAGCACGAGATGGGCCCAACCGTGTTGGACCAGCCCATTAAGCCCGACCCGAAAATAAACACCGTGCCAGCCCGAGCTCGCCAGCGTATAAACTAAGCTTAAAATTAGATCACCATAAAAGATTGAACATATTTATAAATCATACTAGTCGGTTGCCCGTGCGTTGCGATGGCTTACAACTATACCCACCAAAAAAATCTTAAGATTTTTTATTGATTGTCTTCCCTCTCCGTATAATAATTTTTGATTTGGATAACTGATGTTATTGTTTACTCCATCCAATATGTCTTGGTACAACACGACCAATGAAGTGAGCGATTAGAAGAGAGATCATAATGACTGACTGAACGAATAGAGATTATAGAATGACATAACTCCACTATACAGAGACCAAATAAGAGAAAGTTTGTGAGTTCAAGTTTTTAAAATAAGTCACATGAACTCAAACTTATAAAAAGATAGATCAAAATATGGAGTGATTGCTAAAGTCAGGCATCAATAAAAACTGAATGTGCTCCATATAAATTATGCTACTTCGTAGCAATTACTAACGTTTAAAACCAACAAATAACCTTTTATTTTACTGTTAGTGTGACAAATCATTGTTGCTCCACCCAATTCAGCAACCTCAAACACCATGGAGTCCATTGCGCCAATATGGTCTCAGAAACGACCTAATATTTGCAAGAACCAAGAACGCCGTGTCGTGCTTGAGCTGTAGCCTCGGCCCGTAGTGCTGGCCCGATCCGACACGATTATATTTTTTATTTTACAAAAAGTATATACATATATAAAATTTATATTCAATATCAAAAATATTTTAGCGTAATGTTTTACTGGTTAGATAGCTTCACCCATTGTCTCTCGCCCTTCTTCCATCACGGCATGGATTCAAATCCCATCTTCTGCATTATTTTTAATATTTTATGCTGACTTAATCAAATAAGCCGACGGGCTAACGGGCCAGTCCGGCACAGTCAGCAGACCAGCATGACGTGCCTAGGCCAGAGCTGTGGCCCGCGGGCGTCTGGCCCATGCCGGGCCGCCATTTGGCCTTGACGTGCCTAGGCCAGAGCTATGGCCTACGGGCGTCTGGCCCATACCGAGCCGCCGTTTGACCATCTATAAGCGTGCAACGGGTTAATTTGAAATAACTGTGAAGGGTTATTTGTAAAAAAATAATGTGAGACGACCGAGTTGAAACTGATGCTTTAAGTATAGTATAGAATTGAAGGATATAACTAAATACAATAATATGTATTATAAATAATACATATATCACAAATAAATTATATACCTTAAATAAATGATATAGCTATTTTTGCAATTTTTTTTATTAAATAGGCCGAATCCGAGCCCGTTTAGAAACGGGCCGTGCCTAGGCTGGCCCAACGTGCCGAAAACGATGAACGAGCCCGGCACGCCTCCCGTGCCGGGTTAGGCCCATGCCCGCATAGAGCCGGACTAGACCGAGCTCGGACCAGGCCCAAATAACGGGCTTCGTGCTGGGCTCGGCTTGATGGCATGTACCCACGTTCCATCGGACATAGGCATATTGAGGCACTGGCATGTAGACCCCCATGGCCAGCTATTTTTTCCTCTGTGAACAAATTGATCACGTGCTCTACCTGTTCCACTGCCCTGCGGGCCCCGCTGTCCAGGATCATCTTCCTGGTCGCGATCATAGCGAATGCAATGGGTTCATAATAGAATCGACCGAATCCCACTAATGGCCAGCCCGACATCCAACTGATCGGGCTCTCCCAGATTCTAGAGTAAAAGAGCCGCTACCACACCAACGATATAAAATTATAGATGCACGCCCCCGCGATCCCTCATCCCCTTCAAACCGTGAGTGCCACTGAGAGCCACCATCAGTGAACGGAGAAACAGAGAGGAGTCACTGCGTCTAAGGATTGCTTATGCTGTCATGATTCTGGTAGGCTGCCATGGAGATTCGCTCTAAGTGCGGTTAACACGCACATAGCGTGGTCGTGCGTGTGGATCAGGTTGGTGCCTTGTGAGATACCTCTTTAGAGCCAGCAGGGGAGTAGTGAGCCAGGAGAAGAGATGGGATGTCGCTGCCATGGTCCTGCTCCTCCACTGCCATTCAGTGTGCGCGGCATGGTCGAAGGTGATCACAAGATCCAGAGCAAGAAGCCAACAGAGTCTCCATGGGGAATCCCGACCTCATCGTCAGGGAATTGCTCGTCGTCGTGCAACGTCCGCCGTGGAGCCAATGCACCGCGTTGGAAGGACCACCGTCACCCCAATCTGAGGTGAGAACCCCTCCGTGACGTTCGCTGTTCGCTCCTCGTCGTGTATTAACAAACGTGGTGGGGAATCATGCACTAGTGCGGGGAAGCCTGCTACGTCGGCAGGGTCCATGCCATAGATGTCCAAAAAGCACGTGACCCGTTAGCTCGATACGAAGCACGTTTTTTAGCACGAGCCCGGCACGACATAGATTGAAGTGGGTCCAGGCTCAGCCCGGCTCGGAGAGCGCGCCGGACTAGATAGCCATTTGAGCCCGTTGGGCTGGCCTAGGCACGACCCGATATTGTCGGGCCTTTTAACTGCCCCGTTCAATTATTAGCGATTCAATTCCCAGCGTTCAATTCACCAGCACCACCCAACTTGGGCTGCCTGCAACAGCCCAACTTCGGCACTTCGGCGCTTCGGCTCCCGACGACCCGTTCCCGGACGCGTTCGACACTTCGGCCGCGTGCGTATAACCTAATGCGTCACGCGCGTCCGTCTCTAACCCTAACCCTAACACTCACTCTGTCAGTCTCCCACTCTCCCTCTCTCTCGCTCCTGTCTCTCCGTGCGGCGGTGCAGCGCACAACGCACCTCTTGGGGTCCCTGGCTCCTGTCCCTGCTCCGAACTATGGTGCTCCCTGCTCCAGTGGTCCGGTGCTCCCTGCTCCAGTGCTCCGGTGCTCCGGTGCTCCCTTCTCCCTGCTCTAGTGCTCCTGTGAGGCTGTGAGATGTGTGGATCCGTGAGGATCCAGTGCGCCGGCTCCATCCATCTTCACGACGAGTCGGTGACGGAACCGATGCTCTAGATCTACTGCTCACTGGTGCCATCTCCCTGTCCAGCATGTCCAAAACAGAGGTAACCAAATCTGCTCTGGATCTACTGCTCACTGGTGTTCATCTACTCTCCTCTGTTAAGCTCCTGATCTGGTTGTTGTGTAATGAACTAATGAACTATTGTTTCTTGGAATCTTGGAATCCTGATCTGCTTGCTGTGCTCCGGATGTACTGGTAACGCCATCGACGAGTCGTGTTTGGCACAGAGCAACAAAGGTAATCTGATCTTGATCTGTTGTTTAGGTTTGAATCCTATGAACTGTTGTTTAGGGTTTGAGATTTTTATTCCTATGAACAGAGGTGACTTTGTTGATATGTTGTTTAGGTGATTTTAATCTATTGTTTAGGCCTTTAGGGTTTAGGTGTTGACTGTTGATCTATTTACAAGTTTGATTAGGATTTATCTGTTCTATCATGTTCTCTCATTTAGTGAATATCCTAAACTTGTGAATATCTGTGGTTTAGGACTTCAATATCATATATTTTTATAAGTATTTCAATAACATCTCTAGTTATATGAGCTTACACTTATCTGTTGTTTAGGTCTCATCTGTTCTGTTGACTGTTGATCTCTTTACAAGTTTGATTATGACTTATCTGTTCTATCCTGTTCTCTCATTTAGTGAATATCCTAAACTTGTGAATACCTATGGTTTAGGACTTCAATATCCTATATTTTTATAAGTACTTCAATAACATCTCTAGTTATATGAGCTTACACTTATCTATTGTTTAGGTCTCATCTGTTCTGTTGACTGTTGATCTGTTTACAAGTTTGATGAGGACTTATCTGTTTACAAGTTTGATGAGGACTTATCATTTGCTTAGACATCAATGTGATTACAAAGTTAAGCTTGCTAAGCAGGGAAAGCAGTCAATCCTTAAGTTTAACCCTGATGGTTCTGTGCGTAACTTTGGTGTCTTCATGGACACTAACTATCCTAGAAAACTAGATGAGCATAATCTGTTGACAAATTCACATTCGTATGTGGCTGAAAAGTTGTTTGAGTTTCTTGAATTGTTTTATGATGCTACTGTGACTCTTTCTGGGGGTTTACTATCCTACATCTCCACTTATAATGCATAACATCCTTGCCATTGTCCAGCATTTAAATCAGTATGAGAATGATGCATTGCTTAGACATGTTTGTTGGGGCGAAGGCGAAGACGCTACCCTTCGCTCGACGCCTTCGTCGCCTCGCTACACCAACGAAGACCACGCCCGAGCGAGCCAAGAGCGCCGACCGGATGATGACCGGTGCGGTCACCCTTCGTCCTTTCCATTGCAAGATGAAGGGAAGACTCCAACGAAGTCTGCTAGTCCCACGTCCTCATCGTGCCCGGAGGCCCATGAGGGATTCGGCCCACTGTAACGGGCCCCGCGCGGAGAAGCGTGTTACGGGCCTCATCTGTAATAGCCTTTTCTGTAATGACAGTCTATAACCTCCCCTTGTGGGAATATTTTGGGGATAGTCCGGGTACCTGAGGGCATAAACGTCCTTACCAGAGGACAGTGGACACTCGGGTACCTATAAATACCCCCGTACAGTGCCCTTGAGAGGCCAGATTAACCGAGCTATTGCCATTCCCCGTTGAACTTTGCAAGCACTCTCTCCACTCTCCCGTTGGATCCACTTGTCCAGAAAGGCGAGTACCAACATTTGGCGCCCACCGTTCGTGCTACAAACAACCAACCCGTGATGGCACCCAAGCGAGCTAGTTCGAAGGCAGCCCTGTCCATCGACGAAGCAGCGAAGGCAGCGCTGCTAGCTGAGAAAAAAGGCAAGGCCCTCACAGACAACACCCACCAAGAAGCCTCTGAAGACGAAGCTGTCAGCAAAAGACAACGTCAGGAGCACCCCACCCCCGAAGGCACCCTACACACTTGCAGCTCCGGAGAACTACCACAAGCACCACCTCCAGGCTTCGCTCCACCAGAGGGCAAAGGCGCAATAGAAGACGGCGAAGTCATCGGCATATCAGCCGAGGAACAACTACAGCTGTGGGCCCTGCGCATGAAAAACCACAACCTCCAAAAACAGAAAGACATCCTCGAGGCCAAGCGCCAACGTGTCATCGCATAGGCCAAGGTGCGCCAGATGATATGAGACGAAGAGCAGAGAGCTTGGGAGCTCGAGCAAGAAATTGCGCTCATGCAGAGCGAAGGCTAGCATGACCTGTAGCACGGACCGCCCCTCCAACAACGCGTCCCAGCTAGAGACCTCTTCATACCTCACCGCGGGCCCTTCATCCCGCACGTCACCGCTTTCCAAGGGATCAACTACCTGGATGAGCGAAGCCCCCTGACTCCACAACTTCAAGCATCACCTTGGCCCGCCAACTTCAGGGCAGGGACCTATCCCAAGTACAATGACAGCACTGACCCAGCACAATACATAATGAGCTACCAAGTCGCTGTCGCATCGTCCGGAGGGGATGACGCCACAATGGCCAAGTCTTTTATCATCACGCTCGAGGGTCCGGCCCTCACCTGGTACACCAGGTTGCTGCCACTATCCATCGACTCCTAGAAAGGACTCCGGGACAAGTTCCTGCTCAACTTCAAAGGGTGCCGACCCGATACTGACGCCTTGGCCGAGCTGTCACTCTGCAAGCAGCAAGAGAAGGAGACCCTTTAGGAGTACTACCGAAAGTTCCTCACTCTCAAGTCACAATTGCCATCGGTCGACAACCACATCGCGATCCATTACGCCATCAGTGGCCTTCGGGCTGGCGTCCTATACAGTCACTGCATCAGGGACCCACCCAAAAACCTCCAAGAGTTATATCAGCTATTCGAGAAGTACGCTAGATCTGAAGAGCTACATCAGCGAAAGGTCGAATCTCAGAGAAAGCCTAAGGACCCTCCACAGTCTAGCAGAACCTGGACCAGGCCTTTGCAGCCAGACTCCGGACGAGACAACCGCAGTCAGCAGCAGGTGCACAACATAGCTAACCAGCATCCCGTAGGCGAGGCCGTCCGTCGTCAGGAATATCCCCCCAGGGCCACGGTAATGGCACGAGAGGGCGGGGCCGGGGACGGGCGCAACAACCACACATATTTTACTGCCTGTTTCATGGCAAGGATTGCGCGCACCCAACAAGAGATTGCCCAGAAACAAAGGCCACCAGGTACAGGATGTCTCGAGCACAGCCAACCAACAACCAGCGAGTCGTCGCGCACACATACCACCACCACCACCAACAACCATACAACAACAGCCACGTGCAGCATCCACCCAACCACGCATATCAGCACCATCAGGAAGTACAAGTTGTCCCACCCCCGCCTCCACCTCCGCATCACCCGATCCCACACCACCAAAACCACCCCCAAGCACCAAAGCAGGAAGACTTCGCCGAGCAGCCGTATCGCGGAGTCATCCACATGATCATCGAAGGGTCTAGCGTCGACTTCGAAACGAAGCGACAGAAGAGGGATCATTACCGGAGTGTTAACCACGTCGCTCTCACCGGCCTAGTGGTACAAACGAGGTGGTCACATGTGCCACTAACCTTCGACGCCAGAGATGTTGATCTGTGCAGCGCACCTCATGTCGACGCCATGGTGATCAACTGTAGCGTAGCAGGCTGGGACCTACACAAAGTCCTAGTTGACAACGGCAGCCAAGCAGACATCATCTTCCTGCACGCCTTCGACCGCATGGGCATCAGCCACAGCTTACTCAAGCCTTCAGACAACCCCCTATATGGCTTCGGCGGCAAGGGCACCTTCCCCATAGGCAAGATAGAATTACCCTTATCATTCGGCGTAGCACCCAATGCGCGGAGTGAGCAGGTCACCTTTGACATCGTCGACATGGTTTACCCGTACAACGCTATAATGGGCCAGGGCTCCATCAATAAATTTGAAGCGGCCATTCACGGACTTTACCTCTGCATGAAAATCCCGGGTCCGCAAGGCGTGATAACAGTTTATGGTGACCAGCAGACTGCGCGCAATATTGAGAGAGACTTTGTTCCAGGCCAACGGAACGTACACTGCCTCACAACACAACGCGAAGTCATCAAAGGCACCCGCCCAGTCATCGACGAAAAAGTAAAGGCGCAGCTACAGAGCAACGACAGAACGAAGGCGGTACCCCTCGATCCGGCGACGCCCAAGCAAACGGTCGTGATAAGTGAAGACCTGACCTCGCGAGACGAGGAGAAAGTCATCTCCTGTCTCTCTCGAAACAAGGACGTCTTCGCTTGGTCCACCCTAGACCTGGTCAGAGTCAGCCGCACCATCATTGAGCACGGTCTAGGCATCGACCCTTCGGTGCGTCCAAAAAAGCAGCGACTGCGCAAAATGTCCGACGAAAAGACAGAAGCCGCCAAAGCCGAGGTGCACCGACTGCTAGAAGACAACTTCATCGAACCAATCGCCTACCCTACATGGCTCGCCAACATGGTCATGGTACAAAAGAAAAGCGGCAAGTGGCGCATGTGCATCGACTTCACCAGCCTCAATAAGGCCTGTCCCAAGGACAATTTCCCGCTACCTCGGATCGACAAAATAATCGATAGCGCAGCCAGATGCGAAGTCATGTCCCTTCTCGACTGCTTCTCCAGCTACCACCAGATATACATGAAAGACGAAGATAAGGCCAGCACCAGCTTCATCACACCCTTCAGCACGTACTGCTTTATTAGGATGCCAGAGGGACTCAAGAACGTTGGGTCAACCTTCTCTCGCCTCACCAAGACGGTGCTCGAAAGCCAAGTGGGCCGCAACATTTTCACATACGTGGACGACATCGTTGTCGCGAGCAAAAATAAACAAGATCACCTGGCCGACCTCGCAGAGATGTTTGCTAATATGCGGGACGCACGACTTCGCCTCAACCCCGAGAAGTGTGTCTTCGGAGTTCACCAGGGAAAAATACTTGGCTACCTGGTATCGCACCGCGGGATCGAGGCCAACCCAACAAAGATTCAAGCAATCATCAACATGACACCCCCACAGTCAGCTAGGGATGTCCAGCGACTAACAGGAAGATTGGCCGCCTTGAACAGATTTATTTCCAAGTCCGCAGAGCGAAGTCTACCCTTTCTCAAGACACTACGCGACGCAAAAGACTTTGCGTGGGGACCAGAGCAGGCAGTAGCCTTCGAGTCACTCAAGCAACACCTGTCAGACTTGGCAACTCTTGCCAGCTCCGACCCCTCGTTGCCTCTGCTACTCTACATTGCAGCCTCGCCATGTGCAGTCAGCGCAGCGCTAGTCCAGGAGCAAGATAGAGAGGGCACGACCCGGCAATGCCCAGTCTACTACGTCTCTGAAGTCCTCACGGCCTCCAAGTGCAACATGACTGAATTAGAAAAAAATTCATACGCAGTTGTCATGGCATCACGCAAGCTGCGCCACTACTTCGAGGCGTTCAAGGTGCGGGTCACCTCGGACAGGGGTCTGGGAGATCTGTTCAGAAACCCAGAGGCGTCCGTTCGAATCGCCAAATGGGCAGCCAAACTCTCTGGGTACCACATCACCTTCAAACCCAGGACAGCGATCAAGTCGCAGGTCCTGGCAGACTTCATCGTTGACTGGACAGGGCCAACATGGCAGCAAGAAGAGTCTCCAGAGAAGGTGTGGATCATCCACTGCGACGGTGCATGGTGCCATGCAGGGGCACGCGCAATGGCAATTATAACGTCACCCACAGGCGTCAAGTACAGATACGCAGCACGCCTTAGCTTCGCCTTGGAGTCTGACAAATGCACCAATAATATAGCAGAATATGAAGCCGTCATCCTGGGCCTTCGCAAACTGCGAGCACTCGGTGTCACCACATGCATAGTCAGGACAGATTCCAAAGTAGTTGCCGGCCAGGTCGAAAAAGAATACTCAGCAAAAGACCCCCCGCTCATGCAATATCTCACAGCTGTCCGCAATCTCGAGAAACAATTCAAGGGCTTCACCCTACAGCATGTGGACCGCGCCAGGAACAAAGAGGCCGACGCGCTGGCTAAGGCAGCGGCCAAAGGCAAGGCCTTGCCCTCCGACGTGTTCTACCACGTCATCGGCACACCAGCTGTCCGCAACCCAGAAGGCTTACAAATAACTAATGACGCTAAAGGCCATCGCATTGTCAACCTCATCATGACTGAAGATTGGTGGGCCCTAATAACTTTGTATCTGCAAGGACATTACCACCCAAGTGATATCAATGAGGTCAAACGCCTCAAGCATCGAAGCCGGGACTTCACACTAGTCGGGGGCCAGCTGTACAAGAAGGGAATCAGTCAGCCCATGCTAAAGTGCGTGACCGAAACCAAAGACATTCAAATCCTCCACGAAGTCCACAGCGGAACTTGCGGCTCCCACTCAAGACCCAGGGCCCTCGCTGCCAAAGTGATCCGTCAAGGATTTTACTGGCACGCAATAATCTGTACTGCGAATCAAGTCACGAGGTCTTGCGAAGCATGCCAAAAGTTTTCCCCTCGCTCGAGCAACCTTTTGCAATTCACCAAGCTAATCGCCCACACATGGCCACTTCAACGCTGGGGGCTGGATATTGTCGGACCGCTGCCTACGGCTCAAGAGAACCTCAAATTCACCTTCGTTGCCGTCGAGTACTTCACCAAGTGGATCGAGGCCAGAGCAGTATCCACAATAACGTCGAAGACCGCCCAAAAGTTCTTCTGGCAAAACATTGTCTGCCGATTCAGAGTCCCGTCCGAACTCACAGTCGACAACGGCAAACAGTTTGATAGCCAAGACTTCAGGGATTTCTGTTTCTCCATCGGCACCAAGCCTGTCTTCGCCTCAGTGTACCACCCACAATCCAACGGCATCGTTGAGCGTGCCAACGGCAAGATTTTCACTGCCATCAAGAAAAGACTTCTCGACGACAAAAAGGGCAAATGGGCCAGCCAACTACCTGAGGTGGTCTGGGCCCTAAACACGTCAGAATGCCGGACAACCGGATTCACACCATTTCGTCTATTATATGGATCCGAGGCCATCATGCCGCAAGAGATAAAGCATGGGTCACCCCGGACAAGCACATCAGCAGTTCCCAATGTCGACGAACCAACGTCCAAAGATCTCATCGACGGAGACCGCGTCCTCGCCCTACAGGCCCTTAACAAATATCAGTCTCAAACAAAGGCCTGGCGCGACAACGTGGTTGTCCCAAGAGAGTTCAACAAAGGAGACCTCGTACTCGTCCGGACCACCCAAACAGAATCACGGGGCAAGCTGGAGCCGAAATGGGAGGGTCCATTCATAGTCAAGTCGAAGGCATCCCCTAGAGCATACAGGCTAGTAACGCCTTTCGGCAAAGACTTAGAGAACTCCTGAAACATCGACAATCTCCGGAAATTTTTTGTTTAAACATCAGGGCCCACGTGCCCTTGTAATTCAGCAAACAATGTTATTCCGGCCCACACTCTTTTCCTCCCGGGGGGTGAGGTTTTTAACGAGGCGGAGCCATGTAATACAACAACAAAAGCCCCCGCAAAAACAAAAACTCAGATGCAACGTCGAAAAAGACCGCTTCGACAGTCTTTAGCATTCGACCAATTCGAAGTCACCGCGACAGGTAGCATAGACTACCCTCGCGTGCGACACTCCGCGCAAAAGTCGCCCAAGGGTGTAGCCGGAATAGCACAACAAGTGCGTCAATCGAAGTCTTTTATTAAAAAGACACTTCGTGCAAAAGTCGCCTAAGGGTGCAGCCAGACAAGCACAATAAGTGCGTCAATCGAAGTCTTTTATTAAAAAGACACTTCGTGCAAAAGTCGCCTAAGAGTGCAACCAGACAAGCACAATAAGTGCGTCAATCGAAGTCTTTACTAAAAAGACACTCCGTGCAAAAGTCGCCTAAGGGTGCAGCCGAACAAGCACAATAAGTGCGTCAATCGAAGTCTTTTACTAAAAAGACAATCTGCGCAAAAGTCGCCCAAGGGTGCAGCTGGATAAGCGTGATAAGTACGCCAATCGACACTCCACGCAAAAGTCGCCTAAGGGTGCAGTCGGATTAGCACAAGTACGTGAAAACGGCCAACAGGCCACATTACAATACAAGTTGCAGTTACATACACTCAGCAAGGACACCACATTCTACATCGGCTCAACCTTCGGGATGATGCCCGCCTCCCTATAATTGAACAACATTATTTTCAATTCCTCACCCTCAAAAAGGTTCCGCGGATCCCCCTCACCAATGCTCGTCCCAATCGGCGAAGACAATAGTTCTTGTTTACCAATACGGTCTACTCAAAGACGGTCCCATTCCATCCCCATCCGACGGCGCCTACCACTCCACGAAACCTCGCCCACGCTATGCTTCGACACCACCCTTCGTCGCTGGCACTTGGTCCTCGCACTAGGAAGATCAGCCACCTCGCCAACCTCCACCAGCGGCGAGGACTCCACTGCGGCCACATCTAACGCAGCAAAATAATCCAAGTCTTCATTCGAAGACTCTTCGGCCTAGGAAAACGGACTCCTAGACTCACCATCAGACGAAAAACACCCAGATCCAGAACCAGATAAATTGTCATTGGCAGACACTACGGTTGCGGCCGCCACAAAATTAGTATCGTCAGCAGCGGTTGCTTGCGCAGGCCCATACGTCGGAACCTGTGCAGCAACCGAGTTTCAGTATCACAAAAACAAAATCTTACACCTGATAGCCCTAGCTCCTATCTCGCCACCTGCGAAGGGCCGGTTGACGCCGCAGGGTCTTCGGCAGCTGGTTCGCCCGCCAGCACCGAAGTGTCCCACCAGTCGGCGCAGCGGCCGGCACGGGGTCCTCGCCAGCATAGGTCGGTGCGGGGGTCACCAAGGGGCCCTTGCCAACATCGGATGGCGGCGCCAGCTCCCCCCCAGTCCCCTCCTTCGAACCCGATGCCTTTGGCAGCGTGCTATCTAGGTCCCCAAGGTCTTCGACCTCCTCATCATGCGCCATCTACAGAAATGACATACTCATTCAACAAAAACCACACAAATGTAAACATACACCCATATATACAATCACAAATATACACATATACTCCATACCTGCTCCATCGCCCGGTCAGACCTCTCTCGGACAGTCTTACGGTCGTGAGGGCCCGACATCCTATCATAAAGTGCCCCGACCGACCGCTTCAGCACCAGGTCCTCAACCTGGAAGATTCTGCGCTCGAAGTCCTCGTCCGATCGGTCGAAGACTTTGAAGTGCCCGCATCCCTCATGGAACAGGGCATTCATGGCCCCTTCGCAGGTGATGAGTGAGGCGAAGGACATGAGGTCCGTCACAATCGTGGGGAGCACCTGAAAGGGAAATGTGCCCTTGGGCCATTTCTATGTATTTTGGTGATTTAGTGTCCAACACAAGTGCCTAAGTGTAAAAAGGTGGACAAGGTACAAATCAAGAATTAAGGTATGTTTCTCAGACTTAGTACATTGTTTTATGGACTAATGTATTGTGTCTAAGTGCTGGAAACAGGAAAAATCCAATTGGAAATATCTTGGCTCGAGCAGCCAAGAATCTGCTGAGTCTGCAAGCACCGGACTGTCCGGTGGTGCACCGGACAATGTCCGGTGCTCCAGGCTGGCTCGAGCGAAGTGGCTGCTCTCGGGAATTCACCGGCGACGTACGGCTAAAATTCACCGGACTGTCCGGTGTGCACCGGACTGTCCGGTGAGCCAACGGTCGACCGGGCCAACGGTCGGCCGCGCAATCTGCGCGGGACACGTGGCCGAGCCAACGGCTAGAAGACGGCACCGGACTGTCCGGTGTGCACCGGACATGTCCGGTGTGCACCGGACATGTCCGGTGCGCCAACGGCTCTCAGGCTGCCAACGGTCGGCTTCGCTATTTAAGGAAGGAAATCGGGCACCGGACAGTGTCCGGTGTGCACCGGACTGTCCAGTGCCCCCGATGACAGAAGGCAAGAATGGCTTTCCAAACTTGTGCTCAACGGCTCCTAGCTGCCTTGGGGCTATAAAAGGGACCCCTAGGCGCATGGAGGAGCACACCAAGCATCCTTTGAGCATCATTGATCACTCACACTTCATTCTCACGCACTTGTTTGACATTCTAGTGATTTGAGCTCCGTTCTAGTGTGCTAGTCTCTTGAGCTCAAGTCTGGGTTTTGCGTGTGCGTATTCGCTGTGATCTTTGTGTCGTGTGTGAGTTGCTAATCCCTCCCTTGCTCTGTGATTCTTCATGAACATCTTGTGTAAGGGCGAGAGGCTCCAAGCTGTGGAGATTCCTCGCAAACGGGATTTAGAGAAGCAAAGCAACATCGTGGTATTCAAGTTGGTCTTTGGACCGCTTGAGAGGGGTTGATTGCAACCCTCGTCCGTTGGGACGCCACAACGTGGAGTAGGCAAGCGTTGGTCTTGGCCGAACCACGGGATAACCACTGTGCCATCTCTGTGATTGATATCTCTTGGTTATTGGGTTGTGTTGAGATCCTTCTCTAGCCACTTGGCATATTACTGTGCTAACAAGTAACCAAGTTTTGTGGCTTAAGTTTTTTGAAGTGTTACAGGATCACCTATTCACCCCCCCTCTAGGTGCTCTCAATTGGTATCAGAGCCGTTCTCTTCAAGAAAGGGACTAACCGCCTGAAGAGATGGATCCTAAAGGCAAGGGGATGGTGATCAACGACAAGGAGAAGGAGTCCTTCATCAACGAGCCCAATGATGACAGGCCCACCGACTCAGGCTCGGGCCACAAAAGAAAAGATGGGAGGAAGAAGAAGACAAGGCGCATCAAGGAAATTGTCTACTACGACAGCGACGAATCTTCCTCCTCCCAAAAGGACGACGACAACTAAGATAGACGAAAGACGGTTAACTCAAACTTTTCTTTCGATTATTCGCGCATCCCGCATAGTTCAAATGCTCAATTGCTCCCCATTCCACTTGACAAGCCCTCTCACTTTGATGGAGAGGATTACGGATTTTGGAGCCACAAAATGCGTACTCACCTGTTTTCTCTCCATCCAAGCATTTGGGAGATTGTGGAAAATGGAATGAAATTTGATAGCTCGGATAGACCTGTGTTTATTAATGAACAGATTCATAAAATGCACAAGCTACTACTGTGTTGCTAGCCTCTTTGTGCAGGGACGAGTATCACAAGGTGAGCGGCTTGGACAATGCCAAGCAGATCTGGGACACCCTCAAGATCTCTCATGAGGGAAACGACGTCACCTTGCTCACCAAAATGGAGTTGGTGGAGGGCAAGCTTGGACGGTTCACGATGATAAGGGGCGAGGAGCCGACACAAACATACAACCGGCTCAAGACCCTTATCAACAAAATAAGGAGCTACGGGAGCACGCGATGGACGGACCACGACGTCGTCCGCCTAATGCTAAGGTCATTTACCGTTCTTGATCCTCATTTGGTGAACAATATACGTGAAAATCCCAGGTACACCAAGATGTCGCCCGAAGAAGTTCTTGGGAAGTTCGTAAGCGGGCGAATGATGATCAAGGAGGCAAGATACGTGGACGACGCGTTGAACGGTCCTAGTCATGAGCCTCAACCCATTGCTCTCAAAGCAACAAGGAGCAAGGAGGCGCTACCAAGCAAGGTGGCACAAGTTGAGGCGGCCGGACTCAATGATGAGGAGATGGCTCTCATCATTAAGCGCTTCAAGACGGCGCTTAAAGGTCGCAAGGGGCAGCCAAGCAAGACCAAAGCCAAGGGGAAGCGCTCATGCTTCAAATGCGGTAAGCTTGGTCATTTTATTGCTAACTGTCCCGACAATGATAGTGATCAGGACCAAGGGAACAAGAGGGAGAAAAAGAAGCATTACAAGAAGGCCAGGGCGAGGCACATATCGGAAAGGAGTGGGATTCGGATTGTTCCTCCTGCGACTCTGACAATGAAGGACTCGCCGCCACCGCCTTCAACAAGTCATCCCTCTTCCCCAACGAACGTCACACTTGCCTCATGGCAAGAGAGAAGAAAGTAAGCACTCATACTAGTACTTATGCTTCTTCGAGTGAAGATGAGTCTAGTGATGATGATGAGATAGATTACTCATGCTTATTCAAGGGATTAGATAGAACCAAGGTAGACAAAATTAATGAATTAATTGATGCCTTGAATGACAAGAATATGCTTTTAGAAAAACAAGAGGATTTGTTGTATGAAGAACATGATAAATTTGTAGAAGCACAGAAATCTCTTGCTCTAGAAATTAAGAGGAATGAAATGCTCTCTAGTGAATTATCTTCTTGTCATGAAACTATTGCTAAGTTAAAAAGTTTTAATGATGATTTAAATGCTAAACTAGAAGTAGCTAGTAAATCTAATTCTTGTGTAGAAATTGTTGAAACTTGTAATAGGTGTAAAGATTTTGACATTGATGCTTGTAGTGATCATTTAGTTTCAATTTCCAAATTAAATGATGAATTAGCTAGTCTTAATGCCCAACTTAAGACCAGCAAGAATGAATTTGACAAGCTAAAATTTGCAAGGGATGCCTACACGATTGGTAGACACCCCTCAATTAAGGATGGACTTGGCTACAAGAGAGAAGCCAAGAACTTGACAAGCCATAAGGCTCCCATCTCCGCCAAGGAGAAAGGGAAGGCCCCTATGGCTAGTAATGTGCAAAAGAACCATGCCTTTATGTACTATGATAGAAGACAACCTAGAAATGCTTATAGGAGCTGTAATGTATATAATGCCTTTGATTCTCATGCCATGGTTGCTTCTAGTTCTTCTTATGTGCATGATAGAAATGTTGGTAGGAGAAATGTTATTCATAATATGCCTAGGAGAAATGTCGTTAATGTTCCTAGGAAAGTTAATGAACCTTCTACAATATATCATGCTTTAAATGCTTCTTTTGCTATTTGTAGAAAGGATAGGAAGATAGTTGCTAGAAAATTAGGGGCAAGATGCAAGGGAGACAAAACTTGCATTTGGGTCCCTAAGGATATTTGTGCTAACCTTGCAGGACCCAACATGAGTTGGGTACCTAAGACCCAAGCCTAAATTTGCCTTGCAGGTTTATGCATCCGGGGGTTCAAGCTGGATTATTGACAGCGGATGCACAAACCATATGACGGGGGAGAAGAAGATGTTCACCTCCTACGTCAAGAATAAAGATTCCCAAGATTCAATAATATTCGGTGATGGGAATCAAGGCAAGGTAAAAGGGTTAGGTAAAATTGCAATCTCAAATGAGCACTCTATCTCTAATGTGTTTTTAGTAGAGTCCCTTGGATATAATTTGCTATCTGTCAGTCAATTATGCAATATGGGATATAACTGTTTGTTTACAAATGTAGATGTGTCTGTCTTTAGAAGATGTGATGGTTCACTAGCTTTTAAGGGTGTACTAGACGACAAGCTTTACTTAGTTGATTTTGCAAAAGAAGAGGCCGGTCTAGATGCATGCTTAATGGCTAAGACTTGCATGGGCTGGCTGTGGCATCGCCGCTTAGCACATGTGGGGATGAAGAACCTCCACAAGCTTCTAAAGGGAGAACACGTGATAGGTCTAACCAATGTTCATTTCGAAAAAGATAGACCTTGTGCAGCTTGTCAAGCAGGGAAACAGGTGGGAGGCTCTCATCACACCAAAAATGTGATGGCAACATCAAGACCCCTGGAGCTGCTACATATGGACCTCTTCGGACCCGTCGCCTATCTGAGCATAGGAGGAAGTAAGTATGGTCTAGTTATCGTTGATGACTTTTCCCGCTTCACTTGGGTGTTCTTTTTGCAGGATAAGTCTGAAACCCAAGGGACCCTCAAGCGCTTCCTAAGGAGAGCTCAAAATGAGTTTGAGCTCAAGGTGAAGAAGATGAGGAGCGACAACGGGTCCGAATTCAAGAACCTTCAAGTGGAGGAGTTTCTTGAGGAGGAGGGGATCAAGCACGAGTTCTCCGCTCCCTACACACCTCAGCAAAATGGTGTGGTAGAGAGGAAGAACAGGACGCTCATAGATATGGCGAGGACTATGCTTGGAGAATTCAAGACCCCCGAGTGCTTTTGGTCGGAAGCCGTGAACACGGCTTGCCACGCCATCAACAGGATCTACCTTCACCGCCTCCTCAAGAAGACGTCGTATGAGCTGCTAACCGGTAACAAACCTAATGTATCGTATTTTCGTGTTTTTGGGAGTAAATGCTACATTCTAGTGAAGAAGGGTAGGAATTCCAAATTTGCTCCCAAAGCCGTAGAAGGGTTTTTATTAGGTTATGATTCAAATACAAAGGCGTATAGGGTCTTCAACAAATCATCGGGTTTGGTTGAAGTCTCTAGCGACGTTGTATTTGATGAGACTAATGGCTCTCCAAGAGAGCAAGTTGTTGATCTTGATGATGTAGATGAAGAAGATGTTCCAACGGCCGCGATACGCACCATGGCGATTGGAGATGTACGGCCTCAGGAACAACTGGAGCAAGATCAACCATCTTCCTCAACTATGGTGCATCCCCCAACTCAAGATGACGAACAGATACCTCAAGTGGAGGCGCATGATCAAGGGGGAGCACAGGATGATCAAGTTGAAGAGGAAGAAGCACCTCAGGCACCTCCAACCCAAGTTCGAGCGAGGATTCAAAGGGATTATCCCGTCGACCAGATATTGGGTGATATTAGCAAGGGAGTAACTACTCGCTCAAGATTAGTTAATTTTTGTGAGCATTACTCTTTTGTCTCTTCTATTGAGCCTTTCAGGGTAGAAGAGGCCTTGCTAGATCCGGACTGGGTGTTGGCCATGCAGGAGGAACTCAACAACTTCAAGCGCAACGAAGTTTGGACACTGGTGCCTCGTCCTAAGCAAAATGTTGTGGGAACCAAGTGGGTGTTCCGCAACAAACAGGACGAGCACGGGGTGGTGACGAGGAACAAGGCTCGACTTGTGGCAAAAGGTTATGCCCAAGTTGCAGGTTTGGACTTTGAGGAGACTTTTGCTCCTGTGGCTAGGCTAGAATCAATTCGTATCTTGCTAGCATATGCCGCTCACCATTCTTTCAGGTTGTACCAAATGGATGTGAAGAGCGCTTTCCTCAACGGGCCGATCAAGGAGGAGGTGTACGTGGAGCAGCCCCCTGGCTTCGAGGATGAACGGTACCCCGACCACGTGTGTAAGCTCTCTAAGGCGCTCTATGGACTTAAGCAAGCCCCAAGAGCATGGTATGAATGCCTTAGAGACTTTTTAATTGCTAATGCTTTCAAGGTTGGGAAAGCCGATCCAACTCTTTTTACTAAGACTTGCGATGGTGATCTTTTTGTGTGCCAAATTTGTGTCGACGACATAATATTTGGTTCTACTAACCAAAAGTCTTGTGAAGAGTTTAGCAGGGTGATGACGAAGAAATTCGAGATGTCGATGATGGGCGAGTTGACCTACTTCCTTGGGTTCCAAGTGAAGCAACTCAAGGACGGCACCTTCATCTCCCAAACGAAGTACACACAAGATTTGCTAAAGAGGTTTGGGATGAAGGACGCCAAGCCCGCAAAGACGCCAATGGGAACCAACGGACACACCGACCTCAACAAAGGAGGTAAGTCCGTTGATCAAAAAGCATACCGGTCCATGATAGGTTCTTTGCTTTATGTATGTGCTAGTAGACCGGATATTATGCTTAGCATATGCATGTGTGCTAGATTTCAATCCGATCCGAAGGAGTGTCACTTAGTGGCTGTGAAGCGAATTCTTCGATATTTAGTCGCTACGCCTTGCTTCGGGATCTGGTATCCAAAGGGGTCTAACTTTGACTTGATTGGGTACTCAGATTCCGACTATGCTGGATGTAAGGTCGATAGGAAGAGTACATCGGGGACGTGCCAATTCTTAGGAAGGTCCCTGGTGTCATGGAACTCTAAGAAACAAACCTCCGTTGCCCTATCCACCGCTGAGGCCGAGTACATTGCCGCAGGACAGTGTTGTGCGCAACTACTTTGGATGAAGCAAACCCTCAGGGACTTTGGCTACAATCTGAGCAAAGTCCCACTCCTATGTGACAATGAGAGTGCTATCCGAATAGCGGAAAATCCTGTTGAGCACAGCCGCACAAAGCACATTGACATCCGGCATCACTTTTTGAGAGACCACCAACAAAAGGGAGATATCGAAGTGTTTCATGTTAGCACCGAGAACCAGCTAGCCGATATCTTTACCAAGCCTCTAGATGAGAAGACCTTTTGCAGGCTGCGTAGTGAGCTCAATATCTTAGATTCACGGAACTTGGATTGAAATGTAGCATACATATGTTTATGCCTTTGATCATGTTCATTCTGCATTTTGTTGCTTATTGTGGTGCTCAAGTTGTACAAACACTCCCTGGACCTCACAAGTCCTGTTTGCAAGTAATGCACATATTTAGGGGGAGCTGTGCTACAACTTGACCCTTTGAGACTAACCATGTACTTGAGTTTCGTTGTTTTAGTCTCCAAGGAAAATTGAAAGGGAAAAGGTGGACTTGGACCATGCAAGACTTCCACTGCACTCCGATGAAAAGAGTAACTTTTCCAAGTTCATCTTCATACTCTTATTGCCTTTGTGTTCTTATTTGAAGATTTTGGTGAGGCAATGGGGTTAAAGGGCCAAGATTGATCCCGTTTTGGTGCTTGATGCCAAAGGGGGAGAAAATAAAGGCCAAAGCGATAAATGGATCAGCTACCACTTGAGAGATTTTGAAAATAGTAGAATAGAGCTTTTGGTTTGTCAAAACTCTTTTGTTGTCTCTCTTGTCAAAAGTTGGCTTCTTGTGGGGAGAAGTATTGATTATGGGAAAAAGGGGGAGTTTTTGAAATCTTAAGTCAATTTCTCTTAGAATGACTCTCTTTATGTCTTAACATGTGTGTTTGACTTAGAGATAGAAATTTGAGTTTGATTTGCAAAAACAAACCAAGTGGTGGCATAGAGTGATCCATATATGTCAAAATTGAATCAAAACAATTTTGAGTTCTTATTTGATTTGATTTTGTACTTGTTCTACTTGCTTTATGTTGTGTTGGCATAAATCACCAAAAAGGGGGAGATTGAAAGGGAAATGTGCCCTTGGGCCATTTCTAAGTATTTTGGTGATTTAGTGTCCAACACAAGTGCCTAAGTGTAAAAAGGTAGACAAGGTACAAATCAAGAATTAAGGTATGTTTCTCAGACTTAGTACATTGTTTTATGGACTAATGTATTGTGTCTAAGTGCTGGAAACAGGAAAAATCCAATTGGAAATATCTTGGCTCGAGCAGCCAAGAATCTGCTGAGTCTGCAAGCACCGGACTGTCCGGTGGTGCACCGGACAGTGTCCGGTGCTCCAGGCTGGCTCGAGCGAAGTGGCTGCTCTCGGGAATTCACCGGCGACGTACGGCTAAAATTCACCGGACTGTCCGGTGTGCACCGGACTGTCCGGTGAGCCAACGGTCGACCGGGCCAACGGTCGGCCGCGCAATCTGCGCGGGACACGTGGCCGAGCCAACGGCTAGAAGACGGCACCGGACTGTCCGGTGTGCACCGGACATGTCCGGTGCGCCAACGGCTCTCAGGCTGCCAACGGTCGGCTTCGCTATTTAAGGAAGGAAATCGGGCACCGGACAGTGTCCGGTGCCCCCGATGACAGAAGGCAAGAATGGCTTTCCAAACTTGTGCTCAACGGCTCCTAGCTGCCTTGGGGCTATAAAAGGGACCCCTAGGCGCATGGAGGAGCACACCAAGCATCCTTTGAGCATCATTGATCACTCACACTTCATTCTCGCGCACTTGTTTGACATTCTAATGATTTGAGCTCCGTTCTAGTGTGCTAGTCTCTTGAGCTCAAGTCTGGGTTTTGCGTGTGCGTATTCGCTGTGATCTTTGTGTCGTGTGTGAGTTGCTAATCCCTCCCTTGCTCTGTGATTCTTCGTGAACATCTTGTGTAAGGGCGAGAGGCTCCAAGCTGTGGAGATTCCTCGCAAACGGGATTAAGAGAAGCAAAGCAACACCGTGGTATTCAAGTTGGTCTTTGGACCGCTTGAGAGGGGTTGATTGCAACCCTCGTCCGTTGGGACGCCACAACGTGGAGTAGGAAAGCGTTGGTCTTGGCCGAACCACGGGATAACCACTGTGCCATCTCTGTGATTGATATCTCTTGGTTATTGGGTTGTGTTGAGATCCTTCTCTAGCCACTTGGCATATTACTGTGCTAACAAGTAACCAAGTTTTGTGGCTTAAGTTTTTTGAAGTGTTACAGGATCACCTATTCACCCCCCCTCTAGGTGCTCTCAGCACCTCCAGCTCCTCCTGCAGCCATCCGAGGAAGCGGAGACCCACCTCCTTACCGAACGCATCAAAGGGAGCGGTCCGCGCACCAAGCTCCCGGTACGCGTTCACGAGCTGTGCATGCGTCCGGTCGACCTCTGCGCGAGTAGAGGCCTCCGCTTTGTCCAAGCGGTCGCACAGGCTGCTGTAGCTTGTTTCCACCTCCTCAGCGCGTTGGCGAGCGAGACTGGCCTCCGCTCGTGCAAGTTTGGCCTCGGTTTGTGCAGCCTGCGCCTTAGCACAGGCTCTGTTTGTGTCTTTCCTCTCCGCCGCCAACTGATGGCTGAGATCCTCCTTCTCGGCCTCCGCAGCCGCCAGCTTCTCCATCAGCCTGCGGCTCTTGTTTTTCGTAGCTGACTTGTCCCGCACAACTTCCGTATGTTGCGCCCGGAGACGCTCAATTCTGCCCTCGAGTCGTTGCCTCTCGGCAGCGAACTCCGAGGTCAGGGCGCTCGACGCAACATGATCGGTGAAGGTAGCCGCCTGCCATGAAAGGTCCATCAAAGTCGCAACAACATAAACAAAACAAACCGACGAAGTCCAAGACGACTTACATGCTTCAGCTGCTGCGTCGCTTGTTTCAGCTACTGGGAAACAGAACCCGCCACGTCTTTAACGGTGGCGACCGACGTAATCTCGCTGCTGGCACAAAACTTGGACCATGGGTCCTGCAAAGCACCCTTCGCCTCGCCGCCGCCGCAGCTGGCGCCGCCACCACCGGAGCTGGGACAATAGCCAGTTGCCCAGCATCTGACCCTGCACCACAATCTTGTCCAAGACCCAGTCCCCATGTGAAAAAGTAATAACAATAAATAAACACTCACCAACAAGTCCTTGGCCCGTGTGGGCATCAAACATCATGACACCACCCACGCGGTAGTCATCCACATAGATGTCCATGGCGAGGTCAGCCCCACCCACAGCAGCCTCGGCGGCGTGCAGCGAAGACATTGTCCCTTGCTCCTTCGTGGGCTCAGCCGAAGGCGGCTTGCTCGAGCCAGAAGCGACAGCCCTCGCACTCGACGAAGATTTGCTGGGCCCGGGGACGGCTGGCTTTGCAGCCGACGGTGGTTTGCCGCCGCCGGGGGCAGCAGACTTCGCGCTTCCCCGTGCCCTCTTGACCTCGCGACTAGGGTCCCCGACCCTAGTGATCGCTCGGCGCTTCCGCGTCGCATCTTGGCAATCCTTGTCCATCACTGTCGATACAACAACAGTAATATTCCATCCATAAAGAAAAATCTTCATCTCACGGGCCAAACGAGACATAAACATGTCCACGCCGGCCGCCCGGGGGATCGGAACGTTCCTCGGCCATCGACCCCCGGTAACCTCCAGCATTCACGCCGAAGATTCCCGGAGCTCGGGCAAAGCCATCCTTCCCCCGAGGGCCGCACAAGTTCCCATTAAATCCATAGCAAAACGGTCGGAGACCCCCAACCCCTCAGCCGCAGTACCTAGTTTTCTCTTTTTAATGGCCGGCATAGCTCCCCGTGAAGGGCCTTCCTTAGCCGTAGCCACTGCTTTTTTCCCCGGCGATCGACAGTAGTAGCGGCGTCGCCTCCAGGGTAACCGCCATATGGCAGACGGTTTAACTCGAAGACACGGTTCAAACGAACATTGGAACCACGAATATCCCAACTCCGCAAAGCCTCTGTCCTCGGCGCATATCGCCCCACAATCCTCACTGCTCCATCCTCTACTTCACGCACGGACGCGGCTGGGTTCCGGCCGCGCAAATCCAAAGCGAAGGTAGGACTTCGCACCAACTGCTCTCCCAAAGTAGGCATCTAACGGGGCACACTTCGCCAAGCACCCAACTATGCGCCAAGGGCCATACTCCATAACCGATGAATTCCTCAACCAAATCACGCCTGCTACTCATGCGGGCAGCACACCAGAGGGCCCCTTTGTCCTCATCGTCCTCTGCAAAATCAAACGGTGGGAATGCCATGTAATAGTGGGAGCACATGACGGCCACAGGGAGCCCTGGGAGGTCTTCGACTTCCCCTCCCGAAACATAAAACCAATAGTCCCACCAGTTGCCCCACTTATTCTGAGCGCAAGGAACTATTTCCACGACTTCCGCCGAAGTCTTTCCGGTCCTCGGCGTGAAGCTGCACGATCCAAATTGTGCAATCTTATTTCCAATTTTCCTCTTTTGCCAGTGTAGACAATAGTTCTTGGCGAAGACCTCTATGGACGACCGACCACCGTACGAAGTCACCGCCCAAACATACTTCGCCAGGGCAACCACGGCGTTAGGTGTCAACTGGTGGACCTGGACATCGAACCTCTACAAGACCTCCACCACAAAACGATGCAACGGAAGGCGAAGGCCGGCGATGAAGAACGCCTCGAACACAACTAATTTGCCCTCAGGCTCAAGAATCTCCTCAGTGCCCGGGACGCGCCCAACACCGTCACCAAAGTACCCTAGCTGCTGCATCTCCTGCACGCGAACCAAGGAAATCCTCGAGGTGCCGAACTCCACCATGTGGCCCGGCTGTAACTCCATCGCCGCTAAATCGCTCAGAGTATCCTCGGATGACGGATCGATCGACGGCGCACTTGCAGCGGATGAGGAGGAAGACATTGCTACGTACCGTCGGCGGCGGCGCGCGGTCTGCTTGACGCGGGCTAGATCTTCGAAGCAGAAGAACAAAGGAGGGCAGGCAAGCGGGCGAGCGGTTTGAAAAAGCTAGGGTTTTCCGGCGCATGCAAGGGTAAGCAACAGCCCCAGCCGCGCCGCCTTTTTATAGACAGGACGCGATGCTTTGGGAAACACACAGTCCAACAGTGCCACGTCCATCAACGGTCACCACAAAAACCCCGCGGGACCACTTCGAGCGAGGGCAGCGTCTCCACCATCTAGCGACGACTTCGGCACCAGATGACAAGTCGAACTGGTCCTTCGGAGGGCAAATGTTGGGGCGAAGGCGAAGACGCTACCCTTCACTCGACGCCTTCGTTGCCTCGCTACACCAACGAAGACCACGCCCGAGCGAGCCGAGAGCGCCGACCGGATGATGACCGGTGCAGTCACCCTTCATCCTTTCCATTGCAAGACGAAGGGAAGACTTCGACGAAGTCTGCTAGTCCCACGTCCTCATCATGCCTGGAGGCCCATGAGGGATTCAGCCCACTGTAATGGGCCCCGCGTGGAGAAGCGTGTTATGGGCCTCATCTGTAACAGCCTTTTCTGTAATGACAGTCTGTAACCTCCCCTTGTGGGAATATTCTGGGGATAGTCCGGGTAATAGAGTGCATAAACATCCTTACTAGAGGACAGTGGACACTCGGGTACCTATAAATACCCCCGTACAATGCTATTGAGGGGCCAGATTAACCGAGCTATTGCCATTCCCCGTTGAACCTTGCAAGCACTCTCTCCACTCTCCCGTTGGATCCACTTGTCCAAAAAGGCGAGTACCAACAATGTTGTTGCTCCTATGAAGTCTAAGTTTCTTAAGTAATGGAGGGATATTCCTATGCTCTATGCATTTGCTTTTATATTAGATCCTAGAGCCAAACTAAGGGGTTTCATCAATATCTTGAGATTATTATCTACGCTATCTGGCACTGACTACTCACTTTACTATACTTGTGTGAAAAGTGAATTGTCTACAATGTTTAATAAATATGATCTAAAGTTTGGTGCAGTTAGGCAGCAAGTGCCTCCTCCAACCGTCATAGGTAAAAGAAAACAAAACTAGGGATTGATTTATGCATCTGATTGTACCTCTGAGTTCCCATATCCTAGTTCTACCACACCTAACCTTAGTAGTGGAACATCAGCATCTTCTTTGCTTCAACAAGCACACTCTAGTGCTGGCCTTAGTTCACTTGACACAGAGTTGTCCTCCTACCTGAATAGTGACACTTCGCAGAAGTTTGATGAGGACTTCAATACCCTAAACTGGTGGCATGAACATGAGTTGTCCTATCCTGTTCTCTCCATCTTAGCTAGGGATGTTATTTTTGTTCCTGTTTCAACTATATCCTCAGAATCTGCATTTAGTCTCTATGGTAGGATAATCAAGGAACGACGAAGGCGCGTAGCATCAGAAATGGTAGAGATGCTTCTTTGCATGAAAGACTGGGAACTTGGTGAAGCTAGAGGGCGGTACTGTACACCGGACCAAGAACTTGAAGATGCATTTGAAGGACTTTATCTTGATGACCCTTATGACTTTTATCTTCCTAGTTCCTACTCCATTCTATTGATTTGGAAATCTGGTGATGTAAGTTGTAATATGTAACTAAACAACCTTGACATGAACTATTAAATTATAGCTGGGTTGTACTCTTTTTCCTTTCTAGGGTTTTCTCACGAGGAGTGAGTTTTTACCTAGAAAGGATTTTTAATGAGGCAGCCATTGCACGAACAACTCTAATCCTTTATTTAGGATCTACTCTTTATCTCAACTGTGTGAATGTGCAAGTGTGAATTCGTGTATACTTCTGATCTTTATATTTCTGATTTGTATATATATATATATATATATATATATATATATATATATATATATATATATATATATATATATATATATATATATATATATATATATATATATATATATATATATATATATATATACGGCGCTGCTAAAATGCACCTGGGTGCATTCTCTATATTGAATGCACCCAGGCGTTTTCGCGCGCCTCCCTGCTCCCCGCCGCCGCGCGCATCCCTGTCCCCGCGCCGCCACCGTCTCCTCGATGCTCCTCCCCTAAATCCCACCGCCGCCGAGCGCCTCCCTGTCCTCGCGCCACCGCGCGCCTCCCTGTCCCCGCGCCGCCGCGTGCCTCCCTGTCCCCCGCATTAGGTGGGATTGCAAGCCCGCATTAGGTGTGATTGCAACTGTTGTATAATTTTACACAAATATCTGTTAAAAAATGTAAACAAAATGATTGCAACCGATGATGTGTTGTAATTGCAACTGCTGGTGTAGTGTGGATGCAACTGCTGAGTTGCTCTGATGTGATTGCAAGTACTAAATAACTCTGAGAAATTTTGTTAAAAAATATGATTGCAACTGCTGGTCTAGTGTAATTGCAACTGCTGGTCTGGTGTGATTGCAACTTCTATATAACTATGTCCAAAAATCTGTTAAACAAACAAGATTGCAACTGCTGGTCTGGTGTAATTGCAACTGTGGGTCTGGTGTGATTGCAACTTCTATATAACTATGTCCAAAAATATGTTAAACAAACAATGATTGCAACTGCTGTCTGGTGTAATTGCAACTTCTGGTCTGGTGTGATTGCAACTTCTATATAACTATGTCCAAAAATATGTTAAACAAACAATGATTGCAACTGCTGTCTGGTGTAATTGCAACTGCTGGTCTGGTGTGATTGCAACTCCTATATAACTATGTCCAAAAATCTGTTAAACAAAACAATGATTGCAACTGTGTCTGGTGTAATTACAACTGCTGGTCTGGTATGATTGCAACTTCTATATAACTATGTCCAAAAATCTGTTAAACAAAACAATGATTGCAACTGCTGCTTGGTGTAATTGCAACTGCAAGTCTGGTGTGATTGCAACTTATGTGAAGAGGTTGAGTCGTTCGCGGAGGAGCCGTTCACGGAGGAGCCGTTCACGGAGAAAGAGGGGCGGGGCGGGAAAGTGAAAATGTTCTGTCGGGAGCGTGCGGGAGGGACGAAGACGGCCTGGGTGGAACGGTTGGCTCGGACCTGGCACGTAGGTTCGGCCTGGGTGCATTCTCTATATTGAATGCACCCAGGTGTAATATATAAATACAGTATATATATATATATATAAACTATGTGAATGTGCAAGTGAAGGGATAATGAGTAAACTGATATTTATCGTGCTCGGGCTGGCACGGGCTCCTTCATGGGCCGTGCTTTCCGGGCCAGCCTGGCACGGTTGGCTCGGATCAGTGCCATGCTCGGCTGGTAGAATCAGCCCGTCGGGTGGCACGGCCCGGCACGGTTATCTGTTTGGGCTTATTCGTGCTGAGCTCAAATGGGCCAGGCCGGAACGGGCTCGGGCTAGGCCAAGTCGTGCCGCCCGTTTGGACATCTATAGTCCATGCCATGAAGGTCGGTGGTGTAGGATTACGGGGAGGCTACGCTAGCGCAAAACAAAATTTTCAACCCCATAATACTAAGAACTACTGCGGTTATAGGTCATGGAATTACCACTAGACGCGTAGAGCAGCGGAAGACGTCTCGATGTAGACGAACGCATCGAGCAGTGTCGTGCAGTCGTCGGCGTCCTTCACGTCCTCGGACGGTTCGTCCTAGTGCTCCAGATGCAGCACCTCCGAGGTATCCACACGTACAGGGAGGAAGCGCCGCGTACCAAACTGCTAGGTTCGCGACGGCGGCTTGGCGAGGGCGAGAGGTGAGCGGCGGCTGCTCGTTTGCTGGTGGCAAATTAGGTTAAGCCTAACCGCGCCCCCGCCCCTCATTATATAGGCGTTATGGTGGGCTTCAGACACCGAGGCCCATCATTAACCCTAAAGCCCAGTCTAATTTCGGATCTAATCCGAGTTAGGCTTCCATCCCCTTAAGTGTGTGACCCTATAGGTTCTCGTACAAATAGACATAGCCCGAGTACTCTTACTTGGCCCAATAATTGACAGCGGCCTCTAGCAAGACATGTCAACTCCTATGCGCACGTAAAGATCATATCAGATGAACCATTGCAACATTACGTACATGTTGTTCCCTTTGTCTCACGATATTTGGTCTGGCTCTAAGCTGACCTCTCTTTCTCGATACTGTGAATTGGAATCCTTTCAATGGTTAACTCTTAACCCTAGCACGGCCATGCATTTCTTGATCCAATCACTCGAGGGGCCCAGAGATATCTCTCTCACAAAGAGAGGGACAAATTCCATCTTGACTGACCATGCCTCACAGCATGCTTCCTGACAAACCCAAAACTACCTTTATAACTACCCAGTTACGTAATAGCGTTTGATAGTCCCTAAGTAAGTCAATTCACATCTTGAGAACATGCGACAATCTCAGGTCTAAGGATACAGTATTCATGTTGCAAAAAGAGAACTATATTACAATATCTCACATTGGGTCGGTCCAGCCTCATGTCATACATGCGCCCACATTATTAGTTTAACATCTCCATGTTCATGACTTGTGAAATGTAGTCATCAACTAATACATGTGCTAGTCAACGACTCTGACTAGGGACATCATTTAGAATAACCATATAAGTAAAGAATCTCACAAACAATTCACATAATTGCTAATCAATACAAGGTGCCTTCCATGGATATTCAATTAAGCAATATATATATCATGGATACAAAGAAATATGCTCATCTCTATGATTATCTCTAGGGCATATTTCTAACAGTCTCTCACTTGCACTAGAGTTAATCTAGAAGATATCTAATACCCATAGATCTCATGTGTGCCTCATGCTTAGGTTGTGGAAGAGGTTTTGTGAAAGGATCAGCAACATTCAAATCCGTATGTATTTTGCATATCTTTATCTCACCCCGCCTAATGAATTCCCGTATGAGGTGAAACTTCCGCAGTACGTGTTTGTTTTTCTGGTGGTTCCTTAGCTCCTTAGCTTGCGCAATAGCCCCATTGTTATCACAGTAGAGGTTCAGTGGACTAGAAGCATTAGGAAACACACCAAGCTCGATGAGGAACTTCCTTATCCAAACACCTTCCTTCGCAGATTCAGAAGCTGCAATGTACTTGGCTTCTGTTGTAGAATCAGTCACAGTCTCCTGTTTGGAACTCTTCCAACTAACAGCACCACCATTTATTGTGAACACAAAACCTGATTGCGATTTTAACTCGTCTGGGTCAGTTTGGAAGCTAGCATCGGTGTAACCAGTTACAACGAGCTCCTCCTTACCCCCATATACCAGGAACATATCTTTAGTCCTTCTTAAGTACTTAAGAATGCCTTTTACCGCTGTCCAGTGATCCTCACCTGGATCAGCCTGGTACCTACTCGTAGCACTTATAGCGTATGAAACATCTAGGCGTGTACTTATCATGGCATACATGATTGGTCCAATTGCTGAGGCGTATGGTACCTTACTCATGCGCTCCCATTAGCCGTCGCAGGACATTGCATCTGGCTAAGGTGTTTACCATGTGACATAGGTATGAACCCTTTCTTGGACTGTTCCATGTTGAACCGTTTCAAAACCTTGTCAATGTACGTATCTTGACTTAATCCTATAAGCCTCTTCAACCTATCTCTATAGATCCTTATGCCCAAAATATATGCTGCTTCCCCTAAGTCCTTCATAGAAAAACTCTTTTTCAGTGAAGCCTTGACGGACTCCAGCATAGGAATGTCATTCCCAATCAATAATATGTCATCCACATACAAGATCAGAAATACAACAGCGCTCCCACTTTCCTTCTTGTAAACACAAGCTTCTTCTTCATTCTGATGAAAACCAAGCCCTTTGATCACTTCATCAAAACGAATGTTCCAACTCCGAGATGCTTGCTTCAACCCATAAATGGATTTCTGAAGTTTGCATATCTTTCCAGCATTGATCGGATCGACAAAACCCTCGGGCTGTATCATATACACGTCCTCATCTAGGTTTCCATTAAGGAAAGCTGTTTTGACATCCATCTGCCAAATCTCATAATCAAAATATGCGGCAATAGCTAGAATGATCCGAATAGATTTAAGCATCGCTACTGGCGAGAATGTCTCGTCATAGTCAACTCCTTGAACTTGTCGAAAACCCTTTGCAACAAGTCGAGCCTTATAGATGTGAACATTTCCATCCATGTCTTTCTTCTTCTTATAGATCCATTTGCATTCTATGGGTCTAACACCATCAGGCGGGTCAACCAAGTTCCAAACTTGATTTTCTCCCATGGAATCTATCTCGGATCTCATGGCGACATGCGATTTCTCGGAATCTGGGTCCATCATCGCTTCTGAATATGTTGCAGGTTCGTCGTTGTCTAACAACAACACTTCCCCATTGCCCAACAATAGCACTTCTCCTCGTGCCTCGCGAAGCCTTGCTGACCTTCATGGTTGTGGTGGTGATTCTCTTGCCATAGACGTCTCAACTTGTTCTGCTACATTAGCATCACTTGTTGAATCTTGTCCCACTGGCTCATCCTGAACTTCTTCAAGATACACCTTTTGTTTACTTTTCTCTCTTTTGAGAAACTCTTTCTCTAAGAACACACCGTTTCGGGCGACAAACACTTTGCCCTCTGACCGGTGGTAAAAGTAATATCCTAAAGTTTCCTTTGGATATCCCACGAACATGTACTTGTCCGATTTTGGAGTGAGTTTATCTGACTGAAGTCGCTTGACGTAAACCTCACAACCCCAAATCTTCAGAAAAGACAAACTGGGAGTCTTCCCAGTCCACATCTCATATGGTGTCTTAACTACGGACTTAGACGGTACCCTATTTAGTGTGAAAGCTGCTGTTTCTAGAGCGTATCCCCAAAACGACAAAGGTAGGTCCGACTGGCTCATCATTGATCGAACCATATCCAATAAAGTCCGATTACGTCGCTCAGACACGCCATTCCTCTGAGGCGTTCCAGGCGGCGTAAGCTGTGGAACAATTCCACAACTCTTTAGATGATTGCTAAACTCATGACTCAAATATTCACCTCCACGATCTGATCGCAGTGCTTTAATTTTCTTGCCACGCTGATTTTCTACTTCATTCTGAAACTCTTTGAACTTTTCTAAGGATTCAGACTTGTGTTTCATTAAGTAGACATACCCATATCTACTAAAATCATCAGTGAAGGTTATGAAGTATTGGAATCCTTCCCTAGCTGTCGTTCTCATTGGTCCGCACACATCAGTATGTATGAGTTCCAATAAATCTAATGTCGTCTCCGGTAAACCCGTGAAAGGCGCCTTGGTCATCTTACCAAGTAAGCAAGCTTCACATGTCTCGTATGATTCAAAATCAAACGAAGTTAAAAGCCCATCAGAATGAAGCTTCTTCATGCGATTCTCACTTATATGACCCAAACGACAGTGCCACATGTAGGTAGGACTTAAATCATTAGGCCGAGGCCTTTTAGCACTAATATTACAGATAGGTGCATCATCAAGATTTAAAATGAATAACCCATTCATAATGGATGCAAAAGCCACAAACATGCCATTCTTAGAGATCACACAACCATTGTTTTCACTCGCAAATGAATAACCATCCTTTATCAAACATGAAGGAGACATAATGTTTCGACTCATACTAGGAACTAGATAACAATTATTTAACTCCAAAATAAATCCTGATGGGAGGTGGAGTTGCATCGTCCCGACGGTCAACGCAGCAACTCTTGCATTATTGCCTACCCGGAAATCAACTTCTCCTCTTTTCACGCTTCTACTTCTTATCATTCCCTGCATCGAATTGCAAATATGGGCAACCGATCCGGTATCAAATACCCAAGAATTAATATAAGAATCAGCAAGAAAAATTTTTGTAATGTGAATAGCAAGTGTACCTGCTGCGGCTGTACCCTTACCGCCGCGATCCTTAATAGAGGCCAAGTACTGCTTGCAATTCCTTTTCTAGTGACCAAGTTCTTTGCAATAAAAGCACTCTGCATCTGCAGCTGGTCCAGCCTTGGGCTTTTGATTTGGCTTGGATACTGTATCCTTTGCCTTGCCCTTCTTCTTTTGAATTTACCCTTCTTCTTAAAGTTGGGTTTGTTTTGGACCGCCATCACATGGCCGCTGCTGCCAGCGCTTTTCTTTATGTCCCCCTCTGCTGTTTTCAGCATGCCACATAGTTCATTGAGGCCCCTCTCCGCCCCATGCATATGGTAGTTCGTGATGAAGTTTCCATAGCTGGGCGGAAGAGATGCCAAAATGAAGTCAGTGGCCAACTCTTGGCTTATTGGAAAGCCTAGCTTCTCCAACCTCTGACTATAACCAACCATTTTGATTACGTGTGGCCCAACTGCTGCGCCTTCTGCTAGCTTGCATTCCAGAAAGGCTTTGGACACATTGAACCTTTCGGTCCTAGCCTGAGTCTGAAACATATCCTTGAGCGCCACGATCATATCATGCACCTCATGGTTTGTCTCAAACTGCATCTGTAGCTCAGGCTCCATGCAAGCAAGCATTAGGCAACTCACTTCAAGATTAGCATCCATTGCTTTCTTGTAAGCGGTTTTAGCTGCAGCAGTTGCATTTTCACCAGGATCCTCTGGCAGTGGGGTGTCTAGAACGTCTTCCTTTTTTTTCAGCCCTGAGAACAATTCTCAGGTTACGGATCCAATCCGTATAGTTTGTTCCATTTAACTTATCCTTTTCAAGAATTGATCGCAAAGTAAATGTTGGTGTGCTAGGTGCCATTTATCTACAACAAAATAATGCAAAATACTAAGACAAAAATATCCATGACAGAGTAAATCATATTAAACATTTAATAGTCTACTCCCACTAAAATCAATATCCCTCGATTGATACTTAGTGATTCAGAACCCACAACTAACAAGTCTACTAGTGAGCTTTAGCATCACCGCTAGAAGACAAGGTAGATCGGTAAGCAACTCCTTGCTAATCATATCATATATATGACTTCTGTTGTTGGGTGACATCTCTATGTCTCGGCTCCCAACCTTATGCCCCAAAGTCCTTAACCATTAAGCTGACTTTGTTTAAGTTAACCAACCCTTTCTGCAGTTCGTATCCGATACAAACCTATCTAGTCAAGGAAAACTGGTGGCACCCTAATTTCATAGACCCACCACCAATTGTACAAGACTTATGATAGTGCAAGGTTTGGAGAGGCATTTAAGCTTAAACATTTATGAGGGATCGTCCTACTTATATCATCGCACGCAAAGACATATATGCAATATGAACAAGTAGAACATTAAGAATGGCATTCACACAACAGTTGTGATTCGGTTTGGCTTGCTGTCACATGGTGATCCCCATCTCCAATAATTTGTCCATCATGATGAACTCCATCTCCATGATATAGGTATGGCATCCTTCAGGTGATGAGTCCTTCAAGACCTATCTAACGTATGCTGGTAAACAAATTACATATACGCTTTGGATCATCACATGTTGACATGCAGGTCATTACATTAAATTTGGACAATACATGTGGCTCCAGCCGTATTGCCCTGGTCACGACGCGCAGGTCATGAATAATTCATTAATATGCATCATATACACACAATAGCCATATCGATCACAAGATGTCCTGCAAAAACAGGTTAGACAAACACGTTTCTATATGTTCGCCACTACAGCAGATAGCCACGGCGGTCCCATGACGTCGTATGTATGGAAATTCCACTGAAAATCTCATGCGGTTGATCAAATCAACCCAAATCCGAGACTTTCGACCCGAAGAAGATTACACCCATGACGTCGATCTGTTACGTCAATCTGCTGGTTGTGTACGCAGTTAGCCCCGATGGTGATTCCAGCCGGTAGGGGCAAGTCGCGCACATAACAGAGAAGGACGAACTAATCTCTTCAGTCATATCCGATGTAATCTACTTCAACCCTTTATAACCAATTGATCTAATCAAACCGTGTATCAAGTAGATTCATCTCATGAATCTAGATCCAGACCTAAAACTACGCAGAACCTGGCTTTGATACCACTGCAGGATTACGGGGAGGCTACGCTAGCGCAAAACAAAATTTTCAACCCCATAATACTAAGAACTACTGCGGTTATAGGTCATGGAATTACCACTAGACGCACAGAGCAGCGGAAGACGTCTCGATGTAGACGAACGCGTCGAGCAGTGCCGTGCAGTCGTCGGCGTCCTTCATGTCCTCGGACGGTTCGTCCTAGTGCTCCAGATGCAGCACCTCCGAGGTATTCACACGTACAGGGAGGAAGCGCCGCGTACCGAACTGCTAGGTTCGCGACGGCGGCTTGGCGAGGGCGAGAAGTGAGCGGCGGCTGCTCGTTTGCTGGTGGCAAATTAGGTTAAGCCTAACCGCGCCCCCGCCCCTCATTATATAGGCGTTATGGTGGGCTTCAGACACCGAGGCCCATCATTAACCCTAAAGCCCAGTCTAATTTCGGATCTAATCCGAGTTAGGCTTCCTTCCCCTTAAGTGTGTGACCCTATAGGTTCACGTACAAATAGACATAGCCCGAGTACTCTTACTTGGCCCAATAATTGACAGCGGCCTCTAGCAAGACATGTCAACTCCTATGCGCACGTAAAGATCATATCAGACGAACCATTGCAACATTACGTACATGCTGTTCCCTTTGTCTCACGATATTTGGTCTGGCTCTAAGCTGACCTCTCTTTCTCGATACTGTGAATTGGAATCCTTTCAATGGTTAACTCTTAACCCTAGCATGGCCATGCATTTCTTGATCCAATCACTCGAGGGGCCCAGAGATATCTCTCTCACAAAGAGAGGGACAAATTCCATCTTGACTGACCATGCCTCACAGCATGCTTCCTGACAAACCCAAAACTACCTTTATAACTACCCAGTTACGGAATAGCGTTTGATAGTCCCTAAGTAAGTCGATTCACATCTTGAGAACATATGACAATCTCAGGTCTAAGGATACAGTATTCATGTTGCAAAAAGAGAACTATATTACAATATCTCACGTTGGGTCGGTCCAGCCTCATGTCATACATGCGCCCACATTATTAGTTTAACATCTCCATGTTCATGACTTGTGAAATGTAGTCATCAACTAATACATGTGCTAGTCAACGACTCTGACTAGGGACATCATTTAGAATAACCATATAAGTAAAGAATCTCATAAAAAATTCACATAATTGCTAATCAATACAAGGTGCCTTCCATGGATATTCAATTAAGCAATATATATATCATGGATACAAAGAAATATGCTCATCTCTATGATTATCTCTAGGGCATATTTCTAACAGGTGGCGCCGCCTAGAGCCGATCGTGGGAGGGCGATGGGTTCCTAGCCATTGATTAGGAGATGAACGGTCGGGATTAGATGGCCAGATAATGCTTCGATGTTTTAAATCCGGATCGCTGGATGGATCATGGACGACTTAAATTAGAGGGCTAGGTACCAGTTTGATGGGAGACTTTAGGCCGCAAATCTGGGATCCATGTACTTAGGGCACATGCTCGTGGCATATTATCTAAAGAGTCCTCACAGTCTTCGATAATTAACCCGTCGTCCAAGTCATATAGAAAAGAGTATAAAATAGGTCCCTAAATTTAGCACATGGACCCCTGACTTATACATGTATAGGATCCATAGTTCTCAGAGCCTTAGTTTACATAGAATAATATTCGAAATTGATTTCCAATATAAAACAATTCAACAAAATTTAGGAAATTCATAACTTATTTGTTTTAACTCCGAATTTAGCGATTCTCCAACCTACGGGTTCATCTCGACGCTTAGAATATTCTCACGCAGTTTGTTTTCATGTTTCGTGTAATGTTATTTTTACCTATTCTTTGTCTACCTGTATATATTGTTTTGAATAGAAGCAAGGTTACGAGGCACTTGAAGCGCTAATTGGAGAAGTACCTAGAGTTTGCACCAAAAAGGCAATTTGTGTCCTTGATCACATTCTTTACCCTAATAATGATCTTGATAATCATAGTGGCATGCTTAGGTTAACTTGATAGGACCTAATAGGTTACCTAGTTTTGTTAACCCCGCACCTTGTATATAAATGAATTATTGGATTGTCTTGCTATTCCTCTACCTAGTTTTAGGATTATTGTTATATATGAATTATGATCATGCTCTATTGTTGGGGCCATGCTTCGTTGCGCCGAAGGTCTTACGGGAAGAAGCAGCTTCGACTGAAGTTGTCCCCAGGAGATGACCGAAGATTCCTTTTCATGAAGCTTCGACATTACAAACCGACATAGAGATAGAATGACCTTTTAATCCATAAAGGTCTGACTCAATGTTGTAAACTTTTATGAGGGGCATAATTGTAATTTGTCACAGGCTGTGTCCTGTGTCTATAAATAGATGAACAGTACCCCCGTACTGTTCACGCTGACTTGTATTTACTCGTGCGTCACGCTTGGACTTTTGCCTTCTGTCAAGCCGAAGGTAAAGATGTAATTCAATGTTATTCGAGTGCATTCATAACTATATGATTAAGTGATATTAATGATGTCACACGATTGTTTATGTTATTTCTCATGTCTCATATGCTTCTCCTCTCATAGAAATAAACTGTAATGTCGAAGGTACGTCCTTCATGACCTTCGTCTGAAGATCATTATATCCTAAGGGAGATAATGTTCTGAAGGACGAAGGGCATTAATCATTAACCTTTTTTTGTGTTGCCTTGTTCTTAATTCATAGCATTTGAGAACAAGTCCCCAACATTGGCTGATGGCTTCGTTCAACAATCAAGCCGAAGCTGCTTCGGCTTCGAAGCTGGTGCTCCCGATAACAGGCGGTTCTTGCTCAGAGCCGGCTAACAAGAAGCAAAAGAAGGAGGCTCAGAGAAGGGTGCAGCATGTTGGAGTACAGGGACCCTTCATCAAGTCAAAATGGTCCCACATTCCAATCACTTTCTCTCAGGAAGACCTTCAGCTTAAGGATTATCCTCACAATGATGCCATGGTTATCTCTTGTGTGATCAAAGGATTTCTGGTCCACAATGTCTTAGTTGATACAGGCAGTGCAGCTGATATCATATTTGCTAAGGCCTTCAGACAAATGCAAGAGCCCGAAGACAAGGTTCATGATGCTACGCATCCTCTTTGTGGCTTCGGAGGACGGCAGATTGCAGCACTTGGGAAGATTACCATGCCAGTAACCTTCGGGTTTGTTAACAACACAAGGACTGAGCAAATTGTGTTTGATATTGTTGACATGGAGTATCCTTACAATGCTATCATTGGTCGCGGTACTCTCAATGCCTTCGAAGCAATTCTTCACCCAGCTTACCTCTGCATGAAGATACCTTCGGACCAAGGGCCTATTGCTATTCATGGAAGCCAGGAAGCTGCTAGAAGGGCCGAGGGAAGCTGGACTAACTCCAAAGCAATCCATAACATAGATGGAGCTGAAGCTTGTGAATAGTACAAATTCAGAAGGGAGAAAGCAGCTTCAGCAGATCAGCCGAAACCCATGCTATTGTGTGAGGACATAGCAGAGCAGAAGGTGCTTGTTGGAACTTGCTCTCAACAGCAAAGGGACCCAACACGAGTGAATGGTGATGGCAATAGGGCACTCGCGCGTGATGGCAAAAGCTCTGTTAATCTAGCCTCTCACGGGCACTGTGCGGGGGTATTTATAGGTATCCGAGTGCACGGCGCCCTGCGTTAAGGACGCATGTGCCCTCAGGTACCTAGTTTATCCCCAGAATATTCCCATAAAGCGGGGTTACAAGCTGTAATTACAAGTACGCCTTTACAAATTAGGCCCGTAACACAAACGCGGCCACGCAGGGCCCGTTACAATGGGCCAGATCTCATGTGGGCCTCGGAACTGACCGAGGCCGCGCCGTGGGGAGGCGTCGCCGCAGGCCTCCGTCTGGTGCCGAATCGAGCGAAGGGTCTCCGTGTTGTCTCTGGTGCCGACAAGCGAAGGGCGTCCCTGCCTGCTTTGTATGTCAGGGCAGGGGCTAAGCGGTGGAGACTTCGGGCGAAGGGTGGCGTTTCTGCCTTCGCTCCAACATTTGCCCTCCGAGGGACCAGTTCGACAAAGTCACCTGGTGCCGAAGACGTCGCTAGATGGCGGAGACGCTGCCCTCGCTCGAAGTGGTTCCGCGGGGGTTTTTGATGTGACCGTTGATGGACATCGTACTGTTGGACTGCGGGTTTTCCGAAGCGTCGCGCCCTGTGGGATTGCGGGTTTCCCGAGGAGCCGCGCCCTGCCTATAAAGGGGGGCGGGGGACGGCGCTATTTGCACTTTGCCTTCCGCGCTCCGTGAAAACCCTAGCCGCCCGCCGTCTTTCTGCTCCTCTTCTTCTACTGCTCCCTTTGCTCGTCGGAGATCTGGCTCGAGTGAAGCAGACCGCCCGCCGCCGCCGACGGTACGTAGCAATGCCATCCTCTTCTTCTTCCGCCGACGCCACGCCGCCGGCCGCCGCCTCGTCTGAGGAGACGTTGAGTAGCGTGATGGTGGAGGAGCTGCGCGCCGGCGACTCTGTTGATTTTGGTGTGTCACGGATGACGTCGGCCCGCGTCGAAGAAATGCAGCGCTTGGGCTACTTTGGCGGCGGAGTCGCTCGTGCTCCAGGGACGGAGGAAGTCCCCGAGCCAGAGGGTGAGTTGGTTGTTTTCGAGGCGTTCTTCGTCGCCGGTCTCCGCTTGCCTGCGCACCGGTTTGTTGGCGAAGTCCTGCGTAGATTCAATGTTCAAATTCATCAGCTGACACCGAACGCCGTGGTGGCGCTGGCGAAGTATGTCTGGGCGACGACTTCGTACGGCGGACAGCCGTCGGTTGAAGTTTTTGCGAAGAATTATTGCTTGCATTGGCAGAAGAGGGTGGTTGAGGACGGAGTTGCCCAGTTCGGGTCGTGCACATTCACGCCGAAGACCGGCAAGACCACAATGCCAGTAGTGGAGTTGGTTCCGTGCGCCCGCAACAAATGGGGCAATTGGAATGAATTTTGGTTTTACGTTGCTGAGGCTACTGTCGAAGGCCATGAAGGACTTCCCGTGTCCGAGATGTGCTCTCACTATTACTCTGCGTATCCGCCTTTTGAAGTGGCAGAAGAGGATGCAGACGAAGGGGCCCTTCGGTGTGCCGCCGGCCAGAGTAGTGGTCGTGATTTAGTTGAAGAGTTCGTGGCGTACGGGGTCTGGCCCTTGGCGCACGGCTGGGCGCTGGGCGAAGTGTGCCCTCGCCAGATGCCTTTTCACGGAGGAAGGGTGGTGCGAAGTCCTGCCTTTGCACTGAATTTGCGAAACCGTGACCCGGCCGCCTTTGTGCTTGATGCGGAGGACTTGGCGGTGCGGCTCGTGGGGCGGTACGTGGCGAGGACGGAAGGCCAGCGCAGCTTTGATATTCGCGGGTCAAATGAACGTTTGAACAGGGTCTTCGAATTAAATCAATTGCCGTACGACGGCTACCCTGGTCAAGACGAAGCGGACCACCGTGGGAAGAAGCCGGCGGTGGAGACTGGAGGCGACCCTGCGCTGACGGCCGCCCCCTCCTCAAAAAAGAGAAAATTAGGTACTGCGATGGGAGGAATTGGGGTGTCTGATAGTTTTGCTAGAGAGTTAATGAGGACGTGTGCGGCCCCGGGGGAGAGGATGTCTTCGCCCGAGCTCCGGGAGTCTTCGGCTCGGATGCTGAGGGTTACCGGGGGCTGCTGGCCTAGAAATGTTCCTGTCCCCTGCGCGGATGAGGAAGACTGTTTTACATCTCGTATGGCTCGTCAGTGGAGAGTTTTTCCTTACGGGCGAAATATCGGTGCTGTTGTGTGGGCAGTGATGGACAAGGATCGCCAAGGGGCGGCGCAAAAACGCCAGGCGACCGTCAGGATTCACGAGGCCCGGCCGAAAAGGCAGCGGGGGACGGCGAAGGCTGCGGCCTCCAGCGGAGGCAAGCCGCCGTTGCCGGCGAAGGCGGGCGCCTCTGCACCCAGCAAGGCGCCGGAGACAACGGCGGGCGCCGGAGTCTCCAAGCTGACGAAGGTGGTGCCGCCGGCCAGCGGAGTGGCGGAGGCTTCGAAGGCGGCCCGAACGTTGCCGCCGCCGGGCAAACGCGTTGCCGACTTCGGCACCGACATTAGTGTGGACGATTATCTTGGGGGTAAGTCACCCGGCCGCCTTTTTTTTTACACTCGTTGACGCGTTGCAGGGTCGGACGAAGGCCGGCCTGCTGTGGTTGTGCCTGCCGCGGCAATTGCGACGGCTGCGCTGTCGTCGAAGGCGAGGGGCGGGGCCCTTGGCGCCGGAGGCGAGGTGTCGGCCCTCGCGTTGGTCAGAGACGAGGCTGGCGCGGCGACCCGCCGGCTGAAAGGAGTGACGGAGGCGCTGAGTCAGGCGACGGAGGCGCTGAGTCAGGTCCGCCGAGCTTTTTTTTTTCTTTACGGCCATGGCCTTACGTGTGCTCTGCAGGTGGCTGACTTCACCAGCCGTACTGCGTCGGGGGCACTTACGGCAGCTTTATCTGCCGAAGTCGAGAGACTTCGGACGCAACATGCTGACGCTGTCCGTGAGAAGTCTGCCTCCGACAGCAAGTGTCGTAAACTGGCGGACAAGGTGGCCGCCCTGGAGGAGGAAAAGGCTGACCTCCGGCGCCAGCTGGCGGGGGAGAGGAGGGAGGCCAACGAGGCCGTCGCCAAGGAGCAGGCCGCGCAGGCGGAGGCTAGGCTGGCACGGGCGGAGGCCAATCTTGCCAAGGATCTCGCCGAAGACCTGCGGGGGCGGCTCACCGCTCTGGAGAGCCGCGCGAAGGGGGCCGAAGCCGCGGCGCGAACGGAGGCCGAACGGACGCGCACACAGCTTATGGCCACATACCGCGAGCTGGGTGCGCGGACCGGTGACTTCGTGGTGCCGGAGCGAGAGGCCGGGCTTCGCTGCTTGGAATGGGTGCAAGAGGAGCTGCAGGAGCTCCCCACTGTCTTGGGTGGATTAATGTCGTTCGCCTCCCTGGTCACCTGCGAGGGGGCAATGAACGCACTCTCTCGCGAAGGGTGCCGGCACTATGAGGCCTTCGACCAGGCAGATGAAGATTTTGGGCGAGACATCTATAAGGTCGAAGACCCCGTGGTGAAGGAGTCCGCCGGCGCCCTCTATGACCGGATGTGGGGTCTGTATGGTGGTGAAGTGGTCAGGGAGCGGGCCAAGGCTGCGAGGGCTCAGGTAACGTTGTCGTTTGTTCGGCGTTTGCTGGATGTGGTCTGTGCGTGTGTTTGCTGACTTTTTGTATGTTTTGTTTTAGGCGGAGCGAGGCGAGCGGGTGGACGATTTCGGAGCACTGAACGACGCCCTGCCTGACCCGGAGCCGGCCCCGGAGACCACGGAAGAGGCACCAGGCGCCCCCACATCTGCTGCGACAGTTGAAGACCTGCCCCTGAAGGTGGCCGAAGGCGCTCCCGATGCCCTCGCAGCAGCTGCGCCGACCGTCGAAGATCCGACGGCGGAGGCGGTGGAAACAATGGCGGAAGTGGCGGAGGAGACAACGGCGGAGGCACCCGCGGCGTCAGGGCCCTCGCAGGTGGCGTAGTGGTTGTTTAGGGTTAGGGAATTTTAGATGTTGTACTGAACTTTGGTTGCTGCGCAGGTTCAAGATTTTGGGCCTGCGCACGCAACCACTGCTACTGAGTTTTTGGCGGCCTCGACCGCGGAAGGTGGTAATCAATATAGTGGGTCTGCATCTGAGTTTTTTGACTTTGCTGACTCCGGGAGCTCGGTTGAGTGGACTGAGGAGTCGTCGGAAGAGGATTTGGATTATTTTGCGGCCTTGGACGTGGCTGCGGCGGAGGCCTCGCCACACGCCGCGGACGCGTCGGACGCGCCAGGCCCTAGCACCGGGCGCCGTCGACGAAGGGCGGTTGCAAAACGTAGGGTTAACGCGGAGGAGCGGGCTCTGCTTCGTGTGAGTGGGGCTGGTCGGCAGGAACTGTTGTCCCTGCCGACCGCCGAGGGTGTAGGTGAAGGGGAATTGCGAAGGCTTTTTGCGGGTGAGGAGCTCAGGATAATGTTATTTAATTATAGGGAGATGGGAATTATTCCTAAGGTTGAGCCGATGTAGAGTGTGGTGCCCTCGCTTGTGTACGTCGAGGCTTGTATGGTGGAATTGTGTGCCCTCGCGTGCATGTGTGTGTGCGAAGGCGTTTTGTACTTACTAATTTGTTTTGCTGCGCTGTGTTGGCTTGAGTATAGTTGGTCTTGGTGTGGATGGTTTGATGTTGTCGTTTCGGCCGTTGTTGTGCTAGACCAGGTGTACCCTTAGGTGTCTTCTGCACAGATAGTCTTCGGTTTTTTCGCACTTGTTGCGCTGATCCGGCCGCACTTTTAAGCGACTTCTGCACGGATAGCCTTCGCGATAGACTCAGATTTTTTCCGCACCTGTTGTGCTAATCCGGCTGCACCCTTAGGCGACTTTTGCGCGGATAGTCTTCGTGATAGACTTAGATTTTTTTCGCACTTGTTGTGCTAATCCGGCTGCACCCTTAGGCGACTTTTGCGCGGATAGTCTTCGCGATAGACTTAGATTTTTTTTTTCGCACTTGTTGTGCTAATCCGGCTGCACCCTTAGGCGACTTTTGCGCGGATAGTCTTCGCGATAGACTTAGATTTTTTCCGCACCTGTTGTGCTAATCCGGCTGCACCCTTAGGCGACTTTTGCGCGGATAGTCTTCGCGATAGACTTAGATTTTTTTTCGCACTTGTTGTGCTAATCCGGCTGCACCCTTAGGCGACTTTTGCGCGGATAGTCTTCGCGATAGACTTAGATTTTTTTCGCACTTGTTGTGCTAATCCGGCTGCACCCTTAGGCGACTTTTGCGCGGATAGTCTTCGCGATAGACTTGGATTTTTTTTTCGCACTTGTTGTGCTAATCCGGCTGCACCCTTAGGCGACTTTTGCGCGGATAGTCTTCGCGATAGACTTAGATTTTTTTTCGCACTTGTTGTGCTAATCCGGCTGCACCCTTTGGCGACTTTTGCGCGGATTTGTCGCACGCGAGGGTAGCTAGCGCTTAGCCTCGCGGTGACCTCGTGGTGGTCGAATGTGGAAGACCGTCATCGCGGTCTTTTTCGACGCATGTCTTTTTGCGGGGGATTTTTTACGCATATGTTACATGGCTCTGCCTCGTTAAAAACCTCACCCCCCGGGAGGAAAAGAGTGCGGGCCGGTGCAAGAATGTTTTTGCGAATTACAAGGGCGAAGACGGCCCTGAGGAATCAAACAAAAAATTTGCGGAGGTTGTCAATGTTCCAGGAGTGCTCCAGGTCCTCGCCGGTTGGCGTTGTGAGCCTGTAAGCGCTGGGGGAAGCTTTTGTCTTGACGATGAAAGGGCCCTCCCACCTGGGCTCCAGCTTGCCCTTGGACTCCGTTCGAGCTGTCCGAATGAGTACGAGGTCCCCCTCGCTGAACTCCCTCGGGGTGACTGAATGGTCGCGCCATGCTTTGGTCTGGGCTTGATACTTGTTCAGGGCCTATAGGGCGAAGACACGGTCTCCGTCGATGAGATCCTTTGAAGTTGGCTCGTCCACATCTGGGACGGCCGCCGGGACTGTTCGCGGGGACCCGTGCTTTATTTCTTGCGGGGTCATGGCCTCCGATCCGTATAAAAGACGGAAGGGAGTGAATCCGGTCGCCCTGCATTCAGTCGTGTTTAGTGCCCAGACTGCCTCGGGTAAAAAATCGCTCCATCTGCCCTTTTTTTCATCGAGGAGCATTTTTTTGATAGCTGTGAAGATTTTTCCGTTGGCGCGCTCCATGACCCCGTTGGACTGCGGATGATAGACTGAGGCGAAGGCAAGCTTGGTGCCAATGGAGAAACAAAAATTCTTGAAGCCTTGGTTATCAAACTGCTAGCCGTTGTCGACTGTTAATTCGGACGGTACTCCGAAGCGGCAAACGATGTTCTGCCAGAAGAATTTTTGGGCAGTCTTTGATGTTATTGTGGAGACAGCCCGTGCCTCGATCCATTTGGTGAAGTATTCGACCGCGACGAAGGCGAACTTAAGGTTCCCCTGAGCGGTGGGCAGGGGTCCAACAATGTCGAGACCCCAGCGCTGTAGAGGCCATGTGTGGGCGATCAGCTTTGTATACTGCGAAGGGCCGCCTGACCGAGGAGAGAACTTCTGGCAGGCTTCGCAGGACCGAGTGACCCGATTCGCAGCGCAAATCATTGCGGGCCAGTAAAAGCCCTGGCGGATCACCTTAGCAGCTAGGGCTCTCGGCCCCGCATGCGAGCCGCACGTGCCACTGTGGACTTCACGTAGAATCTGCATGCCTTCGGCCTCGGTGACGCACTTAAGCATTGGTTGACTGACCCCTTTTTTATAGAGTTGGCCTTCAATCAGAGCGAAGTCTCGGCTTCGAAGTCTGAGGCGCTTGGCCTCACTGATGTCGGCTGGGTGATAATACCCCTGCAGGAACAGGGTTATGGGTGCGCGCCAGTCTTCGGTCATGATGAGGTTGACTGTACGGTGGCCCTCGCTGTCATTGGTTATTTGGAGCCCTTCGGGGCTCCGGACTGCTGGTGTGCCGATGACGTGGAAGAACACGTCGGAGGGCAGAGTTTCGCCCCTGGCCGCGGCCTTGGCCAATGCGTCGGCCTCCTCGTTCTTGGCCCGGTCCACATGCTGCACGGTGAACCCCTTGAACTGCCTCTCGAGACTTCGGATGGCCGCGAGGTATTGCATGAGTGCGGGGTCCTTGGCTGCATAGTCTTTTTCGACCTGGCCGGCAACTACCTTGGAGTCTGTTTTGATGATGCAAGTGGTGACTCCGAGGGCCCTTAGCTTGCGGAGGCCGAGGATGACTGCTTCGTACTCTGCTATGTTATTTGTGCATCTGTCGGAGTCCAGATTGAAGCTGAGTCGTGCTGCATATCTGTGCTTGGCCCCGACTGGTGAGGTTATGATTGCGGCGACGCCTGCCCCCGCATGGCACCATGCGCCGTCGCAGTGGATCGTCCAGACCTTCTCTGTGGCCGGGTCCGGCTGTGTTACTGGCCCGGTCCAGTCGACGACGAAGTCTGCCAGGACTTGCGATTTGATGGCTGTCCTGGGCTCGAAGCTGATGTGGTAGCCGGAGAGTTCGGCTGCCCACTTGGCGATCCTCACCGATGCCTCCGGGTTTCTAAACAGTTCGCCGAGCCCCCTGTCTGAGGTGACGCGGACCTTGAATGCTTCAAAGTAATGGCGCAGCTTGCGCGAGGACATAACGACTGCGTAGGCGATCTTCTCCAGCTCTGTCATGTTGCATTTGGACGGTGTCAGGACCTCGGAGACGTAATAAACAGGGCACTGTCTGACAGCGCCTTTGACTGTCTGCTCCTGCACTAGTGCCGCGCTGACCGCGTGCGGCGAAGCCGCGACATAGAGCAATAAGGGGAGCGAGGAGTCGGGGCTCGTGAGGGTGGCCAGCTCCGTTAAGTACTGCTTTAATGAGGCGAAGGCCGCTGCTTGCTCCGGCCCCCAGGCGAAGTCTTTTGCGCCGCGGAGAGTTTTGAGGAAAGGAAGACTTCGCTCGGCCGACCTGGAAATGAATCTGTTGAGAGCGGCCAATCTGCCTGTCAGACGCTGGACATCCCTGGTGGACTGCGGAGGCGACATGTCGATGATGGCCTGGATCTTGGTTGGGTTGGCCTCGATGCCGCGGTGCGACACCAGGTAGCCCAATATCTTGCCCTGGCGAACACCGAAAACGCACTTTTCCGGGTTTAAGCGGAGTCGTGCGTCTCACATGTTTGCGAATGTCTCGGCCAGGTCGGCGAGATGGTCCTCCTTATTTTTGCTGGCGACGACGATGTCGTCCACATATGTAAATATATTTCTGCCGACCTGCCCTTCGAGTACTGTTTTGGTGAGTCTAGAGAAGGTGGACCCGACATTCTTGAGACCCTCCGGCATTCTGACGAAGCAATAAGTGCCGAAGGGTGTTATAAAGCTGGTGCTGGCCTTGTCTTCCTCCTTCATGTATATCTGGTGATAGCCGGAGAAGCAGTCGAGGAGAGACATGACCTCGCATCCGGCCGCGCTATCGACTATTTTGTCGATCCGTGGCAACGGGAAATTGTCTTTTGGGCAGGCCTTATTGAGACTGGTGAAGTCTATGCACATCCGCCATTTCCCGCTTTTTTTCTGCACCATTACAACATTGGAGAGCCATGTGGGGTAAGCCACTGGCTCAATGAATTTAGCCTCTAGGAGGCGGTGCACCTCCGCCTTGGCGGCCTCTGTCTTTTCGTCGGACATTTTGCGGAGCCTTTGCTTTCTTGGTCGCACCGAGGGGTCAATTCCCAAACTGTGCTCGATTATAGATCGGCTGACTCCGACCAGGTCGAGGGCGGACCAGGCGAAGACATCTTTATTCTTGGCCAGGCAGCAGAGGAGCTTCTCTTCTTCATGCGAAGTAAGGTCTTCGCTGATAGTGACTGTCTGCTTGGGCGTGGCCTGATCGAGGGGGACAGTCCTGGTCCCATCCTGACTCTGCAACTGAGCCTTGTCGTGCTGTTTGTCAGTTGGGCTGGCGGGCGCAGGGACCTCGCATTGTGTCGTGAGACAGTGCACGTTCCTCTGACCCGGCACGAAGTCTCGCTCTATGTTGCGCGCTGTCTGCTGGTTACCGAAGACTGTAATTACGCCTAGCGGGCCTGGTATCTTCATGCACAAATACAGTCCGTGGATGGCAGCTTCAAACTTATTGATGGAGCCCCGGCCCATGATGGCGTTGTATGGATATACCATATCCACAATGTCAAAAGTCACCTGCTCACTTCGGGCATTGGGTGCTACACCGAAGGAGAGGGGCAATTCTATTTTGCCGACGGGGAAGGTGCCCTTGCCGCCGAAGCCATACAACGGGTTATCCGAAGGCTTAAGCAGGCTGTGGCTGATGCCCATGCGATCGAAGGCGTGGAGGAAGATGATGTCTGCCTGGCTGCCGTTGTCAACGAGGACCTTGTGTAGGTCCCAGCCTGCCACGCTGCAATTGATGACCATGGCATCGCAGTGGGGGGCGCTGCGCAAGTCGACGTCCCGTGCGTCGAAGGTGAGCGGTACGTGGGACCACTTTGTCTGTACCACTGGGCCCGTGACGGCGACATGGTTTATGCTGCGGTAGTGGTCCCGCTTCTGCCGCTTGGTGTCGAAGTCGGTGCTGGACCCCCCAGTTATCATATGAATGACTCCGCGATAAGGTTGATCGGCGAAGTCCTCCTGCTTTGGGGCGTGGGGGATGTTTTGTTGTTGCTGGTGTGGTGGTGGAGGCGGAGGATGTACGATTTGTACTTCCTGATGATGTTGGTAAGCGTGGTGCGGTGGATGCGGGGCGGGAGCGTGGATATATGGTGGAGGGGGTGGCTGGTAGTTATGCGCGACAATTCTGGGGTTGTCGGCTGGCTACGCCCTCGCCATTCTGTCTCTGGTGGCCTTCACTTCGGGGCAGTCTTTGGTTGGGTGGGCGCAGTCTTCGCCATGGAAAAGGCAGTAAAATCGGCGCGGTGGAGGGGGTGGCTGCGCACGCCCTCGGCCCCTGCCGCGAGTTCCACTTCCGCGGCCCTGGGGGGGATATTCCTGGCGACGAAGGGGGTCAGCGGCCGGCTGCTGGTTGGCGATGTTGTGCACTTGCTGCTGACCGCGGCCATCTCGACCGGAGTCTGGTTGCGGAGTCCTTGTCCACGTGCGGCTGGATTGTGGAGCATCTTTTGGCTTCCGCTGGGACTCAATCTTGCGCTGGTGGAGCTCCTCGGATCTGGCGTACTTTTCGAAGAGCTGGTATAACTCTTGGAGGTTCTTCGGCGGATCCCTGATGCAATGGCTGTAAAGGACGCCAGCGCGAAGACCACTGATAGCATAGTGGATGGCAATCTGGTCATCGACTGAGGGTAGCTGTGACTTGAGTGTCAGGAATTTGCGGTAATATTCCCTCAGGGTCTCCTTCTCTAGCTGCTTGCAGAGCGAGAGCTCGGCCAGGGCGTCGGTGTCCGGGCGGTACCCTTGGAAGTTGAGGAGGAACTTGTCCCGGAGACTTCTCCAGGAATCGATGGACAGCGGAGGCAACCTGGTGAACCAGGTGAGCGCGGGTCCCTCGAGGGCGATGATGAAGGACTTCGCCATTGTGGCGTCGTCCCCCCCGGACGATGCGACGGCGACCTGGTAACTCATTATGTATTGAGCCGGGTCGGTGCTGCCATTGTACTTGGGGTAGGTCCCAGCCCGGAAGTTAGCTGGCCACGGCGTCACTTGCAGGTGAGGCGCCAGGGGGCTTCGCTCATCGAGGTAGTTGACCCCTTGGAATGGCACGGCGTGCGGGAAAGTGAAGTCGCGCTGGGGGAAACGCGGGTCCTCCGGTTGCGCGCGGTGTTGCAGGGGTGGCCCATGCTGCAGGCCGGGGTGGCCTTCGCGCGTGTCTTCGTTTTGTGCGCGCTGCTGGAGGGATGACTCGTGCCACGGGCTGAGGTGGCCTTCGCGCTGCATCAGCGCGATCTCCCGCTCGAGTTCCTGGGCCTTGTGCTCTCAACAGCAAAGGGACCCAACACGAGTGAATGGTGATGGCAACAGGGCACTCGCGCGTGATGGCAAAAGCTCTGTTAATCTAGCCTCTCACGGGCACTGTGCGGGGGTATTTATAGGTATCCGAGTGCACGGCGCCCTGCGTTAAGGATGCATGTGCCCTCAGGTACCTAGTTTATCCCAGAATATTCCCATAAAGCGGGGTTACAAGCTGTAATTACAAGTACGCCTTTACAAATTAGGCCCGTAACACAAACGCGGCCACGCAGGGCCCGTTACAATGGGCCAGATCTCATGTGGGCCTCGGAACTGACCGAGGCCGCGCCATGGGGAGGCGTCGCCGCAGGCCTCCGTCTGGTGCCGAATCGAGCGAAGGGTCTCCGTGTTGTCTCTGGTGCCGACAAGCGAAGGGCGTCCCTGCCTGCTTTGTCTGTCAGGGCAAGGGCTAAGCGGTGGAGACTTCAGGCGAAGGGTGGCGTTTCTGCCTTCGCTCCAACAGTGCTGTTGGGCTCGCAATTATCTGAAGACCAAGAGAAAACCTTGATAAGGTTTTTGTTCAACAACAAAGATGTTTTTGCATGGTCAGCTAATGATCTCTGTGGAGTAAATCGGGATGTTATTGAACATTCGCTCAATGTTGACCCATCCTTCAGACCCCGAAAGCAGAGGCTTCGGAAAATGTCTGATGACAAGGCTGAAGGGGCTCGCAATGAAGTAAAAAGACTCCTCAGTGCAGGAGTTATCAGAGAAGTAAAGTATCCAGAGTGGCTAGCTAACACTGTTATGGTGAAGAAGGCCAATGGCAAGTGGAGAATGTGTATCGATTTCACAGATCTCAACAAGGCTTGTCCGAAGGACGAATTCCCGCTGCCAAGGATAGACTCTTTAGTCGATGCAGCAGCTTCTTCAGAGCTCATGAGTCTCCTAGACTGCTACTCAGGCTATCATCAAATCTGGATGAAGAAGGAAGATGAGCCGAAGACTAGCTTCATAACCCCAAGTGGCACATATTGCTATCTTCGGATGCCTGAGGGGCTCAAAAACGCTGGAGGAAGTTTCAGCAGAATGACTGCGAAGGTCCTCCAGTCTCAGATAGGCAGAAATGTGCTAACTTATGTTGATGACATCATTGTAAAAAGCACGAAGCAGGAAAATCATATTGCTGATTTGCAGGAGACCTTCGCCAGTTTCAGACAAGCTGGTTTGAAGCTGAATCCAGAAAAATGTGTCTTCGGAGTAAAGAAGGGGAAATTTCTTGGATGCTTAGTTTCAACAAAGGGAATTGAAGCTAATCCAAATAAAATCGAAGCTATACTTCGAATGGAGCCACCAACTACAAGAAAGGGGGCCCAAAGATTGACAGGAAGGCTGGCATCTCTCAATAGATTCATATCCAGATCAGCAGAAAGAAATTTACCATTCTTCGAGGTGCTGAAGTCAGCTGAAGTCTTTCAATGGGGACCAAGCCAACAAAAAGCCTTCGAAGAGTTGAAGCAATATTTGATAGATCTAACAACATTAACTCCACCAACGCCAGGGGCTCCTCTGTTGTTATATGTGGCAGCTTCGCACTCAGCAGTAAGTGCGGCACTTGTCCAGGAAAAGCTTGATGGTCAAGTCAAGAAGCAGGTTCCAGTGTATTTTGTATCTGAAGTCCTTAGTGTATCAAAGAAAAATTATACAGAGCTGGAGAAGGTATTATATGCCGTCTTAATGGCATCCAGGAAGCTTCGGCATTATTTTCAAGCATACAATATTGTTGTTCCTTCTTCGCAGCCGTTGAAGGATATCATGAGAAATAGAGAAGCTACTGGACGGATTGGAAAATGGGCTGCAGAGCTCAATGAATTTTACATTGATTATGTGCATAGATCCTCGATCCAGTCTCAAGCATTGGCAGATTTCATTGCCGATTGGACGCCAGGGGCTCACGACGAAGAAGCAAATAAAGATGCCGAAGTGTGGACAGTGTTTTGTGATGGCTCTTGGGGAACTTTCGGAGCAGGAGCAGCAGCTGTGTTGGTCTCACCATCCAAGGTTAAAACTTGTTATGCGGCAAGACTTGATTTCAGCTGTACAAACAATATTACTGAATACGAAGCTCTGCTCCTGGGCCTTCGGAAATTAAAGGCAATGGGAATCAGAAGGGCAATTCTTAAAACTGATTCCCAGGTTGTTTCGGGTCATATCGACAAAAGTTGCAAGGCTAAAGATCCGAAGCTTGAAAAATATCTAGACACGGTCCGAAGGATCGAGGCCTCCTTCGAAGGATTTTCTGTCAAGAATATCCCTCGAGGACAAAATGAGCATGCTGATTTGCTAGCCAAGTCTACAGCACAGGGGCTGCCGTTACCTTCGGATGTGTTCTTCGAAACAATATAGGCACCTTCAGTGGAGCTCCTCGAAAGAGCGGTCCTCAACATATCTCCTGTTTACAGCGAAGATTGGAGAACTGAAATCATCTCTTACCTTCAGGGTAAGTTCCTTTCAGATGACGAAGCCTATAATAAAAGGATAGAGGCAAGAGCTCGTCCATATGTCATGATAGAAGGGGAGTTATACAAACATGGAGTTTGCGCTCCGCTGCTCAAGTGTTTATCTAGAACCGAAGGTATAGAGTTGATGAAAGAAATACATGCAGGCCTGTGTGGATCCCACATCGGATCTAGGCCATTACTTGGAAAAGTTTTCCGCCAAGGGTTTTATTGGCCGAAGGCAGCTTCGGATGCAGCGAAGTTAGTTCAAAAGTGCGAAGGTTGTCAGAAATGTGCAAGAGATCAAAAGCAACCTTCGTCTTTGACACAGCTGATACAACCCATCTGGCCATTGCAAAGGTGGGGCCTTGACTTGTTAGGACCATTACCACCAGCTCAGGGGAATCTAAAATATGTTATAGTGGCTGTGGAGTATTTTTCTAAATGGATTGAGGCGAAGCCATTAGCCACAATAACTTCGGCCACTGTCCAAAAGTTTTTTTTGGCAAAATATTGTTTGTCGTTTCGGAGTACCGAAGGCCATCACTGTGGATAACGGAACGCAGTTCGACTCCGAAGCTTTCAGAAATTTCTGTGATCAAATTGGTACGAAGATCAATTTTGCATCAGTTAGGCATCCGGAGTCAAATGGGCTCGTTGAAAGGGCCAACGACATTATAATGACAGGAATAATGAAGTTAATCTTCAATCAACCCAGGGGAAAGTGGCCAGATCAGTTAACCAAAGTGGTGTGGAGCCACAACACAACAACATCAAGGTCTACAGGCTTTACTCCATTCAAGTTGTTGTTCGGTGACGAAGCAATAACTCCGGAAGAAGCTAAAGCTGGATCAATAAGAGTAGTAGCTTCGGCAGAATCAGGTCCTGAAGATGCCTGTTTTGTGGAAAAAGATGCTTTAGAAGGGATCAGGCTTCAAGCTGTGGAGAATATCAATAAATACCAAGCTGAAACAGTCAAATGGCGAGATAGAAAGGTCCGGCTAAAAAATATTGAGCCGGGACACTTGGTGCTTCGGAGAGTGGCCAACCCAGACACAGTGGGCAAGCTACAGTTGAAATGGGAAGGGCCCTTCTTAGTAGCATCTTCGTCAAGGCCTGGTTCGTATAGATTGAAGGACATGGACGGCAACGAAATTCCAAGATCTTGGAATGCGGATGAGCTTCAGCGATATTATGTATAACTTGATGTAACTTTTTATGTTTTTTCTTTTCTTTTTCATGGCACCCTTTTCCTTTCTAAAGGGGGGAGAAAGGTTTTTAATGGGGCCATCATATGTAATTTCCTTTTTAGTTTTATAAGAGCAAAATCCCCCAAAGAATGTAAATGTAAAAGCTGGGAACGCACCATCGAGTGCCAAAACTGAAAAAGCGAAGAAGCTCCAAAGACGTTCCTAAGGGAATGCAGAGCTTACAGCGAAAAGTCAACGCTGATTCCGCCGAAAGTAAAAGGCGAAGAAGCTCCAAAGACGTTCCTAAGGGAATGCAGAGCTTACAGCGAAAAGTCAACACTGATTCCGCCGAAAGTAAAAGGCGAAGAAGCTCCAAAGACGTTCCTAAGGGAATGCAGAGCTTACAGCGAAAAGTCAACGCTGATTCCGCCGGAAGTAAAAGGCGAAGAAGCTCCAAAGTCGTTCCTAAGGGAATGCAGAGCTAATGTGTGATTGTTTCTAAGGAAATAATGGCTGAGGGTATGGCTTCGGATATGTGTTTGGACATTCATTTGCACATCACATTACATCATAGCATTTGCATTCATAAACATTCATTCATGGCATAAGTGGTTGTTTCGGTAAAAAAGAAGAAGCGGTCTTTTATGCTTCGTTGTAAAGAACGGTTTCGGCAAAAAAGAAGAGGTGGTCTTTTATGCTTCGTTGTGTACGAAAAGAAGGGAAGGTGTTTTTTTTCGCCTTCGGCTCAAAATATTAATTTCGTCCACATCAAAGCACCTCAATGGAAGGGTAAGGATATATTACAAGGTATGAACAAAGTTCATTAAGAGCAGTTTAGCTGTATTTACAAAAGTTGTTACAAAAGTCTCTTGAGTTTTTCTAGTCTATTCCTACTAATCTTCGTCAAGCTTCAGCTTCGGCGGCATATTCTTTAAGTATCAGTTTCAGCTTCGTCATCCTACATGAAGCAAGGTATTGCGAGTAAAAATCAAGTGTGAAGGAGAAGGTAAGCGCGAGGTATCATTTCTTACTGGTTCAAGATGACTTCGAGCTTCGTCTCCAGCCTTCTCTCGCCCGCCTTTTGTCCATATCATTTTTATAAATCTGTTTGAAATGCTTCGGGCGAGGTCAGGAATATCGTCTAGAATTGATGGAGACAAAGTGAAATTCGGCCTGTTGACGATTTTCCCATGATCACAGCCGGCCTTCAGGAACGCGGCGGCAGTGCCCCGAGAAGCTACCCAGGCACAGAAGTCACCGTGCCCGGCTATAACTTCGTCAAGCTCTTCAATTTCAGCTTCAATATGTTCGAAGGCTCCTGGTAAATTTTCAGCAGCAGGGGTGAACTTTCCACTGCTGGCTCCAACTGAGTAAAAGATCCTCTTTAATTGTTGAATACAGTTGTTACTAAATTTCAAACATTTGTCTTGAAGGCTTGTTAATGATTTCTTCAAATCTGAGTTGGTTTGGACTTCGGCCTCAAGCTTGGAATTAAGCTCTAGCTTCTCTTGTTCAAATTGTTTTGATTGGCAGATAAGCTTCGAATTCAATTCTGCTACTTTAGCTTCAGTTTCTGCCAGCAAGCCTTCAGTTGTTTGGAGTTCGAAGTCTTTCTTTTCAATAATAGCTGATTGCTCTTTTATTTTGCTCTCCAAATTTTCAATTATAGCTTCGTGTTTTTTATCCTCTAGATCTTGCTGCATCTTCAAAGCTTTGCTTAGTAGCATGCTCTGCACATAAACAACCTTCGTTAGGAATATTTCCATTATTAAAAACAATAGAAGTCAGAGAAAAGTTGTTTACCTTGAAATTGGAATAAAATAAGCTACCGACGATATGTTGTCGTCGGTAGCGGCTGATATCTGTTTCTAGCTTCGGAAAACCGATACTCTTTGAAAGAGTACCGATCACCTTAGCTCCAGTTTGATCTCGGATGCAGCCTAATTTTTCATCGTCAACACCTCCGAAAAGAAGAGCTCCTGGCTTATATCCGCAAGAATTGGCATAGTCTTTAAGCTCTTCTATTTCGGCCTTCGATAGTTTTTGCCCAACTAAATTTTGAAATATGTAGGCTTCGTCTTCCGAAGTATCTTCGGCTATTTCCTTTCCCTTTCCAGGCACTGTGGCCATGGTTTCTTCAGCAGCGGTGGTAGCTTCTTCTGCGGCCATGTCTAGCAAAATTTTGTCGATGTCTTCAATTGTAGTTTCCAAGTTCAAATCTTCGGCTGAAGCGGCTCCGGTAGCCGCGACCTCCGAAGGTGTGACTTCGACATTTGTTGTGCCCTCAACGGCTGGCGTTTTCCGAATTGACGCCCTCGATGGCGTCTTGTCAATAACTTCGGTTACTGCAATAATTCTTTGCCTCTTTGTTTTGGTTATCTTCGTTTTTTCCGGCTCCTCCACCTTTCGAAAAAGCTTCGTCAGTTGAGGCCCTAATGGACTTAGCTTCGCGGGCAGGGGTTCAGTCATTACCTTTAAGATTTCCTCCATGTCGCTGGTAGAAGGTGGTGCAGGAGTCCCCTCTTCATCGGATAATTTTCGCTTTGGAGTTGATATTTTTGTCTTCTTTTGAATTTTCTTCTCTTTTGGTGGTTCTTCCTCATCTTTGTTCAAAGTCTCGGCCACTCTTTTCCTTTTTTGGCCCTCAGCACCCTTGTTCAGCCGTTCATAGTCAGGGTACTCGAAACCCAGGGCATCAAACACTCGGTTCAACCTTCGCTTCGGTCGGGTGCCGAAGGCCCCGGTCATCAGTTGATCTTCTTTTTTGGAATAATTCCCAAGAATTTCATTGCACATTACCTCAACTGTGTCCAGCCACTCTTGGCAAGGTTTTTTAAAGTATTTCTTGAACTTGAAATGGTAAGGAAGCCGGACAAGTTCCCCCTTCTTCTTCTCCCCCTCTAGCTTTGGCATTTCCCATTCTTTTAGAGTAGGGAAAACCCTGAACGCCAAGAATTCTTGAACCAGATCCCTGGTACTGATATGACCTGAAATAATTTCAAACTCACCCAGTGCAGCACAGGTGGGACCTTCTAATGTCATGTGGCATCGCGGTCTTGTCTCTCCGAAGATTAATTCAAGTGGGCTTTGTACCAATTTCTCTTTGTCTTCGTCAACTTTCACGTAAAACCACTCAGACTTCCAGCCTGCCGGCCATTTGCTTCGGTAGCTAATAACAGGAAACTTTGTTGTTTTCCGATAAGCAAAATTGTAACAACCAAAGTTATCATGCAATCCATCTTTTCTGGCTTTTGTCTGGTAATGCAGCTCATGGACTCGACAAAAGCTGTCGGCAAACGGCTCTACCGCCTGGCTTCGGAGGGCCCAGATATAAACATTAAGCCTAACGATAGCGTTAGGAGTCAATTGATGAAAGTAAATACCAAACTTCTTCAATACATCTGCAATAATTCCATGAAGGGGGAATCTCAGCCCAGCCTTTAAAAAGCTCTTGAAAATAACTATCTCATCCTTCTCTGGCTTCGGGGTAGTTTCTTCTCCCCCGAAGCGAAGTAGCTTCTTCTGATTTTCACTGAAATAACCAGATTTTACCATCTTGGAGAGATCAGCCTTCGAAATGGTCGACTTTCCGAAGTCTAAGTGGCTGGGCTTGCTGGGCATGGCAATGCGATAATCATCTTCGGGATCAGTTTCTTCTCCTTCGGCAGTTGTCGGGCCTGCTTCAGCGGCGGGAATTTCTTCCGCAGTTACCAGTCCGGATCATTGCATTGCTTCGGAGATGGGAACAGTCTCCGAACCTTCAGCTTCGTCTCCTTCACGCTCAACCCTGGCGGTAGATCGCACTCTGGCCATTAATTCTGAGTCTGAAAATTGAATACTTTTTTGAATACTTTTTTCTCCCGAAGCCCTTCCTTCTGACGAAGCAGACTTCGAGTTGGACCTTCGTTCAATTCCGAGAGTCAAGCTTCGGCTATGGTTAAAAATTTTGGCAGCAAAACAGTGCAAATAGCAATGAATGCTGTGGTAACTTCACACCTACCCGTCTGTTTATATAGTGCTGCAGGTAAGAAGGCGAAGCGCCAGGATTTTTACACCAGGCGGACAGTCACTAGCACTCGCTGCGCGGTGGACCGCAAAGATCAAACAGTAACTCTGCAAGGTGGGCCTGGCACGCGCTCGGAAACTGGATCGTTTCTCGGCAACGAGCTTAGGGAAGGTGTTTTTTGGACCTTCGGCTTCCCGAAGCTTGAGAGGCTTTTTTCACGGTTCAAGCTCGTTACGAAAAACGATCTAGCGCCGCGAAAGGGGCTACTGTTGGGGCCATGCTTCGTTGCGCCGAAGGTCTTACGGGAAGAAGCAGCTTCGACTGAAGTTGTCCCCAGGAGATGACCGAAGATTCCTTTTCATGAAGCTTCGGCATTACAAACCGACATAGAGATAGAATGACCTTTTAATCCATAAAGGTCTGACTCAATGTTGTAAACTTTTATGAGGGGCATAATTGTAATTTGTCACAGGCTGTGTCCTGTGTCTATAAATAGATGAACAGTACCCCCGTACTGTTCACGCTGACTTGTATTTACTCGTGCGTCACGCTTGGACTTTTGCCTTCTGTCAAGCCGAAGGTAAAGATGTAATTCAATGTTATTCGAGTGCATTCATAACTATATGATTAAGTGATATTAATGATGTCACACGATTGTTTATGTTATTTCTCATGTCTCATATGCTTCTCCTCTCATTGAAATAAACTGTAATGTCGAAGGTACGTCCTTCATGACCTTCGTCTGAAGATCATTATATCCTAAGGGAGATAATGTTCTGAAGGACGAAGGGCATTAATCATTAACCTTTTTTTTGTGTTGCCTTGTTCTTAATTCATAGCATTTGAGAACAAGTCCCCAACATCTATTATTATTGTCAATGGATTATTTATTGTTCATGAGTCATCATATGTGTGATACTTAATCCTAGCACACATTTGAGACACAACTGGATTTGTCCTTAAATCCGAGTGTGAAACCATAAGCACTAATTTAATATAAAAAACACCCTAGATCTTCACGTTTTAGCTCCGATTTTAGTGGTTCTCGAGCCTATCAACTCGTCTCGACGTGAAGATTTATTTTACACAATTGTTTTGTTTGTTTGGTGTAATGTTATTTTTATTTATTGTTTGTCTATTTCTATGTTTTGGTGCGAGTAGTAGAGCGAGTTACGAGGAACCTAAAGCCCAACACATCGAAGCATCTGAGCAATAAGAGTTTACTAAAGAAGGCAAATATGCCCTTCATCACGTTGTTTGACCTAATAATATTTACTGGATTGTTCTCTCATATGCATTGCACAGTTAGGTTAAACAGTTGATACCTAATAGGTTACCTAGATTTGTTTTCTCTATACCTTGTTTATACCTGGTTTACTGCTTTTGGGTAGACTTGCTAGTGTTGTACCTAGTAGGGATAATGATACTTATGGACCATAATCATGTTTTATTATTATTGACTTTATTATTACGCATGATAAGATCACTTTGTTTAATTGCAACATGGATCCCCAACCCAAGAAAATAGTGCAACCACAGGACTGTTATGGCTCTGGTCTTGGCTAATTATTAGGGAAGCTGGTGTGAGTGAATCTTACTCGAAAGGGCAAGCGAGGAGGAGTTGCTAAAGTATTGTGATAGGGCTGATCATGTTGCGATGGCTTTTTGTCACACCCGGCTTTAAGGAACAAAGCCAGATGCATCTCATACATGCGCCAAGAAGACAACATATACAATAACAGAGTGTATAGAGATAAATGTCACAATAATCAGAGTATTTATTACATAGCGGAAGACTTATTACAAAACAAAAGAATAAACATAAAACGAACTAAGGATCGTCGGCGCCAATGTCAACTGAGAAACGCCACCTAGATCAGATCAAACTCCTCGCCTTGTGGCTCCTCCTGAACCACCTGCTCTTCTCCTGTGGGGGGGTGTGAGACAGCAAGGGTGAGCTCACACATGATCATAGCTCAACAAGTTGTGGGGAACCAGTGGACATAAACTCACAAAGGTGTGAGTTCATGTGATGTGTAAGGCTAATCAATGATAGGGGTTAAAGCTGAGCATTGCTTTTAGGTAGTTGGTCAAACTTTTATTAGCAGTTACTAAGTGTAAGTAAATACCAAACCATAAATAAAGTAATAGAACAAAATTAATAATAAACCCATGCAATGCAAATGACAAAATTGAATTTAAGTTCCATAATTTAAACATCAGAGAGTCCTGAGCCGCTCATGACCGTGAGCTCGGCTAGTATACCAGTTTTACACTCTGCAGAGGTTGTACCCTTTACCCACAAGTCATGTTACCCATCTGCCAAGGGGTCGTGACTCCCATACACCTCTACCTAGGAAGCGCGACAGGGCAACACTACGAGGCCTTTACAAAGTTCCACTAGCTTCCGAAAACCCACTACAGTTTATAGGAAGTTCCAATGCAGGGTTCTTGGCTGACTGCCATCGCAGCAAAATCAACCAAGGACCTCCCTACACTGACCACTCCCCTACTGCCCTTGCCCCTTTCGGGTAAGGTAGTCTTCCACTAGCTTTCCTAATTAGTCAGCCAAGGGTGTCCCATTAAACCCTTGTGGTGGCACGTGGTTCTCAAGTTAAGCTCTATGTTCCAATTAACATTAATGATCTCAACATCAACATAAACAGAATAACAAAAGAATTGGAACATAGAGGTAATAAATGATTATCCCAAAACCATGTAAAGCAATAGCAAACTATCCAAGTGATTCAGGGGTAAACAAGGTAATGAGATAAACAATCTAGGGTGACCTATTGGGTCCCATCAAAATTAACCTATGCATGAATAAGTGACATTAAAGAACATTATTGGGTAAAAAGTGGTCAAGGGCACAACTTGCCTTCAATGAGCTCCTGCTCAGCTACTTCAACCTGCTGCTCACCAGGGTCCTCGGTCACGGGCTCTTCTACTCGTCACAATACAAACAAGCACAGTGCATATAGAGAAATTAACATTACACCAAACATATAAACAAGATACACAGTAATAATCTACACATTAAAATAAAATCCTAGGAACAGGAATCATAATTTTTGGAGTTATAGAATTTAAGTTATGGATTTTCAAAGGTTTTATGTGTTTAAAATAGGATTAAGTGTGGAATTAATTTTCTTACTGTTGTCATGATAAAACAGAGACACTAAGTGCTAAAGAATAAAATTACAAAATTATAGGAAGTGGAATGGATTAATTTGGAGCCCATATGAATATTCTATGAATTATACAAGTTCTAGGGTTTATTTTTATATTAAAAATCTAATTTCTAATTCATTTAATCACTTTAAAACAGCACTGGACTGGGGCTCATTTAAACAGGAACACAGGGGGCTCCGGGGTAAAATCCCTAAGACATAGGGAACAGGATCCCTGGACGGCGGGTTCATTACTTGATTTTGCAGGGGTTCATATGCTAAACTGTCATGGCGAAGGGGTATGGGCGGCCCTGGTCCGCCCGATCGAGAACCGACGGCGGTGATTAGATGTATATCTTAACGAATCGTTACGAACCGAGAGCTATTGGATCTAGATCCAACGGCCCACATCCTACGATCCCGAGATCTGATCGCAACCCTCCGATCACAATCCTGCTGCCGTGGTGGATCTACCGAAGGAATACGCGCGTCGTCTAATCCCTGCCCTTCCCCACGGATCTGACGGTCACCGATCAACAGTCCGGGCACCCTTCTTCCACCCGCAGCCAAGACCAAATCCAGTGGCGGCGCGACCGAAATCCACCCCCCCACCGGCGAGCCATTAGGCTTTCCCCCGTGCAACCACGACCCCGACTCGCTCAACGCACAGAGATGACTTAGGTAAACTCAACAACGGTCTTGTTACCTCCAATCGGTGATTGCGTGACGCTGGCCACGCGGCGATGTGGATGGCGACGTCAAGATAACTACCAGCGAGCAATCACAGCCCAGTCGATCCAATCACCACTTGTCGAGGTCCCGAGCAGGTTCGTGGTGATCACACGAAGCTTCAAGACCAACTACACACCCCAATTTGAGAGTAGACGGATTTTTTCCCCTGCGGCAAATTCCGGTGGACGTGACTCTCCCCCCTGGTGCCGCGGCGGCCACCGATATATAGCGTCAGGGTAGCAGCGGGTTCGGCAAGATCACAACCAACCCCTCCCTCAGTTGGCCGAACACCCCGGGAAAGTTGTTGTAACAACTCCACCCCAAGAGTTCCACGGACCCCGGCTAAGTACGGATTGACGCGAGGTAGCGGAAGGTCAGCAGACCCGGTGGCGCTGGCGTTCTGGCTCCACAGGGCAGTGAGGCGGTTCATGGTGATCAAGTACCCAGGCTTGCACGAGGTCAACGGAAGTGGCCCGACGAACGACGGCGCCGCGGAGGTGGAAGAGTTGCTCCACCCACGAGCGAAATTCGTTGAAGCCGAAATATTGGAGGCCCACGCGACAGGAGGAGAGGTGGGGACACATGGCGTGAGAATGAAATACTGGCGCCATAGGCCCACACCACAGCGATGAAGGGACGCGCGATGGAGAACGATGGCTCTGGATGATGGGCCCGGAAACGTCAGTGACCGAGTTTGCCCCCCCCCCTCGCTGTGGAGACGGGACTGAGCGGATGAAATGGGATGGTGGGCCATGGGGATGGAATGTTGCCTGGGCCGAAAAGGGAAGTCGGTCGGCCCAAAGTGCACATTGTTGTTTTTTTTTATTTCTTTCTATTCTAAATTTCAAATTTAAATTCTAGTTTAAATTCAAACCTGTACAGTTTTATCATCAGATTATATTGTGCCATAATAGTACCAATTCGGAGATATTTTTATATATGAATTATTTTTATCTTTATATCTTTATATATTTGTTTCTAACTTATATAACTTCTTTTACATTCTAAATTCTGTTTTGGGACTTTAATATTTTCTTTTCATATGATTTCTTATATTTTCACAAGATGCACGCCAAAATGAAAACCAGCATGATACATATTTTAGTAGCTTTTATCTTATTGATAAATTTTTTTTTACATAGGGTGTTCACATGTGATGATGCATAAAGGTCAAACTCATATAAAGAGAAATTGTTTCTCTATTGGTATTATCTCTAGCAAATTACAAAGTGGGTGTTACAATTCCTACCGCCCTTAAAAATAATCTCGTCCTCGAGATTTAGGAAGACCTAGGGAAAAGGTGGGGAAAATCTATGCGAAGCTCTTCTTCTCTTTCCCAAGTTGCTTCATCTTCACCTTGGTGACTCCATTGGACTTTGCACATCTTTATCACCTTATTTCTCGTAACTCGAGTCAATGTGTCAAGAATCTTGATCGGGTACTCCGTGTAAGTCAAATCACCTTGAACACTGAGCTCTTCCATTGGTAACTGTTCCTCAGGGACACGGAGACACTTCTTAAGTTGAGACACATGGAACACATTATGCACATCCGATAGACTAGCAGGTAACTCGAGTTGGTATGCCATCTCCCCAACTCTTCTAAAGATCAAGAATGGTCCAATATAGCGAGGGGACAATTTGCCCTTAACTTTGAATCTCCTCATTCCACGAAGTGGTGACACCTTGAGGTACACATAATCTCCCTCTTCAAATTCCAGTGGCCTCCTTCTATTATCAACATAGCTCTTTTGCCTGGTTTGAGCCACCCTCAAATTCTCTCGAATTATACGGACTTGTTCTTCTGCTTCTTGAATCAGTTCAGGCCCAAAGAATTGTCTTTCTCCAGTCTGATCCCAATACAAAGGAGTCCTGCACTTCCTCCCATATAAAGCTTCAAAAGGTGACATCTTCAGACTGGCCTGGTAACTATTATTATATGAAAACTCAGCATAAGGTAGACTCTTATCCCAACTTCCTCCATGCTGAAGTGCACAAGCTCTCAACATATCTTCCAATACTTGATTAGTCCTTTCGGTCTGTCCATCAGTCTGAGGGTGATAAGCCGTACTGAAATTCAACTTCGTGCTCATGTTTTCATGGAAGCTTCTCCAAAATCTTGAGGTAAACTGCGAACCTCGATCAGACACGATCTTCTTCGGTACTCCATGTAAACACACAATCCGAGCCATATATAACTTTGCTAGCTGAGAACCTTTATATGTAGTCTTCACAGGAATAAAGTGAGCCACTTTAGTCAATCTATCCACAATCACCCATATAGCATCATGTCCTTTCTGGGTGCGAGGCAATCCAGTAATAAAATCCATACCAATCTCTTCCCATTTCCACTCGGGTATCTTCAGTGGATGCAGTAGTCCAGCTGGCCTCTGGTGTTCAGCCTTAACTCTTTGACATACATCGCACATAGCCACATGTGCAGCCACATCTCTTTTCAATCCATACCACCAATACTTCCGCTTCAAATCCTGATACATCTTGGTACTACCAGGATGAATAGAATAATCCGAATCATGGGCTTCTTTTAAAATAGTCTCTCGAAGGCTTTCAATATCAGGAACACATATCCTGTTCTTGAACCATACAGTGCCTTGCTCATCTTCCGTAAATTCCGGAACTCGACCTTCAGTAATCAGATCCTTAATCTCTTTTATTTTAGCATCGTCAAGTTGACCTTTGCGGATTTCTTGCTCCAAAGTAGGTTCCACATCAATAGTAACTCCTTCAGTATGAGCAACTATCCCCAGGTTAAGTCTCTTGAAATCCTCAACAATCTCATCGGGTAGCTGGGCAACAATAGCTGAATGAACATGCTCCTTACGACTCAAGGCATCTGCAACCAAATTCGCCTTGCCCGGGTGATAGTGAATCTCCAAATCATAATCCTTTATAAGCTCCAACCAACGGCGTTGCCTAAGGTTGAGATCCTTTTGAGTGAATATATACTTCAGACTCTTATGATTCGTATATACTTGGCACTTGGTCCCCATGATATAATGTCTCCAAATCTTAAGCGCATGCACAACGGCTGCCAATTCCAAGTCATGAGTGGGGTAGTTCAATTCATGTTTCTGCAACTGACGAGAAGCATAGGCAATCACATGTCCTTCTTGCATGAGCACACATCCTAAGCCTTGGCCACATGCATCACAATAGATATCAAATCCTTTCTGTAGGTCTGGCATAACCAATACTGGTGGCGACATCAACCTCTTCTTCAATTGATCAAAGCTGTCTTGGCACTTCTCGTCCCACTTAAATTCTCTTCCTTTCTCCAGAAGCGAAGTCATAGGCTTAGCAATCTTAGAAAATCCTTCAATAAATCTCCGATAATATCCTGCTAATCCCAAGAAAGTCCAAATCTTGGTAACTGTAGTGGGTACTCTCCACTCCATTATCTCCTTAACCTTAGCAGGATCCACTGAAATTCCTCCATTAGAAATAATATGACCAAGAAATGGCACCTCGCCAATCCAAAACTCGCACTTGCTGAACTTGGCATATAGCTGGTTATCTCGTAGCTTCTGTAGCACCAATCTCAGATGTTCCTCATGATCGCTATCACTCTGAGAATAAATAAGAATATCGTCGATGAATACCACGACGAATCTGTCCAAATACTCCATAAACACCTTATTCATCAAGTTCATAAAATAAGCTGGTGCATTGGTTAATCCAAACGACATAACAGTGAACTCATATAATCCATAACGAGTCGAGAATGTGGTCTTAGGGATATCCGATGGTCTAATCCTCATCTGATGGTAACCGGATCGGAGATCAATCTTCGAGAATACTCTAGCACCTCTCATCTGATCAAATAAATCCTCAATACGGGGCAACGGATACTTGTTCTTTACCGTAACATCATTAAGAGATCTATAATCCACACACATCCGCTGCGATCCATCCTTCTTCTGTACAAACAAGACCGGTGCTCCCCAAGGTGAGGAACTCGGACGAATGTACCCGGCATCTTGTAACTCAGTTAACTGCTTCTTAAGTTCCTTCAACTCCTCTACGGACATCCTATATGGCCGTTTAGAAATAGGGGCGGTTCTAGGTAAGAGATCAATAACAAACTCAACTTCTCTATCAGGTGGCATCCCTGGTAACTCCTCTGGAAAGACATCCAGAAAATCTCTAACCACCCGGATGTTGTCACCAACAAACTCCTCAGGTATAAAGAACATTGCACGTTTGGATGAGGTGGTTACTGCAATATTAACTTGAAATCTTTCTCCTTTAGTGGTAGTGAGCTCTACGGTACCTCTACCACATGCTATAACGGCCTTTGCCTTTCTTAACCATGACATACCAAGGATCAGATCTATACTGCTTGACTCTAATATTATAGCCGTAGCTCCAAATTCTCTACCCATAATGGTCAATGTCAATCTACGTGTCATTTGATTTGCCTCAACAGGCCCTTTAGGTGTAATTACTATCATGGGTTTTCTCATATTTAGCAGTGGTATTTCATTTGTGTTGGCATATCTAGCAGACATGAATGAATGTGTAGCACCAGAATCAAATAATATGGTTGCAGGAATTGCATTAACATAAAACATATCAATTACGAGGTCCCCACCATCCGGGGTAGCATCAACGCTGACTTGATTAACCTTGGCAATAGAATATCCCTTGCCAGATCCTGGAGTTTGCTGCCTGTTCTGAACTGGAGTAGTAGCAATCCTCTGTGGGCAGACATTTGCGTAGTGACCAGTCTTCCCACACTTGAAACAAGTAGTGCCGGGACTCTGTCCTGAAAACTTTGTTGGGGTGCCAGTAGGGGTAGCCTGTCGAGGAGGTGGAGTCCTCAGTGGTGATTGCTGAACTGGGCGTGGTCCTCCTGGTCGAGTCGGTGTACCCTGTGGTGAAACATAGCGGGGACGAACACTGCTGCTACCCTGTCCCTGCGAGATAGCCTTCCTCTTCAAATCACCCAGTTGAACACGCTTGTGTTCAATAGCAAGAGCCTTATCCAGTAGCCTCTGAAAGGATGGAAAGGTGTGTGCAACCAGTGCATACTGCAAGGGTCCATTAAGTCCTTCAATGAAGTGCTCCTGCTTCCTCTCATCCTCAGCAACTTCCTCCGGAGCATATCTCGACAGCTGAATAAATTTGTCTCTGTACTCGCTGACTGACATACTTCCTTGCTTCAGTGACAGAAATTCCTTCTTCTTGATCTTTATCATACCAGCTGGAATATGGTAGTTCCTGAACTGTGTACTAAACTCTGCCCAAGTAATAGTATCAGCAGCATCGTGGGCAGCAGTATAAGAATCCCACCAGTCAGCAGCAGGACCTGTCAGACGTCCAGAAGCATATAAAACCTTCTCCCGGTCCGTGCACTGTGCAATATTCAGCATCTTTTCAACGGACTTCAGCCAATCATCCGCGTCTAGTGGATCAGGTGAGCTTGCAAATGTAGGTGGCTTATGACTCATGAACTCCCGGTGCTTATCTCGGGGTGGAACTGGTGGTGGTGGTGGAGGCAGTGGCACTTGTTGCTGCTGTTGCTGCTGTTGTTGCTGTTGCATTTGTTGTTGCAGCTGCTGTTGTTGTGCCCTCCTTTCCTGGCGTATCTCATCTCGCTCCTGGCGCAACTCCTGGCGTATATCTTCTCTTTCCTGACGCATCTCCTGGCGTTCTTGCTGCATCTCGGCACGCATATCAGCCATAGTGTCTGCCATTTGCTGCATCACCGCCATCTGAGCAGCAACCAGTGGGTCAACTCCGCCTGGTGGAGGATTAGGAGTATTCATCTCTGCAGGCTGTGGCTGAGGTTGTCTATATATCCTTCGAGTGTGTTGGTTAGGAGGCAAATCAATTCCGCCACCCCGCCTGGTATTGACCATCTGAGTTAGATACATATGGTAAGAAAATAGTAGACAAGGCAGGTATTTACAAAGCAGGTTACTTTGGGGAATTTATTAGCTAAGCGGATTAATATTTTACCTACCATAGCTAATTTATTACCTTATGGTGGTACATACTAAGATGTCCATCTATAATAATTCAATCAATCAAAGAAGCAAATAAGGCATTTAGCATCAGCACAATCAAACAACATTTTTAAAGAAAGTAGTTTTGAATTTTGTCTTAGGTCCCCTATATCTTAAAAAGATCATAGTGGTAGGATTCCAAGGTGCGAAATCCATCTTGTCTTAGAGTAGAAAAGATAAGAATGATCAGAGTAGAATAGCAGAAGGTGAGACAAGATCAAGATGAGATAAGTATAGAATGAGTTAGAGTAAGGTAAGTAGGAAAGGGTTTGTCCATTTCTATCTAGGTCTCGTCCTACAGTCAACATTTCCTTTGATACCACTTCTATCACACCCGGCTTTAAGGAACAAAGCCAGATGCATCTCATACATGCGCCAAGAAGACAACATATACAATAACAGAGTGTATAGAGATAAATGTCACAATAATCAGAGTATTTATTACATAGCGGAAGACTTATTACAAAATAAAAGAATAAACATAAAACGAACTAAGGATCGTCGGTGCCAATGTCAACTGAGAAACGCCACCTAGATCAGATCAAACTCCTCGCCTTGTGGCTCCTCCTGAACCACCTGCTCTTCTCCTGTGGGGGGTGTGAGACAGCAAGGGTGAGCTCACATATGATCATAGCTCAACAAGTTGTGGGGAACCAGTGGACATAAACTCACAAAGGTGTGAGTTCATGTGATGTGTAAGGCTAATCAATGATAGGGGTTAAAGCTGAGCATTGCATTTAAGTAGTTGGTCAAACTTTTATTAGCAGTTACTAAGTGTAAGTAAATACCAAACCATAAATAAAGTAATAGAACAAAATTAATAATAAACCCATGCAATGCAAATGACAAAATTGAATTTAAGTTCCATAATTTAAACATCAGAGAGTCCTGAGCCGCTCATGACCGTGAGCTCGACTAGTATACCAGTTTTACACTCTGCAGAGGTTGTACCCTTTACCCACAAGTCATGTTACCCATCTACCAAGGGGTCGCGACTCCCATACACCTCTACCTAGGAAGCGCGGCAGGGCAACACTACGAGGCCTTTACAAAGTTCCACTAGCTTCCGGAAACCCGCTACAGTTTATAGGAAGTTCCAATGCAGGGTTCTTGGCTGACTGCCATCGCAGCAAAATCAACCAAGGACCTCCCTACACTGACCACTCCCCTATTGCCCTTGCCCCTTTCGGGTAAGGTAGTCTTCCACTAGCTTTCCTAATTAGTCAGCCAAGGGCGTCCCATTAAACCCTTGTGGTGGCACGTGGTTCTCAAGTTAAGCTCTATGTTCCAATTAACATTAATGATCTCAACATGAACATAAACAGAATAACAAAAGAATTGGAACATAGAGGTAATAAATGATTATCCCAAAACCATGTAAAGCAATAGCAAACTACCCAAGTGATTCAGGGGTAAACAAGGTAATGAGATAAACAATCTAGGGTGACCTATTGGGTCCCATCAAAATTAACCTATGCATGAATAAGTGACATTAAAGAACATTATTGGGTAAAAAGTGGTCAAGGGCACAACTTGCCTTCAATGAGCTCCTGCTCAGCTACTTCAACCTGCTGCTCACCAGGGTCCTCGGTCACGGGCTCTTCTACTCGTCACAATACAAACAAGCACAGTGCATATAGAGAAATTAACATTACACCAAACATATAAACAAGATACACAGTAATAATCTACACATTAAAATAAATTCCTAGGAACAGGAATCATAACTTTTGGAGTTATAGAATTTAAGTTATGGATTTTCAAAGGTTTTATGTGTTTAAAATAGGATTAAGTGTGGAATTAATTTTCTTACTGTTGTCATGATAAAACAGAGACACTAAGTGCTAAAGAATAAAATTACAAAATTATAGGAAGTGGAATGGATTAATTTGGAGCCCATATGAATATTCTATGAATTATACAAGTTCTAGGGTTTATTTTTATATTAAAAATCTAATTTCTAATTCATTTAATCACTTTAAAACAGCACTGGACTGGGGCTCATTTAAACAGGAACACAGGGGGCTCCGGGGTAAAATCCCTAAGACACAGGGAACAGGATCCCTGGACGGCGGGTTCATTACTTGATTTTGCAGGGGTTCATATGCTAAACTGTCATGGCGAAGGGGTATGGGCGGCCCTGGTCCGCCCAATCGAGAACCGACGGCGGTGATTAGATGTATATCTTATCGAATCGTTACGAACCGAGAGCTATTGGATCTAGATCCAACGGCCCACATCCTACGATCCCGAGATCTGACCGCAACCCTCCGATCACAATCATGCTGCCGTGGTGGATCTACCGAAGGAATACGCGCGTCGTCTAATCCCTGCCCTTCCCCACGGATCTGACGGTCACCGATCAACAGTCCGGGCACCCTTCTTCCACCCGCAGCCAAGACCAAATCCAGTGGCGGCGCGACCGAAATCTAGCCCCCCCACCGGAGAGCCATTAGGCTTTCCCCCGCGTAACCACGACCCCGACTCGCTCAACGCACAGAGATGACTTAGGTAAACTCAACGACGGTCTTGTTACCTCCAATCGGTGATTGCGTGACGCTGGCCACGCGGCGATGTGGATGGCGACGTCGAGATAACTACCAGCGAGCAATCACAGCCCAGTCGATCCAATCACCACTTGTCGAGGTCCCGAGCAGGTTCGTGGTGATCACACGAAGCTTCAAGACCAACTACGCACCCCAATTTGAGAGTAGACGTATTTTTTTCCCCTGCGGCAAATTCCGGTGGACATGACTCTCCCCCCCTGGTGCCGCGGCGGCCACCGATATATAGCGTCAGGGTAGCAGCGGGTTCGGCAAGATCACAACCAACCCCTCCCCCAGTTGGCCGAACACCCCGGGAAAGTTGTTGTAACAACTCCACCCCAAGAGTTCCACGGACCCCGGCTAAGTACGGATTGACGCGAGGTAGCGGAAGGTCAGCAGACCCGGTGGCGCCGGCGTTCTGGCTCCACAGGGCAGTGAGGCGGTTCATGGTGATCAAGTACTGTTGGGGCCATGCTTCGTTGCGCCGAAGGTCTTGTAGGAAGAAGCAGCTTCGGCTGAAGTTTTCCCCAGGAGATGACCGAAGGTTCCTTTTCATGAAGCTTCGGTATTACAAACCAACTTAGAGATAGAATGACCTTTTAATCCATAAAGGTCTGAGTCAATGTTGTAAACTTTTATGAGGGGCATAATTGTAATTCTTCACAGGCTGTGTCCTGTGTCTATAAATAGATGAACAGTACCCCCGTACTGTTCACGCTGACTTGTATTCGCTTGTGCGTCACGCTTGTATTTTTGCCTTCCGTCAAATCGAAGGTACTAATGTAATTCAATATTGTTCTTATTCTTCCATAATCATATAATGATGACACTTAATAATGTTATATGATTATTCGTGTATTCTTTCATGTTTCATGTGCTTTTTCTTTTATCAATATAAATTATGATGATGAAGGTATGTCCTTCATAACCTTCGTCCGAAATCGTTATATCCTAAGGGAAATAACGCTTCGAAGGATGAAGGACATTAACCATTAACTTTTCTGTGTTGCCTTGTTCTTAATTCATAGCATTTGAGAACAAGTCCCCAACATTGGCGCCCACCTCCGGTGAACTCACTTCCACTTTTTTGAGCTGATGGCTTCGTTCAATGATCAAGCTGGAGCTGCTTCGGTTCCGAAGCTGCTGTTCCCGATAACAGGCGGTTCATGTTCAGAGCCAGCCAACAAGAAGCAGAAGAAGGAAGCACAGAGAAGGGTACAGCATGTTGGGGTGCAAGGACCCTTCATCAAGTCGAGATGGTCTCACATTCCTATTACCTTCTCCCAAGAGGACCTTCAACTCAAGGATTACCCACACAACGATGCCATGGTTATCTCTTGTGTTATCAAAGGATTTCTGGTTCACAATGTCTTGGTTGATACAGGCAGTGCAGCTGATATTATATTTGCTAAGGCCTTCAGGCAAATGCAAGAGCCAGAAGATAAGATTCATGATGCTACACACCCTCTCTGTGGCTTCAGAGGAAGACAGATTGAAGCGCTAGGCAAGATCACCATGTCAGTGACCTTCGGGTTCGTCAACAACACTAGAACTGAGCAAGTTGTGTTTGACATTGTTGACATGGAATACCCTTACAATGCAATTATTGGTCGTGGCACCCTCAATGCTTTCGAAGCAATCCTTCATCCTGCCTATCTTTGCATGAAGATACCTTCGGATCAAGGACCCATCGCTATTCATGGAAGTCAGGAAGCTGCCAGAAGGGCCGAAGGAAGCTGGACTGACTCCAAAGCAATCCATAACATAGATGGAGCTGAAGCTTGTGAACAGTACAAATTCAGAAGGGAGAAAGCAGCTTCAGCAGATCAGCCGAAGCCCATGCTCTTATGTGAGGACATAGCAGAGCAGAAGGTGCTGTTGGGCTCTCAATTATCCGAAGACCAGGAGAAAACCTTGATAAGGTTTTTGTTCAACAACAAAGATGTTTTTGCATGGTCAGCTAATGACCTCTGCGGAGTAAATCGGGATGTTATTGAACACTCGCTCAATGTTGACCCATCCTTCAGACCCAGAAAGCAGAGGCTTCGGAAAATGTCTGATGATAAGGCCGAAGGTGCTCGTAATGAAGTAAAAAGACTCCTCAGTGCAGTAGTTATCAGAGAAGTAAAGTACCCAGAGTGGCTAGCTAACACTGTTATGGTAAAGAAGGCCAATGGCAAGTGGAGAATGTGTATCGACTTTACAGATCTCAACAAGGCCTGTCCGAAGGACGAATTCCCATTGCCAAGAATAGACTCTTTAGTTGATGCAGCAGCTTCTTCAGAGCTCATGAGTCTGCTAGACTGTTACTCAGGTTATCACCAAATCTGGATGAAGAAGGAAGATGAGCCGAAGACTAGCTTCATAACCCCAAGTGGCACATATTGCTATCTTCGGATGCCTGAGGGACTCAAAAATGCTGGAGGAAGTTTTAGCAGAATGACTGCGAAGGTCCTCCAGTCTCAGATAGGCAGAAATGTGCTAACTTATGTTGATGACATCATTGTAAAAAGCACGAAACAGGAAAATCATATTGCTGATTTGCAGGACACCTTCGCCAGTTTCAGACAAGCTGGCTTAAAGCTGAACCCAGAAAAATGTGTCTTCGGAGTAAAGAAGGGGAAATTTCTTGGATGCTTGGTTTCAACAAAGGGAATTGAAGCTAATCCAAGTAAAATTGAAGCTATACTTCGAATGGAGCCACCAACTACAAGAAAGGGGGCCCAAAGATTGACAGGGAGGCTGGCATCTCTCAATAGATTCATATCCAGATTAGCAGAAAGAAATTTACCATTCTTCGAAGTGCTGAAATCAGCCGAAGTCTTTCAATGGGGATCAAATCAACAAAAAGCCTTTGAAGAGCTGAAGCAATATTTGATAGATCTAACAACATTAACTCCACCAACGCCAGGGGCTCCTTTGTTGTTATATGTGGCAGCTTCGCACTCAGCAGTAAGTGCAGCACTTGTCCAGGAGAAGCTTGATGGCCAAGTCAAGAAGCAGGTTCCAGTGTATTTTGTATCTGAAGTCCTTAGTGTATCAAAGAAAAACTATACAGAACTGGAGAAGGTACTATATGCCGTTTTGATGGCATCCAGGAAGCTTCAGCATTATTTTCAAGCATACAATATTGTTGTTCCTTCTTCGCAGCCGTTGAAGGATATTATGAGAAATAGAGAAGCTACTGGACGGATTGGAAAATGGGCTGCAGAGCTCAATGAATTTTGCATTGATTATGTGCATAGATCCTCGATCCAGTCTCAAGCGTTGGCAGATTTCATTGCCGATTGGACGCCAGGGGCTCAGGACGAAGAAACAAATAAAGATGCCGAAGTGTGGACAGTGTTTTGCGATGGGTCTTGGGGAACCTTCGGAGCAGGAGCAGCCGCTGTGTTAGTCTCACCATCCAAGGTTAAAACTTGTTATGCGGCAAGACTTGATTTCAGCTGTACAAACAATATTACTGAGTACGAAGCCCTGCTCCTGGGCCTTCAGAAATTAAAGGCAATGGGAATCAGAAGGGCGATTCTTAAAACTGATTCCCAGGTTGTTTCGGGTCATATCGACAAAAGTTGCAAGGCTAAAGATCCGAAGCTTGAAAAATATCTAGACACGGTCCGAAGAATCGAAGCTTCCTTCGAAGGATTTTCTGTCAAAAATATCCCTCGAGGACAAAATGAGCATGCTGATTTGCTAGCTAAGTCAGCAGCACAGGGGCTGCCGTTACCTTCGGATGTGTTCTTTGAAACAATAAAGGCACCTTCAGTGGAGCTCCTTGAAAGAGCAGTCCTCAACATATCTCCTGTTTATAGCGAAGATTGGAGAACTGAGATCATCTCTTACCTTCAGGGTAAGTTCCTTTCAGATGACGAAGCTTATAACAGCAGGATAGAGGCAAGAGCTCGTCCATATGTCATGATAGAAGGGGAGTTGTACAAGCATGGAGTTTGCGCTCCGCTGCTCAAGTGTTTATCTAGAACCGAAGGTATAGAGTTGATGAAAGAAATACATGCAGGCCTGTGTGGATCTCACATTGGATCTAGGCCGTTACTTGGAAAAGTTTTCCGTCAAGGGTTTTATTGGCCGAAGGCAGCTTCGGATGCAGCGGAATTGGTTCAAAAGTGCGAAGGTTGTCAGAAATGTGCAAGAGATCAAAAACAACCTTTGTCTTTAACACAGCTCATACAACCCATCTGGCCATTGCAAAGGTGGGGCCTTGACTTGTTAGGTCCATTACCACCGGCTCAAGGGAATTTAAGATATGTTATAGTGGCTGTGGAGTATTTTTCTAAATGGATTGAGGCAAAGCCATTAGCCACAATAACTTCGGCCACAGTCCAAAAGTTTTTTTGGCAGAATATTGTTTGTCGTTTCGGGGTACCGAAGGCCATCACTGTAGATAATGGAACACAGTTCGACTCCGAAGCTTTCAGAAATTTCTGTGATCAAATCGGTACGAAGATCCATTTTGCATTAGTCAGGCATCCGGAGTCAAATGGGCTCGTTGAAAGAGCCAACGGCATTATAATGACAGGAATAATGAAGTTAATCTTCAATCAACCCAGGGGAAAGTGGCCAGATCAGTTAACCAAAGTGGTGTGGAGCCACAATACAACAACATCAAGGTCTACAGGCTTTACTCCATTCAAGTTATTATTCGGTGACGAAGCAATAACTCCGGAAGAAGCTAAAACTGGATCAATAAGAGTAGTAGCTTCGACAGAATCAGGTCCTGAAGATGCTTGTTTTGTGGAAAAAGATGCTTTAGAAGGGATCAGGCTTCAAGCTGTGGAGAATATCAATAAATACCAAGCTGAAACAGTCAAATGGCGAGATAGAAAAGTTCGGCTAAAAAATATTGAGCCGGGACACTTGGTGCTTCGGAGAGTGGCCAACCCAGACACAGTGGGCAAGTTACAGTTGAAATGGGAGGGACCTTTCTTGGTAGCATCTTCGTCAAGACCTGGTTCATACAGATTGAAGGACATGGACGGCAACGACATTCCAAGATCTTGGAATGCGGATGAGCTTCGGCGATATTATGTGTAACTTGATGTAACTTTTTTATGTTTTTTCTTTTTCATGGCACCCTTTTCCTTTCTAAAGGGGGAGAAAGGTTTTTAATGGGGCCATCATATGTAATTTCCTTTTTTAGTTCTATAAGAGCAAAATACCCCAAGGAATGTAAATGTAAAAGCTGAGAACGCACCATCGAGTGCCGAAAACTGAAAAAGCGAAGAAGCTCCAAAGTCGTTCCTAAGGGAATGCAGAGCTTACAGCGAAAAGTCAACGCTGATTCCGCCGAAAGTAAAAGGCGAAGAAGCTCCAAAGTCGTTCCTAAGGGAATGCAGAGCTTACAGCGAAAAGTCAACGCTGATTCCGCCGAAAGTAAAAGGCGAAGAAGCTCCAAAGTCGTTCCTAAGGGAATGCAGAGCTTACAGCGAAAAGTCAACGCTGATTCCGCCGAAAGTAAAAGGCGAAGAAGCTCCAAAGTCGTTCCTAAGGGAATGCAGAGCTGATGTGTGATTGTTTTTAAGGAAATAATGGCTGAGGGTATGGCTTCGGATATGTGTTTGGATATTAATTCGCACATCACATTACATCATAGCATTTGCATTCATAAACATTCATTCAGGCATATATAGGATAATCATCATCATGGCATAAGTGGTTGTTTCGGCATAAGAGAAGAACTTCTTCGCGTACAAAAAAGAAAGGTTTCGGCAAAAAGAAGAAGCGGTCTTTTATGCTTCGTTGTGTACGAAAAGAAGGGAAGGTGTTTTTTCGCCTTCGGCTCAAAATATTAATTTCGTCCACATCAAAGCGCCTCAATGGAAGGGTAAGGATATATTACGAGGTATGAACAAAGTTCATTAAGAACAGTTTAGCTGTGTTTACAAAAGTTATTACAAAAGTCTCTTGAGTTTTTTCTACAGTCTGCTCCTACTGATCTTCACCGGGCTTCAGCTTCGGCGGCATATTCTTTAAGCATCAGTTTCAGCTTCGTCATCCTACATGAATCAAGGTATTGTGAGTAAAAATCAAGTTTGAAGGAGAAGGTAAGCACAAGGTATGATTTCTTACTGGTTCAAGATGACTTCGAGCTTCGTCTCCAGCTTTTTCTCGCCCGCCTTTTGTCCATATCATTTTTATAAATCTGTTTGAAATGCTTCGGGCGAGGTCAGGAATATCGTCTAGAATTGATGGAGATAAAGTGAAATTAGGCCTATTGACAATTTTTCCATGATCACAGCCAGCTTTTAGGAAGGCAGCAACAGTGCCCCGAGAAGCTACCCAGGCACAGAAGTCACCGTGCCCGGCTATAACTTCGTCAAGCTCATCAATTTCACCTTCAATATGTTCGAAGGTCTTTGGTAAATCTTCAGCCGACGGGGTAAATTTCTCGCTGCTAGCTCCAACTGAGTGGAAGATTTTTCTCAGTCGTTCAATACATTTGTTGCTAAATCCCAAACATTTATCTTGAAGGCTCGCCAATAATTTTTTCAAAGCTGAATTTTCTTGGACTTCGGCTTCAAGCTTCGCATTTAGTTCTTGTTTTTCTTGTTCAAACTGTTCAGATTGGCAGAGAAGCTTCGTATTCAATTCCGCTATTTTAGCTTCGGCTTCTGCCAATAAGCCTTCATTTGCCTGAAGCTCAAAGTTCTTCTTTTCAATAGCAGCTAATTGTTCTTTTATTTTGCTTTCTAAATTTTCAATTATAACCTCGTGCTTTTTGTCTTCCAGATCTTGCTGCATTTTCAAAGCCTTGCTCAGCAGCATGCTCTGCACGTAAACAACCTTCGTTAAGACAGGTCTACATTATTGAAAGCAATAAAAGTTAGAGAAAAGTTGTTTACCTTGAAATTGGAATAAAATAAACTACCAACGATATGCTGTCGTCGGTAGCGGCTGATATCCGTTTCCAGCTTCGGAAAACCGATACTCTTTGATAGAGTACCGATGACCTTAGCTCCAGTTTGATCCCGGATGCAGTCCAATTTCTCATCGTCAATACCTCCGAAAAGAAGAGCTCCTGGCTTATATCCGCAAGATTTGGCATATTCTTTAAGCTCTTCTATTTCGGCCTTCGACAGTTCTTGCCCAACTAAATTTTGAAATATGAAGGCTTCATCCTCCGAAGTATCTTCGGCTATTTCCTTTCCCTTCCCAGGCACTGTGGCCATGGTTTCTTCGGCAGCAGTGGTAGCTTCTTCTGCGGCCATGTCTAGCAGTATTTTGTCGATGTCTTCAATTGTAGTTTCCAAGTTCAAATCTTCGGCCAAAGCGGCTTTGGTAGCCGCGACCTCCGAAGGTGCGACTTCGACATTTGTTGTGCCCTCAACCGCTGGCGCTTTCCGAGTTGAAGCCCTCGGTGGCGTCTTGTCAATGACTTCGGTCACTGCAATAATCCTTTGTCTCTTTGTTTTGGTTATCTTCTTCGTTTTTTCGGGCTCCTCCACCTTTCGAAAAAGCTTCGTCAGTTGAGGCCCTAATGGACTTAGCTTCGCGGGCAGGGGTTCAGTCATTACCTTTAAGATTTCCTCCACGTCGGTGGTAGAGGGTGGTGCAGGAGTCCCCTCTTCATCGGATAATTTTCGCTTCGGAGATGATATTCTTCTCTTCTTTGGAATATTCTTCTCTTTTGGTGGTTCTTCCTCATCTTTGTTCAAAGTTTCGGCCACCCTTTTCCTTTTTTGGCCCTCAGCACCCTTATCCAGCCGTTCATAGTCAGGGTACTCAAAACCCAGGGCATCAAACACTCGGTTTAGTCTTCGCTTCGGACGGGTGCCGAAGGCCGCAGTCATTAGCTGATCTTCTTTTTTGGAGTAATTACCAAGTATTTCATTGCACATTACTTCAACTGTGTCCAGCCACTCTTGGCAAGGTTTTTTAAAGTATTTCTTGAACTTGAAATGGTAAGGAAGCCGGACAAGTTCCCCTTCTTTCTTCTCCCCTTCCAGCTTCGGCATTTTCCATTCTTTTAAAGTAGGGAAAACCCTGAAGGCCAAGAACTCTTGAACCAGGTCCCTAGTACTGATATGCTCTGAAATAATTTTAAACTCACCCAGTGCAGCCCAGGTGGGACCTTCTAATGTCATGTGGCATCGCGGTCTTGTTTCTCCGAAGATCAATTCAAGTGGGCTTTGTACCAACTTCTCTTTGTCTTCGTCAACTTTCACATAAAACCACTCTGACTTCCAGCCTGCCAGCCATTTGCTTCGGTAGCTAATAACAGGAAACTTTGTGGTTTTCCGATAGGCAAAATTGTAGCAACCAAAGTTATCATGTAATCCATCTTTTCTAGCCTTCGTCTGGTAATGCAGCTCATGAACTCGACAAAAGCTGTCGGCAAACGGCTCCACCGCCTGGCTTCGGAGGGCCCAGATATAAACACTAAGCCTAACGATAGCGTTAGGAGTCAACTGATGAAAGTAGATACCAAACTTCTTCAATACATCTGCAATAATCCCATGAAGGGGGAATCTCAACCCAGCTTTTAGAAAGCTCTTGAAAATGACTATTTCATTCTTCTCTGGCTTCGGGGTAGTTTCTTCTCCCCCGAAGCGAAGTAGCTTCTTCTGACTTTCACTGAAATAACCTGACTTTACCATCTTGGAGAGATCAGCCTTCGAAACGGTCGACTTTCCGAAGTCCAAGTGGCTGGGCTTACTTGGCATGGCAATGCGATAATCATCTTCGGGATCAGTTTCTTCAATGTTCTCATCTTCTGCTTCGGCAGTTGCTTGTTCTGCTTCAACAGTGGGGATTTCCTCCGAAATTACCAGTCCGGATCGTTGCATTGCTTCGGAGATGGGAATAGTCTCTGAACCTTCAGCTTCGTCTCCTTCACGCTCAACCCTGGCAGTAGATCGCACTCTGGCCATTTAATTCTGAGTTTGTGGAAATTGAATACTTTTTTCTCCCGAAGCCTTTCCTTCTGACGAAGCAGACTTCGAGTTGGACCTTCGTTCGATTCCGAGAGTCAAGCTTCGGCTATGGTTAAAAATTTTGGCAGCAAAACAGTGCAAATAGCAATGAATGCTGTGGTAACTTCACACCTACCCGTCTGTTTATATAGTGCTGCAGGTAAGAAGGCGAAGCGCCAGGATTTTTACACCAGGCGGACAGTCACTAGCACTCGCTGCGCGGTGGACCGCAGAGACCAAACAGTAACTCTGCAAGGTGGGCCTGACACGCGCTCGGAAACTGAATCGTTTCTCGACAACGAGCTCAGGGAAGGTGTTTTTTGGACCTTCGGCTTCCCGAAGCTTAAGAGGCTTTTTTCACGGATCAAGCTCGTTACGAAAAACGATCTAGCGCCGCGAAAGGGGCTACTGTTGGGGCCATGCTTCGTTGCGCCGAAGGTCTTGTAGGAAGAAGCAACTTCGGCTGAAGTTTTCCCCAGGAGATGACCGAAGGTTCCTTTTCATGAAGCTTCGGTATTACAAACCGACTTAGAGATAGAATGACCTTTTAATCCATAAAGGTCTGAGTCAATGTTGTAAACTTTTATGAGGGGCATAATTGTAATTCTTCACAGGCTGTGTCCTGTGTCTATAAATAGATGAACAGTACCCCCGTACTGTTCACGCTGACTTGTATTCGCTCGTGCGTCACGCTTGTATTTTTGCCTTCCGTCAAATCGAAGGTACTAATGTAATTCAATATTGTTCTTATTCTTCCATAATCATATAATGATGACACTTAATAATGTTATATGATTATTCGTGTATTCTTTCATGTTTCATGTGCTTTTTCTTTTATCAATATAAATTATGATGATGAAGGTATGTCCTTCATAACCTTCGTCCGAAATCGTTATATCCTAAGGGAAATAACGCTTCGAAGGACGAAGGACATTAACCATTAACTTTTCTGTGTTGCCTTGTTCTTAATTCATAGCATTTGAGAACAAGTCCCCAACAAGTACCCAGGCTTGCGCGAGGTCAACGGAAGTGGCCCGACGAACGACGGCGCCGCGGAGGTGGAAGAGTTGCTCCACCCATGAGCGAAATTCGTTGAAGCCAAAATATTGGAGGCCCACACGACAGGAGGAGAGGTGGGGACACATGGCGTGAGAATGAAATACTGGCGCCATAGGCCCACACCACAGCGATGAAGGGACGCACGATGGAGAACGATGGCTCTGGATGATGGGCCCGGAAACGTTAGTGACCGAGTTTGCCCCCCCCCCTCGCTGTGGAGACGGGACTGAGCGGATGAAATGGGATGGTGGGCCATGGGGATGGAATGTTGCCTGGGCCGAAAAGGGAAGTCGGTCGGCCCAAAGTGCACAGTGTTGTTTTTTTATTTCTTTCTATTCTAAATTTCAAATTTAAATTCTAGTTTAAATTCAAACCTGTACAGTTTTATCATCAGATTATATTGTGCCATAATAGTACCAATTCGGAGATATTTTTATATATGAATTATTTTTATCTTTATATCTTTATATATTTGTTTCTAACTTATATAACTTCTTTTACATTCTAAATTCTGTTTTGGGACTTTAATATTTTCTTTTCATATGATTTCTTATATTGTCACAAGATGCACGCCAAAATGAAAACCAGCATGATACATATTTTAGTAGCTTTTATTTTATTGATAAATTTTTTTTTACATAGGGTGTTCACATGTGATGATGCATAAAGGTCAAACTCATATAAAGAGAAATTATTTCTCTATTGGTATTATCTCTAGCAAATTACAAAGTGGGTGTTACACTTTTCAGACCTCAGTATGATCTATACCACCTCTGCCTAAATTCATAGCTGGTTTTCTCATACGAGTGGATCTTTGTAAAGGCCTTGTAGTGGATCCCTAGTCATTCACCTTGAAAGTGTCTAAGGGTCCAGCTAACCCGGACTCGAAGGGATACACAACTTGTGGGTAAAGATGTGCAACCTTTACAGAGTGTAAAACTTATATATTTAATTAACTCCCCACATAATTTAGAAAATAACACACGATCTATATAGTTAGGAAACATTTAATTACGTCCTTTTCAATTACAAATTAGACCCTAGACTTTTAGATTATAGGACCCACTATCCAGGAACCTTATTTTTACATTGAGGCCCATCCAAGATTACATATAATTACATATAGGTCCTTAGTATTCACAATTAAGTCCCTAAAAGCACAAATTTAATAGAAAAAACATCCTAGAACTTATATATTTCATAACTTCTACGATTTAGCTCCGATTTTAGTGGTTCTTGAGCCTATGGACTCGTCTCGACACATAGATTTATTTTACATAGTTGTTTCCATTGTTTAGTGCAATGTTGTTTTTATTTATTGTTTGCTTATTTGTATGTTTTGGTGTGAGTAGAAGAGCGAGGTTACAAGGAACTTAAAGCCCAACCTACAAATGCATTTGAGCAATAGGAGTTTACTAAAGAAGGCATATGTGCCTTAGATAATGTTGTTTGACCTTATAATATTTATTGGATTGTTCTCAAATATGCATTGCATAGTTAGGTTAACCTGACGGGACCTAATAGGTTACCTAGATTTGCTTCCCCTATACCTTTTTTATACCTCGCTTACTGCTTTTGGGTAGATTTGCCAGTGCTCTACCTGGTTTTTGGGATAATGAAACACATGAACCATGATCATGTTTTACTATTATTGGTTTTATTATTATACATTATAAGATCACTTTGTTTAATTGGAACATGGAGTGTCAATTTGAGAAAACAGCGCAACCACAAGACTATTAAGGCTCTAGTCTTGGCTAATTAATTAGGGAAGTTGTGTGTGAGAATCTTACTCGAATGTGGCAAGCAGGGAGGAGTTGCTCAACTATAGTGATGGGGTTGATAATGCTACAATGGCTTTTTAGAGCTCATGATGCTCTATACCACATGCACCTCTACTTGAATCTGTAGCGGGTTTCCTTGTACTAGTGGATCTTTGTAATGGCCTCATAGTGGATACCTAGCCATTTACCTTGGAAGTGTCTACGAGTCTAGCTAACCTAGTCTAGAAGGGTTACATGACTTGTGGGTAAAGATGTGCGATCACTATAGAGTTTAAAACTGATATATCAGTCGTGCTCACGGTCAAGAGTAGCTTGAGCCTCTCGCATGATTAAATTATGGAATTAAATTAAATTAGACATCCTTTTTATTTTTGGGATTGCATTTATGATAATGTTTAAATTAGGATGGTATAGACTTATACTTAGTAACTGCTAATAAAAATTTTGACAAACAAAATGAAAAGCTAAATACTCAACCTCAGCCATATTCCTTGGTAAATCTTACACTGCATTTTTTTCTACAAACTTGCTGAGCCCCACCAAACAGAGGTCGCCCTTGCAGGATTTGTTCAGAATCAGGTCAATGGGAGGAGGACAACTATGATGTGTTCGAGGAGTTCTAGGCTATCGTCGCTCTAGTCAACCTGCCTATGGCTCATTAGAGGGATCATCATTGTTGTCATTGTCTTCGTCGTTTAGTTTCTTTTATTTAGTTATTTTTAAAAGGTATTTTTATATAATAGAGTTTGTGACGCTGGTTTCTATATACTGAGTCATTATATGTGTGAAATTTGATTCTATCACACATATGAGTTGCATCTGGATTTGTCCTTAAATCCAGGTTTGACATACATGGGTTTGGTGCACGAAGAATTGACATCCTTCACATGTTCACACAAGTTGTTGGACATCGGTTACCGTATTCAAGCAAAAATCCTACCGATAGGCTTTCCCAACCAGTGTTTTAGCTCCTGCATGATTTCCACATACACTTGAAGGGCTAGTGTGGATTTCACTGAGCAATGGTCTTCCTTCTTTGATAGGGACACATCCTCTTCAAGATTTCTAAAGCACTTTTCGATACAACTCATCATTTGTCAATACATAAGTTTGGATTTCCACTACACTTGAAGAGCTAGTGTTTGGTCTTTAGAAAGAACTATGTCTAGCATATACTTAACAAAAAGGTGTCTGCCAGTCTAGTTTAATTACCCTAGGCTCTCCCCCATCAACCATCTTTGAGCCTGACTGTTTAATCGACTCAGGCGAAGGGAACTCAATCACCTTACCGATAGTTGGGGAAGTTAATTTTCTAAGCGGGCACCTGGAGGCACAGGAGATCTTGATGATCCTACTTTTGCCAATAGGTCTTCCTCTTCATTTTTGGCCCACGGGATGTGTGTACTCGATCCTTTCAAACTTTTCTTCAAGCTTTCGAATTTCCTAGCAGTAACTCATCATTTTATCATCGCTACAAGTCCATTCCTTGTTGACTTGATTGATCACGAGTGACGAGTCTTCTAGGATTTGGACCCTGCAAATGTCGAGAGCGACGACAATTTGTAGACTAAGTAACATAGATTCGTATTTTGTGACATTGTTTTATGCTAGGAAGAGTATTTGAAGAACATCCTTAAACTTCTCACCTTTTGGAGAAGTAACCACCACTCTCACTCCTGCTCCAATGAATTGTAAGGATCCACCGAACACTAGTAGAAAAAGGCTCAAAGCCTGCGGTGCGATACATTTTTACAGGCGGATTCGGTTATCAACCACCTGTGCTATTTTTAGTGGCGGTTTCTTAAGAAAACCACCACTAGAAATCGTATTTTTAGTGGCGGTTCCTTATGAAAACCGCCAGTAGAAATCCATAATTTCTAGTGGCGGTTTTCTTAAGGAACCACCACTAAAATTGATTTCTAGTGGCGGTTTTCTTAAGGAACCGCCACTAGAAATCATTTTTATCCTTAATTTTTCGAGTTTTTCAAACGACCTCGTATGATGAAACCACCAAAATAAAAGTTGTAGGTCTTTGAAAATTATAAAACTTTGTAGTTGACAACTTTTTTATTTCAAATCATTTCGGCTCTCAAAAATTGTATCTAAATTTGTCAAATTTAAAATTCAAATTTTACAACGACCTCGGATGAAAAAGTGTCAAAATGAAAGTTGTAGAACTTCAAAAATTATTCAACTTTGTAGTTGACAACTTTTTTATTTGAATTTGTTTACGGTCTCAAACAAGCAATTTACACTCATTTGGTTGTAATATGTGGGCAACGAAACTACAAAACTATACACAAAGCATGCCATAGGCGGAGTGGTAGAGGAGGGTACGCGTGAAGGTGAGGTCAGGGGTTCGATTTCTAGCAACCACGTGGTGCACGAAAAATACCCCGACTTGCGACTTCGACGGAGACGGGCATATGGGATAAGTGGGCCGAGGCCTCCCCTAGGCGGTTTTATTACGCCGACCGCTAGTGAAAATCGATTTTCACTGGTGGTCCTCAGTTACCCGCCTGTAAAAATGATGATTTCTACTGGCCCCTACCACTGGCGGTTACGAAAAACACCACTGTAAATAGGTTTACGACCGCCACTATAGAGATTCTCTGTACTAGTGGAACTTGATGATCCAATAGTCTAAAGGTTTTTACTCGAATGATATTTGTATCTCTATCCACTCAGCCACGAAGTCAAGAAGGGCTTGAGCTTTGCTATCCATGCTTGGCTTAAAGACAATGTCATATACTCTAAGTTCGATGGCCCATTTAGCAGTTCTGCCAGTAGCATCTTTGTTGTGTATAGCAATTTCCCCAGTATTGAAGATGTATATACTTCGATTCGATGTGCTTGAAAGTAATGCACCAACTTCCTGGAAGAGATTAGCAAAGCATAGTCCATCTTTATGATATGAAAGTATCTTAGTTTGGTTTACTTGAGTACCTCCAAGATGAAATAGATCGGAACTACGCCATCTAGGTACTGTTAGGACCCTACCATTCAACCACTAGGGCTATTCAGACCATTTTGAGTGGCGGTCGAGATGTATAGCTAGAGTGTCTCCCCTAATTCGGGGGCAACTAGTACTAGGGTATTCGTATGGTACCTTTTGAGTTCTTCTAGAGCATCTAGTGCTTTGCTTGTCAATACAAAATTTTATTGATTTTTTAACAGCTTGAAGAAAGGCAAACCTCAAACACCAAGCCGAGATATGAATATTCTAAGTGATGTCGTACATTCAGTTAGTTGTTGGATAACCTGAAGACAACTCGAAGGTTCTGTCTTTGGTATTGCAGCAACTTTTTTGGGTTGGCCTCAATTACTCTATGTGAAACGAGGTATCCTAGTTGTTTTCTAGATGGCACTGCAAAGGTGTAGTTGTCTGGATTCAACTTGATACTAAAATTTCTCATATTTTTGAAGGTTTATGCTAAGTTAGTTATTTGGTCCTTTTTGACCTGGTATTGATGTCCACGTCATATACATATGCTTGCACATTTTTGTATAGCTGAGATGCTAGGCACTTCTAGATTCCCCTATGGTAGGTAGCCCCCTCATTCTTTAGCCCAAAGGGCATAGTGGTGTAGCAGTACATGCCAAATACGGTGGTTAACGAAGTTTTGATTTGGTCCTCTTTTTTAGTGGGATTTGGTGATACCCAAAGTAGCAGTCCAACAAAGAGAGTAAGTCATAGCTTGTGTTGGAATCTACAATTTGATTAATCCACGGTAAAGAAAATGAATCTTTTGGACAAGCCTTAGTCAGATTTGTATAATCAACACACATGTGCCATTGTTTATTTTTCTTTTGAATAAGTATAGGATTTGCTATCCACTTTGGATGCAATTCTTCTCTAATAAAACTAGCATCCAGGAGTCGAGTTATCTCCTTATTTATTATTTCTCGTCCATCTTTTTTGTAACATCATAGATTTTGCTTGACAGGCTTCGAGATAGGGCTTACATTAAGTGTATGCTCGACTAGTTCCCTCAAGAGTCCTGACATGTTCGGAGGCTTCCTAGCAAAAATATCTTGATTGTCCTAGAGGAAACACGTGAGCGTGAGTTCAGGTTGGTCCCAATGTGACTGACCATGGCGACGTCTATCGTGTTGAGTTGTATTTGCCTAGTAAGGGAGGACTTGACCTGCAGATTGGCGATCTTCTTTTGTTGGGATGAGAGCTCTTCTACTATTCCTTTGCTTGAGGGGTGTAGTGCAGGGCTACCTTAAGGCTGTTGCATTCAGCCTGTATCACTTGGGACCTAGCCAAGTTGCATCCTTCTTTGTCGTAGGCATAGGACAACCTTAGGTTTTCCTTAATACAAATCACTCCCTTAGGTTGTAGCATTTTGAGACCTAGCCAAGTTGCTCTACTATGAAGACGTCTTGGGCTTCTAGCTTTTGCTTTCGCTTGGACTCGCATGGTTCTGGCCCCCGATGATGTACATGATGTCTTGATTTGCCCATGGGAATTTTTCCCTGGTCGCTTCTTCTGAGTCACCTTTCTTGCTAGCCTTGTTATTTTTCGGTTTGGGTGTCTCTAGGCATGGCTCTTTCAGTAGTCTTCGTGTGAACTGCCTGATGTGACAATATTCTTGTGTAGTATGATTTTTCTAAGGTTGATAAATACATGTTCCATCCATTATGGATTTGTACCTAGCGTTGTACTCATCTTGGGTAGGTTGGTTGCCATCTCAGTGTGGTCGAGTCTCGTGCTTTGTTGTATTGACTTTTCGATCATAGCGGTGGTTTTGGCCTTTGTCTTGCTCTATCCTTTGTCTGCTTTTCCTTTGACTTTCATTGAAGGGGTCATATGGAGTGTCACCTCTTCGCTCATGGCGTATTTGTCAACCACCTAAAACAGGGCTAACAGAGTCATCGATGACTTGCATATTAGCTTCTGAGATAGCTCATTGTTCCTGAGGCCCTTGTGGAAGACATAAACTATTGTTTCCTCAGGGATGTGTGATACATCAGCCTTGATGTCGCGCCATTGCTTGAAGTAGCTTTGGAGGCTATCATCCTCCTTTTGCGTAATCTATTCAAGATCATATTGTGTCTTTTCTTGCTCACATGTCAAGCCAAAGTTCACAACAAAAATCATTTAAGATCCTCCCAAGAGTTGACAAAGTTATATAGAATATTAGTTAGCCATTTGCGGGTGTTGGCATTGAGGCACGCGGGAAAATAATTTGCCATGACTTTTGAGTCCCCTCCTTCGGATATAATAGAAAGTGGTACACTCACAACCAATCTGTGGGGTTACTGCATCCATGGTAGGCTTCAATGATGGGTGGTTTAAAGTTCTTAGGCCAACTGACTTAGCTTAGTGGCCCTACAAATGCCTTAATCATGGAGTTGACGAGCATAGTTGGTACCTACTCGAGCTAAAATCAGGGGTGGGTCTCGTAGCAGGAATCATCTACGCCATACCTATCATGGTCGACATGTGGTCATCTAGGGATGCCTCCACTAATGTGTTGGTCCAAGCCAACATATATCTCCCTTCACACGTGGGGGACCATACTCAGTGAGTAGGTTGAGAGGAAGGAAGAATTCCTTCTCGATCACTGCGAACCGAGCCCTTGTGTAGATGACTTTGTGTATCTTGTGTGTGTTATCCATCGTGGTCTCTAGTGTCGACTCGGACCTCTCCTTATTAGCCGCTGGGATAGCATCTGCTTCAGCACATACCATGGTAGCTCATCATGTTTTGAATCTTTTTAAGGCTTTTCAAGAGCAAAGGGGTGATCCCATACAGCAAGTATTTTATTGTGACAAGATTTTGTACTGGGGTGGCATAGACATGTTGTCCCTAGAATTCAACCATCTCAATTTTATCATGGACTTCATGTCTGCTTAGTCATGGATCTTCTCAAACTTGTCATCTTCTTGTCTTTGAGTCTTCTTCATCCTCCAGTGGGGGTGATCCTTAGGTCCCCCAATAATCACATGCATGAGTCAAGATCTTGGGAATTCAAAGACCAAGTCCAAGCTATCATCGTCATTAGAGTCTGACGGGTATCTAGATTCCGTCAGTGGCACCACTTCTAAGACTGAATCTAATGAATCTAGCGTCTTGGATGCGTGATCGAGGGAAATGCTCGATCTTCCGTGAGGTAGGTTAACTTGATTGAGTAGAGATCTCTACATTGATGATCTAAGGCTCCGAGCGAATGGATCCTCACAACCACTACACCACTGCTCCATTGATTAGCACTCGTGACACACGAGTGACCTCTCTACGAAGGCTTATCCCTACAAGCACAATCAAGAACACAAGAAAGAATAGGAAGAACAGAATCAAAATTGCATTGATCATGAGGTGGGGTCTCACAAATCGATGAGCGACAACATTGTTCGATGACAGATATGATCTAAGAAAAACCTGAACCCTAATGTGGTGGCAACTGCTAGTAAAATAAAGGTTAGGGGCGTGCGTGACCCCTGGTCGCGCCCCTAATGGGCTCCAACACGATACATGACCCAATAGCCCAAAAGACGGTGTCGCGGCACCAAAATAGAATCTGAACACTGACTTGTTTCGACGATTCCCGTTGACTCCAGATGAATTTTAAGATGGTTCCTATTGGGTTAGAAAGCTTATCTCCTTATCTTTCAATCCATATAAAGACTAACATAATTGGAGTTCAGATGCATCTTGGGCGTCTGTTTTAGTGCTGACTGGTTCTAGACTCCGAGGTGGAGACGAAGTTGAGTTAGACTTGGCTTTCTCTTGTTGTGAATGTCCTACCTTGTCATTCTTGACATATTGGCCTTTTCCAAGTCCTTGTTGGTCCTCTCCAAGGTTTCTAATCATCAAAACATCCATGGCACCAAGCGTAATCTCTAAAACACAATTGACTAGGTTAGAACGAACCTAGAGATTTAGCTGTCGTGCACGTGCTCGTGTTGTCGGTCGATGCATTGTTTATGTGGGAGTGATGTCCTCATCATCCTCCCCACTTTAATTAGAGTCGTCCTTGACTCAGGAGGTGGCCAAGGGGGTTGTTGGTCACTTGTTCTCAAATGCTGTGAATCAAGAGCAAGGCAACACAATCGTTAAAGATTAAGGACCTTTGTCTTCCGAAGTATTATCTCCACATGGGTATAATACTCATCAAACGAAGGTTAAGAGAGACATACCTTCATTAATTAATACATGAATAAGAATGCGAAAGGATAAAGACGACGACTCCATATTATTAATCCATTTATATTCGTATTCCATAAAACATAAATGAATATTTAACAGTATTAATATTACATCGATACCTTCGGCTTGCTCGAAGGCGTGAATGCGGGAGAGTGATTACAATCCAGCATGAACAGTATGATGTTACTGTTCATCTATTTATAGGCACGGGACGCAGCCCGGGTAAAATTACATTTACGTCCCTTACACTCATCTATTATTATAACACGAAATATTAGGGACTAAGTAGTCTTTGTCCCTTTTTGGTCATCATCGTGCTCGGCCTTCATCATTACATCAAAGCCAAAGCTCGTTGGTTACAGCTTTGTCGTTCATTCTTATTATCTTCGGGCTTCATCTTCACCTTGCTATATTAAAGAAACCTTCATCTCGAAGCCGAAGCCCCCTGTAAAAATCCATGTCATACTAAAAATATATGGCCAGTTAAGTTTTTGAGGACCTTTAGAGGAAGAAGGCCCCCAACATTAGCCCCTCGCAGTATTGATTTATTTCTTTGTAACAAATTTAGACTGTGACGTGAATGAATGCCTTTAGTCGAGGGTCCGAAAAAACACCTTCCCTTCGCTAGAATAGTGAATTACACTGACCTGCGGGACCCACCAATCTGTAGGGTTCTGAGTATATAAATAGAAGCCTGTGTTGTGAGTATTTTTCGTGCTATTTGAGTTTCTCACATTGTGTTTGCCATTTTAACCTTCCTTACTTCATCGAATTTGATTGGATTTTGAGCTTCGGCATTGTAGCAAGCATTGTCCAAATGGCTGATGAAAAGAAGATCACTGACCAAGCGCTGGCCGGATTTTATGAAGCCATGGAAAAAACCAACATGGAGAAGATTGCCAATGAGATGTTAGCTAGGATATCTGAAAACTCTAGCAATAGTGAGAGCTTCGATGTGGAAAGTGGAAATGAAGATGCCGAAGATCGGCCATGGAGACCGAGCCATGTTGTCTTCAAAAAATCAACTATTAAACAAGGGCAGATCAATGCAAAGAGGGGGAGATACTTTCGTGATATCTCAATCGTGAGGGCCGGAGGGGAGAATAATGTTCCTCTTCCCGAAGCTGACGAAGTGGTGATTTTCAGAAGCTTCATGAAAGCCGGGCTTCGGTTCCCTCTGGACAAAATGTTGGTCGAAGTTCTGAAAACCTTTGAAATTTATCTTCACCAACTTACCCCCAAAGCTATTGTCCAAATAGGGGTTTTCATATGGGCCATGAGGAGCCAAGGATTAGAGCTAGATGTCAGGTGCTTCTGCAATATGCATGAGTTATTATATCAGACGAAGGCAACTGGGAAAGAGCAATATTGTCACACCCAGTTTTGGAAGGTAAACCGAATGAGAACCATGTACGTGCCAGGATCAGAACTCACGTACACAGTGATTACATAATTGGACATCATCACACAATGCATGAATTAAATAGCGGAAAGTACTTAGTTACATCAAGATGTCTGAGACATCCACAGAGTCTATTACATAAACATAGTGTTTAACAATAACATCAAAGTGCGGAGTATCAAAACGTAGAATGTAAGCCTACACAGGCAGCCGACTGGGGGTTTGCCACTAAAGTAAACTACAACTCGTTGTAGTCCTGGAACTCCTCAAAGTCCTCCATGCTACCAGCTTCACCTCCTGAGCACTGAGTACAGTGGGGACAACCTGGGGTGGGGTGGTTTGTAAAGCAAGGGTGAGTACACATCAACGTACTCAACAAATGTCCCGTTTGGCTAAGGTGGACTAGCTATATATGGAGTTAAGGTTAAGCAGTTGCTTTTAGTTGGTCAAGTTTTACTACTATAAGTAGAGCCAAATTTTAGTAATAACCCAGTTATTACCCAGAAGCACTCCCTCCAAGAGGAAATACCATAGATCAGAATTATAATCACCATTGCTAGTCGTCATCATAAAAGTACTCAAAGTTCTTCTAATCGAAGAGGATCCCAAGGCTGCTCATAACCATGAGCACGACTGATATACTAGTTTCTAACACTCTGCAGAGGTTGCACACTTTACCCACAAGCCGTGATTTCCATTCTGCCCGGGGTTCTAGCCTCCTTACTGATCACTACCAAGGTGACCTAGTAGGGTCTCACTACGTAGCCTTTACAAAGATTTCCCAGAGGTCATAGCCACCCGTTAGGTTTCTCTAGTTTGATAAACACAGTACGTCTCCCCAAAGAAAGGATGACTAACAAAACCAAATCAAAGAACCTCTGCAACCAACCTCGGCAGAGCAAGTACTGTGCCCGGACCCCATTGACGGCCCTACGGTGAAGCCAACTACTCCTCTGGTTCCTCTAATTAATCAGCTAAGGGCTTCCCATTCCACCCTCATGGTTGCAATGTTATCCTGGGTTGTCACTCCCCAAACAGGTCCTTATGGAGAGGTACTCAGGAAATAGCCTGAGCCCCCTAAAGAATCATAAGAACCCCATCGGGATAATATCATCGTATCATAAAAGATCACATCATGTTCATTGATTAAGTTAAAGCAATAGCATAAGCTAACCATGATTAACCCAAAAAGGTAAGCAAGGGTAAGGTAAATACAGACTAGTCAATCCTTAGGTTTCAATAAAGTAATGCGGGATAGTGAATTATAAAGTAAAGTAGGACATGATAGGTCTGAGGACACTTGCCTTCACCAGGTTGTTGCTCAGGGAGGTCTTCAACAACACACTCAGGAACCTCGGACTACTTGTTGTCTAAGTAAAGCGAGCATACATTCGATACATTTGGAAAAGTACAAATGAACATCACATCAAACATGTACAAACATTGGCACACAACTCAAAAAGGTATAGTATTAAGTGTAGGGGAATGATATCAAGTTATAAAATGGACTAATCTTAAGTGGAGGATTGATTGTTCTCTAAGTATTTGGAACATGGCTCAAAAAAGTTAAGAGGTAATTAAACAAGTAGAGATTAAATTATAAGATGAACTACTCTTATTTAGGAATTTGATTATCCTTTAAGTGTTATCCATAATTACATACCTAATTTTATTTATTTCATTAAGACCTAGAGGTTAAACCAATAATGAATTCATGAAATGCATAACACTAATCTCACAAGGTTAAATATACTTTACTCCTAGGATTCTCCTTTTATTTATTTCATTAAATAAATAAATCAACATATACTTTAATTCTATATTCTAAGTGTAAAAATTAAAGTATATAGATTACAGTTGGTCATATTTTATTTGAACATAGAATAATCTTGTGAGCATTTTGCAATTTGAACCACTAAATTTGGAGTTCATATGAAAAAGATATGAAATAAACAAGTTTTGAAGTTTGAAATATGAAATTAGGGCTAAATCTGTGATTAAATAAAAGTCTAGGGGGCTATTCTAAAGAAACCAGGGACCTATGCGCTAAAACCAAGGACAGTAGGTTGATTTCCTAAAACTAGGGGGTCTCTTAAGCAAAACAACCACGCGAAGGGGTACGGGGTAACCTCAGCCGTCGGATCAGACATCAATGGCCCAGATTAGATCACACAGGCACGCGGGCACGGCTGACAAGCAGGGCCAGGGCGCCAGCGAGCCAGGGTGGGATGACCGGCCAGGCCCAGGGGCAGAGACGTGGGTGAGGGGGAGAGAGGAGAGACGGTTGGATCTGGATCGGAGGGCTACGATCAGATTCGCTCGGGTTGAGTCTAAACCGCCCGATCCTAGGTGGACGGCCAAGATCTAACGGCTGGGGGGCGGACTTGGGCGTGGTGGCGCCGCTCGATCCTGCAGCGGGAGTTCGCTGGAGACGAGCAGACCGGCCACGGCGGGGCTCTGGTGGCTTAGGGAAAGGGTAAGACACGTTCAACGCGTCACGACGAACACGACCGTGGGCGGAGAACCGGCATCGGGGCGCCAGAGAACATAGACCACGGTGGAAAAGGTTCCGCGACGGTGCAGCTAACTCCGGCGAGCAATTGTGCGGGCTCTGGGGCGATACTTGGCGAATTAAGGGCATGGGAAGGTTGCTCACCTCGAGTGCGAACTCCGAGACGCTTGGAGAATGGCAGGGGTACGGTGGAGCCTCGAGTCGACGGCGGCGGGGCTCCGACTACGCAAGAACCGCTCCGGTGAGCGTGGACCGAGCGCAGCAGGGAGGGAGAGGGCGCACCGAATGGTGTCCTGAGTAGCTAACGGCAAGGCGAAGCTCACCGTGGCACTGGACGGGGCACAGGCGCAACGGCGGCCACAGAACAGGTGGTGGACGTCGGCGGGCGGTGGCGGAGCTCTCAGTTCACGCGGGCAGAGTGAGAGAGAGGGCGAGGGAGCTGGGCAGAGGGCGCAAATTGGAGAGGGGAGGTGGGCGAGCAGGACGCGGGCACACGGACGTGGCCGGAGAACGCGCGGTCGTGGGCGCGTCCACAGCGGGGAGATCGTGGGCGAGATTTTAGAGACGGCTGACAGGTGGGAACGGCAGGACAGAGAGAGGAGAGCGGGTGCGCATGAGAGAACTAGCACCGACAGGTCTGGCCCACGCGACAAAGAGAGAGGGAGAGAGGTGCGCTCGGGTTGGCGGCGACAGGCGGGACCCGCCTTTCAGGCAGAGGGGGCGCGCGGGCGCGGGCGCGCGCTCGGGAGTTGGGCTAAGTGGGCTACCTTGGGCCAAATTAGCTTTTCCTTTTTCCTGAAATTTCTAATTGCTTTTCTATTTATTTTCTCTAGGGTTTTCAATTCAAATTCAAATCAGGTTTCAAATTCAAACCAAATCAAATATGTGCAACATTTCAAAGAATATTTAGGCTCAATATGATGCAACATTCTATGACTCATATGTTTTGGGCAAAATAAAATAAATAATTCCTCAATAATACAACTAACTCTAATTAAAAGAGAAAGGGAGAGAGAAAACTAGAGTGAGATAGAGAAGAGTAACACCTGAATTTGGATGGTCATAAGAAAGAAATTTTATACCCCTAAATTCAGGGTGTTACAAATATCACAACAATTTTGGTTGCTATAGCTTCGTACATCGCGCCGAGACCAGCTATCCTGTGCCAATATTTCGGAAAAAATGGCCAGGCTCCTGGATGCAAGAATGGTTTTATGTGAAGGTTGATCTGAGTGAGCGGGAAGATATAAAAGGGGTCATTCAGCGACCTATATGGTCTCGCTTCGGCATCAGGAGGTCGACCATTGCAGTTGGAAATGACGTGCAAGCGTGCCAGACAACTTTTAATACAGTGTGTACTTACATTGGCACAAGAGACTTGGTGCAGGAGCATATTGTTTATAGAGTGTGGCCACTTGCCCATGGATGGGAAATGTCGAAGGAGACTGCCGCTGGCTCCAGCCAAAATGGTTTGATGTATCGAATGATACAGGCGCTAGTTTGATGAACCGAATGATGATAGGCTAGATGCCATAGAGGTGACTAGTGATGAATTGCTTGGAGCATATTCGAAGGCCGAAGATGACGCCATGAAAATTGTCTTCGGAGCTCGGGGCAAAAAGAGGTTGAACAGGGTATTCGATGTCATTGGATTTGTATATCCACACTACTGTTATCCTTCACGGAAGCAAGGGAAGAAGAGGAAAGCTGCTACCTCGGCGACTTCTAGCGCGTCGAAGTCGAAAAAGGTTAAAGTTTTGACGCGTCGACCTAGGCGCATTGAGATGGCCAACGTGTCGAAGCTAATTGAGAGGTCCGCTCCTATCTCTGAGCCAAGTCACTCTGTGCCTGTCAAAGTTAGAACAAATGTGACTGAGGAGCCGAAAGTGGAGAAAACAGCAGAACAGTTGAAGGCACTGAGTCCACCATGCACAACGGAATTGTGGAAGCCATCAAACATCCCCGCAGCAACTCCAAGAAAAAGGAGAATGGCTAGTGTGTTGGATGCTATAATGGAGTCTATGAAAACATCAACTCCTGCTTCTACTGAAGCACCTAGGACGGAAGCTAAAGTTTCAAAGAAATCTGACAAAGCCAGAATGGCGTAGATTATTTCTGAGGTTGGACCCTCAGTTCCTGCTGAAGCAAGACCTTCGAAAATCGCACCAGTAATCCTGGAAAAAGGGTGCCTCCAAGAAATCCAAATCTCCTGCTCCTGGAGCACCTACCAAAGAGCTGGAATTTATTGTGCGACATGCTTCGGGGAAGCAATTATCATAAGAGCAAATTGCCAAAACGCAACATTATGCCAAGGATCTAAAGTACCCCCGAGGGTCCTTGGTGTCTGGTGGCGATGACGAAGATGATTTCCTTTATTGTCTGCTAGAAAATAAAGAGATAAATATCTGCTGGGAAATAGCAGACAATATAGGCTATCCGAAGCTTGAACTCGGCTTATCTGCAATGTCGAAGGATCAGCTTGCGAACAGTCTTGCTTACAACAGCCTGAAGGTGTGTATATTTTGGTTCATCATTCTATAATGGAATTTCTATGGTTTTTCTTACCCTTGTTTCATGCTCATTTGTCTTTTTCAGGGCTTGATTTTAAGCAAGGCTTTAAAGGATCAAAAAGATGCATAGGACGAGAGCTGCAGAATAGCCCTTGGGAACCTTCATTCAGAAGTCATATCTTTGAGAAACGAAGCTTTTGAGAAGGACAAGATATTACTTTCCTTAGTGGAGAAGCTGAAATCTAGCGAGGCTAGTCTTGTTGCGCAAGCCAAAGCACATAAAGCCGAAGTGGAGGAGCTAAAAAAGAAAGTTGCTGAAGCTGATGAAAAATTTGAAGTCGAAGCTGTGAATCATGAAATTTGCGAGATCGAAAGGTCTAGAGCTCAAAAGAATTGCGATGAGCTTTGTGCTTCAAAATAGAAATATTATGAAATATCTTTGGAATGCGCCAGGAAACTAAAAGACAACTTTGCTAGACTTGGTGCATTTTCCTCTGAGCAAAAGTTCATTTGTGGCAACCTGAAAGGGAAATGTGCCCTTGGGCCATTTCTAAGTATTTTGGTGATTGAGTGCCAACAGAAATGCTTTTGTGCTAATCTATGCAAATGTGTGGACAAAGCGTAAAACATGTCAAAAGGTATGTTTCTAGACTTAGTACATTATTTTATGGACTAATGTTTTGTGTCTAAGTGCTGGAAACAGAAAAAATCGAGTTGGAGAAGAGATGGCTAAGTTCAGCCAAAGTCTGCTCAGTCTGGGTTCACCGGACTGTCTGGTGGTGCACCGGACAGTGTCCGGTGCGCCAGGCTGGCTCGGGCGAACAGGCTGCTCTTGGGACTTCGACGGTGGTGTACGGCTATAATTCACCGGACTGTCCGGTGGTGCACCGGACTGTCCGGTGAGCCGTTCATAGGCGAACTCGTCGCTCTCGGGAAACCATCAACGGCGTACGGCTAAAATTCACCGGTCTGTCCGGTGGTGCACCGGACTGTCCAGTGAGTCAACAGTCAGCCGGGGCAACGGTCGGCCGAGGATTTCGTGCTTGACGCGTGGCCGAGCCAACGGTCACATTGGTGCACCGGACTGTCCGGTGTGCACCGGACTGTCCGGTGTGCACCGGACAGTGTCCGGTGCGCCAACGGCTCTCAGACTCCAACGATCGGCTTCGCCAAATAAGGAAAGCAATCTGCACCGGACAGTGAACAGTGGATGTCCGGTGGTGCACCGGACTGTCCAGTGCGTCAGTCGACAGAAGGCAAGATCTGCCTTCCAGGATTGTTCTCAACGGCTCCTAGCTGCCTTGGGGCTATAAAAGGGACCCCTAGGCGCATGGAGGATGACACCAAGCATTCCTACAACATTCCTAAGCACCAAGACCTCGATTCCGCGCATTTGTTTCATTGTGATAGCATATAGAGCTCTAGTGGAGTTGTGAACTCATTGAGTTGTGTTGCGAGCTCTTGTTGCGACTTGTGTGCGTGTTGACACTCTGATTCTTGTGTCTTGTGTGCGTTGCTAATCCTCCCTTGCTCTGTGCTTCTTGGTGAACTTCAAGTGTAAGGGTGAGAGGCTCCAAGTTGTGGAGATTCCTCGCAAACGGGATTGAGAAAAGCAAGCAAAACACCGTGGTATTCAAGTGGGTCTTTGGACCGCTTGAGAGGGGTTGATTGCAACCCTCGTCCGTTGGGACGCCACAACGTGGAGTAGGCAAGCGTTGGTCTTGGCCGAACCACAGGATAACCACCGTGCCATCTCTGTGATTGATCTCTTGTTGGTTATTGTGTTTTGTTGAAGACTCCTCTCTAGCCACATGGCAATTATTGTGCTAACTCTTAACCAAGTTTTTGTGGCTTAAGTTTTAAGTTTTATAGGATCACCTATTCACCCCCCCTCTAGGTGCTCTCAATTGGTATCAGAGCCGTTCTCTTCACCAAGGGACTAACCGCTCGAAGAGATGGATCCTAAGGGGAAGGGTATCGTGATCAACGATAAAGAGAAGGAATCTTTCGTCAATGAGCCGAAGGATGACAAGCCTACCGACTCGGGCTCGGGCCATAGACGGAAAGATGGGAAGAAGAAGAAGACGAGGCGCATCAAGGAGATCGTCTACTACGACGACAGCGATGAGTCTACTTCTTCCCAAAAGGACGACGACCACAACGACTACGAAAGAAGGAAACCGGTCAATTCTAACTTTTCTTTTGACTACTCTCGTATTCCTCAAAGTACAAATACTCATTTGCTCTCCATTCCACTTGGCAAACCTCCTCACTTTGATGGAGAGGACTACGAATTTTGGAGCCACAAAATGCGTAGTCACCTGTTCTCTCTCCATCCGAGCATATGGGAGATTGTGGAAAGTGGAATGAAGTTCGATAGCTCGGATAGCCCTATTTTTTTATTAATGAACAAATTCATAGAAATGCACAAGCCACTACTATGTTGTTAGCCTCCTTGTGCAGGGACGAGTACCATAAAGTGAGCGGCTTGGACAATGCCAAGCAGATCTGGGACACCCTCAAGATTTCTCATGAGGGGAACGACGTCACCTTGCTCACTAAGATGGAGTTGGTGGAGGGCGAGCTTGGACGATTCACGATGATAAGGGGCGAGGAGCCAACCCAAACATACAACCGGCTCAAGACCCTTATCAACAAAATAAGGAGCTACGGAAGCACGCGATGGATGGACCACGACGTCGTCCGATTGATGCTAAGGTCCTTTACCGTTCTTGATCCTCATTTGGTGAATAATATTCGTGAGAATCCCAGGTACACCAAAATGTCGCCCGAAGAAGTCCTTGGAAAATTCGTAAGTGGGCGAATGATGATCAAAGAGGCAAGATACGTGGACGACGCATTGAATGGTCCAATCAACGAGCCTCAACCCCTTGCTCTCAAGGCAACAAGAAGCAAGGAGGCGCTACCTAGCAAGGTGGCACAAATTGAGGCGGCCGGACTTAATGACGAAGAGATGGCCCTCATCATCAAAAGATTCAAGACGGCGCTAAAGGGTCGCAAGGGGCAGCCAAGCAAGACCAAGACAAAGGGGAAGCGCTCATGCTTCAAATGTGGTAAGCTTGGTCATTTTATTGCTAACTGTCCCGATAATGATAGTGATCAGGATCAAGGGAACAAGAGGGGGAAGAAGAAGAACTATAAGAAGGCAAAGGGCGAGGCACATCTTGGCAAGGAGTGGGATTCGGATTGCTCCTCGTCCGACTCCGACAATGAAGGACTCGCCGCCACTGCCTTCAACAAGTCATCCCTCTTCCCCAACGAGCGTCACACATGCCTTATGGCAAGGGAGAAGAAGGTATGTACTCGAAACTCTACTTATGCTTCTTCAAGTGAGGACGAATCTAGTGATGAGGATGAAATAGATTATTCATGTTTATTTAAGGGCCTAGATAGAACCAAGGTAGATAAAATTAATGAATTGATTGATGCCTTGAATGATAAGAATAGGCTTTTAGAAAAACAAGAGGACTTGTTGTATGAAGAACATGACAAATTTGTAGAAGCACAAAAATCTCATGCCTTAGAAGTTAAGAGAAATGAAATGCTTTCTTATGAATTATCTTCTTGCCATGAGACAATTTCTAGCTTAAGTAGCATGAATGATGAGTTGAATGCTAAGTTAGAAATAGCTAGTAAATCAACAACTTGTGTTGAAAATGTTGTTATTTGCAATAGATGTAAAGATTTTGATATTGATGCTTGTAGTGAACACATAGCTTCTATTGCAAAGCTAAATGATGAAATGGCTAGTCTTAATGCCCAACTTAAGGCTAGCAAAAGTGAGTTTGATAAACTAAAATTTGCTAGGGATGCCTACACGGTTGGTAGACACCCCTCAATTAAGGATGGGCTTGGCTTCAAGAGGGAAGTCAAGTACTTAACAAGCCATAAGGCTCCCGTCTCCGCCAAGGAGAAAGGGAAGGCCCCTATGGCAAGTAGTACTAAAAAGAACCATGCTTTTATGTACAATGATAGAAGACAGTCTCATAGGAGTTGTAATGCTTTTGATTCACATGCCTATGATTCTTATGCTATGTTTGCTTCCAGTTCTTCCTATATGCATGGTAAAGATATGCCTAGGAAAAATATTCATCATGTGCCTAGAAAGAATATTGTTCATGTTCCTAGGAAAGTTATGAATGGACCCTATACAATTTATCATGCTTTAAATGCTTCCTTTGCTATTTGTAGAAAGGATAGGAAGATAGTTGCTAGGAAATTAGGGGCAAAATGCAAGGGTGATAAAACTTGCATTTGGGTCCCTAAGACAATTGTGACTAACCTTGTAGGACCCAACGAGAGTTGGGTACCTAAGACCCAAGCCTAAATTTGCCTTGCAGGTTTATGCATCCGGGGGTTCAAGTTGGATTATCGACAGCGGATGCACGAACCATATGACGGGGGAAAAGAAGATGTTCACCTCCTACGTCAAGAATAAGGATTCCCAAGATTCAATCATATTCGGCGATGGGAACCAAGGTAAGGTGAAAGGTTTAGGCAAGATTGCAATATCAAATGAGCACTCTATCTCTAATGTGTTTTTAGTTGAGTCTCTTGGATATAATTTACTATCTATCAGTCAATTATGTAATATGGGATATAATTGTCTATTTACAAATGTAGATGTGTCTGTCTTTAGAAGATGTGATGGTTCACTAGCTTTTAAGGGTGTACTAGACGGCAAACTTTATTTGGTTGATTTTGCAAAAGAGGAGGCCGGTCTAGATGCATGCTTAATTGCTAAGACTAGCATGGGCTGGCTGTGGCATCGCCGCTTAGCACATGTGGGGATGAAGAACCTTCACAAGCTTCTAAAGGGAGAACACGTGATAGGTTTGACTAACGTGCAATTCGAAAAAGATAGACCTTGTGCAGCTTGTCAAGAAGGTAAACAAGTGGGAGGAGCACATCACAGCAAGAATGTGATGACCACTTCAAGACCTCTGGAGCTGCTGCATATGGACCTCTTCGGACCCGTCGCCTATCTGAGCATAGGAGGAAGTAAGTATGGTCTAGTTATTGTTGATGACTTTTCCCGCTTCACTTGGGTGTTCTTTTTGCAGGATAAGTCTGAAACCCAAGGGACCCTCAAGCGCTTCCTAAGGAGAGCTCAAAATGAGTTTGAGCTCAAGGTGAAGAAGATAAGAAGCGACAACGGGTCCGAATTCAAGAATCTTCAAGTGGAGGAGTTCCTTGAGGAGGGGATCAAGCACGAGTTCTCCGCTCCCTACACACCTCAGCAAAATGGTGTGGTAGAGAGGAAGAACAGGACGCTCATTGATATGACGAGGACTATGCTTGTAGAGTTCAAGACCCCCGAGCGCTTTTGGTCGGAAGCCGTGAGCACGGCTTGCCACGCCATCAACAGGGTCTACCTTCACCGCCTCCTCAAGAAGACTTCATATGAGCTGCTAACTGGTAACAAACCCAATGTGTCTTATTTTCGTGTATTTGGGAGCAAGTGTTATATTCTTGTGAAGAAAGGTAGGACCTCTAAATTTGCTCCCAAAGCTGTAGAAGGGTTTTTATTAGGTTATGATTCAAATACAAAGGCGTATAGGGTCTTCAACAAATCATCGGGTTTGGTTGAAGTCTCTAGCGACGTTGTATTTGATGAGACTAATGGCTCTCCAAGAGAGCAAGTTGTTGATCTTGATGATGTAGATGAAGAAGACGTTCCAACGGCCGCGATACGCACCATGGCGATTGGAGATGTACGGCCTCAGGAACAATTGGAGCAAGATCAACCGTCTTCCTCAACTATGGTGCATCCCCCAACCCAAGATGACGAACAGGTACCTCAAGTGGAGGCGCATGATCAAGGGGGAGCACAGGATGTTCAAGTTGAAGAGGAAGAAGCACCTCAGGCACCTCCAACCCAAGTTCGAGCGACGATTCAAAGGGATCATCCCGTCGACCAAATATTGGGTGATATTAGCAAAGGAGTAACTACTCGCTCGAGATTAGTTAATTTTTGTGTGCATTACTCCTTTGTTTCTTCTATTGAGCCTTTCAGGGTAGAAGAGGCCTTGCTAGATCCGGACTGGGTGTTGGCCATGCAGGAGGAACTCAACAACTTCAAGCGCAATGAAGTTTGGACACTGGTGCCTCGCCCCAAGCAAAATGTTGTGGGAACCAAGTGGGTGTTCCGCAACAAACAGGACGAGCACAGGGTGTGACAAGGAACAAGGCTCGACTTGTGGCAAAAGGTTATGCCCAAGTCGCATGTTTGGACTTTGAGGAGACATTCGCTCCTGTGGCTAGGCTAGAATCAATTCGTATTTTGCTAGCATATGCCGCTCACCATTCTTTCAGGTTGTACCAAATGGATGTGAAGAGCGCTTTCCTCAACGGGCCGATCAAGGAGGAGGTGTACGTGGAGCAACCCCCTGGCTTTGAGGATGAACGGTACCCCGACCACGTGTGTAAGCTCTCTAAGGTGCTCTATGGACTTAAGCAAGCCCCAAGAGCATGGTATGAATGCCTTAGAGACTTTTTAATTGCTAATGCTTTCAAGGTCGGGAAAGCCGATCCAACTCTTTTTACTAAGACTTGCGATGGTGATCTTTTTGTGTGCCAAATTTATGTCGATGACATAATATTTGGTTCTACTAATCAAAAGTCTTGTGAAGAGTTTAGCAGGGTGATGACGCAGAAATTCGAGATGTCGATGATGGGCGAGTTGAACTACTTCCTTGGGTTCCAAGTGAAGCAACTCAAGGACGGCACTTTCATCTCCCAAACGAAGTACACGCAAGACTTGCTAAAACGGTTTGGGATGAAGGACGCCAAGCCCGCAAAGACGCCGATGGGAACTAACGGACACACCGACCTCAACAAAGGTGGTAAGTCCGTTGATCAAAAAGCATACCGGTCCATGATAGGTTCTTTGCTTTATTTATGTGCTAGTAGACCGGATATTATGCTTAGCGTATGCATGTGTGCTAGATTTCAATCCGATCCTAAGGAGTGTCACTTGGTGGCTGTGAAGCGAATTCTAAGATATTTAGTTGCTACGCCTTGCTTCGGGATCTGGTATCCAAAGGGGTCTAACTTTGACTTGATTGGATATTCAGATTCCGACTATGCTGGATGTAAGGTCGATAGGAAGAGTACATCGGGGACGTGCCAATTCTTAGGAAGGTCCCTGGTGTCGTGGAACTCTAAGAAACAAACTTCCGTTGCCCTATCCACCGCTGAGGCCGAGTACGTTGCCGCAGGACAGTGTTGTGCGCAACTACTTTGGATGAGGCAAACCCTCCGGGACTTTGGCTACAATCTGAGCAAAGTCCCACTCCTATGTGACAATGAGAGTGCTATCCGAATAGCGGAAAATCCTGTTGAGCACAGCCACACAAAGCACATTGACATCCGGCATCACTTTTTGAGAGACCACCAGCAAAAGGGAGATATCGAAGTGTTTCATGTTAGCACCGAGAACCAGCTAGCCGATATCTTCACTAAGCCTTTAGATGAAAAGACCTTTTGCAGGCTGCGTAGTGAGCTAAATGTCCTAGATTCGCGGAACTTGGATTGATTTATAGCATACATGTGTTTATGCCTTTGATCATGTTCCTTATGCATTTTGTTGCTTACTATGGTGCTCAAGTTGTACAATCTCTCCACGGACCTCACAAGTCCTTGTGCAAGTGATGCACATATTTAGGGGGAGTTGTGCTACAACTTGACCCTTTGAGACTAACCATATGCTTGAGTTTGCTTATTTTAGTCTCAAAGGAGGTTTGAAAGGGAAAAGGTGGACTTGGACCATGAAAGACTTCCACTGCACTCCGATGAGAGGGTAACTTATTCCAAGTTCATCTCATGTACTCTTATTGCCTTTGTGTTCTTATTTGAAGATTTTGGTGAGGCAATGGGGTTTAAGGGCCAAGATTGATCCCGTTTTGGTGCTTGATGCCAAAGGGGGAGAAAATAAAGGCCAAAGCAATAGATGGATCAGCTACCACTTGAGAAATTTTGAAAATAGTAGATTAGAGCTTTTGGTTTGTCAAAACTCTTCTATTGTCTCTTATGTCAAAAGTTGGCCTCTTGTGGGGAGAAGTGTTGATTATGAAAAAAAAGGGGGAGTTTTTGCTTATGTCAAAAGTTGGCCTCTTGTGGGGAGAAGTGTTGATTATGAAAAAAAGGGGGAGTTTTTGAAATCCTTGATCAAATTTCTTTGGAATATCTCTCTTTATGTCTCTACAAGTGGATTTGACTTAGAGATAGGAATTTGAGTTTGATTTGCAAAAACAAACCAAGTGGTGGCATAGAGTGATCCATATATGTCAAATAGGATTCAAAACAACCTTGAGTTTTCATTTGCATTGATATTGCACGTATTCTAGTTGCTTTATGTTGTGTTGGCATAAATCACCAAAAAGGGGGAGATTGAAAGGGAAATGTGCCCTTGGGCCATTTCTAAGTATTTTGGTGATTGAGTGCCAACACAAATGATTTTGTGCTAATCTATGCAAAGGTGTGGACAAAGCGCAAAACATGTCAAAAGGTATGTTTCTAGACTTAGTACATTATTTTATGGACTAATGTATTGTGTCTAAGTGCTGGAAATAGAAAAAATCGAGTTGGAGAAGAGATGGCTAAGTTCAGCCAAAGTCTGCTCAGTCTGGGTTCACCGGACTGTCTGGTGGTGCACCGGACAGTGTCCGGTGCGCCAGGCTGGCTCGGGCGAACAGGCTGCTCTCGGGACTTCGACGGCGGTGTACGACTATAATTCACCGGACTGTCCGGTGGTGCACCGGACTGTCCGATGAGCCGTTCACAGGCGAACTCGTCGCTCTCGGGAAACCATCAACGGCGTACGACTAAAATTCACCGGTCTGTCCGGTGGTGCACCGGACTGTCCGGTGAGTCAACAGTCAGCCGGGGCAACGGTCGGCCGAGGATTCCGCGCTTGACGCGTGGCCGAGCCAACGGTCACATTGGTGCACCGGACTGTCCGGTGTGCACCGGACAGTGTCCGGTGCGCCAACTCCAACGGTCGGCTTCGCCAAATAAGGAAAGCAATCTGCACCGGACAGTGAACAGTGGATGTCCGGTGGTGCACCGGACTGTCCGGTGCGCCAGTCGACAGAAGGCAAGATCTGCCTTCCAGGATTGTTCTCAACGGCTCCTAGCTGCCTTGGGGCTATAAAAGGGACCCCTTGGCGCATGGAGGATGACACCAAGCATTCCTACAACATTCCTAAAAGACCTCGATTCCGCGCATTTGTTTCATTGTGATAGCATATAGAGCTCTAGTGGAGTTGTGAACTCATTGAGTTGTGTTGCGAGCTCTTGTTGCGACTTGTGTGCGTGTTGACACTCTGATTCTTGTGTCTTGTGTGCGTTGCTAATCCTCCCTTGCTCTGTGCTTCTTGGTGAACTTCAAGTGTAAGGGTGAGAGGCTCCAAGTTGTGGAGATTCCTCGCAAACGGGATTGAGAAAAGCAAGCAAAACACCGTGGTATTCAAGTGGGTCTTTGGACCGCTTGAGAGGGGTTGATTGCAACCCTCGTCCGTTGGGACGCCACAACGTGGAGTAGGCAAGCGTTGGTCTTGGCCGAACCAAGGGATAACCACCGTGCCATCTCTGTGATTGATCTTTTGTTGGTTATTGTGTTTTGTTGAGGACTCCTCTCTAGCCACTTGGCAATTATTGTGCTAACTCTTAACCAAGTTTTTGTGGCTTAAGTTTTAAGTTTTACAGGATCACCTATTCACCCCCCCTCTAGGTGCTCTCACAACCCTGATGGAGTCGTCTACTGGATCAGCCGAGAAGTCGAAGCCTTTGATGAAATTTTAAGTCACCGAGGAGACTTCTGCGCATTCGCTGGCGCACAAGGGGCCGCGTCGATCTTAGAGAAAGCCAGCTGCGAACATGCTAAGGATGTAGCTCAGCTAGGATTTGTTTTCTCGGTGGATGACATCAAAGACCCTTCGGCTGAAGCTTCTGCGCTAGGCGGGAGATTTTACTCCAATGTGTGGATGAAGGGTGGTTGTGAGATAGCTGATGAAGCGATTAGAAAAAATGAAAAAGAATCTCACGACGCTCAAGAAGAAGCCAAGCGAGCTGAAGAAGCTGTCGAGCGTGCAAGGCTTATAGGTACCTTTACTGAGGTTTAGTTTCAGAATTCGTTTTCAGCTTTGGAATTAACAAACATTTTTTATAATGTAGCTGAACTTTCACCTCCACCGGAGCCATATAACCCCAAAGCTGACCTAGCAATGAAGGAAGCGTTAGATATGATAAGAATCAGTAATGAAGCTGTTGACGAAGCCGTCGACAGACTGCTAAATGAAGCCGCTGAGAAAGTGCTGAAAGAAGACTAAATCTTTGTATATTTCAAAGTGCACTGCTTGTATATAGCTTTCATCTTTCGTAAGAACCGAACATCAAGTTTTTCTATGTATATTAATATAATATATTTCTTTGTGATGTATGAAACCTTTGTATGTACCATTTTTGAGCTATTGGCGAAAAAACACCTTCCCTTCTTTTCATGCTTCATGAAGAAAAAGATTCTCCTTATATCAGTGTTGACGAAAATTAACTTCCTGTGGAAAAATATATCTGCCGAAGGCATATCTTGTGCTATAGCATTCTCTTTTGTAATCCGGCCAACTTTTTTGAAAGAACAAATTTTCTTTGTTTATCCACAACTCTTTAGTGATGCAAACTGATGTATGATGCGATGCTATGCGATATGATATGATGGTATGATGCGGAATGTTATTTGTGCCGAAGGTAAAAAACCACACGGATACACAACCAGACTCTGCATCCCCTTGGGAACGACTTTGAAGTCTCTTCACCTTTTACTTAGGTGGTATTTCAGCTTTGCATCCCCTTGGGAACGACTTTGGAGCTAAGCTCTGCATCCCCTTAGAAACTACTTTGGAGCTTCTTCACCTTTTACTTAGGTGATATTTAAGCTCTGCATCCCCTTAGGAACGACTTTGGAGCTTCTTCACCTTTAACTTAGGCGGCATTCAAGCTCTGCATTCCCTTATGAACGGCTTTGGAGATTTTGTGACTTACTCTGCATTCCTTTAGGAACGACTTTGGAGGTTTGTGAGCTGCTCTTGTTACACCCAATGGTGTAATTATAGCTTTATTACATTAGACTAAAGGAAATTGTAAAAACAAGAATAAGTAAAAATACATTGGACTAAAACACTCTTTTGCAGAAGCGCTATACCACCTTCAGTAGATATGCCTCAACTAGGGCACAGTGCTGTTGACTGTACGAGCTTCGGACTCCTCCCGAAGGTCACGCTATTGCTGAATCTATCGATGCCCTTCTGGCTGTTGATTGTGACTTGGGGCAGGCGCCAGTGGTGGTGGTGGTGGTGGCAACTGAGCCCAGGAAGCTTGGGAATGACTTGCCGAAGCGACAGAAGCCGTAGGTTGTTGATTGCCTACGTACTCTGGGATATACGGAGAGTAACACGAAGCAGTATGCAAGATCTGCTTCGGCTGACTCTGCCGTGCTTCGGCTTCAGCAATTTCCTTCTGCTTCTGGATCATGACTTGGCACGTCCTTGTAAGTGTCCTTTGTCTTCTCCATAGAATAGGCAGTACAGTTTCCTAGGCTGATTACCAAACCTTCCTCTGAAGCTTCTCCCCCCTCTGCCTCTCGGGGCTGGTGGCCTGTAGGAAGTTTGTTGCATGCCCGAAGACTGTGAGTTGTGCTAGCTGCTCTGAGCGCTGTTGGCCCTATCATCGTTTGCATTAGGATTGTGGATTGTTCTGACATGCCTAGGGTGAAGTCTTCCTCCAAATCCCCTAGTCATCTTAGAATACCTATATGCTTCCTCCCTTCTTTGACAGAAGACATTGTCAGCTTGTATGTATTCATCCATCTTCTGGAGAAGCTTCTCCAAGGTCGGTGGTGGCTTCCTTGTGAAATATTGAGCTGTGGGTCCTGGTCAGAGCCCCTTGATCATGGCCTCAATGACAATCTCATTGGGCACTGTAGGCGCTTGAGCTCTTAGTCGCAAGAACCTTTGGACGTACGCTTGCAGGTACTCCTCATGGTCCACGTGCATTGGAACAGGGCTTATGCAGTGACAAGCTTTGTCTGGAAACCCTAGAAGCTAGTGACTAGCATGTCCTTCAACTTCTGCCATGATGTGATTGTCCCTGGCCGAAGAGAGGAATACCATGTCTGAGCCACACTTCTAACTGTCATGACAAAAGACTTCACCATGACGGTAGTATTGCCCCCATACGAAGATATTGTTGCCTCGTAGCTCATCAGGAACTCCTTTGGATCTGAATGCCCATCGTACATGGGGAGCTGAGGTGGCTTGTAAGACGGTGGCCACGGGGTAGCCTGCAACTCTGCTGCCAAAGGAGAAGCATCATCGAAAGCAAAGTTTCCATGGTGAAAATCGTCGTACCATTCATCTTCATTGATTGGGCTCTCCTGACGAAGTCCCTATGTTGGGGCCTTCGGTCTTGGTCATCCTGAGTGAGATGACGCATTTCCTCATCTGCTTCGTCAATCTTTCTCTGAAGGTCGGCTAGCCAAAGCATCTTTTCTTTCTTCCTTTATACTTGCTGATGAATGGCATCTAGATCCCTGATCTCCTGATCCAACTCCTCCTCCTGAGGTGTTGGGCTAGTGGCCTTTCTCTTCTGGCTCCTATCTTCTCACAGGGAGAGTGTCTCCTGGTTTATGTCCAGTGGTTGCAGAGTAGCCCCTAGCACTGTTGTCTTCTTCGACGGCATGGTGAAGCTGAATGCTTGCCGAAGGTGATCGTTTTGGGTTCACCGGAGGTGGGCGCAAATGTTGGTCACTTGTTCTCAAATGTTGTGAATCAAGAACAAGGCAACACAACCGTTAAAGATTAAGGACCTTCGTCTTCTGAAGTATTATCTCCACATGGGTATAATACTCATCAGACAAAGGTTAAGAGAGACATACCTTCATTATTTAATACGTGAATAAGAATGCGAAAGGATAAAGACGATGACTGCATCTTCTTAATCCATTTATATTCGTATTCCATAAAACATAAATGAATATTTAACAGTATTAATATTACATCAATACCTTTGGCTTGCTCGAAGGCGTGAATGCGGGAGAGTGATTACAATCCAGCGTAAACAATACAGTGTTACTATTCATCTATTTATAGGCACGGGACGCAGCCCGGGTAAAATTACATTTATGTCCCTTACACTCATCTATTATTATAACACAGAATATTAGGGACTAAGTAGTCTTTGTCCCTTTTCAGTCATCATTGTGCTCGGCCTTCATCATTACATCAAAGCCGAAGCTCATTGGTTACAGCTTCGTCGTTTATTCTTATTATCTTCGGGCTTTATCTTCACCTTGCTATATAAAAGAAACCTTCATCCCGAAGCCGAAGCCCCCTGTAATTATCCATGTCATATTGAAAACATATGGCTAATTACGTTTTTGAGGACCTTTGGAGGAAGAAGGCCCCCAACAGGGGTGGCCGAGCAATCCTAGGATGTACAAGGCCTTTAAGCCCAAAAACATGCATTGCTGATTTTTGGCAGATTCTGGAAGCCATCTTGTTATGATGATTCCCATCAGCTCCAAGCACATTTTAACGTGGGACCAATTGGGTTGGAAAGCTTATCTTCTTAGCTTTCTAACGGTTTCTAGAACGTCAAAATTGAGTCTGTATGTAGCCTAGGCGTCCGTTTTTGTGAGACCCACTCTTGTAGTCCGAACCGGATTCGCGAATAAATAGGACTTCAACTCCCCTTGAGCTTGGGACTTTATGATTGATTGGGTCTTGACTATATAGTTGACATCCATGTGCTCATGATTCTTCCCTTCTTGGTTTTGAGTCGTCCTCGACTTAAAGTCGTTGGTGCCTGCGAAAGGTGTTGATGTAGTGTTTGATGTCATCCAACCTTGCTCCCCTTCTTGAAGTTGACCCTGTTGTTGTAAACATACAAAGGACAAGTGGAACTAGACATGATATGGTTAGCTTTAACACAACCCTCTAATTGATCATATTGTTTCATGATAAAAGGAGATTTCATATTTGAGCAAATATATACTCGATGTACCAAATATTCTCATTTTTATCTTCCAATAACATGATATGTATGTTTAGATAACCATGGCAAATCAGCACTAAAAGAAAGTTTCTCATCTAAATTATTTAGATTACATAGTACATCAAATTCAATATAGCCCAAAGTATTTAAAGAAGATAACAATTTCAGCTCATCATGCACACTAGTTATAGAATTGAATGTTCTAATGTTGGGGACTTGTTCTTAAACGCTAAGAGTTAGGAACAAGGCAACATAAAAGTGTTAAATGTTAAAGTCCTTCGTCCTTCGAAGCATTATCTCCCTTCGGATATAATGAATTTCGGACGAAGGTCATGAAGGACAAACCTTTATGAGTACAATAAATGATAAAGAAGGATTCACACACAAAATATGAAAAAATGATATAAACACTTTAAAGGTTATTATTAACTTAATTTAAATTACATTACTGTATTTACAATGACAAATTATGAATGTACCTTTGGCTTGAAGAAAAGCAAGGGTACAAGCGCGACGTGAGAGCAAAAGACAAGTCAACGTGAACAGTACGGGAATACTGTTCATCTATTTATAGGCAAGGGACGCAGCCCATGTAAAATTACATCTATGCCCTTTATATTTGCCAATAACACTATAGTATTCCTTCGAGGTCTAATTTGCCTTTTCATCTTTAAGTCGGTTCTCCTTTTCTACTGTCATGCCGAAGCTTTCTTGTGTACAGCTTCATGATCACCCTGTCCTTTGTCATAATCACCCTTCGTCTCGTTCAGGCTTCGTCCTAACCATGCTATGTATGCTCATGATCCGGATCCGAAGATACCTGTTCACATATTTCACTTGGAAAACATTATCAAATCATGTTTTTGAGGACCTTCGGAAGCCGAAGGCCCCCAACAGTAGCCCCTCGCAATATTAATTTGCTAGAATAATAAATTCAGATTGCGATATGGACGAAGGCCTTAAGCCGAAGGTCCGAAAAAAACACCTTCCCTTTGCTAGAATAGCAATAGTCGATGACAAGTAGGGCCCTGCCACTTGCAACGTATTGGGCGTATAAATAAGAACGCACCGCTAGCACTTTTAGCACGCTTTCTTGCTACCGGCTCCTGCCTTCCTAATTTTTAGCTCTTTGCACACCAACGCCTGCTTGGCTCTTTACATTTTTAAGCTTCGTCTTTGAGAGCATTTTTCCTAGCATTTTCGAAGATGTCTGAAGACAAGAAAACTATCGTTGAGTCGAAGCTAAGCCTTTCCGAAGAGATGAATCTCGGCTTCCTTGAATCAATAGCAAAGACAAATACAGAGAAGATTACTAGGGAGATTTTAGAGGGTTTGTCTGAAGACACTGGTGATAGTGACAGCTATGATGTGGAAAGTGGCGGTGAAGATTCCGAAGATCGACCTTGGCGACCAAGCCATGCAGTTTTTGGAAAATCAAGCATTAAACAAAGCCATCTTGTCAATATGAGGGGCAGATATTTTCGGGATTTATCTATTGTAAGGGCTGACGAAGGAGAGAAAACTTGTCCGACTCCTGAGGAAAATGAAGTCGTAATATTCCGAAGCTTCTTTAAAGCTGGACTTCGGTTTCCTTTGAGCAGGTTCGTTGTAGAAGTTTTGAAGATATTTGAAATCTACCTTCATCAAATTACTCCTGAAGCAATCATAAGGATGGGAATCTTCGTGTGGGCCGTAAAGAGCCAAGGTTTGGAACCAAATGCAAAAAGTTTTTGCAATATGCATGAGTTATTGTATGAAACGAAACCATGGGGTAAGGAGCAGTATCACAACAATTTTGGTTGTTATAGCTTCGGTGCCCGCTCTGGGTCAAGCTGTCCCGTGCCAACTTTTCGGAAAAGGTGGCCTGGGGAGTGGATGAAGGAATGGTTTTATGTGAAAAACGACTTGACAATGCGAGAAGATATTAAAGGTATCATTATGTGCCCTATCTGGCAGCGCTTCGGCCTTCGAAAGTCGAAGGTGGAAGTTGATGAAGCAGCCGAAGAATGCCGGAGAGCCTTCGGAGTAGTTTGCTCTTTCATCGGAACAAGGGATTTGATCCAAGAACACATTGCCTTCAGAGTGTGGCCACTTGCAGATAAGTGGGAAATGCCAAAGGAAACCGTCAGCGAACCTAACGAAGGCGGACTAATTAGGTTAAAATTCACCTACAAATATGGAGATAAGAGCGTCGAGCCAGATGACGACTGGCTAAAAAGTATTGAGGCCGTAAGCGATGAGTTGCTTGGGTCATACTCGAAGGCAGAAGATACTGCTCTAGCCGCAACCTTCGGAGGCCGGAAAAAGAAAAGGCTCAACCGAGTTTTTGATGCCATCGGTTTTGTATATCCTGACTACCGTTACCCAACACGGGGTCAAAAAAGGAAGGATACGGTGTCTACGAAGGAAGCTGCCTCAGCCGTTCTTAGTGAGCCAGCGCCGAAGAGGAAAAAGATAAAGGTTCTTACACACCGTCCACGCTACATTGAACCGGCCACATTGCCCGAGTTTGTCGGTGAATCCTCTTCGGCCCCCGAAGCCAAAGAGGCGACTCCCCTGAAGAATATTGAAGAGCCGGTCACAATGCCGAAAACAAAGAAAATAGAAGAACCGAAGGCTAAAGAAACAAGGACATCTGAAATTTTAAGTCCTTCAGCAAAAGTTGAAATACCGAAAAGCCAAAAAGTGCCAGCATTGACCCCCAAAAGAAAAAGGATGGTTAATGTACTGGATGTATTGGAGACAATAAAGTCTTCAAGCAGCACTCCGAAGAATATTGCCGAAACTCCTGAAGTGCAAATTTAAGCCTTTGAGACAGAAGCTTCAAAACACCAAGCTGAATCTGAAGCTGGGCCCTCAGAGCCTGCCAAGGTACAATTCTTGGAAACCAAAGGAACAGAAACAATAGAACAAATCTTTGTTGAAGAAAGCGGCACTGCCACCCCCGAAGCCTTTTCTAAAGCTTCCGATTATATTTTACGACATGCTTCGGGAAAGAAATTGACTGAAAAAGAGAAGCAGGAGGCTCAGTTCTATGCCCGAAGACTGAAATATCCCAAGGGGGTGTTGATATTCAATGGCAGCGGAGAAGAAGACTTTTTGTATTGTCTCCCTGACAGCAAGGAGATTTCAGTCTGTCGGGAGATGAGCAAAAGCTTCGGATTCCCAACACTAGAAGACGGGCTCTCAGTGTTGTCAAAGAACGAGCTGGCTGACAGCTTAGCATACAATAGTTTAAAGGTGAAACAATGAAATCTTTGCATTATTTATTGAAAGCAAAAAAATTTTATTTGCTTAAACTTATTTAACAAACATTTTTCTCCAGGGTCTTATACTTAGCAATGCCCTCAGGGCACAAAAAGATGTTGAAGACGAAGGGTATACCATAGCCTTGAGCAACATTCTTTCTGAAGTAATTGAACTAAGGAACGAAGGTCTCGAAAAAGATAAAATATTGCACTCGCTATTGAATAAAATAAAAGAAGACGAAGCTGCTTTCAAAACTCAAGCCAAAGCTCAGAAGCGTGAAATCGAAGATCTTCGGAAACAACTAGTCAGAGCTAAAGAAGAATGCACACTTGAAGAAACAAAACGAGAGATTAGTGAACAATGGGCCAATCATTTAGAAAGAAACGTTGAAGAGCTTCGTGCGTCCAAGAAAAAGTGTTATGAAAAATCTATGGAATGTGTTAAGAAAATAAGAACCAGCTTCGCCAGTGTCGGCGCATTCTCAAGTGAGGAGGACTTCATAAGGGGTGACCCCGAAGGCCCAATTGGATGGATCAGCCACGAAGCTGAAGCTTTTGAAGAAGTTTTGAATAGTCATGGAGACATATGTGCCTTTACGGGTGCCAGGGGGATTGCCACTATTTTGGAGAGGAAAGGCTGTAACCATGTAAAATTTTTGGCACAATCTGAAGCCGCACTGTCCTCTGAAGATATAAAAGACCCCTCGGGCGAAGCGAGCTTGGTTGGTGGAAAATTTTTCACCGATATCTGGGACAATGGTGGCTGGGAGATGGCCCAAGAAATTATACAAAAGAGCGAAAAAGGTATTCATGACGCTAGAAAAGTAGCAGAGACCGCTGAGAAGAGTGCAGATGCCGAAGTGCCAATAGGTACTGACTAGCAGTTTTTGGCTCTGTTGTAATTTTTGATTTCGAACTTGTTTACACTTTGTAACACAGCCGCACTTTCTCGCCCCTCAGAGCGTGCCAAGCCATCAGCGGACCCCCACGCGAAGGGGGACGACGAAATTAGAAAAATGGCTGAAGCTATCATGGATAAAGTTGTTGATCAACTACTGAACGAAGCTGCAGAAGTTGTTTTAAGGGAAGACTAGATGTTATTGCAAAAACATTTGGAATATAATATTCATTGAACACATGTAATATTTTGTAACTTTGAATGTAATATATAAGCTATTTATGGTTCAATTCTTTACGATGCATGAAACTTTATATACATACCGTTTTTTGAGCCTTCGGCGAAAAAAACACCTTCCCTTCTTTTCATGCTTCGTAAATAATATCTGTATTTTCATAAAAACGTCCAATCTTCGTAAAATCAATAGCCGATAAATCTTTTCATTTCAGAGTTTGACGAAGGTATGCTTCTTCGAAATTTACTTTTTTGTGCCTTGGCACTGTTTCTTCGAAACAATCTCCTAATATCAACATTGATTCCCTTCTTGCGTCATTGATGCAGTATGATGTATGATGTTATGCTATGCAAATGATGTGATGATGTGATGTTATGCAAAATGATATTTGCCGAAGATCGACGTTTATTTTTCACTTTAAGCCTCCCTTAGGAGCTTCTTCGCCTTTTACTTCAGCGGAATCAGCGTTTATTTTTTGCTGTAAGCCTCCCTTAGGAGCTTCTTCGCCTTTTACTTTCAGCGGTATCAGCGTTTATTTTTCGTTGTAAGCCTCCCTTAGGAGCTTCTTCTCCTTTTACTTTCAGCGGTATCAGCGTTTATTTTTCGCTGTAGGCTCTGCATTCCATTCGGAACGACTTTTGAGCAGAAAACTTACGTTGTGCTCCCTTAGGAACGACTTTTTGTTATTTCGGAAATTCCCCTTGCAATCATAAATCTTATGCTTTGGCAACTTCGCTACTCTGTGGAGAAGATATACTTTTATTGTGGCAAAAAAACGAAACTATTACAAGAGGTTTGAAAAACGGCAAAAATACTTAGGCTTTCAATAATTGTTCCTTATTAAAAAAGAAAATAATACTGAATGAAAAAACTGCTGCCGAAGTAGGATATTTGTTAGTAAATATGCTTCGATTCTGGCATAGTACTATTGACTGTGCGAGCTTCGGACTCTTCTCTAAAGTCCCGTTGGAGGTGGGGATGTTGACTCCCTTCTGGCTGCTGGCCTTGTTGCATTGACGGTGGAGGGGGAAGCTGTTGCCAGGATGCCTGAGGTTGGCTTGCTGAAGCGACAGAAGCTACAGGGTGGTTGCCTACATACTCTGGAATGTATGGCGAATGGTACGAAGCAGTGTGCATAACTTGCTTCGGCTGGCTCTGTTGGGCCGCAGCTTCTGCTATCTCCTTTTGTTTCTGGATGGTAACATGGCACATCCTGGTGGTATGGCCCTTGTCCTCACCGCAAAATAGGCAATAGATCTTCCTGGGCTGATCCCCAAATCTCCCTCCGAAGCCCTTGGCGCTTCTACCCCTTGGAGCTGGAGGTCGAGGATAACTCTGCTGCTGCCCCGAAGCCTGAGAGGAATATTGCGGCCTCTGCTGCTGGCTTCCCTTGTCATCATTCTGAGTGGAATGAATCGATCTGACATGTCTAGGATAAAATCTCCCTCCGAAGCCCCTGGCTATTTCGGAGAACCTGTTAGCTTCCTCCCTTCTCTGTAGGAAATCATTGTCGGCGCGGATGTATTCATCCATCTTCTGAAGCAATTTCTCCAGAGTATGAGGGGGCTTTCTGGCAAAGTATTGAGCTGAAGGTCCCGGCCGAAGCCCCTTAATCATGGCCTCAATGACAATTTCATTGGGCACTGTTGGCGCTTGTGCCCTCAGGCATAAGAATCTTCGGACATATGCCTGAAGATACTCTTCGTGATCTTGGGTGCACTGGAATAAAGCTTGAGCGGTAACCGGCTTCGTTTGGAACCCTTGGAAGCTGGTGATCAGCATATCCTTCAGCTTCTGCCATGATGTGATTGTTCCTGGCCAAAGGGAGGAGTACTAGGTTTGTGCAACATTCCTGACAGCCATGACGAAAGACTTTGCCATGACTACAATATTGCCACCATAGGAAGATATTGTTGCTTCGTAGCTCATCAGAAACTGCTTCGGGTCTGAATGGCCGTCATACATGGGGAGTTGAGGTGGTTTGTAAGACGGAGGCCAAGGTGTAGCCTGCAGTTCTGCTGATAGAGGAGAAGCATCATCAAAGGTAAAATTTCCATGATGGAAATTCTCATACCAGTCATCTTCGTTGAAGAAGCCCTCTTGATGAAGCTCTCTATACTGAGGCCTTCGGTTCTGCTCATCTTGAGTAAGATGGCGAACTTCTTCAGAGGCTTCGTCTATCTGTCTTTGCAGTTCAGCCAGCCTAGCCATCTTTTCCTTCTTCCTTTGCACCTGCTGGTGAAGCATCTCCATATTTCTGATCTCTTGGTCCAGGTCGTCCTCCTGAGGCGTTGGACTGATGGCCTTCCTTTTCTGGCTTCGGGCCTCCCGAAGAGAGAGAGTGTCCTGGTTGGGGTCCAGCGGCTGCAGAGCGGCAGCCCCTGTTGCTGAAGCTTTCTTTGGCGGCATGACGAAGGTCTACGCTTGCTGAAGGTGTTCGAAACTCAAAAAGTGGAAGTGAGTTCACCGGAGGTGGGCGCCAATGTTGGGGACTTGTTCTTAAACGCTAAGAGTTAGGAACAAGGCAACATAAAAGTGTTAAATGTTAAAGTCCTTCATCCTTCGAAGCATTATCTCCCTTCGGATATAATGAATTCCGGATGAAGGTCATGAAGGACAAACCTTTATGAGTACAATAAATGATAAAGAAGGATTCACACACAAAATATGAAAAAATGATATAAACACTTTAAAGGTTATTATTAACTTATTTTAAATTACATTACTGTATTTACAATGACAAATTATGAATGTACCTTTGGCTTGAAGAAAAGCAAGGGTACAAGCGTGACATGAGAGCAAACGCCAAGTCAACGTGAACAGTACGGGAATACTGTTCATCTATTTATAGGCAAGGGACGCAGCCCATGTAAAATTACATCTATGCCCTTTATATTTGCCAATAACACTATAGTATTTCTTCGAGGTCTAATTTGCCTTTTCATCTTTAAGTCGGTTCTCCTTTTCTACTGTCATGTCGAAGCTTTCTTGTGTACAGCTTCGTGATCACCCTGTCCTTTGTCATAATCACCCTTCGTCTCGTTCAGGCTTCGTCCTAACCATGCTCTGTATGCTCATGATCCGGATCCGAAGATACCTGTTCACATATTTCACTTGGAAAACATTATCAAATCATGTTTTTGAGGACCTTCGGAAGCCGAAGGCCCCCAACATCTAATGTTGGCACAATTAATAGGATCAGAAGCAACAACATCAAGTTTGTTCTCTAGTTGTGGCATAGAAATAATAGTATTATCAATACACAACTCTTCTTGTAACAAAGGCAACTCATATTTATCTGAAGGTATGATATCAGTAGAATTACTCAAATTATAATTAGTATCTTCCATAGAAAAATTGTTGTCTCATTAGTGCTTTCACATCAGTCCAAATTTGTGGTTTCTCATAGTCATGCAAATTATTCCACCAAACTAACGCATCTTTCGTTAAAGTACTAGCCACAATTTTAATTTTTCGTCTATCACATATACAACGTCGTGCAAAAATCTTATCCATTGATACGTCCCATTTAGTATATTCATTTACAATATTTGCATCAAAACAAGAGAAAGATGGATATATAGAACCTGAGAGAGATGAATCAACATCAATGGTGTGGCTCTCAAAAGCTTTAGTCATTGCGCGCATCGTCTCCTTCAATTCTAGATGGGAGACACACTCACCATTGGTAGGCTTAGGGCTCTTATCCTTGTCCGTTTGGGTCTTTGGTCATGTCATTGTTAGTACAAAATAGAAACAAAGGCAACAAACAAACAATATAAACCCTACAACTAGTCTCAGGGGTGGTGGTAGAACACAAGTTATGAAGCGTCATACCTCGCTCTTACAAAGTTCCTACCAGCACTACAGGTGACAAATGGTGGCCGGTGTGACAACACTTAGAGCATGGGTGTGATTACAAAGAAGTACCTGTTCAGCTTGAGAGAAAGGTGGAGCTTTGGAAAGGCTCACTAAATATATATCTGTGGCACACAATTCAGAAATACATAGCAATGTTGAATAAGTATTCCAAGTACTCGTCCTAGTTGCTGGCCTAGAAAATGTAATAGAACAATTGGACCAAGGCACAAAGGAGGTGACAAGGATCTAAGAATAGCAAGGGAACAAGTTGGAATGAAAAACAATCACAAAGGTGTACAGATCAATGGTGTTCCTACTTATCCGCGCTCTTTTTCTCTGATTTTTTTCTTCTTTTTTCTTTGTTTGTGCATTTTTTGCACTTGTCTTTTTATATTGTCTTTTTTTACAAGAGTGTTGTTAGGGGCCTTCCTCTTCCGAAGGTCCTCAAAAACATAACTAATCATATGTTTTCAGTGTGACAAAGACTGTTACAGGAGGCTTCGGCTTTGGGATGAAGGTTTTCTCTTCTGATGAAGGCATGTGTGATATGAAGATACAGCCCAAAGGTGACAAAGACGAACGTCGAAGCTGTGACTGAAGGAGCTTCGGCTTAGTATGATGACGAAGGAGGGGGACGAAACTGACCTAAAGGGGAAAAGACTACTTAGTCCTTGATAGCTTGCCTTATGGTTAACAGTAAATGTCAGGGACATGAATGTAATTTTGTCCGGGCTACGTCCCGTGCCTATAAATAGATGAACAGTAAAACCGTACTGTTCACGTTGGTTTGTAATCACTCTTGCGTCACCCTCGCATTTTCACCTTCTGACAAGCCGAAGGTACCAATGTAATATAAATATCATGAATATTCATTTATGTTTATGGAATGATAATAAAAGTAATCTGTTGTGACATGATCATTACTTACATTCTTTCGTACTTCATATATTCTTACCTATATTTATTCATGAAGATGATGAAGGCATGTCCTTCATGACCTTCGTCTGAAGATCATTATATCCTAAAGGAGATAATGCTTCAAAGGACGAAGGTCTTTATTCATTAACAATTGTGTTGCCTTGTTCTTGATGTATATCATTTGAAAACAAGGACTAATATTGGCGCCCACCTCCGGTGAACTCAATCGACCACCTTCGGCAAGCATCGACTTTCGTAATGCCGCCGAAGAAGACAACAGTGCTAGGGGCTGCCCTGCAGCCACTGGACACTAATCAGGAGACACTGCGAGAAGCTAGGAGCCAGAAGAGGAAGGCTACTAGCCCAACACCTTAGGATGAGGAACTAGATTGGGAGATCAGGGATCTCGAAGCCATCCACTAGCAAGTACAAAGGAAGAAGGAAAAGATGCTTCGGCTAGCCGAACTTCAGAGGAAGATTGATGAAGCGGCTGAGAAAATGCATCATCTCACTCAGGATGACCAAGACCGAAGGCCCCAATACAGGGAGCTTCATCAAGAAAGCCCATTCAATGATGATGAATGGTATGGTGATTTTCATCATGCTAACTTTGCTTTTGATGATGCTTCTCCTTTGGTAGAAGAACTGCAGGCTACCCCGTGGCCACCATCTTATAAGCCACCTCAGCTCCCCATGTATGATGGGCACTCAGATCTGAAGCAGTTTCTGATGAGCTATGTAACAACCATATCCTCATGTGGGGGCAACATCGCCGTCATGGTAGTCAGGAGTGTGGCTCAAACGTGGTAATCTTCTCTTCGACCGGGAACAATTACGTCTTGGTAGAAGCTAAAAGACATACTGATCACTAGCTAATAGGGTTTTCAAATGAAGCCAGTCACTGCCCAAGCTCTGTTTTAGTGCACACAGGACCAGGAAGAGTACCTGCAGGTGTATGTTTGAAGGTTCTTGCGACTGAGAGCCCAGGCACCCACAGTGGCCAATGAGATTGTCATTGAGGCCATGATCAAGGGACTTAGGCCAGGACCAATGGCGCAATATTTTGCAAGGAAGACACCGCAAACTATGGAGAAGCTTCTCCAGAAAATGAATGAATACATCAGAGCCGACAATGACTTTTGGCAAAGAAGGGAAGAAGCTTACAGATACTCTAAGATGGCCAGGAGCTTCGGAGGAAGATTGGTGTAGGCATGTCAGGTCGATCCATAACCCCAATGAAAGCAACAATAGGGGGAATCATACCCAAACGCAACAACACAGCTCTCAATCATCAGGGGTACAACAAAGTTCTCTCAGGCCACCAGCTCCAAGAGGCAGAGGGGGCAGAAGCTTTAGAGGAAGATATGGAGATCAGCCTAGGAAACTGTTTTGTTTGTTCTACGGTGAAGATAAAGGGCATACCACAAGGACGTGCCAAGTTACGATTCAGAAACAGAAAGAAATTGCCGAAGCTGAAGCACGGCAAAATCAGCCAAAGCAGGTTCTGCATACTGCTTCGTGCTACTCTCATTATGTCCCGAAGTATGTAGGCAATCAACAGCCTACGACCTATTGCTTCGGCAAGCCACTCTCAAGCTTCCTAGGCCCCATTACCACCACCACCGCTAGCACCTACCCTGATTCGCACTCAACAGCTAGAAGGGCATCACCACGCTCAGCAACAGCGCAACCTTCGGGAGGAGTCCGAAGCTCGCACAGTCAACAGCACTGTACCTGAGTCGAAGCACATCTATTAAAGGTGCCACAGTGATTCGATTAAAGAATATCCTAACCTGGTGTATCTTAGCTTTTTCTGCCATTTTATTTTCTTGCATGAAAAACAATTCACGAAGGATTAATCTCCAATCCGATGTAATAATAGTGTGGCCACACCTTCGAGTGTGGAGCACACCCCCTTAACAATGCTTCTGAAGCTACAAAGTCGTTCCTAAGGAGCTCAGAGTAAGTTCCAAAGCAATAAAGTCATTCCTAAGGGAGCGTAGAGTAAGTTCCGAAGTAACAAAGTCGTTCCTAAGGGAGCGCAGAGTAAGTTCCGAAGCTCCAAAGTCGTTCCTAAGAGGATGTAGAGCTTAAATACCACCGAAATAGAAGGTGAAGAAGCTCCAAAGTCGTTCCTAAGGGGATCTAGAGCTTAAATACCACCGGAATAGAAGGTGAAGAAGCTCTAAAGTCATTCCTAAGGGAATGCAGAGCTTAGCTCTAAAGTCGTTCCTAAGGGGATGCAGAGCTAAAATACCACATAAGTAAAAGGTGAAGAGACTCCAAAGTCGTTCCTAAGGGGATGCAGAGTCTGGGTATGTTCTCGTGTGGGTGTGTGTCTTTGGTATAAACATCATGCTGCATCATATCATTGCATCATTTTGCATAGCATTACATCATACATCATATCGCATCAGCAACAAAAACTGTGAAGAAGGAAAGATGCTTCTTCCAAAATATTTGATGAATGGAATAATGTGCTGAGGCACAAAGTGTACCTTCGGCAGATATAATTTTTCACACCAAGAAAATCTTCTACAATATTATACAACTGTTGTGGCATAGAAGGGGTGATTCTTTCTTTATAAAGCATGAAAAGAAGGGAAGGTGTTTTTTCGCCGAAGGCTCAAAAATGGTATGTACACAAATTTCATGCATCGCAAAGAAATATATTACATTAATATACATACAAATGTTCGATGTTCGACTCATACATGAATATTACATTTCTTAGTACACAATAATTTAGTCTTCTTTCAATATCTTCTCGGCAGCTTCGTTTAGGAGCCTGTCGACAGCTTCGTCAACGGCTTCTTCGGCGATCCTTATCGTTTCTAATGCTTCCTTCATGGCCGGATCGGCCTCAGGATCATATGGCTCAGGCGGCCAAAACCAAAAACAAACACCGAAACTAAAATTCAGTAATAATACCTATACGCCTTGCGCACTCAGCAGCCTCTTCGGCTCGCTTAGCTTCTTCTCGGGCGTCATGGGATTCTTTTTTATTTTTCTTTATAGCTTCGTCGGCTATCTCGCGGTCGCCCTTCATCCAAACATCGGAATAGAATTTCCCGCCCATCAAAGTAGCTTCGGCCGAAGGCTCCTTCGTGTCGTCTATGGAGAAGACGGCTTCTGTCTAGGCTATAGCTTTAACATGTTCACAGCCAGTTTTCTCCAAAACTGCTGCAACCCCTCGAGCACCGGTGAAGGCACAAAAATCCCCACGGTCACTGAGTATTTCGTCAAAAACTTCAGCTTCTTCGCTGATCCATTCGATGATTCCTTCAGGATCGCCTCGAATAAATTTTTGTTGCGATGAGTATGCACCCACCTTTGCAAAACTATCTTTTAGTTTCTTTGCGCAATCCAAGGATTTATCATAACATCTCTCTTTCGATTCACGAAGCTCATCCACATTCTTTTGCAATCTTGAACTAGTCCATTCGCTTATTTCTTGCTTTACTTTCACCACTTCAAAATCTTCATTCATTTCGGCAAGCTTTTTCTTTAAGCCTTCGACTTCGGCTTTATGAACTTCGGATTATGCATTAAGTTTTGCTTCGCTGCTCTTCAGCTTATCCACTAAGGAAAGCAGAATTTTATCTTTTTCAAGCGCCTTATTCCTTAGCGTAATAACCTCTGACCGAAGGTTCCCAAGGGCTATTTGGCAGCTTTCGTCTTCCGCATTCTTTTGGGCCCTTAAAACCTTGCTTAGGATTAAGCCCTACAGAAAATGAAGGATCAGCACACAATAATAAGAAAAGACATAAAAAATAACCTATTCATAAGCCAAAACATCCTCACCATTAGACTTTTGTAAGCAAGGCTATCTGCAAGGTCATCCTTCGACATCACAGATAGGCCAAGCTCCAGTTTTGGGAATCCTATATTCCTTGCCATCTCCCGGCAAACAGATATCTCCTTGCTGTCCAAAAGGCAGTACAGAAAGTCGTCTTCATCAGTGCCATTATACACCAAGGATCCTTTTGGGTACTTTAAATCCCTGGCATATTCCTCAGCTTCGGCAATCTGCTCTTCTGACAGTCATTTCCCCGAAGCGTTTCATATAATAAAATCTAGCCCTTCAGTAGGTGCTTTGGAGGCAGGAGATTTAACCTTCTTGGGTGTGCTTTCTTTTTCCAAGAGTAGGGTAGCCACCGAAGGATTTGCTTCAGTAGAAGCTGATGGTCCGGCTTCAGCAGTATCTTGTGATATCCTAGCTTCATCAGATTTCTTCGGAATGTCGCCTTCCTTATCAAGCACTAAAGCAGGAGCTTGTACCTATGCAGATTCCATGACAGCATCTAGTACGCTGGCCATTCTTCTCCTTTTTGGAGTTACTGCAGTAATTTTTGATACCTTCGGTAGCTCTGTCTCTTGCGGCGGGCTCGAAGTCTTCGGTTGCTCTGCCGATTTCCTTAATTCTGGCTCTTCGGCCGCTTTTGCCCTAGCTTCAGCAGGACGCTTCGGCACATCGGCTATCTTGGCTTTCAGCTTCTCCGTTGCTACCTCTAGGATTGGCTCTTCGGCTGATTTCACCCTGGCTTCAGTAGTAGCAGGGTGATCTGGTTTAGCAGCAGAAGGCCCCTCAACAAGCTTTGGCACTTTGGTCGTTTCAATATACCTGGGCCGGTGTGTCAAAACTTTAACCTTTTTCCCCTTCGACGTGGTAGAAATAGCCGAAGCAGCAGCCTTCCTCTTCTTTCCCTGCTTTCGCAAGGGATAACAGTAGTCTGGGTACACAAAACCAATAACATCAAAGACTCTGTTCAATCTCTTCTTGCCTCGCCATCCGAAGGCCACTGTCAGGGCATCATCCTCAGCCCTCATGTAAGCACCAAGCAATTTGTCGCTAGTTGCCTCAATGCAATCTAACCAGTCATCATTCGGCTCATCGAACTGATTTCGGTATCTGAAGGTATTCTTCAGGTAAACTAAACCATCCTGGCTAGACCTAGAAGCAGCTTTGGTTGGCATCTCCCAGCCGCTTGAGAGAGGACACACTCTGTACGCAATGTGCTCCTGGACCAAATCACTGGTGCCAATATATGTGCAAACTGTGTTATACGTAGCTTGGTATGTTTCTATGTCATTCCCAAGAGCAAGAAGTGGCCTTCTTATGCCAAAGTGAGACCAAATAGGGCGTTGAATAATCCCCTTTATATCTTCTCTTTCAACTAAGTCGTTCTTCACATAATACCCCTCTTGCATCCATGCTCCTGGCCACCTCTTCCAAAATGTTGGGACTAGATAACTCACATTAGAGTGGGGCACGATGCCGTAACAACCAAAATTATTATGATATTGTTCTTTGGCAGTAGCCTTCGTCTCATAGAACGACTCATGCAAGTTGCAGAAGCATTTCACATTCGGCTCTTGTCCTTGACTCCTCATGGCCCAAATATAAACCCCTATCCTGATGATGGCTTTAGGGTTAAGCTGATGAAGGTAGACTTCGAAGGTTTTCAACACTTCAACTAGCACATTATCTAAGGGGAATCGAAGCCCCGCTTTCATAAGCTTCTATAAAAAACTACCTCGTCGACTTCGGGCAGAGGGACGTTACTCTCTCCCCCAGTCCGCACAATAGAAATGTCACGAAAATACCTTCCCCTCATGGCATCAATCTGTCCTTGTTTGATTGTCGACTTTCCAAAAACAACATGGCTCGGCCTCCAGGGCTGATCTTTGGCATCCTCGGTTTCACTCTCATTGTCAAAGTCTTCATTGTCACTGGAATCCACAGATATTCCAGCTAATGTTTCATGTGCAATCTTTTCAACATTAGTCCTCTCCATAGCTTCGTAAAACTTGGATAGCATCGGGTCCATAGTCTTCTTCTCACCAGCCATCGAACCAAAACTTGTTGAAATGCTGAAGCTCAAATTCGCAAAAAATAAGAGATTTTAAATAGCAAACACAGTATGAGCAACTGAAACAGCACAAGAAATGCTTTCAATACGAACTCATATATATGCATAGCACCTCACGGCTTGGTGGGCCTAGCATGTCAGTGACGTTCTCTATTCTAGCGAAGGGAAGTTTTTTTGGACCTTCGGCAAAAGGCCTTCGTCCAGGTCGCAGTTTAAATTTGTTACTGTCGGGGACCATAATTAGGGGTACCCTCAAGACGCCTAATTCTCAGCTGGTAACCCCCATCAGCATAAAGCTGCAGAGGCCTGATGGGTGCGATTAAGTCAGGGATCAGTCCATACGAGCGACTCGATCACGCCTCGCCCGAGCCTAGCCTCGGGCAAGGGCAGCCGACCCCGAGATGTTTCCGTCTCGCCCGAGGCCCCCTTTTAACGGCAGACACATCTCCGGCTCGCCCGAGGCTTTGCCTTCGCTAAGAAGCAACCCTGACTAAATCGCCGCGCCGACCGACCGAGTCGCAGGGGCATTTAACGCAAAGGTAGCCTGACACCTTTATCCTGACGCGCGCCCCCCGGCAGAGCCGAAGTGACCGCCGTCACTTCGCCGCTCCACTGACCGGTCTGACAGAAGGACAGCGCCGCCTGCGCCATTCTGACTGCAGTGCCACTTGACAGAGTGAGACTGACAGGCAGTCAGGCCTTGCCAAAGGCGCCATAGGAAGCTCCGCCCGACCCAGGGCTCGGACTCGGGCTAAGGCCCCGGAAGACGGCGAACTCCGCTCCGCCCGACCCAGGGCTCGGACTCGGGCTAAGGCCCCGGAAGACGGCGAACTCCGCTCCGCCCGACCCAGGGCTCAGACTCGGGCTAAGGCCCCGGAAGACGGCGAACTTTGCTCCGCCCGACCCAGGGCTCGGACTCGGGCTAAGGCCCCGGAAGACGGCGAACTCCGCTCCGCCCGACCCAGGGCTCGGACTCGGGCTAAGGTCCCAGAATACGGCGAACTCCGCTCCGCCCGACCCAGGGCTCGGACTCGGGCTAGGCCCCAGAAGATGACGAACTCCGCTTCGCCCGACCCCATGGGGTCGGACTCCGCCCTGGCCTCTGCCGAACGACCTCCGCCTCGCCCGACCCAGGAGCTCGGGCTCGGCCTCGGCCATGTAGGACAGACTCGACCTCGGCTTCGGAGGAGCCTCCACGTCGCCCGACCTAGGACACAAGTTCGCCACGTCAACAGGAAGCGCCATCATCACCCTACCCCGAGCCGACTCGGGCCGCAGGGAACAAGACCGGCGTCCCATCTGGCTAGCTCCGCCAGATAGGCAATGATGGCGCCCCGCCAGACCCATGATGACGGCGGCTCTCAGCTCCCTTACGGAAGCAGGGGGACGTCAGCAAGGGCCCAACCGCTCCGACAGCTGTCCCTCCACCAGGCTCCGTTGCTCCTCCGACAGCCACGACACCACACCAGCTGGGTGCCAAGATTTCTCCGGCTGCCACACTGGCATGTACATAGGGCGATAGCTCACCCCCGCTAGACACGTAGCACCTTGCTATACCCCCATCGTACACCTGGATCCTCTCCTTACGCCTATAAAAGGAAGGACCAGGGCCTTCTTAGAGAAGGTTGGCTGCGCGGGGACGAGGACGGGGCAGGCGCTCTCTTGGGGCCGCTCGCTTCCCTCACCCGCGTGGACGCTTGTAACCCCCTACTGCAAGCGCACCCGACCTGGGCGCGGGTCGAACACGAAGGCCGCGGGATTCCCACCTCTCTCACGACTCGTCTCCGGCCACCTCGCTTTTCCCCCCTTCGCGCTCGCCCACGCGCTCGACCCATCTGGGCTGGGGCACGCGGCACACTCACTCGTCGGCTTAGGGACCCCCCGGTTTCGAAACGCCGACAGTTGGCGCGCCAGGTAGGGGCCTGCTGCGTGTTGACGAGCAGCTTCCCGTCAAGCTCCAGATGGGCAGTCTCCAACGACCTCTCCAACCCGGGACGGTGCTCCGTTTCGGGAGTCTCGAGTTCATGTCTCTCGACGGCAGCTACGACATGATACTCCTTCCACCGCCGCGCGACGACGACAATGGCGGCCGACAGCCCGCCCACCGGCGGCGGAATCGACGACGTCTTCCCCGCGTGGTGGAAGAACAACATTCGAGCTCGCCCCGTCCTCTCCCCCGCCATCGGAGGAGGAGGCGGGGCAACCAGGGCCGAGCGGGAGGCCGCGCTCCGTCGGCTGTCGAGCGAACCGACGTTCCCAGCGCCCCAACGGAGGGCGCGTCGGGCGTCAACCTCGCGTTTGAGACGAAGGCGAGCGCCGTCCCCCCGCGACACGCCAATCCCGAGCAAGTGGACGACGCCAGCACGCTCGCGGAGGGCCTGCAGGACGTCGCCCTCGTACCCAAGACGACGGCGCAATCAGTCCCCGACGTGACTATGTCGCTCCTCGTCGACCAAAAGGTACCGACTGATTCCCATCCTATGTCATTTCGACTCGGCCTCAACCCGCCTAGCCACCTCACTTTGGCGGGCGCTCACGTTGAGGCGAGTGCAACCCCTCTGGGGTTTCGTGTGCGGTCGCCTTGGGACCGATTGACGGACGTCTCGACCTACGGGCCCTCTGGGTCCGAGGAAGATGACGATCCCAGCATCTGCTGGGATTTCTCTGGATTTGGCAACCCCAGTGCCATGCGGGACTTTATGACCACATGTGACTACTGCCTCTCCGACTGTTCCGATGGCAGCCGCAGCCTTGACGACAAGGACTGCGGCCCGAGCCGCGAATGTTTCCACGTCGAGCTAGGGGATCCCTCTGAAGGCAACCATCTCGGCATGCCGGAGGGCAGCGATCTCCCTAGGCCGGTGCCTCGCGCCGACATCCTGCGGGAGCTAGCTGTGGTCCCCGTTCCGGAAGGGGGGTCACGACCCACAGCTCGAGCAAGTCCGCGGGGCGCAGGCCAGGCTCGACGAGGGAGCAGGAGCGCTCGAGTCGATCCGCCGGGGCGTCGGGCAGGTATGGGCGGGCCAACCCCCGGCCGGAGAAATACGTCATCTGCCCCAGGGTTTCCAGCACTGCGTCGCCAACGATGTCAGGGACAGGCCGCCACCCACATCCTGCGGGGTCGGTCAGAACCTGGCAGCCGCAGCGATGCTCCTCCGCGCGATGCCGGAGCCATCAACCACCGAGGGTCGGCGAATCCAGGGAGAGCTCAAGAATCTCCTGGAGGGCGCTGCGGCCCGGCGGGCCGAGAGCTCTGCCTCCCGAAGGCAGGGGTACCCATCGGAACCTCATGCCGCGACTTCCCGATTCATGCGGGAAGCCTCGGTCTACACCGGGCGCACGCGCAACACCGCGCCTGCGGCCCCGGGCCACCTCGGCAACGAGCACCATCGTCGCGACCGTCGGGCCCGCCTCGACGAAAGGGTGCGCCGAGGCTACCACCCCAGGCGTGGGGGACGCTACGACAGTGGGGAGGATCGGAGTCCCTCGCCCGAACCACCCGGTCTGCAGGCCTTCAGCCGGGCCATCCGGCGGGCGTCGTTTCCGGCCCGTTTCCGACCCCCGACTACTATCACCAAGTACTCGGGGGAAACGAGACCGGAATTGTGGCTCGCAGACTACCGCCTGGCCTGCCAACTGGGTGGAACGGACGACGACAACCTCATCATCCGCAACCTCCCCCTGTTCCTCTCCGACACTGCTCGTGCCTGGTTGGAGCACCTGCCTCCGGGGCAGATCTCCAACTGGGAGGATTTGGTCCAAGCCTTCGCCGGCAACTTTGAGGGCATGTACGTGTGCCCCAGGAATTCCTAGGACCTCCGAAGCTGCCGGCAACAGCCGGGAGAGTCTATTCGGGACTACATCCGGCGATTCTCGAAGCAGCGCACCGAGCTGCCCAACATCACCGACTCCGATGTCATCGGCGCGTTCCTTGCCGGCACCACCTGCCGCGACCTGGTGAGCAAGTTGGGTCGCAAGACCCCCACCAGGGCGAGCGAGCTGATGGACATCGCCACCAAGTTCGCCTCTGGCCAGGAGGCGGTCGAGGCCGTCTTCCGAAAGGACAAGCAGCCCCAGGGCCGCCCGTCGGAAGATGCTCCCGAGGCGTCTACTCCGCGCGGCGCCAAGAAGAAAGGCAAGAAGAGGGGCATGCATTGCCCGTTCAGAGGCCAGTTTACTTCGTCAGCGAGGTGCTGTCCGAAACCAAGGTCCGCTACCCACAAGTTCAGAAGCTACTGTATGCAGTAATCCTGACGAGGCGAAAGTTGCGACATTACTTCGAGTCTCATCCGGTAACTGTGGTGTCATCCTTCCCCCTGGGGGAGATCATCCAGTGCCGAGAGGCCTCGGGCAGGATCGCAAAGTGGGCGGTGGAAATCATGGGCGAGACAATCTCGTTCGCCCCTCGGAAGGCCATCAAGTCCCAGGTACTGGCGGACTTCGTAGCCGAATGGGTCGACACCCAGCTGCCGACGGCTCCGATCCAACCAGAGCTCTGGACCATGTTTTTTGACGGGTCGCTGATGAAGACAGGAGCCGGCGCGGGCCTGCTCTTCGTCTCGCCCCTCGGGAAACACCTACGCTACGTGCTGCGTCTCCATTTCCCGGCGTCCAACAATGTGGCTGAGTACGAAGCTCTGATCAACGGATTGCGAATCGCCATCGAGCTAGGGGTCCGACGCCTCGACGCTCGCGGCGACTCGCAGCTCGTCATCGACCAAGTCATGAAGAACTCCCACTGCCGCGACCCGAAGATGGAGGCCTACTGCGATGAGGTTCGGCGCCTGGAAGACAAGTTCTACGGGCTCGAGCTTAACCACATCGCCCGGCGCTTCAACGAGACTGCGGACGAGCTGGCAAAGATAGCCTCGGGGCGAACGACGGTTCCCCCGGACATCTTCTCCCGGGACCTGCACCAACCCTCCGTCAAGATCGACGACACGCCCGAGTCCGAGGTACCCTCGGCCTAGCCCGAGGCGTCCTCGGTTCAGTCCGAGGTACCCTCGGCCCATCCCGAGGCGTCCTCGGTTCAGCCCGAGGTACCCTCGGCCCCCGAGGGCGAGGCGCTGCGCATCGAGGAGGAGCGGAGCAAGGTCATGCCTGATCGAGATTGGCAGACCCCGTACCTGCACTATCTCCGCCAAGGAGAGCTACCCCTCGACCAAGCCGAGGCTCGGCGGGTAGCGCGACGCGCCAAGTCATTCGTCCTGCTAGGCGATGAGAAGGAGCTTTACCACCACAGCCCCTCGGGCATCCTCCAGCGATGCATCTCCATCGCCGAAGGTCAGGAACTCCTGCAAGAGATACACTCGGGGGCTTGCGGCCATCATGCAGCGCCCCGAGCCCTCGTCGGGAACGCTTTCCGGCAAGGCTTCTACTGGCCGACGGCGGTGGCTGACGCCACTCGAATCATCCGCACCTGCGAGGGGTGTCAATTCTATGCGAAGCAGACCCACCTGCCCGCTCAGGCTCTGCAGACGATACCCATCACCTGGCCCTTCGCTGTGTGGGGTCTGGACCTCGTTGGCCCTCTGCAGAAGGCGCCCGGGGGCTACACGCACCTGCTGGTCACCGTCGACAAATTCTCCAAGTGGATCGAGGTCCGACCCCTGAACAGCATCAGGTCCGAGCAGGCGGTGGCGTTCTTCACCAACATCATCCATCGCTTTGGGGTCCCAAACTCCATCATCACCGACAACGGCACCCAGTTCACCGGCAGAAAATTCTTGGATTTTTGCGAGGATCACCACATCCGGGTGGACTGGGCGGCCGTAGCTCGTCCCATGTCGAATGGGCAAGTAGAGCGTGCCAACGGCATGATTCTACAAGGGCTCAAGCCTCGGATTTACAACGACCTCAACAAGTTCGGCAAGCGATGGATGAAGGAACTCCCCTCGGTGGTCTGGAGCCTGAGGACAACGCCGAGCCGAGCCACGGGTTTCACGCCGTTCTTCCTGGTCTACGGGGCCGAGGCCGTCTTGCCCACTGACCTGGAATACGGCTCCCCGAGGACGAGAGCCTATGACGATGAAAGCAACCAAGCTAGCCGAGAAGACTCGCTGGACCAGCTGGAAGAGGCTCGGGACAGGGCCTTACTACACTCGGCGCGGTATCAGCAGTCCCTGCGACGCTACCACGCCCGAGGGGTCCGACCCCGAGACCTCCAGGTGGGCGACCTGGTGCTTCGACTGCGGCAAGACGCCCGAGGGAGGCACAAGCTCACGCCCCCCTGGGAGGGGCCATTCGTCATCGCCAAAGTTCTGAAGCCCGGAACGTACAAGCTGGCCAACAGTCAAGGCGAGGTCTACGGCAACGCTTGGAACATCCAACAGCTACGTCGCTTCTACCCTTAAGATGTTTCCAAGTTGTTCATATACCTCGCACCCACGCAAAGTTTAGTCAACAAGGAAGGGTCGGCCTCACCTCGGTAAAGCCCGACCCTCCCTCGGGGGCTAAAAGGGGGGAAACCCCCTCTGCGTCAAAATTTTCCTCGAAAAAAAAATCTCTTCTACCAGAATATCTTTCGTGCTTTTTGACTACTTCGAAAAGTGGGTCCTGGAAACGACGGAGTACACGTAAGCAGCCAAGGCTGACCGAGCCGAGGGACTCCTACGCCTCCGGGATACGGATACCTCACTCATCACCTTCTGCGATAAGTAACTCGCGTTCGGATAAAGTGACTCCGCGGATCGAACAAGTCTTTAGGTTCGGAAGCCCTTCTACCGAAGCGATCCTTCGAGCCATCTCGACCGAGTTGGTGACAGGGCCTCATGGATGGGTGAAAGTACGCGTAAGCGGCAAGGCCGACCGGGCCGAGGGACTCCTACGCCTCCGGGATACGGATACCTCACTCATCACCTTCCGCGAGAAGCAACTCTCGCTCGCACAAACATCCCTGTTACCGACAAAAAGTCCAGATACTCGAAACAAGAGGAAAAGAGACGCAGCTTTACAACGCAGCGAGGGTGTGTGTTCTGGCCTCGACGGCCGCACAAGGCACACGCTACAAGACAATCTGATCCTGCAGGCTCGGGTCTTGACGCTGGAAGGGGGCAGCAACACCCTCGGCATCAACGGCACCTTCGGCGAGGCCCGACCTAGCCTCGGACGGCAACGTGGTCCGAGGGACTCCGCTCCGAAGGACGACGTCATCACCACGCCCGGGCAATCGCTGCCAGGGACTTCTCCGGGAATCCGGCCCGAGCAGGCGGCTCGGCCGGTCACCCCTGGGGCCTCGGCCAACCATCTTCCGAGGGCGCCAGCCCGGTCCGAAGCCTCGGCTGATCAACTCCGACGTCGATCCTGCCAACAAACAACCCAGCTAGGCTCCGGCCATCCAGGTTTCATTTTCGAACCAACTCCGCCTCTGTTCATACTGATATCGCTACCCCTGGCCTCGGCTCATCGAAGAGCGGCCGAGGGGTCTCTTTAACTAAGCTAGAGGAACCTCGGACAACAGGGCCGACCGAGCCGAGGGACTCCTACGCCTCCGGGATACGGATACCTCACTCGTCACCTTGACACGGGGCGACTCATGCTTGGTGAAGCGGTTCAGATAGTCAACAGACGAGTCTTAGTGCTCGGAAATGAGGAAAAAACACGGCTCCGTGCCGAAGTTACGTACATGTTCGGGCCCCGAAAGCCGGAATGAACAAAAAACCCTGGCATTCGAAGTGCCATTACAAACGGAACTCCGGTTCCCCCTCCGCAGGTACGAACAACCCCACTCGATAGGGGTGGGCCTGCGGAACAATAGAAGACCGATGAACGGCATGTCATCGCCCGCCCCGACAGCGGCGACGATGAAGACTTCTGTCCCGAGGGGCCGAACAACAGCAGTGATGACCTCAGGGCGGATGCTGCTGCTGGGAGGCCCCCGCCCATGCCCGAACTCGAGAGGCAAGGACGGGCAGAAGGCCGTAGAGTTGGAGGTCGGTCCGTGGCCAGCCTTGGCTATCACGCCAGCGGAAGAACCTCTTCCAGCTGCCGTGGCAGACGCTGGCGCCGCGAGCGGCTTCGAAGCCACTCGCGTCCGAAGGCCAGGCACGCTGCAGATGCCAGCGCCACGGACGACGACCGCTCCTCCCTCCAATCACTGAGTAAAGGAGCGGGCCGCCGCCCACGCGGGGGCCGACCTCCACTCGGCACACTCCCCTCCCCAGCCCTGGTGATGAAAATCCTTGAGGCTGAGGGAGGGGCAGAGGCCGCAGCCCGGCTCGCTTTCCCCCACCATCAAGCCGGAGGTCACCATCTTGGGTGACCACCGGTGGAGGGGTGCAGCCGGGCTGCATGATGAAAATCCTTGAAGCCGAACGATGGCTGAAAGGTACCAACTCCCACGGAGTTGCGTTCCTCCAATGATTAGGCGAAAATACGGCGGTTTCCCCCATCCGGGGGCTTGGAAGGTGGAAAGACACGGTGCATCAGGGAGGAAGAAGACATGGTCGCCTTATGGAAGGGGTCGCCCTCCTTTTAAAGGCGACTCTCCCTGCTTGCGCCCCCAACCGTCACGGGCTGAGTCTTCTCCAACACGCTCCAAAGCCCTCCCCTGCGGCGCGGGGGCTGGGTCCCGCATGTCATGCAGACCGGCTCCGAGCAGAAGAAGCCAAACCGCCGCGCGTGGTGCACGCAACCGCCCAGCGGTTACAAGTGACCCTCCACTTTTGCCCAGACCAACGGGCGAAAGGGGCGGGCAGCCATGCAGGCGGCATGCAATCGCGCCAAGTGGACGCGCTTCTCCGACTCCCGACACACCAGCATGGAGGCCCAGGCCCACGCGTCGCGCGACCGGCGCGCCGGATGCTGCATGCAAGCAACTGTACCACTTGCGCCACCACCGCGCCTCCTCGATCGCGGAACCAATACCACGACTCGAGGCGACCCAGCGCGCGACCCAGCGGCGCCGGCCTGGCGCGGCGGCCAACGCGGCCAAAGGTGGGCCGGCAGTAATGACGGTGGCAGGCGCGCGGGAGCAGCGGTCACGTCGTCAGCCAAGCTCACGTCCCATCCGGGGGCAGCAAAAGAACCCCCTCTCTCGGCGTGAAGACAACGCGCTCGTGATCCGTTCCTCGAACGGCTCGCGCACGCGCAACGGCAGCCCCGCCAACTACTCGCCCCGTCGCATTAACTTCGCGGCTGGACAGGCGGCGCCTCTAGCGGGAGCAGCGGGCGACGCTTCGCCTTCGCCGAAACAACCGCGCCAAAAAAGGTACGCCGCGTCGTTCGGTTTCGTATCCTTTTTCCTTTTTTCCTCTTTCTCTATCTCTTGCGACAGGGACCGGGAAAGGGGGATACCCCGAAAGGGATCCTTCCCCATGAAGGAACTAGGCTCCGAGCCTCCTTACTGATCAGGGGTTCGAAGGCTGGCCCCCCGGGGGGTTCAACAGCCGCCTCAGATCGCGTGGGCCCTACACCCACTACTGGTCAGAGGTTCGAAGGCCGGCCCCCCGAAGGGTTCCACGGCCGCCTCAGGCTACTCGGGCTCCGCGCCCATTACTGATCAGGGGTTCGAAGGCTGGCCCTCGAAGGGTTCACAGTCGCCTCAGACACCGAGCGAGGGATGACCAGGGGTACGTTCGATACATAACCGAGGCTCGGGCTGCGCTCCCGAGGTACCCTAGGACATTTCCGAGACCAGCGGGAGCGATTTTGTAACGGAATCCCATCGGAGGGAGGCATCGAGCCCTCGGACCCCGTCGCCAGGGGACCGGGTCCGGCAGATCACCCGCAGGTACTTTTGGGCGTGCCTCTGGGCCCCTAGCCGACCCCCAACGAACGGGGCACGGACGTCCACTCGGATTACCCGCTTGCAGCTCACCGGAGACACCATGTTCGGTGCCCATCGAGGGTAACATGGCGCTCTCCCCCCTCCTCCTTGTGGAAAGGCGACGTAGGGGCGTTTGTAAAAAAGCCGAGTCTGTCCCTGATCGCCCTCTCGCCCTGTGCGGAGGCTCAGGGGCTGCTCTCGCAAACCCGGCTCCGGCCAAACCATTGACAGCGTCAACATACCAGCCCGAGAACTTGGGCCCCGACCGTGCACCCGGGCTACGGCCAGTTCGCATGAGGGAACCACCAGACCAGCCGAAGCATTACACAAGGCATTAAGACCTCGAAGGAGTGAAACCACTCCTCCGAGGCCTCGGGGGCTACACCCGGCGGGTGCGCTCGCGCGCACCCACCGGAACAAAATGCAACCGAGAAAGGCTGGTCCCCTTGCAAAAAAGTGCGACGAAAGCCTCCAAGCGAGTGCTAACACTCCCTTCGAGGCTCGGGGGCTACTGTCGGGGACCATAATTAGGGGTACCCTCAAGACGCCTAATTCTCAGCTGGTAACCCCCATCAGCATAAAGCTGCAAAGGCCTGATGGGTGCGATTAAGTCAGGGATCAGTCCATACGAGCGACTCGATCACGCCTCGCCCGAGCCTAGCCTCGGGCAAGGGCAGCCGACCCCGAGATGTTTCCATCTCGCCCGAGGCCCCCTTTTAACGGCAGACACATCTCCGGCTCGCCCGAGGCTTTGCCTTCGCTAAGAAGCAACCCTGACTAAATCGCCGCGCCGACCGATTGAGTCGCAGGGGCATTTAACGCAAAGGTAGCCTGACACCTTTATCCTGACGCGCGCCCCCCGGCAGAGCCAAAGTGACCGCCGTCACTTCGCCGCTCCACTGACCGGTCAGACAGAAGGACAGCGCCGTCTGCGCCATTCCGACTGCAGTGCCACTTGATAGAGTGAGATTGACAGGAAGTCAGGCCTTGCCAAAGGCGCCATAGGAAGCTCCGCCCGACCCAGGGCTCGGACTCGGGCTAAGGCCCCGGAAGACAGCGAACTCCGCTCCGCCCGACCCAGGGCTCGGACTCGGGTTAAGGCCCCGGAAGACGGCGAACTCCGCTCCGCCTGACCCAGGGCTCGGACTCGGGCTAAGGCCCCGGAAGACGGCGAACTCCGCTCCGCCCGACCCAGGGCTCGGACTCGGGCTAAGGCCCTAGAAGACGGCGAACTCCGCTCCGCCCGATCCAGGGCTCGGACTCGGGCTAAGGCCCCGGAAGACGGCGAACTCCGCTTCGCCCGACCCAGGGCTCGGACTCAGGCTAGGCCCCAGAAGACGACGAACTCCGCTTCGCCCGACCCCATGGGGTCGGACTCCGCCCTGGCCTCTGCCGAACGACCTCCGCCTCGCCCGACCCAGGAGCTCGGGCTCGGCCTCGGCCATGCAAGACAGACTCGACCTCGGCTTCGGAGGAGCCTCCACGTCGCCCGACCTAGGACACAAGTCCGCCACGTCAACAGGAAGCGCCATCATCACTCTACCCCGAGCCGACTCGGGCCGCAGGGAACAAGACCGGCGTCCCATCTGGCTAGCTCCGCCAGATAGGCAATGATGGCGCCCCGCCAGACCCATGACGACGGCGGCTCTCAGCTCCCTTACGGAAGCAGGGGGACGTCAGCAAGGGCCCAACCGCTCCGACAGCTGTCCCTCCACCAGGCTCCGTTGCTCCTCCGACAGCCACGACACCACACCAGCTGGGTGCCAAGATTTCTCCGGCTGCCACACTGGCATGTACTTAGGGCGATAGCTCACCCCCGCTAGACACGTAGCACCTTGCTATACCCCCATTGTACACCTGGATCCTCTCCTTACGCCTATAAAAGGAAGGACCAGGGCCTTCTTAGAGAAGGTTGGCCGCGCGGGGATGAGGACGGGGCAGGCGCTCTCTTGGGGCCGCTCGCTTCCCTCACCCGCGTGGACGCTTGTAACCCCCTACTGCAAGCGCACCCGACCTGGGCGCGGGTCGAACACGAAGGCCGCGGGATTCCCACCTCTCTCACGACTCGTCTCCGGCCACCTCACTTTTCCCCCCTTCACGCTCGCCCACGCGCTCGACCCATCTGGGCTGGGGCACGCGACACACTCACTCGTCGGCTTAGGGACCCCCCGGTTTCGAAACGCCGACAGTTACAAGGAAACAAATTAATGCTGCGATGGGCTACTGTTGGGGGCCTTCTTCTTTCGAAGGTCCTCAAAAACATAACTAATCATATGTTTTCAGTGTGACATAGATTGTTATAGGAGGCTTCGGCTTTGGGATGAAGGTTTTCTCTTCTGGTGAAGGCATGTGTGATATGAAGATACAGCCCGAAGGTGACAAAGACAAACGCCGAAGCTGTGACTGAAGGAGCTTCGGCTCAGTATGATGACGAAGGAGGGGGACGAAACCGACCTAAAGGGGGAAAGACTACTTAGTCCTTGATAGCTTGCCTTATGGTTAACAGTAAATGTCAGGGACATGAATGTAATTTTGTCCGGGCTGCGTCCCGTGCCTACAAATAGATGAACAGTAACACCGTACTATTCACGCTGGTTTGTAATCACTCTTGTGTCACCGTCGTATTTTCACCTTCTAACAAGCCGAAGGTACCAATGTAATATAAATATCATGAATATTCATTTATGTTTATGGAATGATAATAAAAGTAATCTGTTGTGACATGATCATTACTTACATTCTTTCGTACTTCATATATTCTTACCTATATTTATTCATGAAGATGATGAAGGCTTGTCCTTCATGACCTTCGTCTGAAGATCATTATATCCTAAAGGAGATAATGCTTCGAAGGACGAAGATCTTTATTCGTTAATAATTGTGTTGCCTTGTTCTTGATGTATAGCATTTAAAAACAAGGACCAACAAGTGCCAAAAAAGATATGACACAAGAGTATCAAAAAAATTCTCATGTGACTGTCATAGATTTTCTATTCTAACTTCAACAAATTGTTTAACAAATAGAGATCTCAAACGCCAAAAACTCACACGAAAGTTGTAGGTCTTCCTTTTCTCTTTCTTTTAGATATATGATTTGCCTATTTCGAATAAAGGAAGTGGCAGATATTGACCCCAAAATACAGACTAGTCCGAAATTTCAGGATCACAAACAAATTTACTTCGAAAGCTGATAACTCTTTAATAGTGACATTTTCTAGAAAACACAGCTATATATAAAAGTTGTATAGAATTTTCTAAGCTTTTCAGAAAGTATAAGAACACTAAATTTTGAGATCGTATGCGATATTTATGCTCAAAATAGCAAACTCGGCAGAAACTAATATGATAAGGACGAGATGATGACATGAAAATGATGGGTGAATGAGTTCGATTTATGGATAGGGTTGGTTTTGTGGATGGGATCGATTTATCGAGATTGAATTTGTTGGATGGCAACGAATGGTAATGACCAAACTGATCTAAAACAAATCTAAACCAACAACCTAATTAGGGTTGTTGGCGAAGCAAATGAAGGGTGAATAAGTTTGGTTTATGGATAGGGTCAGTTTTATGAATGAGATCGGTATATCGAGATTGAGTTTGTTCGATGGCAGCGGATGGTAATGATCAATCTGAACCAAAATAAATATAAACCTGCAACAAGACCTTGACCTAGGACATGAACTCAGAACTACGAACTCCAAAACTAAATTGTGCAAAGGCTAAGGTGAAGTCTGTAGGTTAGGATACACTAATGGTTTTTTAAGATATGACCTAATGTTAGGACTTTTTTCTCTTTGGATTTTTTTTGGGTTATAGGACGAACAAAATGAATCTTAAGGTAGGATTACACCTCACGGGCAACCTGAATCTTGATACCAATTGATAGAGGACAAGGCCCTGATCTTCCGTGAGGTAGGATAACTTGATTGGGTGGAGATATCGATGTTGATGATCCAAGGCTCCGAGCGAACGGATCCTCTCTATCAATACACCATTGGTTATCACCCATGACACACGAGTGACTTGCCACAAAGGCTTATCCCTACAAGCGCAATCAAGAATGTAACACCTCAGGTGTTACCAAGACACTGGCTTCATACTATGCACTGATGACTTGTTATCACACGTGGTTAATTGGAGGAGGAGGAGCACCTAAAACCTTGGAAGCATGAGTTAGCTAAGAAATGTTAATAACAAAGGCATTACCCAAGCATTTATGCAATAATCACCTTGGGCAAGAGGGGATTAAACCCTAGACCCCTTCTTGAGCCCTTAACTCCCAAAACCCTGGTTTAAGGGAAAGGTTAAAGAAATGTGCAAACCATGAGTTAACCCTTAACAAAAGTTTAAGTAACTTTATAATCTACAAAATGTAGAGGGGAAAACATTTCAAAAAGGCCCCTCAAAGACCCCAAAACCACCCCTTAAGTAGAGAGCACACTAGAGCTCTCTAATCTTTTCTAAGTCAAATTTTAACCCTAATCTAAAGATCAGACATGTTCACTTAGTAAATGGCGCCAAAACCACTTGGTCTGAATACCAAAAAGGTGCCAAACCACCTAAGGCACCCACTGGAAAAGTTTGAACCCGAGCCAAATTCATTTGACAAGATTTGGCATCTCTTTTGTCGCGAGGTGGACAGTGGGACAAGCCAGATTTGGCGTCCGCAAATCTCCCTACCTGGGGCATATCTGCCATTGGAACTCACATACAAGAGATAGCCATAGGTGCCAGGAAGAGGTCTGCTCCAGATTTTTGCCAAGATTCGCATGTTTGCGATCTCGACGAGCTTTTGAACAGGGGCAGAAGAACACCTCCACGTGTTTGACGCGCCCTGAACACGCCAGAGCACGCCCAGCGCCTGACCCCGCGCGCCCCGCGCCGCGCCAAGCCACGCCCGTGTCCCCTGCCCACGCCCGCGCCTATAAAGCCAGCCAAGGCTTCAGCCGTACGCCCCCGCGCGCTCTCGACCTCACCGGAGCACGAGATCGCCGGAGTTTGCCCTGCACAAAGCGTGCCAGCGGCCGCCCGATCCCCCGCCACCGTAGACCGGCCAGCATAGCCATTCCCAGCCCCGTCCAACCCTCGGAATAGACTCTACATGCCTCGGTGAAGCTCCTAGAGTGAGGAATCAAGCTCTGCCTCGCCGGAGACGCCAGATCAAGGTCACCGGACTTCACCTGACCGCCGGCGAACGTAGACCGAGCTCCACGGTGAGTTATTTTTTGATTCCTTGCACGGGTCGATTCGTTAGCACCTCGTGAAGCTTCCCGTGCCCTTGGATTGACCTATATCGTTGTGGATAGGCCAGAGCAACCGCCGCCGACGAGCTCGCCCGCCTACGCACGTGGACCGGCCGATTCCGGCCATCACCGTCGTCGAGCTATACCTCGTTGTGACCGCAAGGACTTCCTGAAGCCAACCTCGTCCTTCGCTGGACCTCCCTCACCGCCGGTAAGCCACGCCGCCCTATTTCCTTTCGCGGGTACTATTCAAAAGGGGGGAGGGACCTCGGAGAAGAAGGAATAGAAGTCAGGGCGGTTTTTGAACTGTCAGAGACTCAAATGAATAGTTGAGCAGGGGTATAAGTTAAAGGATTGGTTTAGGAAAAGCCCAGGGTCCTCGGTGTAAACTGGTTTTCCAGAAAACCTTTTTAATATTTCTAATTTAACTACAAAAAAAGCTTGTAAAATTCATAACTTCAGTTTTATTCAACCAAATTTGGTCAAACCAATTTTGCCAGATTCTAAATAATGTGAACTACTTAGGAAAAATACAAAACCCCCTTAGTATTGCAGAAGAATTTAAAGTTTGGAATTAAATAGTGTTCTTGTTGGGGACTTGTTCTCAAATGCTTCGGATTAAGAACAAGGCAACATAAAAAGTGTTAAACGTTAAGGCCCTTCGTCCTATCGAACATTACTCCCTATCGGGAATAATGAGTTCCGGACGAAGGTCAGAAGAAACATACCTTCGTAAATTCAGCAAGTAGTAACGAAGGATTCATAAAAAGCATGAAATGTAAATCGTGGAATCATTTCTATTTTATTAACACAAAGGAATAGAAATGATTATGAATTACAAATGTACCTTCGGTCTTGAGAGAAGATAAAAAGTACAAGCGTGACGCAAATGCCAAGTCAGCGTGAACAGTACGGGAGTACTGTTCATCTATTTATAGACGCGGGACGCAGCCCACATGAAATTACATCCATGTCCATTATATTTGTTAATAGCCTACGGAAATCAGTCAAGGTCCACGCAGTCTTTTCATCTTTAAGTCGGTTCCCCCCTCAGCAATTGCGCCGAAGCTCTCCTGCGCACAGCTTCGCCTGCGCTCGTCCTTCGTCTGGTTCAAGCTTCGTCCCGATCGTGCTTCATATTCATAGTTCTGAGCCCGAAAACACCTGCTCACATAATCCACTTGGAAAACATTGTCAAATCATGTTTTTGAGGACCTTCGGAGGACGAAGGCCCCCAACAGTAGCCCCTCGCAATATTAATTTGTTTGACAATAAATTCAGATTGCGATATGGACGAAGGCCTTAAGCCGAAGGTCCGAAAAAACACCTTCCCTTTGCTAGAATAGCAATATTCACTGACAAGCGGGGTCATTTAATTTTCAACGCCCTGGGCGTATAAATAAGAGCAAACCGCCAACTCATTTGGTACGCATACTTGCCTTTTGCTTCGGCCCACTAAAATTTTTAGCGCTTGTTCATTAAGATTTGCTGCTCTTTTTGATTTCGAAGCTTCGGCCTCGGGAACAATTTTTAGCGTTCCCGAAGATGTCTGAAGGCAAGAAGATCCCTGCTGAGATGAAGCTGAGTCTCGAGGAGGAGAAGAATCTGGGGTTCTTGATAGCGATGGCAGAGACCAATACAGAGAAAATCACGAAGGAGATTCTCGAAGGTTTGTCCGAGGATACTGATGACAGCGACAGCTATGATGTGGAAAGTGGTGGGGAAGAGGCCGAAGATCGACCGTGGCGACCAAGTCACTCAGTTTTTGGGAAAACGACCATCAAGCAGGGTCACATTGATAATATGAGGGGGCGATATTTCCGAGACATATCTATCGTGAGAGCTGATGCCGGGGAAAAGACTTCTCCCACCCCCGAAGAGGATGAAGTTGTGATTTTCCGAAGCTTCCTCAGGGCTGGGCTTCGATTCCCCCTGAGCAATTTTGTTGTTGAGGTACTGAAAACATTCCAAGTCTACCTTCATCAACTCACTCCTGAAGCTATTATAAGAATGGGGATTTTTGTCTGGGCTGTAAGAAGCCAAGGTTTGGAACCAAACGCTAAAAGCTTCTGCAACATACACGAGTTATTATACGAGACGAAACCCTGGGGAAAGGAGCAATACCACAACAACTTCGGGTGCTACAGCTTCGGCGCCCGCTCCGGGTCAAGCTGCCCTGTGCCGACCTTTCGGAAGAGGTGGCCCGGAGCCTGGATGACTGAATGGTTTTATGTGAAGAATGATCTAACAGCTCAAGAGAATGTGAAGAGTATTATTATGCACCCAATCTGGCAACGCTTCGGCCTTCGAAGGCCGAAGGTCGAAATGGACGAAGCCGCCGAAGAATGCCAAAGAGCCTTCGGGGTAGTCTGCTCGTTTATTGGGACAAGGGACTTGGTCCAAGAACACATTGCCTTCAGGGTATGGCCACTTGCAGAAAAGTGGGAAATGCCGAAGGAAACCATCAAAGAGTCCGACGAAGGCGGACTAGTCAGATTAAAGTATACATTCAAATATGCAGATAAATTTATTGAACCTGATGATGACTGGCTGAAAAGCATTGAAACATTAAGTGATGAATTACTTGGGGCATATTCGAAGGCTGAAAATACTGCACTATCAGCAGCCTTCGGAGGCCGAAAAAAGAAGAGACTGAACCGAGTGTTTGATGCAGTCGGGTTCTTCTACCCTGATTATTGTTATCCCATCCGAAGGCAAAAAAGGAAAAACGCAACCTCTGAAAAAGAAGAAGCTGGAACCGCTCCTATCGAGCCAGAACCAAAAGGAAAAAGGTTGAAGGTCCTCACACACCGACCACGCCATATTGAACTAGCTTCGGTGCCTGAGTTTACTGGAGAAACTTCTTCGGCCGCCGAAGCTGAACAGCCAACCTTGCTGCCAAAAATTGCAGAGATGGCCGAAGCACCATCGACAGAAAAAATGGAAGAAGCGAAAAATCTGACTAAGGAAAAAACATCAGAAATTTTGAGCCCTGTAGTAAATGTCGAAGCAGCAAAAATCCAAAAGGGTCCAATGGTGACCCCAAAAAGGAAGAGAATGGTAAATGTACTAGATGTCTTGGAGACAATTAAGTCTTCAAGCACAACTTTAAAAAAGAGTGCTGAAATTGCTGAAGCTTCCTCTGAAGCTCCGACGCAACAAGCTGAAGCTGAAACTGGGCCTTCAGAGCCCTTCAAGGAACAAACTTTGGAAGCCGAAGCAATTAAAATACCAGAACCAATTTTAATTGAAGAGACTGACACTGCCATCCCCGAAGTGCCTGCCAGCATGTGTGATTACATCATACGACATGCTTCGGGAAAAAAACTATCTGAAGAAGAAACTCATGAAGCTGACCATTATGCAAAGGAACTAAAATATCCAAAGGGGGCAGTAATATTCAATGGGACAAATGAAGACGATTTTTTGTACTGCCTGCCTGACAACAAAGAGCTCTCTGTCTGCCGAGAAATGGCCAGGAGTATTGGCTTCCCGAAGCTTGAAACTGGATTAAGCGCCATGACGAAAGAAGATCTCGCAGACAGTCTTGCGTATAACAGCCTGAAGGTACAGGAATTTAACGCTTGAAAAGAGAACCCCCTTATTTTTTACGCAACTCGTTCCTTTTTTCTTATATGAATTCTTCTTCGTATAGGGCCTGATCCTAAGCAACGCGCTAAGAGCGCAAAAGAGCGCCGAAGATGAAAGTTATGAAATTGCATTTAATAATTTACGCTCTGAAGTTATCAAACTGAGAAACGAAGCTTTGGAAAAAGATAAAATTCTGCTTACATTGGTAGATAAAGTGAAAAAAGACGAAGCTGCTTCAAGGGCCCAGACCGAAGCTCAAAAACGCGAGATTAAAGAACTTCAGAAACAGCTGGCTAGAGCTAAAGAGGAGCGCGCGCTTGAGGAAACGAAACGAGAACTTAGTGATTTTATGGTCAGCAAATTGGAATCAAGAGTTAAGGAGCTTCGGTCATCTCAGGGGAAATGCTATATTAAATCTATAGAATGTGTGAATAAAATTAAAGCCAGCTTTGCCAGCGTCGGCGCCTTTTCCAGCGAAGAAAATTTTTCTCGAGGCAATCCCGAAGATCCGTTGGAATGGATTAGCCACGAAGCAGAGGCCTTCGAAGAGATTCTGAACAGTCGCGGCGATATCTGCGCTTTTTCGGGCGCCAGAGGAGTTGCTTCTGTCTTAGAGAAGAAAGGCTGTGATCATGTAAAATTTCTAGCTCAGTCCGAAGCTGCCTTATCTTCCGAAGACATTAAGGACCCCTCGGCCGAAGCAAGCGTGGTTGGCGGCAAATTTTTTACAGATATCTGGAACGACGGCGGCCGAGAAATGGCGCAAGAGATCATCCAAAGAAGCGAAAAAGGCATACATGATGCTAGAAAAGTAGCAGAAGCTGCCGAAGGGAGTACGGAGCCTGAAAGACAATTAGGTACCAATTAGTCATTCTTGTTGCGTTGTAATTTTCATTTCAAACTCTGCACATAGTTTGCAATATTGATGAAGGAATGTTCTCTTCCCTCAGAAGCTGCTGGGTCAACTGCCGACCCCCACACAAAAGGAGATGAAGAAATCAAACAAATGGCCGAAGCTATCATGAACAAAGTTGTTGATCAACTTCTAAATGAAGTCGCCGAAGCAGTGTTAAGAGAAGACTAGATGCTATTAGAAGAAACATTTAAATTGTGATCTATGTAATATTTTGTACATTTGGATGTAATATACAAGTTTCTTTCTATTATTCAATTCTTTACGATGCATGAAACTGTACGTACATACCATTTTTGAGCCTTCGGCGAAAAAACACCTTCCCTTCTTTTCATGCTTCGTGAAGAAAACACTCTTCGTTAAAATTATCCTGATAAGACACATCCATGCTTCGTAAAAGCATCCTCCGAAGCTATTTTCCGAAGATCATCATCATGTTCCCTCGTGACTTTGCACGATTTGCACTTTCTCAAATCATTCCTTCGAAGGTTAATACTGTGTGCCCTTCTTTTGCCGTATGCAACATGATGTATGATGCTTATGCTATGCATGTGGCATTTGTTCCGAAGATACTCATAAAATATATTCATAAGCTCTGCATTCCCTTAGGAACGTCTTTGGAGCTTCTTCGTCTTTTACTTAGACGATCTCAGCGTTGACTTTTCGCTGTAAGCCTCCCTTAGGAGCTTCTTCGCCCTTTACTTAGGCGGTATCAGCGTTGACTTTTCGCTGTAAGCCTCCCTTAGGAGCTTCTTCGCCCTTTACTTAGGCGGTATCAGCGTTGACTTTTCGCTGTAGGCTCTGCATTCCTTTAGGAACGACTTCTGAGCAGAAAACTTACACTGCGCTCCCTTTGGAACGGCTTTTTGTGACTTCACAAACTTACTCTGCGTTCCTTAGAACGACTTTCTGTTATTCCGAAGGATTTTTAATTCGAAGGTCCTCCTTGGTAACGGAGAAAATTTTAAGCTTCAGCAACCTGGGCTTGTGGAGCAAATAGATTTTCTTCGTGAAAAACAACGAAATTATTACATGGAAACTATCAATGTTTTTTGCTTCACAGAAAATAAAACTGAATAGGAAAGACTGCTATCAAAGGTAGGATATGTGTCAATAAATGTGCTTCGACTCTGGCACAGTGCTGTTGACTGTGCGAGCTTCGGACTGCTCCCTGAAGTCCCTCTGATGTGGAGCGTATTGACTCCCTTCTGGCTGTTGACCTTGCTGCAATGGAGGTGGGGGCGGAAGCTGCTGCCAGGAAGCTTGAGGTTGACTTGCCGAAGCTACAGAAGCTGCAGGGTGGTTGTCTATGTATTGTGGGACATAAGGCGGATGATACGAAGCAGTATGCATGACCTGCTTCGGCTGAGCTTGTTGGGATGCTGCTTCGGCAATTTCCTTTTGCTTCTGGATTGTAATATGGCACGACCTAGTGGTATGGCCCTTGCCTTCTCCACAGAACAAGCAAAACAGCCTCCTTGGCTGATCTCCGAATCTTCCGCCGAAGCCCCTGGCGCCTCTGCCTCTTGGAGCTGGTGGCCGGAAGGAAGTTTGTTGTTGCCCCGAAGCCTGTGATGAGCATTGTGGTCTATTCTGACTCCCCTTATCGTCATTCTGAGTGTTGTGGATAGAACGGACATGTCTCGGGTAGTATCTTCCTCCGAAGCCCCTGGTCATTTCAGAAAATCTGAAGGCCTCCTCCCTTCTTTGACGAAAGTCATTGTCAGCACGAATGTACTCATCCATCTTTTGAAGCAATTTCTCCAGAGTCTGAGGAGGCTTTCTAGCAAAGTATTGAGCTGCAGGCCCAGGACGAAGCCCCTTGATCATGGCCTCGATAACAATTTCATTAGGCACCGTTGGTGCCTGCGCCCTCAATCGTAAAAACCTTCGGACATACGCCTGAAGGTACTCTTCGTGATCCTGGATACACTGGAACAGGGCTTGAGCTGTGACCGGCTTCGTCTGGAATCCTTGAAAGCTGGTCAGTAACATATCCTTCAGCTTCTGCCATGAAGTTATTGTTCCTGGCCGAAGGGAGGAATACCAGGTCTGAGCAACATTCCTGACGGCCATAACGAAAGACTTCGCCATGACTGCAGCATTGCCCCCGTACGAAGACACCGTTGCTTCATAGCTCATCAAGAATTGCTTCGGGTCGGAGTGACCATCAAACATGGGGAGCTGGGGTGGTTTATAGGATGGAGGCCAAGGTGTAGCCTGCAGCTCAGCAGACAGAGGAGAAGCATCATCAAAAACAAAATTTCCCTGATGGAAATTATCATACCAGTCATCTTCGTTGACGAAGCCCTCCTGATGAAGGTCTTTCTGATGAGGCCTTCTGTTCTGCTCATCGTGAGTAAGATGGCGGACTTCCTCAGAGGCTTCGTCTATCTGCCTTTGCAACTCAGCTAGGCGGGCCATCTTCTCCTTCTTCCTTTGTACTTGTTGGTGTAGCATTTCCATATCCCTGATTTCTTGGTCTAGCTCTTCTTCCTGAAGTGTCGGGCTGACAGCCTTTCTCTTCTGGCTTCGGGCCTCCCGAAGAGAGACGGTCTCCTGGTTGTGGTCTAGCGGTTGCAGTGCTGAAGCCCCAGTCGCTGAAGCTTTCTTCGGCGCCATAGCTTCCGAAGGTGTTCAAAAAAGCTCGAAGTGGAAGTGAGTTCACCGGAGGTGGGCGCCAATGTTGGGGACTTGTTCTCAAATGCTTCGGATTAAGAACAAGGCAACATAAAAAGTGTTAAACGTTAAGGCCCTTCGTCCTATCGAACATTACTCCCTATCGGGAATAATGAGTTCCGGACGAAGGTCAGAAGAAACATACCTTCGTAAATTCAGCAAGTAGTAACGAAGGATTCATAAAAAGCATGAAATGTAAATCGTGGAATCATTTCTATTTTATTAACACAAAGGAATAGAAATGATTATGAATTACAAATGTACCTTCGGTCTTGAGAGAAGATAAAAAGTACAAGCGTGACGCAAATGCCAAGTCAGCGTGAACAGTACGGGAGTACTGTTCATCTATTTATAGACGCGGGACGCAGCCCACATGAAATTACATCCATGTCCATTATATTTGTTAATAGCCTACGGAAATCAGTCAAGGTCCACGCAGTCTTTTCATCTTTAAGTCGGTTCCCCCCTCAGCAATTGCGCCGAAGCTCTCCTGCGCACAGCTTCGCCTGCGCTCGTCCTTCGTCTGGTTCAAGCTTCGTCCCGATCGTGCTTCATATTCATAGTTCTGAGCCCGAAAACACCTGCTCACATAATCCACTTGGAAAACATTGTCAAATCATGTTTTTGAGGACCTTCGGAGGACGAAGGCCCCCAACAGTTCTGGCCAAAAGCTAAATAAAAGGGGGGGAAATAGTTACACTATTAGACTGGGGTTAAGAAAAATCAGAGAAGTACTTAATCACTCCCTAATCTGTTTAAAAATAGTAAACCCCTCAGTACACCAAATTAAGGTAGGTTTTACCATTTAAAATCATTTTAGCTCAAAGTTAAAGAAAAGAGAAAAGGGAGTTTAAAATAAGAACCAGGGAGCAACAACATTTTTGTTAGCTCACTTATTCAATATAGTTCACTGGAAAATTTTATTAGACCCTCTGTTAGTGCAAAAGAAGTACCTTTCCTTTTATTTTAGGAAAACAATGAAAACTTAGGAAAATCTTAGAAAAAATAATCCTGAGGAGAAACCACCCCCAGCCTTGGGATAACTAATATTTTGTTATTATAAACATAGGAAAAATATGAGTTTTTGAGAGCACCTAGAGGGGGGGTGAATAGGTGATCCTGTGAAACTTGAAAACTTAATGCCACAAAACTTGATTAGGAGTTAGCACAATAATGCCAAGTGGCTAGAGAGGAGTCTTAGCAAAACACAATAACCACAAAGAGATCAACACAGAGATGGCATAGTGGTTTATCCCGTGGTTCGGCCAAGTCCAACGCTTGCCTACTCCACGTTGTGGCGTCCCAACGGATGAGGGTTGCAATCAACCCCTCTCAAGCGGTCCAAAGACCCACTTGAATACCACGGTGTTTTGCTTTGTTTACTATATCCCGCTCGCGAGGAATCTCCACAACTTGGAGCCTCTCGCCCTTACACTTTGATGTTCACAAAGAAGCACGGCGTAAGGGAGGGATGAGCAACGCACACAAGACACAAAAATCACAGCAAATATGCACACACAAGACCCAGACTTGAGCTCAAAAGAATATCACGAGGTTCTCACTAGAACGGAGCTCAAATCACTAAGAATGTCGAACAAGTGCGCAAGAATGAAGTGTGAGTGATCAACAATGCTCAAAGGATGCTTGGTGTACTCCTCCATGCGCCTAGGGGTCCCTTTTATAGCCCCAAGGCAGCTAGGAGCCGTTGAGAGCATTCCAGGAAGGCAATTCTTGCCTTCAGTCGCCTGGCGCACCGGACAGTCCGGTGGACCACCGGACACTGTCCGGTGCGGATCTCTTTCCTTATTTGGCGAAGCCGACCGTTGTAGATTCAGAGCCGTTGGCGCATCGGACACTGTCCGGTGCACACCGGACAGTCCGGTGCCCCCTTCTAGCCGTTGGCTCGGCCACGTGTCCCGCGCAGATCGCGCGGCCGACCGTTGGCCCGGCCGACCGTTGGCTCACCGGACAGTCCAATGCACCACCGGACAGTCCGGTGATTTATAGCCGTACGCCGTTAATCACATCCCTAGAGCGACGACTTCGCCTGTGAATGGCTCACCGGACAGTCCGGTGCACCATCGGACAGTTCGGTGATTTATAGCCGTACACCACCGTCGAAGTCCCGAGAGCAGCAAGTTCGCCAGAGCCAGCCTGGCGCACCGGACACTGTCCGGTGCACCACCGGACAGTCCGGTGCACCCAGACTGAGCAGACTTTGGCTGAACGAGCCAAGTCATCTCCAAATTGATTTCTCCTGTTTCCAGCACTTAGACACAATACATTAGTTCTCAAAACAATGTACTAAGTCTAGAAACATACCTTTAGACTTGATTTGCACTTTGTCCATCAATTGGCATAGATTTACACTTAAGCACTTGTGTTGGCACTCAATCCCCAAAATACTTAGAAATGGCCCAAGGGCACATTTCCCTTTCAATCTCCCCCTTTTTGGTGATTTATGCCAACACAACAAAAAGCAACTAAAAGAAGTGCAACATCAATACAAATGAGAACTCAAAATTGTTTTGATTCAAATTTGGCATATATGGATCACTCTTTGCCACCACTTGGTTTTGTTGTTGCAAATCAACCTCAATTTCCTATCTCTAAGTCAAACACACTTGTAGAGACATAAAGAGAGTTGTTCCAAGAGAAATTGATCAAAGATTTCAAAAACTCCCTCTTTTTCCCATAATCAACCATTCTCCCCACAAGAGGCCAACTTTTGACAAGAGAGACAATAAGAGAGTTTTGACAAACCAAAAGCTCTATTCTACTATATTTTCAAAATTTCTCAAGTGGTAGCTGATCCATTTATTGCTTTTGGCCTTATTTTCTCCCCCTTTGGCATCAAGCACCAAAACGGGATCAATTTTGGCCCTAGAACCCCATTGCCTCACAAAAAACTTCAAATAAGAATACAAAGGCAATAAGAGTACATGAGATAAACTTGGAATAAGTTACCCTCTCATCGGAGTGCAGTGGAAGTCTTTCATGGTCCAAGTCCACCTTTTCCCTTTCAAGCCTCCTTTGAGACTAAACTAAGAAAACTCAAGCACATGGTTAGTCTCAAAGGGTCAAGTTGTCGCACATCTCCCCCTAAATATGTGCATCATTTGCAAATGGACTTGTGAGGTCCGGGGGGTGTTTGTACAACTTGAGCACCAAAAATAAACAACAGAATGCATAAGGAACATGATCAAAGCATAATACACATGTATGCTACAAATCATCCAAGTTCCGCGAATCTAAGACATTTAGCTCAATGTGCAGCCTACAAAAGGTCTTCTCATCTAAAGGCTTGGTAAAGATATCGGCTAGCTGGTTCTCGGTGCTAATATAAAACACTTCGATATCTCCCTTTTGCTGGTGGTCTCTCAAAAAGTGATGCCGGATGTCAATGTGCTTTGTGCGGCTGTGCTCAACAGGATTGTCCGCTATGCGGATAGCACTCTCATTATCACATAGGAGTGGGACTTTGCTCAGATTGTAGACAAAGTCCCAGAGGGTTTGCCTCATCCAAAGTAGTTGCGCGCAACACTGTCCTGTGGCAACGTACTCGGCCTCAGCGGTGGATAGGGCAACGGAAGTTTGTTTCTTAGAACTCCATGACACCAGGGACCTTCCTAAGAATTGGCACGTCCCCGATGTACTCTTCCTATCGACCTTACATCCAGCATAATTGGAGTCTGAATATCCAATTAAGTCAAAGGTAGACCCCTTTGGATACCAGATCCCGAAGCAAGGCGTAGCGACTAAATATCTAAGAATTCGCTTCACAACCACTAAGTGACACAACACTCCCTTGGATCGGATTGAAATCTAGCACACATGCATACACTAAGCATAATATCCGGTCTACTAGCGCATAAATAAAGCAAAGAACCTATCATAGACCAGTATGCTTTTTGATCAACGGACTTACCTCCTTTGTTGAGGTCGACGTGTCCGTCAGTTCCCATCGGAGTCTTTGCGGGCTTGGCGTCCTTCATCCCAAACCGCTTTAGCAAGTCTTGCGTGTACTTCGTTTGGGAGATGAAGGTGCCGTCCTTGAGTTGCTTCACTTGGAACCCAAGGAAGTAGTTCAACTCGCCCATCATCGACATCTCGAATTTCTGCGTCATCACCCTGCTAAACTCTTCACAAGACTTTTGATTAGTAGAACCAAATATTATGTCATCGACATAAATTTGGCACACAAATAAGTCACCATCACAAGTCTTAGTGAATAAAGTTGGATCGGCTTTCCCAACCTTGAAAGCATTAGCAATTAAAAAGTCTCTAAGGCATTCATACCATGCTCTTGGGGCTTGCTTAAGTCCATAGAGCGCCTTAGAGAGCTTACATACGTGGTCGGGGTACCATTCATCCTCGAAGCCAGGGGGTTGCTCCACGCACACCTCCTCCTTGATTGGCCCGTTGAGGAAAGCGCTCTTCACATCCATTTGAAACAACCTGAAAGAATGGTGAGCGGCATATGCTAGCAAAATACGAATGGACTCTAGCCTAGCCACAGGAGCAAAAGTCTCCTCAAAGTCCAAACCTACGACTTGGGCATAACCTTTTGCCACAAGTCGAGCCTTGTTCCTCGTCACCACCCCGTGCTCGTTCTGTTTGTTGCAGGACACCCACTTGGTTCCCATAATGTTTTGCTTGGGACGTAGTACCAGTGTCCAAACTTCATTACGCTTGAAGTTGTTGAGCTCTTCCTGCATGGCCAACACCCAGTCCGGATCTAGCAAGGCCTCTTCTACCCTGAAAGGCTCAATAGAAGAGACAAAGGAGTAATGCTCACAAAAATTAACTAATCTAGAACGAGTAGTTACTCCCTTGCTAATGTCACCCAAAATTTGGTCGACGGGATGATTCCTTTGAATCGTGGCTCGAACTTGGGTTGGAGGTGCCGGTTGTGCTTCTTCCTCCATTACATGATCATCTTGTGCTCCCCTTGATCACACGCCTCTTCTTGATGAACCTGTTCATCGTCTTGAGTTGGGGGATGCACCATTGTTGAGGAAGAAGGTTGATCTTGCTCCTCGAGTTCCTGTGGTCGCACATCGCCAATCACCATGGTGCGTATTGCGGCCGTCGGAACGTCTCCTTCATCTACATCATCAATATCAACAACTTGCTCTCTTGGAGAGCCATTAGTCTCATCAAATACAACGTCGCTAGAGACTTCAACCAAACTCGATGATTTGTTGAAGACCCTATACGCCTTTGTATTTGAGTCATAACCCAACAAAAACCCTTCTACAGCTTTGGGAGCAAATTTTGAATTCCTACCCTTCTTCACTAGAATGTAGCATTTACTCCTAAAAACTCGGAAATACGAAACATTGGGTTTGTTACCGGTTAGAAGCTCATACGAAGTCTTCTTGAGGAGGTGGTGAAGGTAGACCCGGTTGATGGCGTGGCAAGCCATGTTCACGGCTTCTGACCAAAACCGCTCGGGGGTCTTGAACTCTCCAAGCATCGTCCTCGCCATGTCTATGAGCATCCTGTTCTTCCTCTCTACCACACCATTTTGCTGTGGTGTGTAGGGAGCGGAGAACTTGTGCTTGATCCCTTCCTCCTCAAGGTACTCCTCCACTTGAAGATTCTTGAACTCGGACCTGTTGTCGCTTCTTATCTTCTTCACCTTGAGCTCAAACTCATTTTGAGCTCTCCTTAGGAAGCGCTTGAGGGTCCCTTGGGTTTCAGATTTATCCTGCAAAAAGAATACCCAAGTGAAGCGGGAAAAATCATCGACTATAACAAGACCATACTTACTTCCTCCTATGCTTAGATAGGCGACGGGTCCGAAGAGGTCCATATGAAGCATCTCCAAAGGTCTTGATGTTGTCATCACATTTTTGGTATGATGAGAGCTTCCCACCTGTTTACCTGCTTGACAAGGTGCACAAGGTCTATCTTTTTCGAAAGTTACATTAGTTAGACCTATCACGTGTTCTCCCTTTAGAAGCTTGTGAAGGTTCTTCATCCCCACATGAGCTAAACGGCGATGCCACAGCCAGCCCATGCTAGTCTTAGCAATTAATCATGCATCTAGACCAGCCTCCTCTTTTGCAAAATCAACTAAATAGAGTTTGCCGTCTAATACACCCTTAAAAGCTAATGAACCATCACTTCTTCTAAAGATAGACACATCTACATTTGTGAATAAACAATTATATCCCATACTGCATAATTGACTAACGGATAACAACTTATATCCAAGTGACTCAACTAAAAATACATTAGAAATGGAGTGCTCGGATGAAATAGCAATCTTTCCTAACCCTTTCACCTTGCCTTGGTTCCCATCACCGAATGTGATTGAATCTTGGGAATCCTTGTTCTTGACGTAGGAGGTGAACATCTTCTTCTCCCCCGTCATGTGGTTTCTGCATCCGCTGTCGATAATCCAGCTTGTACCCCCGGATGCATAAACCTGCAAGGCAAATTTAGGCTTGGGTCTTAGGTACCCAACTCTTGTTGGGTCCTACAAGGTTAGTGACAATATCCTTTGGGACCCAAATGCAAGTTTTATCTCCCTTGCATTTTGCCCCTAATTTCCTAGCAATCACCTTTCTATCCTTTCTACAAATTGCAAAGGAAGCATTGCAAGCATGATAAATTGTAGAAGGTTCATTAATCTTCCTAGGAACATGAGCAACATTTCTCCTAGGCATATGATGAATGATATTTCTCCTAGGCATATCTCTACCATGCATATAGGAAGAACTTGAAGCAAACATTGCATTTGAATCATAAGCATTACAACTCCTATCATGATGAATATTTCTAGAAAATTTCCTATAAATAAATGCATGATTCTTTTGAGCACTATTAGCCATAGTGGCCTTCCCTTTCTCCTTAGTGGAGATGGAAGCCTTATGGCTTGTTAAGTTCTTGACTACCCTCTTGAAGCCAAGACCATCCTTAATTGAGGGGTGTCTACCAATCGTGTAGGCATCCCTTGCAAATTTTAGCTTATCAAATTCACTTTTGCTAGTCTTAAGTTGGGCATTAAGACTAGCCACTTCATCGTTCAATTTAGAAATTGAAGCTAGGTGTTCGCTACAAGCATCAATATTGAAATCTTTACACCTATTGCAAATTGTAACATGTTCTACATAAGATGTTGATTTATTAGCTATTTCTAACTTAGCATACAAATCATCATTTATGCTCTTTAAGCTAGAAATAGAGTCATGGCATGTAGACAATTCACAAGAAAGCATTTCATTCCTTTTAATTTCTAAAGCAAGGGATTTTTGAGCCTCTACAAACTTATCATGTTCTTCATATAAAAGATCCTCTTGCTTTTCTAATAATCTATTTTTATCATTCAAAGCCTCAATCAATTCATTAATCTTATCAACCTTAGTTCTATCTAAGCCCTTGAATAAACATGAATAGTCTATTTAATCATCACTAGATTCTTCATCACTTGAGGAAGCATAAGTACTAGTGTTACGAGTGCTTACCTTCTTTTCCCTTGCCATGAGGCAAGTGTGATGCTCGTTGGGGAAGAGGGACGACTTGTTGAAGGCGGTGGCGGCGAGTCCTTCGTTGTCGGAGTCGGATGACGAACAGTCCGAGTCCCACTCCTTGCCAAGGTGTGCCTCGCCCTTAGCCTTCTTGTACGCCTTTTTCTTTTCCCTCTTGTTCCCTTGTTCCTGGTCACTATCATTATCAGGACAATTAGCGATAAAGTGACCAATCTTACCACATTTGAAGCATGAGCGCTTCCCCTTTGTCTTGTTCTTGTTAGGATGCCCCTTGCGACCCTTTAGCGTCGTCTTGAAGCGCTTGATGATGAGGGCCATCTCTTCATCATTGAGCCCGGCCGCCTCAACTTGCGCCACCTTGCTAGGTAGCGCCTCCTTGCTCCTCGTCGCTTTGAGAGCAATGGTTTGAGGCTCTTGGATTGGGCCATTCAACGCATCGTCGACGTATCTTGCCTCCTTGATCATCATCCGCCCGCTTACAAACTTCCCAAGTATCTCCTCGGGCGTCATCTTCGTGTACCTAGGATTCTCACGAATATTGTTCACAAGATGTGGATCAAGGACGGTAAAAGACCTTAGCATTAGGCGGACGACGTCGTGGTCCGTCCATCGCGTGCTTCCATAGCTCCTTATTTTGTTGACGAGGGTCTTGAGCCGGTTGTATGTTTGGGTTGGCTCCTCGCCCCTGATCATCGCGAATCTCCCAAGTTCGCCCTCCACCAACTCCATTTTGGTGAGCATGGTGACGTCGTTCCCCTCATGTGAGATCTTGAGGGTGTCCCAAATCTGCTTGGCGTTATCCAAGCCGCTCACCTTATGGTATTCGTCCCTGCACAATGAAGCTAGAAGAACAGTAGTAGCTTGTGCATTTTTGTGAATTTGCTCATTAATAAACATGGGACTATCAGTACTATCAAATTTCATTCCACTTTCTACTATCTCCCATATGCTTGGATGGAGAGAGAACAAGTGACTACTCATTTTGTGACTCCAAAATCCGTAGTCCTCTCCATCGAAGTGAGGAGGTTTACCAAGTGGAATGGAGAGTAAATGAGCATTGGTACTTTGCGGAATACGAGAGTAATCAAAAGAAAAGTTCGAATTGACCGTTTTCTTTTTCTCGTAGTCGTTGTCGTCGTTGTCCTTTTGGGAAGAAGAGGACTCGTCGCTGTTGTCGTAGTAGACGATCTCCTTGATGCGCCTTGTCTTCTTCTTCTTCCCATCTTTTCGTTTGTAGCCCGAGCCCGAGTCGGTAGGCTTGTCATCTTTCGGCTCGTTGACGAAAGACTCCTTCTCCTTATCATTGATCACAATCCCCTTGCCCTTAGGATCCATCTCTTCGGGCGATTAGTCCCTTCGTGAAGAGAGTGGCTCTGATACCAATTGAGAGCACCTAGAGGGGGGTGAATAGGTGATCCTGTGAAACTTGAAAACTTAATGCCACAAAACTTGATTAGGAGTTAGCACAATAATGCCAAGTGGCTTGAGAGGAGTCTTAGCAAAACACAATAACCACAAAGAGATCAACACAGAGATGGCACAGTGGTTTATCCCGTGGTTCGGCCAAGTCCAACGCTTGCCTACTCCATGTTGTGGTGTCCCAACGGACGAGGGTTGCAATCAACCCCTCTCAAGCGGTCCAAAGACCCACTTGAATACCACGGTGTTTTGCTTTGTTTACTATATCCCGCTCGCGAGGAATCTCCACAACTTGGAGCCTCTCGCCCTTACACTTTGATGTTCACAAAGAAGCACGGAGTAAGGGAGGGATGAGCAACGCACACAAGACACAAAAATCACAGCAAATACGCACACACAAGACCCAGACTTGAGCTCAAAAGAATATCACGAGGTTCTCACTAGAACGGAGCTCAAATCACTAAGAATGTCGAACAAGTGCGCAAGAATGAAGTGTGAGTGATCAACAATGCTCAAAGGATGCTTGGTGTACTCCTCCACGCGCCTAGGGGTCCCTTTTATAGCCCCAAGGCAGCTAGGATCCGTTGAGAGCATTCCAGGAAGGCAATTCTTGCCTTCAGTCGCCTGGCGCACCAGACAGTCCGGTGCACCACCGGACACTGTCCGGTGCGGATCTCTTTCCTTATTTGGCGAAGCCGACCGTTGTAGATTCAGAGCCGTTGGCGCACCGGACACTGTCCGGTGCCCCCTTCTAGCCGTTGGCTCGGCCACGTGTCCCGCGCAGATCGCGCGGCCGACCGTTGGCCCGGCCGACCATTGGCTCACCGGACAGTCCGGTGCACCACCGGACAGTCTGGTGATTTATAGCCGTACACCGCCGTCGAAGTCCCGAGAGCAGCAAGTTCGCCAGAGCCAGCCTGGCGCACCGGACACTGTCCGGTGCACCACCGGACAGTCCGGTGCACCCAGACTGAGCAGACTTTGGCTGAACGAGCCAAGTCATCTCCAAATTGATTTCTCCTATTTCCAGCACTTAGACACAATACATTAGTTCTCAAAACAATGTACTAAGTCTAGAAACATACCTTTAGACTTGATTTGCACTTTGTCCATCAATTGGCATAGATTTACACTTAAGCACTTGTGTTGGCACTCAATCACCAAAATACTTAGAAATGGCCCAAGGGCACATTTCCCTTTCAGTTTTGTTGTTTGATATTTTTCAAATAACAAGTTAGTTATAAGTACCTTTTTGGCATTAAACTTTAGAAAATCACAACTAAATATCCAGTAGGTCTTTTTCTATGATTTTCAACACAGAGGCCTAATATCACCTATGAATCTGGACAAAAATAAAATTTGGTACAGAAACCTCACTTAAATCATAGCTATAGTGTAAAATGCCCTTTGACACTTGTTTTTGTTAATTTTGCACAAGTAGTATCCAAATTAATATCCACCTCAAATTTTTAGGAGAACCCACAAATGTTAATATTTAACCACTATAATTTTTGCAACATTTTTTGAAACTGTTGACTAAACCTGATAGTTCAAAACTGCTTAATAAAATGCAATAGAGAGAGAAAAGGGGCAAACCTTGGGAGAAATAGATAAAAATACAAAACCCTTAAGTATATCCAAAAAGAAACCTTAGAGAAACACTAAACTTAATACTGTTTTACGATGCATAACCTTTACAAATGATCATATCATTTTTATGCATATATCTTATTCATTGCATTCGATAGACTATAATCTCGCTGACGGTGAGTATATCCTCGTGCCGGAGCAAGGAGTTGCTCAGGAGGTAGCCTAGGATCCAGCACCAGAGCCTGCCATCGAGGATCTGCCTGCCCCAGCCTTGGAAGGCAAGCCCCGGTTTTATGCATAACTGTTATATATATGCTATTTTACTGCGCTTAATGTTTGTAGGCTTGTACTGTGCACTTAAGTGTAGTTGTTGCCTAAAACCCTAGTTGCATGAACTTAGGATCCCCTTGGGATGGATACTAGTATGCTAGGACGAATAGCTGCTTTGCTAATTAGGGATCTCGGTAGAAGTCGAGTGATTTTTCTAGCACTCGCGCGAGGTTAGGAATTGGTTGTATCCACTTTGATAACAGAATAATGATAGTCTGTGGACACGGGTCCATGGGGACGCGTGGTCTACGAGATGGAAATTGGAATAAGGATTAACGTGTGGATACCTGTGTCAAGCGTTTGAACGTACTAAACACATGCCGAGAAATATGGTAAATCAGTAAGCCTAGTACCTGAGTGAACCTGCCCGCAGATTGCCCTCCTCATGCAACCTGAGACGTGGTCTCCCATTCCGGTTATGGTGGGTACAAGTGCGGTCACTGCACGACGGCAGTCGGGGTCAGTGAGGCATTGTACGCCAAGGCGGTGAGCCCCTTTCTGTTGCCAGGGAATCGATGGGGACGGTTGATGTGTGTGGGGACGGAGTGCCTTGCCACGTCGTGTGTTTAGGTTTACCTTGCAAGGATAAAAACTCGATTCAAATCGTCTGCTTCTCGCAGGTAATGAGACTGCTTGATCCATTGTACTACATTGAGTAACAAGTGGAATTGTCATGACTTGGCAAAAGTTGTTGATTGCTAAATGTTTGATACCATTTATGATTAGATAGGTACACATTTAGTCTTAAGAGAGTCACACTAAAACTTGAAAAAGCTAAAACTTGATTTTAGACTCAGCTAGTGCTTTTTGGCAAACCAAACCCCTCAGCCAAACAGCTGCATGTCTAGAGGTAGAGGAGTAGACTCCTCACACCGGGTAAGTCTAGCTGAGTATTAGTATACTCAGCCTTGCTTGTGGCATAATTTTTATAGGTTCTCTGGAGGTCATGGTTGCTGGAGTGACTTGGCCGTCCATCTTGCCACCGGGTTGGACAGTCGAGTGGGACCCTACCTCGGCTGAGGAGGAGCATGAGGAGTGATGGGACAGGCTTCCCCATCCCTCCATTTTTATTTATCGTTAGTTTTATTCCACTGCATTTCGAACAATGATCACTACTTTTGCTAAAACTCCGATGATGTTGTAATAAATTTAATACTCCTTCATGTTGGTTTTATGTTTTATTGTATTTGCTCTGTGCCTCACCATCGAGTGAGTACGTGGTACTTGATCCTGTTAGTGGCCTCGTCGGACTAGATCCGAGGGACTGACGTGTTATTCCTATTTAAGTGTGGTCTAGCCTTTAAGGTGGGACTTAGGCACTTAAGTTGGAATAATTCGGGCGGTTCCGCCACAGCTGGTATCGGAGCTCGTACCACCACAGAGGAATCAATAAACTGTAAATACCATCCTTTTCAAAAGTAAAACTTGTTAGAAACAAATGTTGGATAGATCGTCAGGACGATAAGGATAGACCTAGGACATGAAGCTTTAGGATAATAGAGGGGTAGCTAGGTGGCTATTTGAGTAAGCCCTACAGGCTACTATAAGGGATGGGAGCTTTTCCCTATTCCCTCTGAGTTGAAATGAGGTCATTTAGGACGAGCATGCATGCATCCTTTACTTAAACTACTTGATAATTAGGTAAAAACTTTAATACCTGATAATGACAGATTAAGTACATTCAATGACCTTATCGTAACCTTCGATAGGCCAAGCTTTGATGTCCCTTTTATTTTATAATTTTTTTTCTTTTTCACTTACGCTTAACCGTACACAGATGACTTCTCATGGATCCTCAGAAGGAGGCAACGCACATTCCACACGGACGGACTTGCACGAGAGGGTTTTCCCCGTATCTTGTGGGAGGTACTTCAGAGAGCAGGTTATATGACGCCTCCCCAGTACACGGTGCAGCTGTTCGAGAAGCACCGGATGCCCCGCTGTAGGGTGAGGATGACCCTAGAGCCTCATCCCTTACAGCCAAGCTGGCGTTCGTTGAACTCTGAGTCTTTTGGATACCGGGCTGAGGATACTATCGAGGCCATTGCTCTCCACGGGCTGACGACCTTCTGTGGTTTTCACCCCTTGGAGCTGTCTACTCATCCCATTGGTTTGTTCCCCACGGAGAAGGAGGACGACACAATGTGGAAGGACCGAGTGGAACATGCCAAGGATGTGTGGGCTTTATACCCAGGGCAGACCGCTCACCTCACGGTGCGATGCATGAATGCGTTGTATCGTCTGCAAGTAATGCGAGGAGAGGCAATGTCTCATCTAATGGCATTGTTGGAAGCTACCAAGATCACCCTAGACAATAGAGAGGAACTTGTGGTAGACCTATCCACTGAGATGGTAGAAAAGGACCTACAGGTGGAACAGATGTCCAACGAGATCCAGGAGCTTGAGGAGCTAGTGGGAACTAGGGAGAACACCATTGAGGTTCTCGAGGATCAGCTAATCAACACTCAGCAGCAACTTGCAGAAGCCAACCACCATTTGGATATGCACCATCAGGAGATCCAGGACATGGAGGCCAACGAGGATGTCGACATCGAGGGAGGAGAGGAGCCGAAGCCTGCATCTAGTTTGGACACTGCTGGCTCAGGGAGACCACCTTCCCCCATGTCAAGTGTTGCCTCATTTGTCCATTGAGTTGCAGGGATAGAGTTAGAAGTGAGTGGTGGTAGAACTTCTCGAAGCTAGCTTAGCTTTTGCACCCTTGGGGTACTAGGCTAGAATATAGTTTAGTCTTTTGGGTCACTGATGTAATCGTAACAAACTCTTGTGGAAGTATGGATGATGAATGATGTCAGCTTTGATTTAAGAAGGAAAGTTTTATGCCACGTAATATCTTTTATGAATTATGCAAGAAAATATAGGTTTTACCCTTTCGACTCTTTCACCACGTATGAACCCTGACATCAGAAAATATGATATTGAGAGCATCCTTAATTTTTTCAGATGGCAGGAAGAGCGTGTCATGGACAGAATGAACGCATTCCTCCACCACCGCCACCGCCTCCTACCATGCAAGAATTGATGGCTCAGAAGAATGAGATTCTGTGACAGTTGGCTCAGCGTCAGCCGCCACCTCACCATTATGGTGGTGGTGATCACCATCAGCGTCCCCCAGCAGCAGCCACTTATCAGGAGTTCTTCAGCACGCAACCGTCGTTGTTCACTCGGGCAGAGGATCCGCTTGATGCTGATGTATGGCTCAGGGTAGTGGAATCCAAATTCCCACTACTCAATGGAGTTTGTTCAGATGCGACTAAGGTCAGGTTCGCCACCCAGCAGCTTCGTGGACCCGCGCGAACATGGTGGGATCATTTCCTCGCTATGCAGCCAGTTGACCACGTGGTGGAATGGAGAGAGTTCAAGGCAGCCTTCAGAGGGCATCACATACCAGCAGGCATTATGGATTGCAAGCTTAATGAGTTTCTGGCACTCACTCAGGGGAATCATACTGTGTTGCAGTACGCTCAGGCCTTCAATGACCTGTGTCAGTATGCTGGATACCACGCAGACACCGATGAGAAGAAGAGGGACAGGTTCAGGAGGGGCCTCAGCGCTAGGCTCCGCGACCGTCTCAACACAGTCAGGGCCAACAGCTACAATGAGTTAGTCAACATGGCCATTTCCCAGGAAGACTGTATCACAGCCCGCCAGGCAGAAAAGAAGAGGAAGACCTCCGTGGCAAGATCATCAGCTCAGCCCTAGCGCTTCAGGATTGTATCTGGCACTCAGAACAGGGGACCTCAGCAGCAGCAAGGACGTTGGGTGATCCGACCACAGCAGCAGCAGTAGGCACCCAACCGTTCTCAGCCCCCAGTTCAGAGGAACAACAACCAACCACAACAGCAATACTGTCAAGCCAATGACAATAGATGTTTCACTTGTGGTAACACTGGACACTATGCCAAGAATTGCCCCAGGAATCAGCAGAGGCAGGGACAGAATTCCAATCAGAATCAAGGCAAGAGGCAGAAGGTGCAAGTGAGACAAGGCAGGCTGAACTTCACCACCATGGCTGACATTCCAGAGGGAGCACCCGTCATGACTGGTATCTTTTCCGTTTTGAATTATCCTGCAATCAATCTTTTTGATTCTGGTGCATCACACAGTTTTATCAGTACAAAATTTAGCGCCAAATGCCAGTTACCTTTCCATCACACCAATGGGGGTATTACAATTTCAACACCAGGAGGCAGGGTTGCCACCTATCAAATCAACAGGCAGGTGCCTATAAAATTTGGTAGTCTTGTGATTAGAACCACCCTCCTCATCTTGGGTTTGGATAGTGTGGACATCATATTGGGAACTGACTGGTTAACCAGGCATTAGGCAGTACTTGATATTGCAGCAAGGGCCATTGAGATTCACTCCCCTATTTATGGCGAGACTACATTATATTTGCCTAACCAAGGTTGTACCCGTTCCTGTGCCTTCACTATGATAGAGTCACCTGTTGAGAGAATCCCAGTAGTCTGTGAATACCCAGATGTTTTTCCGGATGAATTGCTAGGGATGCCACCCGACAGGGACATCGAGTTTGCGATTGAGTTGCAACCCGGAACTGCCCCTATATCCAAGAGACCTTATAGGATGCCTCCAGCAGAGTTGGCAGAATTGAAAAAGCAGTTGCAAGAATTGTTGGACAAGGGATTTATTCGCCCAAGTACTTCTCCATGGGGATGTCCTGCCTTATTCGTGAAGAAGAAAGATGAGAGTTTGTGGTTGTGTGTTGACTACCGCCCTCTCAATGCGGTGACCATCAAGAATAAGTATCCGTTGCCCCGCATTGATGTACTGTTTGATCAGTTGGTGGGAGCCTAGGTATTTTCAAAGATAGACCTTCGTTCCGGCTACCATCAGATCAAGATCTGGGCCGGTGATATTCCGAAGACGGCCTTCTCTACCAGATATGGGCTTTATGAGTACCTGGTGATGTCTTTCGGGCTGACCAATGCCCTGGCTTATTTCATGTATTTGATGAACTCAGTTTTTATGCCAGAGCTGGACAAGTTTGTAGTAGTCTTCATCGATGATATATTGGTCTATTCAAAGAATGAAGTCGAGCATACTAAGCATTTGCATACAGTACTTCAGAGACTGCGTGATCATCAGTTGTATGCTAAATTGTCCAAATGTGATTTCTGGCTGAGAGAAATTAAATTTTTGGGTCACACCATTTCTCAGGATGGGGTATCAGTTGATCCTGAGAAAGTACAAGAAGTGATGAATTGGAAACCTCCTACCACTGTACGGCAGATTCGGAGTTTTCTGGGATTGGCAGGGTATTATCGGCGATTTATTTCGGATTTCTCTAGGATTGCCAAGCCAATGACTGAATTGTTGAAGAAAGGAGTCAAGTATGAATGGAGCCAGAAATGTGAGGATGTCTTTCATGCACTAAGGCAACATTTGACAACAGCACCCGTGCTAGCACAGCCTAACAACACCAAGCCCTTTGAGGTTTATTGCGATGCTTCCGACACTAGATTGGGATGTGTCTTAATCAGAGAAGTACTTAATCACTCCCTAATCTGTTTAAAAATAGTAAACCCCTCAGTACACCAAATTAAGGTAGGTTTTACCATTTAAAATCATTTTAGCTCAAAGTTAAAGAAAAGAGAAAAGGGAGTTTAAAATAAGAACCAGGGAGCAACCACATTTTTGTTAGCTCACTTATTCAATATAGTTCACTGGAAAATTTTATTAGACCCTCTGTTAGTGCAAAAAAAGTACCTTTCCTTTTATTTTAGGAAAACAATGAAAACTTAGGAAAATCTTAGAAAAAAATAATCCTGAGGAGAAACCACCCCCAGCCTTGGGATAACTAATATTTTGTTATTATGAACATAGGAAAAATATGAGTTCTGTTGTTTGATATTTTTCAAATAACAAGTTAGTTATAAGTACCTTTTTGGCATTAAACTTTAGAAAATCACAACTAAATATCCAGTAGGTCTTTTTCTGTGATTTTCAACACAGAGGCCTAATATCACCTATGAATCTGGACAAAAATAAAATTTGGTACAGAAACCTCACTTAAATCATAGCTATAGTGTAAAATGCCCTTTTACACTTGTTTTTGTTAATTTTGCACAAGTAGTATCCGAATTAATATCCACCTCAAATTTTTAGGAGAACCCACAAATGTTAATATTTAACCACTATAATTTTTACAACATTTTCGGAAACTGTTGACTAAACCTGGTAGTTCAAAACTGCTTAATAAAAAGCAATAGAGAGAGAAAAGGGGCAAACCTTGGGAGAAATAGATAAAAATACAAAACCCTTAAGTATATCCAAAAAGAAACCATAGAGAAACACTAAACTTAATACTGTTTTACGATGCATAACCTTTACAAATGATCATATCATTTTTATGCATATATCTTATTCATTGCATTCGATAGACTGTAATCTCTCTGACGGGGAGTACATCCTCGTGCCGGAGCAAGGAGTTGCTTAGGAGGTAGCCCAGAATCTAGCACCAGAGCCTGCCATCGAGGATCTGCCTGCCCCAGCCTTGGAAGGCAAGCCCCGGTTTTATGCATAACCGGTATATATATGCTATTTTACTGCACTTAATATTTGTAGGCTTGTACTGTGCACTTAAGTGTAGGAGTTGCCTGAAACCCTAGTCCCCTTGGGATGGTGTGGAGGACAGATATCCCCTGGGTCCACTAAAAGAGGAAAAGACCTCACGAGAGGCCCAAGGGCCTGACAAATCGTAAGGCCACTCTTTCGTGGGCCTGGGAGGAGCAATCAACAAAGCAGGTCGACGCAAGGACGGATTGGTACAAACTTGGACGGCCCACAACGTCGAGCGAGCGACCGCTACAGAGATCTGACTTTCCCGCGCTGGAGCTCCCATGCAACGGAGCCACGCGAGGATAGGTCGGCAGAATCATAGGGAGATAGACTCGAGCAGTTCACTATCTTTTAGGCGCACGTTGTTATCATATCCACGTGTATTGCCCAACGGTCGAATATATAAGGCCTAGGGGGCACCCCTTCAGATCGATCGACCCTATTACTTAGCCACCCACTTCAACTCTCTGTATTCTCAATTCAGAGAGCTCTTTTGTAACCTCATTCGCCAAGCATACTCATCAGGACGTAGGGTGTTACGCATCTCTAAGCGGCCCGAACCTGTAAACATTGTCCACTGTCCCTCGTGCAATTGGCACGAACCATTTTGCTACAGTCGTCGACACCGTCCTACCCCTAAAAACACCTTGAGGGGCAACCCCGGGTGTGCGGTCGGACCCAAAACACCGACAACTGGCGCGCCAGGTAGGGGGGGTGTCAACGATCTAAGCTAGCTCAATGGCCGTCACCATCCACAGCAGGATCACCTTCCGTCCCGAATCCATGTTCTGCTTTGGAACAGTCTTATCCATAGCCGACGAAAAGGGAATTCTACACCGCATTGCAGATCCGCCGGGAAGGAAGTCTCCTCCAACAAACTCCGAAAATACCGAGGAAGCATTACCCTCCGCTTTCCGAAAAAAGATCGCCACGACAGCTACGCCATTCTACCCCGACGTTCTCTTCATCGGAAGAGCAGAGTCACCTCCCGTCTCTGACGACGAACCGACCGCGCCTGGGGAGGACCACCTCAGCGGGAATCCCGGCGACGAAGAAATCGGCGCCGAAACATCCGGAGACATCACCAAGCCGGAGAACGGGATCCGGAGCAGCCCGTCTCGCGAGACGAGGTCTCGGAGATGGGAGAAACTCCGGAAGAACGCGTCTTCAGGGAACGAAGGAACTCCCGACGACGTGATCGTCGACGAGCTCAGGAACAAGCCGAGCAAGACGCGAGGCAACGCCGAGAAAATCCACTACTCGACCGTAACTTGAACCCCGACTTCGCCCAAGCCATGAACACGCCGAGTGAAGTCGGAGGAGTGCTAGCTCGGATAGCTGACGGACTCCCTCGGACTCCAGACGCTGAGGGCTATCGACGCCTGCTCACCCAGGCAGCCAACCATCTTCTACCTCTCGCTCACCCGCCGAACGACTTGCGGCACGCCATCAACAGTCGCCGGGATGCGTGGAGTTCTATCAACGCTTCGCGCGAACGACGGCATGAGAACGAGATACGCCGCCGGGAGGAATACGATAGGGATCATGGCATCCCCACTCGGAGTCAAGCTACCAGAACCGAATCAACGACAGCCTCAACTGGTGGAACTGCCCGGGGACGGTCGAGGAACCACAACAACTACTCCCCTCCCCGGGACAGACATCATCCCCGACGACAGGAGGACACATGTGGAGTGTCAGTCCTCACTCCACGCCTTAGGGCCATTCAATGGCCCCCAAACTTCAAGGTATCCAATGTTGATAAATATGAACCTAAGCAGGACCCAGGAGGTTGGTTGGCCGTCTACACTACCGCCGCTTGAGCCGCCGGAGCATCCGAAGACGTGATGACCGCATACTTACCCATTGTCCTTGGGCAAGACGCGCTGCAATGGCTGCGACATCTACCCCGACACTGCATCGACGACTGGAGCGACTTCAGTCGGCGCTTCACTGCCAATTTTCAGTCCCTCTCCGACAAACCGGCGCAACCATGGGACCTCAAATCCATCAAGTGCCGGGGGGATGAAACTCTCCGATCGTACCTCAAAAGGTTCCAGACCATGAGAAATCGTATCCCTGAAGTCATGGAGGCGGCCGTGATCGAGGACTTCTAAAGAGGATCCAATGACTCGGCCTTCGTCCGAGCCATACTACAGAAGGCACCAACTACCTCCGAGGAGCTGTTCCGGGAAGCCGACCTCTACATCACCGCCGACGAGCGAGCCCAGGACCTCATCGGAGGAGCAAAGCCCGAACCGGTAGCACCACGATGCGACACGAACCAGCATCCTGACAAACGCTAGGAGAGGAGACCGCGCGAAGAGGTGCACGCCGCCGGACCACCTGCCTCTCGCGCCCGGGGAGGACCTCACGGAGGTGAGCGCACGCTGGACGACATCCTCGACGCCCAGTGCCCGTACCACAAGGACATGCGCCACACTCTTCGGAACTGCCGGGACTTCAAGCATTCCGTTGGGCATGGCCGACCCTTCCAACCTCTACCCCCTCCTCCGCCGCGAGGAGGACTAGAAGAACCACGACAACCCCAGCAGCAGGAGGAGGGAGGAGGAGGAGCCTTCCCGCGCGTTGACAGGGAGGTCAACGTCATCTTCGGCGGACATGGATCGTAGGAGAACAAAAGACAGCAAAAGCTCAACGATCGCCAGATACTAGTGGCGACCACTAGCCCTCCCGCCCCGTACCGGTGGTCGGAGCACCCGATCACCTTCACTCGGGCGGATCAATGGCTCAACTTCGACCATCCGGGCAAATACCCGCTCCTCGTCGATCCGGTGATCCGAGAGAGCCGGGTGAAGAAGGTGTTAGTGGACGGGGGGAGCAGCATCAACGTCACCTTCCCCCGGACACTCCGAGGCTTGGGAGTTCACCTCAAAGAACTCCACGAGTCAGACACTCCCTTCTTTGGCATCGTGCCAACTGAGGGAGAATACCCGTTGGGCCACATCTACATGCCTGTCACCTTCGGGACTCCGGAAAACTACAGAACCGAGTTCCTGAGGTTCGAAGTGGCGAACTTCGACTGCGGGTACAACGCAATCATCGGGAGGCCGGGACTGGCAAAATTCATGGCCATTCCGCATTACACGTACATGATATTGAAGATGCCGGGACCGCAAGGAATCATAACTATGCGTGCTGACCTCCAAGGCGCCGCAGAATGTTTCCGAGTGGCCATCCAGGCGGCCCTCATTGCCAAACCGTCGGCGACTTCTTCGACCCAGGCAAACTCTAAGCCTGAGGAAGACCACACAGCACCGGCGAAGGAAGCTCAAGCCACGACCTCTATGCGGCCGACTGAAGAAACTAAAAGGATCAATCTAAGGTTTGCTGATGAACGTAAAACTGCTATCATCAGCTCTAGCCTGGATGATAAATAGGAAAGCGCGCTCGTCCAGTTTCTGCAAGACAACCGAGATGTATTCGCATGGCAACCTGCGGATATGCCGGGAGTCCCGAGAGAGCTGGCCGAGCACAAACTAAAGGTCTATCCACAAGCAAGGCCGATCCGGCAGAAACTACGTCGTTTCACGCCCGACAAGAGAGAGGCCATTCGTGCTGAGCTGGCCCGCTTGGTCGCGGCTGGGTTCATTAGAGAAGTGTTACATCCCGAGTGGTTAGCCAACCCTGTTCTTGTACTCAAAAAGAATAAAGTGGATTGGCGCATGTGTGTTGATTATACTGATCTCAACAAACACTGTCCGAAGGATCCCTTCGGGCTCCCGAGGATAGATCAGGTGGTGGACTCCACCGCTGGATGTTCTGTGCTGTCTTTGTTGGATTGCTATTCCGGATACCACCAGATTAGTTTGGCAAAGGAAGATGAAGAAAAAACAGCATTCATTACTCCGTTTGGTGCTTTCTGTTATACCTCCATGCCGTTTGGCCTCAAAAACGCTGGAGCAACCTACCAGAGAGCCATTCAAACATGCTTAGCCGATCACTGGGGCAAGCGTGTGGAGGCCTACGTGGATGATGTGGTAATCAAAACAGAGAACTCAGAAAACTTCATCGAAGACTTACAACTGGTTTTCAACAGTCTGAGGCGGTATAGATGGAAGCTTAATCCCGAGAAATGTGTTTTCGGGGTACCGGCAGGAAAGTTACTCGGGTTTATTGTCAGCAACCGGGGAATTGAGGCTAATCTAGATAAGATTGAAGCTATCATGAAGATGGAAGCACCTCGATCACAAAAGAAGGTTCAGCGACTTACTGGATGTATGGCAGCTCTGAGCAGATTTATATCCAGGCTGGGGAGAAAGGTTTACCATTTTACAAGCTACTCAAAAAGGTGGATAAGTTTCAGTGGACCTCAGAGGCACAGGAAGCTCTAGATGCACTGAAGAAATTCTTGACAACACCACCAGTACTGAAACCACCACGACGAGCCACGTCAACCCAACCGGCTGAAGATCTGTTGCTATATATCTCTTGCACGACTCACGTGATAAGCACCGCGTTGGTAGTCGAGCGAGCGGAAGAAGGACATGCCTACCCCGTGCAACATCCTGTTTATTTCATCAGCGAAGTTCTGGGTCCCTCGAAGAAAAAATATCCTCAAGTGCAGAAGCTATTATATGCAGTACTCCTGACTGCCCGCAAGCTGCGTCACTACTTTGATGACCACAAAGTCATAGTAGTCATCGGCTTTCCGATAGGGGATATTCTCCACAACAAGGAAGCAATTGGCCGAATAGCCAAGTGGGACTGTGAACTGGGGTCTCATGACATCGAATTTCGACCTCGTACTGCCATAAAGTCTCAAGCATTGGTTGACTTCGTTTCAGAATGGACTGAACAACAAATACCAGAGAACCCGGAAACTGCAGAAGTATGGAATATGTATTTTGATGGCTCGCTGAAGCTGCAGGGAGCAGGAGCAGGAATTCTCTTCACCGCACCTGGAGGCGAGCACCTCAAATATGCCCTCTAGTTGCTGTTTCCAGCCTCCAACAATGCAGTCGAGTATGAAGCTCTGATCCATGGATTGAACATTGCCATATCATTGGGCATCAAGAGATTAATGGTATACGGAGATTCTCTAGTGGTCATAAGTCAAATAAACAAAGAATGGGATTGTTCGAGTGATTTGATGGGAAAATACTGCGCCACTGTCCGGAAACTAGAAGATAAGTTTGAGGGTCTGGAATTTCATCATGTAGAGAGAGATCGAAACACGGCAGCTGATGTATTGTCCAAGTTAGGATCCAGCCGAACTCAGGTTCCGCCTGGAGTTTTCGTGCAAGAAATACCACGACCGAGCATCTCAACAAATCAAGCAGAAGAATGTAACATCGTAGGTCAACCCGGGTCAGACTCTGATGACTGGAGGAGGCCGATTATCAGATATATAAAGAATGAAGAGGAACCAGATGACAAAAATGCAGCTGAACGCATCGCTAGACAGTCAGCCCACTATACACTCATTGGAGAAATGTTATATAGAAGGGGTGCGTCGGGCGCCTTCATGAAGTGCATTCTCTCATCCACTGGGAAGCAACTTCTAGAGGAGGTTCATGCTGGGCAATGTGGAATACATGCAGCATCTAGAACACTAGTCGGGAAGGTCTTCAGATCAGGATTCTATTGGCCAACAGCGAAGAGTGATGCAGCCGAGTTAGTTCAGAGGTGCGAAGCTTGCCAGTACTTGTCGAAACAACAACATCTACCAGCACAGCAACTGCAGACCATACCAGTAACTTGGCCTTTCGCATGCTAGGGACTGGATATGATTGGACCTTTTCAAGAAGGCTCAAGGAGGATACACTCATGTATTGGTAGCAATCGACAAGTTCACTAAATGGATAGAGTTCAAGCCCATTGCCTCTTTAACCTCAGCCAAGGCCGTGGAATTCATACAAGACATAATATTCAGATTCGGAATACCAAACAACATTATAACTGACCTGGGGTCCAATTTCACAAGTTCGGAATTCTTCGATTTCTGCGAGCAAAAAGGCATTCAGATCAAGTACGCTTCGGTCAACATGGAATTACTCCTTTCTTCATGGTCTATGGGTCAGAGGCAGTATTACCCGCTGATCTCAAGTTCGGGGCCCCCAGGTTGGTCTTCGAGAGCATAGCAGAAGCTGAAGCTACTAGGATGGAGGACATCGATGTACTCGAAGAAGAACGGCTGAATGCAGTAATTCAATCGGCGCGGTATCAGCAGACTTTGAGACACTATCATGACCAGGCCGTACGACAACGATCCTTCTCAGTAGGAGATCTCGTCCTCCGCCGAATTCTAACGGGGGAAGGACGACACAAGTTGTCACCCTTATGGGAAGGACCATTCATAGTAGCAGAAACCACTCGGCCGGGATCATATCGTCTCACTCAGATGGATGGTATAGAAGTCAGGAACTCCTGGAACATAGAACACCTCAGGAAGTTTTATCCCTACCTGTATTTCAAAAGCTATCGGGACGACGATGTATTCTGTAAAATGGAAATATGTCATCAATAAAGAAAGGCTTCAAAGATACTCAGTTTGTTCACAGTTGACTTGCATTCTTATTTAACTCGGGGTGACCACTATGCCCTGCTAACGGAGCAATCGGCTTAAGTCGGCAATGACTTAAGGCGGTGCAACATGCTCACGCTTACTTGACTCGGGGTGACCACTATGCCCTGCTAACGGAGCAATTGGCTTAAGTTGGCAACAACTTAAGGTGGTGCAACATGCTCACGCTTACTTGACTCGGGGTGACCACTATGCCCTGCTAACGGAGCAATTGGCTTAAGTTGGCAACAACTTAAGGCGGTGCAACATGCTCACGCTTACTTGACTCGGGGTGACTACTATGCCCTGCTAACGGAGCAATTGGCTTAAGTTGGCAACAACTTAAGGCGGTGCAACATGCTCACGCTTACTTGACTCGGGGTGACCACTATGCCCTGCCAACGGAGCAATCGGTTTAAGTTGGCAGCAGCTTAAGGCGGTGCAACATGCTCACGCTAACTTAACTCGGGGTGATCACTATACCCTGCCAAAGAGCAATCGGCTTAAGTCGGCAGCAACTTAAGCCGGTGCAACATGCTCGCGCCTACGCAACTCAGGGTGACCACTACGCCCTATTAACAGAAGCAATCGATTTAAGTCAGCAGCGACTTAAGGCGATTTGGCGTGATCACAATTACTCATATAAAGATGGCTTCTACAACTCGCAAGCAAATTTCAAAACCATCGTACATCATTTTACTACTACAAATTTACGAACTGATGAATTCTGAAACAATGTGAAAACAACAATATTGTCCAAATACTGAAGTGACGTCCTCTAGCAAATGTCTGACCATGCTAACCGCGCGTTCGAAGCACGCAAAGTGTCTCTCTATTTCGTGATGTTTTTCTCAGGAGCAATCGAGGAGGAAGGACGACTCGAGGAATCAGGGGCGGCATTCACATCAGCCCTTATATCTTCGGGAACAACCACGCCGGGTCTCCTCATCAAGATTCGCCCCGCCCGAATAGCCTTGTCCATGGCTCTATCACGCTGGGCTCTGAGAGTAACAGAAGTTTCTTCGGCAACCTTGGCAGCTAGCTGAGCAGTTTCTAACTCTTGGGCGATGGATTTCTTGGAAACTCGGAGCTCTTTGATAGTAGCGTCCTTTGCTGATATCAACTGCTTGAGCCGGGTTACTTCATCCATGGATTCCTGCATCTTACAACGTTGGTGGTCTAACTCTTCCATGGTGAAGCGATGACTTCTCTCCAAGATAGTCAGCGAGTTGCTAGAATCACGATACAATCTTTCAAGATTGTCTCGAGAAGCAGCAAGGATACGTTTTTCTTCCTGCAAACAAAAGTCAACTCCCTCAAACACCAAGCAAGTAATGGCAGCACAACAAGGCAAAGCGTAGTTTCATAAATCACCTTTTCAGAGTCGAGCTGAGCATGAAGAGAAGAACTCAGTGCATTGGCGTCATCTAAGGCAGCGGAGACCTGACCCAACTCAATCTGACTTTGAGAGTACTTTTCCTCAAAGTCAGTGCATCGCTGGGCCAATTCAGCCTGATCTCGGGAATGTTTTTCTTCAAGAATGGAAATCTGCTGAGTCATACCTAGTAGGAGACAATCAAACAAAATAAGGGTCAAAATGTAAAGCAGTCTACAGTGAAGGCAAAGAGAAGCAAAAGGGCACTAACAAGCGTTGGTTGCCTCCAATTCAGAGACACGATGTTGAAGTGACACTGGATTCCAACATGCAAGTGACGAAGCTACTTCTGGGATAGAAGCACCCTGTAGCCTCAACTGGCCAGCCATCCCATCCACCAAAGCCTGATGAGGAGAGCAGATGAATGTAATGACAGCAGTTCGTGTAATGTAAAAAGCCAAGCTAAAATACATCACAGTACCTGGAGGTTGGAAAAGAATGAAGGGATCCCCAAATCAGGAGAGATCAATTGATAACCAGGCATAAGGCCACCACCCGAAGCAGCTTGCAACGAACCAGCAGGAATCAATTCGGTGCCATCAACAGAACCCAGCACTCGGTCAGTGGGGACGCTATCCTCTAAAGCGACTCCCTGGTCCAAGGTTTGGGCTACCACCATACAGCCGGAGTGTGGAGACGACCCCGCATGAACGTCCATGGAAGTACCAGAGAAAGACCTCGCTCGGACATCCTCGGGGGCTGGGTCATAGTTTGCACTGCCCACTTGAGTCGGATCACTCCCGGCAGCACCCTCGGGGGCTGGGCAGTGGCTTGCACTTCCCACCCGGATCAAGTCATCCCCGACAACATTCTCGGGGGCTGGGCACGTGTCAACACCATCCTTGGGGTCCAAGCTCTCCGCGGTAGCCACCTCTAAGGCTGATGGGCCCTCAATTACTTCCATGAGACCAGGACGACCCAAGTCAGTCTCCCGATCCTCAAGATCGCGCTCTAAGGTCGACGAGGCACGGGATGACCTCAACCCAGCATCAAGCACATTAGCGCAAACCTCCATCACACCATCATCTGCTGGCTCCAATAACAAATCCTCCGGAACCATATCCTCGAGAGTCTGATCAAAATTGGCCAGGGACAGTTCTTGCAGACCAATGAGAGCAGACAAAGCAGGAGAGGGAACTCCACTACTTTCACCGCTAGCGATGAATTGCCGACTGTTTTTCCGAGTCAAAGGAACTTCATCTTCTCCCTCCTCATCATCCACATTAGCAACACAGGCAGCACCCCCATTGGGATCAGCAACTGATTTGGTACACCCATCGGGATCAGCAACAGACTGGGTACACCCATTGGGATCAGCGTCAGTAAATTCAGTCACAGGCACTTCTTCAGCATCAGGAACCGAGGTACCAACGTCCCGACCCAAACTGGGTACTTGCCGGAGGCGTCTCCTTTTCTTTTTCTGTTCATCAGTAGAAGGATCGGATGGATTGGCTCGGCAAGGGCGCCTCGGGCGAGTACCAGCAGGTTTCTGAGTATCTAAGGTCGTACCAGCCTCTGGGAGGGGCGCCACTACCAATGCCCCAGCAGGAGCAGCGTCAGAAGAGTCCTCAGCCATCAAATCAAGCATGGCATTTATCTTCGCATCACTAGGGTTCAGGGGCACCTCAAAATAGACCTGCCGTTCATCATCAGCAATTCCCCCGAGTGTGGCAACCAAGGCACTAACTTCTTCAGCAGAGGGCTGCACTCTAAGGCCCAAACCGCCGTCAGTAGCAGGAGGATTCCACACAAAAAGAGTGAAGGCTTTGGGAGGAGGCAAGTTCCAAGCTGAGAATGCCACGGGGGCACCAACATTTGACACTTTGCCTCTAAGGATCATCTCAAGTCGGCTCACCAGGTCCGTAGAGGGAATTCTTCTGTTAGTGACCCGAGTTGAGTCGGCTAGGCCTCGATACAGATAAGCTGGGTATGCCCTGTCTTTTAACGGCTGAATATTCTTGAAGACAAAATCAGCAACCACGGCTTCAGTAGTCAGACCCCTCTCTTTCAGCAATCCAACTTCAGCAAGCAAAGCACCTGCCTCAGTTACCTCCTGATCTGTGGGAGACTCGGTCCAGCTTGGGGTGCGAACATCCGGCTGTCTTCCCGACCGGGGGGGAGAGAGTTTCCACAATTCTCAACTATGAGCCACTCCAAGCACCACCCTTTGATACTGTCTTTGAGAGGGATTTCGAGATACTCCGTCTTCCTCCCGCGGCGCATCTCCAAGCTGGCACCTCCAACCAATTGATGTTGTCCCCCGGCCATCCCGGGGCGACAGTGATACAAATACTTCCACAACCCAAAATGAGGTAGCACGCCAAGAAAGGCTTCACATAAATGAACGAAAATGGAGATTTGCAGGATAGAATTGGGATTCAAATGGGTCAAGTTAATATGGTAGAAATCAAGGAGGCCGCGGAAAAAGGGAGAAATGGGAAGGCCAAGGCCGCGGAGAAGGAAAGGGGCATAAATGACGGACTCATGGGTATCCTCAGTCGGGACAGTAACCCCATGGCAAATCCGCCAAGAGCAGAGTTCCCTCGGAGGAAGAACCCCGATGGACACAAGGTGGAGAAGTTCGGACTCAGAAATGACGGACATGTGGTTACCTGCGAAAGGCAACTGGCTGTTGGGATCGATTGGAGGAATCACCATGGCAGACGAACTCGAGGTTTTCCTCTTGGGCGCCATCTCGATTCTACCGGCGAGCAGAGTAGGAGGCGAATGCGGAGAGGATTTGGAAGCGAGAAGGCAAGAACTAGGGCACGGAAAGCAGAGGCGGCTAAAAGCGCAGCACTTATGGGATATTCCCGAGCCAGATACCGTTTCAAAAAGCGCCCAGTCAGCACGCGGCAGTTAGTTCCAAAGCATCGACGCGCCACATCATCACTCGGCTATTAACCTCAAAGTGGCCCACGAAGCCCGCTATCGCTCGGCAGTTAACTCTAAAACTCCGACATCGCGTTCAGTCGCTCGGCAGTTAACTCTAAAACTCCGACATCGTGTTCGGTCGCTCGGCAGTTAACTCTAAAACTCTGATGTCGTATTCAGTCGCTCGGCGTTACCTCTAAAACTCCGACATCGCCTTCGAGTTACTCGGCGTTACCTCTAAAACGCCGACGTCGCCCTCAAGTTACTCGGCAGTTATTTCTAAAACGCTGATGTTGCCTTCAAGTTACTCGGCAGTTAACTCTAAAACTCCGACGTCGTATTCAGTCGCTCGGCGTTACCTCTAAAACTCCGACATCGCCTTCGAGTTACTCGGCGTTACCTCTAAAACGTCGATGTCGCCCCCAAGTTATTCGGCAGTTATCTCTAAAACTCCGACATCGCCTTCAAGTTACTCGGTGGTTAACTCTAAAACTCCGACATTACGTTCAGTCGCTCGGCAGTTATCTCTAAAACTCTGACATCATCTACAAGTCGCTTGGCGGCTACTTCTGAAAGCGTCGATATGATGTCCGAGTTATTCACCTACTATTCCAAAGGAGTCAACTTCATGAAAAAGGCGGGAAGAGGAATGATTCAAGAACTTTGAGTCATGAACATCAACAAAGGGAAGCCAACATCATTTCTTCATTAAAAGGGAAGATATCATACTAACAAATCAACTCATTATGAGTTGATGCTTCCCTATTACTACTACTGCTACATTACATTATACTACTACTACTACTACTACTACATTGCACTATACTACTCTACACTACTAAATACTACTACATTATTCTAACTATACTATACTAACATCTAAAGAACCAGTGGCATCTAGCCACTGGCCCTGTTGTTGCTGCCGCCCCTGCCGCTACCGTCGCCGCCCCTGCTGCCGCCGCCGTCGCCATCCTTGCTGCCGCCGCTGCCGCCCCTGCCGCTGCCGTCACCGTCACCGCCGCCACCGCCTTCGTCGTCGTCGTCGTCGTCGCCGTCCTCGTCCTCGCTGCCACCGTTCGAGTCCTCCTCATCCGAGGAGTACTCCGACTCATCCGAGCCCTCAAGCCCGGAGCGCTCGACGGCCCGGATGTACGTCCAGACCTTCGCCGCGAGCCCCTGGGAGTCGTCTGAGTCGTCAGATGACTCACGCAGGGGGATGGGAGCCGGGGACCCCTCGGATTCAGAGGAGAACTCCTCCTCTGAATACTCCGAGTCACCGAAATCCTCAGATGGAGGAGTTGGTTCGCGCTTGCGTTTCTTGCCCATGGTGGAAATGCAGATAGAAGAAAGAAAGCAGGCAATGGAGAACAGCGAGAGATGTGAAAAAATCAGGAAGGCAAGGGCACTATTTATAGGAAAAGAAGACAACCGCTCACCTCCAACAGTGGTCACTGAACAGACGCAAAGCATTCAATAAGCACTCCAACCCGTCTAAAGACACGTCAGGCGGCGGACGCCGTTTCACGCAACACAACACCCATTGGGACTCCAGTCAACAGCGCGAAGGATATGATTACACTCGCCGTCGCATCACATTACTACTCAGAAGCAGCCGGCTAAAACACTCAGCGTACCAAGCCGTCCCTTGCCCACACCCATTGGGGGGACGCCCAGGAATTATCAGTATATTTTTCAAAACGATCACATCCGTGCAGGGCATGCAGTGAATACCTCAAGACAAAAATGAGATATCGGTGAGGATCAAAGGAAAGCCAAATATAGCCGGTGGAATACAAAATATGACCAACAGAAAAGACGTGAAGACTAGACAGAGAACGTCCATCAAATGTCCAATCAGTCGTAGAGCAAATAAATTACCCTACCTAGCAAGATATGGATGGATCGCGAACTCGGCTGCAAAAGACAAAATACATGCTGACCTCCGAAGCATAATGCGGATGACATCATGCCGATTTTTTACAAGCAGAAAAGATAATCTTCAGTAAAAGGACACGAGGGAAAGACCTTTGAGAAGATTGTTTTCAAAAATCCGCTCAAAGCTCGGGGGCTACACCCATTGGGTGCACCTTCGGTGCACCCCATGGATCACCATCTCAAGCCAAGGTAGTGCCGACTTCTAAGGCATAAGACAAGATTAAAGACAAGGCCGGCCCTCAACCAAAACACAGGAGTAAAAGTGGAAATAATTTTTAGTAAAGACCTTCAAGTAGATTATTTTCTAAAAATATACTCGAAGCTCAGGGGCTACAATGAAGTTCAGGGTCTTACGAAATGAAATGCCGACCTTTAAGGCACGAGCGCGAAACAAAGCTTCGGTTTACGAGAGATCAAAGCAGGAGGAGACAATAAGAAGTCGTCATCTTCAAATCGACTGCAAGCTAGACCTGGGATCTTTGGGCTGATTACCTCTAAATTAACCCAAAGATCGGGGGCTTGTGGGGGACAGATATCCCCCGGGTCCACTAAAAGAGGAAAAGACCTCACGAGAGGCCCAAGGGCCTGACAAATCGTAAGGCCACTCTTTCATGGGCCTGGGAGGAGCAATCAACAAAGCAGGTCGACGCAAGGACGGATTGGTACAAACTTGGACGGCCCACAACGTGGAGCGAGCGACCGCTACAGAGATCCGACTTTCCCGCGCTGGAGCTCCCATGCAACGGAGCCACGCGAGGATAGGTCGGCAGAATCATAGGGAGATAGACTCGAGCAGTTCACTATCTTTTAGGCGCACGTTGTTATCATATCCACGTGTATTGCCCCACGGTCGAATATATAAGGCCTAGGGGGCACCCCTTCAGATCGATCGACCCTATTACTTAGCCACCCACTTCAACTCTCTGTATTCTCAATTCAGAGAGCTCTTTTGTAACCTCATTCGCCAAGCATACTCATCAGGACATAGGGTGTTACGCATCTCTAAGCGGCCCGAACCTGTAAACATTGTCCACTGGCCCTCGTGCAATTGGCACGAACCATTTTGCTACAGTCGTCGACACCGTCCTACCCCTAAAAACACCTTGAGGGGCAACCCCGGGTGTGCGGTCGGACCCAAAACACCGACAGATGGATACTAGTATGCTAGGACGAATAGCTGCTTTGCTAATTAGGGATCTCGGTAGAAGTCGAGTGATTTTTCTAGCACTCGCGCGAGGTTAGGAATTGGTTGTATCCACTTTGATAACAGAATAATGATGGTCTTGGACACGGGTCCATGGGGACGCGTGGTCTACGAGACGGAAATTGGAATAAGGATTAACGTGTGGATACTTGTGTCAAGCGTTTGAACGTACTAAACACATGCCAAGAAATATGGTAAATCAGTAAGCCTAGTACCTGAGTGAACCTGCCCGCAGATTGCCCTCCTCACGCGACCTGAGACGTGGTCTCCCATTCAGGTTATGGTGGGTACAAGTGCGGTCACTGCACGACGGCAGTCGGGGTCAGTGAGGCATTGTACGCCAAGGCGGTGAGCCCCTTTCTGTTGCCAGGGAATCGATGGGGACGGTTGATATGTGTGGGGACGGAGTGCCTCGCCACGTCGTGTGTTTAGGTTTACCTTGCAAGGATAAAAACTCGATTCGAATCATCTGCTTCTCGCATGTAATGAGAGTGCTTGATCCATTGTACTACATTGAGTAACAAGTGGAATTGTCATGACTTGGCAAAAGTTGTTGATTGCTAAATGTTTGATACCATTTATGATTATATAGGTACACATTTAGTCTTAAGAGAGTCACACTAAAACTTGAAAAAGCTAAAACTTGATTTTAGACTCAGCTAGTGCTTTTTGGCAAACCAAACCCCTCAGCCAAATAGCTGCATGTCTAGAGGTAGAGGAGTAGACTCCTCACACCAGGTAAGTCTAGCTGAGTATTAGTATATTCAGCCTTGCTTGTGGCATAATTTTTACAGGTTCTCTGGAGGACATGGTTGCTGGAGTGACTTGGCCGTCCATCTTGCCACCGGGTTGGACAGTCGAGTGGGACCCTACCTCGGCTGAGGAGGAGCATGAGGAGTGATGGGACATGCTTCCCCATCCCTCCATTTTTATTTATCGTTAGTTTTATTCCGCTGCATTTCGAACAATGATCACTACTTTTGCTAAAACTCCGATGATGTTGTAATAAATTTAATACTTCTTCATGTTGGTTTTATGTTTTATTGTATTTGCTCTGTGCCTCACCATCGAGTGAGTACGTGGTACTTGATCCTGTTAGTGGCCTCGTCGGACTAGATCCGAGGGACTGACGTGTTATTCCTATTTAAGTGTGGTCTAGCCTTTAAGGTGGGACTTAGGCACTTAAGTTGGAATAATTCGGGCGGTTCCGCCACAAAGAACACAAGCAAGAATAGGAAGAACGCAATTAAAACTACATTGGTCACGAGGTGGGGTCTCACAAACCGATGAACGACGATATTGTTTGATGACAGATATGATCTAAGCAAAACCTAAACCCTAACATGGCGGTGGCTACTAGTAAAATAGAGGTTAGGGGCGTGCGTGACCCTGGTCACACCCCTGATGGTGTAACACCCCGTTCAATCCCTGGACCGACGGTACTTACTCCTAACAGCTCTATAGGATAACATATTGTCCCCACAGTCCAACATATGTTTTTTGTGCGCATTTTGTCCTCACTCATGCGCACCCGAGAAAACTTCCTGGTCGGTCACTCATCCCATATTGCTCCAAGCCAAGGACGCTTAACTTGGAGGTTCTTTTGATATAGGCTTTCGAAAAAGAAGATGCACCTTGTTGGTATGGATACACTATTAATTCTATTAAGCCTTGGGCCAGGACATCACCATCCCAGGAGCCAGGACATCACAATCCACCCCCCTTAGAAGATCGACGTCCTCGTAGGTCAACCCTAATCCAGGAACCTCCCCTCTTAGCCACGTCTATGTGTCTAGTGTCATCATATGCGGTTTCACGGGCGTGTGTGGGTTAGGGTTCGGGTATATGGCGCATGGAGCATGTGGGCCTGGAGTGGTCACATGACATGGCATATGGCGACACTAGACACATAGACATGGCTAAGAGGGAAGGTTCCTAGATTGGGGTTGACCGACGAGGACGTCGGTCTTCTAAGGGGGCTGGATTGTGATATCCTGGCCCCTGGGAATGGGATATCCTGGCCCAAGGCTTAATAGAATTAATAAAGTATACATACCAACAAGGTGCATCTTATTTTTTGGAAGCCTATCTCGAAAGAACCTCCAAGTTAAGCATGCTTGGCTTGGAGCAATTTGGGATGGGTGACCAACCGAAAAGTTTTCTTGGGTGCGCATGAGTAAGGACAAAGTGCGCACAAAAGACTCGTGTTGGTCTGTGGGGACGATATATGATCATAGAGAGCTGCCAGGAGTAAGTACCCGCTGGTCTAGGGATTGGACACGGTGTTACAAATGGGCTCCAACATGATACACGGCCCAACAGACGGTGTCGCGGCACCAAAACAGAATCTGAACGCTAACTTGTTTCGACGATTTCAGTTGACTCCAGATGAATTTTAAGATAGTTCTAGTTGTGTCAGAAAGCTTATCTCCTTATATTTCATCCATATAAAGACCAACCTAATAGGAGTTTGGATGCATCTTGGGTATCCATTTTAGTACAGATTGGTCCTGGACTCCGAGGTGGAGCGAAGTTGAGTCAGACTTGGCTTTCTCTTGTTGTGAACGACCTAGTGTAACACCCAAAAATCTGAATTTGGGATTGGTAGAAGAAACTTGAACAAAATAGCATAATGTTTTGGAAATTGGGAAATAAAGAAAAAGATGAGAAAAGAATTTTTCTTTTAAGAAAAACCATTTATACATCTCATGAAATAAATAGAAAGGAGAATAAAAACTTAAGTTAGTAATATTAAAATAAGTATGGTTTATATTCACCCTTGGATTTCAAATGATACATTGGAAAAATCTGAAAACTAAAATAGAAGTATAAATTTGAATTAGGAATAGAAAATAGAAAATAAAAGAGAAGGGAAGAACTAAGAAAAACATTACATAAAATAAAATAAATATCCTTCACACTTATATTAAAAAAATTATACCTTTCAAACTGAGGACAAGTTATTCACAAAGTTTGAACTCAAACTTGAAATTCAAATTGGATTTGAAAATGGAGAAAAGAAAATAGAAAAGAAAAAGAAAAAGAATAAAAACCCCTAACTGGGCCAGCTACTGGAAATCGGCCCATTTGGAGATACCACCGCGCGGCCCACTTCTACTCCCTCCGCGCGCGCCCGGCAACTGACAGGTGGGGCCCGCTCATCTGTGACTCATTCATCACGCGCTCGCGCCCGCTCGGTGCCGACACAGTGGGCCCATTGGCCAGCCTCTCCCTCACGCGCCTGCTTTCGCTTGGAGTCGCTTACGTGTGGACCCCCTCTGTCAGCCCGTTCTTCTCCCCGGTAACAGACCACGCGAACTCGCGCGCGCGGACTCCGTCCCCCGCACCTACCGCCGTGAACCGCGGAGCTCGGCCCTGCCCCGCTCGGACTCTCCCCCTTGACGCATAAGTAGCGGGCCCCTGGCCGAAAAGCATCCAGTCGAAGATTTCCCCTCTCCCCATCCGCACGTGCCTCGCCGAAGCTCTCCTCCGCCGAGGAACACCGTCCGTCGTGGCCGGGGGACTTCGCGCCGTACCTGCCGGTACTACTCCCTCCCCTTGCTTCGCCTCGATAAGTGGATGACGTCCGTGGCCGTGGTAGGGTGGATCAATCACTGTGGCCGCACCAATTCCTCGCCGTCGTTCAGCCAAGCCGCTCACCCGCGCCGCACCGTGGACAGCTTCAGCGGCCCCGCCATTCCTGGTAAGTGACCCCTGACCGGTTTCGCTTCTCGCTGAGCATCGCGTAGCTTCGTCCGATTAGGTTTTAGGGCTCTGCGTTGCCGACCACGTGAACGCCGGTGAGCTCCACCGCGGAGTTCCTGTGCGCCGTGTTCGGTCGACTGGGTGGGAGGAAGAAGGCCCCTGTGCCGTCAGTCTAGGGATGGGCGGCCACGATTAGATCTGGGGTAGGAATCACTGTGGGCCGTAGATCAAGGAAGGGGCGGCGCGGATTAAATCCTGCGTACCGGTTCGGCCAAGTCGATAGTTACCGTTGATCCTTGATCGGATGGCTGGGAGATCACATAGTCCAGGATCTTTTATGGGCCGTCGGATTTAGATCCGAGGGCTACAATTGCGTACCGGTTCAGAGGAGAATCAATCTAATCTGGGCCGTCCGTAGCAGATCGAGTGGATGAGAGTTAACCGTACCCCTTCGGCCGGGCTGTTTTGCATAAGAGCCCTCGGGTTTTAATGAAATCAACCCGCCGTCCTATGCGACTGTGCGCTGTGTCTCTGTAGATTTACACCGAGCCCCCTGGGTTTCTCTGGATTTGAGGCCCAGTCCAGACCTCGTTTAAATTGATTAAATGAATTAGAAATTAGATTTTTAATACAAAAATAATTGCTAAAACTTAGATAATTCATAGAAAATCCATTTTAGCTCCAAATTGAGTCATTCCAATTCCTAAAATTTTGTAATAATATTCTCTACCATTTAGAACCACTGTTTTGACATGAACTCTGTCAGAAAATTTATTTATCAATTAATCATATTATAATCACCTTAAATCTTAGGAAAATCATAACTTGAATTCTGCAACTCCAAAATTAATAATTCTTTTTCCTGTGATCTTATTTTAATATGTAGATTATTAATAAGTATTTTGCATATATGTTTGGTGTAATGATAATTTTGCCTATACTATGTATGTTTGTATTGCTACGACTAGCAGTGAGGTCACGAGGATCTGAAGAATCATCCTGGTACCTGGATTCTCAAGGCCCAGGCAAGTTGTGCCCTTGATCACTTCTTTTTACCCAGCCATGTTCTAATTAATCATAATGATCTGCATAGGTTAATTTTAATGGGACCCAATAGGTTACCCTAGTTTGTCTATCTTTATACCTTGTTTACTACTGATCTTTCTGGGTAGTACTTGCTAGTGCTATATGTGGTTTTGGGTATGGAGATACATTATTCATGATTACACTTTTGTTATCAGTTGTTATTTAATGTTCATGTTAAGATCATTATGTTAATTGGAACATGGAGCGACCACCCGGGAAAACAGTGCTACCACAAGGGTAGTATGGGATGCCCTTGGCTGATTAATTAGGAAAGCTAGTGGAAGACTACCTTACCCGAAAGGGGCAAGGGCAGTAGGGGAGAGGTCAGTGTAGGGAGGCCCTCGGGAGGATTTTGCTGCGATGGCGGTCCTGCAAGGGATTCCTGCACTGGATCTTCCTATAAACTGTAGCGGGTTTTCGGAAGCTAGTGGAACTTTGTAAAGGCCTCGTAGTGCTACCCTGCCTCACTTCCTTGGTAGAGGTGTATGGGATTCATGACCCCTTGGCAGATGGGTAACACGACTTGTGGGTAAAGATGCGCAACCTCTGCAGAGTGTAAAACTGGTATACTAGCCGTGCTCACGGTCATGAGCAGCTCGGACCCTCACATGATTAATCTATGGAACTAAATTCAATTTGTCATATGCATTGCATTGCAGGTGGTGTTGTTAACTTTTGTTCTACTGTTTAATTGGGTTTGGTATTTACTTATACTTAGTAACTGCTAATAAAATTTTGACCAACTTTAAAAGCAATGCTCAGCTCTAACCATCTTCTTTGGTAAGCCTTACACTTCACGTGAGCTCCCACCTTTGGCGAGTTCATGCACATTATTCCCCACAACTTGTTGAGCGATGAACGTATGTGAGCTCACTCTTGCTGTCTCACATACACCACAGGTCAAGACCAGGTACTGCAGGATGATGCTCATGGGGGATGCTGCGATGAGTTCGTGAGAGGTCTAGGTCGTCGTCTCCCAGTCAACTTTGGGTTGCTGGACCGTTGTCTCCTTATAATGTAATTATTTATTTTGTATAGAACTCCTGTTATATATAAAGATGTGACATTCGATCCTGTGCCACTATACATCGTATGTATGAGACTTGGTCCCAGCATACCTGGTGTTTATGTTAACCCCGGGTTTTGGACCCCTAAAATCCGGGTGTTACAGAAGTGGTATCAGAGCAATGTTGACTGTAGGACGAAACCTAGTTAGAACTGGACAACCATTCTTTACTTACCTTACTCTGATTCTTTTCTAAACTTATCTTAATCTTTTCTCATCTATTTCCGCTCTACTCTGATTAATCTTACCTTTTCATACTAAAGACAAATGTGGATTTCACATTTTGAAATCCAGTGCCTAAAGTGACTTTAGGAATAGGAGACCTAATCCTAGGAACAAAAACAAAACTATTTTTATCTACGTACTTGAATGTTTGTTCTTATGATATTTGCCTGATTTGGATCTTTGATTGAGTGTGATGGGTTGTGGAGTAATGTCCACAATTACATCTGCATATACACATAGGTATTAAAATATATTTATAAAATAACTAGACAACCTAGATTATCCCCATTGGAACTTATCTAGCTTAAGAGATTTATCTTATCCTAAAAGGTCTCATTCTAACCAATTCATCTTATCTTAAAAGATTCTATCCTACACTCATAGATCTATCTTATCTCAAAAGGTCTTAACTTATCCTAATGTATATAGATCCATCTTATCTTAAGAGGTTTTTCTCTTATCTTAATAGATTTATCTTATCTTGTAGGATTCACCTTATCCTAACCACTTTACTTATCCCATCCTAATAAATCTAACTGACCCCAGAAGATTCTATCTTATCTTTATGGATCCATCTTATCCTAATAAACATACTCATCCACCCTAGTTTATCAACCATGATCTAATGCAAATTAATTAGACCTTATCTAGTTAAACTAGTCATACCAGTCTAATTTAGGTCTCATCTAACATGATCTAATCTAAAGTGACTTATCAAACATGTTAGATAACACTGATGAAATAAGTTTAGACTCTACCCCTATAAAACAGGTCTTAACATAGTTCACCCTGCACTAAATTAAGAATGACAGATCGACTTGGCCATATGCAACTACCTTAACCATCTGATAGTTGCATAACCTCTCAATTATAACCTAGCAAGAGATTCTATTTTATCATAACATATCAAATTAATCTTAAAACATCCTAACATATCTTAATAATACATATTCTACCCTGTTGGACCTATCTAAGCCTAAACTAGTCCAATCTAGTCATATCCAATTTAATCTAGATCTTATCCTACCTAATGTGACCTGATCTATTGTGGTCTAATGTTATCTAACTTAATGTGGTCCACTTAAACAGATTAATGACACTAGTAGAAGAGATTAAACCCCACTAGCCATGTATTAACTTATCTTAGCACATTGGATCAACTCAACTATGAGCTAACCCAACCCATAGAACCCAGATGAATAGTATGACCTTTCTATTCCCACCTAACATCAAACAAACTTTTAACCTACATCTTGTAGTCTATCTCACCCATGTATATCTCTCATCTTGACAGATTCTATCTTACCCTTGGATAATCACCTTATATGATTGGTTACCCCAATCTGGACATAAATTAAGCCCTACCAAAGAATCTATAGATTTTAACCAACTACTAGCTTATCCATTCCGCTTAGTAATTTCCTTTGCAAAACTATTACCACATGCTTCTAACTTTCATGGTCAATACCAGGAAAGGAAAGATTATCACTTAACGACAAAACAGAAAAATGAGTCCTCCAAATCCTCCACCTGTTGAAATCAATCAAGTGGTTGCTACCCAAAGACTGGTAATACAACAATTAACAGAAATGGTGACCGAGATGCAGAATCAGATAAGGCAACAACGCGAGGAAATACGTCAGGCCCGTCAAGAAATAAGGCAAGCACGGTTGGAGAGACAACAACAACAACAACCCCCACCACCACCAGCTTCACCAAGCTACATAGATATAGATTATGATGATTTGTAGATCTAGGTGTTACTTTAGTAATATGATAATATTTTAGAAGAAATAATAAAGGTCTATTGACCCAATGTTTTGTTAAAGAATTATACCTCATGCTGAGATCTCTTTGTTTGTGCATATGAGTATGCATCCTTTTTCTTACAAATCTCGGGGACGAGATTATTTTTAAGGGGGGTAGGATTTGTAACACCCAAAAATCTGAATTTGGGATTGGTAGAAGAAACTTGAACAAAATAGCATAATGTTTTGGAAATTGGGAAATAAAGAAAAAGATGAGAAAAGAATTTTTCTTTTAAGAAAAACCATTTATACATCTCATGAAATAAATAGAAAGGAGAATAAAAACTTAAGTTAGTAATATTAAAATAAGTATGGTTTATATTCACCCTTGTATTTCAAATGATACATTGGAAAAATCTGAAAACTAAAATAGAAGTATAAATTTGAATTAGGAATAGAAAATAGAAAATAAAAGAGAAGGGAAGAACTAAGAAAAACATTACATAAAATAAAATAAATATCCTTCACACTTATATTAAAAAAATTATACCTTTCAAACTGAGGACAAGTTATTCACAAAGTTTGAACTCAAACTTGAAATTCAAATTGGATTTGAAAATGGAGAAAAGAAAATAGAAAAGAAAAAGAAAAAGAATAAAAACCCCTAACTGGGCCAGCTACTGGAAATCGGCCCATTTGGAGATACCACCGCGCGGCCCACTTCTACTCCCTCCGCGCGCGCCCGGCAACTGACAGGTGGGGCCCGCTCATCTGTGACTCATTCATCACGCTCTCGCGCCCGCTCGGTGCCGACACAGTGGGCCCATTGGCCAGCCTCTCCCTCACGCGCCTGCTTTCGCTTGGAGTCGCTTACGTGTGGACCCCCTCTGTCAGCCCGTTCTTCTCCCCGGTAACAGACCACGCGAACTCGCGCGCGCGGACTCCGTCCCCCGCACCTACCGCCGTGAACCGCGGAGCTCGGCCCTGCCCCGCTCGGACTCTCCCCCTTGACGCATAAGTAGCGGGCCCCTGGCCGAAAAGCATCCAGTCGAAGATTTCCCCTCTCCCCATCCGCACGTGCCTCGCCGAAGCTCTCCTCCGCCGAGGAACACCGTCCGTCGTGGCCGGGGGACTTCGCGCCGTACCTGCCGGTACTACTCCCTCCCCTTGCTTCGCCTCGATAAGTGGATGACGTCCGTGGCCGTGGTAGGGTGGATCAATCACTGTGGCCGCACCAATTCCTCGCCGTCGTTCAGCCAAGCCGCTCACCCGCGCCGCACCGTGGACAGCTTCAGCGGCCCCGCCATTCCTGGTAAGTGACCCCTGACCGGTTTCGCTTCTCGCTGAGCATCGCGTAGCTTCGTCCGATTAGGTTTTAGGGCTCTGCGTTGCCGACCACGTGAACGCCGGTGAGCTCCACCGCGGAGTTCCTGTGCGCCGTGTTCGGTCGACTGGGTGGGAGGAAGAAGGCCCCTGTGCCGTCAGTCTAGGGATGGGCGGCCACGATTAGATCTGGGGTAGGAATCACTGTGGGCCGTAGATCAAGGAAGGGGCGGCGCGGATTAAATCCTGCGTACCGGTTCGGCCAAGTCGATAGTTACCGTTGATCCTTGATCGGATGGCTGGGAGATCACATAGTCCAGGATCTTTTATGGGCCGTCGGATTTAGATCCGAGGGCTACAATTGCGTACCGGTTCAGAGGAGAATCAATCTAATCTGGGCCGTCCGTAGCAGATCGAGTGGATGAGAGTTAACCGTACCCCTTCGGCCGGGCTGTTTTGCATAAGAGCCCTCGGGTTTTAATGAAATCAACCCGCCGTCCTATGCGACTGTGCGCTGTGTCTCTGTAGATTTACACCGAGCCCCCTGGGTTTCTCTGGATTTGAGGCCCAGTCCAGACCTCGTTTAAATTGATTAAATGAATTAGAAATTAGATTTTTAATACAAAAATAATTGCTAAAACTTAGATAATTCATAGAAAATCCATTTTAGCTCCAAATTGAGTCATTCCAATTCCTAAAATTTTGTAATAATATTCTCTACCATTTAGAACCACTGTTTTGACATGAACTCTGTCAGAAAATTTATTTATCAATTAATCATATTATAATCACCTTAAATCTTAGGAAAATCATAACTTGAATTCTGCAACTCCAAAATTAATAATTCTTTTTCCTGTGATCTTATTTTAATATGTAGATTATTAATAAGTATTTTGCATATATGTTTGGTGTAATGATAATTTTGCCTATACTATGTATGTTTGTATTGCTACGACTAGCAGTGAGGTCACGAGGATCTGAAGAATCATCCTGGTACCTGGATTCTCAAGGCCCAGGCAAGTTGTGCCCTTGATCACTTCTTTTTACCCAGCCATGTTCTAATTAATCATAATGATCTGCATAGGTTAATTTTAATGGGACCCAATAGGTTACCCTAGTTTGTCTATCTTTATACCTTGTTTACTACTGATCTTTCTGGGTAGTACTTGCTAGTGCTATATGTGGTTTTGGGTATGGAGATACATTATTCATGATTACACTTTTGTTATCAGTTGTTATTTAATGTTCATGTTAAGATCATTATGTTAATTGGAACATGGAGCGACCACCCGGGAAAACAGTGCTACCACAAGGGTAGTATGGGATGCCCTTGGCTGATTAATTAGGAAAGCTAGTGGAAGACTACCTTACCCGAAAGGGGCAAGGGCAGTAGGGGAGAGGTCAGTGTAGGGAGGCCCTCGGGAGGATTTTGCTGCGATGGCGGTCCTGCAAGGGATTCCTGCACTGGATCTTCCTATAAACTGTAGCGGGTTTTCGGAAGCTAGTGGAACTTTGTAAAGGCCTCGTAGTGCTACCCTGCCTCACTTCCTTGGTAGAGGTGTATGGGATTCATGACCCCTTGGCAGATGGGTAACACGACTTGTGGGTAAAGATGCGCAACCTCTGCAGAGTGTAAAACTGGTATACTAGCCGTGCTCACGGTCATGAGCAGCTCGGACCCTCACATGATTAATCTATGGAACTAAATTCAATTTGTCATATGCATTGCATTGCAGGTGGTGTTGTTAACTTTTGTTCTACTGTTTAATTGGGTTTGGTATTTACTTATACTTAGTAACTGCTAATAAAATTTTGACCAACTTTAAAAGCAATGCTCAGCTCTAACCATCTTCTTTGGTAAGCCTTACACTTCACGTGAGCTCCCACCTTTGGCGAGTTCATGCACATTATTCCCCACAACTTGTTGAGCGATGAACGTATGTGAGCTCACTCTTGCTGTCTCACATACACCACAGGTCAAGACCAGGTACTGCAGGATGATGCTCATGGGGGATGCTGCGATGAGTTCGTGAGAGGTCTAGGTCGTCGTCTCCCAGTCAACTTTGGGTTGCTGGACCGTTGTCTCCTTATAATGTAATTATTTATTTTGTATAGAACTCCTGTTATATATAAAGATGTGACATTCGATCCTGTGCCACTATACATCGTATGTATGAGACTTGGTCCCAGCATACCTGGTGTTTATGTTAACCCCGGGTTTTGGACCCCTAAAATCCGGGTGTTACACCTAGCTTCTCCTCCTTGACATCTTGGCCTATTCCAAGTCCTTGTTTATCCTCTCCAAGGTTCCTAATCATAAAAACATCCATGACACCAAGCGTAAGCTCTAAGACACAATTAACTAGGTTAGAACAAACCTGGAGATTTAGTTGTCGTGCACGTGTTGTTGGTCCATGCATTGTTTTTATGGGAGTGATGTTCTCATCATCCTCCCCCACTTGAATTGGAGTCATCCTCGACTTAGGCGGTGGCCAAGGGGGTGGCAGAGCAACCTAGGATGTACAAGGCCTTTAGGCCCAAAAACAGGAGTTGCTGATTTCTGGCAGATTTTGGACGCCATCTTGTTATGAAGATTCCCATCAGCTACAAGCATGTTTTGACATGCGACCAGTTGGGTTGGAAAGCATATCTCCTTAGCTTTCCAATGGTATCTAGAACGTCAAAATGGAGTCAATATGTAGCTTGGGCGTCCGTTTTCATGAGACCCACTCCTGCATGTCCAAACCGGATTCACAAATAAACTAGACTTCAACTCCCCTTGAGCTTGGGACTCTATGATTCATTGCGCCTTGACCATATAGTTGACATCATGTACTGATCAATGTGGATGTCACCAAAATGTTAGACCATAGCCTAAGTCATCTTGTCATGTCGTTGATGAAGTACAACAATCTGAACGAGATGGCATCGGTCGTCGAGGCATGGGGATGCACTTGATATATGTATATATATGCATTGCTAATGATCCTGAAGCTCTCGAAGTTGATCCCCTGTCGTTGCATGAAGGTGGTCGCCATCTGTTCTACTATGATCGATGCAACTCCCGTACATGGCATGCCAACCATCGTGGAATTCTTGATAGTTAATTTGTGTGGGTTGATTGCACATGGTAGAAAGTAAAAACACAAGGACATGGAGATTTATACTAGTTTAGGCTCTCTGGAGAGATAACAACCTACATCTAATTGTTGGTGGCTATTATTCTCTTGATCACCCTCTTAGATCACCTGATACCTCCTTTTATAATCCAAGGAAGGAATCAGTTATAAGAAAGTAAAATCAAATATCTTTATCTAGATTCATCCCTATCTACTATCCCTTATATGTCAGGTGCATTTGTTACAAAGGAAATATGTGGATAAGACATTCTTCTTACCTACTAGACCCTTCCCTAACATGAGGCCTTGAGAGCTTTGCTCGAGTCTGAGTTATCAATGGAGTGAAGATCGAGTTGGGAGCGAATATCAAGTGGGGCCCACATGTTATTTTCTCGAATATCGACGTGTTCGAGGTGTCCATGGTTGAGAGCACCTAGGGGGTGAATAGGTGATCCTGTAAAAATCAAGTCTAAGAAACACAAACTTAGTTTATAATGAATATTAGTGAAAGCTAAAACCAAGTTGGTATGATTAGAGATGAATAGATGAGAACTCTTCACTTGATTGCTCCTTTGAAATGTGTATCAGACTTAGGAGCAATAATAAATATGATAACTAGAAGACGATAATCACAATAAAGTAAATGGACAAGAGACACGGTGATTTTATCTTGTGGTTCGGCTAATGCCTACTCCATGTTATGGTGACCTCCTTCAGTCAAGGGTTGCACTCAACCCCTCTCAAGTGATCCAAAGATCAAACTTGAGTACCACGGTTGTCTTCCTTATATCAATTCCCGGTTGTGAAGAATCTCCAGAAATTGGAGTGTCTCATGCCTTACACAAATGTTTACAGTCAAAACTGAGTAAGGATGGGAGTAGAAACATACACAAGAACACAATTATAGCAACAACACGCACACAAGTCAAGAAGAGAGCGCAAGAATCAAAACAGCAGAGTCACACCTCAAGAACGCACTCAAATCTCTATCTAATGAATCGACAGCGTGGTCATGGAGTCTAGGAGTTGTAGATTGCTCAAAGTGTGCTTTTATAATGCTCCATGGCGCCTAGGGGGTCCTTTTATAGCCCAAGGGACCTAGGAGCCATTGGGGCTCCATTTGGAAGGCCTTGGTTGCCTTCTATCCACGGGTGCAACGGACTGTCTGGTGCACACCGGACACTGCACAGTAGTCGATTTCTTTCCATCTTTGGCCGAGCTGACTATTGAGTCAGCCATTGGAGCCTTTGGTCGCCCGGCACACAGACTGTCCGGTGCACATTGTACTGTCCGGTGTGCCTCCCGACCATTGGCCCAGCAGGCGTGGCCGCTGTTGATTGCGCCTTGACCATTGGCACGAGTAGAGCTACTGGGCGCCTGGATCACTAGATTGTCCGGTGCACATCGGATTGTCTAGTGAATTTTAGCCAGCGCACCAGCCACTTTCTCCGAAAGCGACCAGTATGGTCGGTGCTCCTAGACTCGCACTAGTTTGGCTACACTTAGCCAAACACCAATTCTCCAAAAATGGTTCGACTTGAGAAGTTTCCTAGCACCTAGATAAACATGGTTAGTAACTTAAACAATTTACTAAGTGCTAGAATCATACCTTTGTTCCTTCCATGCAATAGGATTTGCAATATACATAAATGTGCACTTTTCCCATGTTTCTCAATTTGCATTTCAAATACATGTGATCATGCTCATATAAGATGATGTTAGTCAAAAAACAATGTGTTGAGCATTTAATCATCAAAACAAACAAGAAATGGCCCAAGGGCACATTTCCATTTCAATGGTACATATCCTTTACATGCTTCTCTTGCACCTTTAGATGTACTTAAGTGGAATAGTGGATAATGAATACCAGTGTCTTTAGCTTTTGAATGCATTTATTCTTAGCCTACACTCGGTTGAAAAGTTAAAGTTGATAATGCTCAACCTCTCGTACTCACATGCTTTGACTAAGTATTATGTAAACATTGTGAATTCTTATAATATGATGAAATTAGATCAAACACAAGTTTCTATTCATCTTTGGCATGTTGAGTGATTGTTGTATGGGGTAGTTCACCTTGTATACTTTTCAATAGCACTTGGTTGATTTCACGCTTTACAAATGCTATGTGTTGTTGTAGTGGTGAACATCTTCTTTAAAATCCTTAAGGCCCCGTTTGTTTCGTTGGAATTGAATTTCATTTTATAATTATAATTTAGACAAAAGTAATTAAGTTCATATATTTATATATGTAATATATTTGTATATTATCCTAAATCATATGAGAGAGATAGTTATATACTACATTTATGTTATAGCAAAGCAAGTAGAACGGTGTGCTATAAGTTGTACATCGGAAAAAATAGTATGTAAATCTATAGAATCAATTTCCATCTCTCACCCCATGAATTTGAGATAGGCTTATATGGTAACTTTGGAAAGTGGTGGAATGTCACATTCTAAAAAATAGTCTATTCCATTTGTAAGATTCCAATTCCTCAAAATGAAAGGAAACAAACGGGACCTAAAACTAATTCAAATGCTTACACTTCATAATCTTGTGCATATGATTAGTATGAGCATATGCTAGCGTGCGCGCACACACACACACTCACACCTGCACACATAAAACAACACCACTTAGAAAATCTTTACATTCTAATTGCTATGCTCCTGAACCTCTTGCATTTTGTATATTTCCATTACTTTTCATGCATATTAGGGAGTCGCGGTTCAAAGGGAAGTCTTGTTGAGAGCTCATTAATTTGTGAGAAGTTGCACTTATTCAGGGGGTTTATATTTGAGTTGCTTTTGCTTGTTATGTTGAGCCTTAATATCTTTTTGGAGGGACTAGATGTGTTTTTAGAGTTACAAGCTCTTTTAGCTTTTGCTCTAATTTCTAGATAGTGGGCTTGAGCCCTTTCTATCCCTTCTTGAGAGCCATAAGTTGATGCTTTGTCGCGTCAAGTCGTTGTCTATGTTTTTGGGGACTATGTTTTTGCTTATTTCAAATGACCCCAATTTAGATTTTGTTTAGCTTTTGGTCATTTGAGTGAAATCTTCCCTTTTTCCTTATTTTTTGCTCTTTATGTTTGTGTGGTTATGTTGACAATGCATTCATCAAGGGGGGAGATTGTGAACACATGGTTGATATATGTGAAAGGGAAATTGGCCTTATAGCCACTCCTATATTTGTTTTGGTGCTTGATGACCATCACAATCATGTGAACAAACTAGTTTGCCAAGTATATGATCACAGGTTCATAAGGATATACATCAAAAGATCAAATCCAAAAAATCAGAAGGCACAAACCGTTCGGGCATCCTATGCGGACCATACACAATATCTAAATTAGATTCGGACAGGAACTATGTTGAATTGAGAAAATGAACTATCAACCGTTCGAGGCTAAGTCAAGTACCGTCCGACGCCATGTGCGGACCGTCCGGCACCATGCGTGGACTGTCCAGCTATAAATCGTGGATTGTTCGCCTGTTCAAAATTGAACAAACCTAAAGGTGATATGTTCCGTAAAATGAATTTTAGTGCCAAGCGTGAACCATCTAGGGCTACTAGTGGACCATCCATGAAGCACTTTATCTGACATTTGGTGATATATTTAATGTTATTATAGTCATTGATATAGTCATTCCATATAACCATTTGCGACCTAGTCGTTGATCTTGTAGGGGTGGATCGCCCAAGCAAGGGTCACGGACCGTCTGCGGGTGGTTAGAACGATAGTAACGGCTAGGTGGTAGTTGGAGGCTATAAATACAACCCCAACCACCCCCATTAAATTACATCCAAGTGACCCAAGCAACACAAGCACTCCTATTCATTGAAAGAGCTAGAGCTTTCACTCCAAGTCACACTAAAAGCAATTGAGATCCTCCAAGTGCCATAATCAAGAAGTGATCAACTAGAGAATAATTCCTTAAGAGAGATATTTGAGAAGAGTGTGTCATTGAGTTCTTGTGAACTTTTACTAGGTGTTCTCATTTGTATTATCATTATATTTCTATTCTCGTTCTTTGTATAAGCTAGCAATAGACTCCGTGCATATGGAGGTCCTTGTGGGGACTGTGTCCTTCGATTAAGAAGAAGCACTCAAATGGTCTAAGTGAGCGGATTGAGAGAGGGTAAGGGTTGCAAGAGACCTATCATAAGTAGACACTTCAATGGAGAGGTAGATTTCCTTGTGAAACCGAACTCCAGTGAATAAATTGTCGTGTCTTTTGTGTTGTGGTGTGATTGTGATTTATTTCTTCCTTCCCTCTTCTGGTACACTTGCTTGCTCTTAATTCCAAATCAATTGTGTTGCTCCTATGTAATTTTGTAATCATATTAAGTAACACTTGCAAGAAGAACTCCTCTCCCTCACTTCGATCAACTTGTTTCTCGTTCTAACACCTAATCGGGGTCTAAGTTTGTATTTAAAGTGATAAATTTTAGGTGTCTCCTATTCACCTCCCTCTAGGCAAATTTCAATTGGTATTGGAGCCCAACAGTTTATTAGAGTCTAACAAATCGAAGTGATGTCTGGAGAACTCACCAGCAAGAGCGAGAAGATACCTTCAGGAGAGAAATTCGAAGAGAAAGTACCATCGGGAGAAAAGCCCAATGGGAACAAAGAAGAAAATGTGTTGTCTGAGAAGAAGCACAAGGAGAAGCATAAAGAGAAGAAAGGAGAATCCCAAGGATCCTCCAAGTCACACAAGAAGGATGACAAGAAGAAGAAAAGGATGCGGAAGGTGGTCTACTACAAGACCGACACATCTTCATCGCCTTCCACATCCAGCGTTGTGTCGTAATTTTCAAAGTGCCATGAGCGCAAACCGGTTAACCAAATCCCCTTTTGTTATCCTCGCAATCCTAAACATACACCCTTGTTTTCAGTTCCATTAGAGAAACCACCATAATTTGATGGTGAAGATTATTCATGGTGGAGTGTTAAAATGAAAAGTCACTTATATTCACTCCACCCAAGCATTTGGGATGTTATTGAATTAGGTATGAAGATACGAAAGATTGGAGATGAGGACTATGATTCAGATGAGGCGGCCCAAATCGTACATCGCAACTCCTAAGTCACAATGATATTGCTTGCCTCTTTGTGTAGGGAAGAATACAACAAAGTGAATGGGTTGCAAATAGCCAAGGAGATTTGGGACACACTCAATACAACACACTAAGGTGACAAGATCACCAAGATCACAAGGATGGAGCTCATCGAAAGAGAGCTCGGGAGGTTCTCCATCAACATGTGAGAAGGATCACAGGAAATGTATAACTGACTCAAGACGTTGGTGAACCAAATTCACAACCTTGAGTGCACAAAGTGGACCGACCATGAAGTCATTAAAGTCAAGCTAAGTTACTTATTTCACAAAATACTACTCTTGTAACCTTGATTTGTGAAGGACCTAGGTACGAGGTGAAGACCCCCGAGGAGGTACATGGCAGGTTCCTTAGCCATGAGATGATGGTTAAGGACTCCAAGTATGTTGAGGACTTGCATCAAGGCAATGACCCCACAACCGAGCTGCAAGCCGCAACCTTTAAGGAAACAAGCTAAAAGGAGGAAGGAGCCCCAAGCAAAGAGCTTCCAATCGACCCCTCCAATCTCAATGACGAGGAGACGACCCTCGTCAACAAAATCTTCCACCAAATCTTAAAGAACTAGAAAGCGAAGGACTACAAACCCCATAGCAAGAGGGACTAGTTTTACCACATTTGTAACAAACCCTCTTGCTATGGGGTTTGTAGTCCTTCCCTTTCTAGTTCTTTAAGATTTGCTAGAAGATTTAGATGACGGGGGCTATCTCCTCGTCATTGAGCTTGGAGGGGTCGATTGGAAGCTCTTTGCTTGGGGCTCCTTCCTCCTTTTAGCTTATTTCCTTGAAGGCAATGGCTTGCAGCTCGGTTGTGAGGTCATTGTCTTGATGCAAGTCCTCAACATACTTGGCAAACTAGTTAGTTCACATGATTGTGATGGTCATCAAGCACCCAAACAAATATAGAAATGGCTTTAAGGCCAATTTCCCTTTCACATATATCAACCATGTGTTCACAATCTCCCCCTTGATGAATGCATTATCAACACAACCACACAAACATAAAGAGCAAAAAAGAAGATAGGAACAAAGACAAGAAAGGGAATAAGATGGAGAAGAAGAAATTCTTCTATAACAAGAAGGGAGGAGAAACCCATGTTGGTAAGGAGTGGGACTCAGGCGAGAGTTCTTCCTCCGACTCCGATGATGTGGATGTCGCCACCCTCGCCATCAACAAAGGTGTCCTCTTCCCAAATATTGAGCATAAGTGCCTCCCAAATGTTGAGCATAAGTGCCTTATGGCAAAGGAGAGCAAGAAGAAGGTATACCCAAGATCCTCTCCTAAGTATACATCCTCCGACAGTAAATCTAATGATGAATCTAGTGATGAGGAGGATTTGCCGAAGTTTTTCAAAGGCCTTAGTCAAGATCAAATAGCTAAGGTGAATGAGTTAATCAAAACCATCAACGAGAAGGATGAAATCTTGGAAAACCAAGAGGATCTACTTGTTGATGAACATGAGAAATACACTAAGCTAGAAAAGGCCCTAGCTCATGAAATTGAAAAGAATAAACTCTTGACCAATGAGCTAAAAATATGCACTAATTCAATTTCCTATCTTAAATCTGAGAATGTTGATTTAAATGCTAAGACTGAGAAATTGAATGCTTATCATTCCTCTACACCATCTATTGAGTATATTTCTATTTGCACTAGATGTAGAGATGTTGATTATTTTATTGAGAATGATGCTTTAATTAAGAGCCAAAATGATCATATTGCCAAACTAGATGCTAAAATTGCCGAGCATGAAGTTGAAACATAAAAGTATAAATTTGCTAGGAGCATGCTTTATAATGGGAGACACCCTGGTATTAAGGATGGTGTTGTCTTCCAAACTGGAGGCAAAGAAAACACCAAAACTAATGCCCATGGAAAGGAATTTCCAAATTTTGTTAAGGGAAAGGCTCCAATTTTTCATGATAATGATGTTTACATTATTTATTCCAAGAATTATCATGCCAAGAATGTTAAACGTGATCATGTTCATCATTCTTATGCCTCCAGTTCAAAAGCTTCTCATTCTAGGCATTTTGATTCACATGCTAAAAATGTTTAAATGCCTAAGACTAAAATTAAGAGTGCACCAACTGGACCATACATATCTTTTCATACATTTTATGCATCATATGTGCTTACAAAGTTGTTATCAAATATGCGTACAAAGTTGTTTTCACACAAGAGCCCAAAGACTTGTGTGTGGGTACCAAAAGTGCTTTTCTCTAATATCAAAGGACACAAGACCATTTGGGTACCTAAAAACAAGGCATAAAACTATGTCTATGTTGTAGGTTTATGCATCTGGAGGCACTAGTTGGGTAGCGGATGCACAAATCACATGATGGGTGAGAAGAGAGTGTTCTCATCCTATGAAAAGAAAAAGGATTCCCAAAATGCAATTACATTCGGGGATGGGAATCATGGCAAGATAAGAGGTCTAGGTAAGATTGCAATCACCATCGAGCACACTATTTTAAATGTCTATTTGGTGGATTCCCTAAACTACAATTTACTTTTTGTATCTCAATTATGTTCAATTTGTCACAATTGTTTATTTACGGATGTCGGTGTTACTGTTTTAGAAGAAATGGTGATTCAGTTGCTTTTAAGGGAGTGTCAAAGGGAAAGCTATATTTGGTAGATCTTTCAAATGACAAGGACGAACTTGACACTTGCTTAATAGATAAAACTAATATGGGTTGGTTATGGCATTGTCGACTTGCCCATGTTGGGATGAAGAATCTTAATAAGCTTCTAAAAGGGGAGTACATTTTTAGGACTAACCAATGTGCATTTTGAAAAAAAATAGGACTTGTATCACATACCAAGGAGGAAAGCAAGTTGGGACACATCATCCACACAAGAATATCGTGACGATGGAAAGACCATTGGAGCTTCTTCACATGGATCTATTTGGCCCAATTGCTTACATAAGCATCGGTAGGAGTAAGTATGGTTTAGTTATTATGGATGATTATTCTCGCTTCACTTGGGTGCTCTTTTTGCGGGATAAATCTAAAACCCAAGGGACCATGAAGAGATTATTAAGAAGATCTCAAAACGAGATTGACTTAAGAATCAAGAAGATTAGAAGTGACAACAGAACAGAGTTCAAGAACACTCAAATTGAAGAATTTCTTGACGAGGAGGGAATCAAGCATGAGTTCTCTTGTCCTTACACACCACAACAAAATGGTGTTGTAGAGAGGAAGAATTGAACTCTAATAGATATGGTGAGGATCGTGCTTGAAAAATACAAGACATCGGATCGATTTTGGGTGGAGGCGGTCAACACGGTTTACTACGCCATCAACCAATTAAATCTTCACTGAATCCTCAAGAAAACATCATATGAACTCTTTAACAGTAAAAACCAAATATTCCATATTTTAGAGTCTTCTAGAATAAATGTTTTATTCTTGTCAAGAAGGGTAGAAACTCTAAATTTTCTCCTAAAGCGGTAGAAGGCTTTTTGCTTGGTTATGACTCAAACACAAGGGCATATAGAGTCTTCAACAAATCCACCAGATTAGTTGAAGTTTCTTATGACTTTGTCTTTGATGAGACTAACGGCTCTCGAGTAAAACAAGTTGATCTTGATGAATTAGATGATGAAGAGGTTCCATGCACCGCGCTAAGGAACACGTCCATCAAAGATGTGTGCCCACAAGAACCACAAGAGCCAACTAAAGCACAAGATCAACCATCTTCCTGCACACAAGTACTCCTCCAACTCAATATGAAGAGCAAGCTCAAGAAGATGGGGAACAAGTTTAAGATAATGAGCAAGCTCAAGATGGGAGCATACATCAAGGAGAGATAAAGAAGAAGAACAAGATAAGGAGGATGATCAAGAGATACAAGAAACAAGGCCACCTCACCCCAAGAGTCCATCAAGCAATCCAAAGGTTTCACCCCGTCGACATGATTCTTGGTGATATCCAAAAGAGGGTAACGACTCACTCTAGAATTGCTAATTTTGTATGAAAATTATTCTTTTTATGTCTTCTATTGAGCCTTTTAGGGTTGAAGACGCATTAAAGGATCTGGTGTAAGAGGAACTCAACAAAATCAAAAGGAATGAGGTTTGGCACTTAGTACCACATCCTAACCAAAATGTTGTAGGAACCAAGTAGGTCTTCCGCAACAAACATAATGAACATGGTGTGGTGACAAGGAAAAAAGCTTGACTTGTAGCTAAGGGGTACTCAAAATTTGAAGATTTGTATTTCGATGAAACCTTTGCCCTCATAGCTAGGCTTGAGTCCATTCACATATTATTAGCCTATGCTATTTACCATAATTTCAAGTTCTTTCAAATGGACATGAAAAGTGCTTTCCTCAATGGGCCAATCAAGGAAGAAGTGTATGTTAAGCAACCTCCCGACTTTGAAGATGATAAGTATCTCACTCATGTATATAAGCTAAAAAGGTGCTCTATGGGCTTAAGCAAGCATCAAGAGCATGGTACGAATGCATGGAAGATTTTCTTATTGCAGATTCCTTCAAAATTGGAAAAGCATATCCTACTCTCTTTACTAAAACTATTGACAATAATTTGTTTGTATGCCAAATTTATGTTGATGATATTATATTTGGGTCCACTGACAAGTCATCTTGTGAAGAGTTTAGTAGGATCATGATTAGGAAATTTGAAATGTTCGTGATGGAGGAGTTAAAGTATTTCTTGGGCTTCCAAATCAAGCAACTCCAAGATGGAACCTTCATCAGCCAAACAAAGTACTCAATACATTCTAAAGAAGTTTGGGATGAAGGATGCCAAACCTATCAAGACACAGATGGGAACTAATGGGCATCTCGACCTCGACATAGGAGGTATATCTATAGATTTATCAAAAGGTATATCAGTCTATAATAGGTTCACTTTTGTATTAATGTGCTTCTAGACCAGATATTATGCTTTCTATATGCATGTGCGCAAGGTTCCAAGCCAACCCTAAGGAATGTCATCTTATGGCCATGAATACAATCTTGAGATATTTAATTCATATTACTAACTTTGGGCTTTGGTATTCTAAGGGCTCGAACTTTGATCTTCTTGGATATTCTAATGATGATTATGTCGGATGTAAGTTTGATAGGAAGAGTACATCAGGGACTTGTTAGGTTCTCGGGAGATCCTTGGTGTCTTGGTCTTCAAAGAAACAAAACTCCATTGGCCTATCGACTGCTGAGGCCGAGTATATTGTTGTAGGACATTGTTGTGCATAATTGCTATGGTTGAGGCAAACCCTCGGGGACTTTGGCTACAATCTAAGCAAAGTCCCCCTCCTATGTGACAATGAGAGTGCAATTTGCATGGTAGATAATCTTGTTGATCATGGATGCACTAAGCACATAGACATCTGATATCACTTTCTGAGAGATTACTCACAAAGGAGAGATATCGTAATTGATCATGTTAGTACGCATAAATAGTTAGCCAATATCTTCACCAAGCCCGTTGATGAAAAGAGATTTTGTGAGCTTAGTAATGAACTAAATGTTCTTGATTCTCGAAACATGGATTGAAATATTGCACACATTGCTCATTCACTATACCATTGCTTATTTATGTCTCTTTCAATTGGTATAATTTTATATTTCATATTCTTGCTAGTACCTGCTTTCACAAGTATTCATCACTTGTATGCACATATTAAGGGGGGCAATGGTCTACACTTCAAATCTTTGAGACTAATGTCATTTCAAGTCTATATTTTCTTAGTCAAAAATTGGAAGGGAAATGGAGTTTCTGGCAAGGAAAGCGCTTCCACTGCACACTTGATCGGTATCAAAAATTCATTGCTCAAACTCTTGTTATAAATTTCTATATTTTTGTTTACTAAAGCCACACAATTGTCTATATTTTTGGTGCTTCATGCCAAAGGGGGTAAATTATTAGGCCAAAGAAAAAGGACCTCACCACCACTTTGTTTTTGAAATTTTAGTATTTCACAAATTGGTATCTTTTCAAGAAAAACCCTCTTGATAGCTAAGAGAACCATTTCCAAAATGGGGGAGAAATTTACAAAAGTGGATAGTATTATTTGGACAAAACAAAAGCATTTGAAAAGGGGAGAATTTTTTAAATTCAAGAAATCTTAAGAAAATTAAATTCTTATCTTTTTGGCCAAAAGCAAAATTTGAAATCAAAACTCAAGTGGTGCAAATGTGGTCCAAAATGTTAGATATTCAAAACAACTTGGATATGATCTTATCATAGTATCTTATGAACACTTGAAAGTTTGCAAACTAATTACAATATACAAGTTTCATATTTGCTTTAATTTGTGTTGGCATCAATCATCAAAAAGGGGAGATTGAAAGGGAAATTGGCCTTAAAGCCATTTCTATTATTACTTTGGTGCTTGATGACCATCACAATCATGTGAACTAACTAGTTTGCCAAGTATATGATCACAGGTTCATAAGGATATACATCAAAAGATCAAATCCAAAAAATTAGAAGGCGTAGACCGTCCGAGCATCCTATGCGGATCGTCCACAATATCTAAATCAGATTCGGACAGGAACTGTGTTGAATTGAAAAAATGAACTACGGACATCTAGGGTTGAGTCAAGTACCGTCCAGCATCATGTGCGGACCATCCGGCTATAAATCGTGGACCATTCACTTGTTCAAAATTGATCAAACCCGAAGGTGTCAAGTTTGGTAAAATGAATTTTAGCGCCAAGCACGAACTATCTAGGGCTAGTAGCAGACCGCCCGCGAAGCACTTTATCTAACATTTGGCATGTATTTAATGTTATTATAGTTGTTGCATATAACCGTTTGTGATCTAGTTCAGGGTTTTGAAAATTGCCGATTACGTCGCGCCTAGGCGCTAGTCCTTGGCCTTCCGCCTGGACTAGGGGTGTAGTCGGCCTCCTAGTCGATCAGAGCGCCTAGGCGGCGCCTGGCGTTGATTCCACGCGGATTCCACGTCGCCCAGAGGCCAGGCGGTCGTGGAGGTGGGCCCTAGGCGCGCGACGCGTTCACGAGCTGGAAAAGCGTGCGGGAAAGTGCGCGCGATAGGGGAAGAGCGCGCGCGGGAGAGGGGATAAGGGAGCGGCGCAAAAGGCAAAGGGAAGACACGATAGGTTTACCCCCTGCTTGCGGACGCCGGAGACGGGATACCCCCTGCTTGCTTCTCTACCGGACGCCGGAGACCCCTCTCCCTGCGCGGACGCCTCCAGCACGGACGCCGAAGACCCCCTCCCTGTGCGGACGTCGGAGAACCGGCTGCTTGCTTGCTTCTCCCCTAGTTCTTCACCAACAGAGACCCCTCCCTGCGCGGACGCCGGACGCCGGAGACCACTCCCTGCTGCTTGCTTCTCTCCCCTGTTTCTTCACCGACAGAGAAGTCCTCTGTTCTTTGCCGACAGAGAACAGAGAAGGTCCGTATGTTCCATTGTTCCTCCTCCCCTGCTTTTCTCCTCTCATCTCCTCTGTTATTCACATATGATGGCTTGAACTCAGATGACAGAAGGTCAATCTGAAGAAACTGCAAGTGCACCGGAGGGAGTTAGTGTCCTTAGAAGAAATTCAGATGATGTGGGATGGGAGTATGGGGTTCTTGTTGATGTAAACAATAAGGACAAGGTAAAGTGCATACTGTGTGACAAGCAAATGTGTGGAGGGGTTTATCGATTGAAGCAACATATCGCCCAGGAAGGAAAGAATGCGAAGAAATGCCAAGGCATGAAGACCACCAAAGAGAAGTTGTTGGAGGCTCAAGAAAAGTGCAAGAAAGCACTAGATGGAGCAAAAAGGAAAAGGGAGGTGAAGACTGTTCGTGAGCTAGAACTTAGAGAGGAAGTTCATGTGTCTAGGGTTGGAGGATCAGAAGAAATGACTTGTGTTGGAAGTTCAGAGCCTCACAAATTAGGCCCCATGGACAAATGGACAAAAGCTATTGATCCTACAGCAACCAAATCTGAATCTTTGACTCAACAGAGGCTGAACAAAGAACTTTGGAAAGAAAGATTACATGAGGTGCATAAATATATTGCAAGATGGGCCTTTAACCATGGTAATTTCCTTGCTGTTTATTAATTTTAGATTTCATATTCATCAGATTTCCTTGCTGTTTTTTAATTTCCTTGCTGTTTTGTAATATTGATAGCAATATCATTCAATGCATGTGACAACGATGAGTTCAAGCAAATGTGTGAAGCAATTGGACAATTTGGGCCTGGAATTGAACCTCCAACTATGTTTGACCTGCGAGGGAGATTGTTGGAAGAAGAATATGCAAGAACCAAGAGTTTGCTACAAGAACGTGAAGCCGAGAAGATGAAGAATGGGTGTTCTATTATGACCGATGCTTGGTCAGATAAGAAGAGGAGAAGCATAATGAATGTGTGCACTAATTGTGCTGATGGAACTAGTTTTATTTCCTCAAAAGAGATGTCAGATGTGTCACACACAAGTGAAGTGATCTTTGAACTAGTGGACAAAGCAATCGAAGACATTGGTCCAGATGATGTGGTGCAAGTTGTGACTGACAATGCTTCTAACGACATGTGAGCAAAGAAGCTACTGCATGTGAAGAGACCACATATCTTTTGGACCTCTTGTTCAACTCACACAATTAACTTGATGCTCCAAGGAATTGGCAACATGCCTTGGTTCAAGAAGGTGATTGACCAAGCAAAGGCATTCATCATATTTGTCTATGGGCACACAAGAACACTAGAGTGCATGAGATACTTCACTGAGGGGAAAGAGATAGTAAGGCCAGGAGTGACTAGGTTTGCTTCAAACTATCTAACTTTGGACAGCATACAAGAGAAGAAGGACCAGCTAAGAAAGATGGTGGTTCATAGTAGATGGGACTCACTGAAGGATGTGAAATCAAAGAAGGGAAAAAATGCCACAGCAACTATATTGAATCCAACCTTTTGGAAGGATGTGAAATTGACATTGGCAGTTTTTGCGCCATTGTTCAAAGTTCTCCGTTTGGTTGATGGAGATGTGAAGCCATCTATGGGCTTTGTATATGGAGAAATATTGAAGGCAAAGAGACATGTCAAAGAGGCCCTTAGCAATGTTGAGACCCGTTTCAAGGATGTTGTTGTTGTTATTGACAAGAAGATGGCTGGAAGACTTGATTCTCCATTGCATTTGATAGCTTATTTGCTGAATCCACACTACAGTTATGCTGACCCATCAATCTTTGATGTTCCCAAAATAACAGAAGGTTTTATCAATTGTGTGGAGACTTTTTATTATCATGACGACGAAATGCAAGAACAAGCAGCCAACATCGAACTGCAGAAGTTTCAGAATAGAGAAGGTCCATTTAGCAAGAAGCTTGCAAGGACTTTTGAAAACTTTGATTATAATCCAGGTAACAGTTGTTTGTAAATAGAGAGGTTTTTTATTTCAGCATTGTAACAAGCAATCTGTTATACTACTAACTAATAGAGAGGTATTTTATTTCAGCATCATGGTGGCGGCTTTATGGAACTGAAACACCAGCTCTACAGAAGATGGCTACCAAGATCCTATCTTTAACAGCAAGTTCTTCTGGTTGTGAAAGAAATTGGAGTGGGTTTGATGGGGTAAGTACTAGTGTACTACCTATCTGTTATCAAAATTACAGCAGCATTACAATAAAATTGCAGAACTAAAAGTGCTCTTATTTTTAATTTATAGGTGCACACTAAGAAGAGAAATAGGCTTACTACAGATCGCCTCAACAAGTTGGTCTACATTCAGTTCAACAACAGGCTAATTAATAAGAGAGCAAAGATCAAGTCCAAGAAAATTACTGATGTTCTCTTGTCTAGTGGTACAACTGAAGCTCAAGGTTTCCTCCAAGAGAATGGAGATGATTGTGCATTAGTTTCCTTTAGAGATGACGAAGACGAGGAAGAAGTCATGGAAGATACAGGGATACCTTGGTCTGTGCTTGGAGATGCAGTGGGAGCAGAAGAACAACTAGAGCTGCGTAGAAGTGCAAGGGTGAGAGAGCTCAATGAAGAAGAGTTTGAGTCCGAAGAAGAAGAGTTTGATGAAGATGAGGATGAGGATGAGATGGATGAAACCGGCGTGTGAGCCAGCTTCATGTCATGTTTTAGCTTTTATTATGCATCCATGTATCTTTAACTTGTGAACTTAGAACTCCTGCTGTGCGCTTGTGTTTTGTGTTGTGGCTTGTGAGAACTGAATCATGTGCATGCGCTTGTTATTTTATTTCGTGTTGCTGCATTTTATATGTGTTACTGCCTGCTGTCCCTTCATGTTTGTGATTTCTAAAGGCTATCCTATAGTGCTGATCAGTACTTAATGGATGGGAGAAGGGTCAGACCTCAGATAAGTACCTAACTTGTTATTTCCTATTTTTTATCACTTGAATTGATGCCCAATTGCATCTAAAAGTGTTGTCCACTTCTATTGCAGCAGTGCTTGAGGATTCAGTGATCAGCAGATCTGCAAGGACAAAAGGTATGTCTACTGATCCTTCCCTATTTTTTTATCTATAAATGTATATATTATATAAGTTGGCAAAACGCCTAGAAAAACGCCTAGCATCGCCTAAGCAAGCCTAGGCTGGACTAGTCTCTAGGCTAAGGGTCATCGCCTAGATTCCGCCTAGCGCCTAGCAAAACTTTGATCTAGTTGTTGATCTTGCAGGAGCGAACTATTTGGACCAAGGACGTGGACCATCCGCAGGTGGTCAGAACGATAGTAACAGCTAGTGGTGGTTGGAGATTATAAATACAACTCCAACCATCCCATTCAATCGCATCCAAGTGATCCAAGCAACATAAGCACTCCTATTCATTGTAAGAGCCAAAGCTTTCACTCTAAGTCACACGCAAAGCAATAGAGATCATACAAGTGCCATAATCAAGAAGTGATCAACTAGAGAATAGTGCCATGAGAGGGATATTTGAGAAGAGTGTGTCATTGAGTAATTGTGATCTTTTGCTTGATGTTTTTCATTCTTATTCTCATTCTTTGTATAAGCTGGGAAGAGACTCCATGTGTGTGGAGGTCCATGCAGGAACTTTGTGTCCTTCGATTAAGAAGAAGCGCTCAAATGATCTAAGTGACTGGATTGAGAGAGGGTAAGGGTTGAAAGAGACACGTCCTATGTGGATACCTCAACGCAGAGGTAGGTTTCCTTATGAAACTAAAATCCGATAAATAAATCGTTGTGTCTTTTGTGTTGTGATTGCGATTTATTTCTCCCTTCCCTCTTCTAGTTCTCTTGCTTGCGCTTAATTCCAAATAAATTGTGTTGCTCCTAAGTAATTCCACAATCACATTAAGCAACTATTGCAAGAAGAACTCCTCTCCCTCCCTCTGATCAACTTGTTTATCGTTCCAATGCCTAACCAGGGTTTGAATTTATGTTTGAAGTGATAAATTTTAGGTTTCACCTATTCCCTCACCTCTAGACGACTTTCATTGTGCCCTTGTGGTTCTATGTTGTGATGAGTGATTGTCAACAAATAAACTTCTTGGGTTCAGTAGTGTAAAGTAACTGGGTCATGAGTATGTGCCACATGTCTCTTGGCTTATGATGCATAGGTGTGGAGTCCTTAGGTGGTGGTCGTCGATGAAGGTGAAGGTTATGTGGATGCGGATTCATGACAATGGACTAGAACCGATGAAGGACAAGCATTGAGACTTGACTAAGAGGCTGAAGAAGCTGAGTGGCTAGCTGTGGTGGCTAACACCTGAAGACACCAACAAGCACAAGGATATGGTAGAGCGGATCGTGTTGTCAGCACGATTGAGGACTGGTGGCCTGGTGGGACACGTGTCCAAGACGTGGGAACGTATATACCTATAGTGGTTTGGTAGTTGAGCCTCAAAACCACCTAGTAATGGATTCGTGGTTTGGTCTCAAAACCTGGCAGTGCAATTCCAAAAGACAACACATGGAGCAATCGTGGTGGTTGTGTCAAGGTCAAGCAAATCCATGAAGGAATTGTGGTTGTCAAATTATTAGATTGGAAGTTGGACTATTATGTCCCTAGCTAAGTGGTTTAACTCTAAATATTCAAGGGTATATTAGGGATGTAAAACACCTCTATAAACAAGGGGAGGGTTGTCCCTAACCACGTATCTCTTTGGCATCTCTTTTGGAGCACATTTTATTAGCACCTCTCTAGTTTCTATTTAAGTTTTGCTATCATTTGAGATCCAAAGATATTTTAATTGAACATTTTCATCTATGTAACCTAAGATTCGAGAAGCATGGCCCTAACCATGGTGTTTCATGGTAATATGAAGTGTTCTCTAGTGCTTCTTCGATTGCTCAAAGTCTTGCCTCGAATTCCCTTCCCATATTCTTCGGATTTTTTATATTTTGAATCAATCTTTTGGGATCTTAGTTCTTGGGAATGTTTGCGCTGGTTACAAATGTGAAAGAACCTCCTAGAATCATTGCCATCAAGTGGTATGGGCAGATTCATTAGGAGCACGAAATTCCAACCCTTTGACCAATTTCGAGAAACCGTCAATTTAGATTTGTGTTTTTGATCTGACCATGAAGTTTTAATCTTCTAAATCAAACTTTGTGAACACCTTTAAATCTTTCCTATAAAGATGTGTACAAAATTTCATCTCAATCAAAGGTCATTTGAATTATTTTTGCTTTTTAGTGCTTTGATTTTGGCTTAGAAAACCGATCAAGCGGCACTGTCGCATAAGAAGCAGCACTGCCCCACACAGGAGCGACCCATCCACAAATTCAGAGGATCCCAATCCGGAGCATGTAAGGCCCAAAAATTGGTATAAGAAAAAAAATAATAATAATAGTCATAAAATAAATAAAGAAATAAAATAGTAGAGTGAGATATCTTCAATCTATACTTGAGCTTTGGATTTTGAGGACCGAGCTTTCGAAATGAAGAATGGATGTAGAAAGGTTTTCTGTCCAACTAAATGATTATTCATTTCATTAAAAAAATGAAACATTATAAGCATTTATTTAAATGAGTATGGACACATAAGGATAGTATTAAAGTTTGATGACTCAAACCTAGATTGGACATTTAAAGTTCTAAACATAAGGTGAAACTCGGAAAAATAAATAATAATGAAAGGAGAATTTATCTTTACATTAAAATTATATTTGAGATCCTAAAAATTCAAACAGGGTTTTGATTTTAAAGTGGATATTTGAGACTTGAAATAGGAAACTTAAATTTAAATTGAATTTGGAGCACAAACTTGAAAGGAAATAGGAAAAGAAAATAGAAAAGCCTTGAAACGACTTTGGGCCGGCTTCACGCCATTTCGGCCCACCAAAATCAAACACCCGCGGCCCACTACCCACGGGCTTCCGCTCACAGGCGGGCGAGACCGATGCGTCAAGCGCATAAACACCGTTGGGCGCGCATGTTACGGTTGGCTGGGGCCCGCGGGTCAGTCGCAGCCACGAGTTACCTTCCCAGTTTTCGCTGAGACCTACAGGTAGGTCCTAATGGGCACTCCTGTAGATCTTCTCCTCCGTGCCGCTTTTGTCGCATTGACTGGCGCAACGAGCCGGCGATGGCGGAGGATCCACCCGTACCAGCTCTGCTGCTACCCCACAACGGCCTCACCGAAACGCACGGAGTAGCGAGTCGGCCGATTCGTCAAGCGCCCCTGGGATCTCGCCGGTAATTCCGCCACCGCCTTGGCTGTTGGATCGACCGAGCCCCTCAGACTCTGAGAAATCCGCGACTCCAGTGATTAAATACTGTGCTGGCTGCTTCCCTCCCCTCTCCATTTTCTCTCCCCACGACCGAACTCCTGTTGGGGGCTTGTTCTCAAGTGCTAAGAGTTAAGAACAAGGCAACACAGAAAATGTTAAATATTAAGGTCCTTCGTCCTTCATCACATTATATCCTTTCGGAATATAAGAGACTTCGGACGAAGGTTACGAAGGACGTACCTTCGTAAACATAATAATGAAGGATGAAGTATTCGTATAAATCATGATGTGTAAAATAGACATTCAACTGTTAACATAGAATCATTTCCATTTTTATTAACATGAACGAATATAAATAATTTCAAATTACAAATGTACCTTCGGTCCTGAGGAAGGCGAGAGTACAAGTGTGATGCGAAGGCAAATAGCAGGTTCGCGTGAACAGTACAGAGGTACTGTTCATCTATTTATAGGCACAGGTCGCAGCCTATGACAAATTACAATTATGCCCCTTACAAAAGTTTACAACATTGACTCAGACCTATATGTATAAAAAGGTCATTCTATCTCTATGTCGGTTTGAAACGCCGAAGCTCCATAAAAAGGAACCTTCGGCCATCTCTTGGAGACGACTTCAGCCGAAGCTGCTTCTTCGTGTGAGACCTTCGGCGCACCGAAGCACGACCCCAACAGTAGCCCCTTTCGCGGTGCTAGATCGTTTTTCGTAACGAGCTTGACCCGTGAAAAAAGCCTCTTCAGCTTCGGGAAGCCGAAGGTCCAAAAAACACCTTCCCTGAGCTCGTTGCGGAGAAACGATCCGGCTTCCGAGCGCGTGCCAGGCCCACCTTGCAGAGTTACTGTTTGACCTTTGCGGTCCATTGCACAGCGAGTACAAGTGACTGCCCGCGTGGTGCAAAAATCCTGCCGCTTCGCCTTCTTACCTGCAGCACTATATAAACAAACGGGTAGGTGTGAAGTTACCACAGCATTCATTGCTATTTGCACTGTTTTGCTGCCAAAATTTTCCACCATAGCCGAAGCTTGAGTCTCAGAAACGAACGAAGGTCCATCTCGACGTCTGCTTCGTCAGAAAGAAGAGCTTCGGAGAAAAGAAAAAGGAAAAGAGTTTCTGACTTCCCCAAACTCAGAATCAAATGGCGAGAGTACGATCTACTGCCAAAGTTGTACGCGAGGGAGACGAAGCCGAAGGTTCGGGCACTGTGCCCATCTCCGAAGCGATGCAGCGTTCTGGTCTAGTGACTGCGGAAGAAGTGCCTGCTGCTGAAGCAAACCCGACAAGTGCCGAAGGAGAAGAAGAAAACATTGAAGGGACTGACCCCGAAGATGACTACCACATTGCTATGCCCAGCAAGCCCAGTCACCTGGATTTTGGAAAATCAACTGTTTCAAAAGCTGATCTTTCGAAGATGGTGAAAGCAGGTTATTTCAATGAAGATCAGAAGAAGCTACTCCGCTTCGGGGGAGAAGAAACCACCCCGAAGCCAGGGAAGGATGAGATTGTTATCTTCAAGAGCTTTTTAAAGGCTGGGCTGAGATTCCCTCTTCACCAGATTATTGCGGAGATACTGAAGAAGTTTGGTATCTACTTTCACCAATTGACTCCTAACGCCATCGTTAGGCTCAATGTTTATATCTGGGCCCTCCGAAGCCAAGCTGTGGAACCGTTTGCCGACAGCTTCTGCCGAGTTCACGAACTACATTACCAAACAAAGGCCAGAAAAGATGGGCTACATGATAATTTCGGTTGCTATAATTTTGCCTACCGGAAGACAACAAAGTGCCCTGTCATCAGCTACCGAAGCAAATGGCCAGCAGGCTGGAAATCTGAGTGGTTCTATGTAAAAGTTGATGAAGACAAAGAAAAATTGGTACAGAGCCCTCTGGATTTAATCTTCGGAGAGACGAGGCCACGGTGCCGCATCGGCGATCTAGAAGGTCCCACCTGGGCTGCTCTGGGTGAATTTGAAATTATTTCAGAACATATTGGCACCAGGGATCTAGTTCAGGAATTTTTGGCATTCAGAGTTTTCCCTACTCTAAAAGAGTGGGAAATGCCGAAGCTGGAGGGAGAGAAGAAGAAGGGGGAGCTTGTCCGGCTGCCCTACCACTTCAAGTTTAAGAAGTACTTTAAAAAACCCTGCAAAGAATGGTTAGACACAGTTGAGGTGATGTGCAACGAAATTCTGGGGAATTACTCCAAAAAAGAGGATCAACTAATGACAGCGGCCTTCGGTGCCCGACCGAAGCGAAGGCTGAATCGAGTGCTTGACGCCCTGGGCTTCGAGTACCCAGACTATGAGCAGTTGAACAAGGGTGCCGAGGGCCACAAAAGAAAAAGAGTGGCCGAAACTCTGAGGAAAGATGAAGAAAGACCAGCAAAGGAAAAGAAAATTCCCAAGAAAAGAAAAATATCTACTCCGAAGCGCAAATCACCCGAAGAAGAAGGGACCCCCACACCGCCTTCTGCCAGCGACGTGGAGGAAATTTTAAAGGTAATGACTGAACCCATGCCCACGAAGCTAAGTCCATTAGGGCTCCAACTGATGAAGCTTTTTCAAAAGGTGGACGAGCCGGATCAGACGAAGATAAACAAACCCAAGCGGCAAAGAATTATTGCGGTAACTGAAGTTATCGACAAGACGCCGCCTAGGGCGTCAATTCAGAAAACGGCAGCTGCTGAAGGTATAGCAATCGTCGAAGGCGCACCTTCGGAGGTCGCGGCTACCGAAGCCGCTACAGCCGAAGATACAAACTTAGAAACTACCATTGAGGACATTAACAAGATTTTGGAAGACATAGCTGCAGAAGAAGCTGGTGCTACTACTGAAAAAACCATGGCCACAGTGCCTGAAAAAGGAAAAGAAATAGCCGAAGACACTTTGGACGACGAAGCCTACTCTTTCTAGAATTTAGTTGGGCAGAAACTGACGAAGGGCGAAATAGAAGAACTCAAAGACTATGCCAAATCTTGCGGCTACAAGCCAGGAGCCCTTCTTTTTGGAGGCATTGATGACGAAAAATTGGGCTGCATTCGAGACCAGACTGGAGCTAAGGTAATCGGTACTCTATCAAAGAGTATCGGTTTTCCGAAGCTAGAGACAGACATCAGCCGCTACCGACGACAACATATCGTCGGCAGCTTATTTTACTCCAACTTCAAGGTAAACAACCTTTTCTCTGGTTTTTATTGCTGTTAATAATGAAAATACTACTAACGTAAGTTGTTTCTGTACAGAGCATGCTACTGAGCAAAGCTCTGAAGATGCAACAAGACTTGGAGGACAAAAAACACGAAGCTATAATCGAAAATTTAGAGAGCAAGATAAAAGAACAATCAGCTATCATTGAAAAGAAAGACTTCGAGCTCCAATCCGCCGAAGGCTTGCTGGCTGAGACTGAGGCTAAAGTATCAGAGTTGAATTCGAAGCTTATTAGTCAATCAAAACAATTCGATCAGGAGAAGCTAGAGCTTAATTCGAAGCTTGAAGCCGAAGTCCAGACCAGCTCAGAGTTGAAAAAATCATTAACAAGCCTTCAAGACACATGCTTGAATTTTAGCAATAATTGTATTGGTCGACTAAAAAAGATATTTTACTCTGTTGGAGCCAGCAGCGGGAAATTTAACCCTTCAGCAGAAAATTTACCACAGGCCTTCGATCATATTGAAGCTGAAATCGAAGAACTTGACGAAGTTATAGCCGGGCACGGCGACTTCTGTGCCTGGGTAGCTTCTCGGGGTACCGCTGCTGCATTTCTGAAGGCCGGCTGCGAGCACGGAAAAATTGTCAACAGGCCCAACTTCACCCTATCTCCATCAATCCTGGATGATATACCTGACCTCGCCCGAAGCATCTCCAATAGATTTATAAAAATGATATGGACAAAAGGCGGGCGGGAGAAGGCTGGAGACGAAGCCCGAAGTCATCTTGAGCCAGTAAGAATTGATTCTTCGTACTTACCTTTTCCTTTGCACTTGATTTTTACTCACGATTCCTTGTTGTATGTAGGATGACGAAGGTGAAGATGATGCCTAAGATATGTCGCCGAAGCTGTCGCCGAAGCTGAAGCTTAATGAAGATCAGTAGAAATGTACTATAGGATACTTTTGTAACAACTTTTGTAAATACATTTAAACTGTTCTCAAGGAACTTTGTACATACCTTGTAATATATTCTTACCCTTCGATTGAGGCGCTTTGATGTGGACAAAATCAGTATTTTGAGCCGAAGGCGAAAAAACACCTTCCCTTCTTTTCGTACACAACGAAGCATAAAAGCAATTCTTCTTTTTGCCGAGCAACGAAGCTTGTCTCTTTTGTATACAACATAGCATAATGAAAAAAACCACTTCTCCGAGGCTTTCCTTTTACATAACGAATCATAAAAAACCACTTCTCCGAAGCTTCCCTTTTTGCCGAAGCAACCACTTAGGATCACAAATGCTATGAATGAATGCTTATGCATGCAAATGTCATGATGTAATGTAATGTGCGAATGAATGTCCGAAGCGTATGTCCGAAGCCACATTCTCATCCATTACTTCTTTGGAACCAACCACACATCAGCTCTGCATTCCCTTAGGAACGACTTTGGAGCATCTTTGCCTTTTACTTAGGCAATATCAGCGTTGACTTTTCGCTGTAAGCTCTGCATCCCCTTAGGGACGTCTTTGGAGCTTCTTCGCCTTTTACTTAGGCGGTATAAGCTCTGCATTCCCTTAGGAACGTCTTCGGAGCTTTTTCTCTTTTTCAGTTTCGGCACTCGATGGTGCGCTCTCAGCTTTTACATTTACATTCTTTGGGGGATTTTGTTCTTATAAATCTAAAAAGGAAAATTACATATGATGGCCCCATTAAAAACCTTTCTCCCCCTTTAGAAAGGAAAAGGGTGCCATGAAAAAGAAAAGAACATAAAAAATTACATCGAATTATACATAAAATCGCCGAAGCTCATCCGCATTCCAAGATCTTGGAATTTCATTGCCATCCATGTCCTTCAGTCTGTACGAACCAGGCCTTGACGAAGATGCTACTAAGAAAGGCCCTTCCCATTTCAATTGTAACTTGCCCACTGTATCTGGGTTGGCCACTCTTCGAAGCACCAAGTGTCCCGGCTCAATATTTTTTAGCCGGACCTTTCTATCTCGCCATTTGATTGTTTCAGCTTGATATTTATTGATATTCTCCACGGCCTGAAGCCTGATCCCTTCTAAGGCATCTTTTTCCACAAGACAAGTATCTTCGGCATCTGGTTCTGCCGAAGCTACCACTCTTATTGATCCAGCTTTGGCTTCTTCCGGGGTGATTGCTTCGTCACCAAATAGCAACTTAAATGGGGTAAAGCCTGTAGACCTTGATGTTGTTGTATTGTGGCTCCACACCACTTTGGTCAACTGATCTGGCCACTTTCCCCTTGGTTGGTTAAAGATTAGCTTCATTATTCCTGTCATTATGATGCCGTTGGCCCTTTCAACAAGCCCATTCGACTCCGGATGTCTGACTGATGCAAAATGGATCTTCGTTCCAATTTGATCACAGAAATTTCTGAAAATTTCGGAGTCGAACTGCGCTCCATTATCTACAGTGATGGCCTTCGGTACTCTGAAGCGACAGACAATGTTCTGCCAGAAAAATTTTTGGACAGTGGCCGAAGTTATTGTGGCTAATGGCTTCGCCTCAATCCACTTGGAAAAATACTCCACAGCCACTATAACATATTTCAGATTGCCTTGAGCCGGTGGTAATGGACCCAGCAAGTCGAGGCCCCACCTTTGCAATGGCCAGATGGGCTGTATCAGCTGTGTCAAAGACGAAGGTTGCTTTTGATCTCTTGCACATTTCTGACAACCTTCGCACCTTTGAACCAACTCCGCTGCATCCGAAGCTGCCTTCGGCCAATAAAACCCTTGGCGAAAAACTTTTCCAAGTAACGGCCTGGATCCGATGTGGGATCCACACAGGCCTGCATGTATTTCTTTCATCAATTCTATACCTTCGGCTCTAGATAAGCACTTGAGCAGCGGGGCACAAACTCCATGCTTGTATAATTCCCCTTCTATCATGATATATGGACGAGCTCTTGCCTCTATTCTTTTATTATAAGCTTCGTCATCTGATAAGAAGTTGCCCTGAAGGTAAGAAATTATTTCAGTTCTCCAATCTTCACTGTACACAGGAGAAATGTTAAGGACTGCTCTTTCAAGTAGCTCCACTGAAGGTGCCTTTATTGTTTCGAAAAACACATCCGAAGGTAACGGCAGCCCCTGTGCTGCAGATTTGGCCAACAAATCAGCATGCTCATTTTGTCCTCGAGGGATATTCCTAACAGAAAATCCTTCGAAAGAAGCTTCGATCCTTCGGACCGTGTCTAGGTATTTTTCAAGCTTCGGGTCTTTAGCCTTGCAACTTTTGTCAATATGACCCGAAACAACCTGGGAATCAGTTTTAAGAATCGCCCTTCTGATCCCCATTGCCTTTAGTTTCCGAAGACCCAGGAGCAAAGCTTCATACTCAGCGATATTATTTGTGCAGCTGAAGTCAAGTCTTGCTGCATAGCAAGTTTTAACCTTGGACGGTGAGACCAAAACAGCAGCTGCACCTGCTCCGAAGGTTCCCCAAGAGCCATCACAAAACACTGTCCATGCTTCGGCATCTTTATTCGCTTCTTCGTCCTGAGCCCCTGGCATCCAGTCGGCAATGAAATCTGCCAATGCTTGAGACTGGATTGAAGATCTATGCACATAATCAATGTAAAATTCATTGAGCTCCGCAGCCCATTTTCCAATCCGGCCAGTAGCTTCTCTATTTCTCATGATATCCTTCAACGGCTGCGAAGAAGGAACAATAATATTGTATGCCTGAAAATAATGCCGAAGCTTCCTGGATGCCATTAAAACGGCATACAACACCTTCTCCAGCTCTGTATAATTTTTCTTTGAGACACTAAGGACCTCAGATACAAAATATACTGGGACCTGCTTCTTGACTTGTCCATCAAACTTCTCCTGGACAAGTGCCGCACTTACTGCTGAGTGCGAAGCTGCCACATACAATAACAGAGGAGCCCCTGGCGTTGGTGGAGTTAATGTTGTGAGATCTATTAAATATTGCTTCAGCTCTTCGAAGGCTTTTTGTTGACTTGGGCCCCATTGAAAGACTTCAGCTGACTTCAGCACCTCGAAGAATGGTAAGTTTCTTTCTGCTGATCTGGATATAAATCTGTTGAGAGATGCCAGCCTTCCTGTCAATCTTTGGGCCCCCTTTCTTGTGGTTGGTGGCTCCATTCGAAGTATAGCTTCGATTTTATTTGGATTAGCTTCGATTCCCTTTGTTGAAACCAAGCATCCAAGAAATTTGCCCTTCTTCACTCCGAAGACACATTTTTCTGGATTCAGCTTCAGACCGGCTTGTCTGAAGCTGGCGAAGGTCTCCTGCAGATCAGCAATATGATTTTCTTGCTTCGTGCTTTTTACAATGATGTCATCGACATAAGTCAGCACATTTCTGCCTATCTGAGATTGGAGAACCTTCGCAGTCATTCTGCTGAAACTCCCTCCAGCATTCTTGAGCCCCTCAGGCATCCGAAGATAGCAATATGTACCACTTGGGGTGATGAAACTAGTCTTCGGCTCATCTTCCTTCTTCATCCAGATTTGATGATAGCCTGAGTAGCAGTCCAGGAGACTCATGAGCTCCGAAGAAGCTGCTGCATCAACTAAAGAGTCTATCCTTGGTAGCGGGAATTCATCCTTCGGACAAGCCTTGTTGAGATCTGTGAAATCAATACACATTCTCCACTTGCCATTGGCCTTCTTCACCATAACGGTGTTAGCTAACCACTCTGGATACTTCACTTCTCTGATAACTCCTGCACTAAGGAGTCTTTTCACTTCATTGCGAGCCCCTTCGGCCTTGTCATCAGACATTTTCCGAAGCCTCTGCTTTCGGGGTCTGAAGGATGGGTCAACATTGAGCGAATGTTCAATAACATCCCGATTCACTCCACAAAGATCATTGGCTGACCATGCAAAAACATCTTTGTTGTTGAATAAAAACCTTATCAAGGTTTTCTCCTGGTCTTCAGATAATTGCGAGCCCAATAGCACCTTTTGCTCTGCTATGTCTTCACACAATAACATGGGCTTCGGCTGATCTGCTGAAGCTGCCTTCTCCCTCCTGAATTTGTACTGTTCACAAGCTTCAGCTCCATCTATGTTATGGATTGCCTTGGAGTCAGTCCAGCTTCCTTCGGCCCTTCTAGCAGCTTCCTGGCTTCCATGAATAGCAATAGGCCCTTGGTCCGAAGGTATCTTCATGCAGAGATAAGCTGGGTGAAGAATTGCTTCGAAGGCATTAAGAGTACCACGGCCGATGATAGCATTGTAAGGATACTCCATGTCAACGATATCAAACACAATTTGCTCGGTCCTTGTGTTGTTAACAAATCCGAAGGTTACCGGCATGGTAATCTTCCCAAGTGCTACAATCTGCCGCCCTCCGAAGCCACAAAGAGGGTGTGTAGCATCATGAATCTTGTCTTCGGGCTCTTGCATTTGTCTGAAGGCTTTAGCGAATATAATGTCAGCTGCACTGCCTGTATCAACTAGGACATTGTGGACCAGAAATCCTTTGATCACGCAAGAAATAACCATGGCATCATTGTGAGGATAATCCTTAAGCTGAAGGTCTTCCTGAGAGAAGGTAATTGGAATATGAGACCATTTTGACTTGATGAAGGGTCCCTGCACTCCAACATGCTGCACCCTTCTCTGAGCCTCCTTCTTCTGCTTCTTGTTAGCCGGCTCTGAGCAAGAACCGCCTGTTATCGGGAGCACCAGCTTCGAAGCCGAAGCAGCTCCAGCTTGATTGTTGAACGAAGCCATCAGCTCAGAAAAGTGGAAGTGAGTTCACCGGAGGTGGGCGCCAATGTTGGGGGCTTGTTCTCAAGTGCTAAGAGTTAAGAACAAGGCAACACAGAAAATGTTAAATATTAAGGTCCTTCGTCCTTCATCACATTATATCCTTTCGGAATATAAGAGACTTCGGACGAAGGTTACGAAGGACGTACCTTCGTAAACATAATAATGAAGGATGAAGTATTCGTATAAATCATGATGTGTAAAATAGACATTCAACTGTTAACATAGAATCATTTCCATTTTTATTAACATGAACGAATATAAATAATTTCAAATTACAAATGTACCTTCGGTCCTGAGGAAGGCGAGAGTACAAGTGTGATGCGAAGGCAAATAGCAGGTTCGCGTGAACAGTACAGAGGTACTGTTCATCTATTTATAGGCACAGGTCGCAGCCTATGACAAATTACAATTATGCCCCTTACAAAAGTTTACAACATTGACTCAGACCTATATGTATAAAAAGGTCATTCTATCTCTATGTCGGTTTGAAACGCCGAAGCTCCATGAAAAGGAACCTTCGGCCATCTCTTGGAGACGACTTCAGCCGAAGCTGCTTCTTCGTGTGAGACCTTCGGCGCACCGAAGCACGACCCCAACAACTCCTTCCCTGGCGTCAACTTCGTGCGCGCTATCCGGACGGATTCCACACCGACGGACCGGTGGACCTTCCCTCACCTTGAAACCACCCGCGAGATAACTGGAGAGATTGGACGGGTCCGCACGAGCTCACCAGTGCTCCATTTTCCTCAGGCCCTCTTCACAAATCTCTATAAATTGGATGCGGTATTACTCTTCGGGCACTCGGGAGATCACAGCCGACGCCGCTATTAACTTGGGTCCCTCATCATCCAGGACCGAGGGACTCTCGACGTCTAGCGGGGCGTGGGGATCTTGGCGGACATTGAGTTGGACGGGGGTACGATCGGCTTCACAGGGGGCGCTCGTCCGCAAGAACTCACCGGTGCCAAGTCCCTGGTGGTGCGTGGCGCAACCGTTGGCGCGGCGGACCGACTCGGCGCTGGGATCTGCTCGGTTTACAAGTTCACCAAGGGTGAGTTCTCCTACCTACTGTTAGTTGTCATGTAGGCTTCGAGTAGTGACGACCGGAATGTAGTCTCGGGCTCGGTGGGCGAGCTTTGCCAAGCTCGCTGCCGTGATTATGGCGCTCTGCCACGGGTGTTCGGCCTGGGGTAGACGAGAGAGGGTGAAGGGAAGAAGATACGCCATGGTCGTGGCCTTCCCCCGAAAGTAGTTCTCCATGGCCGGGAGCGTGGCGCGCACGCGTGGGCTCGCCGTCGGGTGTGCACGCGCCGCTGTCCTAGCTGCGGTAAGGAAGAAGATGGGCGCCGCTGTCCCTGGGGAAACGCACCAACTCGGGTCTGTATAAGGGTAGAAGACGGCCCTGGGTCCTTGGATCGTGATCCTGCGCCTAGGATCCGACCTCGGGTATTTTGTATTCGTGACCGTTGATCGCTTACCCAATGGACAGATCGGACCGGGGTTGTGGCGTATGCGTGGCCTTGGATTGGGATCCAACGGCTCCGAGTGAATCAGCCGTAAGTACCGAGATGATTTAATCCGGACCGTTCAGCCATAATCGGGCGGCTCTGATCTGTGCGTACCTCTTTGCCATGCCTTTTCGCTAAAGAGACCCTGTGAAAGATAAGAATCAACCCGCAGTACAACTCGTGGTTAGGCTGAGTCTTAGGATTTCTTGCACGCCAGACCCTACAATTTCTGGTATTTGGTGCGCAGTCCAGTGAATAGGGAAAACTATAGAAATGGATTAAGAAAATGGTTTTGAATACAAAAATAATTATAGAAACTTGTTTATTTCCTAGAAAAGTCATATCAAGTCCAAAATGATCTATTCCAATTTCTATAATTTTGTAATAATGTTGTTTATAACCTATTGCCTCTGTTTTTACATGAAAACAATAATAAAATTGATCTCCTAATCAATCTCATATCAAATATATAGAACATTTAGAAATTCATAAATCCTCTGTTATAACTCCGATTTGATCTGTTCCAGTTGTGTTAGTCTCGTATAAATATTTACTACGAAATAATAGCATTTATTATACCATGCCCCATTCTTTTATAATTAGATCTCTATTTAACTTATGTTGGTTAGTCTCGTTAAACTACTTATCATTATAATCTACTAGAATATAATCTATGGTCAATTTATAACTTATATTTAAGTTGAGATAATTATTTATAATATAATCTATCATATAATTTATATTAACCCATTTATAATTTAGTTTAATATTTTAATCACACAGATTTCCTATATAATCATAACCCTTTAATGGTAACTCCGATCTTAGTGGTTCTCGAACCCGCGATCTCGTAGCGACGCGTAGATTATTATTATTCAGTTTGTACTTATGTTTGGTGTAATGTTAATTTTGTCTATACACTGTTTGTTTGTATTGCTGCGACTAGCGGTGAGGTCACGAGGATCTGAAGAATCACCCTAGTAACTGGAATCTCAAGTGTCAGGCAAGTTGTGCCCTTGATTCACTTTTGTTACCCAATAATGTTCTTTATTATCATTTATCAATGCATAGGTTTAATTTTGATGGGACCCAATAGGTCATCATAGACTGTTTATCCTTTTACCTTGGTTATCCCTGAATCACTTGGGTAGTTATGCTATTGCTCTATATGGTTTTGGGATTAATATTTCATCACATCCATGTTCCAATTTTTCTGTTATGTTATTTATGTTCATGATAAGATCATTATGTTAATTGGAACATGGAGCGACCACCCGGGAAAACAGTGGTACCACAAGGGTTTAATGGGACGCCCTTGGCTGATTAACTAGGAAAGCTAGTGGAGGTCTTCCTTACCCGAAAGGGGCAAGGGCAGTAGGGGAGTGGTCAGTGTAGGGAGGTCCTTGGTTGATTTTGCTGCGATGGCGGTCAGGCAAGAACCCTGCACTGGAGCTTCCTATAAACTGTAGCGGGATTTCTGAAGCTAGTGGAACTTTGTAAAGGCCTCGTAGTGTTACCCTGCCTCGCTTCCTTGGTAGAGGTGTATGGGATTCATGACCCCTTGGCAGATGGGTAACACGGCTTGTGGGTAAAGATGCGCAACCTCTGCAGAGTGTAAAACTAGTATACTAGCCGTGCTCACGGTCATGAGCGGCTCGGACCCTCACATGATTAATTTATGGAACCTAAATTCAATTTGTCATTTGCATTTGCATGGGATTATTTATGAATTTGTTCTATTACTTTTATTATGGTTTGGTATTTACTTACATCTAGTAATTGCTAATAAAAGTTTGACCAACATTAAAAGCAATGCTCAGCTTTAACCATTTCCTTTGATAAGCCTTACACTTCATGAGCTCCCACCTTTGGTGAGTTCATGCCACATTATTCCCCACAACTTGTTGAGCGATGAACATGTGTGAGCTCACCCTTGCTGTCTCACACCCCCCCACAGGAGAAGAACAGGTGGTTCAAGAGGAGCCATAATGAGGAGTTCGATTCAATCTAGGTGGCGTCTCCCAGTTGACTTTCTGGCGCCAAGGATAGATTTTAGATCCTGCTATATTTATCTTTTACTTTGTAAGACTTCCGCTATGTAATAAGTACTCTGATTATTATGACATTTATCTCTATACACTCTGTGATTATATATGTTGTCTTCTTTGGCGCATGTATGAGATGCACCCGGCTTTGTCCCTTAAAACCGGGTGTTACAGAAGTGGTATCAGAGGAATGTTGACTGTAGGACGAAACCTAGATAGAACTGGACAACCAATACTTACTTACCTTTGCTATTCTGATTCTTTTCTAAACTCATCTTAATCTTTTCTCATCTAATTCCGCTTCACTCTGATTATTCTTACCTATTCACTTCTAAAGACAAAAGTGGATTTCACACTTTGAGATCCTGTACCTAAAGTGACCTTTAGGAATAGGAGACCTACTCCTAGGAATAAAAACAAAACTATTTTTTTATAGGTATTTATACGCTTGAGTGCTTGTTCTTATGATACTTGTTTGATTTGGATCTTTGATTGAGTGTGATAAGTTGTGGAGTAACGTCCACGATTACATCTGCATATACATATAGGTATAAATGTAAATAAATAAAATTCATGAGATAACTAAACAACTTAGATTATCCTCCATTAAAGTGTATCTAATTTATATAGATCCCTCCTATCCCAAAAGACTCTCTCTTACTATAATGGATCCCTCGTAACCTAAAGGAATCTATCTTATCCTACTAGATCCATCTTATCTTAAAAGATTTTTTTTATCTCAACCGAATCACCTTATCTTAAAAGACTCTTTCTTACCTTAGTAGGTTCATCTTATCTCAAAAGATTTTATCATATCCTAATAGATCTAACTAACCTATCTAAAAAAATCTATCTTATTCTTAGAGACCCCTCTTGTTCTAATAAGCATACAGATCCCCACCACTTTGCTTATCTCATAATAGTGGAACAAACATGATCTATTCTAAAATAAATTAAGTACATCTTATCTAGTCTAATATAATGGGCAAACATGATAGATAATACTGGGAAAATAGATTGGACCCTACTTCTATAAGCATGTTTTAACCTAAACTGGTACCCTAGACTAACTAGACCACATACAACTACCTAACCATATGCAACTACTTTAACCACCCGATGGTTGCATAACCTACCTGTTCTAACCTAACAGAGATTCTGACCTACCTACACCATGTAATCTATTGTATCTAGATTCTAACATATCTTAATAATACATATTCTAACCTGATAGATTTATCTGACTTAAACTAAGTTTAATCCAGTCATATCCAATCTATTATGATCTAATCTAGTGTAAGATACTTAATGCTGGTACAAAAGATAAGACCATACCCTCATGCACTTAAAACTAAACTAGTGCCTTAAACCGACTCAGCCACATGCATGAGATCTAATCCAACCAATAGTGTCATGACGGATTGCATATCTATCTATCCCCACCTAACATCAAACAAGAGTTTGACCTACATCATGTAGTTTATTTCACCCATATTTATCTCATCTTGGTAGATTCTATCGTACCTTTGGACATTCACCTTATACGACCGGTTACCTCGATCTGGACATAAAACAAAGATTAAGCCCTGTTAAAGAATCTTCAGATCATAACCAGTAGTAGATTATTCATTCCGCTTATCAAATAAATTTCCTTGCAAAACTATTTTGCCATATGCTTCTAACTTCGATGGTCAATACCAGGAAGGAAAGGTTATCAGGCAACGACAAACAGAAATGAATCCTCCAAACCCTCCACCGGCTGGAACCGATCAAGTGGTTGCCGCCCAAAGGCTGGTAATACAACAATTGACAGACATGATGACCGAAATGCAAAATCAGATAAGACAAGAACGCGAGGAAATACGTCAGGTCCGTTTGGAGATACGTCAAGAAATAAGGCAATCACGATTGGAAAGACAACAACAACAACAACAACAACCTCCACCACCACCAGCAGCTCCACCAAGCTACATAAATATATATATAAATTACTACTATTTGTAAGATCTAGATGTTACTTTAGTTAGTAGATGATATGATATTATTTTAGAAGGAATAATAAGGTCTAATTGACCCCATATGTTGCTAATAAATTATGCATCATGCTGAGGTTTTTGTTTGTGCATATGTGTTGAGACAATATGGTTATACACCCTTTTCTTGCAAATCTCGAGGACGAGATTTCTGTTAAGGGGGGTAGGATTTGTAAGGCCCAAAAATTGGTATAAGAAAAAAAATAATAATAGTCATAAAATAAATAAAGAAATAAAATAGTAGAGTGAGATATCTTCAATCTATACTTGAGCTTTGGATTTTGAGGACCGAGCTTTCGAAATGAAGAATGGATGTAGAAAGGTTTTCTGTCCAACTAAATGATTATTCATTTCATTAAAAAATGAAACATTATAAGCATTTATTTAAATGAGTATGGACACATAAGGATAGTATTAAAGTTTGATGACTCAAACCTAGATTGGACATTTAAAGTTCTAAACATAAGGTGAAACTCGGAAAAATAAATAATAATGAAAGGAGAATTTATCTTTACATTAAAATTATATTTGAGATCCTAAAAATTCAAACAGGGTTTTGATATTGAAGTGGATATTTGAGACTTGAAATAGGAAACTTAAATTTAAATTGAATTTGGAGCACAAACTTGAAAGGAAATAGGAAAAGAAAATAGAAAAGCCTTGAAACGACTTTGGGTCGGCTTCACGCCATTTCGGCCCACCAAAATCAAACACCCGCGGCCCACTACCCACGGGCTTCCGCTCACAGGCGGGCGAGACCGATGCGTCAAGCGCATAAACACCGTTGGGCGCGCATGTTACGGTTGGTTGGGGCCCGCGGGTCAGTCGCAGCCACGAGTTACCTTCCCAGTTTTCGCTGAGACCTACAGGTGGGTCCTAATGGGCGCTCCTGTAGATCTTCTCCTCCGTGCCGCTTTTGTCGCGTTGACTGGCGCAACGAGCCGGCGATGGCGGAGGATCCACCCGTACCAGCTCTGCTGCTACCCCACAACGGCCTCACCGAAACGCACGGAGTAGCGAGTCGGCCGATTCGTCAAGCGCCCCTGGGATCTCGCCGGTCATTCCGCCACCGCCTTGGCTGTTGGATCGACCGAGCCCCTCAGACTCTGAGAAATCCGCGACTCCAGTGATTAAATACCGTGCTGGCTGCTTCCCTCCTGTCGGGGACCATAATTAGGGGTACCCTCAAGACGCCTAATTCTCAGCTGGTAACCCCCATCAGCATAAAGCTGCAGAGGCCTGATGGGTGCGATTAAGTCAGGGATCAGTCCGTACGAGCGACTCGATCACGCCTCGCCCGAGCCTAGCCTCGGGCAAGGGCAGCCGACCCTGAGGTGTCTCCGTCTCGCCCGAGGCCCCCTTTTTACGGCAGATGCATCTCCGGCTCGCCCGAGGCCTTGCCTTCGTTAAGAAGCAACCCTGACTAAATCGCCGCGCCGACCGACCAAGTCACAGGGGCATTTAACGCAAAGGTAGCCTGGCACCTTTATCCGGACGCACGCCCCCTGGCAGAGCCGAAGTGACCGCCGTCACTTCGCCGCTCCACTGACCGGTCTGACAAAAGGACAGCGCCGCCTGCGCCGTCCCGACTGCGGTGCCACTTGACAGAGTGAGACTGACAGGCAGCCAGGCCTTGCCAAAGGCGCCATAGGAAGCTCCGCCCAACCCAGGGCTCGGACTCGGGCTAAGGCCCCGGAAGACGGCGAACTCCGCTCCGCCCGACCCAGGGCTCGGACTCGGGCTAAGGCCCCGGAAGACGGCGAACTCCGCTCCGCCCGACCCAGGGCTCGGACTCGGGCTAAGGCTCCGGAAGACGGCGAACTCCGCTCCGCCCGACCCAGGGCTCGGACTCGGGCTAAGGCCCCGGAAGACGGTGAACTCCGCTCCGCCCGACCCAGGGCTCGGACTCGGGCTAAGGCCCCGGAAGACGGCGAACTCCGCTCCGCCCGACCCAGGGCTCGGACTCGGGCTAAGGCCCCGGAAGACGGCGAACTCCGCTTCGCCCGACCCCTGGGGTCGGACTCCGCCCTGGCCTCTGCCGAACGACCTCCGCCTCGCCCGACCCAGGAGCTCGGGCTCGGCCTCGGCCATGGAAGACAGACTCGACCTCGGCCTCGGAGGAGCCTCCACGTCGCCCAACCTAGGGCACAAGTCCGCCACGTCAACAGGAAGCGCCATCATCACCCTACCCCGAGCCGACTTGGGCCGCAGAGAACAAGACCGACGTCCCATCTGGCTAGCTCCGCCAGATAGGCAATGATGGCGCCCCGCTAGACCCATGACGACGGCGGCTCTCAGCTCCCTTACGGAAGCAGGGGGACGTCAGCAAGAGCCAAACTGTTCCGACAGCTGTCCCTCCACCAGGCTCCGTTACTCCTCCGACAGCCACGACATCACACCAGCTGGGCGCCAAGATCTCTTCGGCTGCCACATTGGCATGTACCTAGGGGGCTAGCTCTCCCCCGCTAGACACGTAGCACTCTGCTGCACCCCCATTGTACACCTGGATCCTCTCCTTACGCCTATAAAAGGAAGGACCAGGGCCTTCTTAGAGAAGGTTGGCCCCGCGGGAGCGAGGGCAGGGGCAGGCGCTCTCTTGGGGCCGCTCGCTTCCCTCACCCGCATGGACGCTTGTAACCCCCTACTGCAAGCGCACCCGACCTGGGCACGGGACGAACACGAAGGCCGCGGGATCTCCACCTCCCTCACGACTCGGCTCCGGCCACCTCGCTTTCCCCCCTTCGCGCTCGCCCACGCGCTCGACCCATCTGGGCTGGGGCATGCGGCACACTCACTCATCGGCTTAGGGACCCCCCGGTCTCGAAACGCCGACAGTTGGCGCGCCAGGTAGGGGCCTGCTGCGTGTTGACGAGCAGTTTCCCGTCAAGCTCCAGATGGGCAGTCTCCAACGACCTCTCCAACCCAGGACGGTGCTCCGTTTCGGGAGCCTCGAGTTCATGTCTTTCGACGGCAGCTACGACATGATACTCCTTCCACCGCCGCGCGACGGCGACAATGGTGGCCGACAGCCCGCCCGCCGGCGGCGGAATCGACGACGTCTTCCTCGCGTGGGGGAAGAACAACATTCGAGCTCGCCCCATCCTCTCCCTCGCCATCGGAGGAAGAGGCGGGGCAACCAGGGCCGAGCGGGAGGCTGTGCTCCGTCGGCTGTCGAGCGAATCGACATCCCCAGCACCCCAACAGAGGACGCGTCGGGCGTCACCCTCGCGTTTGAGGCGAAGGCGAGCGCCGTCCCCCCGCAACACGCCAACCCCGAGCAAGTGGACGACGCCAGCACGCTCACGGAGGGCCTGCCGGACGTCGCCCTCGTACCCAAGACGACGGCGCGATCAGTCCCCGATGTGACTTCGTCGCTCCTCGTCGACCAAAAGGTACCGACTGATTCCCATCCTTCGTCATTTCGACTCGACCTCAACCCGCCTAGCGACCTCGCTCTGGCGGGCGCTCACGTTGAGGCGAGTGCAACCTCTCTTGGGCTTCATGTGCGGTCGCCTTGGGACCGATTGACGGGCGTCTCGACCTATGGGCCCTCTGGGTCCGAGGAAGATGACGACCCCAGCATCTGCTGGGATTTCTCTAGATCTGGCAACCCCAGTGCCATGCGGGACTTCATGACCGCATGCAACTACTGCCTCTCCGACTGTTCCGACGGCAGCCGCAGCCTTGACGACAAGGACTGCAGCCCGAGCCGCGAATGTTTCCACGTCGAGCTAGGGGATCCCTCCGGAGGCAACCGTCTCGGCACGCCGGAGGATGGTGATCTCCCTAGGCCAGTGCCTCGCGCCGACATCCCGCGGGAGCTAGCTGTGGTCCCCGTTTCGGCGGGGGGTCACGACCCACAGCTCGAGCAAGTCCGCGGGGCGCAGGCCGGGCTCGACGAGGGGGCAGGAGCGCTCGAGTCGATCCGCCGGGACGTCGGGCAGGTATGGGCGGGCCAGCCCCCGGCCGGAGAAATATGTCACCTGCCCCAGGGTCTCCAGCACCGCATCGCCAACGATGCCAGGGACAGGCCGCCACCCGCATCCAGCGGGACCGGTCAGGACCTGGCAGCCGCAGCGATGCTCCTCCGCGCGATGCTGGAGTCATCAACCACCGAGGGCTGGCGAATCCAGGGAGAGCTCAAGCATCTCCTGGAAGGCGCTGCGGCCCGTCGGGACGAGAGCTCTGCCTCCCGAAGGCAGGGGTACCCCTCGGAACCTCGTGCCGCGACTTCCCGACTCATGCGGGAAGCCTCGGCCTACACCGGGCGCACGCGCAACACCGCGCCTGCGGCCCCGGGCCACCTCGGCGACGAGCACCCTCATCGCGACCGTCGGGCCCGCCTCGACGAAAGGATGCGCCGAGGCTATCACCCCAGGCGTGGGGGACGCTACGACAGCGGGGAGGATCGGAGTCCCTCGCCCGAACCACCCGGTCCGCAGGTCTTCAGCCGGGCCATTAGGCGGGCGCCGTTTCCGGCCCGATTCCGTCCCCCGACTACTATCACAAAGTACTCGGGGGAAACGAGACCGGAATTGTGGCTCGCGGACTACCGCCTGGCCTGTCAACTGGGTGGAACGGACGACGACAACCTCATCATCCGCAACCTCCCCTTGTTCCTCTCCGACACTGCTCGCGCTTGGTTGGAGCACCTGCCTCCGGGGCAGATTTCCAACTGGGAGGATTTGGTCCAAGCTTTCGCCGGCAACTTCCAGGGCACGTACGTGCGCCCCGGGAATTCCTGGGACCTCCGAAGCTGCCGGCAACAGCCGGGAGAGTCTCTTCGGGACTACATCCGGCGATTCTCGAAGCAGCGCACCGAGCTGCCCAACATCACCGACTCCGATGTCATCGGCGCGTTCCTTGCCGGCACCACCTGCCGTGACCTGGTGAGCAAGTTGGGTCGCAAGACCCCCACCAGGGCGAGCGAGCTGATGGACATCGCCACCAAGTTCGCCTCTAGCCAGGAGGCGGTCGAGGCCATCTTCCGAAAGGACAAGCAGCCCCAGGGCCGCCCGTCGGAAGATGCTCCCGAGGCGTCTACTCCGCGCGGCGCCAAGAAGAAAGGCAAGAAGAAGTCGCAAGCGAAACGCAACGCCGCCGACGCAGACCTTGTCGCCGCCGTCGAGTACAAGAACCCTCGGAAGCCCCCTGGAGGTGCCAACCTCTTCGACAAGATGCTCAAGGAGACGTGCCCTTACCATCAGGGTCCCGTCAAGCACACCCTCGAGGAGTGCGTCATGCTTCGGCGCCACTTCCACCGGGCCAGGCCACCCGCAGAGGGTGGCAGGGCCCGCGACGACGACAAAAAGGAAGATCACCAAGCAGGAGAGTTCCCCGAGGTCCGCGACTGCTTCATGATCTACGGAGGGCATGCGGCGAATGCCTCGGCTCAGCATCGCAAGCGAGAGCGTCGGGAGGTTTGCTCGGTGAAGGTGGCGGCGCCAGTCTACCTAGACTGGTCCGACAAGCCCATCACCTTCGACCAAGCTGACCACCCCGACCACGTGCCGAGCCCGGGGAAATACCCGCTCGTCGTCGATCCCATCATCGGCGACGTCAGGCTCACCAAGGTCCTGATGGATGGGGGCAGCTGCCTCAATATCATCTACGCCGAGACACTCAGGCTCCTGCGCGTCGATCTGTCCTCCGTCCGAGCAGGCGCTGCGCCCTTCCACGGGATCATTCCTGGGAAGCGCGTCCAGCCCCTCGGACGGCTCGACCTTCCTATCTGCTTCGGAACACCCTCCAACTTCTGAAGGGAGACTTTGACGTTCGAGGTGGTCGGGTTCCGAGGAACCTACCACGCAGTATTGGGGAGGCCATGCTACGCGAAGTTCATGGCCATCCCCAACTACACCTACCTGAAGCTCAAGATGTCGAGCCCCAACGGGGTCATCACCGTCGGCCCCACGTACAAACACGCGTTCGAATGCGATGTGGAGTGCGTGGAGTACGCCGAGGCCCTCGCCGAATTCGAGGCCCTCATCGCCGACCTGGAAAACCTCTCTCGAGAGGTGCCGGACGTGAAGCGACACGCCGGCAACTTCGAGCCAGCGGAGACGGTTAAGGTCGTCCCTCTCGACCCCAGTGGCGACACCTCCAAGCAGATCCGGATCGGTTCCGGGCTCGACCCCAAATAGGAAGCAGTGCTCGTCGACTTTCTCCGCACAAACGCCGACGTCTTTGCGTGGAGTCCCTCGGACATGCCCAGCATACCGAGGGATGTCACCGAGCACTCGTTGGATATTCGGGCCGGAGCCCGACCGGTCAGGCAGCCTCTGCGCCGATTCGACGAGGAAAGGCGCAGGGTGATAGGCGAGGAGATCCATAAGCTAATGGCAGCAGGGTTCATCAAAGAGGTATTCCATCCCGAATGGCTTGCCAACCCTGTGCTTGTGAGGAAGAAAGGGGGGAAATGGTGGATGTGTGTAGACTACACTGGTCTCAACAAAGCATGTCTGAAGGTTCCCTACCCTCTACCTCGCATCGATCAAATCGTGGATTCCACTGCTGGGTGCAAAACCCTGTCTTTCCTCGATGCCTACTCAGGGTATCATCAAATCAAGATGAAAGAGTCCGACCAGCTCACGACTTCTTTCATCATGCCCTTCGGCATGTACTGCTATGTCACCATGCCGTTCGGTTTGAAGAACGCAGGTGCAACGTACCAGCGATGCATGAACCATGTGTTCGGCGAACACATCGGTCGCACGGTCGAGGCCTACGTCGATGACATCGTAGTCAAGACAAGGAAAGCCTCTGACCTTCTCTCCGACCTTGAAGTGACATTCCGGTGTCTCAAGGCAAAGGACGTCAAGCTCAATCCCGAGAAGTGTGTCTTCGGGGTGCCCCGAGGCATGCTCCTGGGATTCATCGTCTCCGAGCGGGGCATCGAAGCCAACCCGGAGAAGATCGCAGCCATCACCAGCATGGGGCCCATCAAGGACTTAAAAGGCGTACAGAGGGTCATGGGATGTCTCGCGGCCTTGAGTCGTTTCATCTCGCGCCTCGGCGAAAGAGGCCTGCCTCTGTACCGTCTCTTAAGGAAGGCCAAGTGCTTCACTTGGACCCCCGAGGCCGAGGAAGCTCTCGGGAACCTGAAGGCGCTCCTCACCCAGGCGCCCGTCTTGGTACCCCCAGCTGATGGAGAAGCCCTCTTGGTCTACGTCGCCGCTACCACTAAGGTGGTTAGCGCCGCGATCGTGGTCGAAAGGCAAGAAGAGGGGCATGCATTGCCCATTCAGAGGCCAGTTTACTTCATCAGCGAGGTGCTGTCCGAAACCAAGATCCGCTACCCACAAGTTCAGAAGCTGCTGTATGCAGTGATCCTGACGAGGCGAAAGTTGCGACATTACTTCGAGTCTCATCCGGTAACTGTGGTGTCATCCTTCCCCCTGGGGGAGATCATCCAGTGCCGAGAGGCCTCGGGACGGATCGCAAAGTGGGCGGTGGAAATCATGGGCGAGACAATCTCGTTCGCCCCTCGGAAGGCCATCAAGTCCCAGGTACTGGCGGACTTCGTAGCCGAATGGGTCGACACACAGTTGCCGACGGCTCCGATCCAACCGGAGCTCTAGACCATGTTTTTCGACGGGTCGCTGATGAAGACGGGAGCCGGCGCGGGCCTGCTCTTCGTCTCGCCCCTCGGGAAACACCTGCGCTACGTGCTGCGCCTCCATTTCCCGGCGTCCAACAATGTGGCTGAGTACGAAGCTCTGATCAACGGATTGCGAATCGCCATCGAGCTAGGGGTCCGACGCCTCGACGCTCGCGGCGACTCGCAGCTCGTCATCGACCAGGTCATGAAGAACTCCCACTGCCGCGACCCGAAGAGGGAGGCCTACTGTGATGAGGTTCGACGCCTGGAAGACAAGTTCTACGGGCTCGAGCTTAACCACATCGCCCGGCGCTACAACGAGACTGCGGACGAGCTGGCAAAGATAGCCTCGGGGCGAACGACGGTTCCCCCGGATGTCTTCTCCCGGGATCTGCACCAACCCTCCATCAAGATCAGCGACACGCCCGAGCCCGAGGCGCCCTCGGCCCCGTCCGAGGTAACCTCGGCCCAGCCCGAGCCGTCCTCGGTTCAGCCCGAGGAACCCTCGGCTCCCGAGGGCGAGGCGCTGCGCATCGAGGAGGAGCGGAGCGGGGTCACGCCTGATCAAGATTGGCAGGCCCCGTACCTGCAATATCTCCGCCAAGGAGAGCTACCCCTCGACCAGGCCGAGGCACGACGGGTAGCGCGACGCGCCAAGTCGTTCGTCTTGCTGGGCGATGAGAAGGAGCTCTACCACCGCAGCCCCTCGGGCATCCTCCAGCGATGCATCTCCATCGCCGAAGGTCAGGAACTCCTGCAAGAGATACACTCGGGGGCTTGCGGCCATCATGCAGCGCCTCGAGCCCTCGTCGGGAACGCTTTCCGGCAAGGCTTCTACTGGCCGACGGCGGTGGCTGACGCCACTAGAATTGTCCGCACCTGCGAAGGGTGTCAATTCTATGCGAAGCAGACCCACCTGCCCGCTCAGGCTCTGCAGACGATACCCATCACCTGGCCCTTCGCTGTGTGGGGTCTGGACCTCGTCGGCCCTCTGCAGAAGGCGCCCGGGGGCTACACGCACCTGCTGGTCGCCGTCGACAAATTCTCCAAGTGGATCGAGGTCCGACCCCTGAACAGCATCAGGTCCGAGCAGGCGGTGGCGTTCTTCACCAACATCATCCATCGCTTCGGGGTCCCAAACTCCATCATCACCGACAACGGCACCCAGTTCACCGGCAGAAAATTCTTGGATTTTTGCGAGGATCACCACATCCGGGTGGACTGGGCTGCCGTAGCTCATCCCAAGTCGAATGGGCAAGTAGAGCGTGCCAACGTCATGATTCTACAAGGGCTCAAGCCTCGGATTTACAATGACCTCAACAAGTTCGGCAAGCGATGGATGAAGGAACTCCCCTCGGTGGTCTGGAGCCTGAGGACGACGCCGAGCCGAGCCACGGGTTTCACGTCGTTCTTCCTGGTCTACGGGGCCGAGGCCGTCTTGCCCACTGACCTGGAATACGGCTCCCCAAGGACGAGGGCCTACGACGATCAAAGCAACCAAGCTAGCCGAGAAGACTCGCTGGACCAGCTGGAAGAGGCTCGGGACAGGGCCTTACTACACTCGGCGCGGTATCAGCAGTCCCTGCGACGCTACCACGCCCGAGGGGTCCGACCCCGAGACCTCCAGGTGGGCGACCTGGTGCTTCGGCTGCGGCAAGACGCCCGAGGGAGGCACAAGCTCACGCCCCCCTGGGAGGGGCCATTCGTCATCGCCAAAGTTCTGAAGCCCGGAACGTACAAGCTGGCCAACAGTCAAGGCGAGGTCTACGGCAACGCTTGGAACATCCAACAGCTACGTCGCTTCTACCCTTAAGATGTTTCCAAGTTGTTCATATACCTCGCACCCACGCAAAGTTTAGTCAACAAGGAAGGGTCGGCCTCGCCTCGGCAAAGCCCGACCCTCCCTCGGGGGCTAAAAGGGGGGAAACCCCCTCTGCGTCAAAATTTTCCTCGAAAAAAAAATCACTTCTACCAGAATATCTTTCGTGCTTTTTGACTACTTCGAAAAGTGGGTCCTGGAAACGATGGAGTACACGTAAGCAGCCAAGGCTGACCGAGCCGAGGGACTCCTACGCCTCTGGGATACGGATACCTCACTCGTCACCTTCTGCGATAAGTAACTCGCGTTCGGATAAAGTGGCTCCGCGGATCGAACAAGTCTTTACGTTCGGAAGCCCTTCTGCCGAAGCGATCCTTCGAGCCTTCTCGACCGAGTCGGCGACAGGGCCTCACGGACGGGTGAAAGTACGCGTAAGCGGCAAGGCTGACCGAGCCGAGGGACTCCCACGCCTCCGGGATACGGATACCTCACTCATCACCTTCCGCGAGAAGCAACTCTCGCTCGCACTAACATCCCTATTATCGACAAAAAGTCCAGATACTCGAAACAAGAGGAAAAGAGACGCAGCTTTAAAACGCAGCGAGGGTGTGTGTTCTGGCCTCGACGGCCGCACGAGGCACACGCTACAAGACAATCTGATCCTGCAGGCTCGGGTCTTGACGTCGGAAGAGGGCAGCAGCACCCTCGGCATCGACGGCACCTTCAGCAAGGCCCGACCTAGCCTCGGACGGCGACGGGGTCTGAGGCTCTCCGCTCCGAAGGACGACGTCATCACCACGTCCGGGCTATCGCTGCCGGGGACTTCTCCGGGAATCCGGCCCGAGCAGGCGGCTCGGCCGGCCACCTCCGGGGCCTCGGCCAACCACCTTCCAAGGGCGCCGGCCCGGTCCGAAGCCTCGGCTGATCAACTCCGGCGTCGATCCTGCCAACGGACAACCCGGCTAGACTTCGGCCAACCAGGTTTCATTTTCGAGCCAACTCCGCCTCTGTTCATGCTGATATCGCTACCCCTGGCCTCGGCTCGTCGAAGAGCGGCTGAGGGGTCTCTTTAACTAAGCTAGAGGAACCTCGGACAGCAAGGCCGACCGAGCCGAGGGACTCCTACGCCTCCGGGATACGGATACCTCACTCGTCACCTTGACACGGGGTGACTCATACTTGGTGAAGCGGTTCAGATAGTCAACAGACGAGTCTTGGCGCTCAAAAAATGGGGAAAAAACACGGCTCCGTGCCGTAATTACATATATGTTCAGGCCCCGAAAGCCGAAATGAACAAAAAAACCCCTGGCATTCGAAGTGCCATTACAAACGGAACTCCGGTTCCGTTTCCACGGATATGGACAACCTCCACGCCGGGGAAGCCCGTGGAGCGACAAGCTCTGGGTGAATCACCAGCAAAACGCAGGTCGCCTCAAGCGTCCCGGCAGATCCTCGCAGCCGTCCCCACCGCGAGTGCGAGGAAGGGGACGGAATGTTGCATCCTAGCTGGGCAGCAATAGTTCGCCTTCCCCGACATGGCTGGAGGACGTCTCCGCCGTAGGGCTAAGGGGCGATTGCCACCACCAGAAGCTGGAAGAAGAGGTGGTCCGTCGACCTGCGCAGGAGGCAGAGCCCCGGCTCACCTCACTCCCCGCCCCGGCGAGGATGACGAACACCCTTAACACTGAGGGTGGGGCCGAGACCACAGCCCGGTTCGCCTCTCCCCATCTAGGAGCTGGAGGTCACCACCTTGGGTGACCACCAGCGGAGGGAAGCAGCCGGGCTACGTGATGAAAATCCTTGAAGCCGAACGATGGCTGAAAGGTACCAACTCCCACGGAGTTGCGTTCCTCCAACGATGAGGCGAAAAGACGGCGGTTTCCCCCATCCGGGGGCTCGAAAGGTGGAGAGACACGGTGCATAAGGGAGAAAGAAGACGTGGTCGCCTTACGGAAGGGGTCGCCCTCCTTTTAAAGGCGACTCTCCCTGCTTGCGCCCCCAACCGTCACGGGCTGAGTCTTCTCCAACACGCCTCCAAAGCCCTCCCCTGCGGCGCGGGGGCTGGGTCCCGCATGTCATGCAGACCGGCTCCGAGCAGAAGAAGCCAAACCGCCGCGCACGGCGCACGCAACCACCCAGCGGTTACAAGTGACCCTCCACTTTTTCCTAGGCCAACGGGCGAAAGGGGCAGGCAGCCATGCAGGCGGCATGCAACCGCGCCAAGTGGACGCTCCTCTCCGACTCCTGACATGCCAGCACGGAGGCCCAAGCCCACGCGTCGCGCGACCGGCGCGCCGGATGCTGCATGCAAGCAACTGTACCACTTGCGCCACCACCGCACCTCCTCGATTGCGGAACCAATACCGCGACCCGAGGCGACCCAGCGCGCGACCCAGCAGCGCCAGCCTGACGCAGCGGTCAAACGCGGTCAAAAGTGGGCCGGCAGTAATGACGGTGGCAGGCACGCGGGAGCAGCGGTCACGCCGTCAGCCAAGTTCACGTCCCATCCGGAGGCAGCGAGAGAACCCCCTCTCACGGCGTGAAGACGACGCGCCCGTGACCCGTTCCTCGAACGGCACGCGCACGCGCAACGGCAGCCTCGCCAACTACTCGCCCCGTCGCATTAACTCCGCGGCTGGACAGGCGGCGCTTCTGGCATGAGCAGCTGGCGACGCTTCGCCTTCGCCAAAACGACCACACCAAAAAAGGTACGCCGCGTCGTTCGGTTTCGTATCCTTTTTCCTTTTTTCCTCTTTCTCTATCTCTTGCAACAGGGACTAGGAAAGGGGATACCCCTAAAGGGATCCTTCCCCGTGAAGGAACTAGGCTCCGAGCCTCCTTACTGATCAGGGGTTCGAAGGCTGGCCCCCCGAAGGGTTCAACAGCCGCCTCAGATCGCGTGGGCCCGACACCCACTACTGGTCAGAGGTTCGAAGGTCGGCCTCCCGAAAGGTTCCACGGCCGCCTCAGGCTACTCGGGCTCCGCGCCCATTACTGATCAGGGGTTCGAAGGCTGGCCCCCCGAAGGGTTCACAGTCGCCTCAGACACCGAGCGAGGGATGACCAGGGGTACGTTCGATACATAACCGAGGCTCGGGCTGCGCTCTCGAGGTACCCTAGGACATTTCCGAGACCAGCGGGAACGATCCTGTAATGGAATCCCATCGGAGGGAGGCATCGAGCCCTCGGACCCCGTCGCCAGGGGACCGGGTCCGGCAGATCACCCGCAGGTACTTTTGGGCGTGCCTCCGGGCCCCTAGCCGACCCCCAACGAACGGGGCACGGACGTCCACTCGGATTACCCGCTTGCAGCTCACCGGAGACACCATGTTCGGTGCCCATCGAGGGTAACATGGCGCTCTCCCCCCCTCCTCCTTGCGGAAAGGCGACGTAGGGGCGTATGTAAAAAAGCCGAGTCTGACCCTGATCGCCCTCTCGCCCTGTGCGGAGGCTCGGGGGCTGCTCTCGCAAACCCGGCTCCGGCCAAACCGTTGACAGCGTCAACATACCAGCCCGAGAACTTGGGCCCCGACAGTGCACCCGGGCTACGGCCAGTTCGCATGAGGGAACCACCAGACCAGCTGAAGCATTACGCAAGGCATTAAGACCTCGAAGGAGTGAAACCACTCCTCCGAGGCCTCGGGGGCTACACCCAGCAGGTGCGCTCGCGCGCACCCACTGGAACAAAATGCAACCGAGAAAGGCTGGTCCCCTTGCAAAAAAGTGCGACGAAAGCCTCCAAGCGAGTGTTAACACTCCCTTCGAGGCTCGGGGGCTACTGTCGGGGACCATAATTAGGGGTACCCTCAAGACGCCTAATTCTCAGCTGGTAACCCCCATCAGCATAAAGCTGCAGAGGCCTGATGGGTGCGATTAAGTCAGGGATCAGTCCGTACGAGCGACTCGATCACGCCTCGCCCGAGCCTAGCCTCGGGCAAGGGCAGCCGACCCTGAGGTGTCTCCGTCTCGCCCGAGGCCCCCTTTTTACGGCAGATGCATCTCCGGCTCGCCCGAGGCCTTGCCTTCGTTAAGAAGCAACCCTGACTAAATCGCCGCGCCGACCGACCAAGTCACAGGGGCATTTAACGCAAAGGTAGCCTGGCACCTTTATCCTGACGCGCGCCCCCTGGCAGAGCCAAAGTGACCGCCGTCACTTCGCCGCTCCACTGACCGGTCTGACAAAAGGACAGCACCGCCTGCGCCGTCCCGACTGCGGTGCCACTTGACAGAGTGAGACTGACAGGCAGCCAGGCCTTGCCAAAGGCGCCATAGGAAGCTCCGCCCAACCCAGGGCTTGGACTCGGGCTAAGGCCCCGGAAGACGGCGAACTCCGCTCCGCCCGACCCAGGGCTCGGACTCGGGCTAAGGCCCCGGAAGACGGCGAACTCCGCTCCGCCCGACCCAGGGCTCAGACTCGGGCTAAGGCCCCGGAAGACGGCGAACTCCGCTCCGCCCGACCCAGGGCTCGGACTCGGGCTAAGGCCCCGGAAGACGGTGAACTCCGCTCCGCCCGACCCAGGGCTCGGACTCAGGCTAAGGCCCCGGAAGACGGCGAACTCCGCTCCGCCCGACCCAGGGCTCGGACTCGGGCTAAGGCCCCGGAAGACGGCGAACTCCGCTTCGCCCAACCCCTGGGGTCGGACTCCGCCCTGGCCTCTGCCGAACGACCTCCGCCTCGCCCGACCCAGGAGCTCGGGCTCGGCCTCGGCCATGGAAGACAGACTCGACCTCGGCCTCGGAGGAGCCTCCACGTCGCCCGACCTAGGGCACAAGTCCGCCACGTCAACAGGAAGCGCCATCATCACCCTACCCCGAGCCGACTGGGGCCGCAGAGAACAAGACCGACGTCCCATCTGGCTAGCTCCGCCAGATAGGCAATGATGGCGCCCCGCTAGACCCATGACGACGGCGGCTCTCAGCTCCCTTACGGAAGCAGGGGGACGTCAGCAAGAGCCCAACTGTTCCGACAGCTGTCCCTCCACCAGGCTCCGTTACTCCTCCGACAGCCACGACATCACACCAGCTGGGCGCTAAGATCTCTCCGGCTGCCACATTGGCATGTACCTAGGGCGCTAGCTCTCCCCCGCTAGACACGTAGCACTCTGCTGCACCCCCATTGTACACCTGGATCCTCTCCTTACGCCTATAAAAGGAAGGACCAGGGCCTTCTTAGAGAAGGTTGGCCCCGCGGGAGCGAGGGCAGGGGCAGGCGCTCTCTTGGGGCCGCTCGCTTCCCTCACCCGCGTGGACGCTTGTAACCCCCTACTGCAAGCGCACCCGACCTGGGCGCGGGACGAACACGAAGGCCGCGGGATCTCCACCTCCCTCACGACTCGGCTCCGGCCACCTCGCTTTCCCCCCTTCGCGCTCGCCCACGCGCTCGACCCATCTAGGCTGGGGCACGCGGCACACTCACTCGTCGGCTTAGGGACCCCCCGGTCTCGAAACGCCGACACCTCCCCTCTCCATTTTCTCTCCCCACTACCGAACTCCTTCCCTGGCGTCAACTTCGTGCGCGCTATCCGGATGGATTCCACACCGACGGACCGGTGGACCTTCCCTCACCTTGAAACCACCCACGAGATAACTGGAGAGATTGGACGGGTCCGCACGAGCTCACCAGTGCTCCATTTTCCTCAGGCCCTCTTCACAAATCTCTATAAATTAGATGCGGTATTACTCTTCGGGCACTCGGGAGATCACAGCCGACGCCGCTATTAACTTGGGTCCCTCATCATCCGGGACCGAGGGACTCTCGACGTCTAGCGGGGCGTGGGGATCTTGGCGGACATTGAGTTGGACGGGGGTACGATCGGCTTCACAGGGGGCGCTCGTCCACAAGAACTCACCGGCGCCAAGTCCCTGGTGGTGCGTGGCGCAACCGTTGGCGCGGCGGACCGACTCGGCGCTGGGATCTGCTCGGTTTACAAGTTCACCAAGGGTGAGTTCTCCTACCTACTGTTAGTTGTCATGTAGGCTTCGAGTAGTGACGACCGGAATGTAGTCTCGGGCTCAGTGGGCGAGCTTTGCCAAGCTCGCTGCCGTGATTATGGCGCTCTGCCACGGGTGTTCGGCCTGGGGTAGACGAGAGAGGGTGAAGGGAAGAAGATACGCCGTGGTCGTGGCCTTCCCCCGAAAGCAGTTCTCCATGGCCGGGAGCGTGGCGCGCACGCGTGGGCTCGCCGTCGGGTGTGCACGCGCCGCCGTCCTAGCTGCGGTAAGGAAGAAGATGGGCGCCGCTGTCCCTGGGGAAACGCACCAACTCGGGTCTGTATAAGGGTAGAAGACGGCCCTGGGTCCTTGGATCGTGATCCTACGCCTGGGATCCGACCTCGTGTATTTTGTATTCGTGACCGTTGATCGCTTACCCAATGGACAGATCGGACCGGGGTTGTGGCGTATGCGTGGCCTTGGATTGGGATCCAACGGCTCCGAGTGAATCAGCTGTAAGTACCGAGATGATTTAATCCGGACCATTCAGCCATAATCGGGCGGCTCTGATCTGTGCGTACCTCTTTGCCATGCCTTTTCGCTAAAGAGACCCTGTGAAAGATAAGAATCAACCCGCAGTACAACTCGTGGTTAGGCTGAGTCTTAGGATTTCTTGCACGCCAGCCCCTACAATTTCTGGTATTTGGTGCGCAGTCCAGTGAATAGGGAAAACTATAGAAATGGATTAAGAAAATGGTTTTGAATACAAAAATAATTATAGAAACTTGTTTATTTCCTAGAAAAGTCATATCAAGTCCAAAATGATCTATTCCAATTTCTATAATTTTGTAATAATGTTGTTTATAACCTATTGCCTCTGTTTTTACATGAAAACAATAATAAAATTGATCTCCTAATCAATCTCATATGAAATATATAGAACATTTAGAAATTCATAAATCCTCCGTTATAACTCCGATTTGATCCGTTCCAGTTGTGTTAGTCTCGTATAAATATTTACTACGAAATAATAGCATTTATTATACCATGCCCCATTCTTTTATAATTAGATCTCTGTTTAACTTATGTTGGTTAGTCTCGTTAAACTACTTATCATTATAATCTACTAGAATATAATCTATGGTCAATTTATAACTTATATTTAAGTTGAGATAATTATTTATAATATAATCTATCATATAATTTATGTTAACCCATTTATAATTTAGTTTAATATTTTAATCACACAGATTTCCTATATAATCATAACCCTTTAATGGTAACTCCGATCTTAGTGGTTCTCAAACCCGCGATCTCGTAGCGACGCGTAGATTATTATTATTCAGTTTGTACTTATGTTTGGTGTAATGTTAATTTTGTCTATACACTGTTTGTTTGTATTGCTGCGACTAGCGGTGAGGTCACGAGGATCTGAAGAATCACCCTGGTAACTGGAATCTCAAGTGCCAGGCAAGTTGTGCCCTTGATTCACTTTTGTTACCCAATAATGTTCTTTATTATCATTTATCAATGCATAGATTTAATTTTGATGGGACCCAATAGGTCATCATAGACTGTTTATCCTTTTACCTTGGTTATCCCTGAATCACTTGGGTAGTTATGCTATTGCTCTATATGGTTTTGGGATTAATATTTCATCACATCCATGTTCCAATTTTTCTGTTATGTTATTTATGTTCATGATAAGATCATTATGTTAATTGGAACATGGAGCGACCACCCGGGAAAACAGTGGTACCACAAGGGTTTAATGGGACGCCCTTGGCTGATTAACTAGGAAAGCTAGTGGAGGTCTTCCTTACCCGAAAGGGGCAAGGGCAGTAGGGGAGTGGTCAGTGTAGGGAGGTCCTTGGTTGATTTTGCTGCGATGGCGGTCAGGCAAGAACCCTGCACTGGAGCTTCCTATAAACTGTAGCGGGATTTCTGAAGCTAGTGGAACTTTGTAAAGGCCTCGTAGTGTTACCCTGTCTCGCTTCCTTGGTAGAGGTGTATGGGATTCATGACCCCTTGGCAGATGAGTAACACGGTTTGTGGGTAAAGATGCGCAACCTCTGCAGAGTGTAAAACTAGTATACTAGCCGTGCTCACGGTCATGAGCGGCTCGGACCCTCACATGATTAATTTATGGAACCTAAATTCAATTTGTCATTTGCATTTGCATGGGATTATTTATGAATTTGTTCTATTACTTTTATTATGGTTTGGTATTTACTTACATCTAGTAATTGCTAATAAAAGTTTGACCAACATTAAAAGCAATGCTCAGCTTTAACCATTTCCTTTGATAAGCCTTACACTTCATGAGCTCCCACCTTTGGTGAGTTCATGCCACATTATTCCCCACAACTTGTTGAGCGATGAACATGTGTGAGCTTACCCTTGCTGTCTCACCCCCCCCCCCACAGGAGAAGAACAGGTGGTTCAAGAGGAGCCATAACGAGGAGTTCGATTCGATCTAGGTGGCGTCTCCCAGTTGACTTTCTGGCGCCAAGGATAGATTTTAGATCCTACTATATTTATCTTTTACTTTGTAAGACTTCCGCTATGTAATAAGTACTCTGATTATTATGACATTTATCTCTATACACTCTATGATTATATATGTTGTCTTCTTTGGCGCATGTATGAGATGCACCCGGCTTTGTCCATTAAAACCGGGTGTTACGGAGCAACACTGCCACACTGTTCCAGATAGGTCTTAAATTTGGCTTCCTTCAAATTTTTAAGTATGTTTTCCAATCTAATTGATTTCTCGGGTTCCACGTACTTCATGTTTTGTTTGCTTCTCACCTCCAGAAACTTCTTCAAGCCATCCAATCATCAGTTGATTGAGGTGTTGTTATTTTGACATCTCTTACAAGTTTTGGTGTCTTAAGAATTTGGATGAGGCTCTTGAGAAGTAAGCTAAAATCACCTAGAGCAAAAAAAAATTATTGACTTTCGATCACCCCTTTGGTCCCCTAATTCAATCCTTCATTATGCTTAATTAATTATTTTGAAATGTTTGAATCCATTTGATTCACCTTTTCTCTTGGGAGCATATTATCACTTCTTGTATTCCGTTCAATAAATCAATGTAAATGCTCAAACAAGGTTGTGACAACTGACAGCCAGCATTGATCTTAAGTACGGAAGAGAATTTTGCGGAACAAATGAAAAGAAACATGCAGCTTTGGCCAAGATATTCTTGGATCTCCATGCGTGCGCTAAAACAAAGCACAAAGTTGACGAGAGCTTTTGTCACGGCGATAGCACCGGGTACACACACAAGCGTGCATTTGAGCGTGCTAATGCTAGTCAACTAAACGGTATCTAAAAATTATAGCAAGCCAAGGTTGCCCCACAATCAACATCCACAAGTGACGATGCCCTTTAAAGAACTCAGATTGCACCACATATCCCCTTGAGATGTCTTCAGACCCATTAGCCAGAGAGAACAGTGCTAAAAATACCAGCAACATGTTCGAGCATTGGTGGTAAGTTATAAAGATCAGTTTCGGTACAGGGTAATGCCCCTGTGGACACTATCACCGAAAGCTTCGCATGGTTCACGGCATCCACAGAACAGATAGAAGAAAAAGGAGGCCGGATCACGCATGACCTTCAGCCCAAAGCTACCATTTATACACACCGCCAACTCCAATATCTGCCAGATTCCAAGTCACTCGATCTAGACAAATCTAGTCTTCCCACCCTTCTCATGCTTCTTCACCTGTTGTCAATCACAATAATGTCAAAAGTATATGGAGGGATAGAAATGATGATAAATATGGTAGTGCAGGAAGCAATTGCCTGCTTACCACTTTGAATGTTGACTGCAGCTTGCCTAGCTCAACGGGGCATTCTCCCTTCTCATCATACTCAGAAAATTCACCTTCAGAGCAGTCAATTTCAAAAGGAGTCCCATGCACCTTTAAAAAGATGGCAAACTGTTAGCACATCTCACAACAACAAAAAACTAAACAATTGTGATATTGAGTACATGCAGAACTAGGAATGAACTAAAATCAGCAAAAAAGATGGTTTTAAATCAACTCCCAATTTGCACGAAGGTGAAACTTATATATTTCTAAAATAAAATTAAAACAAGTCATAGACTTGTTACTGTGAAAGAAATAAAAGGTATTTCATTTCTTCTTGGAGGAAAAAGATAGCCAATCAGTGTGTTAAATTGTTAACTATGAACATAAAGAATCAGCATGTCAACTTATAGGGTGTTTAGTTTGAGGAATAAGCTAGTTCATCATCTTCTCACTTCTCACTTTTTTGTTTGGTTTATGAAATGGAATGAGTTGATCCATCACCACCTCATTCCTCATAGTTAGTTAATACTAACATGACGAATGGCATCACACCAAATTTGAGAAATTGACTCATGATGCACCACCTCATCTTGGATTGAGCGATTACTCAAACCAAACACCCCTTAAAGAATAATAAATCCACAGGTCAGATGCCATACAAGCTACCATGCACATTGCCAGTTCAGAATAGAAGTACATATATAATTCTATGCTTAAGTAATGCACAATGTGAAAACAGACAACTGTAATCTGGAATGTGAAAACAGACAACTGTATCAGAGTTATGCCATATATGGAAAATACAGTACTGAATATAAAAAAAATCAAGCACACAGAAATGACATAATAAGGTGAGCTCGCATAGAATAGAATACCAAAAAGAACTCATTTCTGGAATGGGAATAACTTTGAAAAGATTAGTTATTTACACCTAATACATTTGTTTTGTATATGTAAGCAGTCATTAACAATCACGATATAAGATCAAGAAAAAACATACAGATTCAGCCTTCCAGCCAGTGCCAAAGGAAAACTCAACAGGTTCATAGCCTCTACAGTCAAACACCATCAAACAAGTCTTCTCCTCTTTCTGGCTCTGCTCAATAGTAAGTGGTGTCCCCTGACCAGGAATCATCACAATTGTTCCATCTCTCCCACAAAGCTTGCACTGAGAGAAGACAAAACATCATAAACAGGACACAGTTTGCATGGTACAACAAAATATACAAAGTCGATACAGAAACACTGAAACAGTTAGTGTTCTCCTTTACGCCTTCGTTAGAAACCTCATGGGAAAAAACTCAAACAAAGAGCCTTGTTATATGTATTGAAACAAGGTTTCCTCCTTTATGCCTTTGTTCTCAAGGAGAAAATTCAGATAAAGAACCTTGGGAGACCAAATTGATTAATGGGCGGACAGCCATTCAGAAAGTTGTTATCGCTATTTTGACCCAAAAAAATAGTGAAGCAGATTGCTAGAACAAAAAAGCTATTTTGACCCCAAAAATAGTGAAGATCCTACATATACTGTCAAGGCAAAAAAGAAAAGAAACTCTTAAGCTTCCAGGTAAAAAAATGGCATTATAAGGTCTGCCATATATTATGTACATACATAACAACAGCAATAGAAAGGTGCACAGTACCACAAAAGAGTGCTGAGACTAGTTGTTTGCATTTGATCAGTAAATAAAATAAAATAATTGGAAATGAAATTGGAAAAGTCCTTTTAGCCTTAAAATGGTATCTTGCATCCGGCCACATTTGATTCCATAGTCTTACACACAGTAAGTTCTATACAAAATGTTCATGATAGTGCACATTCATCTTGATGGCATATGACAAACCTCAAGTAAGGAGACATATCAATTATATTCATTTATATAAGTGCAGAACAGACGATAATAGGACATAACTATTGACTTCTTACATGAGTTTAGGTAGAACACAAAATTATTTTTCTACCTTTTGAAGATAAAGAATACAATAAAACAGAACACGAGCATAATAGACAAAATAACTGCAGATGCCTACACAAGATCAAATTAGATCCTGAGGTGCTTTCCCATCATGCGTAGTAGCCAAGGCACCTTGTTTTGAATGGTTCACCGGTGACACTAGACTTCTGCATCATAAGATTTTTTATGTGTAGAATATTTAAAGGTAGATAGAACCTCATGGGGGAAACTAATAAACTATATTATCACAAAAGAACCAACAATGGAAAAAACCATTGCCCTGCCAATGATCACAAGACAACAAATCGTATTACCAAAAAACAAATTCTAATCCCATTACTTATGAATCCAAAAGCATATATTTTCATGGGCAGCCTAGTTTGCAAAACAGCATGACCCTTGATAAGGAACTAATGAACAATCCTCTGTTGTTGCCTTTCTACACACATGACTCTCGTCCACCCAATTGAATCACATTTTAATCATGAAATCAGTACTCATAGAATCCAATCCCAACCTACTAAATAAATAGAATAAAAGAAGGAAATCCAGAAGAGTAAAGGAATCTCAATTAACCACATCATCAGTCATCTCATTCGTTGTCCTCATAGCATGCAAGTTCATCAAACAGCCTAATAGAAAGTCAGCTGATATCGATTTTCATCAGCAACACTAACAAGCACTGCACATTCGTCAAGCGTTCAAAAAGCACACGAAAATTGCATTTCCTCACAAAAAAATACATTTCTTGCTCACTTATTAAAACCATATATACTTATACCATTGTATACAAATATAACCCTCCTCACCTGATCTAATGACGCTTTTACTTTTACCAAAGGGAAGGAAAATCGTTCACCAAATCCACTCTAAACAAAGGCAAATGGATGTATGCAGAAATGAGCCTCCATCTACCATAGCAATAAAAGTGTCTCATACTTGTTGGAGAAAAAATATCTAGCCGAAGGTCCAAATGACAAAATCAATGTTTCGAAGATTTTTCATACCAAGGGAAATTCATCATTAATCATTGAACCTTCTTTGGATTGCTTCGGAACATGTGAACGAGCCAAAGGTTCATGGAGCCGAAGGTATTTCAAGCAAGGCCTTGGTGTCGATAAAGAGGACCTTTCACAAAAGATGACGCCCAAAGAGTGCTTCAGAGAAGAGATACAAGAAGCCTCTTCGAAGAAAAAGACGTGTGGGACACATTTGCGTGGTGAAATAACACAAGTGTACTCCTGGGAATGCGAAGAATCACTATTTAATAGGAAGAGGCAAAAATGTGATTTCATATGGTGTACAGGGACTCGACCCTATAAGGGCTAGTTTGGCAACTCCATTTTCCCGAAGGATTCTCATTTTCCCAAGGGAAAATGAACTAATTTCCCTTAGGCCCCGTTTGTTTCGTTGGAATTGAATTCCATTTTAATAATTATAATTTAGACAAAACTAATTAAGTTCATATATCTATATATGTAATATATTTGTATATTATCATAAATCATATGAGAGAGATAGTTATATACTACATTTATGTTATAACGAAGCAAGTAGAAGAGTGTGCTATAAGTTGTACATCGGAAAAATAACATGTAAATCTATAGGATCAATTTCCATCTCTCACCCCATGAATTTGAGATAGGCTTATATGATAACTTTGGAAAGTGGTGAAATGTCACATTCTAAAAAAAAATAGTCTATTCCATTAGTAAGATTCAATTCCTCAAAATGAAAGGAAACAAACGGGACCTTAGGAAAATGGAAATCCCGAAAAATAGGGTTTCCAAACTAGTCCTAAATAAGTGAAACGTGTGACTGCTACAGGGGTCGGCCATTCGTTGAAATCACGCTTGTTGCATTTCCTCCTCTAGAGAGCCTCCGAAGGTATAATAAAGTCAAAGCTTATGCTCTGAGGATCATAATTCCTTCAATGTTTATGTGTATCCTAAGTTTTTTTCTTGCCCATGTGCTTTGAACTGTTGATCAATCTTTGTTTATCAATTCTTTGTTTGAACAAGGTGAAACGACCATATTCAAATAACAGGCTTGTCATACAATTGTTCTCAAAGGATAACTAAAAACCCTTGCAGCACTTTCTTCCCTCTACAACCTTCGCAGGAGAGAAGGGTCTAACAATTTAGCCATATTGTCCTGTTGTCGTTTTTTCAGTATTTCAACTGGTCCCCAACAGTACTAAAATATCTAAACTATGCGAGCACCTTATAAACATAATAACAAGTTAATTGATCCATCTTCCACACTAACAAGCACTCCTCATAGTCCAGTCTCATCAAGCACACCAACAGTACTGCAGAGGGAACCGAATCCGTCCTGCCACAGAGATGTAAGGAGGAGGAAGGTGATGTTTGCGAGGATACCTTCTGGACGAGGTGAGCGGCACCGTGTCCTTTGGGCAGGTCGACTTGCTCGCTGAGGGTGACGTAGGTGGACTTGGCGGTGACCTCCCCGCAGTTCTCGCACTTGAGCTGCGATCCAGCGCAGAAGCGGGCGAGCAAATCCCGATCAGCGCCGTTCGCGGTCGATATGAAGGAAACGAAGCCGACAAGGGAGGAGACGTGAAGAGGCACGGACCTTGAGGTAGTAGGGGAAGTTGGGGTCGTCGCAGCCGTGGCGGGGCTGCAGGTTGGTGAGGCCATCCAGCTCCGCGCCCACCAACAGCGCGTAGTACACCATCCCCGCCGCCGCCTGCCTCCTAGGGTTAGTTAGGGCTCCGGGCTCGGGTTCGGTCCGACGCCGCCGACGGAGACGAAGAGGGGGAAGGGGAATGGGATTTGGTCTTTCGCTTCATTCAGTCCGAACCTTCGGGGGTTTTTTATTATTTAGAATTTTAGATCGCTCCTCCAGCTGGGCAAAATACTCCGCAGCGACGGCTCTCGTCAAACTATTAGATTTAGTGTATTCAAACACTCTCCTAAATCAGGTTATTTATAGATAAAATATATCATTAGTCTATGTTCAAAGCATGGATGCAATCTCTAAATAGAATTAATCCAGGCATGAATTGAATGGATCCCCTACCGTCGCTTTATCCCTAGATGGTTTAATTCCATATCCCTTCATTCCCTGACTTAGTCTTCTTGTTCAGTTAAAGAATGTGAGCCAAAACGTTCAGAATATAAGCAGAATATGCACAATTTGACATGCACCAAAACATGCAGAATCGGTTACAGTTTGGCATGCACAATATTAGCCATTAAAATGTAAACAATATATTAATAGGTTCTAACATTTCATCATCTATACATCAAAGATCGTTGTGCAACTGGTCTAGACCTTCCCATCTTTCTAGCAACTACAACCACATCTAACCATCATCGTACCATCGATCTGCATGTGAGAAACAACAATGAATTAGCTTTTGCATCCCAAATTGTAAGTACAAAGTTCACAAATGAGACATGTAAAATGCTAAGGTAATAGGCAAGATAAGTTTAAACCATATAATATTGTACTTCGAGCTAACAGACAAGACAAGTTAATGTTTAAGATCAATGCTACAAACAATGCTAACTAGCTATTACAGAAAATGGCATCAGGAAAAGAATATTTGCAGTTAGGCACAAGCTCATGACATTAGGTGAGCTCATGACATATAAAAGCAACATTTATATATTCTAAGAATGTTATTTTGGTTAGAAATGTTAAAAGTTATGAAACAGCACTACTGCAAAATGAAGTTCATGCAACTAATAATGGAAACATGAAACTTTGACTCAGCGCCAAAATATGAAAAGAGATGTCAATCCTTCAAACATGTTTGGTTGCTTCTCTGAATTTAACTAGTGGATGGCACGCGCCTTGCGCGTGATATCAAATTCGTATATGAGATTTTAAAATTACATAAATATTATGTATAAGTTAATATATAATACATAATAATTTTAAATTTACATAAATATTATGTATAAGTTAATATATAATACATAATAAGTATAAAAATGTTTGAAACGAAAGTAAGGAAAAGTAACACTTTTGTACAATGTAATCGAGTTGTAAAATTTACCTGAATTTATGTCTATGTCCAGTTACAGTCAGAGCGACGATACCCAGTGGAATCAAGAGTTGTTGTTCTACTACACTTTTTGCAAGAAGGAAATCACCAATTCATGTTTTCAGATAACTGTTATGGTAACGATGCATTGAAATTGCTCTGTTTGTAAGAAGCAATAATAATTTAGAATTTATTTGGAATGTTTAAGCATAGTTCACCTCTAACTGTGCTAGAGAGTTGTGTACCACAAAAGTATATGGATCTAGTGCTAGCAATTTTTTAAGAGCTTTATGTTGTAAAACATGGGTTCCATTTGATTTTCCTGGTCATATAATATTTTTAGAAGCTTCAATTATATTTTTGGAGTGGTGAATCTGAATATTGTGAACACCAAAAGGTAGATATGCTACTATTAGTTACAGTGTTTTAGAAAAAAAAAGAATATGTCACTCATTAATTGGAGTATGGACTAATGATTTACTTATTATATGTACCTGGAATAGTAAGGTATAGCCTCTTGGGACACGGGACAGTGCATCAACAGATCTATCGTTTGGAACCGAGGAGGAACTGCTCATTTTGCTTAGAAGGAAATGGAGTTGGTAATAGTTTTTTAACTTCCTGTTGTACATTTTCAAAAAATTAGTGTTTTTAACTTCCTTTTATTTTTTTTAAACAATAAAAAAACTTGAAAAAGATATCATACTCCTACTTCCTAATCATGTTAGATAAGAATATTGGAAGTTCATGTCTGCACATCACAGGATCAAAATGAATTAACATTGTAACACTAATATGAATAATTCACGCAGAAAATACTACATAAGCATAAATGGTGTCGATAAAAGAGAGAGTATTTGGAACATATCTAGATATAAGGAGAATATTTCTGTCAACAATTGTGAAATCTAGGAGCACAGCTCCATGGAAATCATCAATGTGAAGGCAAATAATAAATGAATGAGTACCTATATACTTAAGTGTACTATTAATCTGCTATTAACAATTGAAACGCACATGCATACTTCTAAGAATTATAACTGAACAGGTTCATAGTAAAGAGATTCTGTAAGGCAGTTTTGCAAACACTATCAAATAATCGCATGTACTTTGCAAAACTGAGAAGCCTCGTACTGAGCATATGATATGAATCAACATTGTCAATTTAATACTAATGGTCCACATAAATATATTACATAAGCTCAAATGGTGTCAATGGAGGAGTTAGTGTTTGGAACTTACATAGAGATGAGTAGAACAGTGTTGTTAGAAATTGAGAAATCAAGAAGCACGACTCCATGGAAAGCCTCGGTGTAAAGACAAATAACAATTGACTGAGTACCCATATGTTTGATTGAATTCTTAATATATTATTAACAATTGAACTGTGAGTACACATTTTCAAAAAAATGAACAGGTCGAGAGTAAAGAGATCTTGTAGGTCAGTTTTAAAGCCACAAACAACTATTGCATGTACTTTGCAAAAGTAAAAAGCCTCTTGGTGAGCATACAACCAACTTTTCTAAGACAATAACATGTCAGAGCCCCCAAGAGTTTAGTGCCATCAACAATCTTTATTATGAGGAGTAAAGTCAAGGACATTTGTCCAAGAATGATCAACTGGTGACCTTGAAAATATAGATCAAAGAGCTGCACTTCGTGACACTACTGCCTTGAGTAATTTCTAGCTAAATCTTATGAGCACACGTATGTTGTCAACTTCTACAAAATAATCAGCTGGAAAAGGAACATGCAGTTAAAGGGTGTGATCAATAAAATAAAATAGTGTTTGTGACTCACCTAAAGAGGAGCAAAACAGGCACAGTAGAAATTGTCAAATGAACAGGCACAACTCCGTGGAAATCATCGACATAAAGAGAAATAAAGAATATATGAGTTCCCATATAATTAACATAGTTCTTAATCGGATAACGATAACTGGAACGAAAAATTTTATATGTATGCAACGTATTATGTCACTGAGTAGTTTTTGCAGCACATAGTGTACTATTAAACTATAAGTAAACATCTATTTGTCAAAAAGGCTAAGTATGAAACATCGTGAAATGGTGTTCATAATTATTTCGAAACTACGGTCTCAAATGAAACAAAAATTCCTTCAATGTTTGTAGCATCCAAAGCAGGATTATCCACTCAGTAAGGTAAGAAGGAAGACGACAACATAATAGCCAGTGAAGGGAATGCAGACGATGATATCGCTGCATGTAGAAGTGGAAGGTAGCAGTGTCGCTCGGCCACTGGTGTCCCTTCCTTCTTGCGTTAAAAAAGAAGACGATAACAGTGCCTGCTGGTCGATGTCGACGATGAATAAAAGGATATACAACACAGATGGTGGAAAGAACCGTGTGTTTGGTTGTCGTAGAAGTCGAGCCAGGATCGCATGAGTCTAGCCAGTATTAGTAGAACTAGGATGATATCATGCAGACACTTTTGTTTGGTTGCTTGTATAGACTTGTTCAGATTAGACACAGACTTTGTTTGGTTGGTTGCACTAAAACGCGTATTAGAGAAGGATGCACAAATAAATCTTCAAATATTATATAGCATGAATGGTCTAGTTTTGTTGAAAAAATCTCAGCAATACAAACATGAATTTTGTTTGATGATTCACTCTTTTTAATTAGAAGATATAATAAAAAACACCCTAAAAAGATGTCTCGTATTCCGTGTGGCAGCCTGCATCCTGTTGTACGCCTCCCACGGGCGTCTCTGCGCAGCCTGGCCGGACACCACTTTTGCATCTGCTGAGCCGGAATTCATAGAGAAATGAACCAAACAAACCCTGCTTTAAAGATCCGCGAATGCAGTTTCTCGGCTCATGCAACCAACCAATCATACGGAATGCGAATGGAAAGTCCGCAAACTTAATAGCTGTAAAAGAAACATGCAATAAAAGGGCATGAAAGGAACCATGGCCGCTTTCATCCCGACTAAGAAATTGAAACTTAAAATGTTCTTTAAATGCCGCTTTTCTTTTAGTGATAGACGTGCGTATGTGACTGTCAAAATCTAAAAATATTGTTGCTGGGTTTGTTGTGCGAAGCAATTTGATATGAACAATCCTATGTTACCTCAAGTCTCAAGTAATCAAGCAGAGATGGTTAGGTAGCTGTATTTTTTATTTAAGCATTGTATCGTTGATGCAGTAATTTTTTTATGGAGTAAAGATAAGAAGAAAAACGGCAACATAGTAGCCATTAAATGGAATGCTAACGACAGCAAGAAGAAGGTTACATTGACCATCACCCACTGCCGACCCATGGTTGCATCGCAAAAAGAGAGAGAGAAGCTAGCAGCAGCAGACTGAGTTCTGAACTCCTTAAAAAATGTATTTGCAAATCGTACCGTATCTGCTAGAATCTATGTCAGTCCAACACAAACAGCCTCGGCTGGATATGTAGGAAGGCAGCGGCAGCCGGATAAGCAGGAGGCTTGTCTACAACTACTGGAGAGAAAAAAACGAAATCGGCATGAACGAAACACTTACTTGTGTTTCGACGGTGGAGATGGACTGAACGCTTCGCCCATGCTGATGTCGTCGTCCTACTCCATGTTGCGCGACCCCAAGAAAGCCCAGTCCAAGATGAACAACAGAGAGTACCAACGAAAACTAATTAACAGACTAACACGCGGCGGCGCCCAAGAAGGTGAAGAAGCAAAGAACGCTGAAGGAATCTAAGGCAAAGCAGATACTGTTTCTCACCTATTCGTCACGTGCTACAGGAAATATGTGCGCGGAGACAGCGGCAATGTCCGTGATGCGTGAGGAAAGGCGGGAGAATTTTGGGGATGGAAACCCTCGCCGCGCCGCCGGTCGGCATATCTCTGTTCGCTGCTGGCTCCACCTTCTGGAAAGAACCGGCGTAGTCTATGTCTATCTGCTGAGAAATAGAAATTTCCAGAGGCGTAGGGAACGATGCGCGCTACACTGAGTACGTGATGGAGTCAGCGAGGGATGGCAGCCATGGATTCACCATCAAGAGGCTTGAGTAAGAAATGCCGACGTGGATGGCTAAGGAGGCGAGTTTTGGAGCAGCTTTAATAATATAGAAATGTGTCATCATTTTTTATAGCTTTAACCATGAGATTTCTATCATTGCCCAATCACTTAGTCGTTGCTTATCCCAATTTTTGCCTACACATATTGACAACAGTGTGCAGTAGGACTAGTGTTTGTCCATTGTGTCGTGGTTTGTAGATTGGAAACATGAAATATCCATATATCCAATGTACTATCAGGTGACGAACTAATATTAAGTGAACAAACTTGCGGTGGGTCATGACAAACTATATTAGATGCATGTTTTGTTACCAACTGCTGTTGATCCTCATCCAAAGTGGTTTTTACCTCTAGTATAAGCATTATTTGACACAAACTTCTAATCAAATACACTTCTAATGGTCTTGCCTCGCTACATTTTTTAGTCGAGTGCAAAAAAAGATAAAACTAAACAAGCCCTTATCATGCAATGAGACTAAGGTATAAAACTAGATAACTCATGAGCTATCATATCATCTATATACTTACTGTGCAAAATTCATGACCTCTTATAATGCAAGCTATGCAAAATTGAGTTAGGATATGCAGTTAACCTTAGGTATACCTGCTAAGACATCTCGTCCCTCAACCACTTCAATGCAGCCTCTCTATCATCATTGCATGCACTCAAGAAAATTTGGCGATTGTCAGGGTCCTTGAACACCTTATAGCCTTTGACCTTCTCCTCTTTTGTGGCCTCCAATGTGTTTAGAACTACTATGCAATTTTTAATTAAGAAGTCATCACCTTCTATTGCATCCTTTTCTCTTGCTAATAGTGTCGCCTCATCTTTAGCTTGTTTGCTTCTTATGTCTAGGTACCTCTGAGAGCACCTAGAGGGGGGGTGAATAGGTGATCCTGTAACACTTAAAACTTAGGCCACAAAAACTTGGTTAAGTGTTAGCACAATAACCGCCAAGTGTCTAGAGAGGAATCTTCAACAAAACACAATAACCAACAAGATCAATCACAGAGATGGCACGGTGGTTATCCCGTGGTTCGGCCAAGACCAACGCTTGCCTACTCCATGTTGTGGCGTCCCAACGGACGAGGGTTGCAATCAACCCCTCTCAAGCGGTCCAAAGACCCACTTGAATACCACGGTGTTTTGCTTGCTTTTTCTCAATCCCGTTTGCGAGGAATCTCCACAACTTGGAGCCTCTCGCCCTTACACTTGAAATTCACAAGAAGCACGGAGCAAGGGAGGGATTAGCAACGCACTCAAGACAAGAAATCACAGCAACACCACGCACACAAGTCGCAACGAGAGCTCACACCACAACTCAATGAGTTCACCACTCAACTAGAGCTCTAATTGCTATCGCAAAGAATCAAAGGCGCGGAATCAATGTCTTGGTGCTTAGGAATGTTGTAGGAATACTTGGTGTGCTCCTCCATGCGCCTAGGGGTTCCTTTTATAGCCCCAAGGCAGCTAGGAGCCGTTGAGAGCAATCTAGGAAGGCTGATCTTGCCTTCTGTCGACTGGCGCACCGGACAGTCCGGTGCCCGATTTCCTTCCAAAAATGGCACAGTCGACCGTTGGCAGCCTGAGAGCCGTTGGCGCACCAGACATGTCCGGTGCACACCGGACAGACCGGTGCCCCCTTCTAGCCGTTGGCTCGGCCACGTGTCCCACACAGATCACGCGGCCGACCGTTGGCCCTGCCGACCGTTGGCTCACCGGACAGTCCGGTGCACACCGGACAGTCCGGTGCACACCGGACAGTCCGGTGAATTATAGCCATACGTTGACGATGAATTCCTGAGAGCGACGAGTTCGCCTGTTGAAAGGGAAATGTGCCCTTGGGCCATTTCTAAGTATTTTGGTGATTGAGTGCCAACACATATGTTTAATTGTGAATTTGTGTACATGGATGAACAAGGTGCAAATCATGAAGTAAAGGTATGTTTCTAAGCCTTAGTACATTGGTTTTATGGACTAACATATTTGTCTAAGTGTTAGAAACAGAAAGAAGAAAAAGAGAAAAGGGGAGAGAATGACTTGGCTGTGTGCAGCCAAGGCTCAGCTCGGTCTGGAGCACCGGACTGTCCGGTGTGCACCGGACAGTGTCCGGTGCGCCAGGCTGACTCGACTCGAACTGGCTGCTCTCGGGAATTCGCCGACGGCGTACGGCTAAAATTCACCGGACTGTCCGGTGTGCACCGGACTGTCCGGTGAGCCAACGGTCGGCCAGGGCCAACGGTCGGCCGCGCAATCCGCGCGGGACACGTGGCCGAGCCAACGGTCGGAAGACGGCACCGGACTGTCCGGTGTGCACCGGACTGTCCGGTGCGCCAACGGCTCGCAGATCTACGGCTGTCTTCCAACGGTCGGAAGCGCCAGAAAAGGAAACAAATCGGGCACCGGACAGTGTCCGGTGTGCACCGGACTGTCCGGTGCCCCCGTCGACAGAAGGCCAGGATAGCCTTCCAGAATTGCTCTCAACGGCTCCTAGCTGCCTTGGGGCTATAAAAGGAGCCCCTAGGCGCATGGAGGAGAGACACAAGCAACTCTTGAGCATTCCTGATCATCCACACTCAGTCTCTGCGCATTTGATTGTCATTCTAAGTGTTTCGAGCTCTGTTCTAGTGAGAACTGTGTGATACTCTTGTGAGCTCGATTCTTGGCCGTGTGTGTGCGCGTTTTTGCTGTGGATTTGTGTGTGTTGCTTCCCTCCCTTACTCTGTGCTTTCTTTGTGATCATACTTGTAAGGGCAAGAGACTCCAATTTGTGGAGATTCCTTGCAAACGGGATAGTGAAAGGAACAACAAAACACCGTGGTATTCAAGTGGGTCTTTGGACCGCTTGAGAGGGGTTGATTGCAACCCTCGTCCGTTGGGACGCCACAACGTGGAAGTAGGCAAGCATTGGCTTGGCTGAACCACGGGATAAACCAATGTGTCCCTCTGTGCTTGATTCTTGTGGTATTGTGTTTTGTTGAGACTTCACCTTAGCCACTTGGCATTAATCGTGCTAACGCTTAACAAGTTTTTGTGGCTTAAGTTTGAAGTTTTTACAGGATCACCTATTCACCCCCCCCTCTAGGTGCTCTCAATTGGTATCAGAGCCGTTCTATTCACAAAGGGACTAACCGCCCGAATAGATGGATCCTAAGGGGAAGGGTATTGTGATCAACGACAAAGAAAAGGAGACCTTCGTCAACGAGCCGAAGGACGACAAGTCTACCGACTCCGGCTCGGGCCATAGACGAAAGGAAGGGAAGAAGAAGAAGACGAGGCGTATCAAGGAGATCATCTACTACGACGATAGTGATGAATCCACTTCTTCCCAAAAGGACGACGACAACGACTACAGGAAGACGGTCAATTCGAACTTTTCATTTGATTATTCCCGTATTCAACATAGTTCGAATTCGCATTTGCTTTCCATTCCTCTTGGCAAACCTCCACACTTCGATGGGGAGGACTACGGATTTTGGAGTCACAAAATGCGTAGTCACTTATTCTCTCTCCATCCTAGCATATGGGAGATTGTGGAGAACGGAATGAAATTCGATAGCTCGGATAGCCCTATGCTTATAAATGAACAGATTCATAAAAATGCACAGGCTACTACTGTTCTCTTAGCATCTTTGTGCAGGGAAGAGTACAATAAGGTGAGCGGCTTGGACAATGCCAAGCAGATATGGGACACCCTCAAGATCTCTCACGAGGGGAACGACATCACCATGCTCACCAAGATGGAGTTGGTGGAGGGCGAGCTTGGACGGTTCGCCATGATAAGGGGAGAGGAGCCAACTCAGACGTACAACCGGCTCAAGACCCTTATCAACAAAATAAGGAGCTACGGAAGCACGCGTTGGACGGATCACGACGTCGTCCGCCTAATGCTCAGGTCCTTTACCGTACTTGATCCTCATCTCGTGAACAATATTCGTGAGAATCCCAGGTACACGATGATGACGCCCGAGGAAGTACTTGGAAAATTCGTGAGCGGGCGGATGATGATCAAGGAGGCAAGATACGTCGACGACGCGTTGAACGGACCACTCCACGAGCCTCAACCCATTGCTCTAAAAGCAACGAGGAGCAAGGAGTCGCTACCTAGCAAGGTGGCGCAAGTCGAGGCGGCCGGGCTCAATGATGAAGAGATGGCTCTCATCATCAAGAGATTCAAGACGGCGCTAAATGGTCGCAAGGGGCAGCCAAGCAAGACCAAGACCAAGGGGAAGCGCTCATGCTTCAAATGCGGTAAGCTTGGTCATTTTATCGCTAACTGTCCCGATAATGAAAGTGACCAGGAAAAGGGGAACAAAAGAGAGAAGAAGAAGCAATACAAGAAGGCAAAGGGCGAGGCGCATCTAGGAAAGGAGTGGGACTCGGATTGCTCCTCCTCCGACTCCGACAACGAAGGACTCGCCGCCACTGCCTTCAACAAATCGGCTCTCTTCCCCAACGAGCGTCTCACTTGCCTTATGGCAAGGGAGAAGAAGGTAAGTACTCAAGACTCCACTTATGCTTCTTCTAGTGATAGTGAGTCTAGTGATGATGACATAGATTACTCATGCTTGTTCAAGGGCTTAGATAGATCTAAGATAGATAAAATCAATGAATTAATTGATGCTTTGAATGAAAAGGATAGGCTTTTAGAAAAGCAAGAGGATTTATTGTATGATGAACATGATAAGTTTGTAGAGGCACAAAAATCATATGCTTTAGAAGTGAAAAGAAATGAAGTGCTTTCTAGTGAAATATCTTCCTGTCATGAAACCATTGCTACTTTACAAAGTGTTAACCATGATTTAAATGCTAAATTAGAAGTAACAAATAAATCTAAGTCTTGTGTTGAAAATGTTACAATTTGCACTAGGTGTAAGGATTTTGATGTTAACACTTGTAGCAAACACTTAGTTTCAATTTCAAAACTAAAAGATGAAGTGGCTAGTCTTAATGCCCAACTTAAGACTAGCAAGAGTGAAGTTGAAAAGATAAAATTTGCAAGGGATGCCTATACAATTGGAAGACATCCCTCAATTAAGGATGGGCTTGGCTTCAAAAGGGAAGCCAAGAACTTAACAAGCCATAAGGCTCCCATCTTCGTCAAGGAGAAGGGGAAGGCCCCTATGGCTAGTAATGCTAAAAAGAATCATGCTTTTATGTATTATGATAGGAGACATGCTTATAATCATTTTGATTCACATGTTTATGATTCCCATGCCATGATTGCTTCTAGTTCATCTTATAAGCATGATAGAGATATGTGTAGGAAAAATATTGTACATATGCCTAGGAGAGATATTGCTCATGTACCTAGAAAGAATGTTAGTCATGCTCCTAGGAAAGTAGTGAATGAACCTTCTACCATTTATTATGCTTGTAATGCTCCCTTTGCTATTTGTAGAAAGGGTAAGAAGGTAGTTGCTAGGAAATTAGGGGCTAGATGCAAGGGAGATAAATCTTGCATTTGGGTCCCTAAAGACATTTGTGCTAACCTTGCAGGACCCAACATGAGTTAGGTACCTAAGACCCAAGCCTAAATTTGCCTTGCAGGTTTATGCATCCGGGGGTTCAAGCTGGATTATCGACAGCGGATGCACAAACCATATGACGGGGGAGAAGAAGATGTTCACCTCCTACGTCAAGAATAAGGATTCCCAAGATTCAATTATATTCGGTGATGGGAATCAAGGCAAGGTAAAAGGGTTAGGTAAAATTGCAATTTCTAATGAGCATTCTATCTCAAATGTATTCTTAGTGGAGAGTCTTGGATATAATTTGCTATCTGTTAGTCAATTATGTCAAATGGGATATAATTGTTTATTTACAAATGTAGATGTGTCTGTCTTTAGAAGATGTGATGGTTCACTAGCTTTTAAGGGTGTACTAGACGGCAAGCTTTATTTAGTTGACTTTGCAAAAGAAGAGGCCGGTCTAGATGCATGCTTAATGGCTAAGACTTGCATGGGCTGGCTGTGGCATCGCCGCTTAGCACATGTGGGGATGAAGAACCTCCACAAGCTTCTAAAGGGAGAACACGTGATAGGTCTAACAAATGTTTATTTCGAAAAAGATAGACCTTGTGCAGCTTGTCAGGCAGGTAAACAAGTAGGAGGAGCACATCACAGCAAGAATGTGATGACCACGTCAAGACCTCTGGAGCTGCTGCATATGGACCTCTTCGGACCCGTCGCCTATCTAAGCATAGGAGGAAGTAAGTATGGTTTAGTTATTGTTGATGACTTTTCCTGCTTCACTTGGGTGTTCTTTTTGCAGGATAAGTCTGAAACCCAAGGGACCCTCAAGCGCTTCCTCAGGAGAGCTCAAAATGAGTTTGAGCTCAAGGTGAAGAAGATTAGGAGCGACAACGGGTCCGAGTTCAAGAACCTTCAAGTGGAGGAGTTTCTTGAGGAGGAAGGGATCAAGCACGAGTTCTCCGCTCCCTACACACCACAGCAAAATGGTGTGGTAGAGAGGAAGAACAGGACGCTAATCGATATGGCGAGGACGATGCTTGGAGAGTTCAAGACCCCCGAGTGCTTTTGGTCGAAAGCCGTGAACACGGCTTGCCACGCCATCAACAGGGTCTATCTTCATCGACTCCTCAAGAAGACTTCGTATGAGCTGCTAACCGGTAACAAACCCAATGTATCTTACTTTCGTGTATTTGGGAGCAAGTGCTACATTCTAGTGAAGAAGGGTAGAAATTCTAAGTTTGCTCCCAAAGCTGTAGAAGGGTTTTTATTAGGTTATGATTCAAATACAAAGGCGTATAGGGTCTTCAACAAATCATCGGGTTTGGTTGAAGTCTCTAGCGACGTTGTATTTGATGAGACTAATGGCTCTCCAAGAGAGCAAGTTGTTGATTGTGATGATGTAGATGAAGAAGATGTTCCGACGGCCGCTATACGAACCATGGCGATTGGAGACATTCGGCCACAGGAACAGGATGAACGAGATCAACCTTCTTCCTCAACGACGGTGCAACCCCCAACTCAAGACGATCAACAGGTTCATCAAAAGGAGGCGTGTGATCAAGGGGGAGCACAAGACGATCATGTGATGGAGGAAGAAGCGCAACCGGCACCTCCAACCCAAGTTCGAGCGATGATTCAAAGGGATCATCCCGTCGACCAAATTCTGGGTGACATTAGCAAGGGAGTAACTACTCGGTCTCGATTAGTTAATTTTTGTGAACATTACTCTTTTGTCTCCTCTATTGAGCCTTTCAGGGTAGAGGAGGCCTTGCTAGATCCGGATTGGGTGTTGGCCATGCAGGAGGAACTTAATAACTTCAAGCGCAACGAAGTTTGGACGCTGGTGCCTCGTCCCAAGCAAAATGTTGTGGGAACCAAGTGGGTGTTCCGCAATAAACAGGACGAGCACGGGGTGGTGACGAGGAACAAGGCTCGACTTGTGGCAAAAGGTTATGCCCAAGTCGCAGGTTTGGACTTTGAGGAGACTTTTGCTCCTGTGGCTAGGCTAGAGTCCATTCGTATCTTGCTAGCATATGCCGCTCACCATTCTTTCAGGTTGTACCAAATGGATGTGAAGAGCGCGTTCCTCAACGGGCCAATAAAGGAGGAGGTGTATGTGGAGCAACCCCCTGGCTTCGAGGATGAGCGGTACCCCGACCACGTGTGTAAGCTCTCTAAGGCGCTCTATGGACTTAAGCAAGCCCCAAGAGCATGGTATGAATGTCTTAGAGATTTTTTAATTGCTAATGCTTTCAAGGTTGGGAAAGCCGATCCAACTCTTTTCACTAAGACTTGTAATGGTGATTTGTTTGTGTGCCAAATTTATGTCGATGACATAATATTTGGTTCTACTAATCAAAAGTCTTGTGAAGAGTTTAGCAGGGTGATGACGCAGAAATTCGAGATGTCGATGATGGGCGAGTTGAACTACTTCCTTGGGTTCCAAGTGAAGCAACTCAAGGACGGCACCTTCATCTCCCAAACGAAGTACACGCAAGATCTGCTAAAGAGGTTTGGGATGAAGGACGCCAAGCCCGCAAAGACGCCGATGGGAACCGACGGACACACCGACCTCAACAAAGGAGGTAAGTCCGTTGATCAAAAGGCATACCGGTCAATGATAGGGTCTTTACTTTATTTATGTGCTAGTAGACCGGATATTATGCTTAGCGTATGCATGTGTGCTAGATTTCAATCCGATCCTAAGGAGTGTCACTTGGTGGCGGTGAAGCGAATTCTTAGATATTTAGTCGCTACGCCTTGCTTCGGGATCTGGTATCCAAAGGGGTCTAACTTTGACTTAATTGGGTACTCAGATTCCGACTATGCTGGATGTAAGGTCGATAGGAAGAGTACATCGGGGACGTGCCAATTCTTAGGAAGGTCCCTGGTGTCATGGAACTCTAAGAAACAAACCTCCGTTGCCCTATCCACCGCTGAGGCCGAGTACGTTGCCGCAGGTCAGTGTTGCGCGCAACTACTTTGGATGAGGCAAACCCTCAGGGACTTTGGCTACAATCTGAGCAAAGTCCCACTCCTATGTGATAATGAGAGTGCTATCCGAATAGCGGAAAATCCTGTTGAGCACAGCCGCACAAAGCACATTGACATCCGGCATCACTTTCTGAGAGACCACCAGCAAAAGGGAGATATCGAAGTGTTTTATGTTAGCACCGAGAACCAGCTAGCCGATATCTTTACCAAGCCTTTAGATGAGAAGACCTTTTGCAGGCTGCGTAGTGAGCTAAATGTCTTAGATTCGCGGAACTTGGATTGAATTGTAGCATACATGTATTCATGCCTTTGATCATGTTCATTCTGCATTTTGTTGCTTATTATGGTGCTCAAGTTGTACAAACACTCCCTGGACCTCACAAGTCCGTTGCAAAGTGATGCACATGTTTAGGGGGAGATGTGTCACAACTTGACCCTTTGAGACTAACCATATGCTTGAGTTTGTTTGATTTAGTCACAAAGGAGAATTGAAAGGGAAAAGGTGGACTTGGATCATGCAAGACTTCCACTGCACTCCGATGAGAGAGGGTAACTTATTCCAAGTCCATCTCATGACCACTTATTGCCATTTGCTCTTAATTGAAGATTTTGGTGAGGCAATAGGGTTAAAGGGCCAAGATTGATCCCGTTTTGGTGCTTGATGCCAAAGGGGGAGAAAATAAAGGCCAAAGCAATAAATGGATCAGCTACCACTTGAGAGATTTTGAAAATAGTAGACTAGAGTTTTTGGTTTGTCAAAATTCTTATGTTGTCTCTCTTGTCAAAGTTGGCTTCTTATGGGGAGAAGTATTGTTTATGGGAAAAAGGGGGAGTTTTTGAAATCTTTGATCAATCTCTTTTGGAATGACTCTCTTTTTGCTTAAACTTATGTGTTTAACTTAGAGATAGAGATTTGAGTTTGATTTGCAAAAACAAACCAAGTGGTGGCAAAGGATGATCCATATATGCCAAAATTGAATAAAACTTAAATTTATTTTATTTGAAGTAAGTTTGCACTTGTTCTAGTTGCTTTATGTTGTGTTGGCATAAATCACCAAAAAGGGGGAGATTGAAAGGGAAATGTGCCCTTGGGCCATTTCTAAGTATTTTGGTGATTGAGTGCCAACACATATGTTTAATTGTGAATTTGTGTACATGGATGAACAAGGTGCAAATCATGAAGTAAAGGTATGTTTCTAAGCCTTAGTACATTGGTTTTATGGACTAACATATTTGTCTAAGTGTTAGAAACAGAAAGAAGAAAAAGAGAAAAGGGGAGAGAATGACTTGGCTGTGTGCAGCCAAGGCTCAGCTCGGTCTGGAGCACCGGACTGTCCGGTGTGCACCGGACAGTGTCCGGTGCGCCAGGCTGACTCGACTCGAACTGGCTGCTCTCGGGAATTCGCCGACGGCGTACGGCTAAAATTCACCGGACTGTCCGGTGTGCACCGGACTGTCCGGTGAGCCAACGGTCGGCCAGGGCCAACGGTCGGCCGCGCAATCCGCGCGGGACACGTGGCCGAGCCAACGGTCGGAAGACGGCACCGGACTGTCCGGTGTGCACCGGACTGTCCGGTGCGCCAACGGCTCGCAGATCTACGACTGTCTTCCAACGGTCGGAAGCGCCAGAAAAGGAAACAAATCGGGCACCGGACAGTGTCCGGTGTGCACCGGACTGTCCGGTGCCCCCGTCGACAGAAGGCCAGGATAGCCTTCCAGAATTGCTCTCAACGGCTCCTAGCTGCCTTGGGGCTATAAAAGGAGCCCCTAGGCGCATGGAGGAGAGACACAAGCAACTCTTGAGCATTCCTGATCATCCACACTCAGTCTCTGCGCATTTGATTGTCATTCTAAGTGTTTCGAGCTCTGTTCTAGTGAGAACTGTGTGATACTCTTGTGAGCTCGATTCTTGGCCGTGTGTGTGCGCGTTTTTGCTGTGGATTTGTGTGTGTTGCTTCCCTCCCTTACTCTGTGCTTTCTTTGTGATCATACTTGTAAGGGCAAGAGACTCCAATTTGTGGAGATTCCTTGCAAACGGGATAGTGAAAGGAACAACAAAACACCGTGGTATTCAAGTGGGTCTTTGGACCGCTTGAGAGGGGTTGATTGCAACCCTCGTCCGTTGGGACGCCACAACGTGGAAGTAGGCAAGCATTGGCTTGGCCGAACCACGGGATAAACCACTGTGTCCCTCTGTGCTTGATTCTTGTGGTATTGTGTTTTGTTGAGACTTCACCTTAGCCACTTGGCATTAATCGTGCTAACGCTTAACAAGTTTTTGTGGCTTAAGTTTGAAGTTTTTACAGGATCACCTATTCACCCCCCCCCTCTAGGTGCTCTCACCTGTGAACGGCCCACCGGACAGTCTGGTGCACCACCGGACAGTCCGATGAATTATAGCCGTACACCGCCGTCGAAGTCCCGAGAGCAACCACTTTGCTCGAGCCAGCCTGGCGCACCGGACACTGTCCGGTGCACCACCGGACACTGTCCGGTGCACCACCGGACAGTCCGGTGCTCCCAGACTGAGCAGATTCTAAGCTGCTCGAGCTAAGACATTTCCAATTGGATTTTTCCTGTTTCCAGCACTTAGACACAATACATTAGTCCATAAAACAATGTACTAAGTCTGAGAAACATACCTTTATCCTTGATTTGTACTTTGTCCACCTTTTTACACTAGGGCACTTGTGTTGGACACTAAATCACCAAAATACTTAGAAATGGCCCAAGGGCACATTTCCCTTTCAATCTCCCCCTTTTTGGTGATTTATGCCAACACAACATAAAGCAAGTAGAACAAGTACAAAATCAATTCAAATAAGAACTCAAAATTGTTTTGATTCAATTTTGACATATATGGATCATTCTATGCCACCACTTTGTTTGTTTTTGCAAATCCAACTCAAATTTCTATCTCTAAGTCAAACACACATGTTAAGACATAAAGAGAGTCATTCCAAGAGAAATTGATTCAAGATTTCAAAAACTCCCCTTTTTCCCATAATCAATACTTCTCCCTACAAGAAGCCAACTTTTGACAAGAGAGACAATAAAAGAGTTTTGACAAACCAAAAGCTCTATTCTACTATTTTCAAAATCTCTCAAGTGGTAGCTGATCCATTTATCGCTTTGGCCTTTATTTTCTCCCCCTTTGGCATCAAGCACCAAAACGGGATCAATCTTGGCCCCTTAACCTCATTGCCTCACCAAAATCTTCAAATGAGAACACAAAGGCAATAAGAGTATAAAGATGAACTTGGAAAAGTTACTCTTTTCATCGGAGTGCAGTGGAAGTCTTGCATGGTCCAAGTCCACCTTTTCCCTTTCAATCCTCCTTTGAGGCTAAAAACAGCCAAACTCAAGTACATGGTTAGTCTCAAGGGGTCAAGTTGTAGCACAGCTCCCCCTAAATATGTGCATCACTTGCAAAACGGACTTGTGAGGTCCAGGGAGTGTTTGTACAACTTGAGCACCACAATAAGCAACAAAATGCAGAATGAACATGATCAAAGGCATAAACACATGTGTGCTACAATTCAATCCAAGTTCCGCGAATCTAAGATATTGAGCTCACTACGCAACCTGCAAAAGGTCTTCTCATCTAGAGGCTTGGTAAAGATATCGGCTAGCTGGTTCTCGGTGCTAACATGAAACACTTCGATATCCCCCTTTTGCTGGTGGTCTCTCAAAAAGTGATGCCGGATGTCAATGTGCTTTGTGCGGCTGTGCTCAACAGGATTTTCCGCTATTCGGATAGCACTCTCATTGTCACATAGGAGTGGGACTTTGCTCAGATTGTAGCCAAAGTCCCGGAGGGTTTGCCTCATCCAAAGTAGTTGCGCGCAACACTGTCCTGCGGCAACGTACTCGGCCTCAGCGGTGGATAGGGCAACGAAGGTTTGTTTCTTAGAGTTCCATGACACCAGGGACCTTCCTAAGAATTGGCACGTCCCCGATGTACTCTTCCTATCGACCTTACATCCAGCATAGTCGGAATCTGAGTACCCAATCAAGTCAAAGTTAGACCCTTTTGGATACCAGATCCCGAAGCAAGGCGTAGCGACTAAATATCGAAGAATTCGCTTCACAGCCACTAAGTGACACTCCTTAGGATCGAATTGAAATCAAGCACACATGCATACGCTAAGCATAATATCCGGTCTACTAGCACATAAATAAAGCAAAGAACCTATCATGGACCGGTATGCTTTTTGATCAACGGACTTACCACCTTTGTTGAGGTCGGTGTGTCCGTCGGTTCCCATCGGCGTCTTTGCGGGCTTGGCGTCCTTCATCCCAAACCTCTTTAGCAAATCTTGTGTGTACTTCGTTTGGGAGATAAAGGTCCCGTCCTTGAGTTGCTTCACTTGGAACCCAAGGAAGTAGTTCAACTCGCCCATCATCGACATCTCGAATTTCTGCGTCATCACCCTGCTAAACTCCTCACAAGACTTTTGGTTAGTAGAACCAAATATTATGTCATCGACATAAATTTGGCACACAAAAAGATCACCATCGCAAGTCTTAGTGAAAAGAGTTGGATCGGCTTTCCCAACCTTGAAAGCATTAGCAATTAAAAAGTCTCTAAGGCATTCATACCATGCTCTTGGGGCTTGCTTAAGTCCATAGAGCGCCTTAGAGAGCTTACACACGTGGTCGGGGTACCGTTCATCCTCGAAGCCAGGGGGTTGCTCCACGTACACCTCCTCCTTGATCGGCCTGTTGAGGAAAGCGCTCTTCACATCCATTTGGTACAACCTGAAAGAATGGTGAGCGGCATATGCTAGCAAAATACGAATTGATTCTAGCCTAGCCACAGGAGCGAATGTCTCCTCAAAGTCCAAACCTGCGACTTGGGCATAACCTTTTGCCACAAGCCGAGCCTTGTTCCTTGTCACCACCCCGTGCTCATCCTGTTTGTTGCGGAACACCCACTTGGTTCCCACAACATTTTGCTTGGGGCGAGGCACCAGTGTCCAAACTTCATTGCGCTTGAAATTGTTGAGTTCCTCCTGCATGGCCAACACCCAGTCCGGATCTAGCAAGGCCTCTTCTACCCTGAAAGGTTCAATAGAAGAGACAAAGGAGTAATGCTCACAAAAATTAACTAATCTTGAACGAGTAGTTACTCCCTTGCTAATATCACCCAAAATTTGGTCCACGGGATGATCCCTTTGGATCGTCGCTCGAACTTGGGTTGGAGGTGCCTGAGGTGCTTCTTCCTCTTCAATTTGAACATCCTGTGCTCCCCCTTGATCATGCGCCTCCACTTGAGGTACCTGTTCGTCATCTTGGGTTGGGGGATGCACCATAGTTGAGGAAGACGGTTGATCTTGCTCCAATTGTTCCTGAGGCCGTACATCTCCAATCGCCATGGTGCGTATCACGGCCGTTGGAACATCTTCGTCATCTACATCATCAAGATCAACAACTTGCTCTCTTGGAGAGCCATTAGTCTCATCAAATACAACGTCGCTAGAGACTTCAACCAAACCCGATGATTTGTTGAAGACCCTATACGCCTTTGTATTTGAATCATAACCTAATAAAAACCCTTCTACAGCTTTGGGAGCAAATTTAGAGGTTCTACCTTTCTTCACAAGAATATAACACTTGCTCCCAAATACACGAAATTAAGATACATTGGGTTTGTTACCAGTTAGCAGCTCATATGAAGTCTTCTTGAGGAGGCGGTGAAGGTAGACCCTGTTGATTGCGTGGCAAGCCGTGTTCACGGCTTCCGACCAAAAACGCTTGGGGGTCTTGAACTCTCCAAGCATAGTCCTCGCCATATCAATGAGCGTCCTGTTCTTCCTCTCTACCACACCATTTTGCTGAGGTGTGTAGGGAGCGGAGAACTCGTGCTTGATCCCCTCCTCCTCAAGGAACTCCTCCACTTGAAGATTCTTGAATTCGGACCCGTTGTCGCTCCTTATCTTCTTCACCTTGAGCTCAAACTCATTTTGAGCTCTCCTTAGGAAGCGCTTGAGGGTCCCTTGGGTTTCAGACTTATCCTGGAAAAAGAACACCCAAGTGAAGCGGGAAAAGTCATCAACAATAACTAGACCATACTTACTTCCTCCTATGCTCAGATAGGCGACAGGTCCGAAGAGGTCCATATGCAGCAGCTCTAGAGGTCTTGAAGTGGTCATCACATTCTTGCTGTGATGTGCTCCTGCCACCTGTTTACCTGCTTGACAAGCTGCACAAGGTCTATCTGAGAGCACCTAGAGGGGGGGGGGGTGAATAGGTGATCCTGTAAAAACTTCAAACTTAAGCCACAAAAACTTGTTAAGCGTTAGCACGATTATCGCCAAGTGGCTAAGGTGAAGTCTCAACAAAACACAATACCACAAAAGATCAAGCACAGATGTGACACAGTGGTTTATCCCGTGGTTCGGCCAAGACCAACGCTTGCCTACTCCACGTTGTGGCGTCCCAACGGACGAGGGTTGCAATCAACCCCTCTCAAGCGGTCCAAAGACCCACTTGAATACCACGGTGTTTTGTTTTGCCTTTCACTATCCCGTTTGCAAGGAATCTCCACAAATTGGAGTCTCTTGCCCTTACAAGTATATGATCACAAAGAAACACAGAGTAAGGGAGGGAAGCAACACACACAAATCAACAGCAAAAGCGCACACACACGGCCAAGAATCGAGCTCACAAGACTATCACAGAGTTCTCACTTAGAACAGAGCTCGAATCACTTAGAAACACAAACGAATGCGCAGAGACTTAGTGTGGATGATCAAGAATGCTCAAAGGTTGCTTGTGTGTCTCCTCCATGCGCCTAGGGGCTCCTTTTATAGCCCCAAGGCAGCTAGGAGCCGTTGAGAGCAAATCCGGAAGGCCATCCTTGCCTTCTGTCGTCGGGGGCACTGGACAGTCCGGTGCACACCGGACACTGTCCGGTGCCCGATTTGTTTCCATATCTGGCGCTTCCGACCGTTGCCGACCGTTGGAGATGTGGGAGCCGTTGGCGCACCGGACATGTCCGGTGCACACCGGACAGTCCGGTGCCGTCTTCCGACCGTTGGCTCCGCCACGTGTCCCGCGCAGATTGCGCGGCCGACCGTTGGCCCGGCCGACCGTTGGCTCACCGGACAGTCCGGTGCACACCGGACAGTCCGGTGAATTTTAGCCGTACGCCGTCGGCCAATTTCCCGAGAGCGGCCAGTTCGAGCCGAGTCAGCCTGGCGCACCGGACACTGTCCGGTGCACACCGGACAGTCCGGTGCTCCAGACTGAGCTGAGTCTTGGCTGCACACAGCCAAGTCATTTCCTCCTCTTCTCTCTTCTTCTTCTTTCTGTTTCTAACACTTAGACAAATATATTAGTACACAAAACCAATGTACTAAGGCTTAGAAACATACCTTTACTTCATGATTTGCACCTTGTTCATCCATGTACATAAATTCACAATTAAGCACATGTGTTGGCACTCAATCACCAAAATACTTAGAAATGGCCCAAGGGCACATTTCCCTTTCAATCTCCCCCTTTTTGGTGATTTATGCCAACACAACATAAAACAACTAGAACAAGTGCAAACTCAGTTCAAATAAAACTTAAATTTATTTTGAATTAATTTTGGCATATATGGATCATCCTTTGCCACCACTTGGTTTGTTTTTGCAAATCAAACACAAATCTCTATCTCTAAGTTAAACACACATGTTGAAGCATAAAGAGAGTCATTCCAAAAGAGATTGATCAAAGATTTCAAAAACTCCCCCTTTTTCCCATAATCAATACTTCTCCCCACAAGAAGCCAACTTTTGACAAGAGAGACAACATACGAATTTTGACAAACCAAAAAACTCTATTCTACTATTTTCAAAATTCTCAAGTGGTAGCTGATCCATTTATTGCTTTGGCCTTTATTTTCTCCCCCTTTGGCATCAAGCACCAAAACGGGATCAATTTTGGCCCTTTAACCCCATTGCCTCACCAAAATCTTCAATTAAGAGCAAATGGCAATAAGAGTTAATGAGATGGACTTGGAATAAGTTACCCTCTCATCGGAGTGCAGTGGAAGTCTTGCATGGTCCAAGTCCACCTTTTCCCTTTCAATTCTTCATTGAGACTAAATCAAACAAACTCAAACATATGGTTAGTCTCAAAGGGTCAAGTTGTAACACATCTCCCCCTAAACATGTGCATCACTTTGCAACGGACTTGTGAGGTCCAGGGAGTGTTTGTACAACTTGAGCACCATAATACGCAACAAAATGCAAAAAGGAACATGATCAAAAGCATGAATACATGTATGCTACAATTCAATCCAAGTTCCGCGAATCTAAGACATTTAGCTCACTACGCAGCCTGCAAAAGGTCTTCTCATCTAAAGGCTTGGTAAAGATATCGGCTAGCTGGTTCTCGGTGCTAACATAAAACACTTTGATATCTCCCTTTTGCTGGTGGTCTCTCAAAAAGTGATGCCGGATGTCAATGTGCTTTGTGCGGCTGTGCTCAACAGGATTTTCCGCTATTCAGATAGCACTCTCATTATCACATAGGAGTGGGACTTTGCTCAGATTGTAGCCAAAGTCCCTGAGGGTTTGCCTCATCCAAAGTAGTTGCGCGCAACACTGTCCTGCGGCAACATACTCGGCCTCAGCGGTGGATAGGGCAACGGAGGTTTGTTTCTTAGAGTTCCATGACACCAGGGACCTTCCTAAGAATTGGCACGTCCCTGATGTACTCTTCCTATCGACCTTACATCCAGCATAGTCGGAATCTGAGTACCCAATCAAGTCAAAGTTAGACCCCTTTGGATACCAGATCCCGAAGCAAGGCGTAGCGACTAAATATCTAAGAATTCGCTTCACCGCCACCAAGTGACACTCCTTAGGATCGGATTGAAATCTAGCACACATGCAAACGCTAAGCATAATATCCGGTCTACTAGCACATAAATAAAGTAAAGACCCTATCATTGACCGGTATGCTTTTTGATCAACGGACTTACCTCCTTTGTTGAGGTCGGTGTGCCCGTCGGTTCCCATCAGAGTCTTTGCGGGCTTGGCGTCCTTCATCCCAAACCGCTTTAGCAGATCTTGCGTGTACTTCGTTTGGGAGATGAAGGTGCCGTCCTTGAGTTGCTTCACTTGGAACCCAAGGAAGTAGTTCAACTCGCCCATCATCGACATCTCGAATTTCTGCGTCATCACCCTGCTAAACTCTTCACAAGACTTTTGATTAGTAGAACCAAATATTATGTCATCGACATAAATTTGGCATACAAACAAATCACCATCACATGTCTTTGTAAAAAGTGTTGGATCGGCTTTCCCAACCTTGAAAGTATTAGCAAGTAAGAAATCTCTAAGGCATTCATACCATGCTCTTGGGGCTTGTTTAAGTCCATAGAGCGCCTTAGAGAGCTTACACACGTGGTCGGGGTACCGCTCATCCTCGAAGCCAGGGGGTTGCTCCACGTACACCTCCTCCTTTATTGGCCCGTTGAGGAAAGCGCTCTTTACATCCATTTGGTACAACCTGAAAGAATGGTGAGCGGCATATGCTAGCAAGATACGAATGGACTCTAGCCTAGCCACAGGAGCAAAAGTCTCCTCAAAGTCCAAACCTGCGACTTGGGCATAACCTTTTGCCACAAGTCGAGCCTTGTTCCTTGTCACCACTCCGTGCTCGTATTGTTTGTTGCGGAACACCCACTTGGTTCCCACAACATTTTGCTTGGGACGAGGCACCAGCGTCCAAACTTCATTGCGCTTGAAGTTGTTAAGTTCCTCCTGCATGGCCAACACCCAATCCGGATCTAGCAAGGCCTCCTCTACCCTGAAAGGCTCAATAGAGGAGACAAAAGAGTAATGTTCACAAAAATTAACTAGTCGAGACCGAGTAGTTACTCCCTTGCTAATGTCACCCAGAATTTGGTCGACGGGATGATCCCTTTGGATCATCGCTCGAACTTGGGTTGGAGGTGCCGGTTGTGCTTCTTCCTCCATCACGTGATCATCTTGTGCTCCCCCTTGATCACACGCCTCCTTTTGATGAACCTGTTCATCGTCTTGAGTTGGGGGATGCACCATCGTTGAGGAAGAAGGTTGATCTCGTTCATCTTGTTCCTGTGGCCGAACGTCTCCAATCGCCATGGTTCGTATAGCGGCCGTTGGAACATCTTCTTCATCTACATCATCGCAATCAACAACTTGCTCTCTTGGAGAGCCATTAGTCTCATCAAATACAACGTCGCTAGAGACTTCAACCACACCCGATGATTTGTTGAAGACCCTATACGCCTTTGTATTTGAATCATAACCTAATAAAAACCCTTCTACAGCTTTGGGAGCAAACTTAGAATTTCTACCCTTTTTCACTAGAATGTAGCACTTGCTCCCAAATACACGAAAGTACGATACATTGGGTTTGTTACCGGTTAGTAGCTCATATGACGTCTTCTTGAGGAGGCGGTGAAGGTAGACCCTGTTGATGGCGTGGCAAGCCGTGTTCACGGCTTCCGACCAAAAGCACTTGGGGGTCTTGAACTCTCCAAGCATCGTCCTCGCCATATCGATTAACGTCCTGTTCTTCCTCTCTACCACACCATTTTGCTGTGGTGTGTAGGGAGCGGAGAACTCATGCTTGATCCCTTCCTCCTCAAGAAACTCCTCCACTTGAAGATTCTTGAACTCGGACCCGTTGTCGCTCCTTATCTTCTTCACCTTGAGCTCAAACTCATTTTGAGCTCTCCTGAGGAAGCGCTTGAGGGTCCCTTGAGTTTCAGACTTATCCTGCAAAAAGAATACCCAAGTGAAGCGGAAAAAGTCATCAACAATAACTAAACCATACTTACTCCCTCCTATGCTTAGATAGGCGACGGGTCCGAAGAGGTCCATATGCAGCAGCTCCAGAGGTCTTGACGTGGTCATCACATTCTTGCTGTGATGCGCTCCTCCCACCTGTTTACCTGCCTGACAAGCTGCACAAGGTCTATCTTTTTCGAAATGCACATTTGTTAGACCTATCACGTGTTCTCCCTTTAGAAGCTTGTGAAGGTTCTTCATCCCCACATGAGCTAAGCGGCGATGCCACAGCCAGCCCATGCAAGTCTTAGCCATTAAGCATGCATCTAGACCGGCCTCTTCTTTTGCAAAATCAACTAAATAAAGCTTGCCGTCTAGTATACCCTTAAAAGCTAGTGAACCATCACATCTTCTAAAGACAGACACATCTACATTTGTAAATAAACAATTATATCCCATTTGACATAATTGACTAACAGATAGCAAATTATATCCAAGACTCTCCACTAAGAATACATTTGAGATAGAATGCTCATTAGAAATTGCAATTTTACCTAACCCTTTTACCTTGCCTTGATTCCCATCACCGAATATAATTGAATCTTGGGAATCCTTATTCTTGACGTAGGAGATGAACATCTTCTTCTCCCCCGTCATATGGTTTGTGCATCCGCTGTCGATAATCCAGCTTGAACCCCCGGATGCATAAACCTGCAAGGCAAATTTAGGCTTGGGTCTTAGGTACCCAACTCATGTTGGGTCCTGCAAGGTTAGCACAAATATCTTTAGGGACCCAAATGCAAGATTTATCTCCCTTGCATCTAGCCCCTAATTTCCTAGCAACTACCTTCTTACCCTTTCTACAAATAGCAAAGGGAGTATTGCAAGCATAATAAATGGTAGAAGGTTTGTTTACAACTTTTCTAGGAACATGAGCAAAATTTCTCCTAGGCATATGCGCAACATTTCTCCTACTCATATCTCTATCATGCTTATGAGAGGAACTAGAGGCAATCATGGCATGAGAATCATAAACATGTGAATCAAAATCATTATAAGCACTTCTAGCATGTCTCCTATCATTATACATAAAGGCATGGTTCTTTTTAGCGTTACTAGCCATAGGGGCCTTCCCTTTCTCCTTGACGAAGACGGGAGCCTTATGGCTTGTTAAGTTCTTGGCTTCCCTATTGAAGCCAAGCCCATCCTTAATTGAGGGGTGTCTACCAACCGTGTAGGCATCCCTTGCAAATTTTATTTTATCAACTTCATTCTTGCTAGTCTTAAGTTGGGCATTAAGACTAGCCAATTCCTCATTTAATTTGGAAATTAAAACTAAGTGTTCACTACAGGCATTAACATCAAAATCCTTACACCTAGTGCAAATTGTAACATTTTCAACACAGGAATTTGATTTACTAGCTACTTCTAGTTTAGCACTTAAATCATTATTAACATTTCGTAAAGAAGCAATGGTTTCATGACAAGAGGATAATTCACTAGAAAGCACCTCATTTCTTTTTACTTCTAGAGCATATGATTTTTGTGCCTCTACAAATTTATCATGTTCTTCATACAATAAATCCTCCTGCTTTTCTAAAAGCCTATCCTTTTCATTCAATGCATCAATCAATTCATTGATTTTATCTATCTTAGATCTATCTAAGCCCTTGAACAAGCATGAATAATCTATGTCATCATCATCACTAGATTCACTATCACTAGAAGAAGCATAAGTGGAGTCTTGAGTACTCACCTTCTTCTCCCTTGCCATAAGGCATGTGAGACGCTCGTTGGGGAAGAGGGAAGACTTGTTGAAGGCGGTGGCAGCGAGTCCTTCATTGTCGGAGTCGGAGGAGGAGCAATCCGAGTCCCACTCCTTTCCTAGATGCGCCTCGCCCTTTGCCTTCTTGTATTGCTTCTTCTTCTCTCTTTTGTTCCCCTTTTCCTGGTCACTTTCATTATCGGGACAGTTAGCGATAAAATGACCAAGCTTACCGCACTTGAAGCATGAGCGCTTTCCCTTTGTCTTGGTCTTGCTTGGCTGCCCCTTGCGACCATTTAGCGCCGTCTTGAATCTCTTGATGATGAGAGCCATCTCTTCATCATTGAGTCCGGCCGCCTCAATCTGTGCCACCTTGCTGGGTAGCGCCTCCTTGCTTCGTGTTGCCTTGAGAGCCAGAGGTTGCGGCTCGTTGATCGGACCATTCAAGGCGTCGTCCACATACCTTGCCTCCTTGATCATCAGTCGCCCGCTAACGAATTTCCCAAGAACTTCTTCGGGCGACATCTTGGTGTACCTGGGATTTTCACGTATATTGTTCACCAAATGAGGATCAAGAACGGTAAATGACCTTAGCATTAGGCGGACGACGTCGTGGTCCGTCCATCGCGTGCTCCCGTAGCTTCTTATCTTGTTGATAAGGGTCTTGAGCCGGTTGTATGTTTGTGTCGGCTCCTCGCCTCTTATCATCGCGAACCGTCCAAGCTCTCCCTCCACCAACTCCATCTTGGTGAGCAAGGTGACGTCGTTCCCCTCATGAGAAATCTTGAGGGTGTCCCAGATTTGCTTGGCGTTATCCAAGCCGCTCACTTTATGGTATTCATCCCTGCACAAGGAAGCTAGAAGAACAGTAGTAGCTTGTGCATTCTTATGAATTTGTTCATTAATGAACATGGGACTATCCGAACTATCAAAGTGCATTCCACTCTCTACAATCTCCCATATACTAGGATGGAGAGAGAATAGGTGACTACGCATTTTGTGGCTCCAAAATCCGTAGTCCTCTCCATCAAAGTGTGGGGGCTTGCCGAGTGGAATGGAGAGCAAATGTGAATGTGAGCTTTGCGGAATACGAGAGTAATCAAAAGAAAAGTTCGAATTAACCGGTTTTCTTCTCTCGTAGTCGTTGTGGTCCTCGTCCTTTTGGGAAGAAGTAGACTCGTCGCTGTCGTAGTAGACGATCTCCTTGATGCGCCTTGTCTTCTTCTTCTTCCCTTCCTTCCGTCTTTGGCCCGAGCCGGAGTCGGTAGGCTTATCGTCCTTCGGCTCGTTGACGAAGGATTCCTTCTCTTTGTCATTGATCACAATACCCTTCCCCTTAGGATCCATCTCTTCGGGCGGTTATTCCCTTTGTGAAGAGAACGGCTCTGATACCAATTGAGAGCACCTAGAGGGGGGGGGGGTGAATAGGTGATCCTGTAAAAACTTCAAACTTAAGCCACAAAAACTTGTTAAGCGTTAGCACGATTATTGCCAAGTGGCTAAGGTGAAGTCTCAACAAAACACAATACCACAAAAGATCAAGCACAGATGTGACACAGTGGTTTATCCCGTGGTTTGGCCAAGACCAACGTTTGCCTACTCCACGTTGTGGCGTCCCAACGGACGAGGGTTGCAATCAACCCCTCTCAAGCGGTCGAAAGACCCACTTGAATACCACGGTGTTTTGTTTTGCCTTTCACTATCCCGTTTGCAAGGAATCTCCACAAATTGGAGTCTCTTGCCCTTACAAGTATATGATCACAAAGAAACACAGAGTAAGGGAGGGAAGCAACACACACAAATCCACAGCAAAAGCGCACACACACGGCCAAGAATCGAGCTCACAAGACTATCACAGAGTTCTCACTTAGAACAGAGCTCGAATCACTTAGAAACACAAACGAATGCGCAGACACTTAGTGTGGATGATCAAGAATGCTCAAAGGTTGCTTGTGTGTCTCCTCCATGCGCCTAGGGGCTCCTTTTATAGCCCCAAGGCAGCTAGGAGCCGTTGAGAGCAAATCCGGAAGGCCATCTTTGCCTTCTGTCGTCGGGGGCACCGGACAGTCCGGTGCACACCGGACACTGTCCGGTGCCCGATTTGTTTCCACATCTGGCGCTTCCGACCGTTGCCGACCGTTGGAGATGTGGGAGCCGTTGGCGCACCGGACATGTCCGGTGCACACCGGACAGTCCGGTGCCGTCTTCCGACCGTTGGCTCCGCCACGTGTCCCGCGCAGATTGCGCGGCCGACCAGTTGGCCCGGCCGACCGTTGGCTCACCGGACAGTCCGGTGCACACCGGACAGTCCGGTGAATTTTAGCCGTACGCCGTCGGCCAATTTCCCGAGAGCGGCCAGTTCGAGCCGAGTCAGCCTGGCGCACCGGACACTGTCCGGTGCACACCGGACAGTCCGGTGCTCCAGACCGAGCTGAGTCTTGGCTGCACACAGCCAAGTCATTTCCTCCTCTTCTCTCTTCTTCTTCTTTCTGTTTCTAACACTTAGACAAATATATTAGTACACAAAACCAATGTACTAAGGCTTAGAAACATACCTTTACTTCATGATTTGCACCTTGTTCATCCATGTACATAAATTCACAATTAAGCACATGTGTTGGCACTCAATCACCAAAATACTTAGAAATGGCCCAAGGGCACATTTCCCTTTCACTATCTTTTTCGAATTGCACATTAGTCAAACCTATCACGTGTTCTCCCTTTAGAAGCTTGTGAAGGTTCTTCATCCCCACATGTGCTAAGCGGCGATGCCACAGCCAGCCCATGCTAGTCTTAGCAATTAAGCATGCATCTAGACCGGCCTCCTCTTTTGCAAAATCAACCAAATAAAGTTTGCCGTCTAGTACACCCTTAAAAGCTAGTGAACCATCACATCTTCTAAAGACAGACACATCTACATTTGTAAATAGACAATTATATCCCATATTACATAATTGACTGACAGATAGTAAATTATATCCAAGAGACTCAACTAAAAACACATTAGAGATAGAGTGCTCATTAGATATTGCAATCTTGCCTAAACCTTTCACTTTGCCTTGGTTCCCATCACTGAATATGATTGTATCTTGGGAATCCTTATTCTTGACGTAGGAGGTGAACATCTTGTTTTCCCCCGTCATATGGTTCGTGCATCCGCTGTCGATAATCCAGCTTGAACCCCCGGATGCATAAACCTGCAAGGCAAATTTAGGCTTGGGTCTTAGGTACCCAACTCTTGTTGGGTCCTACAAGGTTAGTCAAAATTGTCTTAGGGACCCAAATGCAAGTTTTTCACCCTTACATTTTGCCCCTAATTTCCTAGCAACTATCTTCCTATCCTTTCTACAAATAGCAAAGGAAGCATTTAAAGCATGATAAATTGTAGAGGGTCCATTCATAACTTTCCTAGGAACATGAACAATATTCTTCCTAGGCACATGATGAATATTTTTCCTAGGCATATCTCTACCACGCATATAGGAAGAACTGGAAGCATACATAGCATAAGAATCATAGGCATGTGAATCAAAAGCATTACAACTCCTATGAGACTGTCTTCTATCATTGTACATAAAAGCATGGTTCTTTTTAGTACTACTTGCCATAGGGGCCTTCCCTTTCTCCTTGGCGGAGATGGGAGCCTTATGGCTTGTTAAGTTCTTGGCTTCCCTCTTGAAGCCAAGTCCATCCTTAATTGAGGGGTGTCAACCAATCGTGTAGGCATCCCTAGCAAATTTCAGTTTATCAAAATCACTTTTGCTAGCCTTAAGTTGGGCATTAAGACTAGCCATTTCATCATTTAATTTTGCAATAGAAGCTATGTGTTCACTACAAGCATCAATATCAAAGTCTTTACATCTATTGCAAATAACAACATTTTCTACACAAGTTGTTGATTTACTAGCTATTTCTAACTTAGCATTCAAATTATCATTAATGCTCCTTAAGCTAGAAATCGTCTCATGGCAAGAAGATAATTCACAAGAAAGCATTTCATTTCTCTTAACTTCTAAGGCATGAGATTTTTGTGCTTCTACAAATTTGTCATGTTCTTCATATAACAAGTCCTCTTGTTTTTCTAAAAGCCTATTCTTATCATTCAAGGCATCAATCAATTCATTAATTTTATCTACCTTGGTTCTATCTAGGCCCTTAAATAAACATGAATAATCTATTTCATCTTCATCACTAGATTCGTCCTCACTTGAAGAAGCATAAGTAGAGTTTCGAGTACATACCTTCTTCTCCCTTGCCATAAGGCATGTGTGACGCTCGTTGGGGAAGAGGGATGACTTGTTGAAGGCGGTGGCGGCGAGTCCTTCATTGTCGGAGTCGGACGAGGAGCAATCCGAATCCCACTCCTTGCCAAGATGTGCCTCGCCCTTTGCCTTCTTATAGTTCTTCTTCTTCTCCCTCTTGTTCCCTTGATCCTAATCACTATCATTGTCGGGACAGTTAGCAATAAAATGACCAAGCTTACCACATTTGAAGCATGAGTGCTTCCCCTTTGTCTTGGTCTTGCTTGGCTGCCCCTTACGACTCTTAAGCGCCGTCTTGAATCTTTTGATGATGAGGGCCATCTCTTCATCATTAAGTCCGGCCGCCTCAATTTGTGCTACCTTGCTAGGTAGCGCCTCCTTGCTCCTTGTTGCCTTGAGAGCAACGGGTTGAGGCTCATTGATTGGACCGTTTAGAGCGTCGTCCACGTACCTCGCCTCCTTGATCATCATTCGCCCGCTAACGAATTTTCCAAGAACTTCTTCGAGCGACATTTTGGTGTACCTGGGATTCTCACGAATATTATTCACCAAATGAGGATCAAGAACGGTAAAGGACCTTAGCATCAGTCGGACGACGTCGTGGTCCGTCCATCGCGTGCTTCCGTAGCTCCTTATTTTGTTGATAAGGGTCTTGAGCCGGTTGTATGTTTGGGTTGGCTCCTCGCCCCTTATCATCACGAATCGTCCAAGCTTGCCCTCCACCAACTCCATCTTGGTGAGCAAGGTGACGTCGTTCCCCTCATGAGAAATCTTGAGGGTGTCCCATATTTGCTTGGCGTTATCCAAGCCGCTCACTTTGTGGTATTCATCCCTGCACAAAGAAGCTAGAAGAACAGTAGTAGCTTGTGCATTCTTATGTATTTGCTCATTAATGAACATGGGACTATCCGTACTATCAAAGTGCATTCCACTCTCTACAATCTCCCATATACTAGGATGGAGAGAGAATAGGTGACTACGCATTTTGTGGCTCCAAAATCCATAGTCCTCCCCATCAAAGTGTGGAGACTTGCCAAGAGGAATGGAGAGCAAATGTGAATTTGAACTTTGCAGAATACGAGAGTAGTCAAAAGAAAAGTTCGAATTAACCGGTTTCCTTCTCTCGTAGTCGTTGTGGTCGTCGTCCTTTTGGGAAGAAGTAGACTCATTGCTGTCGTCGTAGTAGACAATTTCCTTGATGCGCCTTGTCTTCTTCTTCTTCCCATCTTTCCGTCTATGGCCCGAGCCGGAGTCGGTAGGCTTGTCATCCTTCGGCTCGTTGACGAAGGATTCCTTCTCTTTGTCGTTGATCATGATTCCCTTCCCCTTAGGATCCATCTCTTCGGGCGGTTAGTCCCTTTGTGAAGAGAACGACTCCGATACCAATTGAGAGCACCTAGAGGGGGGGTGAATAGGTGATCCTGTAACACTTAAAACTTAGGCCACAAAAACTTGGTTAAGTGTTAGCACAATAACCGCCAAGTGTCTAGAGAGGAATCTTCAACAAAACACAATAACCAACAAGATCAATCACAGAGATGGCATGGTGGTTATCCCGTGGTTCGGCCAAGACCAACGCTTGCCTACTCCACGTTGTGGCGTCCCAACGGACGAGGGTTGCAATCAACCCCTCTCAAGCGGTCCAAAGACCCACTTGAATACCACGGTGTTTTGCTTGCTTTTTCTCAATCCCGTTTGCGAGGAATCTCCACAACTTGGAGCCTCTCGCCCTTACACTTGAAATTCACAAGAAGCACGGAGCAAGGGAGGGATTAGCAACGCACTCAAGACAAGAAATCACAGCAACACCACGCACACAAGTCGCAACGAGAGCTCACACCACAACTCAATGAGTTCACCACTCAACTAGAGCTCTAATTGCTATCGCAAAGTGAGAGCACCTAGAGGGGGGGGTGAATAGGTGATCCTGTGAAAACTTAAAACTTAAGCCACAAAAAACTTGTTAAGTGTTAGCACAATAATTGCCAAGTGGCTAAAGAGAAGTCTCAACAAAACACAATATCACAAGAGATCAAGCACAGAGGTGACACAGTGGTTTATCCCGTGGTTCGGCCAAGACCAACGCTTGCCTACTCCACGTTGTGGCGTCCCAACGGACGAGGGTTGCAATCAACCCCTCTCAAGCGGTCCAAAGACCCACTTGAATACCACGGTGTTTTGTTTTTCCTTTCACTATCCCGTTTGCAAGGAATCTCCACAAATTGGAGTCTCTTGCCCTTACAAGTATATGATCACAAAGAAGCACAGAGTAAGGGAGGGAAGCAACACACACAAATCCACAGCGAAACGCGCACACGGCCAAGAATCGAGCTCACAAGAGTATCACAAAGTTCTCGCTAGAACGGAGCTCGAAACACTTAGAGTGACAAACAAATGCGCAAAGACTGAGTGTGGATGATCAAGAATGCTCAAAGGTTGCTTGTGTGTCTCCTCCATGCGCCTAGGGGCTCCTTTTATAGCCCCAAGGCAGCTAGGAGCCGTTGAGAGCAAATCCGGAAGGCCATCCTTGCCTTCTGTCGTCGGGGGCACCGGACAGTCCGGTGCACACCGGACACTGTCCGGTGCCCGATTTGTTTCCATAACTGGCGCTTCCGACCGTTGCCGACCGTTGGAGATCTGAGAGCCGTTGGCGCACCGGACATGTCCGGTGCACACCGGACAGTCCGGTGCCGTCTTCCGACCGTTGGCTCCGCCACGTGTCACGCGCAGATTGCGCGGCCGACCGTTGGCCCGGCCGACCGTTGGCTCACTCGGACAGTCCGGTGCACACCGGACAGTCCGGTGAATTTTAGCCGTACGCCGTCGGCCAATTTCCCGAGAGCGGCCAGTTCGGGCCGAGTCAGCCTGGCGCACCGGACACTGTCCGGTGCACACCGGACAGTCCGGTGCTCCAGACCGAGCTGGGTCTTGGCAGCACACAGCCAAGTCTTTTCTCCTCTTCTCTCTTCTTCTTCTTTCTGTTTCTAACACTTAGACAAATATATTAGTACACAAAACCAATGTACTAAGGCTTAGAAACATACCTTTACTTTATGATTTGCACCTTGTTCATCCATGTACATAAATTCACAATTAAGCACATGTGTTGGCACTCAATCACCAAAATACTTAGAAATGGCCCAAGGGCACATTTCCCTTTCAATCTCCCCCTTTTTGGTGATTTATGCCAACACAACATAAAGCAACTAGAACAAGTGCAAATTCACTTCAAATAAAACTTAAATTTATTTTGAATCAATTTTGGCATATATGGATCATCCTTTGCCACCACTTGGTTTGTTTTTGCAAATCAAACTCAAATCTCTATCTCTAAGTTAAACACACATGTTGAAGCATAAAGAGAGTCATTCCAAAAGAGATTGATTCAAAGATTTCAAAAACTCCCCCTTTTTCCCATAATTACTACTTCTCCCCACAAGAAGCCAAAAGAGACAAACCAAAAACTCTACTCTACTATTTTCAAATCTCTCAAGTGGTAGCTGATCCATTTATCACTTTGGCCTTTATTTTCTCCCCCTTTGGCATCAAGCACCAAAACGGGATCAATCTTGGCCCTTTAACCCCATTGCCTCACCAAAATCTTCAATTAAGAGCAAATGGCAATAAGAGTTCATGAGATGGACTTGGAAGAAGTTACCCTCTCATCGGAGTGCAGTGGAAGTCTTTCATGGTCCAAGTCCACCTTTTCCCTTTCAATTCTCCTTTGAGACTAAATCAAACAAACTCAAGCATATGGTTAGTCTCAAGGGATCAAGTTGTAACACATCTCCCCCTAAACATGTGCATCACTTTGCAACGGACTTGTGAGGTCCAGGGAGTGTTTGTACAACTTGAGCACCATAATAAGCAACAAAATGCAGAATGAACATGATCAAAGGCATAAATACATGTATGCTACAATTCAATCCAAGTTCCGCGAATCTAAGACATTTAGCTCACTACGCAGCCTGCAAAAGGTCTTCTCATCTAAAGGCTTGGTAAAGATATCGGCTAGCTGGTTCTCGGTGCTAACATAAAACACTTCGATATCTCCCTTTTGCTGGTGGTCTCTCAAAAAGTGATGCCGGATGTCAATGTGCTTTGTGCGGCTGTGCTCAACAGGATTTTCCGCTATTCGGATAGCACTCTCATTATCACATAGGAGTGGGACTTTGCTCAGATTGTAGCCAAAGTCCCGGAGGGTTTGCCTCATCCAAAGTAGTTGCGCGCAACACTGTCCTGCGGCAACGTACTCGGCCTCAGCGGTGGATAGGGCAACGGAGGTTTGTTTCTTAGAGTTCCATGACACCAGGGACCTTCCTAAGAATTGGCACGTCCCTGATGTACTCTTCCTATCGACCTTACATCCAGCATAGTCGGAATCTGAGTACCCAATCAAGTCAAAGTTAGACCCCTTTGGATACCAGATCCCGAAGCAAGGCGTAGCGACTAAATATCTAAGAATTCGCTTCACCGCCACCAAGTGACACTCCTTAGGATCGGATTGAAATCTAGCACACATGCATACGCTAAGCATAATATCCGATCTACTAGCACATAAATAAAGTAAAGACCCTATCATTGACCGGTATGCTTTTTGATCAACGGACTTACCTCCTTTGTTGAGGTCGGTGTGTCCGTCGGTTCCCATCGGAGTCTTTGCGGGCTTGGCGTCCTTCATCCCAAACCTCTTTAGCAGATCTTGCGTGTACTTCGTTTGGGAGATGAAGGTGCCGTCCTTGAGTTGCTTCACTTGGAACCCAAGGAAGTAGTTCAACTCGCCCATCATCGACATCTCGAATTTCTGCGTCATCACCCTGCTAAACTCTTCACAAGACTTTTGATTAGTAGAACCAAATATTATGTCATCGACATAAATTTGGCATACAAACAAATCACCATCACATGTCTTTGTAAAAAGAGTTGGATCGGCTTTCCCAACCTTGAAAGCATTAGCAATTAAGAAATCTCTAAGGCATTCATACCATGCTCTTGGGGCTTGTTTAAGTCCATAGAGCGCCTTAGAGAGCTTACACACGTGGTCGGGGTACCGCTCATCCTCGAAGCCAGGGGGTTGCTCCACGTACACCTCCTCCTTTATTGGCCCGTTGAGGAAAGCGCTCTTCACATCCATTTGGTACAACCTGAAAGAATGGTGAGCGGCATATGCTAGCAAGATACGAATGGACTCTAGCCTAGCCACAGGAGCAAAAGTCTCCTCAAAGTCCAAACCTGCGACTTGGGCATAACCTTTTGCCACAAGTCGAGCCTTGTTCCTTGTCACCACTCCGTGCTTGTCTTGTTTGTTGCGGAACACCCACTTGGTTCCCACAACATTTTGCTTGGGACGAGGCACCAGCGTCCAAACTTCATTGCGCTTGAAGTTGTTAAGTTCCTCCTGCATGGCCAACACCCAATCCGGATCTAGCAAGGCCTCCTCTACCCTGAAAGGCTCAATAGAGGAGACAAAAGAGTAATGTTCACAAAAATTAACTAGTCGAGACCGAGTAGTTACTCCCTTGCTAATGTCACCCAGAATTTGGTCGACGGGATGATCCCTTTGAATCATCGCTCGAACTTGGGTTGGAGGTGCCGGTTGCGCTTCTTCCTCCATCACATGATCATCTTGTGCTCCCCCTTGATCACACGCCTCCTTTTGATGAACCTGTTCATCGTCTTGAGTTGGGGGATGCACCGTTGTTGAGGAAGAAGGTTGATCTCGTTCATCTTTTTCCTGTGGCCGTACTTCTCCAATCGCCATGGTTCGTATAGCGGCCGTCGGAACATCTTCTTCATCTACATCATCATAATTAACAACTTGCTCTCTTGGAGAGCCATTAGTCTCATCAAATACAACGTCGCTAGAGACTTCAACTAAACCCGACGATTTGTTGAAGACTCTATACGCCTTTGTATTTGAATCATAACCTAATAAAAACCCTTCTACAGCTTTGGGAGCAAACTTAGAATTTCTACCCTTCTTCACTAGAATGTAGCACTTGCTCCCAAATACACGAAAGTACGATACATTGGGTTTGTTACCGGTTAGTAGCTCATACGAAGTCTTCTTGAGGAGTCGATGAAGGTAGACCCTGTTGATGGCGTGGCAAGCTGTGTTCACGGCTTCCGACCAAAAGCACTCGGGGGTCTTGAACTCTCCAAGCATCGTCCTCGCCATATCGATTAGCGTCCTGTTCTTCCTCTCTACCACACCATTTTGCTGTGGTGTGTAGGGAGCGGAGAACTCGTGCTTGATCCCTTCCTCCTCAAGAAACTCCTCCACTTGAAGGTTCTTGAACTCGGACCCGTTGTCGCTCCTTATCTTCTTCACCTTGAGCTCAAACTCATTTTGAGCTCTCCTGAGGAAGCGCTTGAGGGTCCCTTGAGTTTCAGACTTATCCTGCAAAAAGAACACCCAAGTGAAGCGGGAAAAGTCATCAACAATAACTAGACCATACTTACTTCCTCCTATGCTCAGATAGGCGACGGGTCCGAAGAGGTCCATATGCAGCAGCTCCAGAGGTCTTGACGTGGTCATCACATTCTTGCTGTGATGCGCTCCTCCCACTTGTTTACCTGCTTGACAAGCTGCACAAGGTCTATCTTTTTCGAAATAAACATTGGTTAGACCTATCACATGTTCTCCCTTTAGAAGCTTGTGGAGGTTCTTCATCCCCACATGTGCTAAGCGGCGATGCCACAGCCAGCCCATGCAAGTCTTAGCCATTAAGCATGCATCTAGACCGGCCTCTTCTTTTGCAAAATCGACTAAGTAAAGTTTGCCGTCTAGTACACCCTTAAAAGCTAGTGAACCATCACACCTTCTAAAGACAGACACATCTACATTTGTAAATAAACAGTTGTACCCCATATTGCATAATTGGCTAACAGATAGCAAATTGTAACCAAGAGACTCAACTAAAAACACATTTGAAATTGAGTGCTCATTAGAAATTGCAATTTTACCTAACCCTTTTACCTTGCCTTGATTCCCATCACCGAATATAATTGAATCTTGGGAATCCTTATTTTTGACATAGGAGGTGAACATCTTCTTCTCCCCCGTCATATGGTTTGTGCATCCGCTGTCGATAATCCAGCTTGAACCCCCGGATGCATAAACCTGCAAGGCAAATTTAGGCTTGGGTCTTAGGTACCCAACTCATGTTGGGTCCTGCAAGGTTAGCACAAATGTCCTTAGGGACCCAAATGCAAGTCCTGTCTCCCTTGCATTTTGCCCCTAACTTCCTAGCAACTATTTTCCTATCCTTTCTACAAATAGCAAAGGAAGTGTTTAAAGCACAATAAATTATAGACGGTTCATTCACTACTTTCCTAGGAACATGAATAACATTCTTTCTAGACACATGAGCAATATTTCTCCTAGGCATATGTACAACATTTCTCCTACACATATCTCTATCATGCTTATAGGAAGAACTAGAAGCAAACATGGCATGAGAATCATAAGCATGTAGATCAAAATCATTGTAAGTATTTCTAGCATTTCTCCTATCATGGTATAAGAAAGCATGGTTCTTCTTAGCACTACTAGCCATAGGGGCCTTCCCTTTCTCCTTGACGAAGATGGGAGCCTTATGGCTTGTTACGTTCTTGGCCTCTCTCTTGAAGCCAAGACCATCCTTAATTGAGGGATGTCTTCCAATTGTATAGGCATCCCTTGCAAATTTTAACTTATCAAATTCACTTTTGCTAGTCTTAAGTTGTGCATTAAGACTAGCCAATTCATCACTTAGTTTGGAAATTGAAACTAGGTGTTCACTACAGGCATTAACATCAAAATCCTTACACCTAGTGCAAATTGTAACATTTTCAACACAGGAATTTGATTTACTAGCTACTTCTAGTTTAGCACTTAAATCATTATTAACACTTCTTAAGCTAGCAATGGTTTCATGACAGGAAGATAATTCACTAGAAAGTACTTCATTTCTTTTAATTTCTAGAGCAAGAGAATTTTTTGCACTAACAAATTTATCATGCTCCTCATATAAAAGATCCTCTTGTTTTTCTAGTAATCTATTCTTATCATTCAAAGCATCAATCAACTCATTGATTTTATCTATCTTAGATCTATCTAAGCCCTTGAACAAGCATGAATAATCTATGTCATCATCATCACTAGTCTCACTATCACTAGAAGAAGCATAAGTGGAGTCTTGAGTACTCACCTTCTTCTCCCTTGCCATAAGGCATGTGAGACGCTCGTTGGGGAAGAGGGAAGACTTGTTGAAGGCAGTGGCAGCGAGTCCTTCATTGTCGGAGTCGGAGGAGGAGCAATCCGAGTCCCACTCCTTTCCTAGATGCGCCTCGCCCTTTGCCTTCTTGTATTGCTTCTTCTTCTCTCTTTTGTTCCCTTTTTCCTGGTCACTTTCATTATCGGGACAGTTAGCGATAAAATGACCAAGCTTACCGCATTTGAAGCATGAGCGCTTCCCCTTTGTCTTGGTCTTGCTTGGCTGCCCCTTGCGACCATTTAGCGCCGTCTTGAATCTCTTGATGATGAGAGCCATCTCTTCATCATTGAGTCCGGCCGCCTCAATCTGTGCCACCTTGCTGGGTAGCGCCTCCTTGCTTCGTGTTGCCTTGAGAGCCAGAGGTTGCGGCTCGTTGATCGGACCATTCAAGGCGTCGTCCACATACCTCGCCTCCTTGATCATCATTCGCCCGCTAACGAATTTCCCAAGAACTTCTTCGGGCGACATCTTGGTGTACCTGGGATTTTCACGTATATTGTTCACCAAATGAGGATCAAGAACGGTAAATGACCTGAGCATTAGGCGGACGACGTCGTGGTCCGTCCATCGCGTGCTCCCGTAGCTTCTTATCTTGTTGATAAGGGTCTTGAGCCGGTTGTATGTTTGTGTCGGCTCCTCGCCCCTTATCATCGCGAACCGTCCAAGCTCTCCCTCCACCAACTCCATCTTGGTGAGCAAGGTGACGTCGTTCCCCTCATGAGAAATCTTGAGGGTGTCCCAGATTTGCTTGGCGTTATCCAAGCCGCTCACTTTATGGTATTCATCCCTGCACAAGGAAGCTAGAAGAACAGTAGTAGCTTGTGCATTCTTATGAATTTGTTCATTAATGAACATGGGACTATCCGAACTATCAAAGTGCATTCCACTCTCTACAATCTCCCATATACTAGGATGGAGAGAGAATAGGTGACTACGCATTTTGTGGCTCCAAAATCCGTAGTCCTCTCCATCAAAGTGTGGGGGCTTGCCGAGTGGAATGGAGAGCAAATGTGAATGTGAGCTTTGCGGAATACGAGAGTAATCAAAAGAAAAGTTCGAATTAACCGGTTTCCTTCTCTCGTAGTCGTTGTGGTCCTCGTCCTTTTGGGAAGAAGTAGACTCGTCGCTGTCGTAGTAGACGATCTCCTTGATGCGCCTTGTCTTCTTCTTCTTCTTCCCTTCCTTCCGTCTTTGGCCCGAGCCGGAGTCGGTAGGCTTATCGTCCTTCGGCTCGTTGACGAAGGATTCCTTCTCTTTGTCATTGATCACAATACCCTTCCCCTTAGGATCCATCTCTTCGGGCGGTTAGTCCCTTTGTGAAGAGAACGGCTCTGATACCAATTGAGAGCACCTAGAGGGGGGGGTGAATAGGTGATCCTGTGAAAACTTAAAACTTAAGCCACAAAAAACTTGTTAAGTGTTAGCACAATAATTGCCAAGTGGCTAAAGAGAAGTCTCAACAAAACACAATATCACAAGAGATCAAGCACAGAGGTGACACAGTGGTTTATCCCGTGGTTCGGCCAAGACCAACGCTTGCCTACTCCACGTTGTGGCGTCCCAACGGACGAGGGTTGCAATCAACCCCTCTCAAGCGGTCCAAAGACCCACTTGAATACCACGGTGTTTTGTTTTTCCTTTCACTATCCCGTTTGCAAGGAATCTCCACAAATTGGAGTCTCTTGCCCTTACAAGTATATGATCACAAAGAAGCACAGAGTAAGGGAGGGAAGCAACACACACAAATCCACAGCGAAACGCGCACACGGCCAAGAATCGAGCTCACAAGAGTATCACAAAGTTCTCGCTAGAACGGAGCTCGAAACACTTAGAGTGACAAACAAATGCACAAAGACTGAGTGTGGATGATCAAGAATGCTCAAAGGTTGCTTGTGTGTCTCCTCCATGCGCCTAGGGGCTCCTTTTATAGCCCCAAGGCAGCTAGGAGCCGTTGAGAGCAAATCCGGAAGGCCATCCTTGCCTTCTGTCGTCGGGGGCACCGGACAGTCCGGTGCACACCGGACACTGTCCGGTGCCCGATTTGTTTCCATAACTGGCGCTTCCGACCGTTGCCGACCGTTGGAGATCTGAGAGCCGTTGGCGCACCGGACATGTCCGGTGCACACCGGACAGTCCGGTGCCGTCTTCCGACCGTTGGCTTCGCCACGTGTCCCGCGCAGATTGCGCGGCCGACCGTTGGCCCGGCCGACCGTTGGCTCACCGGACAGTCCGGTGCACACCGGACAGTCCGGTGAATTTTAGCCGTACGCCGTCGGCCAATTTCCCGAGAGCGGCCAGTTCGGGCCGAGTCAGCCTGGCGCACCGGACACTGTCCGGTGCACACCGGACAGTCCGGTGCTCCAGACCGAGCTGGGTCTTGGCAGCACACAGCCAAGTCTTTTCTCCTCTTCTCTCTTCTTCTTCTTTCTGTTTCTAACACTTAGACAAATATATTAGTACACAAAACCAATGTACTAAGGCTTAGAAACATACCTTTACTTTATGATTTGCACCTTGTTCATCCATGTACATAAATTCACAATTAAGCACATGTGTTGGCACTCAATCACCAAAATACTTAGAAATGGCCCAAGGGCACATTTCCCTTTCACAAAGAATCAAAGGCGCGGAATCAATGTCTTGGTGCTTAGGAATGTTGTAGGAATGCTTGGTGTGCTCCTCCATGCGCCTAGGGGTCCCTTTTATAGCCCCAAGGCAGCTAGGAGCCGTTGAGAGCAATCTAGGAAGGTTGATCTTGCCTTCTGTCGACTGGCGCACCGGACAGTCCGGTGCACACCGGACACTGTCTGGTGCCCGATTTCCTTCCAAAAATGGCATAGTCGACCGTTGGCAGCCTGAGAGCCGTTGGCGCACCGGACATGTCCGGTGCACACCGGACAGATCGGTGCCCCCTTCTAGCCGTTGGCTCGGCCACGTGTCCCGCGCAGATCGCGCGGCCGACCGTTGGCCCTGCCGACCGTTGGCTCACCGGACAGTCCGGTGCACACCGGACAGTCCGGTGAATTATAGCTGTACGTCGACGATGAATTCCCGAGAGCGACGAGTTCGCCTGTGAACGGCCCACCGGACAGTCCGGTGCACCACCGGACAGTCCGGTGAATTATAGCCGTACACCGCCGTCGAAGTCCTGAGAGCAACCACTTTGCTCGAGCCAGCCTGGCGCACCGGACACTGTCCGGTGCACCACCGGACAGTCCGGTGCTCCCAGACTGAGCAGATTCTAAGCTGCTCGAGCTAAGACATTTCCAATTGGATTTTTCCTGTTTCCAGCACTTAGACACAATACATTAGTCCATAAAACAATGTACTAAGTTTGAGAAACATACCTTTATCCTTGATTTGTACTTTGTCCACCTTTTTACACTAGGGCACTTGTGTTGGACACTAAATCACCAAAATACTTAGAAATGGCCCAAGGGCACTTTTCCCTTTCAACCTCGCCATCGATGCCTCTATGTTGGAACTCTTCTTTTGTCTCTTTGGTCCTTTTTCTTCTCCATTCCTTGAAACAGCAGCAGTCCTTTTTGGTCTTTCATCTTGTCTATCGGCATTTACATCCATTCCTTCAACTTCATGCACTATGTCTTCTACTTAATTTTGTTCATGGTCTGCCAAAAGCTCTCTCACATCTCCATGGTCTTCTACATTGATAGGAACATCTCCAGTCACAATTTGTGTGAGATCTGAACCATTTGGTAGAGTAGAAGTAAAGTTGTAGGTCCTTTCAGCAGTATTGTCTGTACAAAAGACGTTTTAGTGCAAGGAATAGTACAACATCGTGAACAAGCATATATATGACATGATGAAACTAACCATCATATAGCTCTCCCAAAGCTTCAAAGAGAGGAAAAGATTTGTTGGGAAATTTCTTAGCCTTTGGAAATGACTGCACAATAAAATCAAACAGCTTATTTACTACTAGGTAAGTGTCGTACGTTGCAACGTGAATATATAATATTACGCTAACTTATGTACAAATATATGTTATATTGTTATGAGAAAAGGTTTCGTAATCCATTTGTGATCCTAGCCATACATAATTTTTGTTATAGTATAATGCTCGTGCGTTGTGACGAAACATAAATTATTTGATGAAATATTAGTGCACAACTATTACATGAAAACGAACAATACATATATTATCATCGGCCTCAATATCTCACAAAATCTTTACCAACAACCAATACAGAACTATACTAATACAAAGATCAAATTTAAAGTTTTATTCGACATAGAGAGCACGGTGAGAGAGCTTCTTGCCTTCCTTGTTGGTAGTGAAGCCTGGCACAGATAATGACTTGTTTCATATGTTTGGTTCTGAATTTCATCATCTCTCTGACAATGTTGTGTTGATCTTGGACTAGTTAGAAAACAAGTCACAATTGAAAACATGGGTCAAACTTAAACTTAAGCTGGTACATGCATGACCCTTTTTAGCAAGTAGCTACTACCATCCATAAAAAGTAACCTTGTGCAAATTTTAGCTAACAGTACAAATAAGCTGCAACTAACACTTTTCCATTGTAGGTAGCAGGTAATAGTGAACATTAAACTATGAAATAATAAAACATGCAGGTTGGAAAAATAAAGATTATGTCAAAGGAAAAAGATGCATAGCCCAATATTGGCACCTATACTTGTACCAATACTTTCTTGTTATTTAACTAACAAGAGACACAGATCTTAGGCAAAAACATTGAACATTGCAATCTGAACCCAAACAGAGATGATGAGTATTCAAGAAAGTTTAAATGGTTCAGTAAATGAATTTTAAATACTTTCTGTTTTAGTTAGATAACTTATATTAATGGACATACCACCAAGACCTTTGTGGTTTCTTACAACAACACTTCAACCTTTGCTTCCCATGGAATAAGCCAAGTATTTTACGTGATGCAACAAGTGATTACATCTAATATAGAAATAACTCAAACAACAGAAATACAAAGAGCTATTCAGATCAGATACATACAATACTGACATAAGTCAACATCAGGAAAATTATAGAAACTAACAGCATAGGAAAGAACTTTATCAAAAACAAAGTGTTGTATTAATCTGTTCTTTTCACATAGCTTACTCTTCATGTGCAATTAGGGCCATTACCTTTTCATTGTATATGTCTCGACCAAAAAATATGGGATTGACATGTTCAGGCTTCAACCTTGAGGCATGAATATATATGGTCTACCTTCCCTCATGGCCCTAATGAAATAACAGGAGGTCCTGGAGAATGAGAGCAAAAGATGATGACACAATAGATCATGATATTCCTTCAAAGATTAACAAGCCTTGGCAATGCCCATATTGTACCTTTAAACAAAAATTCTCAAGATGTTTCATTAAATTGCAGCTGTTACAAATGAACTTAGAAATAAATAATCATAAATAGTAAAACATTATGTCTGGATAATAAAAATATGTCTTACACATCATACAAAGAGTGGCTTCAGGCTATAGTAGTTATGTAGGACTTCAAATAAGAACACTATTGAACCAAAACATAAGTTCAAAAGATTAATAGATTTATTGATCCAATGTGATATACTGGCCCCTGAGATGGTGATATCCTAGACCAAGGCTTAATAGAATTAATAGAATATCCATACTAACAAGGTGCATCTTCTTTTTCAGAAGCCTATCTCGAAAGAACCTCCAAGTTAAGTGTGCTTTGCTTGGAGCAATTTACGATGGGTGACCAACCGGGAAGTTTTCTCGGGTGCGCATGAGTGAGGACAGTGCGCACAAAAGACTCGTGTTGGTCTGTAGAGACAATATATGATCATATAGAGCTGCCATGAGTAAGTGATGTCGGTCCGGGAGTGGCTGAGGTGTTACAAGTGGTATCAGAACCTAAACCCTAAACTAAGGCAATGGTTTTAGGTCGGGATGAACTAATCGTAATTTTTTTGGTTTTTTGTGGACTATGGAACGAAACAAAATGAATCTAAAGGTAGGATTATACCTCACGGGCAACCTGAATCTCAATACCACTTGATAAAGTACGAGTCCCGATCTTCCTTGAGGTACGATAACTTGATTGAGTGGAGATTTCGCAGTTGATGATCAAAGGCTCCGAGCGAACGGCTCCTCTCAATCACTACACCACTGCTCCGTTGGTTATCACACATGACACATGAGTGACCTCACCACGAAGGCTTATCTCTACAAGCGCAATCAAGAACACAAGCAATAATAGAAAGAATGCAACCAAAACTGTGTTGATTACGAGATAAGGTCTCACAAGCTGATGACGGCGACATTGTTCGATGACAGAATGATCTAAGCAAAACCCAAACCCTAATGTGGTGGTGGCTACTGTTAAAATAAAGGTTAGGGGCGCGCACAACCCTTGGAGGTACCCCTAATAGGCTCTAACACGAGATACACCCCATCGGCCCAACGGACTGCGTCGCAGCACCAAAACAAAATCTGAGCGTTGATTTGTTTCGACGATTCCCATTGACTCCAGATGAATTTTAATGTGGAACCAGTTGAGTTGGTTAGATAATCTTCTTGTCTTTCCAACCATATCAAGTTCATCGTAATCAGAGTCCGAATGCGTCCTAGGCGTCCATTTTAGCGCAGACTGGTCCTGGAACCCGAGATGGAATCGCAGCCGAGTGGGACTTCGTGTTTTTGTTGTGGACGCCCTTGATGCTCCTCCTCGACACCTTAGCCTTTCCCAAGTATTTGATGGCCCTCTCCAAAGTTCCTAATCATTAAAACATTCATGGCAACAAACGTAAGCTATAAAACACAATTGACTAGGATATAACGAACCTAGATATTCAGCCTTCGTGCATGTGCTCGTGTTGTCGGTCCATACAATGTTTATATGGGAGTGATGTCTTCATCAAACCCGCTCCCAACGGAGGGGCATCCTTCATTTCGAGCATCGGCAATGGAGAAACCAAAACCAGGCTTCTGAGGTGCATCTACAGGGCCTAACTAATTGATACTACAAATCTTACGTTGAGGACGGAGACCTTGCGAGGACGACAGGGGCGACCGGGCGGGGGTGGGGTCCATTTGCGTCATGTGGCAGGGGCATGGTATTGTGGATGGAAGGGCAGCGTGGATGGAAGGACAATGAGCGAGGATGGCGTGGTGCAGTTATAGAATGTGGCATGTGGGGTGTGGATAGGGGTGACAATGAACTCTAAATTTTGCACTATAAGGTTTAAGGATCGAATCAGATTAGGATCAGACACTATTTCTATTCATTTTGAACTAAAATTTATTTAGAGTCCTACCATTTTATGGAAAAGCATTTAGATCGTGATCTATTACCACCACTAGAGTGGATGGGGCGGCTGCCCTAGAACGACGTGCGTCGGCTGTCAAGAGAAGGAGAGGAGCGGAGGCAGAGCCATAGTACACGGTCTACAACGGTGCTTATATATATATATATATATATATATATATATATATATATATATATATATATATATATATATATATATATATATATATATATATATATATCTACTACTCTATAAGAACCTAACGTAGACCACGGTGCACGGTTCTACCCCCCAAGCGCTCCCCTCTCTACCTTCTGGGCCACCCTCTCCCAGGCCACGCCCCCAGCGCTCCCCACACTGCCTTCTGGGCCCCCCTTTGCTAGGCCACGCCACCCTCCCCTAGCGCTCCCTAACCCAGTTCCTTTTCTCTCCACCGCTCCCCCTCGACGCTGCTCCCCCCACCTCGGCGCCTCCCCTCGGCGCTGTTCCCCCCACCTCGGCGCCATCCACAGGTCGACCCACCCGCGGCTGGCGCTCCACGTGTTCCTCGACATAGGATCCACATGCGATCCACATCTTCCTCGACGCTGGAAGGAATCCGCGCTAGATGGGATGGATCGCCTCACCATCGGCCCCTTCCATCCTCGACGCCCTCCTACCATGTACGACAATCCCAACAATCGACGCCTCCCTTCTCATCCTCCATAGATGGCACCCTCCTAATATGGATCATGTGTTAAATCCCTTCCTTATGCGGCGAGGCCGGTGGCGAGATCCCGCCATCTGTGCCCCCTTCCACACGCTGAGAGCTACCATGGACGACAATCCCTACCATCGAGAAACCCCCTACCCATCCTCCATAGACGACACCCTCCTACTAACCTCTAATAAATCCCTTCCATATGCAGCAAGGCTGGTGGCGAGATCCCGCCATCTGCGCCCCCTTCCACATGCCCAGAACTCCCTATATATTAGTCCAAAGGGAGAACACAATCAAGGCCACCACACCAGCTTCATCCTCCTCGCGTTTGTAAGTTCCATTTTCCATCTAAGAATTTAGTGCCATTTTTAGTTGTTGAGTTGATTTTGCAAACTGATAAGTGTTTTCTTTCATCAGGTAACTCTGTACAGTGGACAAAATCATAGCTCTGTTATTAGCACTATTTTATCAAGTACGTAAATGCTTGAATCTTCCTAGATTTTTTACCCTTAGATCCAATTCATCAGGTGCTAGAACCACTGCAGGCTCTACCATTTATTTTAGTTGAGTGTGATTCATGCTTCCTGTTCATCTGTCCGGAAATGGTGTACCAGTTAGGCTCTTGTTCAGTTAGTGTGAACCATGTGCTTCTGAATCCTGGATGGATGTTTTATTTTAGTTCAAGGTTTCTGGAGGTGGACGACAAGTAGTTTGTCGATAAGATCATGTATCAATTTGTCTTCAAGTTAGTCTAGGTTGTTGATTTTTTTACCACTTCGTTTCGATATAGTAGTAGTTCTGATTAAAAGTGAGTTATTCCACAGTGTTTTGGGTCTAAATTAACTTATGTGTAATAAATATAAGCATTTAGTTTCTTTGATAAACATGTGTTACATATCGCTTCTGCCATAGTTACAATTAAACTTTGAACTGAGCTGCAGATGATCTAGCATATTTTTTCAACTTGGCTAAATGATTTCTCTATCTTTGTAAACAGGCTCAAGTAACAATTTCTATTTGGTCGTTGTGCTCTAGGATCCTACAACGTGACATCACATCAATCGTTGAGGAGGTAACTAATTTTTCTAAACCGCATTGGGATTGTTTTTACCATAATGCAATGTGTGCTTATCTTTGTGCTTCATGAAATGGTGTATCTATTAGGCTCTCGTTCAGTTAGTACATCTCAAGCATAAACATACAAAACAGGTTCCAGAGTCTGCCACAAGAAAGTATACATGATTAATGACATGCTTTTCTATTATGAGCATAGAAACTATGGATTATTCTAGGCCACATTCAATAGAGGTTCAATAGTCTGACATGGCTATCATTTTAGAATGCTTTTGGACACTTGGTGTAGATGTTATTTTTAGTGTTGCAGGAGAGAAGTTTCATGCCCATAAATTAGATTGCTTGTCGATCTCTCTTTTTTAGATTTGATTTTTTTCAACCTTGAATTGGGTGAAGAGAATGAAACTGATCCCGACCCAGTTCCCTTCTAAATATTTTTTAGACTATAGAATTTTGAGAAACACAACTACACTTCTCACCTATTTAAATGAACATAAGTCATTTCTTGCTTATGTTTGATCTGTCAGTAAATTCTATGCGTATATTTTAGCTCGATCAGTATATTGTGTACCATATTTTAGCTGACAGAATATATAGGCATGTTATTAACTGAACCTTTTCATGCAATAACAATGAAGGTACCAATGTTATGATACCTATTGTCTTTTATTGTTACTGATTTCTTCTTATTTGTTGTCCAATTACATAGAGATATATATGATTAAGAACTGTTCTTGTTGTGTCAGTTACATAGTCATTGTTGTGGTCAAAGCAATAAAGTAGTGCATTTTTTAAAACATGAACATCAGTCAAAACAAAGCATATCTCTAGAAACGATGTATCAAACTAACACATTATACTACTGGGTATATTAGTAGTTATACTGACATAACTTTACATAGCATGAACTTATATACAGATCAATTTTATTAAAGGCCTTGTATATTTCAGCTTTCCTCAAGAGCGTGTGCACAGGTCCATGTTGGAGCAATCACAGTAGTCAAGGGGGCTGCAGTCACAGGTCCTGCTAGCTATGGTGGAGCAATCATAGGTGGACCTCCTAGCAGTCCAAGGCAAATTTGCCAGGTGGGAGTAGTGGCAACTTCTGAAACCCACGTGATAACATGCTCAAGCGTTCGTATGATAAAAAAGAAGCTCACACATAATCAAGAGAAGACCTCCTGTTCAGCGTTTGTGAACCTATGTGTATTTTTTCGTGAACTTGTTTTGTAAACCTCTATTTGTAAACCTATAAAATCTGAAGTTGTGAATGTGTGAACTTGTTTTTGTGAAATCCGAATCTAGTTTTGTGAACATGACAAATGATGAACCTGAGCCTGAAATCTATGGGTCTGAACCTGTGAGCCTGAACATGTGAGTTTGAAATCTGAACCTGGCAAATGCTGAAGATGGCAAATGATGAACCTGTGAGCTTGAAATCAGTGAGTGTGAACCTGTGATTCTGTCTAAAAACTGAGATTGACAGCCCTTTGCAAATGATGAAGCTGTTAATCTGAACCTGTGAACCTGTTTCCCTAAATCTGTGAAATTGAGTTCGACAACAGTTTGCCGATCACCACCGCTAGCTGCTAGCTTAGATATCACCTCATGGATTTTATATATCATAGTAATGTTTGCCGTATTGTATCTATGCTTTATACTAATTTTTAACTTCTGTGGCAACGCATGGGTACTCACCTAGTATATATATATATATATATATACACACACACGAGGCGGGGGAGCGGGTAGAACGGTGCCTAGACTATAAATATAATTATTGTTTATTTATAAACACTAATATACGTGTGGTTTGGTGATTACCCCAAAATGTTTGGAGCAAGGGGTTATGAGTTAAAGTACTCGCTTTGCACTATTTTTTGTACAGTGTGATAGCATGGAAAGTGAAGCCGTGGTATCACTAGGTGCCCACATTAGGTTCAGTATAGTTTGCACGGTATGGTAGCGCGGAGAGTGAAGCCGTGATATCAGTATAGATTAAAATTTAATGGTTTTAATATATTAAAAAAGGAACTTTTTAGTACTCGTAGCTAAGGACCGGTAGTAAAGAGAAATTTTTAGTATATTTTTGCAATTGGAACTAAAGTTTAATGATTTAAGGCGGGGGAGCGGGTAGAGCGGTGCCTAGACTATAAATATAATTATTGTTTATTTATAAACACTAATATACGTGTGGTTTGATGATTACCCCGAAATGTTTGGAGCAAGGGGGTATGAGTTAGAGTACTCGCTTTGCACTATTTTTTGTATGGTGTGATAGCATGGAAAGTGAAGCCGTGGTATCACCAGGTGCCCACATTAGGTTCAGTATAGTTTGTACGATATGGTAGTGTCGGCGTTTCGGACCCGGGGGACCCTCAACCGGACCGACTAGTGAATTTTGTGCCGCGTGCCTCTGTCCAGATGGGTTGATGCAAGATGGAACACAAGAGGGGGAATGAGGCTTGTATTATCTTGCACCGGGGGTGCTTGCAGTAGGGGTTACAAGCTGAGCGAGAGCGAGAGAGAGAGAGAGAGAGAGAGAGAGAGTTCGGCCTTGAGTTGTCTGAGTTAGCCTCCTCCGCGTCTCTCCCACTCTGCCTGCCTCTGTCCGCCCCCTTAGGAAGGCCCTGGACATCCCCTTTTATAGATACAAGGAGATGGTCCAGCTGTACAATGGGGGTGTAGCTATGTGCTAACGTGGCCGACAGAGAAATGCTTGAGCCCTATAGAAGCGCAGCTGGCGGTGCGGCATGGATCCTGTTGACGTTTCCTTGCTTCCATAGGGAGCTGAGAGCCATCGACATCATGGACGCATGCGGGAAACCATCATTACCTGTTATTGGAGTAGTTTGATGTGACTCCAGTCTTGTTCCTTCGTAGCATGGGGTGGCTAGCTAGCAGTAGGGTAATGATGTATCTCCTGTAGCGTAGTCGGTCCGAGGCCGAGGTTGGGCGAGGCGTTGACTCCTCCCGAGGCCGAGGCTGAGGTCGGGCGCGGGTGTGACTCCTCCCGAGGCCGGGGTTGGGCAAGGCAGAGAATTTCCCCCGAGGCCGAGGCTGAGACCGAGGCCTGGGGTCGGGCGAGGCGGAGCTCCCTGTTGTGCCCGAGGCCGAACTCGGGAAAGGCCGTGACTTACTGTTGTTAGTCTTCCCCTGGTGGTTGGCACAGTAGCCGGAGCGGGGCGCACAGCGCTGTTTTCCTGTCAGAACGGTCAGTGAAAGGGCAAAGTGAATGCGGTCACTTCGACCTTGCCGACTAAGGCGCGCGTGTCAGGGTAAGGTGTCAGGCGATCCCCGCATTAAATGCGCATGCGATACGGTCAGTTGGTAAGGTGATTTGGCCGAGGTCGCTGCACGACAAAGTTTGCTTGAGCTTGGCTCCGGGCGAGCCGAGGGTGCGCCCACCGCTTGTGGAGGCCCTCGGGCGAGGCGTGAATCCGCCCGGGACTACTGTTCCCGCCCAAGGCCTGGGCTCGGGCGAGGCGAGATTGCGTCCCTTGGCAGACGAGGCCTTGACTTGAACCGTGCTCATCAGTCTTTATGGTTTCTTCTGAAGACGTTTTCCAGCCGTGTTTAGGAGTGTTGGGGGTACCCCTAATTACGGTACCCGACAGTAGCCCTCGAGCCTCGAAGGGAGTGTAGGCACTCGCTTGGAGGTTCTGCCGGATTTTTTGCAAGGGGACCAGCCTTTCTTGGTGATGTTTTGTTCCGATGGGTGCGCGCGAGCGCACCCGTCGGGTGTAGCCCCCGAGGCCTCGGAGGAGTGGTTTGACTCCTCTGAGGTCTTAATTCTTTTTGTGATGCCTCGGTCGGCCTTGTTGTTTCCTCATGTGGCCTGGCTGCAGCCCGGGTGCATGGTCCGGCTCCGAGTTTTCAAGTTGTTTTGTCGACGTGGTCGACAATTTGGCCGTAGCCTGGTGCAAGAGCAGCCCCCGAGCCTCTGCACGGAGCGAGAGGACGATCAAGGACTGTCTCGACTTTTATTGTATGCCCCTTCGTCGCCTTTCCGGAAGGAGGAGGGGGGAACGCGCCATGTTACCCTCGGTGGGTGCTGAACATGGTGTTTCCAGTGAGTTGCTAACGGGTAATCCGAGTGGACGCCCGAGCCCCATTCGATAAGGGTCGGCTAGTGGCCCAGAGGCATGCTCCAAAAGTACCTACAGGTGATTTGCTGGACCCGGGCCCATTTGATAGGGTCCGAGGGCTCGGTGCCTCCCTCCGGTGGGATTCCATTACAAAATCGTTCCCGCTGGTCTCAGAAATGTCCTAGGGTACCTCGGGAGCGTAGCCCGAGCCTCGGCCATGTAACAGACGTACCCAGGGTCATCCCTGACTCTGCGTGCTCTGGGGCGGCTGTCGAACCCTTCCGAGGGGCCAGCCTTCAAACCCCTAATCAGTAAAGGGCTCGGAGCCCAGTGCTTTGGGGCAGTTGCCGAACCCCGTAGGGCGCAACCTTCGAACCCCTGATCAGTAGGAGGGTTCGGGGCCCGTTTCCTTCGCTGAGAAGGATCCTTTTCCGAAATATCCCCCTCCCCGATCCCTGTGGCAAGAGAGAGAGAAAAAGGATATGAATTTAAATAATGCAGCGCACCTTTTTTGACGCGGTCATCATGACGGAGGTGAAACAACGCCCGCTTCGCCTGCCAGAGGTGTCGCTTGCCCTGCCAGGGAGTTAATGCGACAGGACAGGCGATTCGCGGGGCATCTGTTGCGCGTGCGCGAGTCGTTCGAGGAACAGAAAAACTGTTTTACCTTCGAGTTTGAATTTTGCGATGGGTTCGGGTGAAGTTTTGGGTGGATCTTGCCCGGGCCTTTATATACCCGGAAGAGGGGCCGGGGTGGTTCTCTACCCTGCCGTTTGCGCTTGCCTTCTGCTTTGGTTTCCGCAACCTAAGAGAAAGGCCAGAGAAGAGAAAACCGTGCACCTCATCCCCTCTGCCTCCACCGTTTCCGCTCGGCGATGGCTGACAAGGCGACCGTCGTTCCGCCGTGCGACCCGTGGCCTTTCTCCACCGTTACTGTGGAGGATCTGGAGGCCCTTGTTTCCGACGGTTTGCTCCGTCCTCTCTCCGGCGGGTCGCAGCCTGAGTGGATGGCCCCCGGGAGCGAGGCCAACCCGACTCCGCCGCTGGGGTACGTGGTCAGTTTCATCCCCTTCCATGAGCGTGGGTCCGGGGTGCCGGTGAGCCGCTTCATGCGGGCGCTCTTGCACCACTACGGGGTGGAGCTGCATAACTTTAACCCCAACTCCATTGCGCAAGCGGCCATTTTCACGGCGGTTTGTGAGGGGTTTTTGGGGATTGACCCTGACTGGGACCTGTGGACCCATCTCTTTTCTGCGGAGTTCTTCGCCTCGTCAACGGATGTGAAGAAGGTCCGCATGGCGGTGCGGGTCGGTGGCTGCACCCTCTAGCTGAGGTCGGGGCGTGCGCAGCAGTACATCCCTGCCTCCCTTGTATCTTCAAACAAGGGGTGGCAGAACCGGTAGTTTTATCTCCAGAACGATGACGGGATGCTTCCGCCGTTTTCTCAATGAGTGGTGACCGCCGCCGGCAATAACTGGCGCTGGGGGCCACACGCAAGAACCAGGAGAAGCTCCAGCCTATTCTACATGCCTTGCAGAAGTTACGAGATGAGGGCCTTACCGCTGCGGGGGTCGTCGCCGCTTTCCATCACCGGAGGGTGCTCCCTTTGGCAGAGCGGCGGTTGCGGCTCGCGGAGATGAAGCCGGGGGTCGATTTGGAGGGCTCGCGGATGTCCTCGACCTCCCTCTCCGCCGACGACCTCTGCAGGCGGGTAGCGGGTACAGTAGGGAGGCTGCATGCTGGCGTCCTTAGCCAGCCCTCGATGCGCCCCGACCATGGGTACGTGTCCCTGGTGAGTGTCCGATCCTCCTTTTGTTTTGCGCCGAGTTTTTTTTACGTCTTTGATTCTTACTGTTGGGGTTTTTGTTCGTCCCTAGGGGTTGAGGGGTTTTAAACTCTCCCAGCCACTGGTCCCGGAGGACGCGATGGACCGAGCCGCGCGTAGGCTCGCCGCAGAGAAGGAAAAGGAGAAGAAGGACGCGGAAAAGGCCCGAGCTCGCGAGAGATGCGAGCTCGGGAAGCCTTGGAGAAGCGTCGTCGGAGGCAGGCGAGGGATGGGCTCCGATTGGAGCCGTCGCCGGAGACGCCTGACGACGACGACGATGATGATGATGATGATGATGACGACGAAGACGAAGACGAAGATGATGACATGGCGACCCAACTTGGCCTCAGCCCGGACCCGAGGCTGGGCCAGGGGTCGCCGAGCCAGCCTCGAAGTGGGCTGGCACCATCAGTGCCTGGGGCCGGGACACCAAGGTCCCGGTCCGAGGAGCGGAGGCAGGTCAAGGGGGTACTTGACCCCTTGGTCGAGATGATTGGGGTGACTCCGAGGGGTCAGGCTGAACCGCATGCTCTTCAAGAGCAGGTGCCCGCGCCGGCCGTACAGGAGGCCGGTCCCTTGTCCATCGTGATGACGCCTGGGCAGGCCGCTCTCTCGGCGCCTCGGGCGTCCGAGGTAGAAACGACGCCGAAGCCGACAGCGGGGGCAACCCTCGGCAGCGCCTGCAGACACTAGGGCCCAAGGGGTCTCCCTGTAGGCACGATTGGCCTTGCCCCAGAGCAGGTAAGTATCTGAAGATACTTGTAATACCTAAATTTGTAACTCTTATGAGAATAGAATAGTTCCTTTATCCGTATGCGTGTACCACCTCTAGTTACTATCACATGTGAATAAACACTATAAAAAAGGGGATTAAATAACCGATAATGCCTAAATAAATCATGCATCATGCTGAGTTTTTACTTGATTGTGCATTTATGGCCAATAAAATAAAGGAATTATTAATATATTAATAACCACACGGAATCCAAATTCTATTTTGGAAAACAAAACTCCAAAGAAATATGGAGGGGGAAGAAAAGAATCACTAAAAAGGAAAATATATACAAAATAAATATTATAAATAAAAGCAAGACATCATGTTCAAATTATACTTTAAATGTGAGGAGAACTTACCAAAGAATTTGAGTTTGAAATTTGGACTCAAATGAAAAAGGAAAATATAAATAAAGAAAAGAGAAAGGGAAATAAAAGAGAGAAATGGCGTATTGGGCCCCCTTCCACGTATCTGGCCCATGGAACAATTGCATGCGCGCGGCCCAGCTCGGGAGCACGGCGCCGACGTGTGGGACCCACTTGGTAGCCTGTCACCCGAGCTCACGTCGTGGCTCTGTCGCTAGACTCGTGACCCCACCTGTCATCCCTGCGGCCTACCCGTCAACAGGCATCGCGAGATCCACGGCGAGCTCTTCCCCTTCTTCCGGTGCTGCTATTGCGACCCCGAATCCATGGGGGCGGGACGTTAAATGCAGCTGCTAGCCCACGAACACTCCACCCGAACGCCGCAAGAAACCAGCCGTCCCTTCTCAGTGACCGAGAAAACCATTCCGTGTGGTCCGTCCGCCGTCGGAGCCGTGTCTCCACCTTCACCGTCGTTTGGAGGCTGGTGTGGGGTCATGGGTGTTCGGCACTCCGTGTGGAGTGCGTGTGCGAAGAATCGAGACCGGAGGTTGAGACCGGTGTCCGGAATTCCTCGCCGCGATTAATCTCCGCCGCGGCTCCACCATCTCTCTGCGACCAGCGTTCTGCGCATCAAATCCTCCTGGTATGATGGCTCGATCAAGTTCGTAGTGATTCCCTTATCACGTAGAAGTGAGCGGGTTGGAGGATAGGGCATTCGTTCTCAGGTTTCAGGCCTCTCCGGCGAGTTTCACCGTGGGATAGCGCGCGCCGCCGTGCTCTGCGGGGCAGGGAGGTTAGTGACGTGCTCGCGACCGTTGGATCTAGTTATGCGGTCGAGATTAGAACACCGTACCCCCTTCGCTCGGAGAAATCCATGCCGTTGATCTCACGGCGTGCGGCAGGAACTAGATTTAGGATTAATTAAATCTAGGCCGTATAGTGTTCATCCAACGGCCAGAAACCTAGGATACCGGTTTGCCCTGGTGGTTTTGCTAATGAGCCCCTGATAAACAGAAAATCAACCCGCCGTCCTAGTGCATTGTGCTCTGTGTCTTAGGAAAACTGCACCGGGGCCCCTGCGCTTTCCAGAAAATGAGGCCCAGTCCAGTGGCATGTTAAAATGAGTAAATGAATTAGAAAATAGGTTTTTATTATATAAATGAATGCTAGAACTTCAATAATTCATAGAAAATCCATTTTAGGTCCAAATGAGTCCATTCTAGTTCCTAAAATTTTATAATTTTATTCTCTACCACTTAGAGCCTCTGTTTTGTCATGAAAACAGTAAGAAATTTAACTCCTCACTTAATCCTATTTTAAACCCATAAAACCTTTGAAAATCCATAACTTAAATTCTATAACTCCAGAAATTATGATTCCTGTTCCTAGGATTTTATTTTAATATGTAGAATATTGCTGTGTATTTTGTTCACATGATTGGTGTGATGTTAATTTTCCCCTGTATATTGTGCTTGTTTGTATTGTGGCGAGTAGAAGAGCCCGTTGCTGAGGATCCTGGTGAGCAGCAGGTTGAAGTAGCTGAGCAGGAGCTCATTGAAGGCAAGTTGTGCCCTTGACCACTTTTTACCCAATAATGTTCTTTAATATCACTTATTCATGCATAGGTTAATTTTGATGGGACCCGATAGGTCACCCTAGATTGTTTATCTCATTACCTTGTTTACCCCTGATTCACTTGGGTAGTTTGCTATTGCTTTACCTGGTTTTGGGATAATCATTTATTACCTCTATGTTCCAATTCTTTTGTTATTCTATTTATGTTCATGTCAAGTTCATTAATGTTAATTGGAACATAGAGCTTAACTTGAGAACCACGTGCCACCACAAGGGTTTAATGGGACGCCCTTGGCTGATTAACTAGGAAAGCTAGTGGAGGTCTACCTTACCCAAAAGGGGCAAGGGCAGTAGGGGAGTGGTCAGTGTAGGGAGGTCCTTGGTTGATTTTGCTGCGATGGCGGTCAGACAAGAACCCTGCATTGGAACTTCCTATAAACTGTAGCGGGTTTTCTGAAGCTAGTGGAACTTTGTAAAGGCCTCGTAGTGTTACCCTGCCTCGCCTCCTCGGTAGAGGTGTATGGGAAGTCACGATCCCTTGGCAGATGGGTAGCATGACTTGTGGGTAAAGGGTACAACCTCTGCAGAGTGTAAAACTGGTATACTAGCCGAGCTCACGGTCATGAGCGGCTCAGGACTCTCTGATGTTTAAATTATGGAACTTAAATTCAATTTGGTCATTTGCATTGCATGGGTTTGTTATTAATTTTGTTCTATTACTTTACTTATGGTTTGGTATTTACTTACATTTAGTAACTGCTAATAAAAGTTTGACCAACTACTTAAAAGCAATGCTCAGCTTTAACCCCTATCATTGATTAGCCCTACACATCACATGAACTCACACCTTTGTGAGTTTATGTCCACTGGTTCCCCACAACTTGTTGAGCTATGATCATGTGTGAGCTCACCCTTGCTGTCTCACACCCCCCCACAGGAGAAGAACAGGTGGTTCAGGAGGAGCCACAAGGCGAGGAGTATGATCCGATCTAGGTGGCGTTTCTTAGTTGACATTGGCGCCGACGATCCTTAGTTCGTTTTATCTTTATTATTTTATTTTGCAATAAGTCTTCCGCTATGTAATAAATACTCTGATGTTTTATGACATTTATCTCTATACACTCTGTTATTATATATGTTGTCTTCTTGGCGCATGTATGAGATGCACCTGGCTTTATTCCTTAAAGCCGGGTGTGACAGAAGTGGTATCAGAGGAAATGTTGACTGTAGGACGAGACCTAGATAGAAATGGACAAAACCCTTACCTACTTACCTTACTCCGACTCATTCTATACTTATCTCATCTTGATCTTGTCTCACCTTTTGCTATTCTACTCTGATTAATCTTATCTTTTCTACTCTAAGACAAGATGGATTTCACACCTTGGAATCCTACCACTATGATCTTTTTAAGAGATAGGGAACCTAAAACAAAATTTAAAACTATTTTCTTTATTTAAAAAAGTGATTGGTTGATTGTGCTGGTGATAAATGCCTGATTTGCTTCTTTGATTGATTGATATATTATATATGGACATCTTAGTATGTACCACCATAAGGTAATGAATTAGCTATGGTAAGTAAAATATTAATCTGCTTAGCTAATAAATCCCCCAAAGTAACCTGATTTGTAAATACCTGCCTTGTATACTATTTTCTTACCATATGTACCTAACTCAGATGGTCAATACCAGGCGGGGTGGTGGAATTGATTTGCCTCCTAATCGACACACTCGGTGGATATATAGACAACCCCAGCCACAACCTACAGAGATGAATCCTCCTAATCCTCCACCAGGCGGAGTTGACCCACTGGTTGCTACTCAGATGGCGGTGATGCAGCAAATGGCGGACACTATGGCTGATATGCGTGCCCAGATGCAGCAAGAACGCCAGGAGATGCGTCAGGAAAGAGAAGATATACGCCAGGAGTTGCGCCAGGAGCGAGAGGAGATACGCCAGGAAAGGAGGGCACACAATACCACTGCCTCCACCACCACCACCAGTTCCACCCCGTGATAAGCATAGGGAGTTCATGAGTCATAAGCCACCTACATTCGCTAGCTCACCTGATCCACTGGATGCGGATGATTGGCTGAAGTCCGTTGAGAAGATGCTGAATATTGCACAATGTACTGACCGGGAGAAGGTTTTATATGCTTCTGGACGTCTGACAGGTCCTGCTGCTGACTGGTGGGATTCATATACTGCTGCCCACGATGCTGCTGATACTATCACTTGGGCAGAGTTCAGTACACAGTTCAGGAATTATCATATACCAGCTGGATTGATGAAGATTAAGAAGAAGGAATTTCTGTCGCTGAAGCAAGGGAGTATGTCAGTCAGTGAGTACCGCGACAAGTTTATCCAGTTATCCAGATATGCCCCTGATGAAGTTGCTGAAGATGAGAGGAAGCAGGAGCATTTTATTGAAGGACTTAATGGACCACTGCAGTATGCTCTAGTGGCACATACATTTCCATCATTTCAGAGGCTGCTTGATAAGGCCCTAGCTATTGAACACAAGCATGTTCAGCTGGGAGATTTGAAGAGAAAGGCTATATCTCAAGGACAAGGAAGCAGCAGTGTTCGTCCTCGCTACAGTTCACCTCAGGGTACACCAGTTCGCACTGGCAGAGGCCAGCGCCCAGTTCAGCAATCACCACTGAGGACTCCACCTCCTCGACAGGCTACCCCTACTGGCACCCCGACGAAGTTTTCAGGACAGAGTCCAGGCACTACTTGTTTCAAGTGCGGGAAGACTGGTCATTATGCAAATGTCTGCCCACAAAGGATTGCTACTACTCCAGTTCAGAACAGGCAGCAAACTCCAGGATCTGGCAAGGGATATTCTATTGCCAAGGTTAATCAAGTCAGCGTTGATGCTACTCCGGATGGTGGGGACATCGTACTTGGTATGTTTTATGTTAATGCAATTCCTGCAACCATATTATTTGTTTCTGGTGCTACACATTCATTCATGTCTGCTAGATATGCCAACACAAATGAAATACCACTGCTAAATATGAGAAAACCCATGATAGTAATTACACCTAAAGGGCCTGTTGAGGCGAATCAAATGACACGTAGATTGACATTGACCATTATGGATAGAGAATTTGAAGCTACTGCTATAATATTAGAGTCAAGCAGTATAGATCTGATCGTTGGTATGTCATGGCTAAGAAAGGCAAAGGTCGTTATAGCATGTGGTAGAGGTACCGTAGAACTCACTACCACTAAAGGAGAAAGATTTCAAGTTAATATTGCAGTAACCTCCTCATCCATGCGTGCAATGTTCTTTATACCTGAGGAGTTTGTTGGTGACAACATCCGGGTGGTTAGAGATTTTCCGGATGTCTTTCCAGAGGAGTTACCAGGTGTTGGGGGCTTGTTCTCAAATGCTTAGAGTTAAGAACAAGGCAACACAGAAAATGTTAAACATTAAGGTCTTTCGTCCTCCACTTCATTATATCCCTTCGGGACATAAGGAACTTCGGACGAAGGTTACGAAGGACGCACCTTCGTAGACATAATAACGTAGGATGAAGCATTTACATAAATCATGAGGTATAAAATGGACATTCAAATGTTAACATAGAATCATTTTCATTTCCATTAATACGAATGAATATAAATGACAGATGTACCTTCAGTCTTGAGGAAGGCAGGAGTACAAGTGTGACGTGAAGGCAAATGACAGGTTCGCGTGAACAGTACAGAGGTACTGTTCATCTATTTATAGGCACAGGTCGCAGCCTGTGACAAATTACAATTATGCCCCTTACAAATGTTTACAACATTGACTCAGACCTATATGAATAAAAAGGTCATTCTATCTCTATGTCGGTTTAAAACGCCGAAGCTCCATGAAAAGGAACCTTCGGCCATCTCTTGGAGACGACTCCAGCCGAAGCTGCTTCTTCGTGTGAGACCTTCGGCGCACCGAAGCACGACCCCAACACCAGGGATGCCACCTGATAGAGAAGTTGAGTTTGTTATTGATCTCTTACCTGGAACCGCCCCTATTTCTAAACGGCCATATAGAATGTCCGTAGAGGAGTTGAAGGAACTTAAGAAGCAGTTAACTGAGTTACAAGAGGCTGGGTACATTCGTCTGAGTTCCTCACCTTGGGGAGCACCGGTTTTGTTTGTACAGAAGAAGGATGGATCGCAGCGGATGTGTGTGGACTATAGATCTCTCAACGATGTTACTGTGAAGAACAAGTATTCGTTACCCCGTATTGAGGATTTATTTGATCAGATGAGAGGTGCTAGAGTATTCTTGAAGATTGATCTCCGATCCGGTTACCATCAGATGAGGATTAGACCATCGGATATTCCCAAGACGGCTTTCTCGACTCGATATGGATTATATGAGTTCACCGTGATGTCGTTTGGATTAACCAATGCACCAGCTTATTTTATGAACTTGATGAATAAGGTGTTTATGGAGTATTTGGACAGATTCGTCGTGGTATTCATCGACGATATTCTTATTTATTCTTAGAGTGATAGCGATCATGAGGAACATCTGAGATTGGTGCTACAGAAGCTACGAGATAACCAGCTATATGCCAAGTTCAGCAAGTGCGAGTTTTGGATTGGTGAGGTGCCATTTCTTGGTCATATTATTTCTAATGGAGGAATTTAAGTGGATCCTGCTAAGGTCAAGGAGATAATGGAGTGGAGAGTACCCACTACAGTTACTGAGATTCGGAGTTTCTTGGGACTAGCAGGATATGTTCGGAGAATTATTGAAGGATTTTCTAAGATTGCTAAACCTATGACTTCACTTTTGGAGAAAGGAAGAGAATTTAAGTGGGACGAGAAGTGCCAAGACAGCTTTGACCAATTGAAGAAAAGATTGATGTCGCCACCAGTATTGGTTATGCCAGACCTACAGAAAGGATTTGATATCTATTGTGATGCATGTGGCCAAGGCTTAGGATGTGTGCTCATGCAAGAGGGACATGTGATCGCCTACGCTTCTCGTCAGTTGCGGAAACATGAATTGAACTACCCCACTCATGACTTGGATTTGGCAGCCGTTGTGCATGCGCTTAAGATTTGGAGGCATTATATCATGGGGACCAAGTGTCAAGTATACACGGATCATAAGAGTTTGAAGTATATATTCACTCAGAAGGATCTCAACCTTAGGCAACGCCGTTGGTTGGAGCTTATCAAGGATTATTATTTGGAGATTCACTATCATCCGGGCAAGGCAAATTTGGTTGCAGATGCCTTGAGTCGCAAGGGGCATGTTCATTCAGCTATTGTTGCCCAGCTACCTGATGAGATTGTTGAGGACTTCAGGAGACTTAACCTGGGGATAGTTTCTCATACTGAAGGAGTTACTATTGATGTGGAACCTACTTTGGAGCAAGAAATCCGCAAAGGTCAACTTGACGATGCTAAAATAAAAGAGATTAAGGATCTGATTACTGAAGGTCGAGTTCCGGAATTTACGGAAGATGAGCAAGGCACTGTATGGTTCAAGGACAGGATGTGTGTTCCTGATATTGAAAGCCTTCGAGAGACTATTTTAAAGGAGGCCCATGATTCAGATTATTCTATTCATCCTGGTAGTACTAAGATGTATCAAGATTTGAAACGGAAGTATTGGTGATATGGATTGAAAAGAGATGTGGCTGCACATGTGGCTATGTGCGATGTATGTCAAAGAGTTAAGGCTGAACACCAGAGGCCAGCTGGACTACTGCACCCACTGAAGATACCCAAGTCGAAGTGGGAAGAGATTGGTATGGATTTCATCACAGGATTGCCTCGCACCCAGAAAGGATATGATGCTATATGGGTGATTGTGGATAGATTGACTAAAGTGGCTCACTTTATTCCTGTAAAGACTACTTATAAAGGTTCTCAGCTAGCAGAGTTGTATATGGCTCGGATTGTGTGTTTACATGGAGTACCAAAGAAGATCGTGTCCGATCGAGGTTCGCAGTTTACCTCAAGATTTTGGAGAAGCTTTCATGAGAATATGAGTACAAAGTTGAATTTTAGTACGGCTTATCACCCTCAGACTGATGGACAGACTGAAAGGACCAATCAAGTATTGGAAGATATGTTGAGAGCATGTGCCCTTCAGCATGGAGGAAGTTGGGATAAGAGTCTACCTTATGCTGAGTTCTCATATAATAATAGTTATCAGGCCAGTCTGAAGATGTCACCTTTTGAAGCTTTATATGGGAGGAAGTGCAGGACTCCTTTGTATTGGGATCAGACTGGAGAAAGACAGTTCTTTGGGCCTGAATTGATTCCAGAAGCAGAAGAACAAGTCCGTATAATTCGAGAGAATTTGAGGGTGGCTCAAACTAGGCAAAAGAGCTACGCTGATAATAGAAGAAGACCACTGGAATTTGAAGAAGGAGATTATGTGTACCTCAAGGTGTCACCACTTCGTGGAATGAGGAGATTCAAAGTTAAGGGCAAATTGTCCCCTCGCTATATTGGACCATTCTTGATCTTTAGGCGAGTTGGGGAGATGGCATACCAACTCGAGTTACCGGATAGTCTATCGGATGTGCATAATGTGTTCCACGTATCTCAACTGAAGAAATGTCTCCGTGTCCCTGAGGAACAGTTACCAATGGAAAAGCTCAGTGTTCAGGGTGATTTGACTTACACAGAGTACCCGATCAAGATTTTGGATACATTGACTCGAGTTACAAGAAATAAGGTGATAAAGATGTGTAAAGTACAATGGAGTCACCACGGTGAAGATGAAGCAACTTGGGAAAGAGAAGAAGAGCTTCGCATAGATTTTCCCCACCTTTTCCCTAGATCTTCTTAAATCTCGAGGACGAGATTATTTTAAAGGGGGGTAGGATTTGTAATACCTAAATTTGTAACTCTTATGAGAATAGAATAGTTCCTTTATCCATATGCGTGTACCACCTCTAGTTACTATCACATGTGAATAAACACTATAAAAAAGGGGATTAAATAACCGATAATGCCTAAATAAATCATGCATCATGCTGAGTTTTTACTTGATTGTGCATTTATGGCCAATAAAATAAAGGAATTATTAATATATTAATAACCACATGGAATCCAAATTCTATTTTGGAAAACAAAACTCCAAAGAAATATGGAGGGGGAAGAAAAGAATCACTAAAAAGGAAAATATATACAAAATAAATATTATAAATAAAAGCAAGACATCATGTTCAAATTATACTTTAAATGTGAGGAGAACTTACCAAAGAATTTGAGTTTGAAATTTGGACTCAAATGAAAAGGGAAAATATAAATAAAGAAAAGAGAAAGGGAAATAAAAGAGAGAAATGGCGTATTGGGCCCCCTTCCACGTATCTGGCCCATGGAACAATTGCATGCGCGCGGCCCAGCTCGGGAGCACGGCGCCGACGTGTGGGACTCGCTTGGTAGCCTGTCACCCGAGCTCACGTCGTGGCTCTGTCGCTGGACTCGTGACCCCACCTGTCATCCCTGCGGCCTACCCGTCAACAGGCATCGCGAGATCCACGGCGAGCTCTTCCCCCTTCTTCCGGTGCTGCTATTGCGACCCCGAATCCATGGGGGCGGGACGTTAAATGCAGCTGCTAGCCCACGAACACTCCACCCGAACGCCACAAGAAACCAGCCGTCCCTTCTCAGTGACCGAGAAAACCATTCCGTGTGGTCCGTCCGCCGTCGGAGCCGTGTCTCCACCTTCACCGTCGTTTGGAGGCTGGTGTGGGGTCGTGGGTGTTCGGCACTCCGTGTGGAGTGCGTGTGCGAAGAATCGAGACCGAAGGTTGAGACCGGTGTCCGGAATTCCTCGCTGCGATTAATCTCCACCGCGGCTCCACCATCTCTCTGCGACCAGCGTTCTGCGCGTCAAATCCTCCTGGTATGATGGCTCGATCAAGTTCGTAGTGATTCCCTTATCACGTAGAAGTGAGCGGGTTGGAGGATAGGGCATTCGTTCTCAGGTTTCAGGCCTCTCCGGCGAGTTTCGCCGTGGGATAGCGCGCGCCGCCATGCTCTGCGGGGCAGGGAGGTTAGTGACGTGCTCGTGACTGTTGGATCTAGTTATGCGGTCGAGATTAGAACAGCGTACCCCCTTCGCTCGGAGAAATCCACGCCGTTGATCTCACGGCGTGCGGCAGGAACTAGATTTAGGATTAATTAAATCTAGGCCGTATAGTGTTCATCCAACGGCCAGAAACCTAGGATACCGGTTTGCCCTGGTGGTTTTGCTAATGAGCCCCTGATAAACAGAAAATCAACCCGTCGTCCTAGTGCATTGTGCTCTGTGTCTTAGGAAAACTGCACCGGGGCCCCTGCGCTTTCCAGAAAATGAGGCCCAGTCCAGTGGCATGTTAAAATGAGTAAATGAATTAGAAAATAGGTTTTTATTATATAAATGAATGCTAGAACTTCAATAATTCATAGAAAATCCATTTTAGGTCCAAATGAGTCCATTCTAGTTCCTAAAATTTTATAATTTTATTCTCTACCACTTAGAGCCTCTGTTTTGTCATGAAAACAGTAAGAAATTTAACTCCTCACTTAATCCTATTTTAAACCCATAAAACCTTTGAAAATCCATAACTTAAATTCTATAACTCCAGAAATTATGATTCCTGTTCCTAGGATTTTATTTTAATATGTAGAATATTGTTGTGTATTTTGTTCCACATGATTGGTGTGATGTTAATTTTCCCCTGTATATTGTGCTTGTTTGTATTGTGGCGAGTAGAAGAGCCCGTTGCTGAGGATCCTGGTGAGCAGCAGGTTGAAGTAGCTGAGCAGGAGCTCATTGAAGGCAAGTTGTGCCCTTGACCACTTTTTACCCAATAATGTTCTTTAATATCACTTATTCATGCATAGGTTAATTTTGATGGGACCCGATAGGTCACCCTAGATTGTTTATCTCATTACCTTGTTTACCCCTAATTCACTTGGGTAGTTTGCTATTGCTTTACCTGGTTTTGGGATAATCATTTATTACCTCTATGTTCCAATTCTTTTGTTATTCTATTTATGTTCATGTCAAGTTCATTAATGTTAATTGGAACATAGAGCTTAACTTGAGAACCACGTGCCACCACAAGGGTTTAATGGGACGCCCTTGGCTGATTAACTAGGAAAGCTAGTGGAGGTCTACCTTACCCGAAAGGGGCAAGGGCAGTAGGGGAGTGGTCAGTGTAGGGAGGTCCTTGGTTGATTTTGCTGCGATGGCGGTCAGACAAGAACCCTGCATTGGAACTTCCTATAAACTGTAGCGGGTTTTCTGAAGCTAGTGGAACTTTGTAAAGGCCTCGTAGTGTTACCCTGCCTCGCCTCCTCGGTAGAGGTGTATGGGAAGCCGCGATCCCTTGGCAGATGGGTAGCATGACTTGTGGGTAAAGGGTACAACCTCTGCAGAGTGTAAAACTGGTATACTAGCCGAGCTCACGGTCATGAGCGGCTCAGGACTCTCTGATGTTTAAATTATGGAACTTAAATTCAATTTGGTCATTTGCATTGCATGGGTTTGTTATTAATTTTGTTCTATTACTTTACTTATGGTTTGGTATTTACTTACATTTAGTAACTGCTAATAAAAGTTTGACCAACTACTTAAAAGCAATGCTCAGCTTTAACCCCTATCATTAATTAGCCCTACACATCACATGAACTCACACCTTTGTGAGTTTATGTCCACTGGTTCCCCACAACTTGTTGAGCTATGATCATGTGTGAGCTCACCCTTGCTGTCTCACACCCCCCCACAGGAGAAGAACAGGTGGTTCAGGAGGAGCCACAAGGCGAGGAGTATGATCTGATCTAGGTGGCGTTTCTCAGTTGACATTGGCGCCGACGATCCTTAGTTCGTTTTATCTTTATTATTTTATTTTGCAATAAGTCTTCCGCTATGTAATAAATACTCTGATGTTTTATGACATTTATCTCTATACACTCTGTTATTATATATGTTGTCTTCTTGGCGCATGTATGAGATGCACCTGGCTTTGTTCCTTAAAGCCGGATGTGACAATACCTCTGTTTTGTTTTTTTCGCTGTGTATCTTGAACTTTCTCTCTCTCTTTCTTTCAGCAAGCAGAGGCAGGGCTCTGCAAGTCTGGCCCCCACGAAGGCCCTTAAGACGGGGCCGACCTCTACAGCCGGTGCTGCGGCGCGTCATGCTGGTTGGTTGGCCTCCGCACAAGGCGCCGTTCGGCGGGGGGCCCAGGTGGCACGAGCTACCATGGGGAAAGCCTCCCAGGCTGACCCCCCTGTTGGAGCGGCCATCATGCCGGGGGAGGCCGCTGACGCGGCCGTGGCCTCGGGCCCGGCTGACTTGTTGCCGGCGCCGGCATCGACTCCTACTGGGGCTGTCACTATTCGCCCACGGAGCCGCCCGTCGCCGCCGATGTCGGGATGGCTGAGGCGCCGCTGCCCGTGGTCCTCCCCGACCTCCCCGTTTTCGACCGTGGGGCGGCCGTTGTTGTTGGTGAGCGGAGGCTTGTCACTTTGGCCGAGGAGAGGCCCGACACGTCGGCGGCAGCGGCGCCCGATGCATCGACTGCAGGGGACCCGACGCCTCATTCGTGGGGCGTGCAGAACCGTGGCCCGTCTTGGGGAGCAGCGGCCTTATCCCCACGCAGCTCAATCCCAACGAATGGTGTGGGCAGCTGCTCCTGTTCTGGAGCCGCGACACCTCGGAACCCCTTCTTTCCCTTAACGATGAGTTGGAGGAGCAGCTCCGGGGTAATTTCCGTGAATATTCTGAGGCGGCGATGAGATCACTCCGGACAACCATGGAAATCCTTTCTAGGGACGTTCCCAGGGTCTTCCAGGTGAGGATTTAGGCGTACGCCTCGCGCGATCAGGGCATTCTTCGTGACATCCCGTTTTTCTCCCTCAGGAGCTCGCGGACATGAGTACTGCCAAGTCGCTGTTCATCCGTCGCGAGAGCGACGTTTGGGATTCGCTGCGGTACCAGTGGGCTGTGCTTTCTGAGGCGAACGAGCGCCTCGCCCAACGGAGCACCGAGGTGGTGGACCTTCGGCTGCTCTGTGATGAGCTGAAGTTGGAGGCAGCGGTGGCGCGGGCAGAGGCGGCGTCGACACGGACAGAGGCTTCGTCGGCCCAGGAGCAGGTGGCTTCCCAGGCCGAGGAGATGCAACAACGGCAGCTGGAGCTTGGCCAGGTCATCAGCGAGCGGGACCAATCTCGGAGCCAAGCTGCCGAGGCCATGAGCCGGGCTGAGGCCCTTAGGGGTCAGCTGCCTGAGGCTACAGAGCGGCTAGCCGAGGTGTCTGCTCGGGCCGGGACCCTTGCGGAGGGCCTAGCCGTGGCCGTCGGGTCTGCCCAGTCCGCCCAAGTCGTGGCCTCGCAGCAGCGTGCCTGGGCCGAAGGTATGTTTTGCCCGCTTTGTGACTTTGGTTTTAGCTTCGTCCTTCTCCTCGTGTTTGAGGAACGTTGTCCGGCCGTGTGCAGGGTTCGAGACGGCTCTTAACGAGTCCGTCAAGAACTGCAAGGCGCTTGCCCAGACGGCTGAGCAGAAGGAGGCCGACCGCGTGGCCATGTCCGAGGCTATCTCGGCCTTCTGTCAGGCCTTTGGCCTTGACGACGTCCCCTCGGGTAGCTCCCCCCAGAGTCACCTGCGGGCCTTGGGCGGCCATGTGCGCAGCAGACTTCGCGGGGCGCTGCACCACGGCGTTAGGCGGGCCTTCGCCGTGCTCGCCTCCCACTACGACGTGGATCTAGAGCGGGTCAGTGAGGGGTACTGCTTACCCGACGAAGAGGAGGCTGCCTTAGCCGAGGTCCAGAGGCTTGACGTGGCTGTTGAGGGCCCAAGCGCGGTACTGGCTTCCTCCTTCGAGGTGGAGGTCCTTCCGCCCGTGTCGCCGTCTGAGGCCATTCTACCGAGGGTGCTGCTCCTCCCCCTACCGATGTCCGAGCCTGCAGGAACAGTTTGTTTTAAGTATATGTATGTTTCTTGCGGCCGCTGAGGCCTAAACATTTTCAATGTTGAATTATAAAGCTGTGTTTCTTTTCCTCTTGTTTCGAGCATTAGGACTTGTTCGGTAGCAGAGTCACTTATCCAAGCGTGAGCTACCCTTCGTGGAAGGTGACGAGTGAGGTATCCGTATCCCGGAGGCGTAGGAGTCCCTCGGCTCGGTCAGCCTTGCCATTCAAGGTCTCTCTCGCTCGTTTTTAGGATTCTGTTATCGATATAGTCGAAATGGTCCGAAAGTCGTTTTCTACCCGAGCGTTAGGACTTGTTCGGTAGCGGAATCACTTATCCGAGCGTGAGCTGCCTTACGCGGAATGTGATGAGTGAGGTATCCGTATCCCGGAGGCGTAGGAGTCCCTCGGCTCGGTCGGCCTTGCTGTTCAAGGTCTCACTCGCTCGTTTTTGGGATTCCGCTATCGACATTATCGAAAGGCACGAAAGATGTTTTGGTAGAAAACTTTTCCGAGGAAAATTTTGACGCAGAGGGGGTTCCCCCCTTCTAGCCCCCGAGGGAGGGTCGGTTTTTTCTGAGGCAAGGTCGATCCTCCCTTAACAGCTAGACTTTTTATTTGTACATGTAAAGGGACCGAGGTACATAAACAACTTGAAACATTTTAAGGGTAAAAGCGACATAGTTGTTCGATGTTCCAAGCGTTGCTGTAGACCTCGCCTTGATCGTTGACCAGCTTATATGTCCCGGGCTTCAAAATTTTGGCGATGATGAACGGCCCTTCCCAAGGAGGAGTAAGCTTGTGGCGCCCTCGGGCGTCTTGTCGTAGCCGAAGCACCAAATCTCCCACTTGGAAGCCTCGGGGCCGAATCCTTCGGACGTGGTAGCGTCGCAGGGACCGCTGATATTGCGCTGAGTGTAGCAAGGCTACGTCCCGAGCCTCTTCTAGCTGGTCCAATGAATCTTCTCGGCTGGTTTGGTTGTTTTGGTCGTCGTAAGCCTTTGTCCTCGGGGAACCGTATTCCAAGTCCGTGGGTAAGATGGCCTCGGCCCCATAGACTAGGAAAAACGGCGAGAAACCCGTGGCCCGGCTCGGCGTCGTCCTCAGACTCCAAACCACCGAGGGTAGCTCTTTTATCCACTGCTTGCCAAACTTGTTGAGGTCATTGTAGATCCTCGGCTTTAGTCCCTGCAAAATCATGCCATTGGCGCGCTCCACTTGCCCATTTGTCATTGGGTGAGCTACGGCGGCCCAGTCCACACGGATGTGGTGGTCTTCGCAGAAGTCTAGGAACTTCTTCCCAGTGAACTGCGTGTCGTTGTCGGTGATGATAGAGTTTGGGATCCCAAAGCGATGGATGATATTTGTAAAGAACGCCACCGCCTGCTCGGACCTGATGCTGGTTAAGGGTCGGACTTCGATCCACTTGGAGAATTTGTCGATGGCGACCAGCAGGTGCGTGAAGCCCTCATGTGCCTTCTGCAAGGGACCGACGAGGTCCAGACCCCACACAGCGAAAGGCCAAGTGATAAGTATTGTTTGTAGAGCCTGAGCAGGCAGGTGCGTCTGTCTTGCGTAGAATTGACACCCTCAGCAGGAGCGTACAATCCTAGTGGCGTCGGCCACTGCGGTTGGCCAGTAGAAACCTTGTCGGAAAGCGTTTCCTACGAGGGCCCGAGGCGCCGCATGGTGACCACAAGCCCCCCGAGTGTATTTCTTGTAACAGCTTATATCCTTGGGCGACGGATATGGATCATTGGAGAATGCCCAAGGGGCTACGGTGATACAGCTCTTTTTCATCACCCGGTAAAACGAACGACTTGGCGCGCCGAGCCAGTCGCCGAGCTTCAGCCTTGTCGAGGGGCAGCTCTCCTCGGAGGAGATATTCCAGGTACGGGGTCTGCCAGTTCAGGTTTGGCATAACCCCATCCTGCTCTCCCTCGACGCGCAGGGCCTCTCCCTCGGCGGCCGAGGGTACCTCGGGCTAGGCCGAGGTCTCCTTGGGTTCAGGCGCATCGTCGATTTTGACGGATGGCTGATATATATCCCTGGAGAAGACATTCGGGGGAACCGTTGTTTGCCCCGAGGCTATTTTCGCCAGCTCATCCGCGGTCTCGTTGTACCGTCGAGCAACATGGTTGAGCTCCAGACCATAGAACTTATCTTCCAAGCGCCGAACTTTGTCGCAGTAGGCCTCCATTTTCCGATCGCGGCAGTGAGAGTTCTTCATGACTTAGTCAATAACGAGCTGCGAGTCGCCACGAGCGTCGAGGCGCTGAACCCCTAGCTCGACAGCGATGCGTAGTCCATTAACCAAGGCCTCGTACTCGGCCACGTTGTTTGACGCCGGAAAATGGAGGCGCAGTACGTAACGCACATGTTCTCCGAGGGGTGAGATGAAGAGCAAGCCCACGCCTGCTCCGGTTTTCATCAACGACCCGTCGAAGTACATGGTCCAAAGTTCGGCCTGGATTGGGGCCGTTGGCAACTGGGTGTCTGTCCATTCAGCCAGGAAGTCGGCCAAGACACTACAAGAATTCCACTGATCCCCGTCGGCCAGGGTAATTCCCGTCGGCTTTCGCTCTGGCCGACGGGAATAGACTAATTGACGTCGGCCACAAAATAGCCGACGGGCATTATAGTTATTCCCGTCGGCCACATCCCAAGCCGACGGGGATTAGTTAATCCCCGTCGGCCCTGTGTACTGGCCGACGGGGATTAATCTTTTTAGAGCCCAGCCGCGGACGCGCGGGTTCATTCTTCTTCGTTCAATCAACTGCCCCTGCCCTGCCGGAGCGCCGCCGCCTCTGCCCGCCCGCCGCCCTGCCCAACTGCCGCCCTGCCGGAGGCCGCCCCCGAGCCGCCCCGCCCGAGGCCGCCGTCGAGGGGCCCGACGCCCGCACGCCAAGCCGCCGTCGAAGCCGCCCCCTCCCCGCCCGAGGCCGCCGTCGAGGCCGCCAACGGCCCGCGCCACGCCGCCGCCGCCTCGGCCCGCGCTGCGCCGCCGCCCCAGCCCGACGCCCTGTGCGCCTAGCCGCGCCGCCGCCCCTGCCCGAGCTACGCCGCCGTCCGCCCTCAACAAGTCGCCGCCGTCCACAAGCGTCGCCGTCCCCAGCCCACCGTCGTCCGCCGTCCGCCAGTGCCTCGACGCACCGGTCAACCACCGAAACCGAGGGCTCGCCATCCGGTCCGTGAGACTTGGGATTTTATGGCCTTCCGAGGTGCGAATGAAAGTGTTTCGCCCATGAGTTCCACTGCCCATTTTGCTATCCTACCCGAGGCCTCTCGGTAGTGGATGATCTCTCCCAGGCGAAAGGTGACACCACAGTAACCGGATGAGACTCGAAGTAGTGTCGCAGCTTCCGCCGTGTCAGAACCACTGCGTATAACAACTTCTGGATTTGCGGGTAGCGGATTTTGGTCTTGGATAGCACTTCGCTGACAAAGTAGACTGGCCTCTGGATGAGCAGTGCATGCCCTTCTTCTCGTCTCTCGACTACGACCGCAGCGCTGACCACCTGAGTGGTTGCGGCGACGTAAATCAAGAGGGCTTCTCCCGTAGCGGGGGGCACCAAGATGGGCGCATTAGTAAGAAGCACTTTTAAGTTTCCGAGGGCTTCCTCAGCCTCGGGAGTCCAAGTGAAGCGCTCGGCCTTCCTTAAGAGGCGGTACAAGGGCAATCCTTTCTCGCCGAGGCGCGAGATGAAGCGGCTCAGAGCCGCAAGGCATCCCATGACCCTTTGTACTCCTTTCAAATCTTTGATTGGCCCCATGTTGGTGATGGCCGCGATTTTCTCCGGGTTGGCCACGATGCCTCGTTCGGAGACGATGAACCCTAGGAGCATGCCTCGGGGGACTCCAAAGACACACTTCTCAGGATTGAGTTTTACGCTCTTCGCTTTTAGGCACCTGAATGTTAGCTCAAGGTCAGAGAGGAGGTCAGAGGCTTTCCTTGTTTTGACAACGATGTCATCGATGTAAGCCTCAACCGTTCTGCCGATGTGTTCTCCGAACACATGGTTCATGCACCTTTGGTACGTTGCACCTGCATTCCTCAAACCAAATGGCATAGTAGTGTAGCAATACATGCCAAAAGGTGTGATAAAAGAAGTCACGAGCTGGTCGGATTCTTTCATCTTGATTTGGTGATAGCCTGAGTAGGCATCAAGGAAAGACAGGGTTTCGCACCCAGCGGTGGAGTCCACAATTTGATCAATGAGAGGCAGAGGGTAGGGAACCTTGGGGCACGCTTTATTTAGCCTAGTGTAGTCCACACACATCCTCCACCTCCCACCTTTTTTCTTTACAAGCACAGGGTTAGCTAACCATTCTGGATGGAATACCTCTTTGATGAACCCTACAGCCATTAGCTTGTGGACCTCCTCGCCTATGGCCCTGCGCTTTTCTTCATCAAAGCGGCGTAGGGGCTGCTTCACGGGTTGGGCACCGGCTCGAATGTCCAGTGAGTGCTCGATGACATCCCTCGGTATGCCCGGCATGTCCGAGGGACTCCATGCAAAAACTTCGACGTTTGCATGGAGAAAGTCGACTAGCACTGCTTCCTATTTGGGGTCGAGCTCGGAGTCGATCCTGACTTTCTTGCCGGCGTCGTTGCTGGGGTCGAGAGAGACAGACTTGACTGCCTCGGCTGGCTCGAAGTTGCTGGCGTGTCGCTTCGCGTCGGGCGCCTCTTTGGAGAGGCAATCTAGGTCGGCGATGAGGGCTTCGGACTCGGCGAGGGCTTCGGCGTACTCCACGCATTCCACGTCGCACTCGTAAGCGTGGAGGTACGTGGGTCCGACGGTGATGACTCCCTTGGGGCCAGGCATCTTGAGCTTGAGGTAAGTGTAGTTGGGGATGGCCATGAACTTGGCGTAGCACGGTCTTCCCAGCACCGCGTGATAGGTCCCTTGAAACCCGACTACCTCAAAGGTGAGGGTTTCCTTTCGGAAGTTGGAGGGAGTTCCGAAGCAGATGGGCAAGTCAATCTGTCCGAGGGGCAGGATACGCTTTCCGGGCGCAATCCCGTGAAAGGGTGCTGTACCAACCCGGATCTCGGTCCGATCAACCCCCAAGAGCTCTAGGGTCTCGGCGGAGATGATGTTGAGGCTGCTGCCTCCGTCCATGAGGACCTTAGAGAGCCTAACGTTGCCGATGATTGGGTCGACGACGAGCGAGTACCTTCCTGGGCTCGGCACGTAGTCGGGGTGGTCGTCTTGGTCGAAGGTGATGGGCTTGTCGGACCAGTCTAGGTAGACTGGCGTTGCTACCTTCACCGAGCAGACCTCCCGACGCTCCTGCTTGCGGTGTCGAGCCGAGGCATTCGCCACTTGTCCACCATAAATCATGAAGCAGTTGTGGACCTCTGGGAACTCTTCTTCCCTGTCGCCTCCCTTCTTGTTGTTGCCTGGGTCCTTGCCATCCTCCGCCGAGGTTCTAGCCTTATTGAAGTAACGCCGGAGCATGTCTCACTCTTCAAGGGTGTGCTTCACGGGACCCCTGTGATAGGGGCACGACTCCTTGAGCATTTTGTCAAACACGTTGGCCCCTCCAGGAGGCTTTCGAGGATTCCTGTGCTCGACAGCGGCGACGAGGTCCGCGTCGACGGCGTCGCGCTTCGCTTGCGCCTTCTTCCTGGTCTTCTTCTTCGTGCCACGCTGGACGGACGCCTCGGGGTCATCTTCCTTCTGCCTTCCCTGAGGCTGCTTGTCCTTTCGGAAGATGGCTTCGACCACCTCCTAGCCAGAGGCGAAATTGGTGGCTATGTCCATCAATTCGCTCGCCTTGGTGGGTGTCTTGTGCCCCAGTTTGCTCACCAGGTCCCGGCAAGTGGTGCCGGCGAGGAAAGCCCCGATGACGTCCGAGTCGGTGATGTTGGGCAACTCGATGCGCTGCTTTGAAAACCGTCAGATGTACTCTCGCAGGGATTCCCCTGGCTGCTGGCGGCAGCTTCGGAGATCCCATGAGTTCCCAGGGCGCACGTACGTACCTTGGAAATTTCCAGCGAAGGCCTTGACTAGGTCGTCCCAGCCAAAGATCTGCGCGGGGGGCAGATGCTCCAGCCAGGCCCGGGCAGCATCAAAGAGGAAAAGGGGAAGGTTGCGGATGATGAGGTTGTCGTCATCCGTCCCTCCCAACTGGCATGCCAGTCGGTAATCCGCGAGCCACAACTCTGGCCTCGTCTCCCCCGAGTACTTGGTGATGGTAGTCGGGGCCCAGAACCGGGCCGGGAATGGCTCTCGTCGTATGGCTCGGCTGAAGACCCACGTGCCTGGTGGTTCGGGTGAGGGGCTCCGATCGTCCTCACTGTCGTAGCATCCCCCGTGCCTAGGGTGGTAGCCTCGGCGCAGCTTCTCCTCGAGGCGGGCTCGACGGTCGCGGCGGTGCTGATTGTCGCCGAGGCGATCCCTGGCTGCAGGTGTCTCGTCTCTTGTAGGCTCGGTGTGGACCGAGGCCTCGCGCATGTGTCGGGAGGACGCTACGTGATGCACCGAGGGGCACTCTCGCCTTCGGGAGGCAGAGCTCTCGGCTCGTCGGGCTGTGGCATTTTCCAGGAGGTCCTTGAGTTCGCCCTAGATACGCCGCCCCTCGGTGGTGGATGGCTCTGGCATCATCCGAAGCAACATTGCTGCTGCAGCTAGGTTCTGGCCGGCCCCGTTGAAGGCCGAGGGCGGCATCGCCCTGGCATCGTCAATAATGCGGCGCTGGACGTCCCGGGCCCGATGACGCGCTCCTTCGGCGAGCGCTCGGCCTGCCCATTCTTGCTCGAGGTTTTGTTGGAGCTGCACAAGTCGCCCCGTTTCTTCGTTGAGCTTAGCCTGCATCTCGCGGAGTTGCTCGAGCCGTGAGCCCTAGTCCCCGTGGGGACCTGGGCCACAGCTAGCTCCCGCGGGATCTCAACACGAGATGCAGGTGCAAGGGCGCCGTTGCCTCCTGGCATGCCGAGGTGGTGGTCTCCGTCGTGATCTTCCTGATCGATGTGGAAGCACTCGCGAGTCGGGTCGCAACCCTCGTCGTCAAGGCTGTGACCATCATCAGAGCAGCCGGAGAGGCAGTGGTCACATGCGGACATGAGGTCACGCATGGCACTGGGATCACAGAGTCCGGAGAAATCCCAACTGACATCGGGGTCATCCTCTTCCTCGGAACCCGCGGGTCCAGAGGTTGAGACGGCCGTCAGTCGGTCCCAAGTTGACCACATATGGTACCTCGGAAGGTCAGGATATGCCCTCACGAAAGCGCTCACCGAAGCTGGGTCACTTGGTGGGTCGAAGCTGAATCTAAAGGGAACAAGATGGAAAACTGAAGGTACCTGTTGGTTGGTAGACGGCGGTGAAGTCACATCGAAGGTGGAATGTGTCGTTATCTCAGGTGCGAGACTAATGCCCGACAAGTCCCTCGCAAGGGTGCCGGCGTCATCAGTCCGCCTGGGGCTGGCATTTGGCTGGGAAGCGACACCCGTCGTTGTCTCAGGTGCGAGGATAACACCCGACATGTCCCCCGCAGGGGTGTCAGCATCGTCGACTCGCTCTGGTCCGACAGCCATCGAGGTGCTGCCTCCCACCTGGCCATGTTTGCCCCGTCTCCGTCTCCTCCGGCGAGGAGGGTGGCGGGGTTGACCCGAGTGTTCTTCCGCCACGGGGAGATGCCGTCGCCGAGTTCGCCTCCGCCGGGCGAGCCGTCGACCGTCATTGTTGTTGTGTTGCGGAGGGAGCAGTACCATGTCATAGCTGCCGTCGGGGGACATGAACTCGAGACTTCTAAAGCGTAGCACCGTCCCAGGCTGAAGAGGCTGCTGAAGATTGTCCATCTGGAACTCCAGGGGAAAGTATTGTCAACACGCAGCGAGCCCCTACCTGGCGCGCCAACTGTCGGCATTTCGGACCCGGGGGACCCTCAACCGGACCGACTAGTGAATTTTGTGCCGCGTGCCCCTGTCCAGATGGGTTGATGCAAGATGGAACACAAGGGAATGAGGCTTGTATTATCTTGCACCGGGGTGCTTGCAGTAGGGGTTACAAGCTGAGCGAGAGCGAGAGAGAGAGAGAGAGAGAGAGAGAGAGAGAGAGAGAGAGAGAGAGAGAGAGAGAGAGAGAGAGAGAGAGTTCGACTTGAGTTGTCTGAGTTAGCCTCCTCCGCGTCTCTCCCACTCTGTCTGCCTCTGTCCGCCCCCTTAGGAAGGCCCTGGACATCCCCTTTTATAGATACAAGGAGATGGTCCAGCTGTACAATGGGGGTGTAGCTATGTGCTAACGTGGCCGACGGAGAAATGCTTGAGCCCTGTAGAAGCGCAACTGGCGGTGCGGCATAGATCCTGCTGACATTTCCTTGCTTCCGTAGGGAGCTGAGAGCCATCGACATTATGGACGCACGCGGGAAACCATCATTACTTGTTATTGGAGTAGTTTGACGTGACTCCGGTCTTGTTCCTTCGTAGCATGGGGTGGCTAGCTAGCGGTAGGGTAATGATGTATCTCCTGTAGCGTAGTCGGTCCGAGGCCGAGGTCGGGCGAGGCGGTGACTCCTCCCGAGGCCGAGGCTGAGGTCAGGCGTGGGTGTGACTCCTCCCGAGGCCGGGGTCGGGCGAGGCGGAGAATTTCCCCCGAGGCCGAGGCTGAGACCGAGGCCTGGGGTCGGGCGAGGCGGAGCTCCCTGTTGTGCCTGAGGCCGAACTCGGGAGAGGCCGTGACTTACTGTTTTTAGTCTTACCCTGGTGGTTGGCACAGTAGCCGGAGCGGGGCGCACAGTGCTGTTTTCTTATCAGAACGGTCAGTGAAAGGGCGAAGTGACTGCGGTCACTTCGACCTTGCCGACTGAGGCGCGCGTGTCAGGGTAAGGTGTCAGACGATCCTCGTATTAAATGCGCATGCGATACGGTCAGTTGGTAAGGTGATTTGGTCGAGGTCGCTGCACGACAAAGTTTGCCCGAGCTTGGCTTCGGGCGAGCCGAGGGTGCGCCCACGTCTGTGGAGGCCCTCGGGCGAGGCGTGAATCCGCCCGGGAGTCTGGGACTACTGTTCCCGCCCGAGGCGAGATCGTGTCCCTTGGCAGACGAGGACTTAACTTGAACCGTGCTCATCAGTCTTTATGGTTTGTTCTGAAGACGTTTTCCAGCCATGTTTAGGAGTGTTGGAGGTACCCCTAATTACGGTACCCGACAGATAGCGCAGAGAGTGAAGCCGTAATATCAGTATAGATTAAAGTTTAATGATTTTAATATATTAAAAAAGGAACTTTTTAGTACTCGTTGTAGCTAAGTCGTTGTAGCTAAGGACCGGTAGTAAAGAGAAATTTTTAGTATATTTTTGCAATTGGAACTAAAGTTTAATGATTTTAATCTCGGTTACCGAGTACCAATTATACATTCGGTATATAGCTGTTTTCAACCGATAGTCGTACCGATATTCGTATCATTTTTCCCCCTAGTGGACGAGTCCCAGCGTTACAGTGACAGTGCAGAACAAAGAAGCAACTCCACGATTACCATGCATTTTTTCCCGTAGTAGGACTCGCACGTGACGTGACAGACAGAGCACAGGTGTGGCATGTCGATGGCGCGGTGGTGGTGCTATGAACACGACACACTATAGCGAGTCAAATTAATAACAACAACAACAACAATAAAGCTAACCCAAGGGAATTCGATCGATTCATCATTGAACAACAAGGCAATTAAGATAAGACGCTGCTGGCGTCGATCCTCCTCTCTGCTCGCCGCACTCAGGCGTCCACGACCTCGTCGTCCTTGTACGCAATCATCAACTCCTCGCGCAACGGCGGCGACATGGTCCCGTCCACGGCGTTGGGCCTGCCCAGGGCCTTGAGCGCCAGGTGCGCCGCCTTCTGGCCGGAGATCATCATGGCACCGAACGTCGGGCCCTGCAACAACCAAAAGACAATTTAATTTAGACATATTCCTCATTCATTGAGTGAGTATCGCAATGACATGAGTATTGTCTTCCTCACTACTGACCATCCTGGGGGCGCCGTCAATCTCGGCGACCTCCATTCCGGTGACGATCATGCCGGGAACGACCTCGCGCGTGAGGCGCACGATCTCGTCCTCGGCGGTGTTCATGTCGAGCGCCTTCATCCCCGGCACGGCGCTGATCATGCCGATGTCCTGGAGCCTCTTGACGCCGGTGGCGCCGAAGGGCCCGTCGTGGCCGCAGGAGCTGACCACGACCTTGGCCTCCATGACGTTGGGGTCCATGCAGGACTGCGTGTCGTGGTTCATGGACACGAGCGCCCAGTTGGTGACGACGCCGCCGACGCGCCCTCCCCTGACGATGAGGTCCTCCACGGCCACGGCGTTGAACAGCTTCACGTTGGGGCGCGCCAGGAGCAAGCTCATGACCGTGGACGTGAAGAGCGCGGCGTGCTTGATGACCACGTAGTCCTCGGCCTCGTCGTACGCCACGCCCAGCTCGTCCAGGAACAGGTGCGCCGGCTTGCGCACCACCATGGCCGAGAACAGCTGCCCGCCCAGCCACGCGCCGCCGCCGGGCGACACCGACTGCTCCACGATGGCGATGCTCACGGAGGGGTCCTTGGAGAGCTCGTACGCGCAGGACAGCCCCGCGGAGCCGGCGCCCACGATGACGACGTCGGTGTCGGCGTAGGTGATCATGTCCGTCATGTAGCGACGGGTCATCTCGCGGGACACGATGGACTCCTTGATGGGGCTGAACCGGAAGGACGTCAGGTCGTAGGGCGGGTTGGAGGAGGAGGACATGGACGCGCAGATGGGCCCCGCGCCGGCGCCGCGCGGGCCGGTGGCCACCACGAGGGACGCCGGTGTGGTCCGCGTGGCGGCCGGGAGCCGGGAGCCCGCGAAGGAGGACTTGAGGAGGCTAGACGCGGCGGCGGTGGCCATGGCTGACAAGCTATAAGCGCTAGCTTCTTTCCTTCTTGCTGCAGCAGAGGGGGCACAAGGTTTATATATTAAGAAGGGCACAAGACGAGACGGAGCTAGGGCAACAAATATCTTGGCTGGCGTGGCGCCAACGCCATGCATGGCTACGTGTTTAGCAGATGGGGCGTGGTTGGTCACGGGCACTCTGGCACCCACCCTGTGTCAGCTAGCTGGTGTATGCAGTGCAGATATTTTGATCGATGGACGATGGCCATGGATGGCTTTGTGGAGAAATTCAAGTTCTCTGATTTCTGAAAGTATTCCGCTCCGCCGCCTAAAATCGGGAACCGTCCAAGTACCTATCATGCCTCCTGAGCAAATCCACCACCTGCGAGAAAGATGCGATGCAGCCAAGACAAAAAGAGACACAACGCAAGCTCCTGTCTGATACTATTTATCATCCGTTAATTTATTTTTAAACTAAAATGTAACAAATAAAAAATAACGAAGTGAATATAACATAACAGTTTTGACTATCTTGGTATTGATTACCGTGGCCGTGGCGCCGTTGCTTCTTCTCTACCCTTCAATTGTAAAATATGCACTGCACTACAGAACAGGTCACGTTCGATCCCCTCAAATATCTGTGCCACACATGTATATGCATGTATGGTTCATGAAAGCGACCTTGCATCCTGTTGAGCCGCGCCTTTCCTGTGAAAGGATGAGGTTTCACGTACTGTCCACCTTTCCTTTCCCTGCCTAGCTACGTTGTGATAATTGATAACAGCGTGACCCTCCCAACGGAACGGAGATCTAGATCTTTTGGACCACTGTCCTATGCCCGATGATCTTGACAATTGGATACTTCATAAGCACGCATCAAGCATGAATTAGTTAACTAAAAGACTATATACCAGCAGTCTAGGGATAATTGCCTATCAATTTGTTGGCGTCTTTCTGGTCACCAAACACTATAATAAACCGCCTTGCGGTAATTGACACCTTTAGGGCTTGTTCGGTTCTACCCCAATCCATATGGATTGAGGTGGTTTCAATCCCTAATAAGTCAAAATCCCCTTCGATCCGTATCAATTCCCTCCAATCCATATGGATTGAAAATAACCAAACAAACCCTTAGATGATATGGGGTCAAATAAATTGGTTATCCTGAATATGGGGCAACACCTCTATGATGGTCACTACCTATTTCGGACCAAACAGCAACGAACCCTATGACCTTTTCGTGATGAGCAATACCTTAGGTTTGGCTCCGCGAGGTGAACAATAGCGGCGGTCTGCGACGGATCACCTGGTAGTGCTCGCTACGGGGGCGCGGACAGTCCGCGGCTCTGAGCCGGACGGTCCGCAACCTGGTGGCAGAAGCGGCGCCTTTCCTGCGCGCGGTCCGGATGGCTTTGTGGAGAAATTCAAGTTCTCTGATTTCTGAAAGTATTCCGCTCCGCCGCCTAAAATTGGGAACCGTCCAAGTACCTGTCATGCCTCCTGAGCAGATCCCACCACCTGCGAGAAAGATGCGATGCAGCCAAGACACAACGCAAGCTCCGACCTAATACTACATTCGTTCTTAAATATTTGTCATTTATTTTCGAACTAAAAGAATAAAGATTACTGTGGCGCCATTGCTTCTTCTGCCCTTCAATTGTAAAATATGCACTGCCGATCCCCTCAAATATCATGTATGCATGTATGAAAGCGACCTTCTTGCATCCTGATGAGGCGCCTTTCCTGTGAAAGGATGAGGTTTCACGTATTGTCCACCTTTCCTTTCCCTACGTTGTGACCCTCCCAACGAAGATCTAGATCTTTTGGACCACTACTGTCCTATGGCCAATGATCTTGACAATTAATAAGCACGTACGCATCAAGCATGAATTAGTTAACTAGAAGACTATATACTAGCAGTCTAGGGATAATTGCCTATCAATTAATTTGAACGGTGTACGCTATCTCTCGTTGCCCAAAAATATTGACGATTTAATAGTTAGCTGATAATATTTGTTATGCTAGACCTAACTATAACTAGCTAATAATAGAATTAATCAGGACCTAAGGCCCTATTCAGATCCAACTATGCTAATAGTTATTTTGAAAAAAAAAACAAATAAGGCACATGTGTTTCTTACCGATGTCCAACTTATCTTGTACTAAAAAGCATCAATCGCCTAGTATTCTTAAAAATAAAATCATCAATTATATCTTCCTACTTAACCTTCTCCAAACCACCACTTTCAAGTGCTATTGTCACTAATCCATTGAGCCTTTCCTATGCCATGGTACTGCGCAAGTATGACCTTAACAGCTTCTATTTTGAAAAGCTCCACTCCGTAGATGCAACAGTCGTAGTCAGTAAAATTCTGAATGCAATAAGGGCATTTGGAAAACATCCCATTTGTTTCACAAACTTCAGAATGGCAGCAACTACCAACGGTTTCCAAGGGATAAAACCTTGAAGCAATTTTAATAAAAATTCTTTGCCATCAATATCAAAATGTTCACCACTTTTAGTGCTTCCTTAAGATTAACACAAGCACACAACAAACTTTTATCATCTAAAGAACGCAACTTTTCTGAAGTGAATAAGAAACCAAAGATACTTTGAAATCCCTTGTACTATTCAAACCGCCTAATAAGTGAAACACTGGCTTGACCAACAGCTGGTAGGAAGTAATTAATTCCAATAGACTCTTATACAGATTGTACAACAACAGATGCATCATCAGGAGTGTCATCAAATTGTCGTTTCCTTTTGATATTACGCCTAGTGGGCAAATAATGTTGGCTCCATATCCATTTTTGTGCTATTTCTTTTGCTGATTCCAAACCATTTGAAAAACCAAATTCTCTATATGTATTGAATTGTGAAACCAACCCTTCCACTTTCTCAATAGCAACATCAATAAGCATATCCTTTTCTTGCAACTGCTTGTTGACCAAATTAATATCAAATAGTATTTCATAACATATAATAATTCCCACTAAAAATTCATAGTCACCAAGTTCATTGGTTGCTAAGGAACGAGATTCACTACATATATTGTCTTCATTATCATTTTCAGATACATGGAGGAAAGCCTCTCGTATTTCCTCCTTTTGAAATCTTATAGCTTAACACTATTGACATGACTCTCTCAACCAGAAGATGATAGTGACTTCAGAGTCAATCCTAATATATTACCATTGAATATCTGACATCTCTTGGTGGATTTAGCAAATATTGTATGGATACATTGTATGATTCTAAAAAAGAATTTTGCATTAACCATGACTTTGCCGTGTCACATAAAGTTAGATTAATACTATGACAAGCACAAGCAGAATGAGAGGCCTTAGGATCGGTATCCAAAAGTTTCTTTTGTACCCCTTGGTTTTCCCTTTCATATTTGATTCATTATCATATACTTGATTCCATGTCCTCTCACATTATCCATATCAAGGCGAAGATTTTCCAATTCATTTTGCAAGACATTGAACAATCCTTGTCCAGTAGTATCATTTTACATCTAAAAACCCAAGAAGGACTCAATTCATACAGAATTGGAAGATGTGTCAACATGCCTTATGATCAAAGACAATTGTTCTTGATGGTTCATGTCTAGAGTACAATCAAGAATAATCGAGATATACTTGGAGTCTTTTATCTTTTTAATGATTTCATACTGGATGGCAACAACTAGCAAGTTTACCATTTCATTATGGATGCCATGACCAATGTAGTATATACGTGTTTGATCATTGGTAATGCATTGAACATGCTCTTGCATGATAGGGTCAAAATCAGCAATCATCTCAACCATACCAACGAAATTCCCATTGTTGTCCTCATACAATTTACTATTACAACCTCGAAATACCAAGTTATGTTTAGCAAGGAATTTCACAATCAAAATAATTCTCAGTAAAACTTTCCTCCAGTGATTCTTTTCTTTTTCAAGTTCTCATTGTGCAACTTTATCAATAGTTTGATTCATATCAAACTTGAGACGTAGGTCATACCGATTGGCCATGCTCATGATATGTTCTGCACTAGTTTCATGCTCTTTAAGCTTATTGCTAAGATGTGACCAATCACAGAAACCCTCATTTGATAATTGACATTTTGTTTGCCCTTTCTTTAATAACTTGCAACAAAATTAGAATACTTTATCCTACTTTGCAATGTACCAACCATTCTCTATCACATTTCTCTCCATTTCTTAAAATCCAAGTGTAATGTTGCAGAGAACCTTCTATTAAATCAGTCTTTAGGACCTTTATGAGTAGCTAGATCTCTTCAGGATCTTTTTGGAGCAAAATGTCAATCATTGTTTTTATCAATTGAATCCCAATATCTTGGATCAAATATATCAGGCTAAAAAGGCACACTAAAATCATTGTTACTTTCAATACTATCTGAAGTGTGAAGCTCAACATCTGTAGGATTAACCGTTGGATCAATTTCTAAACTATGAACATACCCATTATTACAACTAGAATCTCCATTATCAACACCAGCAGCTTCAACATTAACCGTTTGATTTTCTGTACCTACTTGACCATCTTTAACAATAAACATATCAAGGGCCCCTTATGTGTTTGGGCAAGCACTTCAAGTCTTTTTTTATTCTTACATTTTTCACATCCTGAATCATATTTTATAACTCTATAATACATGATTGATAAAAAGACTCCCTAATTTATAAACAAAATATAAAAACCTAGTTACATAATTAGGATGAACCACTTAGAAAGTGAGATGAATTTCATGTGAAGCAATTTAAAGGAAAACCGACTTGTCTGTTTGTGAGATTACCTTAATGTGCATTGTGACTGAATACTAGATGAAGCAAATGGATGATAATGGCAGTGACAAGGTCGATCTTCAGTTCTTCATGGCACAGTCTTTACAGCTTGTCGACTTCTTGGGGGCACCTAGAGGGGGTGAATAGGTTATCCTGTAAAAATGACTTAAAAACACACAAACTTGGTCTAATAATAAAATTAGTGAAAACTAAAGCCAAGTTTGAGAGAGGAGAAGACAAAAAAAAGTCCTCTTCACTTGATTGCTCTTCCAAGATAAGAATTGTATTAAGAGCAACATCACAACTGAGAAGTAGAGAACTTAGGAAGAAGGAAAATCGCAATAAAGTAAAGAGGCACGAGAGATACACGATTTTTATCACGTGGTTCGGCAAAGCTTACATCCACGTTGTGGCGTCCTCCTTTGGACCAGGGTTGGAATCAACCCCTCTCAAGTGATCACCTACACCAAACATGAGTGTCATGGTTCTTCCTTGTATCACTTATATCCCATTTGCAAGGAATCTCCACAACTTGGAGTCTCTTGCGGCCTTACAAAAGATCACAATTACAACTTTGAGTAAGGTTGGGAGAAAGAGTACACACAAGAGCAAATCGCAGCAACACATGCAAGAAAGCCAAAGACATGAGCACAAGAACTGTAAGTGCAATCAACCCTATTTGAGGGTTTTGGTGATTAAATGACAAAACAAACAGAGATTCTAACAAGTTTGCTCCTAGTATGTACACAGTAATTCTACAGGCAGGAGAAGCACAGATCTTGCGAGCATAAAAAATAGAAAGCACAGCGGATTTAAAATTCTACATCAAGTGGCGTGCTCCAAGTGCTTTGAAACAACGGCAGTACTCATTTTATAATTCTTGAGTTATAGGAATCGCCGTGCAATTAAGAGGGATCCGCAATGGTTAAGTAAGTTGCAATGAGCTAAGTTCAAAATCCCTTGAAAACATCTTCGAGAACATTTTTCCAGATCATGAATGCCCTTGAGAAAAACAAATTTTACTTCCCACAAAAACTCCACTTCTGTTCTCTTCAAAATACTCAAAATTTGGTTTCAGCCCTGGAAAGCGGTTCAACCGGTCCTGAAACCGGTTCAACCGGTTTTGGGACTGCTCCTCTGCCATCCCTGCTCTGACCTGTCTGACAGTCAGAGCTGTCAGAAAAGTCACTGCAGATTTTTTGGGAAAACCAGTTCAACCGGATTTTTCCCTTACTCAACCGGTTTTGAATCCGGTCGAGTCTCCGGCTGAGTAGGTTGGTGAACCGGGATCTCCCTGGTAGAAACCGGTTCAACCGGTCTGAAAACCGGTTCAACCGGTTTTTACCCCTTTTCTCCCAACGGCTGCCAGCTTTTGGGGGATCCTTTATATACCCCCACTCTCTCTCTCTCTCTTATTAACTTCTGCCTCTCCCACGAAATCTTGGCTGACCAAACTCTAAACAAGAGCATTCATTTCACCTTTCACACCCACAATCGCATCTCCTTCAATCGCTTGGAGGATCATTGGTGTGAGGTGAACTCGATCTAACATGTTGTCATTTTCATCTCGATTCTCCTATTCTCTTTGTTCTTGAGCTCGTTGCAAACTTAACCTTGTGCGGATTTGTTACTCTTGGAACCTCGTGTTCCTTGACGGTTAGAGGTTGCTTGGGAGTCTCCAAATTTGTGGACGACCCCAAGAAGTTTGTATCACCCGCTCTTTGAGCATATTTGACAAGAGATTGCCTTGACCTTTGTGGTCGGTTTGTGGAGGATTAGGGTTGGAAAAGACCCGGCCCTTTGTGGGCTCCTCAACGAGGAGTAGGACACCTTTGTGGTGGTTGCCGAACCTCGGGTTATATCGCGTGTTCTTGTGTGTTCTTGTTAAGCACTTTAAATTTGTTGGTTGGTTCATATTATCTATTCGAGTAGATCTTGCGTAGGGCAAGTCATTAGCAAAATCTTTCACTACTTCGCAATATTTGTTTATCTAAGTTGAGCAGGTTCAAACTTGTTCAGTTGTAAACAAAATCAACTGAACCGGTTTGCACCAGTGCAACTTTAATTTAACCTTTCTCGAAGTTTTTAGTGAAAAATTTCAGGTGTAGCCTATTCACCCCCCTCTAGGCTACTTTCAATTGGTATCAGAGCCTCGTACCTCGTTTTGCGCTTAACCGCGTGAGGAAACGATTATGTCTGCTCAACGGGACCATGTGGATCCTATCCTTGAGGATATTCCCGTCACATCCTCCAGTGAGGAAGTGGACCCCAAGGTCCTTGACCTTGCCATGAAGATTGCCGAGAGGATGTTCCTCAAGATGAAAGAGGAAGATGCTAAGAAAAAGGCCGAAGAAGAAGAATCAAGAAGAAAGGCCGAAGAAGATAAAGGTAAGAGAAAGTTTGATTACAATGACGACCTAGTGGATCTTTTGGTGTCGAAAGTGTTGAGCAAGGTAAGTCTCAACACCGAAGGATCATCTACCAAAAGCAAAGGTAACAAATTTAGTAAAGTTCAATTCGATTACTCTAGAAATTTTATTCCCAACTTCTCTTCTGCCCCACTTGGAAAGTTACCAACTCTTAGTGAGTTGAACTATGACGAGTGGACCGATAAGATGAAGTCGCATTTAATCGGTGTACATCCTAGTCTTTGGGAGATTGTTAATGTAGGTATGTATAAGCCCGCCCAAGGAGAAGAGATGACTCCGGAAATGATGCAAGAGGTTCATCGCAATGCTCAAGCAGTGAGCATAATTAAAGGAAGTCTTTGTCCGGAAGAATACCGGAAAGTTCAAGGAAGAGAAGATGCCTGTGACATTTGGAATATTCTTAAAATGTCACATGAAGGAGATCCCAAAGCTAAGAGACATAGAGTTGAAGCTTTGGAGAGTGAACTTGCAAGATATGATTGGACAAAGGGTGAGTCGCTTCAATCACTCTTTGATCGGTTGATGGTGTTAGTAAACAAAATAAGAGTGCTTGGAAGTGAAGATTGGAGTGACTCCAAGGTCACAAGATTATTCATGAGAGCATATAAAGAAAAGGATAAGAGTCTAGCAAGGATGATAAGGGATCATGATGACTATGAGGATATGAGTCCTCATCAATTATTTGCAAAGATTCAACAACACGAGTCCGAAGAAGCCCCTATCAAGACAAGAGACTCTCATGCCTTGATCACTAATGAACAAGACACCCCTAAGAAGAACAAAGACCACAAAGCAAAGAAAGTGGTCGAGACATCAAGTGATGAAGATAGCTCAAGTGATGAAGACACAGCTATGTTCATCAAAACATTCAAGAAATTCGTAAGGAAAAACGACAAGTTCCAAAGGAAAGGAAAGAAGAGGGCATGCTATGAATGTGGCCAAACCGGTCATTTCATAGCGGATTGTCCTAACAAGAAGGAACAAGAAGCCAAGAAGGAATACAAGAAGGACAAGTTCAAAAAGGGAGGCAAGACCAAGGGATACTTCAAGAAGAAGAAATATGGTCAAGCCCATATTGGTGAAGAATGGAACTCCGATGAAGAGAGTTCTAGCTCCGAGGAAGAGGAAGTGGTGGCAAACGTGGCCATCCAATCTACGTCAAGCTCGCAACTCTTCACCAACCTACAAGACGACTCCTACACCCCAACTTGCCTCATGGCAAAAGGAGATAAGGTAACCTTATTTAATAATGATTTTCCAAATGATGATGATGATGAACAAATTGCCATGAAAAATAAAATGATTAAAGAATTTGGCTTAAATGGATACAATGTTATCACCAAATTAATGGAGAAGCTAGATAAAAGAAAAGCAACTCTTGATGCTCAAGAAGACTTGCTTATCCTTGAAAAGGAAAGAAACCTAGAGCTTCAAGAATTGCTACACAATAAAGATGAAATGCTAGATGTCTTGACTAAGGAAGTATCTTTAGCCAAGATAACCATAGAGAATAAAGAAAAAGAAGTAATTAATATGAAAACCTCTATAGCTAATCTTGCAAATGAAAAGAATGCACTTGAATCAAGCATGTTAAGCTTGAATGTTCAAAATCAAGAACTTCAAGTGCAACTTGAAAATTGCAAGAACATCAATGCCTCATCTTTAGTGATTGAATCTAAGTCTAGCTCCTTAAATGATAATTTTTGCAAACATTGTGCCAAATATCATGCTTCTTGTTGTCTAACTAACCATGCAAGGAAGAATAGCCCACAGGTGAAGGTCAAAGGAATATTGAAAAGATGCTCTAGCAATGATGGGTTAAAGAAAGTTGAACCCAAGTACAAGTCCCTAAAGCCCAACAATGGAAGAAGGGGGCTTGGGTTCAACTCATCCAAGGAAAACCCTAGCACAGTGCATAAGGGGTGGAGATCCCCCAAGTTCATAGAGGGAACCACCCTATATGATGCCTTGGGGAGGATTCACTCCTCAAATGACAAGTCAACTCAAGTAAAGGTAAACTTGAGTTCCATAAAGAGTAAGATGAAGGAAGCGACATCAACAAGTGGAGAAAAATTTAATGCTCCCATTTCTCACTCTTATCTTTGTGATTACATGTTGACTTGGGATTTAGGGAAATTGGTTGTAAAATATGTGGGTGTCTACACTAAAAGAAAAGTCATGAAAAGAAGTGTGTGGGTACCCAAGGCTATAACTAACACTGCAGGACCCAATTCAATTTGGGTACCTAAAAGCATAGCCTAAATTTGTTTTGCAGGTCTACTCCTCTGGTGGGTCAAGTTGGGTGCTTGACAGTGGATGTACAAATCACATGACCGGGGAGGAAGACATGTTCCATTCCTTGCAACTAACTCAAGAAGCACAAGAAATTGTGTTTGGAGATAGTGGCAAGAGTAAGGTGATTGGTATTGGTAAAATTCCTATCTCTGATCAACAATCACTTTCAAATGTTTTATTGGTAGATTCTTTAAGCTAAAATTTGATGTCCGTTTCACAACTTTGTGGAATGGGTTATAATTGCTTATTTTCTGATGTGGATGTGAAGATCCTTAGAAGGGAGGATTCCTTTGTTGCCTTTACAGGTCGCTTGAAGGGCAAACTCTATCTTATTGATTTCACAACAAGTAGAGTGACGCCTGAGACTTGTTTAGTGGCAAAATCTAACAAGGGTTGGCTTTGGCATCGCCGGCTAGCTCATGTTGGCATGAGGAACTTGGCCAAACTTCAAAAGGATGGTCACATTATTGGACTAACAAATGTTGTGTTTGAGAAAGATAGGGTTTGTGGCGCATGCCAAGCAGGAAAGCAACATGGAGTCCCACATCAATCAAAGAATGTGGTCACAACAAAAAGGCCATTGGAGCTTCTTCACATGGACCTCTTCAGACCTGTGGCTTACATCAGCATTGGTGGTAGTAAGTATGGTTTAGTCATTGTTGATGATTTTTCTCGCTTCACCTGGGTTTTCTTTTTGAGTGATAAAGGTGAAACTCAAGAAATACTGAAGAAATTCATGAGAAGAGCTCAAAATGAGTTTGAGCTCAAAATCAAGAAAGTGAGAAGTGATAATGGGACGGAATTCAAGAACACAGGTGTCGAAGAATTCTTAGGCGAAGAAGGAATCAAACATGAGTTCTCGGTTCCTTACACTCCACAACAAAATGGTGTTGTGGAAAGAAAGAACCGAACTTTAATTGAAGCAGCTAGAACCATGTTGGATGAGTACAAGACACCTGACAACTTTTGGGTAGAGGCGGTCAACACCGCCTGTCATGCAATCAACCACCTCTATCTTCACAAGATCTACAAGAAGACTGCCTATGAACTTCTCACTGGTAACAAACCTAAAGTTGATTATTTTAGAGTATTTGGTTGTAAGTGCTTTATTCTTAACAAGAAAGTCAAGAGCTCAAAGTTTGCTCCTAGAGTGGACGAGGGTTTCTTGCTTGGTTATGCATCAAATGCTCATGGATATCACGTTTTCAACAATACCACCGGTCTTATTGAAATAGCGATAGACGTGACATTTGATGAGTCTAATGGCTCACAAGGGCACGTTTCTAATGACACTGCAGGAAATGAAGAACCACCTTGTGAGGCCATAAAGAAACTTGCAATAGGTGAGGTGAGACCTCAAGAGAAGGATGATGAGGAAGGAACTTTGTGGATGACCAATGAGGTTTTTGATGTGGGTGCAAAGGTGGTGGGTGACAAATCCTCCACCCAAGCAAACCCATCAACCTCAAGTCATCCAAATCTTGAAGAAAATCATCAACCCCAAAGGATGCCAACGGTGGTAGAAGATGAACATGAAAGTATTGATGGTGAAGTGCCTCTTGATCAAGTAGATGATGAGGAGGAACAAATTCAAAGACAACCATCAGTGCCTCATCCTCGACTCCATCACACTATTCAAAGAGATCATCCGGTGGACAACATCCTGGGTAGCATCAGGAGAGGGGTAACAACTCGATCTCATTTAGCAAATTTTTGTGAATTTTACTCGTTTGTTTCCTCTCTTGAGCCACTTAAGGTTGAAGAAGCGTTGGGTGATCCGGATTGGATAATTGCCATGCAAGAGGAATTGAACAACTGCACCCGGAATGAAGTCTGGTCCTTGGTTCCAAGACCCAAGCAAAATGTGATTGGGACAAAATGGGTCTTTAGGAACAAACAAGATGAGCATGGCGTGGTTACAAGAAATAAAGCACGGTTGGTTGCCCAAGGCTACACTCAAGTGGAAGGACTTGATTTTGGTGAAACATATGCGCCGGTAGCAAGGTTAGAGTCAATTAGAATATTAATTGCCTATGCTACTAACCATGATTTCAAGTTATATCAAATGGACGTCAAGAGCGCATTTCTAAATGGTCCACTACAAGAGAGGGTCTATGTGGAGCAACCGTCGGGCTTTGAAGATCCAAGGAAGCCAAATCATGTCTATCTACTTCACAAGGCACTCTACGGGCTTAAACAAGCCCCTAGAGCTTGGTATGATTGCCTTAAAGATGTTTTAATTAAGAATGGGTTTACAATAGGAAAAGCTGACTCTACATTATTTACTCGCAAAGTTGACAATGAATTATTTGTGTGCCAAATATATGTCGATGACATTATATTTGGTAGTACTAATGAAAAATTTTGTGAAGAGTTTAGCAAAGTAATGACGAACAGGTTTGAGATGTCTATGATGGGCGAGCTTAAATACTTCCTGGGATTTCAAGTCAAACAACTCAAGGAAGGTACTTTTCTATGCCAAACTAAATATACACAAGATATGCTCAAGAAGTTTGGCATGGAAAAGGCAAAGCACGCCAAGACTCCAATGTCATCAAATGGACACCTCGACCTAAATGAAGAAGGTAAACCTATAGATCAAAAGTTATATAGATCAATGATAGGGTCACTGCTTTATTTGTGTGCATCTAGACCTGATATAATGTTGAGTGTTTGCATGTGTGCTCGCTTTCAAGCTAATCCTAAAGATTTCCATCTTGTTGCCGTTAAGATAATCCTAAGATACTTAGTGCACACCCAAAACCTAGGCTTATGGTACCCTAAAGGCTCCCTTTTCGATTTGCTTGGCTACTCTGACTCAGATTATGCCGGTTGCAAAGTAGATCGAAAAAGCACTACTCGGACTTGCCAATTCCTTGGGCGGTCCTTAGTGTCGTGGAGTTCCAAGAAACAAAATTGTGTTGCACTTTCCACTGTAGAAGCTGAGTACATAGCAGCTGGGGCATGTTGTGCACAGTTGTTATGGATGAAGCAAACCCTGAGAGATTTTGGTTGTGAGTTTAACAACATTCCACTATTGTGTGATAATGAGAGTGCCATAAAACTTGCAAACAATCCAGTGCAACACTCTAGAACCAAACATATTGACATAAGACATCATTTCTTGAAAGACCACGAAGCCAAAGGAGGTATCGAATTGTTTCATGTGAGCACCAAAAATCAACTAGCTGATATCTTCACAAAACCCCTTGATGAGACTAGGTTTTGCTTTCTTAGGAGTGAGCTAAATATCTTGGATTCTCGAAACGTGTCGTAAAAACTAAAATTTTGATCACAAGTTTGATTGATATAAAATGATTGTATGTGCAATATGTCATGAGAAATACTATTTTTATCACTAAAATTACTCATGTCATATTTGCTAAGTGCTATTATAGCCTTTCTGGGCAATATCTGAAAACAGGTTGAGTGAATCGGCTGAGTAGGTCACTCAACCAGTTTTCCCCTGGTGGAAACCGGTTGAACCGGTATAGAAACCGGTTGAACCGGTTTTGACCACCTCCGCGTCCGTGCTGTCAGTCAACACCGCAGTCTGCGCCGTCAGTCTCGCAGACTGCGCTGTCAGTCTGCCAGAAAATCCGTGTAGTCAATCCCTTTTTCTGCGCGCTTTTACTGCGCAGTCTGACCAGAAACCGGTTGAACCGGTTTTATAACCGGTTGAACCGGTTTTCTGTCTGTTGACCGGCCGGCGCCTCCCCTATTTCTCTCCCCTTACTCTCTTCTATTCTTCTCAGTTCCTTTTCCCAGCCGACGCCGCCTACTCTTTTTCTTCTCTCTCCTTCACACTTTCTCCACTCCAAAACCCACTTGTGCCATCCAATCTTTGGAAGTTTTTGTTGGAGATCAGTTCATCTCAGCGTTCTCCATCATCTCCCTCGATCTTGTTGGGATTTCTTGATTCAAACTCCGGATCGAGGTATTGCCCTATTTCATTTCTTTATACTCGATCTTACCCGTTCTTGACTATCTAGTGTATCATTCGTTGGGTACATTTTAGTTTAAGTGCTTGCAACACTTAGATTATCTTCATTTGTCACGAACATTGTTAGAGTTTAGCGGTTTGATATTGTTCGTTGTAGTTGAACCGCTCGCATGAACGGTTGAAGTGCATGCTCAATATCATACGCGTCTCTACTCAAACGTGTTTGTTAAGATCCTTTCTCATCATAGGTTCTATCTTCTCTTTTTTAAGGATGGTGCGTCGGAGGAATCCTTCTGTTGTTGAATCTGACTCCTCTGACGAACAAGAGATTCACGAAGAAACTCCCCCACGTTCCAGATTCAAACGTGGGCGAGGATCTGGCAACGTCATGCAGGGTGGTGAGGCCTCCGGGTCTCATGGAGGTCGCGGTCGGATGGCCCGGAATCCATCCGGTCGGTCCCGACCCGTGAGAAATCCTCATGCATGGGAAGCAACAAGTGATGATGAGGGTGGGAAAGATGATGAGGTTGATCTTCCCCCTGCCCATGCCCCTGTTATTCGAGGTTTGGTCCTCCACCGGGCGGAGGCCCGTCGCGCTGGCAATGAGCCAGTGATTGATTTTACTGCTAGCGGGGGTTCTGCTCTTCTGCAGGACATCCGTTTTCAGAATCCTGCATTGCGCATTCGTGATGCCAGGATTGATGGGAACCGTTTCTGGACGCTCCAGCATGTGGATTTTTACAACTCAGTGATCCTCCCTAAGAAACATCAGCCCATACTTCATCAACGCTACATCAACTGGGAAGGATGTGAGGCTATTGGGGACCCGGAGATGACACAGGCGTTGAGGGCATGTGAAAGAAAAAAGATGAAGAATATAATGACATTCCAATATGATTGGAATGATGAAGTCATTGCCCAGTTTTACTCAACTCTGTGGATCAAGCTGGCCGATGAGGAGAGTCCATACAACTATCCTTATCTTAACTTCTACATTGAAGGCAGCTGGTACAAGGTGAGCTACCGTCGGTTTGCTCACATTCTTGGATTCACTGACAATGATATTTCTGGTGATAAGATCAAGATCCATGATTTCCGCCAACCTACCAGAGATGAAGCCAGAGACCTTCATCTCTCTGAGTCTGGGAAATTTTGGGAGTCCACCAACATGCACAAGTATTACAGATACATCAACTTCCTCAGCCGGATGACCCTCATTCCTAAAGGGGGTAATCAGATGAATATTCTTGGTGAGAGCAAGGTTTTGCTCTCATTCATGAAGCCCAGCAGCTCAGAGAGTATCAATGTCTTTGATATGATCTGGCAGGAAATCATCCATGCTGCCTGCTTTCCACTGAAGGGATGTCTTCATGCACCTTTTATCATGAAGATGATTGAAGTTGTGACGCAGTTTCGATATGATAAAGGTACAAGACATCAATCCTATACCCCTTTCTGGATTGACCCAAACAATCCAGCAAGGCGCTTGAGGAAAGCCCCTTCCAGCTCCCGTGCACGTACTTCTACTTCTACTGGTCCTTCTGCTGGTCCTGCTGCTGCTGCTGCTACCGGTGCCTCGCGTCCCTCCCCTGGCCGCAGATCTCCCACACCACATGGTCGTGGTCGTGGTCGAGGTCGTGGCCGAGGGATGGGTGCTCGCTTGGCACATGGGATTGCGGCATTTTTCTCTATGTGCCGAAACATTTCTGCTGATGTACATGAGCTGGCAAGGCGTCAGCAGGAGATAGATGACAACCTTCGTCGTCAAGCTTCCACTATGGGTATGCCCTTTGCCCCTCGCTCGCCTGACGTGCCTCTCCATCCTCTGTCGGCGTTTCGACCCCGGGGGGTCCCTGGACCGACGAGTAAATTGTCGCTGCGTGTCCCAACCTAGATGGGTCGGCGCGAGACGGGACACAAAGGGGGAGAACAGTGAGGGGAAACCGCGGCCTTCATGTTGTCCTGCGCCCAGGGTGGATGGATGCGCTTGCAGTAGGGGGTTACAAGCGTTCGCATGGGAGAGAGAGAGAGAGAGAGAGAGAGAGAGAGAGAGAGAGAGCGAGAGCCTTATGCGTTGGCCCGTTCTCCCACGCGGCCAACCTCTTTCGTACGAGAGCCCTGGACCTTCCTTTTATAGGCGTAAGGAGAGGGTCCAGGTGTACAATGGGGGTGTAGCAGTGTGCTAACGTGTCTAGCAGAGAGGAGCTAGAGCCCTAAGTACATGCCATCGTGGCAGTCGGAGAGGTTTTGGCACCCTGTTCATGTGATGTCGTGGCCGTCGGAGGAGCACTGGAGCCCTGCAGAAGTACAACTGTCAGGGCTGTCGGATCCTTGCTGACGTATCCTGGCTGACGTAAGGGGCTGGGAGCTGCCGTCATCATGGAGCGTGCGGGGTGTCATCATTACTTGTTTGCTGGGGCGAGCCGGATGGGACGCCGGTCTTGTCCCCGTAGCCTGAGCTAGCTAGGGACAGGGTAATGATGACCCCCCTGGCGACGTGGCCGGTCCGGACCCGAGTTTGAGCGAGGTGGCGATTCCTCTGAGGTCGAGGTTAAGTCCGAGCCCTGGGGTTGGGCGAGGCGTTGTCCATCGTCTTCGGGAGCCGAGGCCGAGTCCGAGCCCTAGGGTCGGGCGAGGCGGATTCCATCGTCTTCGGGAGCCGAGGCCAAGTCCAAGCCCTAGGGTTGGGCGAGGCGGAGTTCGTCGTCTTCAGGAGCCGAGGCCGAGTCCGAGCCCTGGGGTCGGGCGAGGCGGAGTTCGTTGTCTTCCGGAGCCGAGGCCGAGTCCGAGCCCTGGGGTCGGGCAAGGCGGAGTTCGTCGTCTTCTAGAGCCGAGCCCGAGTCCGAGCCCTAGGGTCGGGCGAGGTGGAGTTCGTTGTCTTCTGAGTCATGGTTGAGTCCGAGCCCTGGGGTCGGGCGAGGCGAAGTCCTTCTTCCGAGGCCGAGACGGGGCCGAACCCTAGGGTCGGGCGAGGCGGAGCTTCCTATGTCGCCCGAGGCTGGACTTAGCCGCTATCAACCTCACTCTGGCAAGTGGCACGGCAGTCGGAGCGGGGCAGGCGGCGCTGTTTTCTTGTCAGGTCGGTCAGTGGAGCGGCGAAGTGACTGCGGTCACTTCGGCTCTATCGACTGAAGAGCGCGCGTCAGGATAAGATGTTAGGCGATCTTTGCATTAAATGCTCCTACGATATGGTCGGTTGGTGTGGTGATTCGGACATGGTTGCTTCTCCGTGAAGCCTACCCGAGCTGAGCCTCGGGCGAGTCGATGGTGCGTCTGTTGCTTGAGGGGACCTTCGGGCGAGGCGTGAATCTTTCGGGGTCGGCTGTCTTTGCCCGAGGTCGGGCTCGGGCGAGGCGGGATCGTGTCCCTCGAGCAGAGCCTTGGCCTAAATCACGCCCATCAGGCCTTCGCAGCTTTGTGCTGATGGGGTTTACCAGCTGAGACTAGGAGTCTTGAGGGTACCCCTAATTATGGTCCCCGACAGTAGCCCCCGAGCCTCAAAGGGAGTGTTGGCACTCGCTTGGAGGCTTTTGTCGCACTTTTTTGCAAGGGGACCGGCCTTTCTCGGTTGCATTTCGTTCCGGTGGGTGCGCGCGAGCGCACCCGCCGGGTGTAGCCCCCGAGGCCTCGGAGGAGTGTTTTGACTCCTTCGAGGTCTTAGTGCCTTTCGTGATGGCTCGGCCGGTTTGGTTGTTCCCTCATGCGAACTGGCCGTAGCTCGGGTGCATAGTCGAGTTCCAAGTTCTCGGGCTGGTATGTTGACGCTGTCAACGGTTTGGCCAGAGCCGGGTTTGCGAGAGCAGCCCCCAAGCCTCTGCACAGAGCGAGAGGACGGTCAAAGACAGACTCGGCTTTTTTCATACACCCCTGCATCGCCTTTCCGCAAGGAGGAGGGGGGAAAGCGCCATGTTGCCCTCGGAGGGCGCCGAACATGGTGTCTCCAGTGAGTTGCTAATGGGTAATCCGAGTGGACGCCCGTGCCCCATTCGTTTAGGGGTCGGCTAGTGGCCCGGAGGCGCGCTCCAAAAGTACCTGCGGGTGATTCGCCGGACCTGGTCCCCTTTTGACGGGGTCCGAGGGCTCTATGCCTCCCTCTGATGGGATTCCGTTACAAAATCGTTCCCGCTGGTCTCGGAAATGTCCTAGGGTACCTCAGGAGCGTAGCCCGAGCCTTGGTTATGTATCGAACGTACCCAGGGTCATCCCTCGCTCTGCGTGCTCTGAGGCAGCTATCGAACCCTTCGGGGGCCAGCCTACGAACCCCTGATCAGTAGTGGGCGCGGAGCCCGAGTGGCCTGAGGCGGCCGTTGAACCCTTCCGAGGGGCCAGCCTTCGAACCTCTGACCAGTAGTGGGCGCGGAGCCCGAGTGCTCTGAGGCGGCTGTTGAACCCTTCCGAGGGGCTAGCCTTCGAACCTCTGATCAGTAGGGGGGGCTCGGGGCCCGCTTCCTTCGCGGAGAAGGATCCCTTTCGGAGTATCCCCTATCCCGGTCCCTGTAGCAAGAGAGAGAAAGGGGAAGAGGAAAAGGATACAAAATTGAACGACGTGGCGCACCTTTTTTGACGCGGTCATTACGGTGAAGGTGAAGCGTCGCCCGCTTTGCCTGCCTTGCTGCAGAGTTAATGCGACGCGACGAGTGGTTGGCGGAGCAGCCGTCGTGCATGCGCAAGCCGTTCGAGGAACGGGCGTCTCGCTTTTGAGTTTTGAATCTCGCGGTGGGTTCGGGCGAAGTGTTGAACGGGTCTCGCCTGGGCCTTTATATATTTGGGAGAGGGACCGGTGATGGTTCTTTACTCTGCTGCTCGCCTCCCACTTAGGTTTTCGCAACCTGAGGGAATAGCCAGAAAAAGGAAACCGCGCACCTTGTCCTCTCCGCCGCCACCTCGTCTGCTTGGTGATGGCCGAGCGGGTGACCGTTGTTTCGCCGCGCGACCCGTGGCCTTTCTCCACCGTCACGGCAGATGATCTGGAGGCCATTGTTGCCGATGGTTTGCTTTGCCCTCTCTCCGGTGACTCGCAGCCGGAGTGGATGGCCCCTCCGAGCGGAGCCGCCCCGTCCCCGCCGCCGGGGTATGTGCTGAGCTTCGTCTCTTTTCACGAGCGGGGGTTCGGAGTGCTGGCAAGCCGTTTTATGCGGGCGATTCTGCATGTCTACGGGGTGGAGCTGCACAATCTCAGCCCCAACTCCATCTCGCAAGCAGCCATCTTCGCAGCGATTTGCGAAGGATATTTGGGGATTGCCCCCCATTGGGACCTGTGGACCCATCTCTTCTTCGTGGAGCTTTTTGCTTTGACGATGGGGGAAAGAAGAGTTCGCATGGCGGTGCGGGCCGGTGGCTGCATCCTCCAGTTGAGGCAGGCGCGGGCGCAGCAGTACATCCCTACCATCCTCTCGTCTTCGAACAAAGGGTGGCAACGCCAGTGGTTTTATCTCCGAAATGACGACGGGAGGCTCCCGTCATTTTCTCAGCGAGTGGTGACCGCCGCCGGCGATAACTGGCGCTACGGGGCCCCGCGCGAAAGACAGAAGAATCTCCAGCCCCTTTTGAAGGCCTTGGAGGAGCTACGAAAAGGAGGGCTCACCGCCGCAGGGGAGGTTGCCGCCATTCATCGCTGGAGGGTGCTCCACTTGACGGAGCGGCGGCTGCCGCTTTGGGAGATGACGCCGGGGGTCGACTTGGAGGGTTCGCAGATGTCCTTGGATCCCCCTTCCCGCCGACAACCTCCACAGGCGGGTAGCCGGCACGGTGGGGAAGTTAGACACCGGTGCCTTTTCCCAGCTCTCGATGCGTCCCGATCGCGGGTGTGTGTCCCTGGTGAGTGTCCGCTCTTTCTTCCTTCTTGTGTCGGATTGCCCTTGGTTCTCACAGCCGAGACTTTTCGCCCGTCTCCAGGAGGTGGGGTTTCACAAGCCTTCCCTGCCACCAGTCCCGGAGGACGTGGTGGACCGAGCTGCGCGGAGGGTCGCCACGGAGAAGAGGAAGGAGAAGAAGGACGCGAAGAAGGCTCGGGCCCGCGAGCGGATGCGGGCTCGGGATGCCTTGGAAAGGCTTCGTCGTCGACAAGAGAGGGATGGGCTTCCGAGGGAGCCATCACCGGAGACGCCTGATGATGACGACGACGACGATGATGATGAAGACGATGACATGGCCGCTCGCCTTGGCCTTAGCCCGGATCTGAGGCTGGGCCAGGGGTCGTCGAGACAGCCCCCGAGTGGGCCGGTGCTGTCGGTATCCGGGGCGGGGGCATCAGGGTCCCGACCCGAAGAACAGGGGTAGGCCGAGGGGGTTTTTGACCCTTTGGCCCAGGTAGCTGAGGTGACCCCGGGGAGCCAGGCCGTCCCACCTGTGCCCCCTGAGCCGTTGCCCGTGCCGGCAGCAGTGGAGGCTGATCCTCGGGTCGTCGTGTTCGCGCCTAGGCGGACCGTCCCTTCGTCGCCCCGGGCGCCCGAGGCAGGGATGGCGCCGAAGACGGCAGCGGCGCAAGCCTCGGCGGTGCCCGCGGGGGTCGAGGCTCGAGGGGCCTCCCCGCAGGCACAATTGGTCGTGGCCCGGAGTGGGTAAGTATCTGAGGATACTTCTGTCCCGGCGCCTTCTTCGTGTGTCCTGATCCTGCGTTTTCCCTTTCTCCCCAGCAAGCGGAGGCACGGTTCGACCGGTCTGGCTCCCCAAAAAGCCCTTAAGACGGCGCCAGCTTCTGCAGCTGGTGCCGCACCGGGCCTCGGCGGCCGGCTGGCCTCTGCACAAGGTGCCCCCGAGCAAGGGGTTCTGTCGGCACAAGTTGCTGTGGGGCGAGCTCCCGAGGCCGACTCCTCTGTCGAGGCGGCCGTCGTGCCGGGGGAGACTGCTGGCGCGGCTGTGGCCTCGAGCCCACCAGACGCGTTGCCGGCGCTGGCACCGGCTTCTGTCGAGGTGGTTGCCGTTCTGGCCGTGGAGCCACCCGTCGCCGCCGACGCTGAGATGGCCGAGGCGTCGCTACTTGATGCCTCGGAGGAGGGGGGCGCAGGACCGCTTCCCGTCCTGGGGAGCGGCAACCTCGTCCCCGCGCGGTCTTGGGACCAGTGGGGCTTCGGATCCCCTCTTCGTTCTTGATGATGAGCGAGAGGAGCAGTCTTGGGACGGGCTTCGTGAGTGTGCCGAGGCAACGGTGGGGTCGCTTCAGTCGACCTTGGAGGTCCTTTGCAGGGACGTTCCCAAGATCCTCCAGGTAATGATTTTAAGCATACCTTTCACGTGACCAAGGCATCCTTCGTGACGCCCCGCTTCCTTTCCTCAGGATCTGATGGATCTGAGCGCCACCAAGTCGTCGTTCATCCGCCGCGAGGCTGATGTCTGGGGTTTGCTGTGGTCCTTGAGGGCCACGCTTGCCGGGGCTACCGAGCGCCTCTCCCAACGGAGCGCCGAGGTGGTGGACCTTTGGTTGCTCTGTGTCGATCTGGGAGCAGAGGCAGCGGCGGCGCGCGCAGAGGCGCAGCGGCAGCAGTTGGAGCTTGGTCAGGTCATCGGCGAGTGGGACCAATCTCGGGGCTGGGCCGCCGAGGCTGAAAGCCAGGCTGAGGCCCTTATAGTCCAGTTAGCCGAGGCATCTGCTCGGGCCGAAGCCCTTGCGGCAGACCTAGCCGTGGCCCAAGCCGCATCCTCGGAGCAGCGTGCCCGAGCCGAAGGTATGTCTTGGCTGTTTTAAGATTTTGATTCAGCTTCGTTCTTCAACTCGTGTTCGAAGTCTTCTGCTTTGGCTGTTTCCAGAGCTCGAGTCTGCCCTCGATGAGTCCACCAAGGCACTTGCCCAGGCGGCCGAGCAGAGGGAGGCCGACCATGCGGCCATGTCTGGGGCCATCTCGGCCTTCTGTCGGGTCTTTGGTTTCAACGACGTCCCCTCGGGAAGCTCCCATCAGAGTCGCCTGCAGGCCTTGGGTGACCACGCGCGTGGCAGACTTCGGGAGGCGCTGCATCACGGCGTCAGGCGGGCCTTCGCCGTGCTCGCTTCCCACTACGACGTGGATCTGGAGTGGGTCAGCGAGGGGTATTGCCTTCCCGACGAAGATGAAGCTGCCCTGACCGAAGTCCAGAGGCTTGATGCGGCCGCCGCGGGCCCAAGTGCGGTGCTGGCGACCACCTTTGAAGCAGAGATCCTCCCGCTTGCGCCGTCGTCCGAGGCCGGGGCGGATCTTGCCGAGGGTGGAGACGAAGCCGAGGGCGCGGCTCCTTCTCCGGGCGACGCCTGATTCTGCCGGAGCAGTTAATTTTGAATGCATATGTGTCTTTTGCGGCCGCTGAGGCCCGAACACTTTATCATCGTAATATAAGGTTGTCTCTTTTCCTCCTGTTTTGCGTATCCGAACTCGTTCGTCAGTAGCAGGATTGCTTACCCAAGTAAGAGTTATTTTTCGCGGTAGGCGACGAGTGAGGTATCCGTATCCCAGAGGCATAGGAGTCCCTTGGCTCGGTCGACCTTGCCACTTACATGCACTCTTATTCATTTCTTGGGGTCCTGTTATTGATATAGCCGGGAGACGCGAAAGTCATTTTGATGGAAGACTTTTTTCAAGGAAAATTTTGACGCGGAGGGGGTTCCCCCCTTCTAGCCCCCGAGGGAGGGTCGGGCTTTGCCGAGGCAAGGCTGACCCTTCCTTGATGGTTAGACTTTGTATGTGAATGAGGTATATGAACGGCTTGAAAACATCTTAAGGGTAGAAGCGACGTAGCTGTCGGATGTTCCAAGCGTTGCTGTAGACCTTGCCTTGACTGTTGGCCAGCTTGTATGTTCCGGGCTTCAAAATCTTAGCGATGATGAATGGCCCTTCCCAGGGAGGCGTGAGCTTGCGGCGCCCTCGTGCGTCTTGCCGTAGTCGAAGCACCAGGTCGCCCACCTGGAGGCCTCGGGACCGAACCCCTCGGGCGTGTAGCGTCGCAGGGACTGCTGATACCGTGCCGAGTGTGGTAAGGCCATGTCCCGAGCTTCTTCCAGCTGGTCCAGTGAGTCTTTTCGGCCGGTCTGGTTGCGTCGGTCGTCGTAGGCCCTCATCCTTGGGGAACCGTATTCTAAGTCTGTGGGCAAGATGGCTTCGGCCCCATAGACTAGAAAGAACGGTGTGAAGCCCGTGGCTCGGCTCGGCGTTGTCCTCAAGCTCCAGACCACCAAGGGGAGTTCCTTCATCCATCGCCTGCCGAACTTGTGGAGGTCGTCATAGATCCTCGGCTTGAGTCCTTGCAGAATCATGCCGTTGGCACGTTCTACCTGCCCATTCGTCATGGGGTGTGCCACGGCGGCCCAGTCCACCCGGATGTGGTGATCCTCGCAGAAGTCCAGGAACTTTCTGCCGGTGAACTGGGTGCCGTTGTGGGTGATGATGGAGTTCGGGACCCGAAGCGATGGATGATGTTGGTGAAGAATGCCACCGCCTGTTCGGACCTGATGTTGTTTAGGGGTCAGACCTCGATCCAATTGGAGAATTTGTCGATGGCGACCAGCAGGTGCGTGTAGCCCTCGGGTGCCTTTTGCAAGGGACCGACGAGGTCCAGACCCCACACAGCAAACGGCCAGGTGATGGGTATTGTTTGCAGAGCCTGAGCGGGTAGGTGCGTCTGCCTTGCGTAGAATTGACACCCTTGGCAGGTGCGGACAATTCTAGTGGCGTCGGCCACCGCGGTCGGCCAGTAGAAACCTTGTCGGAAAGCATTTCCAACAAGGGCTTGAGGCGCTGCGTGATGACCGCAAGTCCCTGAGTGTATTTCTTGTAAGAGCTCCTGGCCTTCGGCGATGGATATGCATCACTGGAGGATGCCGGAGGGGCTGCGGTGGTAGAGCTCCTTCCCGTCACCCAGCAAGACGAATGACTTGGCGCGCCGCGCCAGTCGCCGAGCCTCGGCTCGGTCGAGGGGCAGCTCTCCTCGGTGGAGATATTGTAGGTACAGGGTCTGCCAGTCTCGATCAGGCGGGACCCCATTCCGCTCTCCCTCGACGCGCAGTGCCTCACCCTCGGGGGCCGAGGGTGCCTCGGGCTGAGCCGAGGGCGCCTCATGCTGAGCTGAGGGTGCCTCGGGCAGGGCCGAGACCCTCTCGGGCTCGGGCATGTCATTGGTCTCGACTGAGGGTTGATATAGGTCCCTGGAGAAGACGTTCGGGGGAACCGTTGTTCGCGCCGAAGCTCTCTTCGCCAGCTCGTCCGCAGTCTCGTTGTACCGCCGGGCGACGTGGTTGAGCTCGAACCTGTAGAACTTGTCCTCCAGCTCGGATATCCAGTGAGTGTTCGACGACTTCCCTCGGTATGCCAGCATGTCCGAGGGACTCCACGCAAAAACCTCGACGTTCACGCGGAGAAAGTCGACGAGCACTGCTTCCTATTTGGGGTCGAGCTCGGAGCCGATCTGGATCTGCTTGGAGGCGTCGTTGCTGGGGTCGAGAGGGACGGACTTAACCATCTCTGCTGGCTCGAAGTTGCCGGCGTGGCGCTTCGCGTCCAGTGCCTCCTTAGAGAGGCTTTCCAGGTCGGCGACGAGGGCCTCGGATTCGGCGAGGGCCTCGGCGTACTCCACGCACTCCATGTCGCATTCATACGCGTGTTGGTACGTAGGGCCGACGGTGATGACCCCGTTGGGGCTCGGCATCTTGAGCTTGAGGTAGGTGTAGTTGGGGACGGCCATGAACTTGGCGTAACATGGTCTCCCTAGCACTGCATGGTAGGTTCCTCAGAACCCGACCACCTCGAACGTGAGGGTTTCCCTTTGGAAGTTGGAGGGAGTCCTGAAGCAGACAGGCAGATCGAGTTGTCTAAGGGGCTGGACGCGTTTCCCGGGGATGATCCCGTGAAAGGGCGCCGCGCCGGCCCGGATGGAGGACAGATCAATCTGCAGGAGCCTGAGGGTCTCGGCGTAGATGATGTTGAGGCTGTTGCCTCCGTCCATGAGGACCTTGGTGAGCCTGACGTTGCCGATGACGGGGTCAACAACGAGCGGATATTTCCTCGGGCTCGGCACGCGGTCGGGGTGGTTGCCCTGGTCGAAGGTGATGGGCTTGTCGGACCAGTCTAGGTAGACTGGCGCCGCCACGTTTACCGAGCAGACCTCCCGACGCTCTTGCTTGCGGTGCCGAGCCGAGGCGTTCGCCACTTGCCCACTGTAGATCATGAAGCAGTCGTGGACCTCGGGGAACTCCTCTGCCTTGTGATCCTCCTTCTTGTCGTTGTTGTGGGCCCTGCCACCTTCCGCAGGTGGCCCGGCCTTGTGAAAGTGGCGCCGAAGCATGACGCACTCCTCAAGGGTGTGCTTGACGGGCCCCTGATGATAGGGGCACGGCTCCTTGAGCATCTTATCGAAGAGATTGGCACCTCTAGGAGGTTTCCGAGGGTTCTTGTACTCAGCGGCGGCGACAAGGTCCGCGTCGGTGGCGTCGCGTTTCGCTTGCGACTTCTTCTTGTTCTTCTTCTTGGTGCCGCGCTGGGCGGACGCCTCGGGGACGTCTTTCGGCTGGCGGCCCTGGGGCTGCTTGTCCTTTCGGAAGATGGCCTCAACCGCCTCCAGGCCAGAGGCGAATTTGGTGGCGATGTCCAGGTGGGGGTCTTGCGACCTAGCTTGCTCACCAGGTCGCGACAGGTGGTGCCGGCGAGGAATGCGCCGATGACATCGGAGTCGGTGATGTTGGGCAGCTCGGTGCGTTGCTTAGAGAATCACCGGATGTAGTCCCGGAGAGACTCTCCCGGCTGCTGGCGGCAGCTTTGGAGATCCCAGGAGTTCCCAGGGCGCACGTACGTGCCCTGGAAGTTGCCGGCGAAGGCTTGGACCAGGTCGTCCCAGTTGGAGATCTGTCCTGGAGGCAGATGCTCCAGTCAGGCTTGAGCAGTGTCGGAGAGGAACAGGGGGAGGTTGCGGATGATGAGGTTGTCATCGTATGTTCCACCTAGCTGGTAGGCCAGTCGGTAGTCCACGAGCCACAGTTCCGGCCTCGTCTCCCCCGAGTACTTTGTGATGGTAGTCGGGGTTCGGAACCGGGTCGGGAACGGCACCCGTCGTATGGCCCGGTTGAAAGCCTGTGGACCGGGTTGTTCGGGCGAGGGGCTCCGATCCTCCTCGCTGTCGTAGCGTCCCCCACGCCTGGGGTGGTAGCCTCGGCGCACCCTCTCATCGAGGTGGGCTCGACGATCGTGGTGGTGGTGCTCGTTGCCGAGGCGACCCAGGGCCGCAGGCGCCGTGTTGCGCGTGCGCCCGGTGTGGACCGAGGCTTCCCGCACGAATCGGGAAGTCGTGGCACGATGCTCCGAGGGGTAACCCTGCCTTCGGGAGGCAGAGCTTTCGGCCCGTCGGACCGCGGCATCCTCCAGGAGATTCTTGAGCTCTCCCTGAATACGCCGCCCTTCGGTGGTTGATGGTTCCGGCATCACGCGGAGTAGTATTGCTGCTGCAGCCAGGTTCTGGCCGACCCCACTGGAAGCTAGTGGCGGCCTTGCCCTGACGTCGTCGGCAATGCGGTGCTGGATGCCCTGGGGTAGATGACGCGCTTCTCCGACCGGAACTCGGTCCGCCCATTCCTGCCTGATGTTCTGCCGAAACTTCTCAAGTGTTCCTGCTCCATCGTCGAGCCTGGCCTGCATCTCGCGGATTTGCTCGAGCTATGTGTCCTGACCCCCCGCAGGGACTGGGACCACAGCTAGCTCCTGAAGGATGTCAACGCGAGGCGCAGGCCTAGGGGATCGCCGTTTTCCGGCATACCAAGATGGTTGCCTTCGCCGGGACCCCCTAGATCGACATGGAAACATTCATGACTTGGGCCGCAGTCCTCGTCGCCAAAGCTGTGGCTACCATCGGAACAATCGAAGAGGCAGTAGTCGCATGCGGTCATGAAGTCCCGCATGGCACTGGGGTTACCGAGCCCGGAGAAATCCCAACAAAAGTCGGGCTCGTCATCTTCCTCGGAACCCGAGGGTCCGTAGGTCGAGACGGCCGTCAGTCTGTCCCAGGGCGACCGCATATGGTACCCCGAAGGGTTGGTACATGCCTCTATGGAGGCTTCCACCGAAGCGAGGTCGCTTGGTGGGTCGAAACTGAATCCAAAAGGCACGAGATGCGAATCGGTCGGTACCTCTTGGTCGACGTGCGGTGACGAAGTCGTGTCAGGGGCAGACTGCACCGCTGTCTCGGGTACGAGGGTGACGCCCAGCAAGTCCTTCGCGAGCGTGCTGGCGTCGTTTGTCTGCTTAGGGTTGGTGTGTTGCGGGGAAACGGCGCTCGTCTTCATCTCAGACGCAGGGTCGACGCCCGACGTGTCCCCCGCTGGGGCGCCGACGTCGTCGACTTGCTCGACAGCCGACGAAGTGCCGCCTCCTGCTTGGCCATGGTTGCCCCGCCTCCTCCTCCGTCGGTGGGGGAGGTGACGGGACAAGCCCGGATGTTGTCCTTCTGCCATGTGGCGAAGATGTCGTTGATTCCGCCACCGGCGGGCGGGCTGACGGCCGCCATTGTCGCTGTCGCGCGGCGGAGGAAGGAGTATCATGTCGTAGCTGCCGTCGAGGGACATGAACTCAAGACTCCCGAAACGGAGCGTCGTCCTGGGTTGGAAAGGTCGTTGGAGACTACCCATCTGGAGCTTGACGGGAAGCTGTTCGTCAACACGCAGCAGGCCCCTACCTGGCGCGCCAACTGTCGGCGTTTCGACCCTAGGGGGTCCCTGGACCGACGAGTAAATTGTCGCTGCGTGTCCCAGCCCAGATGGGTCGGCGCGAGACGGGACACAAAGGGGGGAGAACAGTGAGGGGAAACCGCGGCTTTCGTGTTGTCCTGCGCCCAGGGCGGATGGATGCGCTTGCAGTAGGGGGTTACAAGCATTTGCGTGGGAGAGAGAGAGAGCGAGAGCCTTATGCGTCGGCCCATTCTCCCGCGCGGCCAACCTCTTTCGTACGAGAGCCCTGGACCTTCCTTTTATAGGCGTAAGGAGAGGGTCCAGGTGTACAATGGGGGGTGTAGCAGTGTGCTAACGTGTCTAGCAGAGAGGAGCTAGAGCCCTAAGTACATGCCATCGTGGCAGTCGGAGAGGTTTTGGCACCCTGTTCATGTGATGTCGTGGCCGTCGGAGGAGCGCTGGAGCCCTGCGGAAGTACAGCTGTCAGGGCTGTCGGATCCTTACTGACGTCTCCTGGCTGACGTAAGGGGCTGGGAGCTGCCGTCGTCATGGAGCGTGTGGGGTGTCATCATTACTTGTTTGCTAGGGCGAGCCAGATGGTACGCCGGTCTTGTCCCCGTAGCCTGAGCTAGCTAGGGACAGGGTAATGATGACCCCCTGGCGACGTGGCCGGTCCTGACCCGAGTTTTTGCGAGGTGGCGATTCCTCCGAGGTCGAGGTTGAGTCCGAGCCCTAGGGTCGGGCGAGGCGGAGTCCATCGTCTTCGGGAGCCGAGGCCGAGTCCGAGCCCTGGGGTCGGGCGAGGCGGAGTCCATCGTCTTCGGGAGCCGAGGCCGAGTCCGAGCCCTGGGGTCGGGCGAGGCGGAGTTCGTCGTCTTCCGGAGCCGAGGCCAAGTCCGAGCCCTCGGGTCGGGCGAGGCGGAGTTCATCGTCTTCTGGAGCCGAGGCCGAGTCCGAGCCCTGGGGTCGGGCGAGGCGGAGTTCGTTGTCTTCTAAGTCGTGGTTGAGTCCGAGCCCTGGGGTCGGGCGAGGCGAAGTCCTTCTTCCGAGGCCGAGACGGGGGCCGAACCCTGGGGTCGGGCGAGGCGGAGCTTCCTATGTCGCCCGAGGCTGGACTTAGCCACTGTCAACCTCACTCTAGCGAGTGGCACGACAGTCGGAGCGGGGCAGGCGGTGCTGTTTTCTTGTCAGGTCGGTCAGTGGAGCGACGAAGTGACTGCGGTCACTTTGGCTCTATCGACTGAAGAGCGCGCGTCAGGATAAGATGTCAAGCGATCTTTGCATTAAATGCTCCTGCGATTTGGTCGGTTGGTGTGGCGATTTGGCCAAGGTTGCTTCTCCGCGAAGCCTACCCGAGCTGAGCCTCGGGCGAGTCGATGGTGCGTCCGTTGCTTGAGGGGACCTTCGGGCGAGGCGTGAATCTTCCGGGGTCGGCTGTCTTTGCCCGAGGTCGGGCTCGGGCGAGGCGGGATCGTGTCCCTCGACCAGAGCCTTGGCCTGAATCGCGCCCATCAGGCCTTCGCAGCTTTGTGCTGATGGGGTTTACCAGTTGAGATTAGGAGTCTTGAGGGTACCCCTAATTATGGTCCCCGACAATCCTCCTCCCCCGGAGATCAATGAGTGGCACCAGCAGGTCTACGAGGTGCCATTTTTGTCAGCAGACAACGAAGAAGAAGAAGAAGAAGCCTATTTTGATGAGCGCGAGCAGTTTGCCCCGCCTCCCTACCACGGGGATCCGGGTCAATCATCCTCTCACCCTCCGCCCCAGGATCCTTCTGGCAGTGCTCCTCCCCCGGATCAGTCTGGGGAAGAACACTTTGCCTCTCACCTGGCGCACCACTTCTTTGCTCCTCATCAGCCTCCTCCTAACTGGTGATCTTTGGATTGGCGGCTCTCTCTCTCTCTTTTTGGTTCTTATTGCCAAAAAGGGGGAGAAGGTTTCTTAGCCTGGCAGTACCTTCTATTTATGTAACGAACATGGGTCTGTAATAATTATTGGTCTATCGTATGATGCATGCATGGCTCTGAAGCCATAAACTTTTTTAATGATGTGATGAGAAGTGATATCATTATTGTAATAGCAGTAGTAACTTTTCATATCATATGCTATGCAATAATGAGCTTGTATGTGTAATTTTACTCTTTCTATCATCACACTCTATAATTGTGTCTCATCCCTCATTGTTTTGTGTATGGTGTTGATTGTTCTCTCTCTCTCTCTAAATATGTTGCAGATTGACATATCAAGTCAATGTTAATATCACAAAACACATGCACATATTTAGGGGGAGCTACACATACACAAATGTTTTTATCTCGCAATTACTCACAATTTTCAATTTTTATCTCTACTCTAGTTTGTTTTGGCATCAATCACCAAAAAGGGGGAGATTGTAAGTGCAATCAACCCTATTTGAGGGTTTTGGTGATTAAATGACAAAACAAACAGAGATTCTAATAAGTTTGCTCCTAGTATGTACACAGTAATTCTACAGATAGGAGAAGCACAGATCTTGCGAGCATAAAAAATAGAAAGCACAGCGGATTTAAAATTCTACATCAAGTGGCGTGCTCCAAGTGCTTTGAAACAACAACAATACTCATTTTATAATTCTTGAGTTATATGAATCGCCGTGCAATTAAGAGGGATCCGTAATGGTTAAGTAAATTGCAATGAGCTAAGTTCAAAATCCCTTGAAAACATCTTCGAGAACATTTTTCCAGATCATGAATGCCCTTGAGAAAAACAAATTTTACTTCCCACAAAAACTCCACTTCTGTTCTCTTCAAAATACTCAAAATTTGGTTTCAACCCTGGAAACCGGTTCAACCGGTCCTGAAATCGGTTCAACCGGTTTTGGGACTGCTCCTCTGCCATCCCTGCTCTGACCTGTCTGACAGTCAGAGCTGTCAGAAAAGTCGTTGCAGATTTTTTTGGGAAAACCGGTTCAACCGGATTTTTCCCTTACTCAACTGGTTTTGAATCCGATCGAGTCTCCGACTAAGTAGGTTGGTGAACCGGGATCTCCTTGGTAGAAACCGGTTCAACCGGTCTGAAAACGGTTCAACCGGTTTTTACCCCTTTTCTCCCAACGGCTGCCAGCTTTTGGGGGATCCTTTATATACCCCCACTCTCTCTCTCTCTGTCTTATTAACTTCTGCCTCTCCCACGAAATCTTGGCTGACCAAACTCTAAACAAGAGCATTCATTTCACCTTTCACACCCGCAATCGCATCTCCTTCAATCGCTTGGAGGATCCTTGGTGTGAGGTGAACTCGATCTAACACGCTGTCATTTTGATCTCGATTCTCCTATTCTCTTTGTTCTTGAGCTCGTTGCAAACTTAACCTTGTGCGGATTTGTTACTCTTGGAACCTCGTGTTCCTTGACGGTTAGAGGTTGCTTGGGAGTCTCCAAATTTGTGGACGACCCCAAGAAGTTTGTATCACCCGCTCTTTGAGCATATTTGAGAAGAGATTGCCTTGACCTTTGTGGTCGGTTTGTGGAGGATTAGGGTTGGAAAAGACCCGACCCTTTGTGGGCTCCTCAACAAGGAGTAGGACACCTTTGTGGTGGTTGCCGAACCTCGGGTTATATCGCGTGTTCTTGTGTGTTCTTGTTAAGCACTTTAAATTTGTTGGTTGGTTCATATTATCTATTCGAGTAGATCTTGCATAGGGCAAGTCATTAGCAAAATCTTTCACTACTTCGCAATATTTGTTTATCTAAGTTGAGCAGGTTCAAACTTGTTCAGTTGTAAACAAAATCAACTGAACCGGTTTGCACCTGGGCAACTTTAATTTAACCTTTCTCGAAGTTTTTAGTGAAAAATGTCAGGTGTAGCCTATTCACCCCCCCCCCCTCTAGGCTACTTTCAAGAACACAATATCATAAGAACAGCTTGAAACTAGCGCTCGAATCTTACTAAAATCACCGGAATACATTGTTGTGGAGAGTCAGAGTGTTGGTGTGCTCTTGAAGTACTTAGGTGCGGAATAGAGGTGCCTAGGGTACTTTTATAGCCCTAAGAGGCCTAGGAGCTATTGTCTCCTTCATTTGGAAGCTGGAAAACTTCCCTGTATGCGATGCACCGGATCGTCCAAAGTAACGATCAACTGAAGACCCTGATTGACACCTTTCCTTAGCTGTGTGGTACTAGACTGTCTGGTGATGTTAGCTAGCCATTGGGCGCCGGGCGAAGGCCGAAGTAGCTATTGGAGAAGCAATCCGGTGCACACCGGACAACTCCAGTGATTTTTTAATTAAAATTCCCGAGACCGAGCAGTACAGCTGGGTCGCATGGACCCAGTCTGGTGCAAGCCAAACCAGTGCAAGCTGAGCTCTTTTAGCCAAACTTCTCCAAACTTTTTCGGCTTTCTTTGAGGGATTTCCTATGACTTAGACAAACATAATTAGCACATAATTCAGTTGACTAAGTGTTGGGAACTTACCTCTTCTCCTTAGTTTCATCAGGGTTTTCAATATGGCTCAACTCAAGTCCAAAAAGTGCTTTTTCTATACAAAAGTGGTTAGATCCCAAACACAAGTACTAAGAACATTGCAATAGACCCATGCAACATATCTGAAGGTGCAAACCTCACAATTATATTATTTTGCTTCAAGTTGTATATTTGGGCCTCTGTTTGAGCTCTTTTGGATTTGATCTCTTCAAATTGCCTCTCATGGACCTGTGCTCATACTCATATGAAGATAGTTAGTTCAAGATGGTGTGTTGAGCACTTAATCACCAGAACAACTAGAAATGGCCCTATGGCACATGTCCCTTTCAATCTCTCCCTTTTTGGTGATTTATGCCAACACACTTAAAGCAACTCAAATTTGACTAACTAAAACCAACATGAGTAAAAAGAGACAAAATGAAGATCAAGCTTAAACCAATTGAGATACACATAGGGTGGCATATTTGGTTCCTTTAGCCACCACTTGTTTTGGATTTTGCAATCAAAGCCATTTTTTCTAACTTCTAAGTTAAAAACTCTTTGTTTTGCAAAACAAATCAATTTTAAACACTTGTTTTGATAAAACACCAAAACTCTCCCTTTTCTCATAAGATAACTTTTCCCACATAAGAGAGCAGTTTTTGCAATAAGAGGGCACCTCTTTGCTATCAACAGGGTTTTGATCAAAAAGACAAGTTTAAAAGCTCAAAACTTTAAAAATTCTAATAGGTGGTTGATCCGGTTGCTTCGGCCTTTAATTTCTCCTCCTTTGGCATTAAGGACCAAAATGGAGAAACTAGTGGCCTATCCTCATTTCCTCACCAAAATAGCAAATGAAGAGCAAAGACAATGAAAATCCAAGGCAATTTGGGACAAAGTACATCGATACCCCCACACCGTCCCTGTGCTCCATACATGCACATCACAAGCCGACCGACATGGTTGCACATACAAAATCTCACACTCTGGTCAGTCCACTGACTACCCTAGAGTGCTACCCGTTGACAATCACTCATCATCGACCCGAACCACAAGAGACAAGTCAACCTTGTGTTCGCACTTTCAAGTATGTTCTAATTAATGATGAACTTTATTGCTAGACTCCTAGTGATGTCTTGCTTAAGTGCTTGCCCCCCATGATGCTACACTGGCTATGCCCAAAGTACATGAAGGAATTTGTGGTACTAATCAATCGGCTCCAAAGATGAAGTGACTTTTGACGAGAGCTGGCTTATATTGGCCTGATATGATAGCTGATTGTTTTAAGTACTACAAGAGATGTCAAGTGTGTTAGAGGTTCAATGATCTTAGTTCCTGTCGCTGAACTTCGGCCTGTCATCAAACCTTGGCCCTTTAGGGGATGGGGTTTGGACTTTGTAGGAGAAATTCATCCTTCATCATCAAAAGGCATCAGTTTTTGCTAGTTGCCACATATTATTTCACCAAGTGGATGGAAGTCGTTGCTCTGAAAAATATGACACACATGGAAGTAATTAGGTTTGTAATTGAGCACATCATTCATAGATTTGACATTCTTCAGACATTGACTACAGACCAGGGGACTTCTTTCATGCCAAAAGAGGTATGTGATTTTGTTGAATCATATAAGATTAAGTTTCTCAATTCATCTCCATACTATGGTTAGGCTAATGGTCAGTGAAAGGGAAATAGGGTCAAACCTTTTCCTATAAATATTTTGGTGGTTGAATTGCCCAACACAAATATTGGACTAACTAGTTTGCTCTAGATTATATGTTCTACAGGTGCCAAAGGTTCAGCACAAACCAATAAAAAGATTAAAATTAGGGTTCAAAAGAAAGGAGCAAAAGAAACCGAAGTGAACCCTGGTCTGGCGCACCGGACTGTCCAGTGTGCCACCGAGTGTCTGGTGCACTAGGGTAGATCGACTTCAAACTCTTCACCTTCGGGTTTCTGAGGCCGCGCTCCGCTATAATTCACCGAACTGTCCGGTGGGTCACTAGACTGTCCGGTGTGCCAGCGGAGCAACGGCTCCCAAACGCAACGGTCGACTCCAACGGTCAACTGCAAAGTGAATAGTGCGCGGACAGTTCGCACAGAAGTCAGAGCAGCGCCAGAAGGCGCACCGGACAGTGAACAGTGACTGTCCGGTGCGACACTGGACTGTCCGGTGGCCCAGGCTGTCAGAGCTCCAACGGTCGAAACCGTCAGAACCCTAACGGTTGGGTGACGTGGCTGGCGCACCAAACAGTGTCCGGTGCGGCCATCGACAATAGGCCTCCCCAACGGCTGTTTTGGTGGTTGGGGCTATAAATACCCCCAACCACCACCATTCAAGGCATCCAAGTTTCCAGCATATTGCATTCAATACAAGAGCTCTAGACTTCACTCCAAGACACAAACAAGAGATCAAATCCTCTCCAAAGTCCAAAACCACTCCAAACACTTAGTGACTTGTGAGAGAGAGATTTTCATGTTCATTTGAGTTCTTGTCGCTTGGATCGCTTTTTTCTTCCTCCATTCTTGTTCTCAAGACATTTGTAATCAAAGAAAGAGACACAAAGTTGTGGTGGTCCTTGTAGGGGTCTAAGTGACCCAATTTGATTAAGGAGAAAGCTCACTCGATCTAGGTGACCGTTTGAGAGAGGGAAAGGGTTGAAAGAGACCCGGTCTTTGTGACCACCTCAACGGGGACTAGGTTTGCAAGAACCAAACCTCGGTAAAACAAATCACCGTGTCACTCGCTTTATTTCTTGGTTGATTTGTTTTCACCCTCTCTTTCGGACTCGGTTTTATTTCTAACGCTAACCCCGGCTTGTAGTTGTGCTTAAAGTTTATAAATTTCAGATTTGCCTATTCACCCCCTCTCTAGGCGACTTTTAATTGGTATCAGAGCCCGGTACTTCATTAGAGTCTAACAACTCGAAGTGATGTCGGTAGGATCCGCCAAGAGGGAGATGGAAACGGTCACAAGCCATGGGAAGGCTCCATCGAAGGAGTCCGGCGCCAAAGGAAGGGAGGAATCACCTCCCCGCGTCAAGTCGCATCGGAGTGGCGACAAGAAGAAAAAAGATGAAGAAAGTGGTCTACTACGAGACCGACTCTTCGTCGCCATCCACCTCCATCTCTGACGCTCCGTCCGTCGCTTCTAAGCGCCATGAGCGCAAGAAGTTTAGTAAGATCCCCCTATGCTATCCTCGCATTTCTAAACGCACTCCTTTACTTTCTGTCCCATTAGGCAAACCACCGGTTTTTTATGGTGAAGATTATTGTATGTGGAGTGATAAAATGAGGAATCATCTAACCTCACTCCACTCTAGCATTTGGGACATTGTTGAGTTTGGAGCGCAGGTACCATCGGTGGGGGATGAAGGTTATGATTCGGACGAGGTCGCCCAAATCCAACACTTTGACTCCCAAGCCACCACTATACTCCTCGCCTCTCTATGTCGAGAGGAGTATAACAAGGTGCAAGGGCTAAAAAGTGCCAAGGAGATTTGGGATGTGCTAAAAACCGCGCATGAAGAAGATGAGGTGACCAAGATCACCAAGCGGGAGACGATCAAAGGGGAGCTCAGTCGATTCATCCTCAACCAAGGAGAGGAGCCACAAGCCATGTACAACCGGCTCAAGACCTTGGTCAACCAAGTGCGCAACCTCGGGAGCACCAAATGGGATGACCATGAAATGGTCAAGGTTATTCTAAGATCACTTGTTTTTCGTAATCCTACACAAGTTCAATTAATTCGTGGTGATCCTAGATATAAGATATTGTCTCCCGAGGAGGTTATAGGAAAGTTCGTGAGCTTTGAGTTGATGATCAAAGGCTCCAAACAAATTATCGAGCAAGGCGGCACCTCCACACCCGAGGTGCAACCCGTCACATTCAAAGCGATGGAGGAGAAGAAAGAAGAGTCTACCTCAAGTAGGCTCCCCATCGACGCCTCCAAGCTCGACAATGAGGAAATGACGCTCATCATCAAGAGCTTTCGCCAAATCCTCAAGCAAAGGAAGGGGAGAGACTACAAACTCCGTTCCAAGAAAGTGTGCTACAAGTGTGGTAAGTCTGGTCACTTTATAGCAAAATGTCTTATTTCTAGTGACAGTGACAGGGACAACGACAAAAGAGGAAAGAAGAAGGAAAAGAAGAAGTACTACAAGAAGAAGGGCGATGATGCCCACGTGTGTCGGGAATGGGACTCCGACGAGAGCTCCACCGACTCCTCCTTCGACGAGGATGCCACCAACATCGCCGTCAACAAGGGCCTCCTCTTCCCCAACGTTGGCCACAAGTGCCTCATGGCAAAGGACGACAAAAAGAAGAAGGTAAAATCTAGAGCCTCCACTAAGTATACGACATCTAGTGATGAGGGTAGCTCTAGTGATGATGAAGATGATTTGCTTGCTCTTTTTGCCAACTTAAACATGCAATAAAAAGAAAAATTGAATGAATTGACAGGTGCCATTTATGAGAAGGATGAACTCTTGGATAGCCAAGAGGAATTCCTTATTAAGGAAAACAAAACACATGTTAAAGTTAAAAATGCCTATGCTCATGAAGTAGAGAAAAATGAAAACTTGTCTAAAGAGCTTAGCATTTGCCATGACACTGTCTCTAACCTTAGAACTGAAAATGCTAAATTACTTGCTAAGGTTGAGAAGTTAAATGGTTGTGATGATTCTCTTGTCAACCTTAAAAATGATAATGCTAGTTTAAGTGCTAAGATTGGTAAATTGAATGAATCACTTTCTAGCCTTAAAATTGAAAATGACAAATTAATTTCTAAGGCTAAAGATTTGAATGTATGCAATATCTCTATTTCCAATCTTAGAAATGAGAACGCCATTTTACATGCTAAGATTGATGAATTAAAATCTTGTAAACCTTCTACATCTAGTGTTGATCATGTTTCTATTTGTACTAGATGTAGAGATATTAATGTTGATGCTATTCATGATCACCTAGCTTTAATTAAAGAACAAAATGATCACATAGCTCAACTAACTGCTAAAATTAATGAGCATGAGATAGAGAATGAAAAATTTAAATTTGCTAGAAGCATGCTCTATAATGGGAGACGCCCTGGCATTAAGGATGGCATTGGCTTCCAACAGGGAGACAATGTCAAGCTTAATGCCCCTAAGAGATTGTCCAATTTTGTTAAGGGCAAGACTCCCATGGCATAGGATAACGAGGGTTACATTTTATATCCTACTGGTTATCCTGAGCATAAAATTAGGAGAATTCATTATAGGAAGTCTCATTCTGGTTCTCATCATGCTTTTATGTATAAGAATGAGACATCTAGTTCTAGGCATTCTACCCATGTTAAAATGCCTAAAAAGAAATCTCCTATTGCATCAAATGAGCCTAATGTTTCATTTAAGACTTTTGATGCTTCTTATGTTTTAACTAACAAATCAGGCAAAGTAGTTGCCAAATATGTTGGGGGCAAACACAAGGACTCCAAGACTTGTGTTTGGGTACCCAAGGTGCTTGTTTCTAATGTGAAAGGACCCAAGACCGTTTGGGTACCTAAGAACAAGGCCTAAACTTGTTTTGTAGGTTTATGCATCCGGGGGCTCAAGTTGGATAATTGATAGCGGATGCACAAACCACATGACTGGGGAGAAAAGAATGTTCTCCTCCTACGAGAAAAACGATGATCCCCCAAAGAGCCATCACATTCGGGGATGGAAATCAAGGTTTGGTCAAAGGACTTGATAAAATTGCTATATCACCTGACCATTCTATTTCTAATGTTTTTCTTGTAGTGTCGGCGTTCCGAGACCGGGGGGTCCCTGGGCCGACGAGTGAATGTCGCCGCGTGCCCCAGCCCAGATGGGTCGAGCGCGAGGGCGAGGGCGAAGGGGGGAGAGTGAGGCGGCCGGAGACCAGCGTGAGAGAGGTGGGAATCCCGCGGCCTTCGTGTTCGTCAGGCGCCCAGGTCGGGTGCGCTTGCAGTAGGGGGTTACAAGCATCCACGCGGGAGAGGGAGCGAGCGGCCTCCGGCGAGCGCCTGTTCTCGTCCTCGTCCCCGCGCGGCCAACCCTCTCTAAGAGGGCCCTGGTCCTCCCTTTTATAGGCGTAAGGAGAGGATCCAGGTGTACAATGGGGGGTGTAGCAGGGTGCTACGTGTCTAGCGGAGGTGAGCTAGCGCCCTAGGTACATGCCGTTGTGGCAGCCGGAGAGATCTTGGCACCCAGCTGGTGTGATCTCGTGGCCGTCGGAGGAGCGATGGAGCTTGGCGGAGGGACAGCTGTCGGAGCGGTTGAGTCCTTGCTGACGTCCTCTTGCTTCCGTAAGGGGGCTGAGAGCCGCCGTCGTCACAGAGCATGCGGGGCGCCATCATTGCCTATCTGGCGGAGCGAGCCAGATGGGACGCCGGTCTTGTTCCATGCGGCCCGAGTCAGCTCGGGGTAGGGTGATGATGGTGCCTCCTGTTGACGTGGCTGGTCCGCGCCCTAGGTTGGGCGATGTGGAAGCTCCTCTGAAGTCGAGGTCGAGTCCGAGCCCCCGGGTTGGGCCAGGCGGAGATTGCCGGCTGGCGCCGGGGCGGAGTCCGAGCCCTGGGGTCGGGCGAAGCGGAGTTCGTCGTCTTCTGGGGCCGAGCCCAAGTCCGAGCCATAGGTCGGGCGAGGCGGAGATCGTCGTCTTCTGGGGCCGAGCCCAAGTCCGAGCCCTGGGTCGGGCGGAGTTCGCCATCTTCCGGGACTTAGCCCGAGTCCGAGCCCTGGGTCGGGCGGAGTTCGCCGTCTTCCGGGACTTAGCCCGAGTCCGAGCCCTAGGTCGGGCGAAGCGGAGCTTCCTATGGTGCCTTCGGCAGGGCCTGACTGCCTGTCAGTCTTACTCTATCAAGTGGCACTGCGGTCGGAGTGGCGCAGGCGGCGCTGTCCTTCTGTCAGGCCGGTCAGTGGAGCGGCGAAGTGACGGCGGTCACTTCGGCTCTGCCGGCTGGGGGGCGCGTGTCAGGATAAGGGTGTCAGGCCACCTTTGCATTAAATGCTCCTGCGACTTGGTCGGTCGGTGCGATGATTTGGTCAGGGTTGCTTCTTAGCGAAGGCAGGGCCTCGGGCGAGCCGGGAATATGTTCGCCGCTGAAGGGGGGCCTCGGGCGAGACGGAAATCCTCCGAGGTCGGCTGCCCTTGTCCGAGGCTAGGCTCGGGCGAGGCGTGATCGTGTCCCTCGAATGGACTAATCCCTGACTTAATCGCACCCATCAGGCCTTTGCAGCTTCGTGCTAATGGGGGTTACCAGCTGAGAATTAGGAGCCTTGAGGGTACCCCTAATTATGGTCCCTGACAGTAGCCCCCGAGCCTCGAAGGGAGTGTTTGCACTCGCTTGGAGGCTTTCGTCGCACTTTTTTGCAAGGGGACCAGCCTTTCTCGGTTGCGTTTTGTTCCGGTGGGTGCGCGCGAGCGCACCCGCCGGGTGTAGCCCCCGAGGCCTCGGAGGAGTGGTTTCACTCCTTCGAGGTCTTACTGCCTCGCGTAGTGCTTCGGCTGGTCTGGTCGTTCCCTCATGCGAGCTGGTCGTAGCCCGGGTGTACGGTCGGGTCCCAAGTTCTCGGGCTGGTATGTTGACGCTGTCAACGGTTCGACCGGAGCCGGGTTTGCGAGAGCAGCCCCCGAGCCTTTGCACAGGGCGAGAGGGCGATCAGGGGTAGACTCGGCTTTTTTACATACGCCCCTGTGTCGCCTTTCCGCAAGGAGGAGGGGGGAAAGCGCCATGTTGCCCTCGATGGGCGCCGAACATGGTGTCTCCGATGAGCTGCAAGCGGGTAATCCGAGTGGACGTCCATGCCCCGTTCATTAGGGGTCGGCTAGGGGCCCAGAGGCACGCCCAAAAGTACCTGCAGGTGATCTGCCAGACCCGGTCCCCTGGCGACGGGGTCCGAGGGCTCGATGCCTCCCTCTGATGGGATTCTGTTACAAGATTGTTCCCGCTGGTCTCGGAAATGTCCTAGGGTACCTCGGGAGCGCAGCCCGAGCCTTGGTTATGTATCGAACGTACCCATGGTCATCCCTCGCTCGGCGTCTGAGGCGGCTGTGAACCCTTCGGGGGCCAGCCTTCGAACCCCTGATCAGTATTGGGCGCGGAGCCCGAGTAGCCTGAGGCAGTCGTTGAACCCTTTCGAGGGGCCGGCCTTCGAACCTCTGACCAGTAGTGGGTGTAGGGCCCACGCGATCTGAGGCGGCTGTTGAACCCTTCTGGGGGGCCAGCCTTCGAACCTCTGATCAGTAGGGGGGCTCGGAGCCTGGTTCCTTCTCGGGGAAGGATCCTTTTCGGGGTATCCCTCTTTCCCGGTCCCTGTTGCAAGAGAGAGAAAGAGGAAAAACGGAAAAGGACACGAAATCGAACGACGCGGCGTACCTTTTTGGACGCGGTCATTATGGCGAAGGCGAAGCGTCGCCCGCTTCTCCTGCCAGAGGCGCCGCGTGTCCCGCCGCAGAGTTAATGCGACGGGGCGAGTGGTTGGAGGGGCGACCGTTGCGCGTGCGCGAGCCATTCGAGGAACGGATCACGGGCGCGTTGTCTTCACGCCGTGGGAGAGGGTTCTCTCGCTGCCCCCGGATGGGACGTAAGCTTGGCTGACGACGTGGCCGCTGCTCCTGCCCGCCTGCCACCGCCATTACTGCCGGCCCACTTTTGGCCGCGTTGACCGTCGCGCCAGGCTGGTGCTGCTGGGTCGCGCGCCGGGTCGCCTCGAGTCGCGGTATTGGTTCCGCAGTCGAGGAGGCGCGGTAGTGGCGCAAGTGGCGGTGCAGTTGCATGCACGAAGCATTCGGCGCGCCGTTGCATGACGCGTGGGCCTGGGCCTCCATGCCAGGCATGTTGGGAGTCGGAGAAGCGCGCCCACTTGGCGCGGTTACATGCCGCCTGCATGGCCGCCCACCCTTTCGCCCGCTGGTCTGGGCAAAAGTGGAGGGTCGCTTGTAGCCGCTGGGCGGTTGTGCGCACCGCGCGACGGTTTGGCTTCTTCTGCTCTGAGCCGGCTTGCATGACGTGTGGGACCCAGCCCCCGCGCCGCAGGGGTGGACCTTGGAGTGTGTTGAAGAAGACTCAGCCCGTGACGGCTGGGGACGCGAGTAGGGAGAACCGCCCTTAAAAGGAGGGTGACCCCCTTGGAAGGCGACCATGTCTTCGCGCTCCCTTATGCATCGTGTCTTTCCACCTTCCAAGCCCCCGAATGGGGGAGATCCGCCATCTTTCCGCCTCGTCGTTGGAGGAACGCAACTCCGCGGGAGTTGGTACCTTTCAGCCATCGTTCGGCTTCAAGGATTTTCATCATGCAGCCCGGCTGCACCCCTTCGCCGGCGGTCACCCAAGACGGTGACCTCCAGCTTGATGGTGGGGGAAAGCGAGCTGGGCTGCGATCTTGGTCCCACCCTCAGCTTCAAGGATGTTCATCATCCTTGCTGGGGTGGAGGCCGGGCTGAGCCGGAGCTCTACCTCCCGCGTGGGTTCGTGGGTCACCCTCTCCCGCGGCGTTCGAGGGAGAGGGCGCTTGCTGGCCCTGCGGGCGGGTCGGACTTCAACAACGCGGGGTCGGTCAACGGCAGGCGTCGTCAGCCCCAGCGCGTCGGGCTCGTCGGGTTGGCCCCCGGTGCCCCCTCCCACCGGAAGGCGGCTGCCACGCTGTGTGCACGGGAGGACCGCCCAAGATGTCGCGCGCTGCAAGGGCGGCGTTCGTGTTCTGGGGCGGTCCTGCCTTTGCACCGGTACGGTGCCTCCGCGGGGAGGTCGGTGCCCTGCTCGTCCGGGAGGATCCGAGCGGGGATCTGCCGGCGGGCTGACGGCCCCTGTCGTCGGTGCCGAGGCGGAGGCGGCTCGAGAAGTCCCCGTCGCCGACGGGATCACCGCCACCATTCGCGCTCCGGGCCTCCGGCTCTTTGTACTTGTCCTCGCCCCTCGAGCATCGGCGTGGGCGAGGGCAAGGTTGCAGTGGCGTTCGCCCTGAGGCCATCGCCGCTGCAGTTTGGCCACCCGTAGAGGGGGTCGTTGTCGCTGCTACTGGAGCGGGCGAAGGCGAGCCGTCCGTCGGTCTTTTGTTGCTCCGCAGGCCCCTCCCCCGTCGAGTGGGGTTGTTCGTACCTGCGGAGGTGGAACCGGAGTTCCGTTTGTAATGGCACTTCGAATGCCAGGGTTTTTGTTCATTATGGCTGTCGGGGCCTGAACATGTAGGCAATTTCGGCACGGAGCCGTGTTTTTTCCTCCTTTTCGAGCACTACGACTCGCCTGTCGGTTGTCTGAACCGCTTCACCAAGCGAGAGTCGCCCCATGTACAGGTGACGAGTGAGGTATCCGTATCCCGGAGGCGTAGGAGTCCCTCGGCTCGGTCGGCCTTGTTGTCCGAGGCTTCTCTCACTTAGTTAAAGGAACCCCTCGGCCGCTCTTCGATGAGCCGAGGCCAGGGGTAGCGGCGTCAACATGAACAGAGGCAAAGTTGGCTCGAAAAGAAAACCTGGTTGGCCTGAGCCTGGCCGGGTCGTCCGTTAGCGGGACCGACGCCGGAGTTGACCAGCCGAGCCGCCTGCTCGGGCCGGATTGACGTCCTTGGAAGGTAACTGGCCGAGGCCCTGGGGTGACCGGCCGAGCCGCCTGCTCGGGCCGGATTCCCGGAGAAGACCCTAGCAGCGATGGCCCGGGCGTGGTGATGACGTCGTCCTCCAGAGTGGAGATCCTCGGACCGCGTCGCCGTCCGAGGCTAGGTCGGCCCTCGCCGAAGGTGTCGTCGATGCCGAGGGTGCTGCTGCTCCCTTCAGCCGTCAAGATCCGAGCCTGCAGGATCGGATTGTCTTGTAGCGTGTGTTTCCCGCGGCCGCCGAGGCCTAAATACACCCTCGCCGTGTTGTAAAGCCGCGTCTCCTTTCCTCTTATTTCGAGTATCTGGACCCTTTTGTTGGTAACAGAAATGTTTGTGCGAGCGAGAGTTGCTTCTCGCGGAAGGTGACGAGTGAGGTATCCGTATCCCGGAGGCGTAGGAGTCCCTCGGCTCGGTCAGCCTTGCCGCTTACGCGCACTCTTACCCGTCCACGGGGCTCTGTTCCCGACGCAGTCGAGAAGGCTCGAGAAATCGCTTCGGCAGAAGAGCTTCCGAACGTGAAGACTTGTTCGGTCCGCGGGATCACTTATCCGAACATTAGTTACTTATCGCAGAAGGTGATGAGTGAGGTATCCGTATCCCGGAGGCGTAGGAGTCCCTCGGCTCGGTCAGCCTTGGCTGCTTACGTGTACTCCGTCGTTTTCAGGATCCACTTTCGAAGTAGTCAAACAGCCCGAAAGACCTTCTGGCAGAAAAGATCTTTTTTCGAGAAAATTTTGACGCAGAGGGGGTTCCCCCCCTTTTAGCCCCCGAGGGAGGGTCGGGCTTTGCCGAGGCGAGGCTGACCCTTCCTTGACGACTAAACTTTTGCTGGGCGCGAGATATATGAACAACTTGAAAACATCTTAAGGGTAGAAGCGACGTAGCTGCTGGATGTTCCAAGCGTTGCCGTAGATCTCGCCTTGACTGTTGGCCAGCTTGTACGTTCCGGGCTTCAGAACTTTGGCGATGACGAACGGCCCCTCCCAGGGAGGCGTGAGCTTGTGCCGCCCTCGGGCGTCTTGTCGCAGCCGAAGCACCAGGTCGCCCACCTGGAGGTCTCGGGACCGGACCCCTCGGGCGTGGTAGCGTCGCAGGGACTGCTGGTACCGCGCCAAGTGTAGCAAGGCCTGGTCCCGAGCCTCCTCCAGCTGGTCCAGCGAGTTTTCTCGGCTGACTTGGTTGCTTTGGTCGGTGTAGGCCCTCGTCCTCAGGGAACCGTATTCTAAGTCTGTGGGCAAGATGGCTTCGGCCCCATAGACTAGAAAGAACGGTGTGAAGCCCGTGGCTCGGCTCGGCGTTGTCCTCAGACTCCAGACCACCGAGGGGAGTTCCTTCATCCATCGCTTGCCGAACTTGTTGAGGTCGTTGTAGATCCGAGGCTTGAGCCCTTGTAGAATCATGTCGTTGGCACGCTCCACCTGCCCATTCGTCATGGGATGAGCCACGGCGGCCCAGTCCACCCGGATGTGGTGATCCTCGCAGAAGTCCAGGAACTTTCTGCCGGTGAACTGGGTGCTGTTGTCGGTGATGATGGAGTTCGGGACCCCGAAGCGATGGATGATGTTGGTGAAGAACGCCACCGCCTGCTCGGACCTGATGCTGTTCAGGGGTCGGACCTCGATCCACTTGGAGAATTTGTCGATGGCGACCAGCAGGTGCGTGTAGCCCCCGGGTGCCTTCTGCAAGGGGCCGACAAGGTCCAGACCCCACACCGCAAAAGGCCAGGTGATGGGTATCGTCTGCAGAGCCTGAGCGGGCAGGTGGGTCTGCCTCGCGTAGAATTGACACCCTTCGCAGGTGTGGACGATTATGGTAGCGTCGGCCACCACCGTCGGCCAGTAGAAACCTTGCCGGAAAGCATTCCCAACAAGGGCTCGAGGCGCTGCGTGATGGCCGCAAGCCCCCGAGTGTATCTCTCGCAGGAGTTCCTGACCTTCGGCGATGGAGATGCATCGCTGGAGGATGCCGGAGGGGCTGCGGTGGTAGAGCTCCTTCTCATCTCCCAGCAAGACGAACGATTTGGCGCGCCGCGCCACCCGCCGAGCCTCGGCTCGGTCGAGGGGTAGCTCTCCTCGGTGGAGATATTGCAGGTACGGGGTCTGCCAGTTTCGATTAGGCGCGACCCCGCTTCGCTCCTCCTCGACGCGCAGTGCCTCACCCTCGGGGGCCGAGGGTACCTCGGACTGAACCGAGGGCACCTCGGGCCGAGCTGAGGGTGCCTCGGGATGAGCCGAGGGTGCCTCGGACTGAGCCGTGGGTGCCTCGGACTAGGCCGAGGGTACCTCGGGCTCGGACGTGTCGTCGATCTTGACGGAGGGTTGATGCAGGTCTCGGGAGAAGACGTCCGGGGGAACCGTCGTTCACCCCGAGGCTATTTTAGCCAGCTCGTCCACAGTCTCGTTGTAGCACCGAGCGATGTGGTTGAGCTCGAGCCCGTAGAACTTGTCTTCCAGGCGCCGAACCTCATCGCAGTAGGCCTCCATCTTCGGGTCGCGACAATGGGAGTTCTTCATGACTTGGTCGATGACGAGCTGCGAGTCACCGCGAGCGTCGAGGCGTCGGACCCCTAGCTCGATGGCGATCCGCAACCTATTGACCAGAGCCTCATATTCGGCCACATTGTTGGACGCCGGGAAGTGGAGGCGTAGCACGTAGCGTAGATGCTTTCCGAGGGGTGAGATGAAGAGTAGGCCTGCGCCGGCTCCTGTCTTCATCAGCGACCCGTCGAAGAACATGGTCCAGAGCTCCGGTTGGATCGGAGCCGTCGGTTGCTGGGTGTCGACCCATTCAGCCACGAAGTCCGCCAAGACCTGGGACTTAATGGCCTTCCGGGGAGCGAACGAGATTGTCTCGCCCATGATCTCCACCGCCCACTTTGCAATCCTACCCGAGGCCTCTCGGCACTGGATAATCTCTCAGGGGGAAGGATGACACCACAGTTACCGGATGAGACTCGAAGTAGTGTTGCAGCTTCCGTCGCATTAGGATCACTGCGTATAGCAGCTTCTGAACTTGTGGGTAGCGGATCTTGGTTTCGGACAGTACCTCGCTGACGAAGTAGACTGGCCTCTGAACGGGCAATGCATGCCCCTCTTCTTGCCTCTCGACCACAATCGCGGCGCTAACCACCTGGGTGGTCGCGGCGACGTAGACCAGGAGGGCTTCTCCGGCAGCTGGGGGCACCAAGATAGGCGCCTTTGTGAGGAGCGCCTTCAGGTTCCCGAGGGCTTCCTCGGCCTCAGGGGTCCAAGTGAAGCACTCGGCCTTCCTTAAGAGGCGGTACAGAGGTAGACCTCTTTCACCGAGGCGTGAGATGAAGCGGCTCAGAGCCACGAGGCATCCCATGACCCTCTGTACGCCTTTCAAGTCCTTGATGGGCCCCATGCTGGTGATGGCTGCGATCTTCTCCGGGTTGGCTTCGATGCCCCGCTCGGAGACGATGAACCCCTAGAGCATGCCTCGGGGCACCCTGAAGACACACTTTTCGGGATTGAGCTTGACGCCTTTCGCCTTGAGACATCGGAATGTCGCTCCAAGGTCGGAAAGGAGGTCGGAGGCTTTCCTTGTCTTGACTACGATGTCATCGACGTAGGCCTCGACCGTGCAGCCAATGTGTTCGCCGAACACATGGTTCATGCACCGCTGGTACGTCGCGCCCGCATTCCTCAAGCCGAACGGCATGGTGACATAGCAGTACATGCCGAAGGGTGTGATGAAAGAAGTCGCGAGCTGGTCAGACTCTTTCATCCTGATTTGATGATACCCTGAGTAGGCATCGAGGAAAGACAGGGTTTCGCACCCAGCAGTGGAATCCACGATTTGGTCGATGCGAGGCAGAGGGTAGGGAACCTTCGGACATGCTTTGTTGAGACCAGTGTAGTCTACACACATCCGCCATTTCCCCCTTTCTTTCTCACAAGCACAGGGTTGGCAAGCCATTCGGGATGGAATACCTCTTTGATGAACCCTGCCGCCATTAGCTTGTGGATCTCCTCGCTTATGGCTCTGCGCTTCTCCTCGTCGAATCGGCGCAGCGGCTGCTTGACGGGTCGGGCTCCGGCTCGGATGTCCAGCGAGTGCTCGGTGACATCCCTCGGTATGCCGGGCATGTCCGAGGGACTCCACGCGAAGACGTCGGCGTTCGCGCGGAGAAAGTCGACGAGCACTACTTCCTATTTGGGATCGAACCCGGAGCCGATCCGGATCTGCTTGGAGGTGTCGCCACTGGGGTCGAGGGGGACGGACTTAACCGTCTCCGCTGGCTCAAAGTTGCCGGCGTGACGCTTCACGTCTAGCACCTCCTTAGAGAGGCTCTCCAGGTCGGCGATGAGGGCCTCAGACTCGGCGAGGGCCTCGGCGTACTCCACGCACTCCACGTCGCATTCGAACGCGTGTTTGTACGTAGGGCCGACGGTGATGACCCCGTTGGGGCCCGGCATCTTGAGCTTCAGGTAGGTGTAGTTGGGGACGGCCATGAACTTCGCGTAGCATGGCCTCCCCAGCACCGCGTGGTAGGTTCCTCGGAACCCGACCACCTCGAACGTCAGGGTCTCCCTTCGGAAGTTGGAGGGTGTTCTGAAGCAGACGGGAAGGTCGAGCTGTCCGAGGGGTTGGACGCGCTTCCCGGGGATGATCCCATGGAAGGGCGCAGCACCTGCCCGGACAGAGGACAGATCGATACGCAGAAGCCCGAGGGTCTCGGCGTAGATGATGTTGAGGCTGCTGCCTCCGTCCATGAGGACCTTGGTGAGCCTGACGTCACCGATGACGGGGTCGACGACGAGCGGGTATTTCCCTAGGCTCGGCACATGGTCGGGGTGATCGTCTCGGTCGAAGGTGATGGGCTTGTCGGACCAGTCTAGATAGACTGGCGCCGCCACCTTGATCGAGCAGACCTCCCGATGCTCTTGCTTGCGGTGCCGAGCCGAGGCGTTCGCCGCTTGCCCACCATAGATCATGAAGCAGTCGCGGACCTCGGGGAACTATCCTACCTGGTGATCTTCCTTGTTGTCGTCGTCGCGGGCCTTGCCACCCTCCGCGGGTGGCCCGGCCCTGTGGAAGTGGCGCCGAAGCATGACGCACTCCTCAAGGGTGTGCCTGACGGGTCCCTGGGGATAGGGGCACGGCTCCTTGAGCATCTTGTCGAAGAGGTTGGCACCTTCAGGGGGCTTCCGAGGGTTCTTGTACTCGGTGGCGGCGACAAGGTCCGCGTCGGCGGCGTCGCGTTTCGCTTGCGACTTCTTCTTGCCCTTCTTCTTGGCGCCGCGCTGAGTTGACGCCTCGGGAGTATCTTCCGATGGGCGGCCCTGGGGCTGCTTGTCCTTTCGGAAGATAGCCTTGACCGCCTCCTGGCCGGAGGCGAACTTGGTGGCGACGTCTATCAGCTCGCTCGCCCTGGTGGGGGTCTTGCGGCCTAGCTTGCTCACCAGGTCACGGCAGGTGGTGCCAGCGAGGGACGCGCCAATGACATCCGAGTCGGTGATGTTGGGAAGCTCGGTGCGCTGCTTCGAGAATCGCCGGATGTAGTCCCGGAGAGACTCTCCCGGCTGCTGTCGGCAGCTTCGGAGGTCCCAGGAATTCCTGGGGCGCACATACGTGCCCTGGAAATTGCCGGCGAAAGCTTGGACTAGGCCGTCCCAGTTGGAGATCTGCCCCGGAGGCAGGTGCTCCAACCAGGCGCGAGCGGAGTCGGAGAGGAACAGGGGGAGGTTGCGGATGATGAGGTTGTCATCGTCCGTTCCACCCAGTTGGCAGGCCAAACGGTAGTCCGCGAGCCACAGTTCCGGTCTCGTCTCCCCCGAGTACTTTGTGATAGTAGTCGGGGGTCGGAACCGGGTCGGGAACGGTGCCCGTCGGATGGCTCGGCTGAAGGCTTGCGGACCGGGTGGTTCGGGCGAGGGACTCCGATCCTCCCCGCTGTCGTAGCGTCCCCCACGCCTGGGGTGGTAGCCTCGGCGCACCCTCTCATCGAGGTGGGCCCGACGGTCGCGGTGATGGTGCTCGTTGCCGAGGCGACCCGGGGCCGCAGGCGCGGTGTTGCGCGTGCGCCCGGTGTAGACCGAGGCTTCCCGCATGAATCGGGAAGTCGCGGCATGAGGTTCCGAGGGGTACCCCTGCCTTCGGGAGGCAGAGCTCTCGGCCCGTCGGACCGTGGCGCCTTCCAGGAGATTCTTGAGCTCTCCTAGGCGCGAAGAAGCATTGCTGCTGCCGCCAGGTTCTGGCCGACCCCACTGGAAGCGGGTGGTGGCCTGACCCTGACGTCATCGGTGATGCGGTGCTGGAAGCCCTGGGGTAGATGACATATTTCTCCGGCCGGAGGTTGGCCCGCCCATGCCTGCCCGACGTCCCGACGGATCGGCTCAAGCGCTCCTGCTCCCTCGTCGAGCCTGGCCTGCACCTCGCGGATTTGCTCGAGGTGTGGGTCATGACCCCCCGCCCGAACGGGGACCACAGCTAGCTCCCGTGGGATGTCAACGCGAGGCACCGGCCTAGGGAGGTCACCGTCCTCCGGCATACCGAGATGGTTGCCTTCGGGGGACCCCCTAGATCAACGTGGAAGCATTCGCGACTTGGGCCGCGGTCCTCGTCGCCAAGGCTACGGCTACCGTCGGAACAGTCGGAAAGGTAGTAGTCGCATGCGGTCATGAAGTCCCACATGGCACCGGGGTTGCCAAGTCCAGAGAAATCCCAACAGATGCTGGGTTCGTCGTCTTCCTTGGACCTAGAGGGCCCATAGGTCGAGACGTCCATCAGCCGGTCCCAAGGTGACCACACACGAAACCCCAGAGGGTCTGGATTTGCCTCTACGAGAGCGCCCGCCAAAGCGAAGTCGCTAGACGGGTTGAGGCTGAATCCGAAAGACGCGGGATAGGAATCGGTCGGTACCTTTTGGTCGACGGGCGGCGATAAGGTCGCGTCGGGGACTGACTGCGCCGTCGTCTCAGGTACGAGGGTGACGTCCAGCAAGCTTTTCGCGAGCGTGCTGGCGTCGTCCGCTTGCTCGGGTTTGGCGTGTCACGGGGTGACGGCGCTCGCCTTCGTCTCAAACGCGAGGTCGACGCCCGGTGCGCCCCCCGTTGGGGCGCTGGGGTCATCGACTCGCTCGACAGCCGACGAGGCGCTGTCTCCTGCTTGGCCTTGGTTGCCCCGCCTCCTCCTCCGTCGGCGGGGGAGAGGACGGGGTGAGCTCGAAGGTTGCTCTTCCACCATGCGGGGAAGACGTCGCCGATTCCGCCGCCAGCAGGCGGGTTGTCGGCCGCCACTGTTGTTGTCGCACGGCGGTGGAAGGAGTATCATGTAGTAGCTGCCATCGAGGGACATGAACTCAAGACTCCCGAAACGGAGCACTGTCTCGGGTTGGAGAGGTTGCTGGAGACTGCCCATCTGGAGCTTGACGGGAAGCTGTTCGTCAACACGCAGCAGGCCCCTACCTGGCGCGCCAACTGTCGGCGTTCCGAGACCAGGGGGTCCCTGGGCCGATGAGTGAATGTCGCCGCATGCCCCAGCCCAGATGGGTCGAGCGCGAGGGCGAGCGCGAAGGGGGGAGAGCGAGGCGGCCGGAGACCAGCGTGAGAGAGGTGGGAATCCCGCGGCCTTCGTGTTCGTCCCGCGCCTAGGTCGGGTGCGCTTGCAGTAGGGGGTTACAAGCGTCCACGCGGGAGAGGGAGCGAGCGGCCTCCGGCGAGCGCCTGTTCTCGTCCTCGTCCCCGCGCGGCCAACCCTCTCTAAGAGGGCCCTGGTCCTCCCTTTTATAGGCGTAAGGAGAGGATCCCGGTGTACAATGGGGGGTGTAGCAGGGTGCTACGTGTCTAGCGGAGGTGAGCTAGCGCCCTAGGTACATGCCATTGTGGCAGCCGGAGAGATCTTGGCACCCAGCTGGTGTGATGTCGTGGCCGTCGGAGGAGCGATGGAGCTTGGCGGAGGGACAGCTGTCGGAGCGGTTGAGTCCTTGCTGACGTCCTCTTGCTTCCGTAAGGGGGCTGAGAGCCGCCGTCGTCACAGAGCATGCGGGGCGCCATCATTGCCTATCTGGCGGAGCGAGCCAGATGGGACGCCGGTCTTGTTCCCTGCGGCCCGAGTCAGCTCGGGGTAGGGTGATGATGGTGCCTCCTGTTGACGTGGCTGGTCCGCGCCCTAGGTTGGGCGATGTGGAAGCTCCTCTGAAGTCGAGGTCGAGTCCGAGCCCCCGGGTCGGGCAAGGCGGAGATTGCCGGCTGGCGCCGGGGCGGAGTCCGAGCCCTGGGGTCGGGCGAAGCGGAGTTCGTCGTCTACTGGGGCCGAGCCCAAGTCCGAGCCCTGGGTCGGGCGAGGCGGAGATCGTCGTCTTCTGGGGCCGAGCCCAAGTCCGACCCCTGGGTCGGGCGGAGTTCGCCGTCTTCCGGGACTTAGCCCGAGTCCGAGCCCTGGGTCGGGCGGAGTTCGTCGTCTTCCGGGACTTAGCCCAAGTCCGAGCCCTAGGTCGGGCGAAGCGGAGCTTCCTATGGTGCCTTCGGCAGGGCCTGACTGCCTGTCAGTCTTACTCTGTCAAGTGGCACTGCGGTCGGAGTGGCGCAGGCGGCGCTGTCCTTCTGTCAGGCCGGTCAGTGGAGCGGCGAAGTGACGACGGTCACTTCGGCTCTGCCGGCTGGGGGGCGCGCATCAGGATAAGGGTGTCAGGCCACCTTTGCATTAAATGCTCCTGCGACTTGGTCGGTCGGTGCGGCGATTTGGTCAGGGTTGCTTCTTAGCGAAGGCAGGGCCTCGGGCGAGCCGGGAATATGTTCGCCGCTGAAGGGGGGCCTCGGGCGAGACGGAAATCCTCCAGGGTCGGCTGCCCTTGTCCGAGGCTAGGCTCGGGCGAGGCGTGATCGTGTCCCTCGAATGGACTGATCCCTGACTTAATCGCACCCATCAGGCCTTTGCAGCTTCGTGCTGATGGGGGTTACCAGCTGAGAATTAGGAGCCTTGAGGGTACCCCTAATTATGGTCCCCGACATGTAGATTCTTTAGATTACAATTTGCTTTCTATTTCTCAATTATGCAAAATGGGTTACAACTGTCTTTTTACGGATATAGGTGTTACTATCTTTAGAAGAAGTGATGATTCAGTAGCATTTAAGGGAGTATTAGAGGGTCAGCTATACTTAGTTGATTTTAATAGAGCTGAACTCGATACTTGCTTAATTGCTAAGACTAATATGGGTTGGCTCTGGCATCGCCGACTAGCCCATGTTAGGATGAAGAATCTTCACATGCTTCTAAAGGGAGAACATATTTTAGGACTAACAAATGTTCATTTTGAGAAAGACATGGTTTGTAGCGTATGTCAAGCAGGGAAGCAAGTTGGTACCCATCATCCACACAAGAACATCATGACGACTGACAGGCCGCTTGAGTTACTCCACATGGATCTATTCGGCCCGATAGCTTACAGAAGCATCGACGGGAGTAAGTATTGTCTTGTAATTATGGATGATTATTCTCGCTTCACTTGGATATTCTTTTTACAGGAAAAATCTCAAACCCAAGAGACTTTAAAGGGATTCTTGAGACGGGCTCAAAACGAGTTCGGATTAAGGATCAAGAAGATAAGAAGCGATAACGGGACGGAGTTCAAGAACTCTCAAATTGAAGGCTTTCTTGAGGATGAGGGCATCAAGCATGAGTTATCTTCTCCCAACACACCTCAACAAAATGGTGTAATGGAGAGGAAGAATAGAACTCTACTGGACATGGCAAGGACCATGCTTGATGAGTACAAGACTCCAGACCGGTTTTGGGCTGAGGCAATTAACACCGCCTGCTACTCCATCAACCGGCTCTATCTTCACTGAATCCTCAAGAAGACATCATATGAACTCCTCACCGGTAAAAAGCCCAATGTTTCATATTTTAGAGTCTTTGGTAGCAAATGTTTTATTCTTGTTAAAAGAGGTAGAAAATCTAAATTTACTCCTAAGGTTGTAGGAGGCTTTTTACTTGGTTATGACAAACACAAGGGCATATAGAGTCTTCAACAAATCCACTGGATTAGTTGAAGTTTCTTGTGACATTGTGTTTGATGAGACTAATGGCTCCCAAGTGGAGCAAGTTGATCTTGATGAGCTAGATGATGAAGAGGCTCCATGCGTCGCGCTAAGGAACATGTCCATTGAGGATGTGTGTCCTAAGGAATCCGAAGAGCCCACACAAGCACAAGATCAACCGTCATCTTCCATGCAAGCATAGATGAGGATCAAGCTCAAGATGATGAAAATGAAGATCAAGAGGATGAGCCACCTCAAGAGGAGGACATTGATCAAGGGGGAGATGACCATGATCAAGACAAGGAAGATGATCAAGGAATTCAGGGTCAAAGACCGCCTCAGCCAAGAGTCCACCAAGCGATACAACGAGATCACCCCGTGAACTCCATCCTCGGCGATATTCATAAGGGGGTAACAACTTGATCTCGTGTCGCTCATTTTTGTGAACATTACTCTTTTGTGTCTTCTATTGAGCCATACAGGGCGGAAGAAGCATTAAGAGATTTGGACTGGGTGTTGGCAATGCAATAGGAACTCAACAACTTCACGAGGAATGAGGTATGACATCTTGTTCCACGTCCTAACCAAAATGTTGTAGGAACCAAATGGGTATTCCGCAACAAGTAAGATGAGCATGGTGTGGTGACAAGGAACAAAGCACGACTTGTGGCCAAGGGATATTCACAAGTCGAAGGTTTGGATTTCGGTGAAACCTATGCACCCATAGCTAGGCTCGAGTCAATTCGCATATTACTTGCCTATGCTACTTACCATGGCTTTAAGCTCTATCAAATGGACGTGAAAAGTGCCTTCCTCAATGGACCAATCAAGGAAGAGGTCTATGTTGAGCAACCTCCCGTACCCTAACCATGTGTATAAACTCTTTAAGGCGCTTTATGGGCTCAAGCAAGCCCCAAGAGCGTGGTATGAATGCCTAAGAGATTTCCTTATCACTAATGGCTTCAAAGTTGGCAAAGTCGATCCTACTCTCTTTACTAAAACCATTGCAAATGATCTGTTTGTATGCCAAATTTACGTTGATGATATCATATTTGGGTCTACTAACAAATCTACTTGTGAAGAGTTTAGTAGGATAATGATTCAAAAATTTGAGATGTCTATAATGAGGGAGTTGAAGTACTTCTTAGGATTTCAAGTGAAACAACTCCAAGAGGGCACCTTCATCAGCCAAACCAAGTACATTCGAGATATACTTACCAAGTTTGGAATGAAGGATGCCAAGCCCATCAAGACACCCATGGGAACCAATGGGCATCTCGACCTCGACACGGGAGGTAAATCCATATATCAAAAGGTATACCGGTCGATGATAGGATCTCTACTCTATTTATGTGCGTCTCGACCGGATATTATGCTTTCTGTATGCATGTGTGCAAGGTTCCAAGCCGATCCTAAGGAAGTTCACCTTAGGGCCGTGAAAAGTATCATGAGATATTTAGTTCATACACCTAGTTTAGTCTTTGGTACCCCAAGGGATCCACCTTTGAGTTAATAGGTTATTCAGATGCTGATTGGACAGGGTGTAAAATTGATAGAAAGAGCACATCAGGGACTTGTCAGTTCTTGGGAAGATCCCTAGTGTCTTGGGCTTCAAAGAAACAAAATTCAGTAGCTCTTTCTACCACTGAAGCCGAGTATATTGCCGTAGGCCACTGTTGCGCACAATTACTTTAGATGAGGCAAACCCTTAGGGACTATGGCTACAAATTGAGCAAAGTCACTCTCCTATGTGATAATGAGAGTGTAATCCACATGGCGGATAATCCCGTTGAACACAGCCGCACTAAGCACATAGCCATTCGGTATCACTTTATGAGAGATCACCAACAAAGGGGGGATATCGAGATTGCCTATGTTAGCACCAAAGAACAATTAGCCGATATCTTTACCAAACCATTAGATGAGAAAACCTTTACCAAACTTAGGAATGAGCTAAACATTCTTGATTCTCGGAACTTTGATTGATACTTTGCACACATAGCTCATTTATATACCTTTGATCATATCTCTTTTATGTCTACGACTAATGTGTTTTCAAGTGTATTCCTATGCTAAGTCGTAGATTGAAAGGGAAATGTAGTCCTCGGCGAAGACAAGGCTTCCACTCCACTCTATCGGTATTATTTACCCTTCGCTGTCACTCCGCACCGTTCTTCACTTTGGTACAATCTTCACTCATATTCATTTCTACCATTGGGGAGAAAGTAAAAAGGGCTCTAAAGACTTCGTTTTTTGCGATTAATGCCAAAGGGGGAGAGAGTATTAGCCCAAAGCAAAAGGAGCGCACCACCACCAATTTCCAAGCTTAAAAATGAAGTTTCCAATTGGTATCTTACGATGAAATATTTAAAAGAGGATTTTTAAATTGGTTAGTATTTTTCAAATTGGTATAGTTAATCTTCTTTCAATTGGTAAAACCCTCTTGAGCACTAAGCGGAGAATTTCATTCAGGGGGAGTTTTGTTTAAGTTAAAGGAAAAACATTTGAAACAGGGGGAGAAAATTTCAAATCTTGAAAATGCTTCTTGCAATCTTATTCATATACCTTTGAATATTTGCAAATGGACTTTGAAAAGATTTTCCAAAAGAATTTGCAAAAACAAAACAAGTGGTGCAAATGTGGTCCAAAATGTTAAAAGAAAGAAAGCAATCCATGCATATCTAATAAAAGTATAAATTGGTTTAATTCCAAGCAACCTTTGCACTCACCTTATGCAAACTAGTTTAATTCTGCACTTATATATTTGCTTTGGTTTGTATTGGCATCAATCACCAAAAAGGGGAAGATTGAAAGGGAAATAGGGTCAAACCTTTTCCTATAAATATTTTGGTGGTTGAATTGCCCAACACAAATATTGGACGAACTAGTTTGCTCTAGATTATATGTTCTACAGGTGCCAAAGGTTCAGCACAAACCAATAAAAAGATTAAAATTAGGGTTCAAAAGAAAGGAGCAAAAGAAACCGAAGTGAACCCTGGTCTGGCGCACCGGACTGTCCGGTGTGCCACCGGACAGTGTCCGGTGCACCAGGGTAGATCGACTTCAAACTCTTCACCTTCGGGTTTCTGAGGCCGCGCTCCGCTATAATTTACCGGACTGTCCAGTGGGTCACCAGACTGTCCGGTGTGCCAGCTGAGCAACGGCTCCCAAACGCAACGGTCGACTCCAACGATCGTCTGCAAAGTGAACAGTGCGCGAACAGTTCGCGCAAAAGTCAGAGCAGCGCCAGAAGGCACACCGGACAGTGAACAGTGACTATCCAGTGCGACACCGGACTGTCCGGTGGTCCAGGCTCTCAGAGCTCCAATGGTCGAAACCATCAGAACCCTAACGGTTGGGTGACGTGGTTGGCGCACCGGACTGTCCGGTGCGCCCATCGACAGCAGCCCTCCCCAACAACTGTTTTGGTTGTTGGGGCTATAAATAGCCCCAACCACCACCATTCAAGGCATCCAAGTTTCCAGCATATTGCATTCAATACAAGAGCTCTAGACTTCACTCCAAGACACAAACAAGAGATCAAATCCTCTCCAAAGTCCAAAACCACTCCAAACACTTAGTGACTTGTGTGAGAGAGATTTTCGTGTTCATTTGAGTTCTTGTCGCTTGGATCGCTTTCTTCTTCCTCCATTCTTGTTCTCAAGACATTTGTAATCAAAACAAGAGACACCAAGTTGTGGTGGTCCTTATAGGGGTCTAAGTGACTCGGTTTGATTAAGGAGAAAGCTCACTCGGTTTAGGTGACCGTTTGAGAGAGGGAAAGGGTTGAAAGAGACCCGATCTTTGTGACCACCTCAACGGGGACTAGGTTTGCAAGAACCAAACCTTGGTAAAACAAATCACCGTGTCACTCGCTTTATTTCTTGGTTGATTTGTTTTCGCCCTCTCTTTCGGACTCGTTTTTATTTCTAACGCTAACCCCGGCTTGTAGTTGTGCTTAACGTTTATAAATTTCAGATTTGCCTATTCACCCCCCTCTAGGCGACTTTCAGTCAAGCCGAGTCAAGTAATAGAACATTGATTAGCCTTATTAAAAAGAAGATAATTGACCATCCTAAGAATTAGCACAATGTTTTGTCTGCGGCTTTACGGGCTCATAGAATATCTAAACACCATGCTACTAAAGTATCTCCTTTTAAACTTGTTTATGGGCAGGAAGTTGTTTTGCCTATGGAGGTAGCATAAATGCTATCAGGTTTGCCAAGCAAAATGACCTACCTATCGGTGACTATCGTGATCTGATTATGGACAATATTGATGATGTAACCGACAAGCGGCTGGTGGCTCTAAAAGAGACCGAGAAAGGCAAGATCATGGTTGTCAATGCCTACAACAAGAAGGTAAAGGCTAAATTATTTCAAGTTGGAGATCTACTTTGGAAGACAGTCTTACCGCTAAGAAGTAGAGACCAGAAGTTTGGCAAATGGTCACCAAGCTAGAAAGGGCCTTATATAGTGACACAGGTAATCTTTGGTAATGCATACATACTGCAGACTTTATAGGGTGATGTACCTAAGACATTGAATGATCGTTTTTCTGAAACCATATCATCCCAATGTGTTGACAAGACGCTTAGAAAATTGATGTTCTCACATTGAGTTGATAACAGCATGTACCAGGTGTTTTTGGTTCGCTTAGCTTCTCAAAAAGACAGGGATATGTATTGAGCACCAAATATGTCATATGGGAAGGCCAGATGGTCCGGCCATGTGGCCTAGACGGTCCACGGACTAACTCGGACTGTCCGTGGTTGGATCAGATCAGGCGAGATATCTTCCTTTTTCCGTGCGTCTTTATCCATCTAAACACACGGAGTTTGTTGGGAGACGCCTATGAACGGGTCCAGACCTCTCCATATATATACGAAGGGGTTGAACCAATTAATCTACTTACCAGTTACTTTCCTTTTTGCCTTACGAGTAGCAGTAATTAGTCTAGATTTAGTCTTCTTCTATCTCCATACTCACCTTTCTTCGACTCTACGTCGTCTATAGCTGTCTTGTGTGGCCTGCTGACTCTAAGACAAAACCTAAAATCTCTTCTCTGTGACCAGGTCCCTCCTAGGGACGAGATTCAGGTGTTGTAGGCAATCGTTGCCGCCTCTGTTGGCGCGCAGATCGTCCGAGGGCCACACGCGGACCGTCTAACTTAACGCAGAGAAAACCCGCTTTTGCCTCAGGTTGCGGACTGTTCGACCGAGGATCGCGAACCGTCTGTGCTACTGTAGAAAACCCGCCAGACGGAATAAACCCTATTGTTTGGTCCTGATTCGGAGCCAACGCCGTATTTATAATTGCCACTGAGTCAATGAAACATGGGTCTCATAACAATTTTTCGAAGCCCATTCTTTGTAATAATGGAAAAATCCAGTCACACGGTGAGTGGGGCCGCTCCGCGCTCCGCACGGGGACGCCTCGTCAGCCGGACAACTCATTCTACCGTTGCGGGTGCCCTTTACAGGAGCCGACCCGATAGTCGCGTCGCGTCGCGTCGCCGGATCGTCCAATCAGAGCGCGCGCTGCACGTCATCCGCGTAGAAGCGGATACAGTCTCGGGGCATACGCAACCCGGAAGCGGGCGTATATGAACAGCGTGGGTCAGACCGCAGACGCGGAGGGTGCACTTCGGATTCGCTCGATCGGCCATCATCGGACTGTGCAAGCACGAGAGGTGGAAACAGCGGATTCATAAACCGTCAGGTACGCACGCATACGGCATACCTCCATACACGGCCCTTTCCGCTTCCCATCCGCCGGTGGTTCCAAGTTTTGATTTGGTTATTAGATCACTGCGTATTCCTCTTCTGTGGATTGTCTCGCCTCTTCGAATTCCCCGTGTTTAGGGTACCTCATTCGTCCAGATCTGGTTGCCTCGTTTTACTTATCGGCTGCTGATTCCTGCCTAGTAGGCGGTACCGCGCGCGCCAGTGGTGTGTGCAACTCTGTATTTCGTTCTTTGTTGGCTTGTTATGATGTCGCTCCTGTTGTTGAGGTCGGTTGCATCACTATGGTCGTTGGGACTTTGCGGTATATCTACGTGCTGGGGCTGCGTGGGGATAGTTCAGTTTGGCTTTGATCTTTCTGTATCAGCCTATTATAATGTTAGGGTGTAATGTCAGATTAGAATACAGAGGGGGTACAAAGCATACACATGCAAATAGTAAATAGTGAGTGAATTCATATAGGAGTACACATGTGGTCTGCAAAAATATCCAAATTTTCCTAACTAACATGGACACAGGACACATGATTTCTAAAAGAATTCTGGCCGTATAGAGTAAGGCTTATACATCTTCATATAAGCATCTTCCACATTTGCCAACCAAAATTTTGTAAAATCCTTTCTTTTTCATCTGCAACTCATGAATAAACGGGCAAAAGGAATATCAAATGTGTAAAGGACAAAGAAAGGAAAATCCTTTCTTTCTAGTGTTTGAACAAATAGAGTGAAATTCCATTTGAATATGAAAATTGGCTTAGCTTTTAGGTAATAAAAAAAATTTACGGTTTAGAACTGTGATGAGGTGGTCTAAGGTCTTTAACATTCACATGTTTCAAAACTGTGAAGAGGTTGTTTTAATATTCAAAAGGCACAATAAACGAAATTGACAATTGTTCTCTTCTAGGATGACTGGTCCTGCTAGTATTGTAGAGCCAAGTAGACTGTGAGTCCCTGCAAAAAAATATAGAAACTGAAAAGGTCTTTTATTTGTAGATATAAATCAGAACATGTCAATAAAAACTAGAGTGGAGACTACAAAATAGTAATGTTGCAAAAACCATACTATGATAACCAATGTTGATGGGAAATTCTAAACTAAGAAAAAGGTGAAGAATTTTCGGACTAACATTGTAATATCATAGGCACATAGAGTTGGAGAATGAAACCCTAACCCTAATCAGGGTTGGGAGTGTATATATATAGCTGAGTGTTGTGGGCTAAAGCTCATTGCAATGGAGGTATACAAAGAAGCGTAAACAACACTCTAACACCCCTCCAGTCTCAACTCTATCCTGTACAGATGTTGAGACTGGAGCGAAACTCGGCGAAAACACTCGACGGCAGCCCCATGGTGAAGATGTCGGTGAACTGCAGCATGGTGGGGACACTGAGAACCCAAACGTCTCAGGCGGCGACACACTCGTGGACGAAGTGTAGGTCGATCTCCATGTGCTTCGTGCGCTGATGTTGCACGAGATTGGTGGAGAGGTAGACCACGCTGATGTTGTCGCAGTAGACAAGGGCGACACGCTGGAGGAGGCTGTGGAGCTCCTGGAGAAGCTGGCGCAGCCAGGAGGCCTCGACCACGCCATTGGCCACAGCGCGGTACTTGGTCTCAGCGCTGGAGCGGGAGATGATAGGCTGGCGCTTGGCGGCCCAGGAGACGAGGTTGGCGCCCAGGAACACGACGTAACCAGAAGTGGACGGACGCGTGTCGGGACAACCAGTCCAGTCAGCGTCGGTGTAGACCACGAGCTCCGACGTCGGGGAGGATCGGAGTAGGAGGCCATAGACGAGGGAGCCACGGAGATAGCGTAGAATTCGTTTGAGAGCGGTGAGGTGGGGCTCCCGCGGGGTGTGCATATGCAAGCACACCTGCTAGATGACGTAGGCAATGTCGGGCCTGGAGAAGGTCAGGTACTAGAGGACACCGGTCAGGCTCCGATAGGATATCGTATCGGCGATCAGGGGCCTGTCATCCTTAGAGAGCTTCGCCTGAGTGTCAACAGGCGTTGAGCAGGGCTTGCAGTCGGACATGCCAGCTTGCTCTAGGATGTCGATTGCGAACTAGTGCTAGTGGAGGAAGAGACCCTGAGGCCGACGCTCGGTGGTGATGCCGAGGAAGTGGTAAGGGGCCCCAGGTCCTTCATCGCGAACTCCCGTTGAAGGGCGACGATTGTGCGCTGTAGACGATTGACGGTGGATGTTGTGAGCACAATGTCGTCGAAGTAGAGCAGGAGTTAGACGGTGCCGTTGCCGCGCCGGTAGATGAAGAGGGACGTGTCCGAATTGACCTCGACGAAGCCGATGGAGACCAAGTAGGAGGCGAAGCGACTATACCAAGCCCACGAAGCCGATGGAGGCCAAGTGGTTTAGCCGGCAGAGTAGATCCGGGCGAGCGGCGTCGACGAAGTCGATGGGCTGGCTGCAGTAGACAATCTCCGTTAGAGTGCTGTGGAGGAAGGCATTCTTGACGTCGAGCTGATGGATCGCCCAACCCCGGGAGAGGACGAGGGAGAGGATGGCTCGAGCGGATGGCGAACTTGACGACAGGGCTGAAGGTCTCGTCATAGTCCACTCTGGGACGCTGGGTGAAGCCTCGATGGAACCAACAGGCCTTGTAGCGGTCGAGGGAGCTGTCCGAGGTTAGCTTCTTGCGAAAGGGCCACTTGTCAGTGACCACATTGGTGCCTGGTGGACATGGCACTAGGTCCCAGGTGTGGTTGGCCAGCAGGGCCGCGTACTCCTCCATAGCGCGACACAAGTGGAGGTCGACGAGGGCGGCGCGAGCGGAGGAGGGAACCGGGGAGGCTCCCGGAGGAGTGGCAATCGTATCGGTCGCCAGGATCAGCCGGTCGATGGGGCGGAGAACGCCGGCTGCTCAGCGAGTCACCATCGGGTGGACATGCTCGGGGTCACGGTGGATGGCGACCGGGTGGTACACATGAAGCTCGATGCGGGCCGACGGGGTTGGCCAAGCGAGCCGCGCTCGTCGGCGGGACTGGATCAGTGGGAGCCGAGGGAGTGGCGTGCCCATGACGGTGGTAGACGAGGGCGGGGTCGGTGAAGCGGGTCGCACTCGTCGACTGAACTGCGCGTGGCACAGGCGAGGTTGACGTGGCCGCGCGTTGAGCGTGAAGAGGAGCGAGCAGAGGTGTAGAGGTCGCGCGTGGCGCGTGGAAAGGAGCGAGCAGAGGCGTCGGAGTCGCGTGTGGCACGGGCAATGGCGCGAGGCAGGGCGTCTAGGGTGGAGGTGGAACGGGATCGAATTCGAGAAGAGAGTCACAAATTGGTGGGTGGAGAGGAGCTAGTAAGGGGAAACACATCTTTGTCGAAAACAACGTGACGAGAGATGAGCATGCATTGGGTGACGAGGTCAATACCGCAATACCCCTTGTGGTCAGGGTGACAGAGATGAGTGGAGCGAGGAGATAGCTTATGGGGAGCAGTGGTAGAACTGTTGGGATAGCAGGCACAACCGAACACGCGAAGGTGGTCGTAGGAGGGGGATGTGCCATACAGGGCGAAGTGGGGTGGCTCACCGCCTTCGAGGGGAGGCGGTTGAGGAGATGTGTGGCGGTGTTCAGGGCCTCTGTCTAGTAGCTGGCAAGGAGAGATGCCTAAAAAAGGAGGTAGCGGATCATGTTGGTGGTGGTGCAAATGATGCGTTCAGTCCGGTCGCTCTGGGGAGAGGTGTAGGGGCACGAGAGACGCAATTGGATGTCGTGGGTGAGAAAGAAGGAGCGAGAGGCATTGATGTCAAACTCACGACCATTATCACACTGGAGGACACAGACTGGGCGACGACACCCAGGCAAAGAAGTGGGTGAGGGTGGTGAATATGTCGGACTTCAGCCAAAGTGGGATAGTCTAAAGAAAATGAGAGAAGTCGTCCAGAATGACCAGGTAGTATTTGTAACCTGAGAGACTGAGGACAGGAGAAGTCCAGAGATCACAATGGACAAGATCAAAGGTCTGAGTAGCCCTGGACGTGGAAGTGGAGAAAGGAAGATGAGAGTGACGACCGAGCTGACAAGCATGGCAGAGACGCTAAGAGGAACCCCGGGTATAAGAGATATTTGAGCGGCTGGAAAGCTGGGACATCACGTCAGGTCCAGGGTGCCCGAGACGGTGATGCCAAACGACAGAGGTAGTAGCAAGAGCATGGGGGGAGGCTACACTGGTGGGGGAAGTGGAGGGCAAGTGAATAGAGTAGAGGGGGCCGGAGCTGTCACAATGAGCGAGCACGACACGCGTGGGAAGGTGGCGTATGGTGAGCCCCGAGGGGTCGAACTCCATAGAACAGTGGTTGTCACTAGTGAAGCGACGAACCGAGAGAAGGGGATGAATCAGATCGAGAGCAACAAGGACGTCATGAAGGTAGAAAGGTCACGGAAGAACCGATGCACCCACTGAGGTGAATCGGGATGGTGGAACCGTTGCCTACAACGATAGAGGGAGGATGTGAGGGGTGTGGTGGATGAGAGTGGATTAACGAGTTAGGGGTAGGAGTGGTGTGGAAGGAGGCTCCGGAGTCGACTACCCAGTCGGTGGGAGAGGGAGAGGGTGGTGAAGCCACGGGGTGTGCGGAAAGGGCTAGGGAAGGTGCTCCGACAGGGCCACTAGGAGGGGAGGGGATCACCGATGGCTCGATTGCCAAGGAGGCGATCACAGCCCGAGGGAAGACACGGGCACGTGATGGCCGACCTAGTGGTGGAGCTCGACGCAATCATGGAGAACAGGGTTCATGGCTGGGTTCATTGGATTATGAGATGTAAGGTTTGTTGTGTGTCCATTGCCTATCTAGAAAGCCATGTCCTCCTTTATATAGTCCAAGAGGCAAGTTTTCTAGTCGGTTACAATGTAGGAATCCTAATAGGATTACAAGTTAGAAGTTCTAGTACGATTACATATGGACAAGTTTTCTAGTCAGTTACAATATAGGAGACCTAATAGGATTACAAGTTAGAAGTTCTAGTAGGATTACAAAGGAGAAGTCTTAGTAGGATCATATATGGGGAATCCCAATTGGAATATGTCCTCTTCCTTCCTTGCGCGGTACCCAGGGACTTTGTGCGCCTTTTACGGCAATACTGTGCCTTATTACTGTTGAATGTTGATGCCATAATTTCTAAAAAAAACCTTGAATCCCTCTTTCTTAGTTTTTTAAAATCTTACTGTCTATCTTTGAGTTTGTGTTGAAATTGTGTTTTATCTGCGTGAGATAAAACAAATAGTGCAAACCTTAGAAAGAACACAATGGTTGACAACAAGAGCCAAACAATATTCTGCATCTTCAATAGCTGGATGATATATTGCTCTCAGTCCCAGGAAAAATATAAAAAGTACATAAAGATTGAACCTGCTCCACACTGCACATATTTGCACCTTTAGTTCTAGCAACACATTTAGGACTAGTTTGAGAGCCACAAAACTGGAGGGGATTGGAGGGGCTAAAATCCTCCTCTTATTCAAAAAAAACCAAACTAACCCTTAATCCATGGACAATAGAAATTTATTTGACGTTAATTTTAAATACCAAAAGAACCAGCTGTAGAGGTTAATCAGAACAGGAGTTTCTTTGTGATAATTTTTCAATGGTACACATGTTCATACACAGAACATCCAAAATACAACACCAAAAAAATATACACTCTCCACAGTGCGGTGTTTGGAAGTCCACCCTGCAAACTAGAAACACATCATCCAAATCCATAACAATTCAATGAGTGGTTTGATACCAAGTGTTTATGCAGCGATATAGAAATGAACTGTAGCATGTATCTTTACCATCATGACAAAAATGGACCTAGTTGGTACTCTGCAATAGTTCACACCATGAAACAGAATAGGACCATGTTGGGGCGTACCTAGAATGCTAGGCCCGCCTCAGAGAGGTTCTTGCAGTGATTGGGAGGAGGTAGATGAGAGAGGTTTTGACATTTTGTACTCCTAAACTAGCCCGAATTGTGCCAGACCCCCAGAACTAGAATCATATTTTCTGATTATTTAACCTGACGATCTTTGGTTGCACGCTGAATGGTGCTAAATCGATGGAAAATTTGATGGTTCTGGTTGACCTGGTTCATGGCTTACATCTTGGCTTTTATGTAACTGTTATATCATCCCTGTGTATGTCAACATGCTTTGAAGTTGCAATGCTCCCCACAATGAAACTGTATTTGCCTGCATTTATTCTGTTCCTGTTAGAGCTCTACATTTTATGGCTTTTATACATGCGTTGCATAATCTGATGTGCAGCTTGTGCATTTGTCTGACTATTGCTTATCTAGTTCTTATGTGATGTGAAACTTGTCTCATGCCACTGGTAATATGTCATGATCTGTGATAGCATACAAGGTTAGTTCTGCAAAAGTAGGAGCTGGATTTATGCACAGTTTAGAATTTGAATTTCACTTACTATCCCAGTCACAACTTGTCTGTTGTACCTTGGTCCATTTTGGACCTTTTTTTTCTTCTCTAATTAAATGATGCGCAGTTCTCCTGCGCTTTCGAAAAAAAACAACTTGTCTGTTAATGCCAGTAAAGTAAAATCAGAGTTGAAATTTTTGTGCTTAGTTGGTCTTTGTAAGCATAAGAAAGCAAAAAATGATTGTTTTTCTGTTTTGTCTGCCAAAGTATATGCTGATGTAGGTATTCTTAGTTAGATTTCCAATATGTGATACCTGCTAATCTGATGTGATAGCCAACTGCATGTTGTGTTGTTCTCACTGTTGTAGTGATGCAAGTATTGTATCTGAAGTATGAACCCTTCTACTGTCATGCAGAGTGTTAGGGCAAGATGGTGGCCAATGGTGATGCACCTGCTAGAGGGAGCGCGGCGGCAGCCGCAAGCCTGCGTAGGCGTAGGACCACAAGCGGTGCTGCTGCTGGTGGAGGCGGTGCCAGCTCAATGCTCCAATTCTACACTGATGAGGCTGCCGGCCGCAAAATGTCACCAAACACTGTTCTGATCATGAGTATTGGGTTCGTAGCCGCCGTTGCTGTGCTCCATGTATTCGGGAAGCTGTACCGCACCTCCAACTAGGTTGGCATTGCCATATCCAAGAAAGCTGAGTTCACCAAGAGAGGATTCCTGTGGAACAATTTAAATGGATAGCAAGTGACTATCAGACTCTGTTGTAGAAGTTTATTTAGACAACTTGCAATGCTGCGAGGCTATTCATAAATGCCTGCGAGTTTTGTTTAAGTCATTGCTTCGTTTTTTGAAATTTGCTGGCATAAAGCATATGCCATGTTTCTGTTAGCATCTTGTCCTTCAATCCTCGTTGCCGTGGACTAATGTAAAAATTTAGAGCTTATTATCACGTCTACTCATATAGCGTTCAACTAGGCAGCTTTGGAGCATGGAATCTACTCATATAGCGTTGAACTAGGCAGCTTCGGAGCATGGAACCGCATGAGATGAGATGTGTGAAAAGTATACAAAGTCACGAAGAGAGACTCTTCGTAAAGAGTTGTCTCTTGATTTTTTTTCACTTAACCTCTTAGAGACTTTTTAAGAGACGATTCAATTAATGAGGTTATACATGCTTTTAGCCCATTAATAATAGGAGTTTCATAGCAGTAATTTTTATTAAATGACATGCCATATAAGCAAAAATGATGATATAACATGCAATTTAATAAACAGAGATATTAGAGAGTATCATGGGGATAAGAAAGTTTTATGAGGATGGAATCCTATCTACACTCTTTCCTAGGCAAATCGTGACATAATAACTTTTGAAAGCAACGCGTTGAAACTCTCGAGAATGGTACGATATAACGTTAAACTTAACAATAAAAGGTTATTTACAATCTATATATTATGTTGCGTTTTTTCCAAACACTAGATATATTTAAGAAACTCGTTCATACAACTCAATGTATTTAAGCATTATATCTTATTCACTAGAATATATCTTATTCACTAGAATATTTTAAGACACTATTCATTTATGTGAGTTGTATGAGTGAAAAAAATCATGCTAGAGACGTTCTTAACTAAAATACGTCTGTTGTATTTTTTCACTTAGACTATCTGCAACAGCTTATCTATTTTTATATACATATTTAAACTACACTGTACAAGTAGTCTAAATATAAAATAGTATCTATTTAGATATTTGTTTGAGATATGGCTCATTTAGGAATGTTCGTGTAATGTGATAGGCGTATCGCGACGAGGTCGCGTGGGCCGCCTGCGCTGCTGGTAAGCAGCAATTCGTCAAAGCGGATGGGCACGATATCGATATCCTCCCGACCGTGGCTGGTTCGGGCAGCCGGCAGAGCATGCATGCAAGAAGCATGTGCGGGCCAGCAGGTGCGACTTGCAAGTTGTGGGCTTCTCGAGAGCACGCTCGCCCCGTTCCAGTCTAATCTAGATTCCCTTCTGCTGTGGATGAACATGACATCGGTCCTGACTCACGTGGGCCTAGACCCATTCAGAATGTCCGCCGCCGCAACGTTGGGTATGCCTATTTTTCTTTTGCTTCTTATTAGGATAGTCTAGCTTGGCTGATCCCGTGGCTAAGAATTAAAATTAGCTCACCTTATAATATAAATAGGTGCCCGTACCTTGTTACGGCGACATGTTATAACAGAATATATTAAAAATTGACATAAATACATATTAATCATTTGAAGGTATAGTAGCACATCCAAAAGCGCAGCGACAAAGCATGTTGGCAACCATCCAATCCGATCCTAGGAGAGATTGCAGAACCATGTTTCTAGGAGAACGTAGATAACCATTTCAGGTTTTCAAACATAATACACGAGGGGGCCTATTTTAGCTCAATGAAAAATACATGATTCTAAATATTGTAAAATCAAGTTTTAGACCAAAAGTGCCAAGTTATTTATTCGATTGTGATATGTTCTTTTTGTCCAATTGTCGGTAAACAGATGGCACAAATGTTGCACAAAAACAGTAACTAAACCTAATTAGTTGTACAACTGTAACAAGACTCCCTAGAAGTTATTTATTTAAGATTACAATAGGTCAAAATCAAGCAAAAAGATAGGAATACCATGGTTGCAAGTCATAACTTATGCATATCAAGGGAGAATGATAGCAGTTATTTATTTCTCCATGAATAAATGAAAGTCCATTTGGTGCATCAAGGTTGCCTACACTTTTGGCCCTAAATGCTGATGTTTATCTCAACTTGGATTGATCCAACCTCTAAGAAGATGACAAAAGAAAATGCTCAAGCATCTCCCGACTTTTTGCCTATGTACCAGCAAATGCATAATAGTTTGATATTGTACACTTTTAAAAAAAGGCATAATAGTAGTTTGATGCAAAAAATTGAACGAATTATCATAATTTATCGATATACACATGATGGTAGATACATTGGTTGCCAAATCTGACCACAACATACCACTCAACCCTTGGAAAAAACATAGACATTCAAAGTAATGCTTACCAATGCATTAGTTACAATGTCTCATAAAAATCCAATCTATATGAATTGCAGTTTTGACACTTTCAGTTTCCTTGTTTAATGAAGCTTGGAAGTTAGGAGCACCATACTGCCATTACACAGATAAATACAGATACAGATAATGAAGAGATGTGTTGGAGCCTCCATCTTGAATGGATGAACGCAAACCACCAAGGAAGTCCAGTATCACTTAGCAGTATTCCTAAAACCAAGCAACAGTTGAAAATCGATGAGCTTGTTATCAGCAGTGCTCGCGAGAACAAAGAGAAGTTGCTGTTGTAGAAAGAAGAAGAATATGCCGCTGGCAAGAAGGAAAAGAGGGGCTTCGATCACCAAAAAAATCGTACGTACGATGGACACAGTTCCTTTATGATTTCTAAAGATCGATGTTTCTCAAGTGCGAATGGGGCTTCGTCGCCGCATGCCGAGGCCGCAGACGCAGCGCAGACCGAGGGCCAGCCGCCGTGCCTGTGCCCGCGCGCCATTGAGCGCCACGCGCCCGCGCACCGTCGTACACCGCTTGCGAACAGGGCCGCCGCACCCACGCAGGGGCCAGGACAGTCGCGCCCACCGCCGCTATGGCCAGGGGTCACGTCCGCCCCGCCGGGAGGACGACGTGCCTCGCTTGTGCCGTCGGGTGGGGGTCGTGCCGTGCCCGCTCGCGCCGGGGGGCCGGGGGGGGGGGGGGGCAGTGCGCCACCACCGGGGCTGAGGCCGGGTGCTGAATCCGCGCAGGGGCTGCCCTCGCCTGGGCCATGCAAGGCCGGCGCGCCTACGCAGGGATCGCGCCCGCCGGTGTTGCCGAGCTTGATGCCGCGCCGCCGCCAGGGTTGGGGCTCGGGGCCGGTGCTGCCATGGCCGGGTCTCCCGCACCCACGCCGTGGCCGGGACCAAAGACGTCGCACCCACACCACCGTGGAGCCGCGCCGGCCGTGCCTGCGCGCCCGCGTGCCAGGGCCGCCGCGGATGTGCCCGCGCCGTTGCGGGGGTTGGCCGGAGAGACGCTCTCGTCGGGCACGTGGGAGAGTGCGAAGGCAAGGTTGACCGCGACCGCCTCCCCCGGCTCGCAGCACAGCCTGGACGCATGCACGAGGGGAGCCAGGGCGAAGAGATTTCGGATCGAAAATGGGGGAGGAGATCACGGTGGTGCATGCACGAGGGGAGCCAGGGCGAGGAGATTTCAGATCGGGAATGGGGGAGGAGATCACGGTGGTGCATGCAATAGCTTGGGGATGGGGTGGCGGGGGCCGGCAGCGTCGCTGGAGCCGGAGAAGAAGGCCAACTCGTGCTGGTGTCTCACCGGGGGCAGGGGCGGCTGGTCGCGAGACGGGGGGAACTGGGATGGGGGCTGGGTGGGTGGGGGCATCGCAGGGCGATACGACCATGCGGCGGCCATACGAAATCCTGGGCGGCGATCTCGGGTGGGATTGTCGGGTGCTTACGGAAGTGGTCGGGGGAGAGGCAGAACATGGTGCACAGTGTGGACGCCTACACACCATGCTTATAGAGTAGTAGAGATAAGATGTAGTTTATAATAAGGGATAATAGGTTATAACCACTAATAAACTCCTGTTATTACATCTTATTATTAGGCTAAAATTCACCCATGTTTTGCCCTCGTATTTAGCATCTACAATTGTTGGTAAACTGTTATCTTTCTTTTGATACATAACCTCGATCACACACACAAGACCTTCGCAAACACACACGTATCCTCACGACAAAGTGCAACGTCTCATACTCCACATGCCGCCTATGAGAGCAACATTCGAATGGTAAATCTTGATTTTTTATACACCGAGAAAAGAGACCTCTTTACTAGATAGAAATAGGTGGAGCCCAATTTGTTCAAAATGAGGTCAAGTATGCGCTAGCTAAAGCAGCTAATTCATTCGGTGCTCTATTACGCCACATTTGAATCCTTTGAATCGAATTCCATTCTATTAGTCGTAATTCAGGCACATATTAATTAAGCTAATATAATTTTATACACTATATTTGTATACTACAATTTATCATATGGAAAAAATATTTATGGGCTATATTTTACTACAGTGAGTGAGACAAAGAACATCTTATAAGTTACAGAGTAGAAACATATATATAGCCTCGTGATACATGAAAGCAATTTTTATCCACCATTATGTTAATTTAAGATAGACATATATATGAACTTTGGAAAGTGATGAAATATCAAATTCCAAACCCAATAGTTTACTCTATTAATTAGATTACAATTTCACCAAAATGAAAGTATCCAAACAATGTCTTACCATTTTTCTTCACCTCAATGACCTATGCCAAAACTCCGCTTTGCTTCAGCAAATACAAAACCATATTCAAACTTGTCCAGTTTCGTGCTTCTTTGAACAGGTGCCTACCCTAGCACTGTCCGTTTCCAGTATGATAGGGCAATGACACCTGAAAGCATCTAGGCCCCTGGTTGGTTTTAGTGATTAATGACAACGTAATGTTATATGTGACTAACGTGTGTTTTGCAGAGACAAATGGTAAGTTAGGTCACATTACAGGTAGAAGTACTACAATGGTGAAAACAATCCTGGCAATGGGAACTCAAAGCGACGGCTAAAGCGACGAAACAAAAGGTGAAGGTCTACGTAGTCCGAGTGTTAAGGAGTTGCAGACACTTGTGATTTAGTTAGGTCTTTTATTTTGCTTTAGCCGTACTATAAAGAGGGGTTGTCAATGAGTAGTTTGACCAAGAGAGTTCTAGTGTAGTGTTGGTGCATATTCACACTCACATATAGTGCTAGGTGACACTCTAGAACATACTCACAAGTTAGAACGAAAATCGATTTGAAAAACAGAAGAAAATAGAAGTTAGGGTTTCTGGCCTTGGGGCACCGGACTGTCCGGTGTGCACCGGACTGTCCGATGCGCCCTCTGTCAGGTGGGCCCAGGTTGGCCAGGGGAAGGGTTTCCCCACGCAGAAACCCGAGAGCGCAAGGTTCTGTCACACCCGGTTTTAGAAGGTAAACCGAATGCGAACCATGTACATGCCAGGATCAGCAATTCACGTACACAGCGATTACATAAATGACTCATTAGAGCACAATGCTTCGAATAACAATAAAGAATAAGTAATAACATTAAAGACTAGAGTCATTTACATAATATAAATCAAAGTGCACATAATAGAAACGTAGCCAACGTAAATTAACCCACCACAGGCAGCTGACTGGGGGAGGTCGCTAGCCTAATTCTCGAACTCGTCGAAGTCCTGGAACTCCTGGAGATCCGCCTCGATGCCTTCTTCTTTACTTGGGCATAGATTGCACCAAAGGCAACCTGGTGTTTTGTGAAAGCAAGGGTGAGTACACATCAACATACTTAATAAATGTCCCGTTTGGCTGAGTTGGACTAGCTATATGTGGGGTTAAGCTCAAGCAGTTGCTTTTAGTTGGTCAGGTATTTATTATTAGTGGAAGCCAAGTTTTAGTGATAACCAACCCATGAACCATTTCCTCATCGAGGAACATTATTATCATCATCGAACCAAAATAATAAATAGAACCACTATATATCGAACCATCTGTATCTCTAATCAAAGAGGATCCCAAGGCCGCTCATAACCATTAGCTTGGCTGATATATCAGTTTCTAACCCTCTGCAGAGGTCGCACACTTTACCCATGAGCCGTGATCCCTTTCCAGCCTGGGTTTGCAAGACCCGATCTTCACTACTAAGGTGAAGGGCTAGGGATACACTACGTAGCCTTTACAAAGACTCTCCTGATGCATAGCTGCTCGTTAGGTTTCGCCAGTCGTACAAACGCAGTACACCTCTCCAAGGTGGGTGACTAACAAAACCAAATCGAATGAACCTCTGCACCCCCTTGGCAGAGCGAGCACTACGCCCTGACCCCCATTGACGGCCCTCCGGCAAAGCCAACTATACCCCCAGGTTCATCTAATTAATCAGCTAAGGGCGTCCCATTCGACCCTCATGGTTGCACTGTTATCTCGGGTGGTCACTCCACGAACAGGTCCTTACGGAGAGGTACTCAGGAAAAATGGCCTGAGCCCCCTAGAGTATCACAATATCATCATTGGGATAACATCATCGTATCATAAATGTTCACATCATGTTCATTGATTAAGTTGAAGCTGTAGGAAACGGGTGACACCTAAGAGGGGGGGGGGGTGAATTAGGACTTCTAAAACTTTTACTAAGATAGGCCACAATTAAATCCCTAGAGCAAAACCTATGCAAATAATCAAACTAGAAAGTGCAAACTAGGTTTTGTCTAAGTTTTGCTATCTCTACCGCAATAGCTAAGTTTCAATCTACACTAAATAAGTATGTATACAAGATTGAAACTTAAATGCTTAATATAAATGCGGAAACTTAAAGAGCAAAGTAGAGAAGCAAACTCTCGTGGATGACGCCGGTATTATTACCGAGGTATCCGGAACCACGCAAGGTCCCGACTAATCCTCATTGGTGCCCCTATGCAAAGGGAAGCCCATGCGAGAGCCAAGCACCACGGTCGAGTAACTCCGTAGAGAGCCGCGGGCCTTCTCCACGCGCAAGTGGTGCTCCGCTTCCGGCTCCTCTCGGACGCTCCCCGCCGTCTCCACTATCGAGCTTCCGGCTGAAACGCCGCGGGCCTCATTCCCTCCGGTACATGGTGGCGGCCGTGACACAAACGCGGTTGTCACGGTCTCGCAAGACTCTCGCCCTACTCGGTACAATTACAACGACTCGCACAAGAGCCAAGGGGTTGTGTGGTTTGTCTAAACTCATTCAACTAACTAGGATTCACCTAGAGCAAGCGCTCGCAAAGCACCTACGCTAATCACCGAGTGATTCTATTAAGCACTTGGAAATGTCTACAATATGCCTTGGTATGTTGCTTGGGCTCCCACACCTTCAAATGGCCGGTTGGGTGAAGTATATATAGGTCCCAACTCCAAAATAGCCGTTGGAGAAAAGCTGCAGTTCTCTGTGGCACACCGGACAGTCCGGTGGTGCACCGGACAGCGCATTGTAGCCTGTCCGGTGCGCCTAGCCGTTGCCCTGTCAGAGTAGGTGATCGTTGGCGTCGCAGGCTTTTCACACTGGACAGTCTGGTGGTCTTCTCTCAGGGTGCCACCTAGAACTAGCAGTTGGGCTGAGGTTCCCTGGTGCACCGGACAGTCCGGCGTATGGGCACCGGACAGTTCGGTGTGCTACCGGACAGTCCGGTGCTCCACGCACAGACAGTCCGTAGGCAGCACACTTGGACTTTTCTTGGATCTTCTTAATGTCTTCTTTTGAGGTGTTGCTTTCCTCAATTCCTTAGTCCAAGTAAATCTTGCATCCTGTGAACTAAAACATAAACACTAGAAAACTTATTAGTTCACGGATTGTGTTGATCATCAAACACCAAAACTCAATTAGCCAAATGGCCCGGGGTCCATTTTCCTTACAATCTCCCCCTTTTTGGTGATTGATGACAACACAACCAAAGCAAGCAAATAATACAAGTATTTGAATGAAAATATGCAATCTACTTGCTAGGATGCATGTTTGTCCCCACAATGTGATATTATGGACTTAAGCCTCCCCCTAACTCCATAATTCACTTACTTCCTATTTTTGGACCAAATAACCAAAACCACTTGAAATACCATTTGTAGATATAAAATTTAAAATTTGGTGGTGATTGGTGTTTGATATAGTTTTCATTGCTTTGGTCCCTAAACTTCTCCCCCTTTGGCATCAACCACCGAAAAGGAAGACATAAAAAGCATGTAGGAAGTAAATAAAAGCTTGTCCTCAAAAGATTACTCCCCTAAATGAGTGTTCTCCTTTAGAAAGAGTTTTATCCCCTTTAGAGATGAAGAAAAGCTCCCCCTGACAGAGATCTTAGGAAAAAGCATGTGAAAATTATAGGCGCAAGACATGATTTGAAAAGACTAACTTCCCTTATGCATAGGTAACAGAATATGAGTTAATCACTTATGCATTTTTAGCAATATGGAAGTATATGATATGAAATATAGTCTAATCAAATATTGGAGAAGACATGTAAATGATACTAGATGTAGTCTCAAAAGATACCGATTGAAATTCAATGGCGAGCTTTGAGAGACATGAGAGTTCTTGGAGATTTTGTAGTGGAAGATTGTTGTCTTTCTCTGGGGACCTCATTTTCCTTACAATGAGACTATCACATGAAATAGACTTGAAAAGGTGTTAGTCTCAAAGTATTAGATTATAGAGTAACCTCCCCCTTAAGGTGTGCATACAAGTTTTGAATACTTGTAGAAGACATGCACTTTGATTTGATATCAAGAGGGGCAAATTATCTATAATCCGAACTTTGGCACATATAAGTTAAATGATACATCTTGTAGAATTCAAAATTTTCAATTGATGTATCATTTACTATGGAGTGATATAGAAGCTATGTGACGTCCTTAAATAAACATTTTAAGCCATGTAGGTTTGCTTAAGTATATGAATTGAAAGCAGGCAATCCTACCATGTGATTTACCTAGTATGCACAATTTTAAACAAAAGTAAATAACAAATGTAATACTAGGCAAGAAAGGTAAACTAGATACAAGGTGTCGGTGTTACGAAACCCGGGGGGTCCCTGGACCGACGAGTGAATTGTCTCCGCGTGCCCCAGCCCAGATGGGTCGGCGCGAGGCGGAACGCGAAGGGGGAGAAAGCAGCCGGGGGGAGACAGGCGTGGGAGGTGGAACCCGCGGCCTTCGTGTTAGCCCCGTGCCTAGGTCGGGTGCGCTTGCAGTAGGGGGTTACAAGCGTCCACGCGGGAGGGAGCGAGTGGCCTTGCGCGAGCGCTGTCCCGTCCTTCCCCGCGCGGCCAACCCTCTGTAAGAGGGCCCTGGACCTCCCTTTTATAGGCGAAGGAGAGGATCCAGGTGTACAATGGGGGGTATAGCAGTGTGCTACCGTGTCTAGCGGAGGAGAGCTAGCGCCCTAAGTACATGCCATCGTGGCAGCCGGAGAGGTTTTGGCACCCAGTTCGTGTGATGTCGTGGCCGTCGGAGGAGCGCTGGAGCCTGGCGGGAGGAGATATTGCAGGTACGGGGTCTGCCAGTTTCGATCAGGCGTGACCTCACTCCGCTCCCCCTCGATGCGCAGTGCCTCACCCTCGGGGGCCGAGGGTACCTCGGGCTGAGCCGAGGGTACCTCGGACCGTGCCGAGGGTACCTCGGACTGAGCCGAGGGTGCCTTGGGCTGGGCCGAGGCCTTTTCGGGATCGGGTGTGTCGTCGGTCTTGATGGAGGGTTGATGCAGGTCTCGGGAGAATACGTCCGGGGGAACCGTTGTTCGCCCCGAGGCTATTTTAGCCAGCTCGTCCGCAGTCTCGTTGTAGCGTCGGGCGATGTGGTTGAGCTCGAGCCCGTTGAACTTGTCTTCCAGGCGCCGAACCTCATCGCAGTAGGCTTCCATCTTCGGGTAGCGGTAGTGGGAGTTCTTCATGACTTGGTCGATGGCGAGCTGCGAGTCACCGCGAGCGTCGAGGCGTCGGACCCCTAGCTCGATGGCGATTCGCAGCCCGTTTACCAGAGCCTCGTACTTAGCCACGTTGTTGGATGCCGGGAAGTGGAGGCGTAGCACGTAGCGTAGGTGCTTTCCGAGGGGCGAGATGAAGAGCAGGCCCGCGCCGGCCCCGTCTTCATCAGCGACCCGTCGAAAAACATGGTCCAGAGCTCCGGTTGGATCAGAGCTGTTGGGAGCTGGGTGTCGACCCATTCAGCCACGAAGTCCGCCGAGACCTGGGACTTGATGGCCTTCCGAGGGGCGAACGAGATCGTCTCGCCCATGATCTCCACCGCCCACTTTGCAATTCTACCCGAGGCCTCTCGGGACTGGATGATCTCCCCCAGGGGGAAGGATGACACCATAGTCACCGGATGAGACTCGAAGTAGTGTCGCAACTTCCGCCGCGTCAGGATCACCGCGTACAACAGCTTCTGAATTTGTGGGTAGCGGATCTTGGTCTCGGACAGTACCTCACTGATGAAGTAGACTGGCCTCTGGACGGGCAATGCATGCCCCTCTTCTCGTCTCTCAACCACAATCGCGGCGCTAACCACCTGAGTGGTCGCGGCGACGTAGATCAAGAGGGCTTCTCCAGCAGCGGGGGGCACCAAGATGGGCGCGTTCGTGAGGAGCGCCTTCAGGTTCCCGAGGGCTTCTTCGGCCTCAGGGGTCCAGGCGAAGCACTCGGCCTTCCTTAAGAGGCGGTACAGAGGCAGGCCTCTTTTGCCGAGGCGCGAGATGAAACGGCTCAGAGCCGCGAGGCATCCCATGACCCTCTGTACGCCTTTCAAGTCCTTGATGGGCCCCATGCTGGTGATGGCCGCGATCTTCTCCGGGTTGGCCTCGATGCCCCGCTCGGAGATGATGAACCCCAAGAGCATGCCTCAGGGGACCCCGAAGACACACTTTTTGGGATTGAGCTTCACGCCTTTCGCCTTGAGACATCGGAATGTCACTTCAAGGTCGGAAAGGAGGTCGGAGGCCTTCCTCGTCTTGACTATGATGTCATCGACGTAGGCCTCGACCGTTCGGCCGATGTGTTCACCGAACACATGGTTCATGCATCGCTGGTACGTTGCACCCGCATTCCTCAAGCCGAACGACATGGTAACATAGCAGTACATGCCGAAGGGTGTGATGAAAGAAGTCACGAGCTGGTCGAAATCTTTCATCCTGATCTGGTGATACCCTGAGTAGGCATCGAGGAAAGACAGGGTTTCGCACCCAGCAGTGGAATCCACGATTTGATCGATGCAAGGTAGAGGGTAGGGAACTTTCGGACATGCTTTGTTTAGACCAGTGTAGTCTACACACATCCGCCATTTCCCCCCTTTCTTTCTCACAAGCACAGGGTTGGCAAGCCATTCGGGATGGAATACCTCTTTGATGAACCCTGCCGCCATTAGCTTGTGGATCTCCTCGCCTATGGCTCTGCGCTTTTCTTCGTCGAATCGGCGTAGAGGCTGCTTCATGTGTCGGGCTCCAGCTCGGATATCCAGCGAGTGCTCGGCGACTTCTCTCGGTATGCCAGGCATGTCCGAGGGACTCCACGTGAAAACGTCGGCGTTTGCACGGAGAAAGTCAACGAGCACTGCTTCCTATTTGGGGTCGAGCTCGGAGCCGATCCGGATCTGCTTGGAGGCGTCGCTGCAAGGGTCGAGAGGAACGGACTTAACCGTCTCCGCTGGCTCGAAGTTGCCGGCGTGGCGCTTCACGTCTGGCGCCTCCCTAGAGAGGTTCTCCAGGTCGGCGATGAGGGCCTCGGACTCGGCGAGGGCCTCGGCGTACTCCATGCACTCCACGTCGCATTCGTACGCGTGTCGGTACGTGGGCTCGACGGTGATGACCCCGTTGGGGCCCGGCATCTTGAGCTTGAGGTAGGTGTAGTTGGGGACGGCCATGAACTTGGCGTAGCATGGCCTCCCCAACACTGCATGGTAGGTTCCTCGAAACCCGACCACTTCGAACGTGAGGGTCTCCCTTCGAAAGTTGGAGGGCGTCCCGAAGCAGACGGGTAGATCGAGTTGTCCGAGGGGTTGGACACGCTTCCCGGGGATGATCCCGTGGAAAGGCGCAGCGCCCGTCCGGACCGAGGACAGATCGATCCGCAGGAGCTCGAGGGTCTCGGCGTAGATGATGTTGAGGCTGCTGCCTCCGTCCATGAGGACCTTGGTGAGCCTGACGTTGCCGATGATGGGGTCGACAACGAGCGGGTATTTCCCCGGGCTTGGCACATGGTCGGGATGGTCGGCCTGGTCGAAGGTGATGGGCTTGTCGGACCAGTCTAGGTAGACTGGCGCCGCCACCTTTACCGAGCAGACCTCCCGACGCTCTTGCTTGCGGTGCCGAGCCGAGGCGTTTGCCACTTGCCCACCGTAGATCATGAAGCAGTCGCGGACCTCGGGGAACTCTCCCGCCTTGTGATCTTCCTTCTTAGCATCGTCGAGGGCCTTGCCACCCTCCGCGGGTGGCTCGGCCTTGTGAAAGTGTCGTCGAAGCATGGCACACTCCTCAAGGGTGTGCTTGACGGGCCCCTGATGATAGGGGCACGGCTCCTTGAGCATCTTGTCGAAGAGGTTGGCACCTCCGGGAGGTTTCCAAGGGTTCTTGTACTCAGCGGCGGCGACAAGGTCCACGTCGGCGGCGTCGCGTTTCGCTTGCAACTTCTTCTTGCCATTCTTCTTGGTGCCTCGCTGAGTTGACGCCTCGGGAACATCTTTCGGTGGGCGGCCCCGGGGCTGCTTGTCCTTTCGGAAGATGGCCTCAACCGCCTCCTGGCCAGAGGCGAACTTTGTGGCGATGTCCATCAGCTCGCTCGCCCTGGTGGGGGTCTTGCGACCCAGCTTGCTCACCAGGTCGCGGAAGGTGGTGCCGGCGAGGAATGCGCCGATGACATCCGAATCGGTGACGTTGGGCAGCTCGGTGCGCTGCTTCGAGAATCGCCGGATGTAGTCCCGGAGAGACTCCCCCGGCTGCTGGCGGCAGCTTCGGAGATCCTAGGAGTTTCCAGGACGCACGTACGTGCCTTGGAAATTGCCGGCGAAGGCTTGGACCAGGTCGTCCCAGTTGGAGATCTGCCCCGGGGGCAGGTGCTCCAGCCAGGCTCGAGCGGTGTCGGAGAGGAACATGGGGAGGTTGCGGATGATGAGATTATCATCGTCCGTCCCACCCAGTTGGCAGGCCAGCCGATAGTCCGCGAGCCACAGTTCCGGTCTCGTCTCCCCCGAGTACTTTGTGATAGTAGTCGGGGTTCGGAACCGGGTCGGGAACGGCGCCCGTCGTATGGCGCGGCTGAAAGCCTGCGGACCTGGTGGTTCGGGCGAAGGACTCCGATCCTCCCCGCTGTCGTAGCGTCCCCCACGCCTGGGGTGGTAGCCTCGGCGTACCCTCTCGTTGAGGTGGGCCCGACGGCTGTGATGATGGTGCTCGTTGCCGAGGCGACCCGGGGCCACAGGCACTGTGTTGCGCGTGCGCCCGGTGTGGACCGAGGCTTCCCGCATGAATCGGGAGGTCGCGACGCGATGTTCCGAGGGGTACCCCTGCCTTCGGGAGGCGGAGCTTTTGGCCCGTCGGACCGCGACATCCTCCAGGAGATTCTTGAGCTCTCCCTGGATACGCCGTCCCTCGGTGGTTGATGGCTCCGGCATCGCGCGGAGAAGTATTGCCGCTGCAGCCAGGTTCCGGCCGACTCCACTGGAGTCCAGTGGCGGCCTTACCCTGACGTCGTCGGCGATGCGGTGCTGGATGCCCTGGGGGAGATGACGTGCTTCTCCGGCCGGAGGTTGGCCCGCCCATTCCTACCCGATGTTCCGGCGGATCGGCTCAAGCGTTCCTGCTCCCTCGTCGAGCCTGGCCTGCACCTCGCGGATTTGCTCGAGCTGTGGGTCATGACCCCCCGCCGGAACGGGGACCACAGCTAGCTCTCGAAGGATGTCAACGCGAGGCATGGGCCTAGGGGGATCACCGTTCTCCGGTATACCGAGATGGTTGCCTTCGCTAGGACCCCCTAGATCGACGTGGAAACATTCGCGACTTGGACCGCAGTCCTCGTCGCCGAGGCTGCGGCTACCGTCTGAACAGTCGGAAAGGTAGTAGTCGCATGCGGTCATGAAGTCCCGCACGGCACTGGGGTTACCAAGTCCGGAGAAATCCCAACAGAGGTCGGGCTCGCCATCTTCCTCGGACCCCGAGGGCCCGTAGGTCGAGACGGCCGTCAGCCGGTCCCAGGGTGACCGCACACGATACCCCAGAGGATTTGGACTCGCCTCTATGAGAGTGTCCACCGAAGCGGAGTTGCCTGGCGGGTCGAGGCCGAATCCAAAAGACGCGAGATGGGAATCGGTCGGTACCTTTTGGTTGACGGGCGGTGACGAAGTCACGTCAGGGACTGACTGCACCGTCGTCTCAGGTACGAGGGTGACGCCCAGCAAGTCCTTCGCGAGCGTGCTGGCGTCGTCCGTTTGCTTGAGGTTGGTGTGTTGTGGGGAGATGGCGCTCGTCTTCGTCTCAGACGCGAGGCCGATGCCCGACGCGCTCTCCGTTGGGGCACCGGCGCCGTCGACTCGCTCGACAACCAACGAGGTGCCGCCTCCTGCTTGGCCTTGGTTGCCCCGCCTCCTCCTCCGTCGGTGGGGGAGGGGACGGGACAAGCCCGAATGTCGTCCTTCCACCACGTGGGGAAGGCGTCGTCGATTTCCCCGCCGGCGGGCGGGTTGTCGACCGCCATTGTCGCTGTCGCGCGGCGGGGGAAGGAGTATCATGTCGTAGCTGCCGTCGAGGGACATGAACTTAAGACTCCCGAAACGGAGCACCGTCCCGGGCTGGAGAGGTTGCTGGAGACTGTCCATCTGGAGCTTGACGGGAAGCTGTTCGTCAACACGCAGCAGGCCCCTACCTGGCGCGCCAACTGTCGGTGTTTCGAAACCTGGGGGGTCCCTGGACCGACGAGTGAATTGTCGCCGCATGCCCCAGCCCAGATGGGTCGGCGCGAGGCGGAACGCGAAGGGGGGAGAAAGCAGCCGGAGGGAGACAGGCGTGGGAGGTGGAACCCGCGGCCTTCGTGTTAGCCCCGCGCCCAGGTCGGGTGCGCTTGCAGTAGGGGGTTACAAGCGTCCACGCGGGAGGGAGCGAGCGGCCTTACGCGAGCACCGTCCCGTCCTTCCCCGCGCGGCCAACCCTCTGTAAGAGGGCCCTGGACCTCCCTTTTATAGGCGAAGGAAAGGATCCAGGTGTACAATGGGGGGTGTAGCAGTGTGCTACCGTGTCTAGCGGAGGAGAGCTAGCGCCCTAAGTACATGCCATCGTGGCAGCCGGAGAGGTTTTGGCACCCAGTTCGTGTGATGTCGTGGCCGTCGGAGGAGCGCTGGAGCCTGGCGGGAGGACAGCTGTCGGGGCTATCGAGTCCTTGCTGACATCCTCTTGCTTCCGTAAGGGGGCTGAGAGCCGCCGTCGTCATAGGGCATGCGGGGCGCCATCATTACTCGTATAGTGGAGCGAGCCAAATGGGACGCCGGTCTTGTTCCCCGTAGCCTGAGTCAGCTCGGGGTAGGGTAATGATGGCGCCTCCTGTCGACGTGGTCGGTCCATGCCCTAGGTTGGGCGAGGTGGAGGCTCCTCCGAGGTCGAGGTCGAGTCTGTCCTCCAAGGTCGGGGTCGAGTTCGAGCCCCCGAGTCGGACAAGGCGGAGACCGTCGGCTGAGGCCAGGGCTGAGTCTGAGTCTTGGGGTCAGGCGAAGCGGAGTTCGTCGTCTTCCGGGGCTGAGCCCGAGTTTGAGCCCTGGGATCGGGCGAGACGGAGTTCGTCGTCTTCCGGGGCTGAGCCCGAGTCCGAGCCCTGGGGTCGGGCGAGGCGGAGTTCATCGTCTTCCGGGGCTGAGCCCGAGTCCGAGCCCTGGGGTCGGGCGGAGCGGAGTTCGCCATCTTCCGGGGCTGAGCCCGAGTCCGAGCCCTAGGGTCGGGCGGAGTGGAGTTCGCCGTCTTCCGGGGCTGAGCCCGAGTCCGAGCCCTGGGGTTGTGCGATGCGGAGTTTCCTATGACGCCTGAGGCCGGACTTGGCTGCTGTCAGCCTCACTCTGTCGAGTGGCTCAGCAGTCGGAGCGGCGCAGGCGGCGCTGTCCTCTTGTCAGACCGGTCAGTGGAGCGGCGAAGTGACTGCGGTCACTTCGGCTCTGTCGATTGGAGGGCGTGCGTCAGGATAAAGGTGTAAGGCCACCTTTGCATTAAATGCCCCTGCGATTTGGTCGGTTGGCGTGGCGATTTGGCCAAGGTTGCTTCTTGGTGAAGACTGGGCCTCGGGTGAGCCAGAGGTGTGTCCGTTGCTGGAGGGGGTCCTCGAGCGAGACGTAGATCCTCCGGGGTCGGCTGCCCTTGCCCGAGGCTGGGCTCGGGCGAGGCGCGATCGCGTCCCTCGAATGGACCGATCCTTGACTTAATCGCACCCATCAGGCCTTTGCAGCTTTGTGCTGATGGGGGTTACCGGCTGAGATTTAGGAGTCTTGAGGGTACCCCTAATTATGGTCCCCGACACAAGGTAAATAGATACGCATATCTAAAAACAAGAGATACAATAAAACTAGTTACCTTAGTCATGGGTAGGAAATTTGGGTCCAAAATTTTCACTAACCCACTTGGCAATTAACTTTGATCCAATATGATGTATCCCATGATATACATCCCAAATTTGCCAAGTCTCCAAATTTCCCGAAGAACTTCAGTCCAATCACTTCCCTTTCGGGATCCAAACCTTCTTGGTGCTTTTCATGGTTGAAATTCTTTCCTTTGGCACCCAGATGCGTTTGGCTCCCTTTCCTTTGTTGCCTTGCTTGTTGGCCTTGATTGCTATCACCTTTCCATTCTTTTTCTTCTTGATCAAATATGGTGTAGCAGTCTTTTTGTCCACCTTTTTGATGTAGGTATTGGAGATTTTGCTTGATGGCTTTTGCTTGAGCTTTTGCCTTTGTTTATCCCCGGTCATCGCCTGGCATTAGAAAGACTTATGGCCTTCCATGTGACATAGCCTACAAATCACAGTTTCTCCCACTACAGGCTTGTTCACTGTCGCAGTGGTGTTATCCTATGGAGGTCGGATTTGTTTGGCTTTGCCTTTCTTGTCATACAGAGCCTTGCCAAGGCGAGCCACTTCTTGCTTTAATTGTTCATTTTCCTTTGCAACCTCATCCGAACATGTTTCTACAACAATATTCTCAACAAGAACTTGGTTGCAGGGGTTAGAATCATCAATTAAATCAAAGCAAGAAGTAGAAGCATCTTTCTTAATAATATCAGGTATTTCAACTAAAGATGCTGCTGGGGTGCTACCAATGTTTTCTAGCTTAGTAGTTAGCTCATTATTGTGTGAAAGTCGCCTAGAGGGGGGTGAATAGGGCGAAACTGAAATTTACAAAGTTAATCACAACTACAATCCGGGTTAGCGTTAGAAATATAATCGAGTTGGAGAGAGAGGGTGAAAAAACAAATCGCAAGCAAATAAGGAATGAGACACAAGGATTTGTTTTACCGAGGTTCGGTTCTTGCAAACCTACTCCCCGTTGAGGTGGTCACAAAGACCGGGTCTCTTTCAACCCTTTTCCTCTCTCAAACAGTCACTTAGACCGAGTGAGCTTCTCTTCTCAATCACACGGGACACAAAGTCCCTGCAAGGACCACCACACGATTGGTGTCTCTTGCCTTGGTTACAATTGAGTTTGATCACAAGAAGAATGAGAAAGAAAAGAAGCAATCCAAGCGCAAGAGCTCAAATGAACACAACAAATCTCTCTCTCTAATCACTAAAGCTTTGTGTGGAGTTGGGAGAGGATTTGATCTCTTTGGTGTATCTTGTATTGAATGCTATAGCTCTTGTAAGGTGTAGAAGTGTAGAAACTTGGATGCTCTTGAATGTGGGGTGGTTGGGGTATTTATAGCCCCAACCACCAAACTAGCCGTTTGGTGGAGGCTGCTGTCGACAGGCGCACCGGACTGTCCGGTGCGCCACTGGACACTGTCCGGTGCGCCAGCCACGTCACCCGGCCGTTAGGGTTCGACCGTTGGAGCTCTGACTTGTGGGGCCTCTGGGCTGTCCGGTGGCACACCAGACATCTCCTGTAGACTGTCCGGTGCGCCAACTGCGCGTGCTCTGCCCTCTGCGCGCGCAAGTGCGCATTTAATGCGTTGCAGTCGACCGTTGCGCTTGAAGTAGCCGTTGCTCCGCTGGCACACCAGACAGTCTGGTGTGTCACCGGACACTGTCCAGTGCCTCACCGGACGGTCCGGTGAATTATAGCGGAGCGCCCTCTAATTTTCCCGAATGTGAGGAGTTCAGCGTCGAGTTCCCTGGTGCACCGGACACTGTCCGGTGGCACACCGGACAGTCCGGTGCGCCAGACCAGGGTGCCTTTGGGATTTCTTAAGCTCTCTTTGTTTGAACCCTTTCTTGGTCTTTTTATTGGTCTATTGTGAACCTTTGGCACCTGTAAAACTTATAGACTTGAGCAAACTATTTAGTCCAATTATTTGTGTTGGGCAATTCAACCACCAAAATCTATTTAGGAAAAGGTGTAAGCCTATTTCCCTTTCAATCTCCCCCTTTTTGGTGATTGATGCCAACACAAACCAAAGCAAATATAGGAGTGCAGAATTTGAACTAGTTTGCATAATGTAAGTGCAAAGGTTGCTTGGAATGAAACCAATAATGCTTACTAGATGCGCATGGATGTCTTTTCTTTTTATTAACATTTTGGACCACGCTTGCACCACATGTTTTGTTTTTGCAAAATGTTTTAGAAATTCTTTTCAAAGATCTTTTGCAAATAGTCCAAGGTAAACAAATAAGATTTTTGAGAAGCATTTTCAAGTTTTGAAATTGTCTCCCCCTATTTCAAAGGCTTTTCCTTTGACTAAACAAAACTTCCCCTTAATGAAATCCTCCTCTTAGTGTTCAAGAGGGTTTTAGATATTTATTTTGAAGAGGATATACAAATTTGAAATTGTTATCAAAATAAGATACCAATTGAAAAAATTTCACCAATTGATAGACTCCATACCAAATAAAATTTTGAAATTGGTGGTGGTGCGGTCCTTTTGCTTTGGGCTAATACTCTCTCCCCCTTTGGTATGAATCGCCAAAAACGGATATTTGAGTGAAATATAAGCCCTTGTTAAACTACTTTCTCCCCCTTTGGACAAAAATAAAGGAGTGAAGATTATACCAAAGTTGGAGAGGTGGAGCGACGGTGAAGGATGAATGAGTCGATGAAGCGGAGTGGAAGCCTTGTCTTCGCCGAAGACTCCTTTTCCCTTTCAATCTATGACTTATCATGAAACGGACTTCAAAGAACACATTAGTCATAGCACATGAAAGAGATGATCACTACACCAAAATCATACACTTCCTACGGTTTTTTAACTTCCTACGGCTTTTATAACAAACTGTAGAAAATAAATAACTTCCAAGAGGCAACTGGTAGCTCTAGGAAATAAACATAACTTCCTACGGTATTTTATAAAAGCTGTAGGAAGTTAGCTTTCACAGGCTGACCCGTGTGTTCGGTCAAACAAGCTGCTAACTTCCTACGGCCTACTCTAGGAAGCTAGATTTCAGTTGCTGATCTACGGTTGTGGTCAAACGAAAGCTAACTTTCTACGACCGGCTCTAGGAAGTTAGCATGGGCAGCTAATTTCCTATGACCTCCTGTAGGAAGTTAGATTTCAGCTTTTGACCAGTCAAACAAAAATCTAACTTCCTACGGCCGACTCTAGGAAGTTAGATTTTAGCTTTTGACCAGTCAAACGAAAAGCTAACTTCCTACGGCCGGCTCTAGGAAGTTAGCTGCCCAGCTAACTTTCTACGACCTCCTCTAGGAAGTTAGATTTTAGCTTTTGACCAGTCAAATGAAAAGCTAACTTTCTACGGCCGGCTCTAGGAAGTTACTTAACTTCCTAGAGTAAACGTACAAACTCTAGGAAGTTATGTAACTTCCTACGGCTTTACTCTAGGAAGTCATATTTTTTATTTTAAACCTCTCCGCAACCTTATCTCTTCTCTCACCTTTCTCACTCCCGTCTCTCTCGCACGTCTCTCTCCCTCAGTCACTTTTTCTTTTTCTTCTTCGTATCCTTATCTCCACCGCCTATGCTGTTTTTCTCTGTTGAACACGTATCCTCTATAATGTTTTATTTTCTTTTGTCTTCCTTATCCCAATAGAAGCCGATGGAGCTTTCTCCCTCATCGTACAGGTCCGCTCTCTAGTTTTATCTTCTCTGCCAGACCATGCCTCCCCTTTGCTCGTCTTCCAGCCCGCCTCCGTGGCGCCCCTGACCTTCCACTAGCTCGGCGACACTAGCCCCTTCTCTGCACTGGCGCTCCTCTCTCTTCCTCACTGCTCGCGCGTGCCCGTGCTTCCTGTTCCTGGCGCCAGATCCCCTTCCCCACGCGTCCTCTTCTCCGCCAGGCATCCATGGAGCCGTCGGCCATTTCCCCTGCGTCGAGCGCCCTCTCCTACTCGAGCATCGCCACCATGGTCTCAACCCTAGCGCTCGGCTGCTGCCCCAGGCCGAGTTCCTTTCCATGGCCGTCCTCAACCCCATGGTCAAGCTCGCCCAACCAATCGCCTCCATCGCAGGTGTTGTTTTGTCCTCCCCTTTCATCAAGTTTGGTCCTCGGTGCCCAGGCTTTTGGGTCCCTGCAGCATGCCGTGCCTGCGCAGCCCCGGCAGCGATGTCGTCCAACCCGTTCAGCGTGCTCTAGTTGTTCGACGAAATGGGAGAACCAAAGAATTATCGTCGTTTCTCATCCGCGACCCCGCCAGTCGTGTGTGCAGTCCGCATATTGTGTTCCTCATCGGTGAGGCTTGCTGTTCATGCCTTGTTCGATCCCCATTTGGTACCTGCATTTTGATATTAACTATATATGTGTTTGTGTGTTTGATGTGGACTGAAATCCTTGGCGTTTTGGGGAGAGGAACCCCAGGTTTGGGTGATGAAGAGAAGGTTTGTGTGCATCGCTCGCCAGAGGTTCGATAGAAGCACTATGTAATGCCCTGTCTTATACAGAGATGGGATTATGTTCTTGTTTGCAAAGTAGACGTTTGGTGGGGCAAAACATAAGTTTGAATTGAAGTTTATGTGATAATGTTTTAGTGGTTGAGTGTATCTAGTGTGATTGAGTTAGTCCTATGTGTGCAAAGTATGGGGTATTTGTATGCAAATGATAGGTTTGGTATTTCAAATGGTTATTCGATAAGTTTGGTTATTGCTAATTAAATCAGATGAATTTGTTTAATGAAGATTGAAGACCTTCTTTAGTAATTGTTACCTTTTATTGTATTGATTGATAAAATGTCCTATGTGAGTTAATATGGTGGTTTGATTAGATTAATTTCACACTAGGATAGATGATGCCTGCCTTACAAAGCGGTCTAAGCATTGAGGGTGATAATAGTATATTAACATTTAATGTATGATGTTCATATTGCATTATCTCCATAGATCATATGTTAGCTGTTTGGTAGCTTGTTCTTTGTAACACCCTAAATCTTATTTTGAGAATATAGTAAAAAAATTTCAAAGATCTTGCATTAGAATTTTTTTCCTCTTTAGAACTCCCATAACATTTGAAGTCTCATCTCCCTAAATAAAAGTTTTATAATAAAAATTCAATAAAACGATTCTTATATAAATTAGCCTTTATTGAAGAACATTTCTTTTTAATAAGAAATCATATAATATAAACTATTTTTCTTAAAATAATTACATGTGTGCTACATATTCAAAAGCAATTGCTTATGTAGAATAATAAATGAATGAATAAAATATGTATATATATACAAATATAATGACATCTCATGCTGGTTCTTATTATTGTGCACTTAATTGAATTTGAAATCCAAAACTAAATTTGAAAGTGGATTTGAAAATTAAAAATGGGAAATGGAAATGAACAAAAGAAAGAAAAAGAAAACAATTTTTCTCCTGTTGGGCCGGCTACCTCACTTTTGGCCCAGTTCCCTGCAACCGGCCCAGATCCACCATGCTGCCCTGGGTGCGGGTCTCTGACCGGTGGGACCCGCTCTTGCTCACTGGCCTCCCCTTCTCGCGTGAGGTTATTGCTCACTGACACACGGGCCCACGGCTCGGTCTCCAGTCGCGCTCAGGGATCACCTCACTGACACATGGGACCCTGTGGATAGCCCCGACTTTATCCCATAGACGTTCTGGACATTGTTGCCGGACATCTCGCTGTCACCGCCGTGGGCTCCCCTCCGATGGCGCAACAACCCCGATGAAATCGGGATTCCCTCCACCTGCGCCGCCCGCATCCGGATTCCTTCACGGAATAAACAGGACCCAAGCCACGAATCCGTCCGCCCGTGGACGCCGCGCCGGCACAACTGCAACTCCGAAATCCGCGCGGGGATCGCGACCGTTTCTTCAGCTGCGCCCACACGACATGCTCTCTTATATAACCGGGCCACCCTCGACATTGCTGCTCCTTGCCGCGGTGCGACTGCAGAGAACAGAGGATAGGGTCGCGAGAGTCCGCCGCCATTGATGCGCTCAACGTCGACCGACGCCGTGGACTGCTACGCGAATACGGGACTCGAGTAGATATCGCCCGCCATCTCCTTCAGAACCTGTGACCACCGCTACGGACTTGTTGGGAGCTCCGGGGGGGGGATTAATTGCTCACCGGAGATTCCTTCCCCGCCGTGGAACACCCTCTCCGTGGTCGGGCGTCACCGTGCCTCGGTCGACTGAAGGTAAGCTTCTACCCTGTTCGCCGTCCCCTCCTCCACATTATGCTTTACTGAATCGAAGGATAGCGTAGCCGAGCCCTAGGAACTCGGCGCAGTCATGGCGCCGCCGTGCCGTAGCTGGCGCCGCCGCGCAGCTCGGGTTCGTAGGAGGGAGCCCCCTGGCCGTCTGATTGTCAGTGGGTGGTTTAGATCCAATGGAGTATACCTGTGCGCCAAACAAATCCGAGCCCTTGGATCGTAGACGCGTGGCCAGGATTCGATGCACATTCCAGATTGCTTGCCTCCGTATCCGATCGTTGGATCGGGGATGTAGGGTTCATATTAGATCTGGGAGGTAGGAGCGTTGATCTCAAATCTGAGGTTCAGGATTAGATATCTGGTACCGCTTCGACCGATTGGGTTTGGGCGTTTGGATCTTGATCCAACGGCCGGTAGATGGCGTTGGTTCATTATATGGGATAGTCTAATCTGGGCGGTCTGTTTTCGATCAGACGCTTGCAGTAGCGCGATACCCCTTCATCATGTTCATTTTACTAAAGAGACACTGAACTTTTATGGAATAAACCCGCCGTCCACAGCGGGTTGAATCTGAGTCTGGGATATTTTTATACATTAGTCCATGTGTTTCTCTGTTATTGGCGCCCAGTCTTGAGATCAGTAAAACAGGAAAAATAGATTAGAAAATAGATTTTTAATATAAAAATAAATACAGAAACTTGTTTAATCCATAAGAAATTCATATTAAGTCCAAATTAGTTCATTCTGATTTCTATAATTCTGTAATATTATTATTTATCACATAGTACATCTGTTTTGACATGAAAGTCACATTAAAATTTATATTCTGTTTAATCTTGTACAAAACACATAAAATCATTACAAATTCATAACTTTCTCATTTTAACTTCAAATTAAGTCATTCCAGTTGCAATAATTTTATTTTAATATTGTCTACCAACCAGTAACACTGTTTAGCCTTGAAACTTGAATTAAAATTGTCCATTCGAATTAATCTATTCTAGGTACTCAATAACTTCATAAAATCATAACTTTCTAACTGTAACTCCGAATTTAGTAATTCTTGTTCCCACGATCTCGTAGCGACGCGTAGATTATTATTACACAGTTTGTACTTATGTTTGGTGTAATGTTAATTTTGCCTATACAATGTTTGTTTGTATTGCTACGACTAGCGTGAGGTCACGAGTCATCTGAAGATCATCCTGGTACCTGGAATCTCAAGTCCCAGGCAAGTTGTGCCCTTGATCACTTCTTTTACCTATTCATGTTCTTATTATTCATAATGATCTGCATAGGTTAATTTTATTGGGACTGAGAGCACCTAGAGGGGGGGGTGAATAGGTGATCCTGTAAAAACCTCAAACTTAAGCCACAAAAACTTGTTAAGCGTTAGCACGATTAATGCCAAGTGGCTAAGGTGAAGTCTCAACAAAACACAATACCACAAGAATCAAGCACAGAGGGACACGGTGGTTTATCCCGTGGTTCGGCCAAGCCAATGCTTGCCTACTTCCACGTTGTGGCGTCCCAACGGACGAGGGTTGCAATCAACCCCTCTCAAGCGGTCCAAAGACCCACTTGAATACCACGTTGTTTTGTTGTTCCTTTCACTATCCCGTTTGCAAGGAATCTCCACAAATTGGAGTCTCTTGCCCTTACAAGTATATGATCACAAAGAAAGCACAAAGTAAGGGAGGGAAGCAACACACACAAATCCACAACAAAAGCGCACACACACGGCCAAGACTCGAGCTCGAATGACTATCTCAGAGTTCACACTAGAACAGAGCTCGAATCACTTAGAATCACAAACGAATGCGCAAAGAACTTGTGTGGATGATCAAGAATGCTCAAGAGTTGCTTGTGTATCTCCTCCATGCGCCTAGGGGCTCCTTTTATAGCCCCAAGGCAGCTAGGAGCCGTTGAGAGCAATTCTGGAAGGCTATCCTGGCCTTCTGTCGTCGGGGGCACCGGACAGTCCGGTGCACACCGGACAGTGTCCGGTGCCCGATTTGTTTCCTTTTCTGGCGCTTCTGACCGTTGGAAGACTGCCGTAGATCTGCGAGCCGTTGGCGCACCGGACAGTCCGGTGCACACCGGACAGTCCGGTGCCGTCTTCCGACCGTTGGCTCGGCCACGTGTCCCGCGCGGATTGCGCGGCCGACCGTTGGCCCTGGCCGACCGTTGACTCACCGGACAGTCCGGTGCACACCGGACAGTCCGGTGAATTTTAGCCGTACGCCGCCGGCCAAAATCCCGAGAGCGGCCAGTTCGAGTCGAGTCAGTCTGGCGCACCGGACACTGTCCGGTGCACACCGGACAGTCTGGTGCTCCAGACCGAGCTGGGACTTGGCTGCACACAGCCAAGTCATTCTCTCCCCTTTTCTCTTTTTCTTCTTTCTGTTTCTAACACTTAGACAAATATGTTAGTCCACAAAACCAATGTACTAAGGCTTAGAAACATACCTTTACTTCATGATTTGCACCTTGTTCATCCATGTACATAAAATCACAATTAAGCACATGTGTTGGCACTCAATCACCAAAATACTTAGAAATGGCCCAAGGGCACATTTCCCTTTCAATCTCCCCCTTTTTGGTGATTTATGCCAACACAACATAAAGCCACTAGAACAAGTGCAAACTCAATTCAAATAACACTTAAATTTATTTTGAATCAATTTTGGCATATATGGATCATCCTTTGCCACCACTTGGTTTGTTTTTGCAAATCAAACACAAATCTCTATCTCTAAGTTAAACACACATGTTTAAGCATAAAGAGAGTCATTCAAAAAGAGATTGATCAAGGATTTCAAAAACTCCCCCTTTTTCCCATAATCAATACTTCTCCCCACAAGAAGCCAACTTTTGATAAGAGAGACAACTTAAGAATTTTGACAAATCAAAAACTCTATTCTACTATTTTCAAAATCTCTCAAGTGGTAGCTGATCCATTTATTGCTTTGGCCTTTATTTTCTCCCCCTTTGGCATCAAGCACCAAAACGGGATCAATTGTGGCCCTTTAACCCCATTGCCTCACCAAAATCTTCAATTAAGAGCAAATGGCAATAAGAGTTCATGAGATGGACTTGGAAATAAGTTACCCCTCATCGGAGTGCAGTGGAAGTCTTTCATGGTCCAAGTCCACCTTTTCCCTTTCAATTCTCCTTTGTGACTAACACAAGCAAACTCAAACATATGGTTAGTCTCAAAGGGTCAAGTTGTAACACATCTCCCCCTAAACATGTGCATCACATTGCAACGGACTTGTGAGGTCCAGGGAGTGTTTGTACAACTTGAGCACCATAATAAGCAACAAAATGCAGAATGAACATGATCAAAGGCATAAATACATGTATGCTATATTTCAATCCAAGTTCCGCGAATCTAAGACATTTAGCTCACTACGCAGCCTGCAAAAGGTCTTCTCATCTAAAGGCTTGGTAAAGATATCGGCTAGCTGGTTCTCGGTGCTAACATAAAACACTTCGATATCTCCCTTTTGCTGGTGGTCTCTCAAAAAGTGATGCCGGATGTCAATGTGCTTTGTGCGGCTGTGCTCAACAGGATTTTCCGCTATTCGGATAGCACTCTCATTATCACATAGGAGTGGGACTTTGCTCAGATTGTAGCCAAAGTCCCTGAGGGTTTGCCTCATCCAAAGTAGTTGCGCGCAACACTGACCTGCGGCAACGTACTCGGCCTCAGCGGTGGATAGGGCAACGGAGGTTTGTTTCTTAGAGTTCCATGACACCAGGGACCTTCCTAAGAATTGGCACGTCCCCGATGTACTCTTCCTATCGACCTTACATCCAGCATAGTCGGAATCTGAGTACCCAATTAAGTCAAAGTTAGACCCCTTTGGATACCAGATCCCGAAGCAAGGCGTAGCGACTAAATATCTAAGAATTCGCTTCACCGCCACCAAGTGACACTCCTTAGGATCGGATTGAAATCTAGCACACATGCATACGCTAAGCATAATATCCGGTCTACTAGCACATAAATAAAGTAGAGATCCTATCATTGACCGGTATGCTTTTTGATCAACGGACTTACCTCCTTTGTTGAGGTCGGTGTGTCCGTCGGTTCCCATCGGAGTCTTTGCGGGCTTGGCGTCCTTCATCCCAAACCGCTTCAGCAGATCTTGCGTGTACTTTGTTTGGGAGATGAAGGTGCCGTCCTTGAGTTGCTTCACTTGGAACCCAAGGAAGTAGTTCAACTCGCCCATCATCGACATCTCGAATTTCTGCGTCATTACCCTGCTAAACTCTTCACAAGACTTTTGATTAGTAGAACCAAATATTATGTCATCGACATAAATTTGGCATACGAACAAATCACCATCACATGTCTTTGTAAAGAGAGTTGGATCGGCTTTCCCAACCTTGAAAGCATTAGCAAGTAAGAAATCTCTAAGGCATTCATACCATGCTCTTGGGGCTTGCTTAAGTCCATAGAGCGCCTTAGAGAGCTTACACACGTGGTCGGGGTATCGCTCATCCTCGAAGCCAGGGGGTTGCTCCACGTACACCTCCTCCTTTATTGGCCCGTTGAGGAATGCGCTCTTCACATCCATTTGGTACAACCTGAAAGAATGGTGAGCGGCATATGCTAGCAAGATACGAATAGACTCTAGCCTAGCCACAGGAGCAAAAGTCTCCTCAAAGTCCAAACCTGCGACTTGGGCATAACCTTTTGCCACAAGTCGAGCCTTGTTCCTTGTCACCACCCCGTGCTCGTCCTGTTTGTTGCGGAACACCCACTTGGTTCCCACAACATTTTGCTTGGGACGAGGCACCAGCGTCCAAACTTCATTGCGCTTGAAGTTGTTAAGTTCCTCCTGCATGGCCAACACCCAGTCCGGATCTAGCAAGGCCTCCTCTACCCTGAAAGGCTCAATAGAGGAGACAAAAGAGTAATGTTCACAAAAATTAACTAATCGAGATCGAGTAGTTACTCCCTTGCTAATGTCACCCAGAATTTGGTCGACTGGATGATCCCTTTGAATCATCGCTCGAACTTGGGTTGGAGGTGCCGGTTGCGCTTCTTCCTCCATGACTTGATCGTCTTGTGCTCCCCCTTGAACACACGCCTCCTTTTGATGAACCTGTTCATCGTCTTGAGTTGGGGGCTGCACCGTCGTTGAGGAAGAAGGTTGATCTCGTTCATCCTGTTCCTGTGGCCGAATGTCTCCAATCGCCATGGTTCGTATAGCGGCCGTCGGAACATCTTCTTCATCTACATCATCACAATCAACAACTTGCTCTCTTGGAGAGCCATTAGTCTCATCAAATACAACGTCGCTAGAGACTTCAACCAAACCCGATGATTTGTTGAAGACCCTATACGCCTTTGTATTTGAATCATAACCTAATAAAAACCCTTCTACAGCTTTGGGAGCAAACTTAGAATTTCTACCCTTCTTCACTAGAATGTAGCACTTGCTCCCAAAAACACGAAAGTAAGATACATTGGGTTTGTTACCGGTTAGTAGCTCATACGAAGTCTTCTTGAGGAGTCGATGAAGGTAGACCCTGTTGATGGCGTGGCAAGCCGTGTTCTCGGCTTCCGACCAAAAGCACTCGGGGGTCTTGAACTCTCCAAGCATCGTCCTCGCCATATCGATTAGCGTCCTGTTCTTCCTCTCTACCACACCATTTTGCTGTGGTGTGTAGGGAGCGGAGAACTCGTGCTTGATTCCTTCCTCCTCAAGAAACTCCTCCACTTGAAGGTTCTTGAACTCGGACCCGTTGTCGCTCCTAATCTTCTTCACCTTGAGCTCAAACTCATTTTGAGCTCTCCTGAGGAAGCGCTTGAGGGTCCCTTGGGTTTCAGACTTATCCTGCAAAAAGAACACCCAAGTGAAGCGGGAAAAGTCATCAACAATAACTAAACCATACTTACTTCCTCCTATGCTTAGATAGGCGACGGGTCCGAAGAGGTCCATATGCAGCAGCTCCAGAGGTCTTGACGTAGTCATCACATTCTTGCTGTGATGTGCTCCTCCTACTTGTTTACCTGCCTGACAAGCTGCACAAGGTCTATCTTTTTCGAAATAAACATTTGTTAGACCTATCACGTGTTCTCCCTTTAGAAGCTTGTGAAGGTTCTTCATCCCCACATGTGCTAAGCGGCGATGCCACAGCCAGCCCATGCAAGTCTTAGCCATTAAGCATGCATCTAGACCGGCCTCTTCTTTTGCAAAATCAACTAAATAAAGCTTGCCGTCTAGTACACCCTTAAAAGCTAGTGAACCATCACATCTTCTAAAGACAGACACATCTACATTAGTAAAAAGGCAATTGTATCCCATTTGACATAATTGACTAACAGATAGCAAATTATATCCAAGACTCTCCACTAAGAATACATTTGAGATAGAATGCTCATTAGAAATTGCAATTTTACCTAACCCTTTTACCTTGCCTTGATTCCCATCACCGAATATAATTGAATCTTGGGAATCCTTATTCTTGACGTAGGAGGTGAACATCTTCTTCTCCCCCGTCATATGGTTTGTGCATCCGCTGTCGATAATCCAGCTTGAACCCCCGGATGCATAAACCTGCAAGGCAAATTTAGGCTTGGGTCTTAGGTACCCAACTCATGTTGGGTCCTGCAAGGTTAGCACAAATATCTTTAGGGACCCAAATGCAAGATTTATCTCCCTTGCATCTAGCCCCTAATTTCCTAGCAACTACCTTCTTACCCTTTCTACAAATAGCAAAGGGAGCATTACAAGCATAATAAATGGTAGAAGGTTCATTCACTACTTTCCTAGGAGCATGAATAACATTCTTCCTAGGTACATGAGCAATATCTCTCCTAGGCATATGTACAACATTTCTCCTACACATATCTCTACCATGATTATAAGAAGAACTAGAAGCAAACATTGCATGAGAATCATAAGCATGTGAATCAAAATGATTATAAGCATTTCTAGCATGTCTCCTATCATAATACATAAAAGCATGATTCTTTTTAGCATTACTAGCCATCGGGGCCTTCCCCTTCTCCTTGACGAAGATGGGAGCCTTATGGCTTGTTAAGTTCTTGGCTTCCCTCTTGAAGCCAAGCCCATCCTTAATTGAGGGGTGTCTACCAATCGTGTAGGCATCCCTTGCAAATTTGATTTTATCAACTTCATTCTTGCTAGTCTTAAGTTGGGCATTAAGACTAGCCACTTCATCATTTAATTTGGAAATTAGAACTAGGTGTTCACTACAAGCATTAACATCAAAATCCTTACACCTAGTACAAATTTCAACATGTTCAACACAAGAATTTGATTTACTAGCTACTTCTAGTTTAGCACTTAAATCAATATTAACACTTCTTAAGGTAGAAATGGTTTCATGACAGGAAGATATTTCACTAGAAAGCATTTCATTTCTTTTCATTTCTAAAGCATATGATTTTTGTGCCTCTACAAACTTATCATGTTCATCATACAATAAATCTTCTTGCTTTTCTAAAAGCCTATCCTTTTCATTCAATGCATCAATCAATTCATTGATTTTATCTATCTTAGATCTATCTAAGCCCTTGAACAAGCAAGAATAATCTATATCATCATCACTAGACTCACTATCACTAGAAGACGCATAAGTGGAGTCTTTAGTACTTACCTTCTTCTCTCTTGCCATAAGACAAGTGAGACGCTCGTTGGGGAAGAGAGCCGATTTGTTGAAGGCAGTGGCGGCGAGTCCTTCGTTGTCGGAGTCGGAGGAGGAGCAATCCGAGTCCCACTCCTTTCCTAGATGCGCCTCGCCCTTGGCCTTCTTGTATTGCTTCTTCTTCTCTCTCTTGTTCCCCTTTTTCTGGTCACTTTCATTATCGGGACAGTTAGCAATAAAATGACCAAGCTTACCGCATTTGAAGCATGAGCGCTTCCCCTTGGCTTTGGTCTTGCTTGGTTGTCCCTTGTGACCTTTAAGCACCGTCTTGAATCTTTTAATGATGAGAGCCATCTCTTCATCATTAAGGCCAGCCGCCTCAATCTGTGCCACCTTGCTAGGTAGCGCCTCCTTGCTTCGTGTTGCCTTGAGAGCAAGGGGTTGCGGCTCGTTGATCGGACCGTTCAACGCTTCGTCGACGTATCTTGCCTCCTTGATCATCATCCGCCCGCTTACGAATTTTCCAAGCACTTCCTCGGGCGTCATCATCGTGTACCTGGGATTCTCACGAATATTGTTCACGAGATGAGGATCAAGTACGGTAAAGGACCTGAGCATTAGGCGGACGACGTCGTGGTCCGTCCATCGCGTGCTCCCGTAGCTCCTTATCTTGTTGATGAGGGTCTTGAGCCGGTTGTATGTTTGCGTCGGCTCCTCGCCCCTTATCATGGCGAACCGTCCAAGCTCTCCCTCCACCAACTCTATCTTGGTGAGCAAGGTGACGTCGTTCCCCTCATGAGAAATCTTGAGGGTGTCCCAGATCTGCTTGGCATTGTCCAAGCCGCTCACCTTGTGATACTCGTCCCTGCACAAAGAGGCTAGCAACACAGTAGTAGCTTGTGCATTTTTATGAATCTGTTCATTAATAAACATAGGGCTATCCGAGCTATCAAATTTCATTCCACTTTCCACAATCTCCCAAATGCTTGGATGGAGAGAAAACAGGTGAGTACGCATTTTGTGGCTCCAAAATCCGTAATCCTCTCCATCAAAGTGAGGAGGTTTGCCAAGTGGAATGGGAAGCAAATGAGTATTTGAGCTATGCGGAATACGCGAATAATCAAAAGAAAAGTTTGAGTTAACCGTCTTTTGTTTGTAGTCGTTGTGGTCCTCATCCTTTTGGGAAGAAGTAGACTCGTCGCTGTCGTAGTAGACAATCTCCTTGATGCGCCTGGTCTTCTTCTTCTTCCCTTCCTTCCGTCTTTGGCCCGAGCCGGAGTCGGTAGGCCTATCATCCTTCGGCTCGTTGACGAAGGTCTCCTTCTCTTTATCGTTGATCACTATACCCTTCCCCTTAGGATCCATCTATTCGGGCGGTTAGTCCCTTTGTGAATAGAACGGCTTTGATACCAATTGAGAGCACCTAGAGGGGGGGGGTGAATAGGTGATCCTGTAAAAACCTCAAACTTAAGCCACAAAAACTTGTTAAGCGTTAGCACGATTAATGCCAAGTGGCTAAGGTGAAGTCTCAACAAAACACAATACCACAAGAATCAAGCACAGAGGGACACGGTGGTTTATCCCGTGGTTCGGCCAAGCCAATGCTTGCCTACTTCCACGTTGTGGCGTCCCAACGGACGAGGGTTGCAATCAACCCCTCTCAAGCGGTCCAAAGACCCACTTGAATACCACGTTGTTTTGTTGTTCCTTTCACTATCCCGTTTGCAAGGAATCTCCACAAATTGGAGTCTCTTGCCCTTACAAGTATATGATCACAAAGAAAGCACAAAGTAAGGGAGGGAAGCAACACACACAAATCCACAACAAAAGCGCACACACACGGCCAAGACTCGAGCTCGAATGACTATCTCAGAGTTCACACTAGAACAGAGCTCGAATCACTTAGAATCACAAACGAATGCGCAAAGAACTTGTGTGGATGATCAAGAATGCTCAAGAGTTGCTTGTGTATCTCCTCCATGCGCCTAGGGGCTCCTTTTATAGCCCCAAGGCAGCTAGGAGCCGTTGAGAGCAATTCTGGAAGGCTATCCTGGCCTTCTGTCGTCGGGGGCACCGGACAGTCCGGTGCACACCGGACAGTGTCCGGTGCCCGATTTGTTTCCTTTTTTGGCGCTTCTGACCGTTGGAAGACTGCCGTAGATCTGCGAGCCGTTGGCGCACCGGACAGTCCGGTGCACACCGGACAGTCCGGTGCCGTCTTCCGACCGTTGGCTCGGCCACGTGTCCCGCGCGGATTGCGCGGCCGACCGTTGGCCCTGGCCGACCGTTGACTCACCGGACAGTCCGGTGCACACCGGACAGTCCGGTGAATTTTAGCCGTACGCCGCCGGCCAAAATCCCGAGAGCGGCCAGTTCGAGTCGAGTCAGTCTGGCGCACCGGACACTGTCCGGTGCACACCGGACAGTCCGGTGCTCCAGACCGAGCTGGGACTTGGCTGCACACAGCCAAGTCATTCTCTCCCCTTTTCTCTTTTTCTTCTTTCTGTTTCTAACACTTAGACAAATATGTTAGTCCACAAAACCAATGTACTAAGGCTTAGAAACATACCTTTACTTCATGATTTGCACCTTGTTCATCCATGTACATAAAATCACAATTAAGCACATGTGTTGGCACTCAATCACCAAAATACTTAGAAATGGCCCAAGGGCACATTTCCCTTTCAGGGACCCAATAGGATACCCTAGATTTTGACTATCTTTATACCTTGTTTCACCCCTGGTTTTACTACTAAAGTCTTGGGTAGTACATGCTATTGCTTTATGTGGATTTGGGTATAGAGACATTCATCACTCATTGTTATACTTTTTATTATCTGTTTTATTCTTTACTATTCATGTCAAGATCATTATGTTAATGGGAACATGGAGAACCACCCGGGAAAACAGTGCTACCACAAGGGTTTAATGGGACGCCCTTGGCTGATTAACTAGGAAAGCTAGTGGAGGGCTACCTTACCCGAAAGGGGCAAGGGCAGTAGGGGAGTGGTCAGTGTAGGGAGGTCCTTGGGTTGATTTTGCTGCGATGGCGGTCAGACAAGAAACCTGCACTGGAGCTTCCTATAAACTGTAGCGGGTAGTCTGAAGCTAGTGGAACTTTGTAAAGGCCTCGTAGTGGTACCCTGCCTCGCTTCCTAGGTAGAGGTGTATGGGGTCTGATCAACTCCGTGGCAAATGGGTAACACGACTTGTGGGTAAAGATGCGCAACCTCTGCAGAGTGTAAAACTGGTATACTAGCCGTGCTCACGGTCATGAGCGGCTCGGACACTCACATGATTAAATTATGGAACTAAATTCAATTTGTCATATGCATTGCATCGCAGGTGAAGTTGTTACTTTTGTTCTACTATTTAATTGGGTTGGTATTTACTTATACTTAGTAACTGCTAATAAAATTTTGACCAACTTTAAAAGCAATGCTCAGCTTCAACCATCCTCTTTGGTAAGCCTTACACTTTACATGAGCTTCCACCTTTGGCGAGTTCATGCACATTATTCCCCACAACTTGTTGAGCTATGAACGTATGTGAGCTCACTCTTGCTGTCTCACACCCCCCCACAGGAGAAGTGCAGGTGGTTCAAGAGAAGCCACAACGAGGAGTTCGATTCGATCTAGGTGGCGTCTCCCAGTTGACTTTCTGGCGCCAAGGATAGTTTTTAGATCCTGCTATATTTATATTTTATTTTGTAAGACTTCCGCTATGTAATAAGTACTCTGATTATTGTGACATTTTTCTCTATACACTCTGTGATTATATATGTTGTCTTCTTTGGCGCATGTATGAGATGCACCCGGCTTTGTCCTTTAAACCCGGGTGTTACAGAAGTGGTATCAGAGGAATGTTGACTGTAGGACGAAACCTAGATAGAAATGGACAACCCTTACCTACTTATCTCATTCTGATTTATTCTATACTTACCTTACTCTGATTCTTTCTACACTCATCTTGATCCTATCTCACCTTCTACTGTTCTACTCTGATCATCCTTACCTTTTCTACTCTTAGACAAGATGGATTTCACACCTTGGAATCCCTACCCATATGACATTTTTAAGAGATAGAAAGCCTAAGACAAAATTAAAACTATTTTCTCTATTAAAAATGTTGGTTGATTGTTCTGATGATCAATGCCTGATTCGCTTCTTTGATTGATTGAAATATTATATGGACATCTTAGCATGTGCCAGCATAAGGTAATAAATTAGCTATGGTAGGTAAAACATTAAACTGCTTAGCTAATAAGTCCCCCAAAGTAACATGATTTGTAATTACTGCCTTGTCTATTGCTCTCTCTTACCATACGTATCTAACTCAGATGGTCAATACCAGGAGGGGTGGTGGAATTGACTTGCCTCCTAACCGGCACACTCGAAGGATATATAGACAACCCCAGCCACAGCCAGCAGAGATGAATCCTCCTAATCCTCCACCAGGTGGAGTTGACCCACTGGTTGCAGCTCAGATGAGGATGATGTAGCAAATGGCAGACACTATGGCAGATATGCGCGCTGAGATGCAGCAAGAACGCCAGGAAATGCGCCAGGAAAGAGAGGATGCACGTCGGGAGATGCACCAAGAGCGGGAGGAGATACGTCAAGAAAGAAGGGCGCAGCAGCAACAACAACAAGCGCCACTGCCTCCACCTCCACCACCAGTTCCACCCCGGGACAAGCACCGGGAATTCATGAGCCACAAACCACCAACCTTCTCCAACTCCACAGATCCGCTGCAAGCAGATGACTGGCTAAAGTCTGTAGAAAAGATGCTCAACATAGCTCAGTGCTCGGACAAAGAGAAAGTACTCTACGCATCAGGTCATCTTGCTGGTCCCGCTGCAGATTGGTGGGATGCGTACTGCGCTGCTCATGCTGCTGTCGATACAATTACCTGGGCAGAATTCTCCACTCAATTCAGGAATTACCATATTCCTGCTGGGCTCATGAAGATTAAGAGAAAGGAGTTTCTATCCCTTAAGCAAGGAAGTATGTCTGTGAGTGAATATAGGGACAAATTCATCCAGTTATCTCGATATGCTCCTAGGGATGTTGAGGATGATGAGCAAAAGCAGGAGCTTTTTCTGGACGGCTTGATTGGACCCTTGCAATATCAACTGGTATCACACACATTCCCATCCTTCCAAAGGCTGCTTGACAAAGCTATTGCGGTAGAAAACAAGAGGAGTATATTTGGAGAGAAAAGAAGAGCGACCAACCAAGGGCAGGCTGGAAGTAGTTCCCGTCCTCGCTACACTACCACTCCAAGTACACCAGCTAGTGGCAGCTCTGGACAACAAACTCAACGAGCACCAACTGCTCCTCCGCAAGCAAGCACCCCAGTGGGACCTGTTGCTTCCAACACATCCACCAACAGAGCATGCTTCAAGTGTGGACAACCGGGACACTACGCCAACTACTGTCCCAACAGGGCTGCCTACACCACACCAGCTCCAATGAAACAAGGTCAGGCTTCGGCAGGAAAGAGTCAGCCCCTATCTGTCAACTGGGGACAAGCCCATCATGCAGAAGTAGAAGCTGAACCAGGTGAACATGAAATTCAAGAAGAAGAGCTAGTTGAAGATGAAGTAGTTGGTGAAGAAGTCAACGAACAACAAGAATAGAGATAAACATAAACATAGATACATATATACATATTTTACTATTTGTAAGACCTAAATATTAGTTTAGCTAGTAGTAGTATTTTACTATTTTAGTAATAATAATAAGGTCTAATTGACCCATGTGTTGCTAATAAAGTATGCATCATGCTGAGATTTTTGTGTGTGCATATGTTCTGAGATGACATAGTTATACACCTTTTCTTACAAATCTCGAGGACGAGATTTCTGTTAAGGGGGTAGGATTTGTAACACCCTAAATCTTATTTTGAGAATATAGTAAAAAAAATTTCAAAGATCTTGCATTAGAATTTTTTTTCCTCTTTAGAACTCCCATAACATTTGAAGTCTCATCTCCCTAAATAAAAGTTTTATAATAAAAATTCAATAAAACGATTCTTATATAAATTAGCCTTTATTGAAGAACATTTCTTTTTAATAAGAAATCATATAATATAAACTATTTTTCTTAAAATAATTACATGTGTGCTACATATTCAAAAGCAATTGATTATGTAGAATAATAAATGAATGAATAAAATATGTATATATATACAAATATAATGACATCTCATGCTGGTTCTTATTATTGTGCACTTAATTGAATTTAAAATCCAAAACTAAATTTGAAAGTGGATTTGAAAATTAAAAATGGGAAATGGAAATGAACAAAAGAAAGAAAAAGAAAACAATTTTTCTCCTGTTGGGCCGGCTACCTCACTTTTGGCCCAGTTCCCTGCAACCGGCCCAGATCCACCACGCTGCCCTGGGTGCGGGTCTCTGACCGGTGGGACCCGCTCCTGCTCACTGGCCTCCCCTTCTCGCGTGAGGTTATTGCGCTCACTGACACACGGGCCCACGGCTCGGTCTCCAGTCGCGCTCAGGGATCACCTCACTGACACATGGGACCCTGTGGACAGCCCCGACTTTATCCCATAGACGTTCTGGACATTGTTGCTGGACATCTCGCCGTCACCGCCGTGGGCTCCCCTCCGATGGCGCAACAACCCCGATGAAATCGGGATTCCCTCCACCTGCGCCGCCCGCATCCGGATTCCTTCACGGAATAAACAGGAACCAAGCCACGAATCCGTCCGCCCGTGGATGCCGCGCCGGCACAACTGCAACTCCGAAATCCGCGCGGGGATCGCGACCGCTTCTTCAGCTGCGCCCGCACGACATGCTCTCTTATATAACCGGGCCACCCTCGACATTGTTGCTCCTTGCCGCGGTGCGACTGCAGAGAACAGAGGATAGGGTCGCGAGAGTCCGCCGCCATTGATGCGCTCAACGTCGACCGACGCCGTGGACTGCTACGCGAATACGGGACTCGAGTAGATATCGCCCGCCATCTCCTTCAGAACCTGTGACCACCGCTACGGACTTGTTGGGAGCTCCGGGGGGGATTAATTGCTCACCGGAGATTCCTTCCCCGCCGTGGAACACCCTCTCCGTGGTCGGGCGTCACCGTGCCTCGGTCGACTGAAGGTAAGCTTCTACCCTGTTCGCCGTCCCCTCCTCCACATTATGCTTTACTGAATCGAAGGATAGCGTAGCCGAGCCCTAGGAACTCGGCGCAGTCATGGCGCCGCCGTGCCGTAGCTGGCGCCGCCGCGCAGCTCGGGTTCGTAGGAGGGAGCCCCCTGGCCGTCTGATTGTCAGTGGGTGGTTTAGATCCAATGGAGTATACCTGTGCGCCAAACAAATCCGAGCCCTTGGATCGTAGACGCGTGGCCAGGATTCGATGCACATTCCAGATTGCTTGCCTCGGTATCTGATCGTTGGATCGGGGATGTAGGGTTCATATTAGATCTGGGAGGTAGGAGCGTTGATCTCAAATCTGAGGTTCAGGATTAGATATCTGGTACCGCTTCGACCGATTGGGTTTGGGCGTTTGGATCTTGATCCAACGGCCGGTAGATGGCGCTGGTTCATTATGTGGGATAGTCTAATCTGGGCGGTCTGTTTTCGATCAGACGCTTGCAGTAGCGCGATACCCCTTCATCATGTTCATTTTACTAAAGAGACACTGAACTTTTATGGAATAAACCCGCCGTCCACCGCGGGTTGAATCTGAGTCTGGGATATTTTTATACATTAGTCCATGTGTTTCTCTGTTATTGGCGCCCAGTCTTGAGATCAGTAAAACAGGAAAAATAGATTAGAAAATAGATTTTTAATATAAAAATAAATACAGAAACTTGTTTAATCCATAAGAAATTCATATTAAGTCCAAATTAGTTCATTCTGATTTTTATAATTCTGTAATATTATTATTTATCACATAGTACATCTGTTTTGACATGAAAGTCACATTAAAAATTATGTTCTGTTTAATCTTGTACAAAACACATAAAATCATTAGAAATTCATAACTTTCTCATTTTAACTTCAAATTAAGTCATTCCAGTTGCAATAATTTTATTTTAATATTGTCTACCAACCAGTAACACTGTTTGGCCATGAAACTTGAATTAAAATTGTCCATTCGAATTAATCTATTCTAGGTACTCAATAACTCCATAAAATCATAACTTTCTAACTGTAACTCCGAATTTAGTAATTCTTGTTCCCACGATCTTGTAGCGACGCGTAGATTATTATTACACAGTTTGTACTTATGTTTGGTGTAATGTTAATTTTGCCTATACAATGTTTGTTTGTATTGCTACGACTAGCGTGAGGTCACGAGTCATCTGAAGATCATCCTGGTACCTGGAATCTCAAGTCCCAGGCAAGTTGTGCCCTTGATCACTTCTTTTACCCATTCATGTTCTTATTATTCATAATGATCTGCATAGGTTAATTTTGCTGGGACCCAATAGGATACCCTACATTTTGACTATCTTTATACCTTGTTTCACCCCTGGTTTTACTACTAAAGTCTTGGGTAGTACATGCTATTGCTTTATGTGGATTTGGGTATAGAGACATTCATCACTCATTGTTGTACTTTTTATTATCTGTTTTATTCTTTACTGTTCATGTCAAGATCATTATGTTAATGGGAACATGGAGAACCACCCGGGAAAACAGTGCTACCACAAGGGTTTAATGGGACGCCCTTGGCTGATTAACTAGGAAAGCTAGTGGAGGGCTACCTTACCCGAAAGGGGCAAGGGCAGTAGGGGAGTGGTCAGTGTAGGGAGGTCCTTGGGTTGATTTTGCTGCGATGGCGGTCAGACAAGAACCCTGCACTGGAGCTTCTTATAAACTGTAGCGGGTAGTCTGAAGCTAGTGGAACTTTGTAAAGGCCTCGTAGTGGTACCCTGCCTCGCTTCCTAGGTAGAGGTGTATGGGGTCTGATCAACTCTGTGGCAAATGGGTAACACGACTTGTGGGTAAAGATGCGCAACCTCTGCAGAGTGTAAAACTGGTATACTAGCCGTGCTCACGGTCATGAGCGGCTCGGACACTCACATGATTAAATTATGGAACTAAATTCAATTTGTCATATGCATTGCATCGCAGGTGAAGTTGTTACTTTTGTTCTACTATTTAATTGGGTTGGTATTTACTTATACTTAGTAACTGCTAATAAAATTTTGACCAACTTTAAAAGCAATGCTCAGCTTCAACCATCCTCTTTGGTAAGCCTTACACTTTACATGAGCTTCCACCTTTGGCGAGTTCATGCACATTATTCCCCACAACTTGTTGAGCTATGAACGTATGTGAGCTCACTCTTGCTGTCTCACACCCCCCCACAGGAGAAGTGCAGGTGGTTCAAGAGAAGCCACAACGAGGAGTTCGATTCGATCTAGGTGGCGTCTCCCAGTTGACTTTCTGGCGCCAAGGATAGTTTTTAGATCCTGCTATATTTATATTTTATTTTGTAAGACTTCCGCTATGTAATAAGTACTCTGATTATTGTGACATTTTTCTCTATACACTCTGTGATTATATATGTTGTCTTCTTTGGCGCATGTATGAGATGCACCCGGCTTTGTCCTTTAAACCCGGGTGTTACAGAAGTGGTATCAGAGGAATGTTGACTGTAGGACGAAACCTAGATAGAAATGGACAACCCTTACCTACTTATCTCATTCTGATTTATTCTATACTTACCTTACTCTGATTCTTTCTACACTCATCTTGATCCTATCTCACCTTCTACTGTTCTACTCTGATCATCCTTACCTTTTCTACTCTTAGACAAGATGGATTTCACACCTTGGAATCCCTACCCATATGACATTTTTAAGAGATAGAAAGCCTAAGACAAAATTAAAACTATTTTCTCTATTAAAAATGTTGGTTGATTGTTCTGATGATCAATGCCTGATTCGCTTCTTTGATTGATTGAAATATTATATGGACATCTTAGCATGTGCCAGCATAAGGTAATAAATTAGCTATGGTAGGTAAAACATTAAACTGCTTAGCTAATAAGTCCCCCAAAGTAACATGATTTGTAATTACTGCCTTGTCTATTGCTCTCTCTTACCATACGTATCTAACTCAGATGGTCAATACCAGGAGGGGTGGTGGAATTGACTTGCCTCCTAACCGGCACACTCGAAGGATATATAGACAACCCCAGCCACAGCCAGCAGAGATGAATCCTCCTAATCCTCCACCAGGTGGAGTTGACCCACTGGTTGCAGCTCAGATGAGGATGATGTAGCAAATGGCAGACACTATGGCAGATATGCGCGCTGAGATGCAGCAAGAACGCCAGGAAATGCGCCAGGAAAGAGAGGATGCACGTCGGGAGATGCACCAAGAGCGGGAGGAGATACGTCAAGAAAGAAGGGCGCAGCAGCAACAACAACAAGCGCCACTGCCTCCACCTCCACCACCAGTTCCACCCCGGGACAAGCACCGGGAATTCATGAGCCACAAACCACCAACCTTCTCCAACTCCACAGATCCGCTGCAAGCAGATGACTGGCTAAAGTCTGTAGAAAAGATGCTCAACATAGCTCAGTGCTCGGACAAAGAGAAAGTACTCTACGCATCAGGTCATCTTGCTGGTCCCGCTGCAGATTGGTGGGATGCGTACTGCGCTGCTCATGCTGCTGTCGATACAATTACCTGGGCAGAATTCTCCACTCAATTCAGGAATTACCATATTCCTGCTGGGCTCATGAAGATTAAGAGAAAGGAGTTTCTATCCCTTAAGCAAGGAAGTATGTCTGTGAGTGAATATAGGGACAAATTCATCCAGTTATCTCGATATGCTCCTAGGGATGTTGAGGATGATGAGCAAAAGCAGGAGCTTTTTCTGGACGGCTTGATTGGACCCTTGCAATATCAACTGGTATCACACACATTCCCATCCTTCCAAAGGCTGCTTGACAAAGCTATTGCGGTAGAAAACAAGAGGAGTATATTTGGAGAGAAAAGAAGAGCGACCAACCAAGGGCAGGCTGGAAGTAGTTCCCGTCCTCGCTACACTACCACTCCAAGTACACCAGCTAGTGGCAGCTCTGGACAACAAACTCAACGAGCACCAACTGCTCCTCCGCAAGCAAGCACCCCAGTGGGACCTGTTGCTTCCAACACATCCACCAACAGAGCATGCTTCAAGTGTGGACAACCGGGACACTACGCCAACTACTGTCCCAACAGGGCTGCCTACACCACACCAGCTCCAATGAAACAAGGTCAGGCTTCGGCAGGAAAGAGTCAGCCCCTATCTGTCAACTGGGGACAAGCCCATCATGCAGAAGTAGAAGCTGAACCAGGTGAACATGAAATTCAAGAAGAAGAGCTAGTTGAAGATGAAGTAGTTGGTGAAGAAGTCAACGAACAACAAGAATAGAGATAAACATAAACATAGATACATATATACATATTTTACTATTTGTAAGACCTAAATATTAGTTTAGCTAGTAGTAGTATTTTACTATTTTAGTAATAATAATAAGGTCTAATTGACCCATGTGTTGCTAATAAAGTATGCATCATGCTGAGATTTTTGTGTGTGCATATGTTCTGAGATGACATAGTTATACACCTTTTCTTACAAATCTCGAGGACGAGATTTCTGTTAAGGGGGTAGGATTTGTAACACCCTAAATCTTATTTTGAGAATATAGTAAAAAAAATTTCAAAGATCTTGCATTAGAATTTTTTTTCCTCTTTAGAACTCCCATAACATTTGAAGTCTCATCTCCCTAAATAAAAGTTTTATAATAAAAATTCAATAAAACGATTCTTATATAAATTAGCCTTTATTGAAGAACATTTCTTTTTAATAAGAAATCATATAATATAAACTATTTTTCTTAAAATAATTACATGTGTGCTACATATTCAAAAGCAATTGATTATGTAGAATAATAAATGAATGAATAAAATATGTATATATATACAAATATAATGACATCTCATGCTGGTTCTTATTATTGTGCACTTAATTGAATTTAAAATCCAAAACTAAATTTGAAAGTGGATTTGAAAATTAAAAATGGGAAATGGAAATGAACAAAAGAAAGAAAAAGAAAACAATTTTTCTCCTGTTGGGCCGGCTACCTCACTTTTGGCCCAGTTCCCTGCAACCGGCCCAGATCCACCACGCTGCCCTGGGTGCGGGTCTCTGACCGGTGGGACCCGCTCCTGCTCACTGGCCTCCCCTTCTCGCGTGAGGTTATTGCGCTCACTGACACACGGGCCCACGGCTCGGTCTCCAGTCGCGCTCAGGGATCACCTCACTGACACATGGGACCCTGTGGACAGCCCCGACTTTATCCCATAGACGTTCTGGACATTGTTGCTGGACATCTCGCCGTCACCGCCGTGGGCTCCCCTCCGATGGCGCAACAACCCCGATGAAATCGGGATTCCCTCCACCTGCGCCGCCCGCATCCGGATTCCTTCACGGAATAAACAGGAACCAAGCCACGAATCCGTCCGCCCGTGGATGCCGCGCCGGCACAACTGCAACTCCGAAATCCGCGCGGGGATCGCGACCGCTTCTTCAGCTGCGCCCGCACGACATGCTCTCTTATATAACCGGGCCACCCTCGACATTGTTGCTCCTTGCCGCGGTGCGACTGCAGAGAACAGAGGATAGGGTCGCGAGAGTCCGCCGCCATTGATGCGCTCAACGTCGACCGACGCCGTGGACTGCTACGCGAATACGGGACTCGAGTAGATATCGCCCGCCATCTCCTTCAGAACCTGTGACCACCGCTACGGACTTGTTGGGAGCTCCGGGGGGGATTAATTGCTCACCGGAGATTCCTTCCCCGCCGTGGAACACCCTCTCCGTGGTCGGGCGTCACCGTGCCTCGGTCGACTGAAGGTAAGCTTCTACCCTGTTCGCCGTCCCCTCCTCCACATTATGCTTTACTGAATCGAAGGATAGCGTAGCCGAGCCCTAGGAACTCGGCGCAGTCATGGCGCCGCCGTGCCGTAGCTGGCGCCGCCGCGCAGCTCGGGTTCGTAGGAGGGAGCCCCCTGGCCGTCTGATTGTCAGTGGGTGGTTTAGATCCAATGGAGTATACCTGTGCGCCAAACAAATCCGAGCCCTTGGATCGTAGACGCGTGGCCAGGATTCGATGCACATTCCAGATTGCTTGCCTCGGTATCTGATCGTTGGATCGGGGATGTAGGGTTCATATTAGATCTGGGAGGTAGGAGCGTTGATCTCAAATCTGAGGTTCAGGATTAGATATCTGGTACCGCTTCGACCGATTGGGTTTGGGCGTTTGGATCTTGATCCAACGGCCGGTAGATGGCGCTGGTTCATTATGTGGGATAGTCTAATCTGGGCGGTCTGTTTTCGATCAGACGCTTGCAGTAGCGCGATACCCCTTCATCATGTTCATTTTACTAAAGAGACACTGAACTTTTATGGAATAAACCCGCCGTCCACCGCGGGTTGAATCTGAGTCTGGGATATTTTTATACATTAGTCCATGTGTTTCTCTGTTATTGGCGCCCAGTCTTGAGATCAGTAAAACAGGAAAAATAGATTAGAAAATAGATTTTTAATATAAAAATAAATACAGAAACTTGTTTAATCCATAAGAAATTCATATTAAGTCCAAATTAGTTCATTCTGATTTTTATAATTCTGTAATATTATTATTTATCACATAGTACATCTGTTTTGACATGAAAGTCACATTAAAAATTATGTTCTGTTTAATCTTGTACAAAACACATAAAATCATTAGAAATTCATAACTTTCTCATTTTAACTTCAAATTAAGTCATTCCAGTTGCAATAATTTTATTTTAATATTGTCTACCAACCAGTAACACTGTTTGGCCATGAAACTTGAATTAAAATTGTCCATTCGAATTAATCTATTCTAGGTACTCAATAACTCCATAAAATCATAACTTTCTAACTGTAACTCCGAATTTAGTAATTCTTGTTCCCACGATCTTGTAGCGACGCGTAGATTATTATTACACAGTTTGTACTTATGTTTGGTGTAATGTTAATTTTGCCTATACAATGTTTGTTTGTATTGCTACGACTAGCGTGAGGTCACGAGTCATCTGAAGATCATCCTGGTACCTGGAATCTCAAGTCCCAGGCAAGTTGTGCCCTTGATCACTTCTTTTACCCATTCATGTTCTTATTATTCATAATGATCTGCATAGGTTAATTTTGCTGGGACCCAATAGGATACCCTACATTTTGACTATCTTTATACCTTGTTTCACCCCTGGTTTTACTACTAAAGTCTTGGGTAGTACATGCTATTGCTTTATGTGGATTTGGGTATAGAGACATTCATCACTCATTGTTGTACTTTTTATTATCTGTTTTATTCTTTACTGTTCATGTCAAGATCATTATGTTAATGGGAACATGGAGAACCACCCGGGAAAACAGTGCTACCACAAGGGTTTAATGGGACGCCCTTGGCTGATTAACTAGGAAAGCTAGTGGAGGGCTACCTTACCCGAAAGGGGCAAGGGCAGTAGGGGAGTGGTCAGTGTAGGGAGGTCCTTGGGTTGATTTTGCTGCGATGGCGGTCAGACAAGAACCCTGCACTGGAGCTTCTTATAAACTGTAGCGGGTAGTCTGAAGCTAGTGGAACTTTGTAAAGGCCTCGTAGTGGTACCCTGCCTCGCTTCCTAGGTAGAGGTGTATGGGGTCTGATCAACTCTGTGGCAAATGGGTAACACGACTTGTGGGTAAAGATGCGCAACCTCTGCAGAGTGTAAAACTGGTATACTAGCCGTGCTCACGGTCATGAGCGGCTCGGACACTCACATGATTAAATTATGGAACTAAATTCAATTTGTCATATGCATTGCATCGCAGGTGAAGTTGTTACTTTTGTTCTACTATTTAATTGGGTTGGTATTTACTTATACTTAGTAACTGCTAATAAAATTTTGACCAACTTTAAAAGCAATGCTCAGCTTCAACCATCCTCTTTGGTAAGCCTTACACTTTACATGAGCTTCCACCTTTGGCGAGTTCATGCACATTATTCCCCACAACTTGTTGAGCTATGAACGTATGTGAGCTCACTCTTGCTGTCTCACACCCCCCCACAGGAGAAGTGCAGGTGGTTCAAGAGAAGCCACAACGAGGAGTTCGATTCGATCTAGGTGGCGTCTCCCAGTTGACTTTCTGGCGCCAAGGATAGTTTTTAGATCCTGCTATATTTATATTTTATTTTGTAAGACTTCCGCTATGTAATAAGTACTCTGATTATTGTGACATTTTTCTCTATACACTCTGTGATTATATATGTTGTCTTCTTTGGCGCATGTATGAGATGCACCCGGCTTTGTCCTTTAAACCCGGGTGTTACATTCTTGCTAAAATTTCTTTCTGCTGTCCTTCCCATAGCCTATTTAGTGTTTGCTATTGGGCCTGCATGTCCAGTGGTAGTTATGTAAATAGTTTAGTAAAGTAAACCATATTTTCTGTGAAAGTGTTATATAGAAAAGTTGTAGATCACTTCTTTTTCTTACTTGTGTAAAAATTTTATGACTATAGGTTTAGTAGTTTAGGAGTTATGATTTTTCCAAGTCCAGTTTCAGAATCTGTCCAAATTCTGTACAGGTTTCGAAAATTGGATTGTTTGGCTAAGCTAAACTGAGAATCAACCCTTAGTAATTATAGAAGAATTGTAGTACTTTTCTTAAGCTTTTCAACAAATTTTGGATCATCCTTTTTGGTGATCTATAAGTTAAGCTATAGCTGTTTGAAGTGCGATCTCTGAATCTGTCCAAATTTGGACAACAGAGCCTTTCTTATGTCTTTTGACCTTTATATGCATTGAATTAACATAAGATGTTTATAAATAAATTGTAGACAATTCTACTAGCTTTCTAAAAAGTCTAGGATCACCTGATTTGGATGCCTGACACTCTAGTTATGGATTTTTAAAGTGAGTAGTCGAATTCTGTCCAAATCTGGACAAAATTTATGTTTAGTTCTGTTTGACCTTTCTAAATGTCGAATCTTGTTATGATGATAATACAAAAACTATAGAGGACTTTATAAGCTTTCTAGAAAGTCCTAGTTTACTATTTTTGGATGCCTATTTTGTGAGTTATGAACTAAACAAATAGTTGTTGTTCTGCTGTCCAAATTCAGCAAGTATTAAAATGACTATTTGGAATTTTCTTTTGTGTAGATACCTAAGTTTGGTTAGTTCTTGTCTTGTCCAAATAGTCGTTTATACGGGGTCCTCGGGGCACTCGGACAGATCTTGTTAAGTTGTTTGGTGCACACGCATAGCTGTTTGAGGTCTTTGAGACAAGGACAGGTGCATGTGGGCCCGATAACTTGGGAGGTTCTGCGACAACTTCCTCCGGCCCCGCCCGCCGCCCCCAGTTTGTGATTTTAGTTCATTTTTGTTTGCTGAGAAGGTTAACGAGGGTCTTCTCTCTTCTTGGATCATGAGTTCATATATTGTCTTTCTTTGTTGGTCTGCACTCCACAGGTTAGTCTACATCACCTGGAACTGTTGAAAGTTTGTAATTTTGGCATTCCTAGGAAACGTTTCCATTTCCATACTGTAAAATATTCTATTCTAATATTTCTTTTTCCATTCACTGTTCTGCAAACATAGCCTTCTATAGTGCAGTTTGCTTGATGTTAATTTCATACTATGCGCATGTGTAGTGAGCCACAAACTGGGAAGTGCCACTCTCATATGAAAATTGCCCAGGATGGTGATTCAGCTACTATCATTGTAACTAAAATATTAGAGCTTTTTTGAATAGTTCTGCCATTGATGTTAACTGATTGAAGTTGTGCTTTTCTAGAGCTTCATTATCACAATTTGTTCCATTGTAATGGCCATGTTTTCTACTGGAATCGACACCAAATCCTTCCAGGTAAGTTTATTGGTCTCAATTTTTATCTATAAGGGGGGATGCAGAGTACCGGAGGCGTCTCACATGAGTGAGATCTAGATAAGAAATAAACCGATACAAACCTTCTCCCGCAAATGTAGAGAGACTGCTTCAAACCTGTGACCTAGTGACTTAGTGAGACAACTCTCACACTGCACCAGGCCTACCTTCTCTCAATTTTTATCTATGACATGCATAATTTTTTATTTTTCCCTGGTATCAATATGATCAGGTGTTCCAGTTTCTAAGTAACAATCATTGCTCAGTAGTTGCACAACTATTATGTAAGATTGTAAAATAAAACGGTCTTCTGGGATGTCATTGGTCAAGTTACTTGAAAGTGTCAAAATGTTAATGCACATGTTTTTTGGTCAAATCACAGTTCTCATGTGTACTTTTTATTATAATGATACACAATTCTCATGCATGTTCAAGACAAAAAGAATTCTCATGTGTACTCTCTTTTTACTTAAGTAATATGTATATATATCTTGTTAATCATTATTGACTTGAAGAATTTCTTCAGAGTGCTACTTTTACCCAGCATATTAACAAAAACTATTCATTTTCAGGATTCGTCATCGACTCGAGCCAGGTGAGGGTTCAGCGTGGAGGTTCGTCGAGGTCTGCTGGTCGTAGCTCCCGTCGCTCCACTCAAGATCCAACAGAAGTGGAGCAACTGCGAGAAGAACTTAGGCGACATCTGGATTACTTGAAGCAACAAGCTACACAACATGAATATTATGCTACACAGATTCAACAACAACAAACATTCATACAAGTAAGTTCAAAAGATAATAGCTTTCACTTTAAGATATGTATTAATTTAAAACGCTGATGTGAATGAGTTTGACAAATTTGTAGCAACTAGCACAGGCCCAAGGGATACACGTCCCGGTGCCCCCACCACCTCCCGTTCATTATCCTTGGTCTTCACGTCCACCTATACCTACATCTCCATCTACCGAACATCAGGTATGCAAATTCATCATCATTTACTTGTTGTTAGTTATATTATGATGTAACTCAGCAAATGTCATTTGTACATGTATATTAGACCCCTCCAGCTACCTTGCCGACGCATGAACGAGAAGACAGGTTAGACTTTATCGAAACCCTCTTCGCTAGTGGAGGTATCGACCATCACTCGTCACTGTAACCCGATAGTGATCGGCGACCGTGAGCTTCCATGTTATTGTGTTCTGATACTTGAGACTTTTATTATGACTATGTATGAGATATTGTCTCTTATTAGTACTGGATGATGAGATGTGTCTTATTATGACTATGGATAAGACTTTTGTGATGTAATTGATGAGACTATGGATGAGACTTTTGTGATGTAATTGATGAGACTATGGATTTAAATATTGTTATGTGATTGTGTGTGAGATGTTTTATGCGAAAACATGTTGTGCCATATAGCTGTTGATATATTTGTTATGTTGTGGAATGTGGTGTAAAATATAAACAACATTTGTAATGCTGGTCAAATTAACTTCCTAGAGGCTTATTAACTTCCTAGGGGCTACAGTAAGCCGTAGGAAGTTAGCCAGCTAACTTCCTAGAGGCTATAGTAAACCGTAGGAAGTTAGCCAACTAACTTCCTAGGGGCTACAGTAAGCCGTAGGAAGTTACTCGTCGGAAGTTAGTCACCTGACGGCGCTGACGGCGTGAAACTACTAACTTCCGAGAATCTACTAACTTCCGAGAGGCTTATTAAGCCATAGGAAGTTAGCTAACTTCCTAAAGCCCTCTAGGAAGTTAACCTAACTTCCGACAAAAAATTTTCGAGAGCCAAACTTTCGACGGGATGGCTTAACTTCTGAGAGTTTCGCTAACTTCCTAGAGTTTAGGCCTAACTTCCTAGGGTTTAGGCTCTAGGAAGTTTACTATTTTGGTGTAGTGGATCAAAGGTATATATATGAGCTATGTATGCAAGACATCAATAAAAATTCCTAGAATCAAGAATATTTAGCTCATGCCTGAGTTTGGTAAAAGTTTGTTCATCCAATGGTTTGGTAAAGATATCGGCTAATTGTTCTTTGGTGCTAACATATGCAATCTCGATATCCCCCTTTTGTTGGTGATCCCTTAGAAAATGATACCGAATGGCTATGTGTTTAGTGCGGCTATGCTCAACGGGATTATCCGCCATGCGGATTGCACTCTCATTATCACATAGAAGAGGAACTTTGGTTAATTTGTAACCATAGTCCCTAAGGGTTTGCCTCATCCAAAGCAATTGTGCACAACAATGACCTGTGGCAATATACTCGGCTTCGGCGGTTGAGAGAGCCACAGAATTTTGCTTCTTTGAAGCCCAAGACACCAAAGATCTTCCCAAGAATTGGCAAGTCCCTGATGTGCTCTTTCTATTAATTTTGCACCCTGCCCAATCGGCATCGGAATAACCAATTAAATCAAATGTAGATCCCCTGGGGTACCAAAGGCCAAACTTAGGAGTATAAACTAAATATCTCAAGATTCGTTTTACGGCCCTAAGGTGAGCTTCCTTAGGATCGGTTTGGAATCTTGGACACATGCATACGGAAAGCATAATATCCGGTCGTGAAGCACATAAATAGAGTAAGGAACCTATCATCGACCGGTATACCTTTTGATCTACGGATTTACCTCCCGTGTCGAGGTCGAGATGCCCATTTGTTCCCATGGGTGTCTTGATGGGCTTGGCGTCCTTCATCCCAAACTTGTTTAGAATGTCTTGAATGTACTTTGTTTGGCTAATGAAGGTGCCCTCTTGGAGTTGCTTCACTTGAAATCCTAAGAAGTACTTCAACTCCCCCATCATGGACATCTCGAATTTCTGTGTCATGATCCTACTAAATTCCTCACATGTAGATTCGTTAGTAGACCCAAATATAATATCATCAACATAAATTTGGCATACAAACAAATCATTTGCAAGTGTTTTAGTAAATAAAGTAGGATCAGCCTTGCCGACTTTGAAGCCATTAGCAATAAGAAAATCTCTTAGGCATTCATACCATGCTCTTGGGGATTGCTTGAGCCCATAAAGCGCCTTAGAGAGCCTATAGACATGGTTAGGATACTCACTATCTTCAAAGCCGGGAGGTTGCTCAACATAGACCTCTTCCTTGATTGGTCCATTGAGGAAGGCACTTTTCACGTCCATTTGATAAAGCTTGAAGCCATGGTAAGTAGCATAGGCTAATAATATATGAATGGACTCAAGCCTAGCTACGGGTGCATAGGTTTCACCGAAATCCAAACCTTCAACTTGTGAGTATCCCTTGGCCACAAGTCGGGCTTTGTTCCTAGTCACCACACCATGCTCGTCTTGTTTGTTGCGAAAGACCCATTTGGTTCCTACAACATTTTGGTTAGGACGTGGAACTAAATGTCATACCTCATTCCTCGTGAAGTTGTTGAGCTCCTCTTGCATCGCCATCACCCAATCCGAATCTTGAAGTGCTTCCTCTACCCTGTGTCGCTCAATAGAGGAAACAAAAGAGTAATGCTCACAAAAATGTGCAACACGAGATCTAATGGTTACCCCCTTATGAATGTCGCCGAGGATGGTGTTCACGGGGTGATCTCGTTGGATTGCTTGGTGGACTCTTGGGTGTGGCGGTCTTGCAACTTGTTCATCCTCCTTGTCTTGATTGTTTGCATCTCTCCCTTGATCATTGCCGCCGTCTTGAGGTGGCTTGTCTTCTTGATCTTCTTCTTCATCATCCTGAGCCCCATCCTCATCTTGTGTTGGTGGAGATGCTTGCATGGAGGAGGATGGTTGATCTTGTGCTTGAATGGGCTCTTCGGATTCCTTAGGACACACATCCCCAATGGACATGTTTCTTAGCGCGACGCACGGAGCCTCTTCATCATCTAATTCATCAAGATCAACTTGCTCTACTTGAGAGCCGTTAGTCTCATCAAACACAATGTCACAAGAAACTTCAACCAGTCCAGTGGACTTGTTAAAGACTCTATATGCCCTTGTGTTTGAATCATATCCTAGTAAAAAGCCTTCTACATCCTTAGGAGCAAATTTAGATTTTCTACCTCTTTTAACAAGTATAAAACATTTGCTACCAAAGATTCTAAAATATGAAACATTTGGCTTTTTACCGGTAAGGAGTTCGTAGGATGTCTTCTTGAGGATTCGGTGTAGATACAACCGGTTGATGGCGTAGCACGCGGTGTTGACCGCTTCGGCCCAAAACCGATCCGAAGTCTTGTACTCATTAAGCATGGTTCTTGCCATGTCCAATAGAGTTCTATTCTTCCTCTCTACTACACCATTTTGTTGTGGCGTGTAGGGAGAAGAGAACTCATGCTTGATGCCCTCCTCCTCAAGGAAGCCTCCTATTTGAGAATTCTTGAACTCCGTCCCGTTGTCACTTCTAATTTTCTTGATTCTTAAGCCGAACTCATTTTGAGCTCGTCTCAAGAATCCCTTTAAGGTTTCTTGGGTTTGAGATTTTTCCTGCAAAAAGAACACCCAAGTGAAGCGAGAATAGTCATCCACAATAACAAGAAAGTACTTCCTCTCGCTGATGCTTATGTAAGCGATCGGGCCGAATAGGTCCATGTGGAGGAGCTCGAGTGGCCTGTCAGTCGTCAAGATGTTCTTATGTGGATGATGAACACCAACTTGCTTCCCGGCTTGGTATGCGCTACAAATCCTGTCTTTCTCAAAATGAACATTGGTTAGTCCTAAAATGTGTTCACCCTTTAGAAGCTTGTGAAGATTCTTCATTCCAACATGTGCTAGTCGGTGATGCCAGAGCCAGCCCATGTTAGTCTTAGCAATTAAGCAAGTGTCGAGTTCATCTCTATTGAAATCAACTAAGTACAGCTGACCCTCTAACACTCCCTTAAATGCTACTGAATCATCACTTCTTCTAAAGACAGTGGCACTTACATCAGTAAATAGACAGTTGTAGCCCATTTTGCATAGTTGAGAAACGGAAAGCAAATCGTAATCTAATGAATCAACAAGAAAAACATTGGAAATGGAATGGTCAGGAGATATAGCTATTTTACCCAAACCTTTGACCAAACCTTGGTTTCTTATAAGAGGAGAACATCTTCTTCTCCCCTGTCATGTGGTTTGTGCACCCGCTATCAATGATCCAACTTGAGCCCCCAGATGCATAAACCTACAAAACAAGTTTAGTTCTTGACTTTAGGTACCCAAATAGTTTTGGGTCCTTTAACATTAGAGACAAGAACTTTGGGTACCCAAACACAAGTCTTTGCTCCCTTGTGTTTGCCCCCAGCATACTTGGCAACTACTTTGCCAGATTTGTTAGTCAAAACGTAAGATGCATCAAAAGTTTTAAATGAAACATTGTGATCATTTGATGCAATAGGAGCTTTCCTCTTAGGCAATTTAGCACGGGTTGATTGCCTAGAGCTAGATGTCTCACCCTTATACATAAAAGCATGATTAGGGCCAGAGTGAGACTTCCTAGAGTGAATTCTCCTAATTTTGTGCTCGGGATAACCGACAGGGTACAAAATGTAACCCTCGTTATCCTGAGGCATGGGAGTCTTGCCCTTAACAAAGTTAGATAGTTTTTGAGGAGGAGCATTAAGTTTGACATTGTCTTCCTTTTGGAAGCCAATGCCATCCTTGATGCCAGGGCGTCTCCCACTATAAAGCATACTACGAGCAAATTTAAATTTTTCATTTTCAAGTTCATGCTTGGCAATTTTAGCATCTAATTTTGCTATATGATCATTTTGTTGTTTAATTGAAGTCATATGATCATGAATAGCATCAATATCAACATCTCTACATCTAGTACAAATAGACACATGCTCAACGGTAGATGTAGAGGGTTTGCAAGTTTTTAGTTCAACAATCTTAGCATGTAAGATATCATTTTCACTTCTAAGATCGGAAAGGGAAGCATTGCAAACATCTAATTCTTTAGCCTTAGCAATCAATTTTTCATTTTCACATCTAAGGCTAGCAAGAGAGGCATTCAATTTTTCAATCTTAGCAATAGAAATATCATGATCATTTCTAAGATTGACATTTGAATCATCACAAACATTTGAATCAATCTTAGCAATTAATCTAGCATTTTCATTTCTAAGGTTGTCAATAACATCATGACAAGTGCTTAGCTCACTAGATAATTTTTCACATTTTTCCCTTTCTAGAGCATAAGCATTCTTAACCTTAACATGTTTCTTATTTTCCTTAATTAGGAAGTCCTCTTGGCTATCCAAGAGTTCATCCTTATCATGAATGGCGCTAATCAATTCATTTAATTTTTCTTTTTGTTCCATGTTAAGGTTGGCAAAAAGAGTAAGCAAATTATCCTCCTCATTACTAGAATTATCTTCTGAAGGATTACGGGGAGGCTACGCTAGCGCAAAACAAAATTTTCAACCCCATAAAACCAAGGACTACTGCGGTTATAGGTCATGGAATTACCACTAGACACGCAGAGCAGCAGAAGACGTCTCGATGTAGACGAACGCGTCGAGCAGTGTCGTGCAGTCGTCGGCGTCCTTCACATCCTCGCACAGTTCGTCCTAGTGCTCCAGATGTAGCACCTCCGAGGTATCCACATGTACAGGGAGGAAGCACCGCGTACCGAACTGCTAGGTTCGCAACAGCGACTTGGTGAGGGCGAGAGGCGAGCGGCTACTCGTTTGCTGGTGGCAAATTAGGGTTAGCCTAACCGCACCCCCGCCCCTCATTATATAGGCGTTATGGTGGGCTTCTGACACCAAGGCCCATCATTAACCCTAAAGCCCAGTCTAATTTTGGATATAATCCGAGTTAGGATTCCTTCCCCTTAAGTGTGTGACCCTATAGGTTCACGTACAAATAGACATAGCCCGAGTACTCTTACTTGGCCCAATAATTGACAGCGGCCTCTAGCAAGACATGTCAACTCCTATGCGCACGTAAAGATCATATCAGACGAACCATTGCAACATTACGTACATGCTGTTCCCTTTGTCTCATGATATTTGGTCTGGCTCTAAGCTGGCCTCTCTTTCTCGATACTGTGAATTGGAATCCTTTCAATGGTTAACTCTTAACCCTAGCACGGCCATGCATTTCTTGATCCAATCACTCGAGGGGCCCAGAGATATCTCTCTCACAAAGAGAGGGACAAATTCCATCTTGACTGACCATGCCTCACAGCACGCTTCCTGACAAACCCAAAACTACTTTTATAACTACCCAGTTACGGAATAGCGTTTGATAGTCCCTAAGTAAGTCAATTCACATCTTGAGAACATGCGACAATCTCAGGTCTAAGGATATAGTATTCATGTTGCAAAAAGAGAACTATATTACAATATCTCACGTTGGGTCGGTCCAGCCTCATGTCATACATGCGCCCACATTATTAGTTTAACATCTCCATGTTCATGACTTGTGAAATGTAGTCATCAACTAATACATGTGCTAGTCATCGACTCTGACTAGGGACATCATTTAGAATAACCATATAAGTAAAGAATCTCACAAACAATTCACATAATTGCTAATCAATACAAGGTGCCTTCCATGGATATTCAATTAAGCAATATATATATCATGGATACAAAGAAATATGCTCATCTCTATGATTATCTCTAGGGCATATTTCTAACATCTTCATCACTAGAGGATGCATATTTAGTTGAGGATTTAGATTTAACCTTCTTTCTTTTGCCGTCCTTTGCCATGAGGCATTTGTGGCCGACGTTGGGGGAGAGAAGTCCCTTGGTGACGGCGATGTTGGCGGCGTCCTCGTCGGAGGAGGAGTCGGTGGAGCTCTCGTCGGAGTCCCACTCGCGGCACACATGGGCATCGCCACCCTTCTTCTTGTGGTACCTCTTCTTTTCCTTTCTTCTCCCCTTCTTGTCGTCGCCCCTGTCACTGTCACTAGAAATAGGACATTTGGCAATAAAGTGACCGGGCTTACCACACTTGTAGCAAACCTTCTTGGAGCGGGGCTTGTAATCCTTCCCCCTCCTTTGCTTGAGGATTTGGCGGAAACTCTTGATGATGAGCGTCATTTCCTCGTTGTCGAGCTTGGAGGCGTCGATGGGTTATCTACTTGATGTAGACTCCTCCTTTTTCTCCTCCGTTGCCTTGAATGCGATCAGTTATGCTTCGGACGTAGAGGGGCCATCTAGCTCGATAATTTTCTTTGAGCCTTTGATCATCAACTCAAAGCTCACAAAATTACCTATTACTTCCTCGGGGGACATTAGTGTATATCTAGGATTTCCTCGAATTAATTGAACTTGTGTAGGGTTAAGAAAAACAAGGGATCTTAGAATAACCTTGACCATCTCATGGTCATCCCATTTGGTGCTCTCGAGGTTTCGCACTTGGTTCACCAAGGTCTTCAAGCGATTGTACATGGCTTGAGGGTCCTCGCCTTGGTTGAGTCGGAACCGACCGAGCTCCCCCTCGATCGTCTCCCGCTTGGTGATTTTGGTCACCTCGTCTCCTTCGTGCGCGGTCTTGAGTATGTCCCAAATTTCCTTCACACTCTTTAACCCTTGCACCTTATTATACTCCTCTCGACTTAGAGAGGCGAGGAGTATAGTGGTGGCTTGGGAGTTAAAGTGGTGGATTTGGGCCACTTCGTCGGAGTCGTAGTCCTCATCCCCTACGGATGGTACCTGTACACCAAACTCAACAACATTCCAAATGCTTGTGTGTAACACTCTAAAATCCATCAAATGAAAACAACCATGTTTGAATTATTAATTTTTAGTAGAAAGAAAATTTATATTTTCAAATCATAAAATAGTAACATAAATAAATTAAATATTTTTTTGTGAGTAGTAAAATTGTATCAAGTGTTTGATGCATTCATGCTGAAGCATATGTTTTGTATGATTTGAATCCAATTCTTGGATTTAACTTTCTGAAAAAAAAATCTCATTGATTAAAAAAAAGAATTTTCTTAAATATAATGTTTTGTACAAAAATAAGTGTTTTTTTTGAAGTGTTAATTCTAATTTTAGAAAATTTATGTAAATGCAATATTGGCATTTATTTCTTGTTGTGGTTCTTTTCATAAAACTATAATAGGCTACTACAATTGTTTTTTAAACAATATGTATTTTAGATATGCTAATAATATTGAAATTTTTATTCTGAATTTTTGGAATATATATATAATCTGTTATTAAAAATAGAAAAAAAATTGAAATAAAAAAGCCACGGAAACCCATGCCTAGGCTTCCTCGAGCACTTTCCCATTTTTGTATTAGTTTTTTTCTCTCTCCTACTCTCATCTAGTGTATGACAGGTGGGTCCCATTTCTTTTCTTCCTGACGACACTTTCCTTTTCTTCTGTTCGCTCGTCTCACACCAGCCAGCGCAGCCACCACCGCCGCTCTCTGCTCCTCTCTCCCCATCCTTTCTCTCTCTCCTCTGCTCCTCTCTCTCTCTTCCGCCCTGCCTCTCTGCTCCACGCACAGCCGCTAGGAGCCCAGCGCCCGCAGGACCGCACCAGCAGGGCGCCCAGCCGTGACCCCGTGCAGTCGACCGCGACACTCCACCCCGCCCGCGCGTCTGCCCCGACCGGCCCTGCACCACGCGACGCCGGACGCGCCCAGCCGACCTCGCCCTGCCCCAGCACCAGGCGACGCCAGGCCCGCTTGACTGCGCAGCCGCGTAGCCGCGCAATCCCTGCGTCGTCTGCTGTCCGTGCGTTAATGGAGTTGAAGTCATCCGTTTTCTCCCCCATTAATCCCTTTGTTGATGAACGGTATTGATGGCCGGCCACCGTTTCCTCTTCCCCTGGCGCTCTCTCCCCTCTCCTCTCCTTCTCTATAAATTGGACAACCACGCCCACGGAACTCTCACTCCCATAGCCGAGTTGCCCCTCTCTCTCACTCTGTTACTCGCCGTCGATCGCCATCACCGGAGCTAGTCCGCGCAGCACCCGGGCACCCGCAGCAACGCCACGTGCCCGTCGTCGAGCCCCTGCTCGCGCTGTGCCCAGCTCGCCGTCGTGAAGCTCATCGCCGGACCGTCCGCAGCCGTACGCCGTTCGCCATCCGTGGAGACTCGCCGGAGTTCGTACTCACCGTTCGTGTCCCCCAGCCGGAGCTCCGCCCGAACGCTCACCAACAATCGTGTCGTTCCCTGCCCGTCGAACCCAGCTCGTCGACGTTCATCCCTGCGCATGAACAAAAAAACCAAGGTCGAAGACAACCCACTGATTTATTTTCTAAATCATATTTTGAATCTTGCGATTTATCGTTGTAATATTGATGCGATTTGGCGATTCGCGTGTATGATTTAGAGATTTCGATATACATGTGTAACCAAAATCGAACCCGTAATAATATTTTAAATATGTATATGATTTTATAATTCTAAAAAATGAACACGATCACTATTCACTGATTTAGTGATTTTATACTAGAAATGTTTATAATTTGATTTCGCTTTAGTGTGTAGAGCGATAATTGGTTAGTATTGCTATAAATATAATTTTAGTGACATAAGAAATTGAAATAGGAATTGAGCCACGTATTTCTGGTCCAAATGAAAATATATATTTTTATTCATAATAAAAGTATTCATAAGTATAGTACTTAATTACTTAGAATTAGTAAGATATTTATTTATGTCATAATAACCATGAATATGTTATTAAAAGTCTCATTTAGTAATTTACAATTAATTCTTAGTATATTAATGTTAGAGGAATTAAATAAACAATTTTTAGTATACGTATAAATTCTATTTAGAAAAGAAAGGAGAAAACCGAAAGGATATAATTTTATAATAATGTTAAAATAACCTAATTAGACGCTCATACTTTTCTAATAAAGAAAATGATAGTTATATTGATAAATATAGGTTTCTTATTAAAGAATTAGATAATTTGTTTCTAACTTTAAAATGACCCTTTTCATTAGATATCATGTTTTTGATTTAATAAGGTTCGTTATGGATGTTTAAGTATAGCCGTATTAAATAGAAACTTAAATGAATATGTAGACATATGTTCCTTAATAAAAATAGAACATAAATATATGTCCAATTAATAGATTATTTATATTTTCTTAATTAAAAGATAATAAGAGTCATTGCTTTTATAAACTAAAATGATAGTTTATACTTTTTCCTTTTTAAATGATTTAGGTCATATGTTCCTAAATTGAAACTAAATGTAATCAATAGATTATTTATATTTCCTCATAATTTAATAATTAACTTACATTTATATCTGTCCATAACTAGTAATGCAAGCACGATTAATTTGTTCATCACATTGAATCCATATTATTTATTTATATCATTTAGTGGTCCTTAAAGGATAAAATAAAATAATTAGTGTTCATGTCCTTTTATATTTAAAATGTTAGCTTATATATTAACTTTGGATGTAGCTTTCTTAATAATAGTACATACCATGTATTCTCTTAATGGAAATGAAGATAATTATTATTTAGTTGTCTTTTCACATAAAACCTATCTAGACTTAATTATATAATAGCTTTTCATCAATAAATGTTTATTATATGTTTCATAATGCTTCATAAATTAATAATGTGTTTTTATAACTCATTAACGTTAGATATATAACCTATATCTTTTCTAAAAGGTTAAAAACGTTTAATATCGTTATAACGTGTTTTATCGTCTTATAAACCCTTAATCTTAGACATATCACATATGACGTTTTATAAAAGACTAAACTGGTGAACCAAATATTTGTATATTTTAATTAAGATATTTCAAGCTCATGTCTTATTTTATAAAGTATAGATCACACATTCTTGAAAATACCCTCTCATTATAACTATTACTTGCGATGTTTTTGAAAAAAAACGAATGCTCTTTTCGTTAGGCTTCTTTTAGCTTTACGTATGGTGAATGTTGTATGTTATTGAGTGGTGTTTGTTCTTCTTGTTTGTTTGTGTGATATTCAGTGGTTGATCTAGTAATTAAGAATCAAGATCTATTTCGATCCGTGGAAGAACCTCAAGTTTTCAATAAGCAAGGCAAGTGGACTTCTCCCTCTGCATACTCTGTTTGATCCCAAACAATACATTTAATAAAGTTTATTCTTTTGGATATATATGCATAATTTGACGGGTTACCTATTTAGATAACCTTTCCAACCTTATTCCTTGATCAAACCTGGGAATTATACTTTACCTTAGTAGCTATGCTATTGCTACAACTTTAAATTTATGCAGTCACTCCTATTTAAGATACTGATGTTCCAAATGGTAAGTTTACTTTATTGTGGTTAACCCGATGGTTAAACAAGATTATTGCATATTAATTGGAACATGGAGTGACCACCCGGGAAAACAGTGCTACCATGAGGACTATCATGGCTCTGGTCTTGGCTAAATAACTAGGGAAGTCTTATGTTGGGTGTTGGTCGTGGTCGACCGGAACAAGGGCATCTGGCAAGCTCTTATAGTTCCGGCTCAGGCAGATTGGATACGGGCATAGTTCCCAAAGCTTTACCCTGTGGTCCGGACTATAAGTTGGTTACGGTAGGTGTGCCTTATGCAGTTTGACCATTTCCAGCATTTGCGTAATGAGGACTCTAGGGAGAAGCCTCGTAGTGAGACCCTGGCCATTCACCTCGGAAGTGAATACGGGTCTAGCTAACCCGGGCAAAAAGGGAATCGCGACTCATGGGTAAAGATGCGCCACCTCTGCAGAGTGTAAAACTGATATATCAGCCGTGCTCACGGTTATGAGCAGCCTGGACTCCTCACATGATAATTGAACTTAAAGATGGAAATAAATCAAGATTCGATGATCTGCCAATGGTTTTGCTTAAGTGGTTTCACTTAAGTGTTTTTGATATACTCTCATACTTTTTTTTAATGGGAATACTTGGGATTCACACTTATTAGTAAGACAGGTGTTGTTAATAAAATGTTGACCAACTAAAATGCTTACTGCTCAACCTTAGCCTCACCTTGTTACCTTGCATTAGTTTTTCCCCCACTTGCTGAGCCCCGACCATAAGTGAGCTCACCCTTGCTTAATTTTGATCAGAAGTTGCAGACGAAGATATGATGCTGAACTCCATGGATGCTAGTCTAGCGATACCCCCGGTCATCTTCCTGTGGATGGATGTCCTTGTTTCGTTGTACTTTGATGAATAAAGGTTAAGACATTTTGTCTGTTCGAAGTGTAATATGTTTATATAATCGTTATTTACGCTTTTATGCATTGTCCTTTTGATATATTACACTTGTGACGTCAACATATGTGTGGAAATAGATCCTGGCACACATATGCGATGCACCCGGCTCTGCCCCTTAGAAACGGGTGTGACAGAAGTGGTATCAAAGCAATGTGACCGTAGGTCGCTAGATTAGTTAGAAATGGAAAGCCCAGTCAGTCTTTCAAAGCCTGGTATATTTTCCTCCATAAAAACTTACTTTATATCAAAACTCGTCTCTTTTATCTTCAACCCTTCTTGTCTGATTCTTCATCTATCAGAATGTTCTAATGAGAAGCATTGCAAGATGATCAAGCTAGGATTTCGGAACTTGAAGCGAAGTTTGCCAGAAGAAACTCTTTCGAAGCTATCGACGATGCCCTATTCTCTGTCTTATCCCCACTCCGCAAGAAGTTTTGTTATGGATCCCCAGGATCTATTATTTGACTTCTTGATTAGGTTGATAGGATAGTTTTATGTTATTAAGTTTTTCGACTAGATCGGTAAGGACGATGTTATATTATATTATAGTGGTTTTCTAATCCATAATATCGCTATAAAACCCTTGACTTCTTATACTTTTGTTCCCTTGCCATTGTATTGCCATTCTTAGGCAATATCTACCTTGATATATTAAACTTTTGCCTCTCTACTTTTCTCCTTGATAATGCTTTCTCCCTATTGAATTCTTATACTTTTGCTTTCGTGCCATTGTATTGCCACTCTTGCGCAATATCTACCTTGATATATTAAACCTATGCCTCTCTATTTTGTCTCCTTGATAAAGCTTTCTCCCTAACTCACCTCATATCCTTGGTTGTATCATTTATCCTCACTTTAATAGTTCATGGTTATCTTATTTTACTCTTGGCCACCAACAAATGTCTTGTCTAACTCCTTGATAATTCTTACCCAACTCCTTGATCTTTATAATATCTTTCTTATTCCAAACCTTGTCTCACCTTTTGTTTTGGTTGAATGAGTAGAATTGGATTGTGATGTGTTGGTATGCTTGAATTCATTGTCCTTTGTGTTCATGTTTGATTTGCTTCTTTGAAATGATTGTTAGTGTATTGTGTGACTTTTGTCCACAATGACATCAGTTAGCTAGGAAAAAAAACCTTAGATAGATGGGTTTTCTCTGCTCTCTATAATCTGTCTTTGCTCAACCCTTTCGTCCCTTCCATTCTTCCATACCCATACAGATGTCAGACCTTGGAATGTCAACCACAAGTGATGTCACCAAATGCAAAGAATGTGGTGTGTTGACAAGTCAAAACAACACTATAAATAAAATAGTTGATGAACAGACATTCAAGACACAAAAGGATGCTCAACCAAACCAACAGACAAGAAACCCTGGAACATGTTGTTGTTGCGAGTATTATGGAATTCCTCGTCGCCAGGTCAGTACAAACGAAAGTGAAACTACAAAACAGAAGAACCGGATTTTGTTTTCTGGTATAAAAAAACAATGGTCTCCCCAAGAACAACTAATAGCAGATGCACTATCAGACGATGAATTGTCAGGTATTCCAAAAAGGAAACATCACAAGGATGCCCAGCCCCAAGAAGAAATACATGAGTGTTACATTGATGGATGGACTATTACTTGCACACAGTTTCAGCCTCGTGGTCGCATCAGATCCAAGAAACAAAAAAGGAAACATGGAAGAAGTCAAGAAATAACTTCAAGAAAAGCTTGCTATCAATGTGGACGTGAAGGTCATTACTTTCGTAATTGTCCTGAGAAAAGTTCACTACAGATCACCTCCGAGATGAAGCTATCTCAGTCTTCAGACATGGAATATGAACAAAAACGCACAGAAACTTCTACCAACATAGTAAAGACAACTCCACCATGTAACTTATCAAGTCGTGCTTGCTTTGGATGTGGTGATACCGGCCATCTTGTTAATGGTTGTCCTAAGAAGAATGTGGAGATCAATAAGGTCCAAAAGAAAAGACAACATCCTCAAACCCTTGCATCAACAAAGAATAAACAACGGAAAGAGACCACAGGAAAGATAAGTTATGCAGTGACAGGAACTATTCCATATGATAATGCAGTGATTTTTTGGAACACTAGTCATTCACAAAACCATCGCCACCGTGTTGTATGATCCTCGTACAACACATTCTCTTATCAGTGCCCAGTTTGCAACAAAGTATGGTATCTTTAAGTGTCCCTTGAGATCAAGGAAGACCATCAGTACATCTAAAGGAAAAATGTTAGTAAACTACATATGTCCAAATGTAAGTGTTAAAATCAATGGTATAGATTTTCCAACTGATCTCCTAGTGATAGAATCAATGGGAAAGGATGTCATTCTTGGAAAGAATTGGTTACAAAGAACTAAGGCAGTAATCCAACATAGAACCATATGTTTGGAAACCCCATCTGGAGAAAGAATAATAGTCGAAGACAATCAACCTCCAGCTCTGAAGATTAGTGCATCTGACAAGGAAGAATAAATATCATTTAGCAAGAAGGAGTATGTCTCACTAGAAAAAAAGTCAAAGTGTTGCCCTTTCAAGATTTGTAATTGTGCTAAGTGATATATGAATAAATTTGGAGAATCTTTCGCACCTATTGTGTTTTGTCTCTTTATAAAGAAAATAAAGTGTGGTGTCATCTGCTATATGCAAACAATGTGATACTCTAGTTGCCCTAAAATCCCGCTCAAGTCTTTCTCTCAATTTGTGCTCAAAGAAATACTGTTGGATCAGAAAGATGATTTGGATATCATGCTCTATAATTTATAAGGTTCAAAAGGATCTATGTTAAGGATTATAACACTTGTACGCTCTTGTAGTATGATGAAGCTAGGAGAAATATGAAACCACCCTTGTTCCTTGACTAATCTTGGAAATCAAAAAGTTGTGTTCGCCCTTTATCTTCATATCGTACAAGCCTCTTATGTAATCTAGTCTCACTATCTCTTTTACTCTCTAACCAGATGATGAACCCCAATGAAAATGAAGTAAATGATGCCAACGACAATATTCCTACCTTAACAACTATGAACGAGAAAAATGAGTCACAGAGGTATTCGATGGATGGAATGAAGAACAACAAAAGGAATAGAAAAATGTTTGGATACATGATTAGTCCACCTCAAGCGAAAGCCACGAAACACATTGATACTCAAACAGAAGAATCAAGTCAGGCTCAGCTATATGAGATACAGACACCCAGTCAACCCTCACCCCCTGTTGGTCAAACAAAGTTGACTCGCAAAGAACTCAAAGCAAGAGGTGCTTGCTACTACTGCAAAAATGAAGGACATCTTATTCGTGAATGCCCCAAGAAACGTCTAGACCGACTAGAGAAGAAAGCTGCCAAGCATGACCTAAGCAATAGTTTAGAAGACCCACCATTTTATAAGTATGATGATGAAGATCGCTTGATTAGTATACATTGCAGAGCAAAGAAGTAAGGAAGTTCCTTAAGTTTAGAAGAGTTCAATGTGAACTAAGAACCTACAAATAACCATATATCACCATTGTTTTATTGCTAGCCTTCCCTAATCTCGAGGACGAGATTCTTTTTAAGGGGGTAGATTTTGTAACACTCTAAAATCCATCAAATGAAAACAACCATGTTTGAATTATTAATTTTTAGTAGAAAGAAAATTTATATTTTCAAATCATAAAATAGTAACATAAATAAATTAAATATTTTTTTGTGAGTAGTAAAACTGTATCAAGTGTTTGATGCATTCATGCTGAAGCATATGTTTTGTATGATTTGAATCCAATTCTTGGATTTAACTTTCTGAAAAAAAATCTCATTGATTAAAAAAAAGAATTTTCTTAAAGATAATGTTTTGTACAAAAATAAGTGTTTTTTTTGAAGTGTTAATTCTAATTTTAGAAAATTTATGTAAATGCAATATTGGCATTTATTTCTTGTTGTGGTTCTTTTCATAAAACTATAATAGGCTACTACAATTGTTTTTTTAAACAATATGTATTTTAGATATGCTAATAATATTGAAATTTTTATTCTGAATTTTTGGAATATATATATAATCTGTTATTAAAAATAGAAAAAAAAATTGAAATAAAAAAAAGCCACGGAAACCAATGCCTAGGCTTCCTCGAGCACTTTCCCATTTTTGTATTAGTTTTTTTCTCTCTCCTACTCTCATCTAGTGTATGACAGGTGGGCCCCATTTCTTTTCTTCCTGACGGCACTTTCCTTTTCTTCCTGACGGCACTTTCCTTTTCTTCTGTTCGCTCGTCGCACACCAGCCAGCGCAGCCACCACCGCCGCTCTCTGCTCCTCTCTCCCCATCCTTTCTCTCTCTCCTCTGCTCCTCTCTCTCTCTCTCTTCTGCCCTGCCTCTCTGCTCCACGCACAGCCGCCAGGAGCCCAGCGCCCGCAGGACCGCACCAGCAGAGCGCCTAGCCGTGACCCCGTGCAGTCGACCGCGACACTCCACCCCGCCCGCGCGTCTGCCCCGACCGGCCCTGCACCACGCGACGCCGGACGCGCCCAGCCGACCTCGCCCTGCCCCAGCACCAGGCGACGCCAGGCCCACTTGACTGCGCAGTCGCGTAGCCGCGCAATCCCGCGTCGTCCGCTGTCCGTGCGTTAATGGAGTTGAAGTCATCCGTTTTCTCCCCATTAATCCCTTTGTTGATGAACGGTATTGATGGCCGGCCACCGTTTCCTCTTCCCCTGGCGCTCTCTCCCCTCTCCTCTCCTTCTCTATAAATTGGACAACCACGCCCACGGAACTCTCACTCCCACAGCCGAGTTGCCCCTCTCTCTCACTCTGTTACTCGCCGTCGATCGCCATCACCGGAGCTAGTCCGCGCAGCACCCGGGCACCCGCAGCAACGCCACGTGCCCGTCGTCGAGCCCCTGCTCGCGCTATGCCCAGCTCGCCGTCGTGAAGCTCATCGCCGGACCGTCCGCAGCCATACGCCGTTCGCCATCCGTGGAGACTCGCCGGAGTTCGTACTCACCGTTCGTGTCCCCCAGCCGGAGCTCCGCCCGAACGCTCACCAACAATCGTGTCGTTCCCTGCCCGTCGAACCCAGCTCGTCGACGTTCATCCCTGCGCATGAACAAAAAAACCAAGGTTGAAGACAACCCACTGATTTATTTTCTAAATCATATTTTGAATCTTGCGATTTATCGTTGTAATATTGATGCGATTTGGCGATTCGCGTGTATGATTTAGAGATTTCGATATACATGTGTAACCAAAATCGAACCCGTAATAATATTTTAAATATGTATATGATTTTATAATTCTAAAAAATGAACACGATCACTATTCACTGATTTAGTGATTTTATACTAGAAATGTTTACAATTTGATTTCGCTTTAGTGTGTAGAGCGATAATTGGTTAGTATTGCTATAAATATAATTTTAGTGACATAAGAAATTGAAATAGGAATCGAGCCACGTATTTCTGGTCCAAATGAAAATATATATTTTTATTCATAATAAAAGTATTCATAAGTATATTACTTAATTACTTAGAATTAGTAAGATATTTATTTATGTCATAATAACCATGAATATGTTATTAAAAGTCTCATTTAGTGTAACGCCCCGAATTTTGCAGTTGAATTTTTTTTTCTTTTCTTCACTCGCCAAATTCGGGCGTTACCTTTTCTTTTTCTTTTTCTCTCGCTAGACCTTGATCTTTTCCAAAGTTAGCGGGATTCGGTTTGGAATTCCCGTGTGAAGAAAAACCATAAAATTGTTTTATGTTGTTTGATGCACCATGCCGAACTATGCATTCTTTGATTGTTCGAAAGTGCAAATGCATTCATCTAGGAAGATCGGATTTCGAAAATAGGGAGAAAACCTTTTCTTTCTTTCTTTTTCTTTCTCTCTCTCCTCTTTTTCTCTCTCCCGCGCCGTGGGCCGTCCCTGGCCGGCCCAGCCGCCCCCTGCGCGCCCCCCCTTTGGGCCCAATAGGCCCAACCGCCCCCACCCCCTCCCCTTTTCCCCAAACCCCCTCTCCCTCTCCCTCCCTCTCTCTCATTCTCTCCCTAGCCGCCGCCCTCCCCTGCCCTAGCCGCCGCCCCTGCCCGGTTCGGCCGCCCCGCGCCCCCGCCGCTCGGCCGCCCCGTCCCCGTCTCCGGTGAGGCCCTCCCCTCCCTCTCCCCTCTCCCCTCCTCTCCCCCTCCCCGTCCGGCCATGGCGCGTCCCCCAGCCGCCCACCCCAACCGCCCCCCTGCTCGGCCCCCTGCCTGGCCGCTGGCCGCGCCCCCGCCCCCAGCCGGCCGCTGGCCGCGCCCCAGCCGGCCGCTGGCCGCGCCCGGCCGCGCCCCAGCCGGCCCCCAGCCGCGCGCCCGGCCGCGCCTGGCCCCCGGCCGCGCCTGGCCCCGCCCGCCTGGCCGCCCTGGCCGCTTGGCCGCCTGGCCAGCCCGGCCGCCCCCCTGCGCGCCCCCGGCTCAGCCGCCCTGGCCGCCGGTTCGGCCGCCCCAGCCGCCCAGCTCGGCCGCCCGCGCCCAGCCCAGCCGCCCTGCCCCCGGCCGGTTCAACCGCCCCCAGGGCCGGTTCAACCGCCCCCCCCCTTTTTTTATTTTTTTTTATTATTTTATTTTATTTCGTTTTACTTTCTGTGATCATAGTTATTTTATTTTAGGTAGGCTAATCATTGTTCATGCTATTGAAATAGGAAGTTTAATTTAGAACTTCGCTGCGCTAGTTGATTCACGTAATTAATTGTTTATTTCATTCAATGTTGATCAACTAAAAATGACTAGGTTTCCATTAGTGTATATAACAGAATTCTTTTGTTAAGAACCAATTGTAACTGATCATTAGTGCATAAGCTTTAACCCCCTGCGAGGCCTTTTCCCGTTTCTTTCTAACCATAACAAATGCGATATCGAATGTCATACTTAATGCATACTCACTTTACTTGTTACCTTGTATGGTGTACTGTTCTTTTGTATTAAATATGTGGATGTATGTATGTTTGCGCTCGCATAGAGAACGATCCGGTCGAAGAGCCCGAGGAATTCGCAGGAGAAGCCCCTGAGCAGCAGTCGGTTGGTGGAGGCAAGTGTCCTTTGACCCATCTCAGTCCTATTCATTCTTTAATTCACCTCCCGCATTACACATTTATACCTAAGGATTGACTAGCTTTTGTTATTCATGTCCTTGTTTACCTATTTGGGTCGGATTATTACTGCTTAGTCTGATGCTATTGCTCAACTCTAATCAATGAACATGATGTGATTATCTATGATACGCTATTTTCCCTTCTTATTTATGATCATATTTGTGGCCTTCAAGGGGACTCGAGCGGTTTCTCGAGTGCCTCTCCGTAAGGACCTGTTCAATGGATGACCGCCCGGGAAAACAGTGCAACCATGAGGGTGGAATGGGACGCCCTTAGCTGAATAATTGGAGGAACCGGGGTGTAGATCGCTTAGCCGTTGTGCCGTCAATGGGGCTCGGTGTATGCGGCTCGCTCTGCCAAGGTTGATTTGTCCCTTGGGGAGGAGTGCGGTACATTTAGGAAACCTAACGGGTGGCTACAGCCCCGGGGAATCTTTGTAAAGGATACGTAGTGAGACCCTGCCTATTCACCTTGGTAGTGTTTAAGGGTTTGATCGGCCCGAGGCAAGAGGGAATCACGGCTTGTGGGTAAAGTGCACAACCTCTGCAGAGTGTTATGAAACTGATATATCAGCCGTGCTCACGGTTATGAGCGGCCAAGGGAGCTCCAGAGATTAGTGATACTTGATCAGAGATACTTTGGTACAGGTGGCAATGAGATTGATGGTTCTGATTATGATTATGGTATTGGTAAGTGGTATTCTTTCCGTTTGGAAAGGATACATTGGGCTAATAACTTGGGTTAATGTTAAAACTTGGCTTTCTACTAGTAAGTAATAACCTGACCAACTAAAAGCAACTGCTTGACTTATCCCCACATAAAGCTAGTCCACTACAGCCAAACAGGATACTTGCTGAGTATGTTGATGTGTACTCACCCTTGCTCTACACACCAAATCCCCCCCCTCCAGGTTGTCAGCATTGCAACCACTGCTCAGGAGAAGATGAAGTTGTGGAAGGAGACTTCCAGGAGTTCCAAGACTACGACGAGTTCTAGGTGTGGGTTAGCGGCAACCCCCAGTCGGCTGTCTGTGAAGGCCGCGTTATCTACGTTTCTTTTCCGAACTTTGATTTATTGTAAGATCTATATGGACGTCTCAGACGTATGATGTAATTGACTATTATTTCCCTTTTAATACTATTTGAGCACTGTGTGATGATGTCCATGTTATGTAACTGCTGTGTACGTGAATAACTGATCCTGGCACGTACATGGTTCGCATTCGGTTTACCTTCTAAAAACCGGGTGTGACATAAGTGGTATCAAAGCCGTGCTGACTGTAGGACCGCTAACCTAGAGTAGAATGGTCGTTCTAAGGACTATAGACCTCTGTCCCTGCCTTGACTTTGGTACCCCTTCAAAAGTTGGTCCTACTGACCAAACCTATGTTCTACTATATATTATACCTTGCTGAAAATTTTGTTTTATTCTGATCCTTCATTCATTTATGATTCATTATTTGCTGGTCATATTAATTCTGTTCTCACCCTTTTGCTTGCGATGTCTTTTGTAGATGGCTCGACTTAGACACACTGCACGAAAGTCCGTCATCCCATTCTTACCCTCCCGCCTTGCTGAGCGTCCGCTTCGCCGTCCCGTGGCCGGACAGTCCAGCCACTTGGAGAGACTGCACCACCGCCTGCATGAGGAGCAGGAACGTCGACGACAGGAGCAGCGGGGCTCTTCCTTCTCGCTCCAGCAGGAGATAGAGTCTGTGAGGAGCTGCTCTCCTGTGCTTCCCCTGGAGGCGCCCCCTGCACCACCACTGGGCGTCCCAGCTTCTGGAGTAGCTGTTGGAGGAGATCCAGACGACGGAGGTGGCGACGATAGCTTGAGCCACGACATCGACTTCTCTGCTGACCATGAGCCGGAAGGATGGGTTGCTCGACCCATCACTCGCGACGCTGCTCGCGGGTGTCACTTCCACGACGCGCTCGACACCCTGCTACGTCGGGCACTTGACCGGCGTACTTGGTCCATCGAGTATCGCTGTGTGGTCTACCAGCATAGTCGCGGGGTCTACCCGGACCGCTGGGAGGCTACCTGTTTGGTGCGCCGTCCGGAGAACAGTCTCCAGGGCGCGGAGGCCTGCTCAGAGCACTATTCTATCTCTGAGCGGGACTCAGCTGAGGCAGCCATGCAGGATGCTGCATGGCGTGCGCTTTCGCACTACTGCTCGGTTCTCGGTGGGGTAGCTGACGGTCTCGACCTGAAGTATTACCCCCGCCGTCCATCTGGCAGCACAGGAGGCGTGATTGTTTCACCTGCTGGTGAGGACAATCCTAGGTTGAGCAGCACAGTCAACCTAGCCGCCGTGCTAAACACAGAGCTGGACCATGCATTAGACGAGCTGAGTAGGGCTCGTGCTGAGATCGCCCTGCTGCGGGCTGAGCGCGCGGAACGTCGTCACCTGGATGATGGTTCCCCCGCTCCCGTTGGGACTCAGCACCCGTACCGCTCACCTCGGCATGGACTCCAGTCTTATGGCAATCCCGACTGCAAGACCAAGATAAATCTAGAACCATAGATCGTTAGAGTTGGATCTTGTAATTAATACGAAATATATATACATAGAAGCTTCAGTCTTAGCGTTAGTCTCGGTCTTAGTTAGTCTTAGTTAGACAGGGTAGTTTGCTATATCTTGTGCATTTATGGTTGTCATGATGAACTATGTTTGGTTTGGATCTTTGTAATGATTGTCACCAGAGTGTGGGTATCCCCTGCATTTTGGTTTACCTATTATGTTAATGGAGTTAGTTATATAGTTGGGAAACCCTTTATTCTACTTTCCTCTTTATCTGAGAAGCTGTGTGGTCTGTGTTGGAGATCAGTGAAGATGCTCATCTGTTCAGTGCTGTTGGAGAATTCTATACTCTTTTCTTATGCTGCAAGATTTGCCGGATCAGTTCTGATGTGTGGTTGCGTTCTGCAGATGTCAGAGAACAGGCGCAGAGGAGGAAGGCGTGCTCAGCAGGAGCAAGCCGGTCAGCAAGATGAGGCGCCCCAGCAGCAGCAGCTGCCGCCCCCGCCCCCGATGTCGATCGAGCAGATGTTTCTGATGCAGACTCAGGCAGTTCAAGCCATTGGTCAGACTCTGGCCGCCATTCAGCAGCAGCAGCAGCAACAGCAGCAAGCACCACCCCAGCCTCAGATGCCTCAGATGCCTAGAGACAAGCGTGCTGAATTCATGAGAGGTCATCCCCCAACGTTCGCTCACTCTTCTGACCCCATGGATGCTGAAGATTGGCTGCGCACTGTGGAGCGGGAGTTGCATACCGCTCAGTGTGATGACAGGGAGAAAGTCTTGTATGGTCCCCGTCTGTTGAGAGGAGCAGCCCAATCATGGTGGGAGTCTTATCTCGCCACCCATGCCAACCCCGACACCATCACCTGGGAAGAATTCAGAGGTAGCTTTCGTCAGTACCATGTGCCTGTAGGTCTGATGACAGTGAAGAAGGAGGAGTTCCTGGCCCTTAAGCAAGGGTCATCATCTGTCAGTGAGTATCGAGACAGGTTTCTGCAGTTGTCCCGCTATGCTCCCGAAGATGTCAACACTGACGCCAAGCGATAGTACCGTTTTCTGAGAGGCTTGGTTGACCCTCTGCAGTACCAACTGATGAATCATACCTTCCCGACATTCCAGCACCTGATTGACAGAGCAATCATGACAGAAAGGAAGCGTAAGGAGATGGAGGATCGTAAGCGCAAGATCAGTGGACCCCAGCCTGGAAGCAGCAGCCATCCTCGTTTTTCAGGCAATCAACCTCAGCAGTTCAGGCAGAATCAGCGTCCACCTCAGCAGCATCAGCAGCGTCAGCAGTATCAGCAGTTCCAAAGGCAGTATCCTCAGCATCAGTATCAGAATCGTCAGAGCAATCAGTCAGGAGGCCAGTTTCAGAGGCAGAATCAGCAGGCACCTCGTCTTCCTGCCCCAGCAAACCAGCAGAACAGTCAGGCAGCACCAGCTCAGGTTGGAAACAGAGCATGTTTCCACTGTGGAGAGCAAGGCCACTGGGTGATGCAATGTCCGAAGAAGGCAGCCCAGCAGCAGTCAGGCCCCAATGCCCCAGCAAAGCAGAATGTGTCTCAGCCTGGAGCAGGCAACCGCCCTCAGCAGCGCTATAATCATGGAAGATTGAATCACTTGGAGGCTGAAGCAGTTCAGGAGACTCCCGGCATGATAGTAGGTATGTTCCCAGTCGACTCCCATATTGCAGAAGTATTATTTGATACTGGAGCAACGCATTCTTTCATTACTGCATCATGGGTAGAAGCACATAATCTTTCAATTACTACCATGTCAACCCCCATTCAAATTGACTCAGCTGGTGGTAGAATTCGAGCTGATAGCATTTGTTTGAATGTAAGTGTGGAAATAAGGGGGATAGCGTTTCCTGCTAACCTTATAGTAATGGGTACTCAGGGAATATATGTCATTCTAGGGATGAATTGGCTAGATAAGTATCAGGCAGTTATCAGTTGTGATAAAAGGACAATCAAGTTGGTGTCCCCACTAGGAGAGGAAGTGGTGACCGAGTTAGTCCCGCCTGAGCCGAAGAAAGGAAGTTGTTATCAGATGGCTGTCGATAGCAGTGAAGCAGACCCAATTGAGAGTATCAAGGTTGTGTCTGAATTCCCAGATGTGTTTCCAAAGGACTTACCGGGTATGCCACCAGAGCGGAAAGTTGAATTCGCCATAGAGCTTCTTCCTGGAACCGCCCCTATCTTTAAGAGAGCTTACAGAATATCTGGACCAGAGTTGGTTGAGCTTAAGAAGCAGATTGATGAGCTGTCAGAGAAAGGTTACATCCGGCCAAGCACCTCGCCTTGGGCCGCCCCTGTCCTGTTTGTGGAGAAGAAAGATGGCACCAAGAGGATGTGTATCGATTATCGAGCTTTGAACGAAGTCACGATCAAGAACAAGTATCCCTTGCCCAGAATAGAAGATCTGTTCGACCAGTTGAGAGGAGCCAGTGTGTTCTCCAAGATCGATCTGAGGTCAGGTTATCATCAGCTCAGGATCCGGCCTTCGGACATTCCGAAGACGACATTCATTACCAAGTATGGTTTGTATGAGTTCACAGTGATGTCTTTTGGTTTGACCAATGCGCCGGCCTTCTTTATGAATCTGATGAACAGTGTATTCATGGATTATCTCGATAAGTTTGTGGTGGTATTCATTGATGACATTCTGATTTATTCTCAAAGTGAAGAAGAGCATGCAGATCATTTGAGAATGGTATTGCAGAGATTGCGAGAGCACCAGTTGTATGCAAAGTTGAGCAAGTGTGAGTTCTGGATCAGTGAAGTCCTGTTCTTGGGTCACATAATCAACAAAGAAGGATTGGCTGTGGATCCGAAGAAAGTGGCAGACATTTTGAACTGGAAAGCGCCAACGGATGCTCGAGGAATCAAGAGCTTCATTGGAATGGCCGGATATTATCGGCGATTCATTGAAGGGTTTTCGAAGATTGCGAAACCAATGACAGCGTTGCTAGGCAACAAGGTTGAGTTCAAGTGGACCCAGAAATGCCAAGAAGCCTTTGAAGCGCTGAAAGAGAAGTTGACAACAGCGCCTTTCCTAGTCTTGCCTGATGTGCACAAGCCCTTCTCTGTGTATTGTGATGCTTGTTACATAGGTTTGGGATGCGTATTGATGCAAGAGGGAAGAGTTGTGCCTTACTCGTCCCGACAGCTGAAGGTTCATGAGAAGAACTACCCAATCCATGATCTAGAGTTGGCAGCTGTAACACCCAAGTGTTACCCTGGCTAAGAGCCACTTTGGCACTAGAAGCTGTGATCACATAAGATAAAGGCTTAGGGCAGCACATAAGAACCTTGGGGCTCATGTTATGATTAAGTTGCACATGACATGAGAAACTTTACCCTAAGTCCTTGTACATTTACTATCTTGGATAATAGGGGGGGAAGAACCCTAGATTTCTTCAAAGCCATACCTTCCTAAACCCTAAGTAAGGGGGGAAAGAGAGTGATCAAGTGGGTAAAACATGTGTAACTTTTACCCAAACCTTAAGTGACTTGTAACCAGCATTTAGGGGAAGGAAATATTGCAAAAAGGTCCCTGGAGAAACCCCATTTCAAATCTCCAAGAGGAGAGAGAGCTAGAGCTCTCTAGTTTTCTCTAAGTCACATTTTAACCCTACTTCAAAGACCAGCCGTGTTCACTTTGAAAATGGCGCCAAAACCACTTGGGTTCTATACCAAAAATGTGCTATACCACTTAAGGCACCCCCTGGAAAAATTTGAAACCGAGACTCGGACATTTGACAAGCTTTGACATCGGTTTTGTCGCGGAGTGTGCAGTGAGACAAACCAAACTTGGCGCCGGTCTATCTCCTAACCTAGGGCGTATCCTCCCTTGGAACTCACATGAAATAGGTAGCTCTAGGTGCAGGGAAGAGATCCTTCACAGTCGACATGGCGAGATTCGTACGCCTGGTCGCTCAGCAGAGCGAAGAACACGGGCAGAAGCCAAGCGCCACGTGTTCGACGCGCTCTGAGCACGCCAGAGCACGCCCGCGCGCGCCCCGCTGCCGCGCCCGAGCCAAGCCGGCGCCTCGGCCGCGTCCGCGCCTATAAAACCCACCCCAGTGCTCGGTTACCTTCCCCAGTGCCTCCTACGTACCTCACCGGACTTGCCCGAGCCAGCCCTCGCCTCCGGCGACCTCCCCGCGGCCCGCCAGTGCCGGCCAAAGACCACCATCGTGACCAACCCCTCTCCAGCCTCCCTCCGTTCGATCCCAGCCTTCAGTTAGCTTCCTGGTGAAGCCGTGAGCCTTGCTCAAGCTTGAACCGAGAGCCTGCATCACCGGAGTGGCCGAATCGCGCTCGCCGGACTTCAAGAACCCGCCGGCGCGCGTGGACCGGGTAAATCCCTCCGCCATTTCTCGATTCCTTGCGTGTATGGCCTCTACGTCATCCCGTGATGCTCCTCGTACCCCTGGATTGAACCATACCGCCGTGGATAGGCCGGAGCGCACGCCGCCGACGAGCTCGCCCGCCTGCGCACGTGGACCAAGCAGCTCCGACCACCTCCAGCGGCGACCCGCACATCGACGTGACCGCCGCAACCTCCCGAGTGTCGCTGACCACCTCGCCGGACCTCCCTCGTCGCCGGTAAGCCGCGCCGTCCTTTCTTTTTCTACGGCCACTGTTTGGATTGGGGGAGGGACCGCGGGTGAGAGGGAGAGAAACCCAGGGGGTTAAGTGCAAAGCCAAAGACTCAGGTGAATAGTAACCCGGGGGTAGATCTGCGAGTTTTGAATCCATTTAACCCCAGGGGTCTCGGTGCAAACTGGTTTTTCCAGAAAACCTTAATTAAATCTGTTTTTAATTGGACAGCAACTTTGAAAATGCATAACTTTTGTTTAAATCATCCAAATTTGGTCAAACCAATTTTGCCAGACTCTAAATAATGTAACCTGTCTAAGAAAAATATAAAACCCCATATGAACTAGAGAAAGATACAAGGTTCTGATTTATTTTCAGTTTTGGCCAAAAGCTTAATAATAGCAAGAAAAATAGTTGTACTAATTAACTAGGGTTAGAAAAATTTGGAGAAGTTTATATTCACTCACTAACTTAGTTAAAAATGTTAAACCTCTCTGTCTATTACTTTAAGATAATTTTAACCCATTATTCTATAATATGCTTAAGTTTAAGGAAAATAGAAAAGGTAATATAAAGGATGAACCAGAGGGCACACCTATTTTTGTTAAGATACTTAGTCCATGTAGTTCACTGGAAAAATATGTCATACCCTGTTGTAGTGTAAAATAAACAAGATACCTTTTTAATGAAGAGAATAGGAATAACTTAGAAAAACCCTACAAAAATATCCCTAAGGTGAAACCTCCCCAAACCTTAGGATAACTAATGTGTTGGTAATAAGAACTTAAGAAAAATCTGAAATCTGTTGTTTGATATTTTTCAAATGACAAGTTAGTTCTAATCACTCTTGTGCACCAAAGTTTAGAAAATTCACCATTAGTTAACCACCTTGTAGCTCTCTGCCATTTTTGGTACAAGAGCTTTTTATCATTACCAAAGGCCAGCAAAAATAACCATTAGGTCAGAGACCACTTTAATCAAGGACTTGTAGTGTAAAGTGGCCCATTTTTGCCCAACCATTGTTATTTTTGTTTAAAGATTAGCTTTTATACTTTAAGCCTCAAATTCTCAAAACAAGCTAGTATAGCCAGTGACCACCCACTGTAATTTTTACAGAATTTTTGGAAATTTTTAAACTACTATCATAGTTCAAAACCCCTACTAGAAACCCTAGGTGGAAATTAAGAAGGGAAATTGGATGATGGAACTTAATGTCCCCTTAAGATCTTTATAATTGACCACTGAAATTTATAGAGGCAATACAAATCCAATATGTATTTTAGAGAGAAAACCTAAAACTAACAAGTAATAAGTCTATGAATACCACTAGAAGACCCTCGTAACCAAGAAGCCCTAAGTTAAATTCTTAACTTGAATTCTGTAGCTTAATGTTCTTAAATTTTGCATAATCATGACATACATGTTCATTGCATTTCGATAGACTGTAATCTTGCTGACGGAGAGTACGTCCTCGTGCCGGAGCAAGGAGCTGTCCAGGAGGTTGCCCCAGACCCAGCACCAGAGCCTGCACCAGAGGACCTGCCTGCCACTGCTTTGGAAGGCAAGCCCCGGTTTTATGCATAACCTGTTAATTATGCTATTTTACTTCACTTAATGATTGTAGGATTGATTGTGCACTTAGGTGTAGGAATTGTTTGAAACCCTAGTTGCATGATCTCAGGAATCCTATTGAGATGAATACTAGTATGCTAAGTCGAGTAGCTGCTTTATTAAGTAGGATCTCGGTAGAAGTCGAGTGATTTTTCTAGCACTCGCGCGAAATCAGGAATTGGTTGTATCCACTTTCCTATCATACTGATGTTGGTTGTGGACAACAATCCATGGGGATTGGTTGTTCACGGGATAAAAAGTTGATTAAGGATTAAGGTGTGGTACCGTGAGTCAAGCGTTTGAACGTACTAAACACATACCGAGAAATATGGTAAATCGGTAAGCCTAGTACCTGAGTGAACCTGGCAGTGGACATACCTCCTCACGCGACCTGAGACGTAGTCTCCCATTCCGGTTATGGTGGGTACAAGTGCGGTCACTGCACGACGGCCAGTCGGGGTCAGTGAGGCATTGTACGCCAAGGCGGTGAGCCCTGATCTGCTGACGGGGAATCGATGGGGACGGTTGATGTGTGTGGGGACGGAGTGCCCCTACATGTCGTGTGTTTAGGTTTACCTTGCAAGGATAAAACTCGATTCGAATCGTCTGCTTCTCGCAGCCAATGAGACTGCTTGATCCATGCTGCTACATTGAGTAACAAGTGGAACTGGTTGAGATGATACAAACTGTTGATTGCTAATAATGCTTGCTACTATGTATGAATAGATAGTACACTTTTAGCCTTAAGAGAGTCACACTTAATCTTGACTAAGTTAAAATCTTGATTTAGAAACTCAGCTAGTGCTTTTGGCAACCAAACCCCACAGCCAAACAGCTGCATGTCTAGAGGTAGAGGAGTATAGACTCCTCACACCGGGTAAGTCTAGCTGAGTATTAGTATACTCAGCCTTGCTTGTGGCATAAATTTTTACAGGTTCTCTGGAGGACATGGTTGCTGGAGTGACTTGGCCATCCACCCTGCCACCGGGTTGGACTGTCGAGTGGGACCCTGCCTCGGCTGAGGAGGAGCATGAGGAGTGATGGGACAGGCTTCCCCATCCTCCCAGTTATTTATCGTTAGTTTATTTTCCGCTGCACTCCAAAAACAATGATGGTTACTTTTGCGAAAACTCCGATGATGACAATGGTGATGTAATAATTTAATACTCTTTCATGTATGGTTTTATGCTTTATTGTATTTGCTCTGTGACTCACCATCGAGTGAGACTGTGGTACTTGATCCTGTCAGTGGCCGTGTCGGACTAGATCCGAGGAGTTGACGGGTTATTCCCATTTAAGTGTGGTCTAGCCTCTAAGGCAGGGCTTGGGCACTTAAGTTGGAATAATTCGGACAGTTCCGCCACAGCTGGTATCGGAGCTTGTACCACCACAGAGGAATCAATAAATCCTAAATACCATCCCTTTTCGAAAAGTAAAACTGGATAGAAACAATGTTGGATAGATAGTAGGGCAAGCACGATAGACCTAGGACGTGAAGCCTTAGGATGATAGAAGGGTAGTTAGGTGGCTAAGTGACTAGGCCCTACAGGCCACTTTTACAGGATGGGAGTCTTTCCTATTCCTTTCATTCTCTTGTGAGGTCGTTCAGGACGTGCATGCATGCATTCTTAATTAAGTAAATAATTGACTAAATAAAAAGACTTAAAAGTGAAATAGCAGCCAACTAGGTCCTCACTATCTTTTTCTTTTAACCAGAGGCAGGTTGAGTTTTGTTTTCCCTGTTCTTTTTACTTCTTTTTCTTTACTTACGCTTAACCGTGCACAGATGACTTCCCACGGATCCTCTGAGGATGGAGGTGCACTGACCCACACTGACGGACTTGCACGAGAGGGTTTTCCCCGCATCTTGTGGGAGGTGCTTCAGGGGGCAGGATATTCGACACCCCCTCAGTACGCGGTGCAGCTATTTGAAAAGCACCGGGTACCTCGCTGCAGGGTGAGGATGACCCTGGAGCCTCATCCCTTGCAACCAGGCTGGCGTTCACTGGACTCCGAGTCCTATGGATACCGGGCTGAGGACACTGTTGAGGCTATCGCTCTGCATGGACTGACCACCTTCTGTGGATTTCACCCCTTGGAATTGGCTACTCACCCCATTGGGCTGTTCCCTGCGGAGAAGGAGGACGACCCGATGTGGAAGGACCGGGTGGAGCATGCCAAGGACATCTGGGCTCTCTACCCAGGCCACACGGCACACTTGTCGGTACGGTGCATGAACGCTCTGTATCGTCTGCAAGTGATGCGTGGGGAGGCCATGTCCCACCTGATGGCGTTGCTGGAAGACACCAAGATCACCCTGGATAACAGGGAGGAGCTCGTGGTGGATTTATCCCAGGAGCTGGTGGAGAAGGATTTACAGGTGGAGCAGCTGACTGACGAGGCTCATGAGTTGGAAGAGCTGGTGGGTACCAGGGAGAATACCATAGAGGTCCTCGAGGATCAGCTCCTCAACACTCAGCAGCAGTTAGCAGAGGCTAATGCGCATCTGGACATGCATCACCAAGAGATCCATGATGCGGAGGCTGACGAGGACGTCGACATCGAGGGAGGAGACGAGTCTGCCTCCAGTGTAGACACCGCTGGCTCAGGGAGACCACCTTCCCCCGAGTCTAGCGTCGCCTCGTTCGCTCAGTAGAGGCCAGACTAATGCTAGAGATTGATGATAGTTGGACTCCTCGCCGCTAGCTTAGCTTTTGCACCCTTAGGGTACTAGGCTAGGTAGAGTTGAGTCTTTTGATTCCTTGATGTAACCAGTAGTAAAAACTCTTTGGGATGTTTAGGGATGACTGATGGTAATTTAAATTCGGATGGAAGGATCACGTTTTCATTTGTTTTATTTGAAATCTATCAATTACTTTGACTCCCCTACCATGTTCGAACCTTAAGCTTGGAGATGTGTTATTAAGCAACCATGTGACTTTTTCAGATGGCTGGGAGGCAGCGTCGTGGCCAGAATGAGCGCGTTCCTCCACCGCCACCGCCTCCCACTCTGCAGGAGCTCATGGCCCAGCAGAATGAGATTCTGAGGCAGCTAGCTCAGCGGCAGCCACCCCCTCAGCAGTATGGTGGAGACCATCAGCGTCACCCCGTCGCTGCTACTTACCAGGAGTTTCTCAGCACCCAGCCGCCATTGTTTACCAGGTCGGAGGACCCACTGGATGCAGATGTGTGGTTAAGGGTGGTAGAATCCAAGTTCCCATTGCTCCATGGGGCTTGCTCGGAGGTCACCAAGGTCAGGTTCGCCACACAGCAGCTTCGCGGACCCGCAAGGACTTGGTGGGACCATTTTCTGGCTATGCAGCCGGATGGCAGAGAGGTGGAGTGGAGGGAGTTCAAGACCGCTTTCAGAGGGCATCATATTCCCGCTGGCATCATGGACCGGAAGCTCAATGAGTTTCTGGCACTTACTCAGGGCAGCAGGACCGTGTTACAATATGCCCAGGCCTTCAACGATCTGTGTCAGTATGCCGGATATCATGCAGATACGGATGAGAAGAAGCGAGACAGGTTCAGGAGAGGGCTCAGCACCAAGCTCCGTGACCGTCTCAACACCGTCCGGGCCCATAGTTACAATGAGTTGGTCAACATGGCCATCTCCCAGGAAGACTGCATCTTGGCTCGGCAGGCGGAGAAGAAGAGGAAGACCCCTGTGGCCGGATCCTCGTCACAGCCCCAGCGCTTCAGGATTGTGTCTGATTCCCAGAGCAGGGGACCCCAGCAGCAGCAGGGAAGGTGGGTGATCAGGCCACCACAGCAGCAGCAGCAGCAACAGCAGCAGGCACCCAACCGTGCCCAATTCCCAGTTCAGAGGAACAACCAGCAGCAACAGTACCGCCAGGCTAATGATAACCGGTGTTTCACTTGTGGCAGTACTGGGCACTATGCCAAGAATTGCCCCAAGAATCAGCAGAGGCAGGGGCAAAATATCAACCAGAACCAGGGGAAGAGGCAGAAAGTGCAAGTGAGGCAGGGCAAGCTGAACTTCACTACAATGGCTGACGTACCAGAGGGAGCACCCGTCATGACTGGTATCTTTACAGTTTTAAATTTTCCTGCTGCTATTCTTTTTGATTCTGGTGCATCGCATAGTTTTGTCAGTGCCAAATTTAGTGTCAAGTGCCAGTTGCCTTTTTGCCACACCCACGGGGCTATTACCATTTCAACCCCAGGAGGCAGGATTGCCACAAATCAAATTAGCAGGCATGTGCCCATAAAGTTTGGTAGTTTGATAGTTAAAACTGACCTTCTTATTTTGGGACTGGATAGTGTGGATATCATCTTGGGAACTGATTGGTTGGCCAAACATCAGACAATATTGGATATTGCAGCCAGAGCCGTTGAAATTCATTCTCCTGCTTATGGCGAGACTGTTTTGTATTTACCCAACCAGGGTGATGCCCAGTCTTGTGCCTTTGTTATGGCAGAGTCTCCAGTAAGGCAGATCCCAGTGGTCTGCGACTACCCCGATGTTTTCCCGGATGAATTGCCAGGGATGCCACCTGACCGAGACATTGAGTTTGCCATTGAATTGCAACCCGGGACTGCTCCTATCTCCAAGAGACCTTATAGGATGCCTCCCGCAGAGTTGGCAGAACTGAAGAAACAATTGCAAGAGTTGCTAGACAAGGGATTCATTCGTCCAAGCACTTCACCATGGGGATGTCCCGCCTTGTTCGTGAAAAAGAAGGATGAGAGCTTGAGGATGTGTGTTGATTACCGCCCTCTCAATGCGGTGACTATCAAGAACAAGTACCCGTTACCCCGCATTGATGTTCTGTTTGATCAATTGATGGGAGCCAAGGTATTCTCCAAGATAGACCTTCGCTCGGGCTACCATCAGATCAAGATCCGCGCCAGTGACATTCCCAAGACGGCTTTCTCTACCAGATATGGACTCTATGAGTTTCTGGTGATGTCTTTTGGGCTAACCAATGCCCCGGCTTATTTCATGTACTTGATGAACTCAGTATTTATGCCAGAGCTGGACAAGTTTGTGGTTGTCTTCATTGATGACATTCTGGTTTATTCCAAGAATGAAGATGAACACACGGAGCATCTACATATTGTGCTTCAGAGACTTCGCGACCATCAGTTATATGCTAAGTTGTCCAAGTGTGAGTTCTGGCTGAAAGAAATAAAATTCTTGGGTCACACAATTTCTCAGGATGGGATATCAGTTGATCCTGAGAAGGTGCAAGAAGTGATGGACTGGAAACCCCCGACTACAGTAAAGCAGATTAGGAGTTTTCTGGGATTGGCAGGATATTACCGACGATTCATTCCGGATTTCTCTAGAATTGCCAAGCCAATGACTGAACTATTGAAGAAGGGAGCCAAATTTGAGTGGAGCCAAAAGTGTGAAGATGCTTTTCATACCCTGAGGCAACACTTGACAACAGCCCCAGTGCTAGCTCAACCCGACAACACCAAGCCATTTGAGGTTTATTGTGATGCTTCCGGTACCGGATTGGGTTGTGTTTTGATGCAAGAGAACAGAGTAATTGCTTATGCTTCCCGAGCCCTCAGACCCCATGAGCAGAACTACCCGACACATGATCTAGAGTTGGCAGCAGTAGTTCATGCCCTCAAGATATGGAGACACTACTTGATGGGAGCTCACTGTAACATTTACACTGATCACAAGAGCCTCAAGTACATTTTCACTCAGGCAGATCTGAACATGAGGCAGAGAAGATGGTTGGAATTAATTAAGGACTATGATTTGGAGGTGCATTACCATCCTGGCAAAGCTAATGTTGTGGCAGATGCCTTGAGCAGAAAGGCCCAATGTAATTGCATGAGCATGGATGCAAGAATCACCACCTTGTGTGATGAGTTGTGCAAGCTGAATCTGGAAGTTGTTCCTTCCGGTGAATTGAGATATCTTGCAGTGGAGCCCACATTGCAAGAACAAATAGCTCAGGCACAGTTTGGGGATAAGGGAGTTCAGGTTATTAAAGAAATGATCAAGCTGAAGGCCGAGAAATACAAGTGTTTCCGCCAGGACAGCAAGGGAATTTTATGGTTTGAAGATCGATTGGTTGTTCCCAAGAATCCAGAGCTCAGAAAGAAGATATTAGATGAAGCTCACCTTTCTAAGTTCTCCATGCACCCTGGTAGCAACAAGATGTACCATGATCTCAGGCCTCTGTATTGGTGGACCAGGATGAAGAGGGAAATTGCCAAGTACGTCTCAGAGTGTGATACTTGCCAGAGGGTAAAAGCCAGTCATTTGAAAGCAGCAGGCCCTTTGCAACCCCTTCCCATACCATCTTGGAAATGGGAGGATGTTTGTATGGACTTCATAGTGGGATTGCCCAATACCTCCAGGCACCATGATTCTATATGGGTTATTGTGGATAGATTGACCAAGACGGCTCATTTCTTACCAGTGCACACTACCCACCGGACGGAGAAGTATGCGGAAATTTACATCGACCAGATAGTTCGTCTGCATGGGATACCAAGGACCATAGTCTCTGACCGAGGAGCACCTTTTGTAGCACGATTTTGGGAGCAATTACAGGAATCACTTGGGACCCACGTAATCCGAAGCTCCGCATATCACCCTCAAACTGATGGCCAGACAGAAAGAGTGAATCAGATATTGGAAGACATGTTGCGGGCATGTGCATTACATTATGGAAAGGATTGGGATAAGTGTCTCTCGTTGGCAGAATTCTCTTATAATAACAGTTATCAGTCCAGTCTGAAGATGGCACCTTTTGAGGCCTTATATGGGAGAAGATGCAGAACCCCGCTAAATTGGTCTCAAGCAGGAGAAAGGGAAATATTTGGGCCAGATTTGGTAATTGAAGCAGAGGAAAGGGTTAGAGTCATCAGGAAGAACTTAGAAGCTGCTCAGGCCAGGCAAAAGAGTTATCATGACCAGAGACGAAAGCCACTGCAGTTTGAGGTGGGAGATCATGTCTATCTTAAGGTATCGCCAACCAAGGGTATCCAGAGATTCGGGATCAAGGGCAAGTTGGCCCCTCGCTACATTGGACCTTATAAGATCAAGAAAAGTTGTGGACCCGTAGCCTACCAATTGGAATTACCTTCCCATATGTCCGCAGTCCATAATGTGTTCCATGTATCTCAGCTGCGAAAATGTGTTCGTCTACCCACTGAAGTGCTACCAGAACCAGATATTGAGATAGAACCAGACTTGTCCTACCAGGAGTACCCCGTCAAGGTATTGGATCAGAAGGAAAGATCAACTCGGGCAAGGTCGATCAGAATGTATAAGGTTCAGTGGAGTCATCATTCAACAGAAGAAGCTACATGGGAGACGGAGGATTTTCTACGCTCTCGCTTCCCCGACTTTCTACCCAAAGGAGCCGGTACGTAACCCCAAAACCCCACCCCCCACCTGCCCTTTGAATACAATTATCAGAAAAACTTAGATAACAAGGATAGTCTAAGTTATGGATACAACTTAAGAAGGGCTTCCTTCTGAAGTTGCAAAGAGGATGACATTCGAAGAGCAGTTAACAAGAGAAACTTGGGTAAAGAAGAGACACCACCATCACCCCCTCAAGCACCCCTCCAAGGAACTCTACCTAAATCTCGGGACGAGATTCCTTTAAGGGGGGAGGGTTGTAACACCCAAGTGTTACCCTGGCTAAGAGCCACTTTGGCACTAGAAGCTGTGATCACATAAGATAAAGGCTTAGGGCAGCACATAAGAACCTTGGGGCTCATGTTATGATTAAGTTGCACATGACATGAGAAACTTTACCCTAAGTCCTTGTACATTTACTATCTTGGATAATAGGGGGGGAAGAACCCTAGATTTCTTCAAAGCCATACCTTCCTAAACCCTAAGTAAGGGGGGAAAGAGAGTGATCAAGTGGGTAAAACATGTGTAACTTTTACCCAAACCTTAAGTGACTTGTAACCAGCATTTAGGGGAAGGAAATATTGCAAAAAGGTCCCTGGAGAAACCCCATTTCAAATCTCCAAGAGGAGAGAGAGCTAGAGCTCTCTAGTTTTCTCTAAGTCACATTTTAACCCTACTTCAAAGACCAGCCGTGTTCACTTTGAAAATGGCGCCAAAACCACTTGGGTTCTATACCAAAAATGTGCTATACCACTTAAGGCACCCCCTGGAAAAATTTGAAACCGAGACTCGGACATTTGACAAGCTTTGACATCGGTTTTGTCGCGGAGTGTGCAGTGAGACAAACCAAACTTGGCGCCGGTCTATCTCCTAACCTAGGGCGTATCCTCCCTTGGAACTCACATGAAATAGGTAGCTCTAGGTGCAGGGAAGAGATCCTTCACAGTCGACATGGCGAGATTCGTACGCCTGGTCGCTCAGCAGAGCGAAGAACACGGGCAGAAGCCAAGCGCCACGTGTTCGACGCGCTCTGAGCACGCCAGAGCACGCCCGCGCGCGCCCCGCGCCGCGCCCGAGCCAAGCCGGCGCCTCGGCCGCGTCCGCGCCTATAAAACCCACCCCAGTGCTCGGTTACCTTCCCCAGTGCCTCCTACGTACCTCACCGGACTTGCCCGAGCCAGCCCTCGCCTCCGGCGACCTCCCCGCGGCCCGCCAGTGCCGGCCAAAGACCACCATCGTGACCAACCCCTCTCCAGCCTCCCTCCGTTCGATCCCAGCCTTCAGTTAGCTTCCTGGTGAAGCCGTGAGCCTTGCTCAAGCTTGAACCGAGAGCCTGCATCACCGGAGTGGCCGAATCGCGCTCGCCGGACTTCAAGAACCCGCCGGCGCGCGTGGACCGGGTAAATCCCTCCGCCATTTCTCGATTCCTTGCGTGTATGGCCTCTACGTCATCCCGTGATGCTCCTCGTACCCCTGGATTGAACCATACCGCCGTGGATAGGCCGGAGCGCACGCCGCCGACGAGCTCGCCCGCCTGCGCACGTGGACCAAGCAGCTCCGACCACCTCCAGCGGCGACCCGCACATCGACGTGACCGCCGCAACCTCCCGAGTGTCGCTGACCACCTCGCCGGACCTCCCTCGTCGCCGGTAAGCCGCGCCGTCCTTTCTTTTTCTACGGCCACTGTTTGGATTGGGGGAGGGACCGCGGGTGAGAGGGAGAGAAACCCAGGGGGTTAAGTGCAAAGCCAAAGACTCAGGTGAATAGTAACCCGGGGGTAGATCTGCGAGTTTTGAATCCATTTAACCCCAGGGGTCTCGGTGCAAACTGGTTTTTCCAGAAAACCTTAATTAAATCTGTTTTTAATTGGACAGCAACTTTGAAAATGCATAACTTTTGTTTAAATCATCCAAATTTGGTCAAACCAATTTTGCCAGACTCTAAATAATGTAACCTGTCTAAGAAAAATATAAAACCCCATATGAACTAGAGAAAGATACAAGGTTCTGATTTATTTTCAGTTTTGGCCAAAAGCTTAATAATAGCAAGAAAAATAGTTGTACTAATTAACTAGGGTTAGAAAAATTTGGAGAAGTTTATATTCACTCACTAACTTAGTTAAAAATGTTAAACCTCTCTGTCTATTACTTTAAGATAATTTTAACCCATTATTCTATAATATGCTTAAGTTTAAGGAAAATAGAAAAGGTAATATAAAGGATGAACCAGAGGGCACACCTATTTTTGTTAAGATACTTAGTCCATGTAGTTCACTGGAAAAATATGTCATACCCTGTTGTAGTGTAAAATAAACAAGATACCTTTTTAATAAAGAGAATAGGAATAACTTAGAAAAACCCTACAAAAATATCCCTAAGGTGAAACCTCCCCAAACCTTAGGATAACTAATGTGTTGGTAATAAGAACTTAAGAAAAATCTGAAATCTGTTGTTTGATATTTTTCAAATGACAAGTTAGTTCTAATCACTCTTGTGCACCAAAGTTTAGAAAATTCACCATTAGTTAACCACCTTGTAGCTCTCTGCCATTTTTGGTACAAGAGCTTTTTATCATTACCAAAGGCCAGCAAAAATAACCATTAGGTCAGAGACCACTTTAATCAAGGACTTGTAGTGTAAAGTGGCCCATTTTTGCCCAACCATTGTTATTTTTGTTTAAAGATTAGCTTTTATACTTTAAGCCTCAAATTCTCAAAACAAGCTAGTATAGCCAGTGACCACCCACTGTAATTTTTACAGAATTTTTGGAAATTTTTAAACTACTATCATAGTTCAAAACCCCTACTAGAAACCCTAGGTGGAAATTAAGAAGGGAAATTGGATGATGGAACTTAATGTCCCCTTAAGATCTTTATAATTGACCACTGAAATTTATAGAGGCAATACAAATCCAATATGTATTTTAGAGAGAAAACCTAAAACTAACAAGTAATAAGTCTATGAATACCACTAGAAGACCCTCGTAACCAAGAAGCCCTAAGTTAAATTCTTAACTTGAATTCTGTAGCTTAATGTTCTTAAATTTTGCATAATCATGACATACATGTTCATTGCATTTCGATAGACTGTAATCTTGCTGACGGAGAGTACGTCCTCGTGCCGGAGCAAGGAGCTGTCCAGGAGGTTGCCCCAGACCCAGCACCAGAGCCTGCACCAGAGGACCTGCCTGCCACTGCTTTGGAAGGCAAGCCCCGGTTTTATGCATAACCTGTTAATTATGCTATTTTACTTCACTTAATGATTGTAGGATTGATTGTGCACTTAGGTGTAGGAATTGTTTGAAACCCTAGTTGCATGATCTCAGGAATCCTATTGAGATGAATACTAGTATGCTAAGTCGAGTAGCTGCTTTATTAAGTAGGATCTCGGTAGAAGTCGAGTGATTTTTCTAGCACTCGCGCGAAATCAGGAATTGGTTGTATCCACTTTCCTATCATACTGATGTTGGTTGTGGACAACAATCCATGGGGATTGGTTGTTCACGGGATAAAAAGTTGATTAAGGATTAAGGTGTGGTACCGTGAGTCAAGCGTTTGAACGTACTAAACACATACCGAGAAATATGGTAAATCGGTAAGCCTAGTACCTGAGTGAACCTGGCAGTGGACATACCTCCTCACGCGACCTGAGACGTAGTCTCCCATTCCGGTTATGGTGGGTACAAGTGCGGTCACTGCACGACGGCCAGTCGGGGTCAGTGAGGCATTGTACGCCAAGGCGGTGAGCCCTGATCTGCTGACGGGGAATCGATGGGGACGGTTGATGTGTGTGGGGACGGAGTGCCCCTACATGTCGTGTGTTTAGGTTTACCTTGCAAGGATAAAACTCGATTCGAATCGTCTGCTTCTCGCAGCCAATGAGACTGCTTGATCCATGCTGCTACATTGAGTAACAAGTGGAACTGGTTGAGATGATACAAACTGTTGATTGCTAATAATGCTTGCTACTATGTATGAATAGATAGTACACTTTTAGCCTTAAGAGAGTCACACTTAATCTTGACTAAGTTAAAATCTTGATTTAGAAACTCAGCTAGTGCTTTTGGCAACCAAACCCCACAGCCAAACAGCTGCATGTCTAGAGGTAGAGGAGTATAGACTCCTCACACCGGGTAAGTCTAGCTGAGTATTAGTATACTCAGCCTTGCTTGTGGCATAAATTTTTACAGGTTCTCTGGAGGACATGGTTGCTGGAGTGACTTGGCCATCCACCCTGCCACCGGGTTGGACTGTCGAGTGGGACCCTGCCTCGGCTGAGGAGGAGCATGAGGAGTGATGGGACAGGCTTCCCCATCCTCCCAGTTATTTATCGTTAGTTTATTTTCCGCTGCACTCCAAAAACAATGATGGTTACTTTTGCGAAAACTCCGATGATGACAATGGTGATGTAATAATTTAATACTCTTTCATGTATGGTTTTATGCTTTATTGTATTTGCTCTGTGACTCACCATCGAGTGAGACTGTGGTACTTGATCCTGTCAGTGGCCGTGTCGGACTAGATCCGAGGAGTTGACGGGTTATTCCCATTTAAGTGTGGTCTAGCCTCTAAGGCAGGGCTTGGGCACTTAAGTTGGAATAATTCGGACAGTTCCGCCACAGCAGCAGTGGTTCACGCACTGAAGACATGGAGGCACTATCTGTATGGACAGAAATGCGATGTTTACACAGATCACAAGAGTCTTAAGTACATATTTACTCAGACAGAGCTGAATATGAGGCAAAGAAGATGGTTAGAGTTGATCAAAGACTATGAGTTGGAGATTCATTACCATCCAGGCAAAGCAAACGTAGTGGCAGATGCTTTGAGCAGAAAGAGTCAAGTCAATCTGATGGTTGCTCGTCCGATGCCTTATGAGTTGGCCAAGGAGTTTGACAGGTTGAGTCTCGGATTTCTGAACAATTCGCGAGGAGTCACAGTTGAGTTGGAACCTACCTTGGAGCGCGAAATCAAAGAAGCGTAGAAGAATGATGAAAAGATCAGTGAGATTCGGTGACTGATTCTAGATGGCAGAGGCAAAGATTTTCGAGAAGATGCAGAAGGTGTGGTATGGTTCAAAGACCGCTTGTGTGTTCCCAATGTCCAGTCTATTCGGGAGTTGATTCTCAAGGAAGCTCATGAGACAGCTTATTCGATTCACCCTGGCAGTGAGAAGATGTATCAGGATCTGAAGAAGAAATTCTGGTGGTACGGAATGAAGAGGGAAATCGCAGAGCATGTGGCTATGTGCGATAGTTGTCGAAGAATTAAGGCAGAGCACCAGAGACCTGCTGGATTGTTACAACCGTTGCAGATTCCTCAGTGGAAATGGGATGAAATCGGTATGGATTTCATAGTCGGATTGCCTCGCACTCGAGCCGGCTACGATTCCATTTGGGTAGTGGTGGACCGTTTGACCAAGTCAGCCCACTTCATACCTGTCAAGACCAGCTACAACAGTGCAGTATTGGCAGAGTTGTATATGTCTCGGATCGTTTGTCTTCATGGTGTGCCAAAGAAGATAGTGTCAGACAGAGGAACGCAGTTCACCTCTCATTTCTGGCAGCAGTTGCATGAAGCCTTGGGCACGCATCTGAATTTCAGTTCAGCTTATCATCCGCAGACAGATGGTCAGACCGAAAGAACCAATCAAATTCTTGAAGACATGTTGAGAGCATGTGCGTTGCAAGATCAGTCCGGATGGGACAAGCGATTGCCTTATGCAGAGTTTTCCTATAACAACAGTTACCAGGCCAGTTTGAAGATGTCACCATTTCAAGCGCTCTATGGAAGGAGTTGCAGAACTCCGTTGCAATGGGATCAGCCTGGAGAAAAGCAAGTGTTTGGGCCAGACATTTTGCTTGAAGCCGAAGAGAACATCAAGATGGTCCGAGAGAATCTGAAGGTAGCGCAATCGAGGCAGCGAAGCTATGCAGACACAAGAAGAAGAGAGCTGAGTTTTGAAGTCGGAGACTTTGTCTATCTGAAAGTGTCACCGATCAGAGGAGTCAGAAGATTCGGAGTCAAAGGCAAGCTAGCACCCCGCTACATTGGTCCGTACCAGATCCTCTCAAAGCGTGGAGAAGTGGCCTATCAGCTCAGTCTGCCAGAGAATTTGTCAGCTGTGCATGATGTCTTTCATGTGTCTCAGTTGAAGAAGTGCTTGCGTGTGCCAGAAGAGCAGTTGCCAGTGGAAGGTCTGGAAGTCCAAGAGGACTTGACCTACGTTGAGGAGCCAGTGCAGATCCTTGAGATTGCAGATAGAGTCACCCGAAGGAAGACCATCAGAATGTGCAAAGTCAGATGGAATCACCACTCTGAGGAAGAAGCAACCTGGGAGCGTGAAGATGATCTGATGGCTAAGTACCCAGAGCTCTTTGCTAGCCAGCCCTGAATCTCGAGGGCGAGATTCTTTTAAGGGGGATAGGTTTGTAACGCCCCGAATTTTGCAGTTGAATTTTTTTTTCTTTTCTTCACTCGCCAAATTCGGGCGTTACCTTTTCTTTTTCTTTTTCTCTCGCTAGACCTTGATCTTTTCCAAAGTTAGCGGGATTCGGTTTGGAATTCCCGTGTGAAGAAAAACCCTAAAATTGTTTTATGTTGTTTGATGCACCATGCCGAACTATGCATTCTTTGATTGTTCGAAAGTGCAAATGCATTCATCTAGGAAGATCGGATTTCGAAAATAGGGAGAAAACCTTTTCTTTCTTTCTTTTTCTTTCTCTCTCTCCTCTTTTTCTCTCTCCCGCGCCGTGGGTCGTCCCTGGCCGGCCCAGCCGCCCCCTGCGCGCCCCCCTTTGGGCCCAATAGGCCCAACCGCCCCCACCCCCTCCCCTTTTCCCCAAACCCCCTCTCCCTCTCCCTCCCTCTCTCTCATTCTCTCCCTAGCCGCCGCCCTCCCCTGCCCTAGCCGCCGCCCCTGCCCGGTTCGGCCGCCCCGCGCCCCCGCCGCTCGGCCGCCCCGTCCCCGTCTCCGGTGAGGCCCTCCCCTCCCTCTCCCCTCTCCCCTCCTCTCCCCCTCCCCGTCCGGCCATGGCGCGTCCCCCAGCCGCCCGCCCCAACCGCCCCCCTGCTCGGCCCCCTGCCTGGCCGCTGGCCGCGCCCCCGCCCCCAGCCGGCCGCTGGCCGCGCCCGGCCGCGCCCCCCAGCCGGCCCCCAGCCGCGCGCCCGGCCGCGCCTGGCCCCCGGCCGCGCCTGGCCCCGCTCGCCTGGCCGCCCTGGCCGCTTGGCCGCCTGGCCAGCCCGGCCGCCCCCCTGCGTGCCCCCGGCTCAGCCGCCCTGGCCGCCGGTTCGGCCGCCCCAGCCGCCCAGCTCGGCCGCCCGCGCCCAGCCCAGCCGCCCTGCCCCCGGCCGGTTCAACCGCCCCCAGGGCCGGTTCAACCGCCCCCCCCCCCCCTTTTTTATTTTTTTTATTATTTTATTTTATTTCGTTTTACTTTCTGTGATCATAGTTATTTTATTTTAGGTAGGCTAATCATTGTTCATGCTATTGAAATAGGAAGTTTAATTTAGAACTTCGCTGCGCTAGTTGATTCACGTAATTAATTGTTTATTTCATTCAATGTTGATCAACTAAAAATGACTAGGTTTCCATTAGTGTATATAACAGAATTCTTTTGTTAAGAACCAATTGTAACTGATCATTAGTGCATAAGCTTTAACCCCCTGCGAGGCCTTTTCTCGTTTCTTTCTAACCATAACAAATGCGATATCGAATGTCATACTTAATGCATACTCACTTTACTTGTTCCCTTGTACGGTGTACTGTTCTTTTGTATTAAATATGTGGATGTATGTATGTTTGCGCTCGCATAGAGAACGATCCGGTCGAAGAGCCCGAGGAATTCGCAGGAGAAGCCCCTGAGCAGCAGTCGGTTGGTGGAGGCAAGTGTCCTTTGACCCATCTCAGTCCTATTCATTCTTTAATTCACCTCCCGCATTACACATTTATACCTAAGGATTGACTAGCTTTTGTTATTCATGTCCTTGTTTACCTATTTGGGTCGGATTATTACTGCTTAGTCTGATGCTATTGCTCAACTCTAATCAATGAACATGATGTGATTATCTATGATACGCTGTTTTCCCTTCTTATTTATGATCATATTTGTGGCCTTCAAGGGGACTCGAGCGGTTTCTCGAGTGCCTCTCCGTAAGGACCTGTTCAATGGATGACCGCCCAGGAAAACAGTGCAACCATGAGGGTGGAATGGGACGCCCTTAGCTGAATAATTGGAGGAACCGGGGTGTAGATCGCTTAGCCGTTGTGCCGTCAATGGGGCTCGGTGTATGCGGCTCGCTCTGCCAAGGTTGATTTGTCCCTTGGGGAGGAGTGCGGTACATTTAGGAAACCTAACGGGTGGCTACAGCCCCGGGGAATCTTTGTAAAGGCTACGTAGTGAGACCCTGCCTATTCACCTTGGTAGTGTTTAAGGGTTTGATCGGCCCGAGGCAAGAGGGAATCACGGCTTGTGGGTAAAGTGCACAACCTCTGCAGAGTGTTATGAAACTGATATATCAGCCGTGCTCACGGTTATGAGCAGCCAAGGGAGCTCCAGAGATTAGTGATACTTGATCAGAGATACTTTGGTATAGGTGGCAATGAGATTGATGGTTCTGATTATGATTATGGTATTGGTAAGTGGTATTCTTTCCGTTTGGAAAGGATACATTGGGCTAATAACTTGGGTTAATGTTAAAACTTGGCTTTCTACTAGTAAGTAATAACCTGACCAACTAAAAGCAACTGCTTGACTTATCCCCACATAAAGCTAGTCCACTACAGCCAAACAGGATACTTGCTGAGTATGTTGATGTGTACTCACCCTTGCTCTACACACCAAATCCCCCCCCTCCAGGTTGTCAGCATTGCAACCACTGCTCAGGAGAAGATGAAGCTGTGGAAGGAGACTTCCAGGAGTTCCAAGACTACGACGAGTTCTAGGTGTGGGTTAGCGGCAACCCCCAGTCGGCTGCCTGTGAAGGCCGCGTTATCTACGTTTCTTTTCCGCACTTTGATTTATTGTAAGATCTATATGGACGTCTCAGACGTATGATGTAATCGACTATTATTTCCCTTTTAATACTATTTGAGCACTGTGTGATGATGTCCATGTTATGTAACTGCTGTGTACGTGAATAACTGATCCTGGCACGTACATGGTTCGCATTCGGTTTACCTTCTAAAAACCGGGTGTGACATTTAGTAATTTACAATTAATTCTTAGTATATTAATGTTAGAGGAATTAAATAAACAATTTTTAGTATACGTATAAATTCTATTTAGAAAAGAAAGGAGAAAACCGAAAGGATATAATTTTATAATAATGTTAAAATAACCTAATTAGACGCTCATACTTTTCTAATAAAGAAAATGATAGTTATATTGATAAATATAGGTTTCTTATTAAAGAATTAGATAATTTGTTTCTAACTTTAAAATGACCCTTTTCAGTAGATATCATGTTTTTGATTTAATAAGGTTCGTTATGGATGTTTAAGTATAGCCGTATTAAATAGAAACTTAAATGAATATGTAGACATATGTTCCTTAATAAAAATAGAACATAAATATATGTCCAATTAATAGATTATTTATATTTTCTTAATTAAAAGATAATAAGAGTCATTGCTTTTATAAACTAAAATGATAGTTTATACTTTTTCCTTTTTAAATGATTTAGGTCATATGTTCCTAAATTGAAACTAAATATAATCAATAGATTATTTATATTTTCTCACAATTTAATAATTAACTTACATTTATATCTGTCCATAACTAGTAATGCAAGCACGATTAATTTGTTCATCACATTGAATCCATATTATTTATTTATATCATTTAGTGGTCCTTAAAGGATAAAATAATATAATTAGTGTTCATGTCCTTTTATATTTAAAATGTTAGCTTATATATTAACTTTGGATGTAGCTTTCTTAATAATAGTACATACCATGTATTCTCTTAATGGAAATGAAGATAATTATTATTTAGTTGTCTTTTCACATAAAATCTATCTAGACTTAATTATATAATAGCTTTTCATCAATAAATGTTTATTATATGTTTCATAATGCTTCATAAGTTAATAATGTGTTTTTATAACTCATTAACGTTAGATATATAACCTATATCTTTTCTAAAAGGTTAAAAACGTTTAATATCGTTATAACGTGTTTTATTGTCTTATAAACTCTTAATCTTAGACATATCACATATGACGTTTTATAAAAGACTAAACTGGTGAACCAAATATTTGTATATTTTAATTAAGATATTTCAAGCTCATGTCTTATTTTATAAAGTATAGATCACACATTCTTGAAAATACCCTCTCATTATAACTATTACTTGCGATGTTTTTGAAAAAAAACGAACGCTCTTTTCGTTAGGCTTCTTTTAGCTTTACGTATGGTGAATGTTGTATGTTATTGAGTGGTGTTTGTTCTTCTTGTTTGTTTGTGTGATATTCAGTGGTTGATCTAGTAATTAAGAATCAAGATCTATTTCGATCCGTGGAAGAACCTCAAGTTTTCAATAAGCAAGGCAAGTGGACTTCTCCCTCTGCATACTCTGTTTGATCCCAAACAATACATTTAATAAAGTTTATTCTTTTGGATATATATGCATAATTTGACGGGTTACCTATTTAGATAACCTTTCCAACCTTATTCCTTGATCAAACCTGGGAATTATACGTTACCTTAGTAGCTATGCTATTGCTACAACTTTAAATTTATGCAGTCACTCCTATTTAAGATACTAATGTTCCAAATGGTAAGTTTACTTTATTGTGGTTAACCCGATGGTTAAACAAGATTATTGCATATTAATTGGAACATGGAGTGACCACCTGGGAAAACAGTGCTACCATGAGGACTATCATGGCTCTGGTCTTGGCTAAATAACTAGGGAAGTCTTATGTTGGGTGTTGGTCGTGGTCAACCGGAACAAGGGCATCTGGCAAGCTCTTATAGTTCCGGCTCAGGCAGATTGGATACGGGCATAGTTCCCAAAGCTTTACCCTGTGGTCCGGACTATAAGTTGGTTACGGTAGGTGTGCCTTATGCAGTTTGACCATTTCCAGCATTTGCGTAATGAGGACTCTAGGGAGAAGCCTCGTAGTGAGACCCTGGCCATTCACCTCGGAAGTGAATACGGGTCTAGCTAACCCGGGCAAAAAGGGAATCGCGACTCATGGGTAAAGATGCGCCACCTCTGCAGAGTGTAAAACTGATATATCAGCCGTGCTCACGGTTATGAGCAGCCTGGACTCCTCACATGATAATTGAACTTAAAGTTGGAAATAAATCAAGATTCGATGATCTGCCAATGGTTTTGCTTAAGTGGTTTCACTTAAGTGTTTTTGATATACTCTCATACTTTTGTTTAATGGGAATACTTGGGATTCACACTTATTAGTAAGACAGGTGTTGTTAATAAAATGTTGACCAACTAAAATGCTTACTGCTCAACCTTAACCTCACCTTGTTACCTTGCATTAGTTTTTCCCCCACTTGCTGAGCCCCGACCATAAGTGAGCTCACCCTTGCTTAATTTTGATCAGAAGTTGCAGACGAAGATATGATGCTGAACTCCATGGATGCTAGTCTAGCGATACCCCCGGTCATCTTCCTGTGGATGGATGTCCTTGTTTCGTTGTACTTTGATGAATAAAGGTTAAGACATTTTGTCTGTTCGAAGTGTAATATGTTTATATAATCGTTATTTACGCTTTTATGCATTGTCCTTTTGATATATTACACTTGTGACATCAACATATGTGTGGAAATAGATCCTGGCACACATATGTGATGCACCCGGCTCTGCCCCTTAGAAACGGGTGTGACATTGTGTGGAGTGAGGTTAGATGATGCCTCATTTTGTCACTCCACATATTATAATCTTCACCGTCAAAAACCGGTGGTTTGCCTAATGGAACGGAGAGTAAAGGAGTACGCTTTGAAATACGGGGGTAGCGTAGGGGAATCTTACTATACTTCTTGCGCTCATGGCACTTAGAAGAAATGGACAGCGCGTCGGAGCCGGAGGTGGAAGGCGATGAAGAATCGGTCTCGTAGTAGACCACCTTCCTCATCTTCTTTTTCTTGTCGCCACTCTGATGTGACTTGTGGGAAGAGGATTTCTTCTCCTTCCTCTTCCCCTTGTTGCGGGACTCTTCCGATGAAGCCTTCCCGTGGCTTGTAGTGGGCTTGTCGCCGGTCTCCATCTCCTTCTTGGCGTGATCTCCCGACATCACTTCGAGCGGTTAGGCTCCAATGAAGCACCGGACTTTGATACCAATTGAAAGTCGCCTAGAGGGGGGTGAATAGGGCGAAACTGAAATTTACAAAGTTAATCAGAACTACAAGCCGGGTTAGCGTTAGAAATATAATCGAGTTGGAGAGAGAGGGTGAAAAAAACAAATCACAAGCAAATAAGGAATGAGACACAAGGATTTGTTTTACCGAGGTTCGGTTCTTGCAAACCTACTCCCCGTTAAGGTGGTCACAAAGACCGGGTCTCTTTCAACCCTTTCCCTCTCTCAAACGGTCACTTAGACCGAGTGAGCTTCTCTTCTCAATCACACGGGACACAAAGTCCCCGCAAGGACCACCACACGATTGGTGTCTCTTGCCTTGGTTACAATTGAGTTTGATCACAAGAAGAATGAGAAAGAAAAGAAGCAATCCTAGCGCAAGAGCTCAAATGAACACAACAAATCTCTCTCTCCAATCGCTAAAGCTTTGTGTGGAGTTGGGAGAGGATTTGATCTCTTTGGTGTGTCTTGTATTGAATGCTATAGCTCTTGTAAGGTGTAGAAGTGTAGAAACTTGGATGCTCTTGAATGTGGGGTGGTTGGGGTATTTATAGCCCCAACCACCAAACTAGCCGTTTGGTGGAGGCTGCTGTCGACGGGCGCACCAGACAGTCCGGTGCGCCACCGGACACTGTCCGGTGCGCCAGCCATGTCACCCGGCCGTTAGGGTTTGACCGTTGGAGCTCTGACTTGTGGGGCCTCAAGGCTGTCCGGTGGCGCACCGGACATCTCCTGTAGACTGTCCGGTGCGCCAACTACGTGTGCTCTGCCCTCTGCGCGCGCAGGCGCGCATTTAATGCGTTGCAGTCGACCGTTGCGCTTGAAGTAGCTGTTGCTCCGCTGGCACACCGGACAGTCCGGTGTGTCACCGGACACTGTCCGGTGCCTCACCGGACGGTCCGGTGAATTATAGCGGAGCGCCCTCTAATTTTCCCGAAGGTGAGGAGTTCAGCGTCGAGTTCCCTGGTGCACCGGACACTGTCCGGTGCGCCAGACCAGGGTGCCTTTGGGATTTCTTAAGCTCTCTTTGTTTGAACCCTTTCTTAGTCTTTTTATTGGTCTATTGTGAACCTTTGGCACCTGTAAAACTTATAGACTAGAGCAAACTAGTTAGTCCAATTATTTGTGTTGGGCAATTCAACCACCAAAATCTATTTAGGAAAAGGTGTAAGCCTATTTCCCTTTCAATTGTGTACGCTAAGAATTTCCATTTTCTCTAGCAAATTTTCAATAGCTTCTTGGGAGCTAGCTAACTTAGCCTTAAGTTTTTCATTCTTTTTAATAAGGCTATCATCGATAGCAGTAGATGGAGCACTAGACTCTAATAGCTCAATTTTAGTTGACAGCTCACTATTTAAGTTTGCAAAAGTTTCAAATTTTTCTAGCAAACCTTTATAATCATTTTGGGAGCTAACCAACTTATTTTTCAAGGTTTTAAGTTGAGCTTTTTGCTTAGTGCAAACATCCTAAAAAAATTCAACGGCTTCCACAAGCTCATCTATGGAGGGCTTTCCCTCACCTTCATCATCACTACTACTTTTATCACTAGAGGATGGAATGCTTTTGTTACCTCTTGCCATAAGGCATTTGTATGATGACCGTGATGAGCGTGATGAGGACTGGTGGCTGCGCGTCCTTGGAGGTTCATCAACACTTGAAGAATAATCCCAAGTTCTAACACTTGTTAGCGCCTTGCCTTTGCTCCTCTCCTTTTTGGGTTCAGCCATATTTGGACAGTTGTCCCTGATGTGGCCCTTCTCCCCACATGTGAAGCGTCCTCTCTTCCTTTGCTTTTTCATGTCAATGTTAAAGAGAAGATCTTCGACCTGCAGGGGCACACCCATTAGATTAATCTTGCGGATCATCCCCATTACCTTTCCGACGTGTCGGATTGTTTCTTCGTCCTCGGAGGATGATGTGCATGGTTGATTATCTTCATCATCGTCACTTTCTTCTTCCTCTTCTTCACTTGAGGAACTTGGAGTGGGAGCCTTCTTTTTGCCCTTCCTTTCATCACATGCAAAAACATATGGCCTTGAGGAAGTTGGCTCCTCTCCCTGACACATTTTTCGCGACATCTCAAAAGCCACGATTTTCCCAATCACAATGGTCGGGGTCATGTTGCTCAAGTCCTCCATGTTGTGAAGGATGGTGATGATGCTCCCATATCTTCGTTGTGGTAGCAGGGAGATAATCTTCCTTACAATGTCCGCATCACCTAGCTTATTTATGCCAATAGAGTTGAGCTCATTGATGATTAGATTTAAACGAGAATACATGTCTCTAACAAGCTCATCATCTTTCATAGCAAATGAATTATACTCATTTAAGACTAGGCAATGTTTTTGCTCACGGACATTGGATGTGTCGTCATGGAGCTCATGCAATTTTAGCCAAATCTCATTAGCAGTTTTCAAGGTAAATACTTGATTAAAAATAACCATGCTAAGAGATTCATACAAACAATTTTTGGCTCTAGCATTTAAATGAATTTTTTTTCCTCACTCGTGGTGGGTTTCTCTGGATTCTTGAGGGGTTTCATCCCGTCGCGAGTGACTCTCCAAATACCTAGATCAAGGCCTCTAGGTAACAAGCCATTCTAGCACTATAATATGGGAAGTTAGTATCGTCGAAGTGTGGTGGCCTATGGGTATTCATCCCTTCCTCTAAAAAGCATCGACTCCTTTCAGCGGTGAAGCTAAAGCGTTTCAAATGAGCCAAACCAGGCTCCGATACCACTTGTAGGAAACGGGTGACGCCTAAGAGGGGGGGTGAATTAGGACTTCTAAAACTTTTACTAAGCTAGGCCACAATTAAATCCCTAGAGCAAAACCTATACAAATAATCAAACTAGAAAGTGCAAACTAGGTTTTGTCTAAGTGTTGCTATCTCTACCGCAATGGCTAAGTTTCAATCTACACTAAATAAGTATGTATACAAGATTGATACTTAAATGCTTAATATAAATGCGGAAACTTAAAGAGTAAAGTAGAGAAGCAAACTATCATGGATGACGCCGGTATTTTTACCGAGGTATCCGGAACCACGCAAGGTCCCGGCTAATCCTCGTTGGTGCCCCTACGCAAAGGGAAGCCCTCGCGAGGGCCAAGCACCACGGTCGAGTAACTCCGTAGAGAGCCGCGGACCTTCTCCACGCGCAAGTGGTGCTCCGCTTCTGGCTCCTCTCAGACGCTCCCCGCCGTCTCCACTATCGAGCTTCCGGCCGAAACGCCGCGGGCCTCGTTCCCTCCGGTACACGGTGGCGGCCTCGTTCCCTCACGGTCTCGCAAGACTCTCGCCCCACTCGGTACAATTACAACGACTCGCACAAGAGCCGAGGGGTTGTGTGGTTTGTCTAAACTCACTCAACTAACTAGGATTCACCTAGAACAAGCGCTAAAGCGGTCTAACTAACCTAAGCACTTCGCAAAGCACCTATGCTAATCATCGAGTGATTCTATTAAGCACTTGGGTGTTTGAGCACTTGGAAATGTCTACAATATGCCTTGGTATGTTGCTTGGGCTCCCACACCTTCAAATGGCCGGTTGGGTGAAGTATATATAGGTCCCAACTCCAAAATAGCCGCTGGAGAAAAGCTGTAGTTCTCTGCAGCACACCGGACAGTCTGGTGGTGCACCGGACAGCGCACTGTAGCCTATCCGGTGCGCCTAGCCGTTGCCCTGTCAGAGTAGGTGATCGTTGGCGCCGCAGGCTTTTCACACCGGACAGTCTAGTGCTCACACCGGACAATCCGGTGGTCTTCTCTCCAGGTGCCACCTAGAACTAGCCGTTGGGCTGAGGTTCCCTGGTGCACCGGACAGTCCGGCATGTGGGCACCGGACAGTCCGGTGCTCCACGCACAGACAGTCTGTAGGCAGCACACTTGGACTTTTCTTGGATCTTCTTAATGTCTTCTTTTGAGGTGTTGCTTTCCCCAATTCCTTAGTCCAAGTACATCTTGCATCCTGTGAACTAAAACATAAACACTAGAAAACTTATTAGTTCACAGATTGTGTTGATCATCAAACACCAAAACTCAATTAGCCAAATGGCCCGGGGTCCATTTTCCTTACAAAAGCAATAGCATAAGCTAACCATAATAACCCAAAAGGTAATCAAGGACAAGGTAAATACAAAGCTAGTCAATCCTTAGGTTTCAATTAAGTAAGGCGGAACAGTGAATTATAAGTAAGTAGGACATAATGGGTCAGAGGACATTTGCCTTCACGAAACAGATGCTCAGGGTCTTCAACCTCATAGAACTCAGAGAGCTTGATCACTTGGTCGCCAACGCTTGATCGTCGATTCCTCGAAGCGCGGAAACAAATCGCGATCTAATCGCAACGCGAAGCGAAGACGAACAAGCACAAGCAAACAAACATATATAAATGCATAAGAACATTACACCATACAAGATAAACTGTTATAAAAAAGATGCAGCATAAAATAGAGCTCGATTCTATGGTCACGCGAGGGAAAGAAATGTCGAACTCGAAGCGACGGTCGGGAAAATATCGTGTTTACGCTAAACAAGTATTAACGCTAACAATTAATTCGACCTTATCAATTATAAATTATATCTACTATTTAATTTGATTAATCTGCTACACTAACAACTGTCAAATAAATAAGTAATTTAATTAACACAAGAGATTCTAAGCGAGACAAATTTATGACAAGCGAAACAACACGACAGCGTGCAAACGACGCGCGGACACGCGCGACACATCACACTGACGACACACGAAACAGTGCGTACGACCAGCGCGAACGATGCGCGAACCGGCACGAACCAGCACGCGACCACGAGCCCATCACGCACGAACAACACGCATACAACACGTGAACGACACGCGAAGCAGCACACCACCGCGCGCGGAACAACACCCGCGACAGACGAGAATAACTGACCAGGTGACATGTTTATACTAAATGAATATTACATAAATAGAAAACGATTAAATTAATATTGTCCATGTTAATATTTATTATAAAAGCCCAAGTTGAACACTACACATTTAATCTGATTAGAATATTAATCTAATAAATATTAACCGAGCGAGTCTTAAGTTAAGTATCTAAAATATATGACCCGACAGATTAACATTATTAATGTGAGTGTTCGTTAGCGAAAACAATTTATTATCACGAGTAGACGCCATATGATACATGTGACCGACATGAGAGATACACGCGAACGAAATGAGTTGACGCGCGCAAAACAACACTGCGGCACGCGCACGACACGCGCGAACCGACATGCGAAACTAATAAACAAAAGCATGATTAATCTAAGCAATTATTAACAAAGAATATTTCAATTAAGATTAATCATGTTGGTGCAAATCGAATTCCTAAATTAGATTTTAAAGTCAAAACGATGTTCCAGGGGTAGACGGGAGGGGGGTAGACGAAGGGTAGACGAAAGGGTAGACGAAGGGGTAGACGAGGGTCGTCAGAATCCCGACGACACGCTGTGCGTGCACGAAACAACACGCACAACATCGCGAGACACTCGAAAATCACTAACAAATATCGTATTTATTATAAACGAGCATTTGGGCAAGACGTTTGAGTTACTAATATTGACATGGATTTATTAGAGCATAAGTTAACTACCATAAATTAGTTTAGTTAAAAGGTCAAATTAATTAACGTTAGTTAAACAAAAGTATAATTAATTATTAAAACGTGAGACATGGCGAAACGATGTTATTATCGTGTAGACGATGCTCACCCCTCAGCGACGGCGGACGGTCGGACGAGCTCGCGGCGAAGCACGAGGACGGCGATGCTGCTGCTGCACCGGGGCCATGTGAAGGCTAAGCCGGGGCTGCCACATAGGCGAGCCACACCGGCTGCCGCGCCGGGGCAAGCTTGTCAGCGCGAGAGGGCTGGGCGACCGCGCCATAGGACTCCAGGACGCGCGCCCGGGGCATGCCGAGCTGGCATCGGGCCGCGGGCTGGCCATGCGGACAGAGCCGCTGGAGGTGCACCACCGCGGACACAGGCCACCGGCCGCGCGCAAGGCGGCCGCGCACCAGTCGCGCCAGTCGGTGGCAGGGGGGTTAGCTGGCCACACGCGCCGAGCCACCAGGCTGGCCGTGCCGGGGGGTGGAGCAGGGGCGGCTAGCTGGGCCGCACCACCGGCCACCGCGCCCTAGCCGCCGCGCCGGGGCCGCAATGCCTACACCAGGGCCACGTGCCCGTGCCGGCTTGACTAGGCCCTAGCCATGGCGGGCGTCGGCTACGACGAGCGCGACGAAGAGAGAGATGGGGAGGGGAGGGGCAGGGGAGATTTCACCATGGAGCGGCCGTTGACGACCTCGATGGACGACAGTGACGGTTATGGTGGCACGAGCGCTGGGGTGCTAGATCATGCACAGGACGTGCCTCGGACGGCTGGGCACGGACAAAGCAGGAGGTGGCGGTTTAGGGAAGGAGGTGGCCTAACACGTGGGGCCCGCACACAGGCGGCGGTGGCTAGGGCGCGCCCGCACGCTAGGGTTTGGCGGAGGGGGCCGGCACTGGGTGGGCCACGCGAGAGTGGGGCGGGGGGGGGGGCGCTGGGCAGACCGGGGGATAGGGGAGTGCGCTTGGGTCGCTGAGAGGGGGCTGGGCCAGGCAGGCCGCGGGGAGGGGAGGATTTGTGGGACGCGCCAGGGCGCTGGGCTGGGGAAAGGGCGCCCAGGTTTCTCTTTTTTTCCTATTTTCTTTTTAAATTTACAAGAGAGAGAGTCACGAATTAAATGGATACACATCCAAGGAAAACACCAAACGAATATAAATGTATTAAAGCATGATGCAACAATTATTATTCCCTTAGGGCTTTATTAACAACTATACTTGAAGTCAAATTCCCTATTACTTGGGAATAAATGAATAAAGGAGCGGAAAGAAAGAGAAAAAGAAAAGTAACACCTGAATTTGGTGGATATTAGAAAAGAATTTTTATACCCCCAAATTCAGGGTGTTACAGGATCACGAGTTGAATTTTAGTGGCGCACCGGACAGCGCACCGGACCGTCTGGTGTGCACCGGACAGTGATTGTTCACTGTCCGGTGTGCCATCTGCCCAATGGCTAGATGTCAGAACTAGCCATTGGAGTCGACCGTCGGCGCACCGGTGGCGCACCAGACTGTCCGGTGCGCCCATGCGCAGAACAGTGCTAGTAACGGCTAGTTGGTGGGTGAGGGCTATTTATACCCCCTCCACCCACCATATTCAATGTCTTGCTTCCCACATTTATTCCTGCACATTGGTAGAGCATTGCAATCACCAAAAGACTAGTGAGGTGATTAGAGAATCTTAATCCCACATTTGGACCTCATTAGCGCTAGCGACAGCCACCTAGAGCACACACCACTTGCATTAGGCTTCTCTTGGTCAAGCGAAAGTCTACGGCTTGTTACTCTTGGTGATCGGCATCACCTAGACGACTTGGTGGCGTTGGGAGCTCGGTGATCACCGTGGAGATCTTGTTGGTGACCTGACTCAAGTTTGTAAGCGGTCGTGAGGGATCCACCGCGCCGGAGTGGCAAAGGATCATCTCGTAGTGAGCACTTGGTTCTTGCAAGGACCAAGGGGGAGCGATACCCTTGCGCGGGTGCTCCAACGAGGACTAGTGGAGAGTGCTGACTCTTCAATACCTCGGGAAAAATTGGAGGAGTCTTCTAAACCTTGCTTTACATTCCGCACTTAATTCAAGCACTTTACATTGTGTATTTGTTTAGCAAGTATTTGAAGTATTGTCTTAGCACTATTGTATTTCTAGTATTATTCTCTTAAGTGCTAGTTGTTGGGCTCTTGCTTAGGTTTTAATTATTGTCTATTTTTAGAAAAGCCCAATTCACCCCCCTCTTAGACATCGTGATCCTTTCAACACCAATGGCCACTAGCTCCTGACACCAAAAAAACAACTAAGCTACTTTTTGTTTTGTCTATCTATCTAATTAACTAGTTCTGATACATGCTTCAAAATTAAATGCTACAGAAACTTTTAGCACATAAACTTACTTGATTTAGGCTCTATTTGGTTTAACTGTAGAATCCTAAAAATCTTATTCTAGTTGTGAGCTATGAAAAAGTTGTTGTGAACTGACAATTATGGCAAAGTTGGAAGCTATTTGGTTAAAACAAATGTGAAATGTAGATTCTATAAGAAATATCTATTATAACATTACGAAGACGGTCTATATGCTAATTGATCAGATTAATATGTAGATTAACATGTAATTAATATAAAAGATATATGTAACCTCATTTTTCTCATAACTATATTATCATGCACTAACCAAAGCATTATCTATATATATTCTCACAAATGGTATTCATGGTAATCTCATTCTCCTCATCAGCAATGTCATCCTCTTGCAATTGTGTTGTTTCTTTGACCTCGATGTCATCCACATCTATAGGCATATAGTCCCCATGTTCCTCACATTTATCAAACTCCTCATCCCTTACGATGCTATCACGAATAAAATTATGTAACACAATGTAAACAATTATGGTATGCTTCTGTGTATAAGGTGAAAAACTGGGCATTGCCTTCAATATATGCAACTTTGCTTTGAGAACCTCGAACGCACACTCAATGACATTGCGAAGGGACGAGTGCAAATAATTAAAATCCTTATACTTCTCTTGTGGTGAACATTACCGGTGAAGTCAAAATTCTACTAGATGATATGTACTCCCTCTGTATGGAGTAAGATATCCGCTTCGATTTGGGTAACCAGAATCCATGAGGTAACTTGTGTTTACTAGGCTTATGATTCATGAAGATCACTACTTAATGACACTTACTGATTGATGACAATGTTTTATTATGGGTTAGGAAGACTATATATTTGATATGTGTCCAAAGGAAAGTAGATGTGGGGGTAATGGAATGCAAGGTTACAAGATGGAAGAGTGCACATGTGGGTAGATGCCATGAACTTGGAGAGTTTGCCAATGTTGCTGTGAAAATAATGAATGTTTTTCTATGAAAATAAGCTCAAGGAGGGACGATGACATGAGGCAATATCGATTAGATATGTCCTCAGACTTGGTCAAGGGATTGAGCTAGTATCTCATCCACATGCCCTGATCAAGAGAACAAACCTCCTGTAATTGTGTCCGTTGGTCACATGCATAATATAAATATGAGGCAAAGTTGGCATGGAAGCCAACGTTTCAGCGCTATCATCAAACCCTAGCTGCAACATGAGAAAGAATCTAATATTCTATTAGCACCATAGTGATAAAAAATTATGCAACCTCTTCATGGCGTCCATAGACCCTAACGGTTCTAAGCCACCGGCACCGATGTTCCTCCCTAAGGTCCCGACATGTAACAAGGTGGTGAAACGAATCAGGAAAGAGGGCTTCACTCCCATAGTTGTCCACAACCTCATCAACTACTATAATGAGTCTCCACCTCGGCCCCAAAGGTATGGTTCTCTGTCCACCTTATCCCTTCACTCTCTCACTAGCGCACAAGTACTATTACTTTGTATGCAAGAATCGAGATGGGTCATAGATGGATCAACTAGTTCCTAATGGTCAGACAAGAGGTCTACTCATTTATCAATGGTATCAGAGTTGGTCTGCTATATTTCTCGTAATCTAAGTCTATCAGAAGACAAGAAAGGAAGAACTTAGAGGAGTAGGGATAGAGAAAGAACTAAGCAACACCATAGTGGTGGTGCAAAGAACATTCATAACCATAACTGTAACTGCTAAACTCTAACGCTAACTCATAAAATAACTCCAAACCAAAAAGGACTAGGGACAAAGAGGAACACAGAGAGGTAAGGGTAGTTGGGAAAGAAGATCTCTAACCCTAACGATAACCCTTACCTATAAGAAATCACCCAAACAGAAGAAGACTAGTTGGGGATCAAATAACATACCTGAGATCTTGATCAAGTTCGACGATGAGGTAGAACCTAGGGGCCAACTCCAACTGACCGATGGTCGGCCAAAGGGCCAAGTTACCGCTGTGGTGCCCACTCGACAATGGTGAGCTCAACTAGAGGGGAGCGTACTCGAATGTGAGAAACCATGTAACACCCAAAATCCATCACCTAAAAGCAACCCAACTTAATTCAGTAGTTTCTAATAGAAAGGAAAAATGTTTATGTCTTCAATTAATAGAAATGGAGATAAAAACAGATTAAATAATTTTTAATAGATAAAATTTTATAAAGTGTTTGATGCACCAATGTTGGAAAATTTATTTTTGTTTGGATTGGTTTACAAATTCAAATTTATGAATTTAATTTTGGTATGGAAACCATTTTTATAAAATGTAATAAGTATTTAAGATACTTTTTCTCTAGAGAACAAGTATTTTACTATGTTAATACTAATTTTGAATTTTATCTATTTTTATAATATATATGTGCATGTTTTGGTTTTAGAAAATAAAAGAAAAATAAAAATAAAAAGAAGAAAGGACATGCCCGCACCCTTGGCTTTCGCCCTGCTCAACCCAGGCCGATCAACCCCACACGCTTAGCCTGCCCTTGCTTTTGGCCCAACCGACCCACATCGCACGCACTTGCTCTCTACCGCTGATAGGTGGGGCCACCTGTCAGGGTCGTCATCTCCCTCGCGTCCACGCACCCGTGTCTGCTCGCCTCCCACACCTTCCTAGCTACCGCACTACCTTGTGCATTCGTTTGCAGTGGAGCACTATTCTGCAACCGTTTTCTCCACCAAACATTTCCACTGTTGCTTCCTCTCCTAGAGTAAGGGGGTGTTTGAATGCACTATAACTAATAGTTAGTGGCTAAAATTAGTTGAGACATCCAAACACTCTAGCTAATAGTTCAGCTATTAGCTATTTTTGGTAAATTAGTTAATAGTCAGGTAGTTATTTGTTAGCTAGCTAATTCCACTAACAATTTTTAGCTAACTAACTATTAGTTTTAGTGCATTCAAACACCCCCTAAATCTAGCGAGGAATCACTCCACTATTGATTCCTAGGCTTGCCCCCGCGGCCTATAATTAAGTAGCGCCCTATGCCCCCACATCCACCCTGCACTCCATTCGCTCTCCCGTGCTCTCATGCTCCCTATTTGCTTGCACCCCACTGCCGTTTACTATGGTCAAAGCTCTACGAAGCACCTCCATCATTGTTGAGACCCTTCCCGAGCTCACCAACGCCCTTGCTCGTGATTTCGCTTCTCCCTGCCATCCTCAGCCACGGGTCGTTGTCCCCGACCACCACTAGAATTAGCGACCACTAGAGCCAAAGGTTGATAATGACAACTTTGTAGATAACTATGACAACCCGTTATCAGGCCCACATGCACCAATCCTTGCTTTAATGGCTTCAGATTGCTATGCATGTGTACCAGGTAACTTAACAAGGATATCGAGTTCAGCAACTTGAACTCATCATCCTAAGGATCTCCCACATAACAGGTATAACACCCCAGGTGTTACTGTATGCTTAACGGCGAATATGGACGATTGCCCAAAATATTTCGCGAAGCTCGGACTTTAGTGGCCTTAAAAAATGTCGAGTCCGGTGTTGTTTAGATTGGTTATGAGCATGAAAGCGACTTCGGAAAACAGCTCGAGTTTGGTGTCGTATTCATTTCCATAATCTAAACAGTTAAAAAGGTTTCATGAACTTTTGGATTACCTAATCTCGTTTGCTGGCGAATTTGGAAATGTTCGGATCACGCGCGTAAGTGGATATGATTTTCTATAAAATTTGGAGCCCCATGCTGTCCAAACAGAATGATGCGTCAGCTCATTAATTAAATTATTCTTCTTCTCAGCATGTTATTCTCGGTATCAAATCAAATGATCAATATCGGGGTAAATCCAACTGAGCCCAATTGGAATCAACCGTAGTCCAAAAATATCCAAACCAAGCTCGTTTTAATCTGGTCCATTTACCTCGTGCCCAGAATAGTCACGAAAATTATCCAAACAAGGTCTAGCCGAACCGTCTAAACTGTTACTCCTCTGATTTTTTTTTTCAGATTCGTGATTCGAAAATTGAAGTGTGTAACCGTATAGCGCGTGACCCTTTATTCATTGCTAAAAAAACCTAATTCAAAATATCTGTGATTTTTTTTAAAAAAAAAGAAATAAAAAAAGAAAAATATCTCCAGTCGCCTCTATCTGCTGCCGCTGCCCCTCCCTTGATTTTTCCACGCGCGCAGGCTTCTTCCCCTAGCCGCCCTTCCTCTCTCTCCCTCAGCTCACGACACTCCCTCCCATGCTTCCCGTGGCGACAGTGCTCCCTCTGTCCATCCCCCTGCTCGGCACCGCCTCGAGCTCGCTATGCCGTGCGCCCTGCTCCCTGGTGCCGTGAGCTTGCCGGCTCTCCTCCCTGCACCAGCCCGGCGTTTCTCCCAGCCGACCGAGCTCCCTCGGTGTGGAGTTTCCCTTTGCGCGCCCAGCCCCCAGCGCGCCGGTCGCCAGGTCTTCTTCTCCGTCCCATGGCGCTCGGACCGCGCCCCTCAAGCTCAAGCTCCATCCCGCCCAGCAGAGCTCTTCCTCCCTCGCCTTCTCCCCTTGCCGCGCACTCCTCCCCAGCTTCTCCCTGCACGCGTTCCATCTTCCCCAGCATGCCCTACTCGGCTCTCTAGCACTCGGCCGTCATCTCCCATGGCCATCGCTGCTCCCTGGTGCTCCCTATTGCCCCTTGCCTCGTCTCCTGCCACGTTGGTGAAGACCCGTTGCCATACCGGAGCTCCTCCCCATGTTCCTGGTACCGTCCACAGCAGTCGTACTGCTCAGCCATGGCGAGCCATTGGAAAGCATCGCCTCCTGCGCTTCCTGCTCGACGCAGCATCGGTCCTTTGCCTCCACGACGTGCTGTCCTCTCTTCTCGTCCGTGGAGCTCGCGGTCGAACGCAAGCTCGAACCCGCCGTTGGTTCGATGGTGTCCGATGGTCATTCCCGGCCAGTATTGTTCTTCTTTGGTCGTGCCTGCTCTAGTCGCTGGAACCAGTGTCGCCGCTCACTCTCATCCTTCTCACAACACTTGTCTCTGCTCCTACATGAGTCCCTGCTCTCGGCCTGATTGCTGGAGCTCGCAGGGGCCTGAAGCCATACGCCGTGACTGGACCAACATCAGGTCGTCCTCCTCGACCTCGCTGTGGTACTCGGCCTCGCCTTGCTGCTGGACCATAGCGCCATCAGCTCTTCGTCCGGCTTTAACTTCGCCGTCACTGGCCACGTTCGCCCAGCGTCCACCTCGTTGTGTCGTCGTGGACTTGTCGGCGAGCTGCCGTGGTACCTAGATCGCGCTCGGCCTCTAGCTCCCGTGCGCGCCCGTCCCTGGCCCCCACTCGGATCTCGCCCGGCCACAGCGCTAGCACTCCTCGACGTCGGCGTCAAGTTTGGGACCCTGCTTGATGTCGCGGCCGCCGTCGAATCGTCGGATCCCATCTCCCATGGCGCTCACCCTGCTCTTTGGTGTTTTCTTGCTCGTCCGTCTATAGGTTCCATGGAGATCGACGCTTCTCTGTAGTCATGTCCACCGCTCACCAATCTCTGCTGCCCTTCTCTTGTGCTCGCCAGCGCGCAAGCTGTCACCCAGCTCCGTGCCTCCGTCCGGATGCGCGCAACCTCTGACAGCTTGCCACGCTGACGCCGTCGTGCCTTGGCCGTACTCGGTTTCCCCAGCATCACTGCGCTCGCCTCAGCTCGAACGAGTCGTCATGCCATCATCTTCGTCAAATGGAAATCGTCGTGCTGACACGTCAATGCCGTCGATCGCCATCCTCGTCTACGCCAACAAGCCGTGAAAACGCTCTTGTGCTGGCCACACGTCACCAGCTTGACAAAATGAATCCCATGGGTATCTGGTCAAGAATAGAAATTGTCTGCATCACTCGCCAGATGCGTGTGATCAAAGATGTCAACAGGAAACCATCGTCGTTCTTCCGACTATCGCGTCGGATTGGTTAGGGTAAGCCAAATTGTTATTCATGTTAGTGGAATAATGAATGGTGTGACTAGGTATATTAATCGTGATGATTCTGTGGTGAATCGGATTGCTATTTCTATTATTAGTTCGATGAAGGGATTTGTTAGATATACTAATTATATCGGTCCTATTGCATTTAGTATATGTGTGTTGTGGTGGTAGGTATAATATTTATTAGGATACCTGAGTCGTTTACGATGATTTGGTCGATGTCGTGTGGTGAAAGAGGTCTGAAATGCAGGATCTACGAAGAATGTTTTAGAGAACGTATAAGTTAAAGTGTGTATAAATTGGTTCGTCATTTGTGATGAATTGTCAATTTAGTAATGTAAAGGGTAGTGTAAATGTTTCTATCATCTAGCCGATAAGCGTTAGTGATGCTTATATATATCATGATTTCTGTATGATTGATTTGCGTTGATATCGTGTTTAGCTGATATGATGTGCACAATAGTTTAGAGTAGTAATTCTAAGTCACTTAAAATGCTACTGTCTATTATTTTAAGTTATAGGGATCCATGGTTGTTGCGTCTAAGTATTGTTAATCCTCCTCGGTGTAGATTATATGT